>CM070554.1:44218291-46618291 GCA_036346405.1 Phyllostachys edulis | reverse complement strand
CTTTCATAAACCATTTGATATTTTGAAACTAAGTTTTTCAAAACATCCTAAAGGCGACCAAGCTAGGGTTACTACGGTCGGTATGGCTCTGATACCAACTTTGTGAGAACCCTGGCTTATTTGGCTTGTAATGCTTAGTCATCCATTGACCATAGCATCACAAACAAAATAACCCGTGTCTTCGAGATGTGTATACTTCCCAGAAATACAGTATACACACCCCTTTACAAAATCATGCATCAATTTCATACAAGACATAGAACCAAAGCACGAACTAGATTAAATAAAGGACATACATAATAGCGAGTTATTACAAAAGGGGCTGACCGGCCAAATAACAACTAAGAAAGATAAACACAGCAGAAGCAAAAGCCATAAGATGGCGATAAACAAAAGCCATACAGTTTGCCTAAAGCCCACAAGGCAACCGACCGTGCCGCCAAGCTAGTCGTCCCATCCACAACACATCTCACAAAAGTAGGGCCCTTGGGGCTCCACCTCCTCTGCAACAAAGTTATTAAGCAAAGCAAATGAGTACAAAAATGTACTCGCAAGACTAACGTGTAGAGTAACAGACCCATACATATGCTACATGCAAGCTTCTATAAGTGGAGGCTGTAGGTTGTTTTCAGCATAAAGCGAGTTTTCCTTTGCAATATTTAAATAGATTCAAAGCATTTTTACAATTCATTTTTAATTTGCAAATAAGAGCGAGACAATAACATAATAACAATAGATAGATGACAACAACAATCCTGGAAGTGACTAACCCAATAGTCACCACAACAATAGCATGAATTACCCATTCATACCACCCATGTCAAGTTTTAATTAAAGGTTATAGTCTAACTCTCGAAAGACTTCCCCAAGCGTGTCCATAACCTAAGACGAGGCTATTCGAATAGTTTGAACTCTGCAGGGGTGTACCAATGTACCCACACGTCAGACCGCCTTTTCGCCAAGCTATTAGCACACTTCCTTTGGTATGCTTAACTGCCTAAGTCCAACGAGACATTTCCAATATTGTGTGCCAACAATGAGCTGCCCATATGGGGATACAACCTCCCATACGTTGATCTGAAGTCATCAAAGATGCTCACCCCTTATACGGATGGTGCTCCTTGCGGTGGATAAACCCCACTACTACTCACCCAATAGCCCACCATGCATCTCAAAGCTAACACACGCCAAAGTACTTAGTCAAGAGGTCCCATATCCCCTCGTGTGGTTAGCATAAATTTGCTTGGTTTAGTGTAACAAGATGTTCAGTCCTTGTTGACTTAGGCACCATTCCACAACCCAACAAATCACACCATCATCCATTGTGCCCAAGTCCAAATAGTTTCCATTTTCAGTTTTGTTTTGACTTTACAAATTAACAAAGCACAAGTGCTGGACATAATGGAATAATAATTAGATTTGTGTGATCAAGATCATTGACTAAGTCGATGACCGCCCAATTCTACCGTAATCTAAGCATTTCTAAGCAATACCAACACGTGATCTACTAAGCGATGAGAGCTCATCCAACAAGCTCTACATCACAGCAAGATATTCCTAGGCTTAGTAGTAGAGAATGAACATTTACCTATAGAGTATGCATCTATAGGATCAACTAATCGATAATCATTTAACAACAAAATAGAGCATGCATACATACAAGTTAAACAAAGTATTAGACTTTGAAAGTAATGGGATTAAACATGATCAAACTGCTTGCCTTGCTAGATATGCTCACTATGTTGCAAAGGATCACTCACGGGATCAACACACTCGTCGGCACCTATCGAAAAAGCGAAAAAGAACTGATAAGAACGAGGAAAACCAAAAGGACTCCACAGCAATCTTTCTCCAAATGCTCTGAAATTTTTACAGTGGCAAGAGCATGATTTTTAAAGAATTTATTAACAAGAACCAATTGATTTGGATTCTTAATGCAAAAGTTATGGCCAAAACAAATCTGCTCAGCCTGGAAAATGCTAGAAAATTCAAATCGGTTACTGTTCATCCGAATTAAATTCTCAAGCACAATTTTCCAAAGAGGTGTTGCACATGGAATTTTTATGGTAAATCAAGCACCTCATGAGATGAATAACACAATTGAGTTCACCTCATTTGGAGCCATGATGCATGTTTTATGATTTTTCAAAGACATGCAAAAGAGCATAAGTAAAATGCACCCACAATTCTTTTGAAAATAGTGACATTCCTAAATCCTATTCTACCATTTAGTACACTAATAGAGTAAGCCAACAAAGTTGGATTCACTCAAAAAGGATCTATAGAGAATTACTTATGCATTTTACAAGTTAATTGCAAATTTTGGAGCAACATTAAAAGTCCATTTCTAAACCAATTTGCAAATCCATTTTTTGGAGCCGAACTGAGCTCACAACCATTTTTAGATTAAAGCTTAGTTCAAACCAGAGCTACCAAAATTTGAATCAACTCAATTGGAGCTAAAATGAAATAGTTATGCATTTTTGAAGTTTATTACCTTTTTCAGTTGACAAATAATTCCATCGGAAAATTCCTAAAAAGGAAACGACGTTGACGAACCTGGGCCGTTGATCTTGGATCGGACGGCCCAAGACCTGCCGGCAATGAATGCGGACCGTCGATGATGCATCAGACGGTCCAGATTGGATCGCGCGCGGCGCGTTTGGAACTTGCGCTCGCGAACGGAGGCGGAGGTCGTGGACCGTTGATCGCAAGATGGACGGCTCGCAACCAACGCAACACAGTACACGCGTACGGCCCCACGAGATCTCGTCCGTAGATCTAAAACTAGACGGTCCTAACGAAGTACTTCGGTTATCGGTTTAAATCGACAACGAAACCGACGGCGAAAAATGGTCACATGCCGCGACTCGAGCCCGCAGCGGGGCTAATGGATGCCAGGTATGGGTGCGCAATAGCAGTGTGTACCCACTAGTACCACTCACACCCACGGTGGTGGACCGGAGCGCCGGCAAGCCGGAGGAGAGGCGGCGGTGCAAAGCACGGCCAAACGACAAACAGCATAAGAAGTTCCGCAGCGGTTCATTAAAGCGAGTGCCCAGCTCTAAGGGACTACCAGGAGGTACCTAGAGGTCGCGGAGGGACCGAGGAGGATAGGGGAGCTCCGACGACGAAGTACCTTGTCGGCGCCGAGGAGGACAACGTGGAGAAGAGGACCTAGGCATAATCAACCGCACCGGGTCATCAAGATGCATTCCATAGAGTTAGGAGGTGCTCCCAGAGCAAGGAATTGAAAGGGGGAGGTCCTTACCGGCGATGGGGAAGAAGGGGGGGCTTTTCGGCCGAAGGGGACCAACTCCAATTTAGCTGCTCCCTGAAGAGGTCAACCCAAAATTGAGTTAGGGTTAAGACTCCAGGAGGTTAGAGGAGAGAGGGAGCCACTGGAGCACGGGTTCCACCGAGGAGCTTCAAGGTGCAACAATGGCGGCCGAGGGGCTCACTGGTGCTCGAGCTCCTTAGAGCAGAGGAGAAGCTAAGTGGTGTTTAAAGAGTGCCAAGGAGGAACAAGAGGACCTTTTAAAGCTGGGGAGCAGAGGCCATGAGCTAGGGTTAAGCTCCATGGTGAGCTTAGCCCACAGCTTGGTCCATGGCATCACAAGGATGTGGAGGGGATGGGGGTAGGTCGAGGCGGGACCTAGGGGCGGAAGGTGACCCGGCATTTAATCTTTGGCGACAAAAAAGCGATTGGGAGGTGACAGGCTTTGCTCTCCCATCGCCATGGCGCCGTGCTGCGTGTGAGGAAGGAGAAGAACATGAGCTGATATCGACTGTTGGATTTTGATCCAATGGCACACAACATCGAGGGGAGGTCGTGGCCATTGGATTTCAATCCAATGGCACACAACAGCGAGGGGAGGTCATGGCCATTGGATTTACATCCAAGAGCGCACAACATTGATGGGAGGTCGTGGATGTTACGCATGACACAAAGGGAGGTTGTGGCTGTGGGATTTCAACCCAAGGGCACACAACAACGATGGGAGGTCGTGGGCATTGCGCACGACGCAATGGGAGGTCGTGGCCGCTGGATTTTAATCCAAGGGCACACAACAGAGAGGGTGGTCAGGACCGTTGGATTTACATCCAAAGGCGTTGAACAGAGGAGGGAGATCATGGCCATTGCGCACGACGCTGAAATAGGGGAGGAGGTCGTGGCTTTTGGATCTCGATCCAATGGTGCACAACTGAGAGGGAGGTTGTGGCGATTGGATTTTGATCCAACGGCTACGAACAGAGGTAGGAGGTCGTGGCTGTTGCGCTCGACACGGAAAAGAGGTGGGGAGGTCGTGGCGGTTGGATTTCAATCCAACGGACTCTGAACGAAAGAGGTAGGAGGTCGTGGTGTTGGATCTTGATCCAACGGCGCTAATGAGAGGTGGGAGGTGCAGGTGGTGCGCACGACGAGAGAAGGAGGTCGTGGTGTTGGATTTTGATCCAACGGCACACAACATCGATGGGAGGTCATCTTTGGTCGCTGTGACGAGAGAGGGAGGTCGTGGCCGTGAGATCTTAATCGGCACAGCGAGATGAGAGGGGAGGTCGTGGCCATTGGATTACGATCCAATGGGGCACGACCTCGCGCCGGGGAGGAGCTCGGCTGAGCTGGGCCGTGGTTGGTTGCGGCGGAGGTCGTGGCTGTTGGATTTGGATCCAACGGCGCATGACCTCACGCGAGAGGAGGAGCTCGGGCTGAGCTGGGGATGCGGTTGGGTTCGACCCACTTGGGAAGTGGCTCGGACCCAAGGAACAGTGCCAGATTTGAATTTAAATATGAAGGCTGAGGTTGGAGGAATTTTTAGAGGTAGCAAACTCACTCCAAAAATTCCGAAATTTTAACTGGAGCTTTCTCACTCCAGGATTAACCTTACATAAAATTTCTAGAGGTTTTTATGCACTGCATTTTTCTCAAGAAATTCATCAAGGCTGTTCTAGGGTTTGACTTTAGTCAACAGGAGCTTTGTGTTTTTGAATTCCACAACTCTTGACAAGAATTATAGAATGTTCAAGGGTTTCAAGATGTGAGAAAAGTTTTAATTTCTACACATTTTCTTACATTTGAAACACACACCCATTTATACATTTGGGATGTTACATGCTTGGCGCAAGAGGGTGCCTCGACTGTGGTGTTGTTTTATGAGATGAAAGTTGTGAGTTATGGAGCCAGTCGGTGGCAAAACCTTAGTGAGCACAACTGGGTCAAAACAAAGCTTTGTAAAAGCCTTATGATAATCGTTTAGTCTCACACCTTCGGAAGTGTGTCAGACGGACATTATAAACTGATTATCTCTTGTGGGTCAAGCTGTACAACCTCTGCAGAGTGTTAAAAACTATTCGAATAGTCATGTCCCTGGTTATGAACAATCCCTGGTGATTTCACACGAGGGGTAGAGTTTTCATAAAATATTTAGAAGCTTGAACGGGTAGTTCAGGTGGTTATGGTTGGGTAGTGATCAGGTAGTTCACTAGTTGTTTCAAAGAACTTGTTTACTTATGTATTTAATCTTTTAAATTATGCTTTTCCAATCTATTTACGTCAATACTGCTTTCTGCAAAAATAACCATACAACTATTTCGTGTTCAAAGCCTTGCATGAATACCATTTGCATATATTTCCATACGACTTGCTGAGTACTTTTTGTACTCATGGCTTTGCACCTTTGTTGATCAATCACTAAGAAAGAACCAGGGAACATAGAGTTCCACAAGGAGGAGTACTTCGAGGACTACGCGAACTAGGGTGCGCTCCTCCATTCGATTGCCTGTGGGCATGTTAGATGGCTACCACGAGATGTTCTTCCGCTGCAAGTTTATTTTTTGTCATTAAGCCCTGCGTGACAAACTTTGTAAAACCTTCACCATAAGGTCTGTTGCTTCCATTTAATAATATTAGGCTTATTTCTTAGCTATTTTGTTGTATAGATATGATTTCATCAATGTTCTCACTATGTGAACTAGCTACTGATTATGGGACTAGTTCAGAATACATAGAGGGCTCGGATTCAGAAATCCAGTCCTGACAGAGATGGTATCTAAGCCATATCGACTGCAAGATGCAACCATAGTTAGCGTGATTGTTTTAGACAAAAATTTCAAAATTTATTTTATAAATTGAACCAACCAATTAACATGAATAGTTATTCTTCTCTCGTCTTATTCTATTCTTTTGTCATCTTATTCTAATCTTTTCTCATATCATTCTCAGGTTCTTACCTCTTGTCTTTTCTGAAATTTTGTTTTAAAATTTAAATTGACCTCCTTACCTTAGAGATTTCTACAGCTGACTTGAGTTTCTGTGATCAAAGCGATGGATGGCCTAGAAGTTTCAAGATCTGTCGATTGTTTCAAGTTGATCGTCCATATAAGTTAGATTAGTTGTGTCGTACCAGAGTTCCGCTTCTTAGTTTCAGTATCGTTTAGTCTGTGTAATAGGATCTTCTGCTTGAGTTTGTTGCCTCTTAATAGCTTTCTGACTATTTATTCTTTGAGTTTAACCGACCTTCTTCGGTTAGTTTGTTTATGTCTTTCTCCCATGTTCTCTCTCGTCTATTGTGTTTTTCCCTCTGACATATCGTGCTTTCTCCCTCTCATCTTTAAACCTGGGAAGAATTGTTTCAAATGGTTCAGACCCGCAACTGAACAAGTCACAGCGGACAAGTGGATCCCAACGCCAGTGCTAATCCGGACAAACCACCCCTGCTGGCCCCAAAAGCAAACCAAGGCTTGGGTCAGTTTATGGCAGCTCAGACTCAGTTAATGAATGCCATGATGTAGAATATGAATCAAATGATGAATCGACAGAATCAGACTGCTGCAGCCCTAATCAACATGATAAACCAGAACAACCAAACAGCCACCATGCCACCACCACCACCACCACCAGCTCTTCCACAGATAGAGTTGGTGGAGTTCATAAGGACACAACCACCTACCTTCTCTAACTCCTCCGAACCTCAGACGCCGTACCAAGCAGCAAGGATCTTTCAACCCATCATAAGAAGCCAAGTGAGCCATGTTGTTGGAAAAGAAGCTGAGCTGAGACATTTGTGGTTTTACCCACTAAACAAGTCTAAGAATTGTGCTTGTATCTATTGTGGAGAGATAGGACATAGTGCTAGTGAGCACAAAATCAATTGCTCCAGATGTGATGAGGGCATCTTTATCACTCCATCTTCTTCTCCTCCTGCGCAAGCACATGATGAAGATATTATAATAGACTTGCCTTCTAGTCCTATCACTCGAGCTCGAGCTAAGAAGATGCATGATCAGATGACCTTGTTTCTTAAAGAGCATGTTATTAATTTTAGCGAGCATTTTATACTACCTAACATTTGTACGTTACTTATTCTCAGGTTTGAGGACGAAGAAGAAGAGCTGTGGCAGGTGGTACAGGAGTCGACACCACTGTGCCTCTTGGCGATTCCAGTACGAATACAAGAAGGCAGGAGATGGGCTCGGTGCTGCCCTGAGTGTACATGTCGAGGTTGTCAACCAAGCATCTATTGCATGTGTTTGGTTCTATTTTTGCCAAAAAGGAAAGCATCAACATTAATAAGGCATGCTGTCCACATATGGCCATGGAGATTGTGTGCACGGCATGCACCTACCGAATCAATGTGATTGGTTGTAAAAGTAGGCAAGAAATTCTATGTTTAGTATTAGTGGCAAGGAAGTTTCACGTGGGATTTCTTGGCTGCCATGCATTGACCGAATCATTGATTGGTTGTAACCATTTATGGCATGTTTCTATTTTTAGTTGGCAAGGATTTGGAAATCCACTTGATTCCAGGAATCAACCGCTAGCAATGGTTGGTCCATTCAAATATGTAGCAGCTATTTATGTTTCGGCAGACCAACATTGAGTAAAGAATTGAAACAAAGCCTTTTGCTTGTTCTTTCGTTCTAGAGTTCATGCGAGGATTTCTGAGAGAGAATTAGGTGATCTGTTGTTCGTTTTGCAAATCAAGGTCAAGTTTGCTTTTTCGCTAGGAATTGAGGGCTTGGCGATCTCCGCTCGTGGTCTAGCGGCGATCATTCCGGTGCGTGTTGGCGAATATCCATAGAGCTGCAAGTCCATGCATTAACGCGTGGTGTACAACTGAGTGTTGTTCGTCGTCAAGCACTATTTATCCATGGTTCTACTCAAGAAGATCGGGCCACCCTGTATCAAGATGTGAAGGAAATCATCCACTCGAAAAATGTCCAATAAACAAGATTACATGTTACTTATGTGAGGGTAAATATCATTACCCGGCTCAATGCCCTTTGAAGACAGTATTAACCTCTATATTGCAGCAACAACGTGAAAATTTTCATGCCGCTCTCATCCAAGCCAAGGAAGGCAGGACCAAGGTTACTTCTACTAAGTTACCCTAAGAATCAAAGGAACAAAATTCCAACAAGATCAATCCCAAGGCACTCAATTTAGAAGCTACCTGCCATCAGCAGGATAATTATCACAAGAGGAAGATGGTGGAACAAGGGCAATATGTTGTAAGGAACTCCAAGGCTCGTGTGATTCAACCTCAACCCATCCGAGCACAAACAACAACCGAACTCATGACTCTAGGATCAGCACTACGTCCACCGATGCAGATGTATCGTGACAACAATGGTGATCAATCTTAGTAGAACAAAACATCAAGGGCAGGGATACAATGCTATAAGTGTCAGGATATGGGCCATTTTGCCAGGCAATGCTAAAAAAGATGCTTAGCACTCACCTCAGACAGCATTCCAGAAGCTACTCAATCAAGACAATAACACCAGCAGCGGATAGTAAAAAACAATGGGAGATACTTATTTGAACTACAAAGATACAAGAGTTTAAGCTTGCCTATGCCTCAAGAAACAACAGTGAACCATTCAGCCAGCTTTTTGTTCCCCAACGGATCTCCTGGGGACCAGTCACAGAAGAACTCCTCTCATGTCACAGTAGTTACCTGTTTTAACTGTCATAAGATGGGTCACTATGCCAACAATTGCCCACTGAAAAAAGCTTCATTGACAGATCATCCACTCTTAGGAGTCATTTGCTATAAGTGCCCCAAGAAAGATCATTATGCTCACAGTTGCCCATGAAAGCAAGCCTCGACGCCAATTCCATTCAACCTGGGAGTTACACCAGCCAGAACCACTACACAAGGAGCAGGACGAGGAACACCTCTGACTCCAAGTCAAGCCAACATGACTTCACTTCCTTCTACAAGAGGTCGAGTGAATCAAGTCACCACAGAGCCAGTCCAATCAGCTCAGAACATTGTTCCTGGTAAGTTCTTAGTCAGTGTAGCATCTGTTGCAGTTTTGTCTCTCTCAAAAGAGAAGATCATTTGGAAGAGTGCGCAAAGTCCGAGTTCCGCACCTATTCTCTAGTAAGCCTGAATCTCGGGGTCGGGATTCTCTTTAAGGGGGGGGGGTAGGTTTGTAACATCCTAATTTCCGGGTCTTTTTGAATTTTTCAAAATAAAAGGAACCAATTGAATTTTCTTGGTTTGTTTAAAGCTTAAATTAAAATTTCAGAAATTAAAACAATTTAATATGAATAAATCAAACTTCAATTAATTCAAATTTTAGTTTATTTGATTTTCTGGGTTTTCTTGGATTTGTCCTAGTTCTTTTGTTATTTCTTGGAGTTTCAATTTATTTAATTTCTTTTCAGTTTTCCCAAAATTTCTTTTCTTTCTTGTAAAATTTGATTTAAATTAATTATTTCAAAGTGTTGGCTCTTAATTTGAAGTTCTTGCTTATATAAAATATTATTCAAATCAAATCCCAAATCTTAGTTCAACTCCAAATCAAGATCCAAATTTCATTTCTCAATTCAAATCTTTGTGTCGGAGCCGGGAGTAACACCCCAAATCCTCTGTGCATTTCTGAACTAGTCCCATGATCAGTAGCTAATTCACACAGTAAACAGAGATGGTAACATCCATAAATCGCACAAGCCAATAGGGAAAAACACAGTGGAAGACGAAGAAGACGTAGTAGAGTCCAGTTAATCTGCCACAGGCAATCGACTAGGGTAACGGCCTAGTCGTCGAGATCCACACCGGTAGCAAAGTTCTTCTCCTCTGAAATTTGTTTGCATAAAGCAAGTATGAGCACAACTACCGTGCTCGCAAGTTACACCCGTCAAATAACAAAATGACATGCATACATTGATATCTTAAAGGAAGGCTTAATATGATTGATTTGCGCAAAAGCAATATTTGACAATTTAAATACAATACTAAGTTCAAAGGCTCAATTTTACAATTACTAAATTTTATTTTGAATGAATAAAGATAGTGTAGGCATCAACCTAACACTAACATCAACACGGGCACCAACCCGGAGCTTCAACCCATAACTTTTCTCATGGACACCCATCCATGTCAAAACTGTTTTACAAAATCATTTTGAAATCAAAAACCAAAGTCTAACTTTGAGTGGCTTTGCTAAGCATGTCCTTGACCGTGGACACGACTATTTGAATAGTTCTTAACACTCTGCAGAGGTTCTACAACTTTACCCACAAGACACGAGTTCTCTAGTTTGTTTGGCATCCGTCGATACCACTGCTCACTACCTTAGGTAAGCAGTCTAGAGCACGTGACGAGGCCTTTAAAAAGCGCCATTCCATTGCAGTTTCCCCTCGCTAAGGTTTCGCCCCCTTTGGGCTCCAACCTGCCGGGTTTGTGGCCCCCTCTTGCGCTAGGTGGGACTAACGTAGGTCGTAACATGACTACCCACCGCATCAGAAGGGAAAAACCACGATGGAACATTGCTAATTAATTAGCCAAGTCTGTCCCATACCAGACTTGTGGTGGTACGATAAGGCGTAGTAAAATGCGGCTCGAAGACCGGTCCTTAACTGACTTGGGCGACTTTCCAAATAACCCCTGGGCCTCAATCCTACCCGGATTGATCTAGTGCATACACCTACACCCACCAAGCATCCATTTCGCCCAGGTCCAAACCAATTTTACTTTTGCTTTTCAAAATCCTTTTCAAACATCCATGGCACACCAATGCTATGGATATGATTTGAAACAACATTTGATTTTTGGCTGAAATTCCCCAAATCAAACATTTTTGGATCTAAGCTTCGCTAAGCATAATTTTTCCAAATGATCCTAGTTCATACTATCGTATCAACTAGGTTTTATCTAGGGTGACAATGTATTTGATTCAATTATCAAATTTGGCCATACAAAGGATTTAGGAATACCTATTAATTTAAAACAGGCATTTAAGTACTTGATAAAAATAAGCATGCAATAATAATTTAAAATAGAATAATTAATTTGAAATAATGGGATCAATATGGTCAAGAATGTAACTTGCCTTGCTCACTTAGTTGTTCTCAAGCGGCAAATCGACTCTCAAATCGTTAATTCTATACGCAAAAATAAGCCAAATTCAAACAAAATTCAAATGAAGATTCAAATGAACTCCAAATTAAGTAATTTTATTTTATTTAGCTAGATAATAATTTTCTATGAATTTAGCAATTTGAAACACCCAAATCAGAGTTTGGATGCAAAAGATATGAATTTTAGAAGTTTAAACCCAAAATCTGCAATTAAATGATTTCCCGAATTATATTTCTGAAGGAAAATCCATTTATTGTGCAAGGCTGATGTCAGCCCTGAGATTTTCAGAAATAAAAGAATTAAAAAGAATTTCTAACGTGCGGGCCCCACGTGTCATAGACACGGCTCACGTGAACCAAGCCCACAGGCTTTTGGCTCGGGAGGGCAGTGCTGACGCGGCGCCACGTAGGCGGGGTTGGCGACGTGGCGCCCATGTGGTCATGAGGTGGCGCCACGGTGGCGCGCGCGTGGCCGTGCCACATTGGCAACGACGGCGTCAGCGCGGGGACCCGAAGGTCGCCGACGCTACAGTGCGAGGCGGCGGGTGGCGATGTGTGCAAAAGAGTGAGGAGGGGATGGCGATCAGGATGCTCTCACCCACTTGACGAGATGAGGACGGATGTGGCCGGCGACGGGGAAGAAGCGGTGGCGCGGTGCGGCTTGACGGCGATACGGCGACTCGGCGAAGCTCCGGCGAGGCGAAGGTGCGCACCGGCTTTGCAGCGTCACGGCGAATCCAACGGTGGCGACGGAGAGGACGCGGCGTCGATGGTGGCGGTGGCGTGCTTGCAACCGGTGGTGAGGAGATCTCGAATTGCGGCGAGCACACGGGGAGAGAGAGGGAATGGGTGGCGGCGTTGGGATGAGGGGAGAAGGGCGCACCCGAGGCTCCCTTTTATAGTGGACGGGGGTGGCCGAATAGGCGACGAGCCGTTGGAGTCCGTTTCGTAGCCACGATGAAATAGGAGATTGGAAGCATTACGGGATAGGATAGAGTTTGTTTTGGACGCGGGGAGATAATGGGATAAGATTGGCGCGAATCTTGAGAAAATCGAATTTGTTATGCGGTGTCGGATAAACTCGAGATGGCAACAATGGCGGCCGGTCTTGGCTTGGTGCAGCCCGATCGTGTGGGGAAGAAGGGGTAGGGGAGAAGAAAGGCCCTGGGCTGTCCGATTGCCATCCGATGGCTGCGTGCGATGAGGGGAAAACAAGAGAGAGAGAGAGAGAGAGAAAGAAGGGATGGGAGCGGTTGGATTTGCATCCAACGGCTATGAGGGGTTTGGTGGTGGGGTCTTGGGCGGCAGGAATTTGGAGTGCGTCGTGAAAGAAATTTGGGCGAGTTGAATTCGGTCCAAAATCGTTTAAGGATTTCCTTTTGATTTTTCATTTAATTTAATTCAGATAATTCAAAAGGGCTTTAGAGAATAGCAAATAAAATCAAAAAATTCTAGAAAAATTCACAAAAATTCCTAGAGTTATTTTGAACTTAATAAAATTATTTCCAACATATAATTGGTAACAATTTTTGCAATTAAATTTGTTTTAGCTTTAAAATAATTAGGAAAAACTTTTAAAAGTCCGGAAAAATCCATAAATTAATTTAGTTTTTATTTTTCAACTTTAACTCCTATAAAACTTCAAAGACTTTAACAAATTTTATTTTTGACTTTTAAAACTTCAGAAATTCGAATAAAGCAATTAAGCTCTTTAAAATTTGAGAAAATCCAATAAAATAATAATTTTATTAATTTTAATTTGGTAACAGAACTTTGGGCTGTTACACTTTGTTCCAAAATCTAATCTTTTTGCGACCATTTCTGCATTCAAATTTTCATTTTGAATTCACCTCAATTTCAAATCTCAATCGAATTTCAAAATTCAAATTTCTATTTAACCACACACAATCCAATAGTGCAAATAAAAAACTCTGTGCAACAAATCACCAAAACTGACGCAACAAAAATACTCTTGTATTGCAACAATCCAAAAATACCATTGCAACAAGTGCAAAGCTACAACAATTCAGAAGAACTATTGCAACATTCAGATCAAATTATTGCAACATCTACACCAACCTTTTGCATTAACATGTAGCTAGACTTGAAACATCTATGGAAATTCATCGAAGGCGTGCATGGTGGTGGCAGGGCATCGAGGGGGCGTCGGAGCTCGCTAGAGAGGTCACTGGTAGCGGCTCAACCGAAGTTCGCCGAGGCGGGTTACTCGAGGCTCGTCAGAGTAGATGTGGGAGGGAGAGCGAGAGTGGGTGGGATGGTGGAATGGAGGCGGTGGCATGAGTGCCATGGTGACACTCGCGGATGCACGTCCAATAGGAGCTTGCTGGAGGCATGCTTGACTTGAGAGCGATGGTTGGATGGAAAAGGTGGTAGGTTGGGTTATAGCTAGATGATGGGATGCCTCGAAGTGTCATATGGTTTTGGGTCGATCAGACGTAAGAGCTAGAACACTATTTTGGTTCAAGAAACTTTCGCATCCAGCATAGGTCGTCCGAAGCGTAACGTCCCATCGGATGCCCAGACGCTAACATTACCCCAAAAACAAACAAGGAACCAATGAAAGCCACGTAGTCGGAACACAGATCGGAACATAGGTGGGGGATAGGGAAGCCAGATGACACTCTTGTGGACATTTTTTTTATGAATTGTCTCTACTACTTAAAAATTAGAGTTGGTGGTCGTCCGTCCTCCCATCATCTTCCTTGTCCGTTGGATCAGTGAGCTAGCGAACCGAGAGCCCAAATCTCTCTTGCATCAGCAACCTTGTGCCTACACCACTCCCCTCTCCTCTCTCTATCATGCTCCCCACCCGTGCTGCCCACCTCCCGCTCTTGAGTCTCCTGCTGCCGCCCTCCCTCCCTCCCTCTCTCTCTCTCACGCTCCCCACCCTGATCTCGCTGACGTTGCCCTGCTGTGTCGTGTGTCAGATCGATGCATGACGTCTGCCACTCGAGTGTGCGGGCACGCCATGTCTGCCTGCCCCTACCCCTCCCAGATCTGCCACATCTACACTGCCCCTAACTGTCGCGGCTCCTCACGCCATTTCTACTGCCGCCTCGCTCGCCAAATCATTGACCCAAACGATGAGGTAGTAGAGCATGGGCTCGACGGCGATGCCTCATTCGTTCGCTCCCTCCCCGAGCTGCTCGTGGCGTTGCACTCCCAAACCGCTCCTCTCCTATTCTCCACACCGCCACGACCACGAGGCCCCAACCGCCAACCACTCCCCCATCCAGATCAGCGCCGCTTCCTCTCCTCACCTTGCCTAGCCTCTTCTAATTCTCTCCATCCTCCATGCCCTGCACCGGCACCTTCTACTCGATCTCACCTCCTCCTTCACCTAAATCGCCTCCTCAGTGCCTTGGGTGTCAAAGCAGCGCAACCTCGACATCAATTCCATTGGCGACGATGGCTACCTATGCCACTGCAATTTGGATTTGGAATCATGCCTATTTCAATCGTGCTTTCCTCACCTGCCATGTCTTCGATTTGTGGACGTTTGACAAATCTATAAGCCTCCTTCCCTTCCCCACCATCCCTCGATTGTAAGTCCTAACCTGAAATTTGTGATTGGGATTTGAATTTGGGGTATGGGTGTGTAGTGCCTAAAAGAAAAAGCTGTCGTGGATCGACGTGGGGTGGGCGGCGTAGTTCGACTCGCTGCAGCACGACGTGCACATCCTGACCTCCAAGGACCACGAGGGCGAGATCAAGTTCTTGGAGAAGCTGCTTGGGAGGAAGAACAAGCACCTTGGGCACTCAACACGCTGGCAAATTTGGAGTACCAAACAATGACACATGTTACTGCATGGCTAAGAAAGCCTATCACAAGGTATTAAGCAATCCAGGCATGATCAGAGGCAATCACAATCCTGTTTGATTCTTTCGATTTGAAATATGAGACCATCTAGTGTTAAAAAACACTACTGATATTCGTTTATGAACCATAGTTTTGATTTGATTTTAGATATCCATTAGTTTACTATTGGATTTGATGGGGCTATCAAGGGCCATAACCAAGACTGCTATAGTGATTCTATCGCTGCAGAGGGGCAGCTATGTGGCCTTGCCATTCTGGGAGGTGTGCATCACACATCCTATGCCACCTTATGATGTCCTTGGTTTGGAGGGTATAGAACTCCCTTCTGTTGGACTCCCTATGTTTTCCCCTAATTTTCGTGGTTGTATGGTGAGAATTCTTCTTCTTTCGTTTCATATGTGCTTTGTGGATAGATCAGTTACATGATGTCCTTGATTCTTATTTCATATGTGCTTTGCAAATAGATAAGCTACATGACGTCCTTGATTCTTTCTTTCAAGCACAGGTCCATACAACGGATGGTTGGGAAGTTTTTGACCCTACTGTAGACGATCCCTTTAGTAATTAATCTCTACTACTTACAAATAGAACTTGGTTATCTGTCCTTCCCTCCCTTACCTACCTGTCCATAAAAAAAGGTGAGAAAATAACGACGCCTTAGGACATGTACAATGGTACAGACAATTGCTGTCTATAGCAACTATTCATATCACCTATAGACATCACTAAAAACAGCTTATACAATGGGTTGTTGGGATACATTCGGCTACAGAATCGTAGACAACACATAATCTTTTAATGCTTTCCTTGATTCTGGTGATACAATTGATTATAGGCTTGCTTTATTATCTTTTATCTATGTAATAGACCCTGCAGACAACTGATATAAAACCACTCTACATGATCTGGAACCCACAACTGCTAACGCCTCCGAGGCCGAACCTCCCACTACCAGTGGCCTTGTCTCCCTCGTCCTCTTCGTCGAAAAAATCCCCAATCCACGTGCTCTTGCAGGCCTTGGGCACCTACCAGAGGCTACCGCGCCCCGTCAGCACCACATGCCATAGAGCCATAGAGGAGTAGGATTCAAAGAGATGCCGAAGCGGCGGCGCGCGGTGACGCCAGCAGGGGAGGGGCTGGGTTCGCTAGTCGACAACCTGGATGACGGCTGCCTCATGCATATCTTCAGCTTCCTCAGCCCAATCCCAGGTTCGATTCACTCTCCTAATCTTATGCTTTCACCACCTTCCTGGGAGAAAGGATTGAGGCGAATCGGTAAATGTACGAATGTTTGGTCACATTCGGTGTGGGATTGGTTGAGGATTTTTGGGGCGGAGGGGAAGAAGAATGGGCTCAATTAGGGATGGCAATCGGGTGCGGCGGGCACGGGTAGTGCTCGCCCATACCCATGCCCGCGACCCCTATTTCCCCCCACGGGCATGCCCGCGAAGGACGACGGGCGAAGAACCTCGCCCATACCCTTGCCATGGTACCCGTCGCCCATGAGCATGCCCGTTACCATGAACAATCTTTGCCGTGGGTACCCATCGCCCATGAACATACTCATCACACAAACAATGCACACATCAAGTTCATTTTAATTCACACATTAATAGTGCATCATACATTTAACAACTAAGAAAATTCATCGCAAATCACAAATCAAATTCGACAAAACAACTAATCAAGTTCAACAAATAAAATAGAAATACAAACTGACATAGTTCCTCACACATACACAAATTAAGTTTGCAACAAGAGTAGAACATACGAAAATTTTTCAATTACAACAATTCAACAAATAGATGAAAAACATGTCCATAAAACGGTTTCCTCTTTGTGCCACGAGAGTCTTCGTTAACTTGAGGTTCGGTTTCAGATCCTACTTGCTGATCACGGAGTATTGAGCCTTGAGAAGATTGCCCATGTTGACTACTACACTGAATCTTAGTTCACATCTGAGGCCGATTCCCGAGCATTTGACCGACTAAATTAGTCACTGAAAAGTACCCAAAATGAGAGGGATCGACATGGTCGAGAAATAAAAGCTGGTACAAATGGAGTGGAATAAATCGGCGGTATCTCACGAGATGAATCGAGAGAGAAGAAGTCGATTGTATCAAACAAGGGAAAATGTAGCAATAGAAAAACTATGTGCACTCAAGGATAAAAATATTGGCGGTTTCAAAGGTGGTTCTGGGTAAAAAAGATCGATCCTAAAAGTTTTAGATTTAAATTCTGAATTTTGAATTTGAATTGACGAATAGTAATTACAATGTATTTTTTTAAATAACGGGTTTTTGAATCCTTGTGCGACTTGCAAGAGATTTTAACCGATGGCCATATTTCCTAGGCAAAAAGATTGTCATAAGTGGATCTATGAAATTGCGTATTCATTGAAATAGATTTAGGATGAACAATGGCACATCAAACTATCATGGCAAAAATGCGAGATCTATCTTCTCTGGATGGAGATCGGGCCTTTGCAAAAACTGTTTTCTTCCCGGACCAAAAGTAGGAAAAACGGTAATGGTATATACTCGGTGTGATCGATATTTGCACACTAACTATTCACTATAAAAACACCGGACAAGCGAACCGACATCAAACATGACAAAATCGGTGAACTTGCCTACGGTACTTTGAAACACATCGATCAATGCAAGCTGTTCTCACCCATATTGAGCTCGACTTCTTTATACACAGAGAAAGCAGAGCGGATCTGACAAAAAAAAGGCCGATTAAAATCATGAGTGATGTGTGCCAATCTAAACTATCACACTATAAAAGAAGTGGATAGAGAGGATGGTACAAGAGAGGATGGTAAACAGCAATCAGAACCAGACCTCTTCTTTCTCTAGAGATATGTACACCCATCTCTGATGAATTGTCTGAGGGTGTGTATAGTCTCCACGAATCTTAGATTGCACTTCATGGAAGCATTTGACCAATGGCCAATGGGCATTTCATTAACATACTTCACAACAGCTAACAAACAAGAATGAGCTGCAAAATTCAGAACCTCCACAACTTGCGATATCTGTTTCGATGAGTGTATCTGCAAATAAGTAAACCTCAAGCATCAATGGAATGAAATCATAAAGTTCAGATCAAACACTGAAATCATAAAGTGAACCTCAAGCATCAGTCAAATGAAATTAATACACTCAACTAGAAGTAAATCACAGATGGGAGAAGTAAGGAAGTAAGCGACAAAGGCGGCCGAAGCGAGGCAAAGTGACGGCCCGCACTGCACACGGGGTCGAAGAGAGGAACCAGGAGGAAGGCGGTCGAGTGGGAGGCGACGAGCTTGGGGCTGAGCCAAGGGCCAAGGGCGCGCACGGGAGGCCATGGCCGAGCCGGAGAGAGGACAGTGGTTGGGGTGGCCAGGAGGCTGGCGACAGGTTGGAGGAACCAAGGGAGCCGTAGGAAACCACAGCCGTGACAGGGAAGACCGGGCAGACCGGGGGCGCGAGGAGGAGCCGTAGCATGCCCGTGTGCTCGCCACACTACAGAAAACACCATCACAATCCATTCACAAAACAAAAACACCATCAAAAGTCTAAACCACAACATTGTGTCTCCATTCCAGATCTGAACCAAGGGAATACGCGACGGATCAAGGAGGCCGCCGGAGCTGGAGCGGTAGACGACCTCATCAAGCGAGTAGCGCTCGTCAGAGTCGGAGTCGCCGTCAGTGTCAGGGAATAAAGACGCGTCTGCGGGCGTGGGTGTATGTGATGAAGCCTTGGTGTGGCGAGGCGGAGGTGGTACGGGGGCGCTGGTGGTGGAAGAGTGGTGGGAGTGGGGGTCGTGAAGAGGAGGAGAGGAGGAGGATCTGATCGCCATTTGTGCTTAGAGGCGTGTCGTGAAGGAGAGGTGGGGAGTAGATCTGGGAGGAGGGAGGTGAGGAGTAGATCGAGTTTGGGGGGTGGGGTGAGGGCGACGCCGAGTGGAGACCGGGGTTAGTGCGACGCCGACTGATGAAGGGTTACATGGGTCTACATGTCAGTTTCTTCGGCGGGTTATCGGGCGAAGCGGGTACGAGTAAGGCTCCCCCATACCCATGCCCGATTACCCATCAGGTGAAGTTTTCTTCCCACGAATATACCCGTGGGCACAAAACGAGGAATATACCCACCTCCATTAGGGTTTTTGCCCGCGGGTAATCGGGTTATCGGGTAAGATTGCCATCCCTAGGCTCAATATGGTTTTTGACCTGCTTTTGTGTGTATTGGATTTTGGGAAGATTTGTTGAATTGGGCGCTGATCTCGTGCGGCCGTGTTGCAAAATCAGTGGGATTTGGGAAGTTGTATTCTTTTTTTTAGATAATGGAAGAGAAAAATCTCCCCCAGCCTCTGTATAAAGATGCACACAATCAATTTTATTTAAGAGTCTAAAGTATCAAACAAACCAAGATGTAAAAAACGGCTTGCAGCCTTACAACCAAAAGATGATTGAAACATAAACTCAATCATTGCAGATCAGTGGGATTTGGGAAGTTGTATTCAAAGGGTGTGTGTGTGTGTAATGCAAGGGGTGGATGGAAATTTTGATAGTGTTAGTGTTTCGGTTTCCTTAAATTGATGATGGGTTATGCTACTATTTGGGTGCAATTGCACTGTAGTTTTGGGTCATAGATGAAGTGTCACTAAGCACCTTCTATAGGGAAGTATTTTCTCAAAATTAAATCTCGAATGGGTTGGGGCTTGGGTGTGTTTGCTCAAGTGGGTTCTACTGTGAAAATGTAGACATTAGTACCATATTGGTCCAGCTGATGCGTTGCAGTTGCATTTTGGATCATCGTTCACGTAGTTCACTTGTCTACCGGTTGAGCTGACAATGCTTGTTATGTGCAAATATTCGGATATCAAGGAACTTTTTGTTAGGCTGAATGTGTAGAAGGTTGAATGTGTAGAGCAGGATCAGAATTGGATTTTGATGTGCTTGATTGCACCATGACTACATTTCTGATATCGTTTTCACATCTCTGTTGGTTAAACCGAGCTTGAGGGTTTTCTCATAATTTTTAGAAATTATTTGAATATCTTTAGAGGCAAGTCAAACCTTAGTCAAACCTCTGAATATCTTTAGAGGCAAGTCAAACCTTGGTCAAACCTCTGAATTCACCTTCTGGAATTTCTAGAGACAAATGCAGGGCATAAGAATCTCTGGAAATTTTATGTAAGGTTCCTCTTTGAGTTAGCAAGCTCCTGTAAAAATTTCATAATTTTTGGAGCTGTTTTGCTATCTCAAACAATCCTCCAAAGTCTCATTGTTTTCAATTCAAACACTGAGCCTTTGTTTCTTGGGCTCAGACCCGAGCCTGACTCGAGTCAAGTGACTCGGTTGAGTCCACTAACAGCACCCCCGGCTCGGGCGCGCGGGCGCTAACTCTCGGCCGTTGGATTCTTATCGTACGGCCCAAGATCGCGTAACCCTTAACCCCCTCGATCTGTTCTCAGCCCTTCGATTAAAATCCGACGGCGGCCGCTTCGTCGTCCTCCTCGCGCACCCCCCCTCGCTCGCGTGCACGCTGAGCCATGGCAGAGGCATGGGTAGCGCTCGTCGGGTCACCAGTATGAGCGTCAGCTGCCTTCTTGGCGCATTTAATGCCCGTCACTCACCGCCCTCGCAGTCACCTTGCTCACCTGCTCCCGTCGCTCGTCGCGGCTTTGCGCCGCGGAGGACCGTGGACCACCCTTGAGCTTGCGACCGCTGCTCTCTTGTTTCCCTTCAGCTACTTAGCCCCTAGCCCTCTCCCTTTGTTTCTTTTACGCTTTTGGGGCTCCGGCTGCTAGCACCCACCTGTCTCGCTTGAGCTCAATTCCTCAAGACCGCCATTGCCGTACCTCGGGCTCTTGGTGAAGGTGGTACCTCAGTGCATCTCCTTCCCCATTTCTTGCTTCCTCGGCTCCCTCAGTGCTCGGTGAAGCTTAACCCCTTCAATTTTGCTTGTCTTCTCGGGAGGCGGCTCAATTTGAAGAATCCCTTTCGGCCGCCAAGACCTATCTTCGTCTCCGTGGCGGTGAGGCCTTCTCTCCCTAATTCCTTTCTCTGGCGGTGTCGATTGGGGCACGTGGAACCCATTTTGATGATCGCCCTCCCTCTGGTTGTCGAGAGCTCCTCCTCGTTACCGCCATTAGCGTCGCCATGAGCTTCGTCGCCGAGCTGCACAAGCCGTCTCTGTCATGGCGTCATCGGTAGGTCCTAGTAGCTTCGATGGCTCGGGCACTGCTTGAATGATCATTGCGAACTTTCTCGCTGCCACCGTTAGCCGTAGATTCACCGCCACCCCTCGCCGTCGCGCCGTCGCTCCGGTCCATCACCGAGGGTGTGAATGGTACTGGAGGGTGCGCAATGTTATTGCGCACCCGTAGCTGGCGTTGGTTCGCGATGCCGGGGCCTGTGTCACCGGCGATTCGCCGGAGAGTGCGTCGGGGGCGTTGTCGGCGAGTTAACGATCCCGTTATCGTCTTTAGCACCTTAATCACCATCTGTTAATGCTAATCCTTGCATAGTTGTTAATCTGTCCTTAGCGCTTTTGTTGTGTCGTGACTCGTGGGCCCATGTCTTAATTAATCTCCTCGGGCGTTAAGTTGCCACGATGCAATGAGTCCTTGGCGGGTGGGCCCTTTTCTGTCTTGGCGTCTTAAAAACACCAATAGCGTGACTCCCGTCAGCGGCAATGAGCCCGCTTATCGATTCTCCCGCACGCGGGCGATTGAATCAATCTTTATCGCCCGTTCATTTTTAGATCGTGGCCGGATCTTTTGTCTTTATTCGGACCGGCCGAATGCTCTCTCAATCTCAGCCCTCCTTCGCGAAATCGACGGTCCACATCCCTTGGGCGATCGGATTTGAAATTTGAGTCTTTGTCGTGTGAAATTGCTTGGCGTGGGCGTTGATGTCAGATGAGCGGCCCCGATAGCGCCACGCCTTATATCTCGGTTTATCCTTACTTATTTCAGGGAGCTTTATTTTACAACTAGAAATTGCTTTAAACTTTGAAAAGGTATAACTATTTCATATTAGTTCATTTTCGGTTGATTCCACTTTTAATAAATCTGTTATGGGCTAAAGTTTAACCTAAAAATAGTTTCAAGCATGATATGACTTCAGAAAAATAGGAAAATAAGCTTTACTTCTTTTGACTTTATTAAATGTATTAAAATTTCTGATAAGTTTAAAAATGCATAACAAATTCAATTTAACTCCTTTTTAGTTGAAATCAACTTTGTCAATTCTGGTAATACCTACACTTGAATCTAAAAATGGTTTTAAGCATATTATAGTTACAAAAATGTCCAGAATTAACTTTGTTAACTTGTAGGCTTTAATTGCTATATTAAAAATCCTTTTAACTTGTAAAATGCATAACTAATTCTCTGTAACTTATTTTTGAGTGAATCCAATTTTGTTGGATTCCTCTATTAATGAACTTACTGTGAAAATGAGTTTTGAGCATGTTTCTGTTGTCAAAAAGAATACTTATGCATTATAATTTTGTTCAAGTTCTTGTCTTTAAAAATTGATAGAAGGTGCATTATAGCTCCAAATGAGATGAATCCAATTGGGTTGTTCATCTTATGAGGTGCTTATGCTACCATAAAAATCTCAGCTTCACCTCTATTGTAGAATTGTTGCCAAATAATTTAATTACTTGAATAGTAACTTTTCCTATTTTAAAAGCTGAGCAGAATTGATTTGATCATAACTTTTGCATTGAGAATCCAAATCGATTGGTTCTTGTTGCTAAATTCATGATAAATCATTATCTTGCTGCTGTAAATTTTCAAAGCTTTTGGAGAAAGTTTGCTGTTGAGCCTTTTTGTTTTCTTTGTTTTTATCGGTTATTTTTCGCTTTCTCGTTAGGTTTCGAAGAACGTATTGATAACCAAAGCGATCCTCAGCAACAATTTGACCAGCAACAGCAAGGCAAGCAGTTTGATCATATCCCCTCTATCGTCCCATTACTTTAAGGTTAATATATTGTTTTACTTGTATGTATGCATGCTACTTGTGTTAAAACATCGCTAGCAATCCTATAGTTGCATAATCTGTAGGAATTGTTTATCCTCTACTACCATGAGCCTAGGTTATTTGCTGTGGTTTGAGCTCGTTGGATGAGCTCTTATCACTTAGTAGTTTTCGATTTCAATTGCTTAGACATGCTTAGTTATCGGTAGTAATGGGCGATCATCGATTTAGTCGATGATCTTGATCACACAAATCTAATTATTACTCCTTTATGTCCAGCACTTTCGTGCTTTGTTAATTTATAAAGTCAAAATATGAAAATAAAAAGGATTGGATTGGACTTGGGCATATTGGATGGATGGTGTGGTTTTTGGAATGTGGTATATGCTGAGTCAACAAGGACCGAATTACTTGCATGCCGTCTTGAGCAATTTGTGTGCTAACCACATGAGGGGATATGGAACCTCTCTTGACTAAGTACTTTGGGAGGTGTTAATTATGAGCTGGTCGGTGGGTGTGTTTAAAAATAAAATGTGTATGTGTGGTGTGGGATGGGAGCATTAGCAGACCGGCTAGGCTGTCTAATGTGTCCTTATCTCCATGGGTTGCGGCTCTTAATTAGCATCGTCCATTGGAAATGTCTCGTAGGACTTAGCGTGCTTGAAGCATACCAAAGAAAGTGTGCTAAATCATGTGGCGAAAAGGCGATTCGGCGTGTGGGTACATTGGTACACCTATGAGGTTAAACTATTGAATAGCCTCGCCCTAGGTTATGGACACGCTCGGATCGCCCGTGAGAATTAGACTACAACCTTTAATTAAAACTTGACATGGGTGGTATGAATGGGTAATTCGTGCTATTGTTGTGGTGACTGGGGTTAGTCACTTCCAGGTTGTTCATGTTGTTGTTGTTATGTTATTATCTCGTTGTTACTTCAACAATTAAAAATGCTTTGTCAAATTGCTTTCAATCTATTACATTATTGCAAATGAAAACTTACTTTATGCTTAAAATGAGTCCAAAGCCTCATCCACTTAAATAAAGCTTGCATGTAGTTAAACTATAGTTCTGTTATACTACACGTTAGTCTTGCGAGTACATTTTGTACTCATTTGCCTTCTTAATAACTTTGTTGCAGAGGAGGTAGAGCCCAAAGGGCTTTACTTTTGTGAGATATATCGGTGGTTGGGAAGCGACTAGCTTGGCGGTCGGTCGATTGCCTTGTGGGCTAAGGCACCTTGGTTGGCTCTTGTTATGGCCATCTCTATGGCACTTTTGCTTCATTGTTATCTTAGTAGACTTGTTGTTATTTGGCGGTCGGCCTCTCTTTTGTAATAACTATCCTTTATTTTATATTAACTTCGGTTTGTTGCTTGTTACATTCTATGTGTTTGAATGGAATTGATGCAATCTTTTGTAATGAGTTGTGTGTACTACATTTTTGGGAAGTACATATATCTCGAGGCACGGTTTATTTAGTTGATAATACTAGGGTCAATTAGATGACTAAGTATTATGAGCCTAATAAATCGGGGTCTCATAAAAGTTGGTATCAGAGCCATCCTGATCGTAGTAACCCAAGCTTGGTCGCCTTTAGGATATTTTGGAAAACTTATTTTCGAAGTATCAAAGAGTTTATGAAAACTTAAGTAATCCTCAGATTTTACTCCGTACCTATCTTAGCTTTCTATCTCATCTTGCTCTAAGTTTGAGTTTTAAAAGATGTTTTCCCCTTCTTCCCTCAAAATTAGTTGTTATCGATTAAATTGGGTTTTGGGGAACTTATGAGAGTTCTAAATTTGAAGTCGTGGCTGTCTTTTGGTGAAGAATGGAAGTATGTGGAGCTGGAATTCCAATCTGGGATTTCCGGACAGCAAGCTCATAAGTTCTAAATAGGGTAGAAAATGAGAGGTTAATCAACTAAGACTTATGGGAATGAAAAGGGTAAGATGTGATACTAGTTAGCTAAGTATCTAACACTTATCTCGCTAATTTAACATTGCTCCTTAGTAGCATTAGATCTCACCTTACAATCTGATTTTTATCTTCTCGATCAATTACTCGTTCATTCAGTACGGGTTAGTTGTGTTGAGAAGTGAGCCTTGCTTTTGGTGATCCTTTGCTATTTTTAGAGTCTTTGTAGAAGCTTTTTAAAGTTTAATTACTCGCTGTTTTTGGCTTTCGATTTGGGCGATATTCCATTCCCCTAGTCGTTAGCTTTTGCTTTCTTTAAGGCCTTGTTTTTTTCGGGTTTTGTTGCTAACCAAATTTCATTGTAACAGGATGGCCGGACGCACTCTTAGCGGCCAAGGCGAGCGGTTGTCGAGACGAGAGCTTCCTCCTCCTCCGACCATGGCCGAGGTTCTTCTTGATCGGCGCAAGCCGTGCGGATGAGGAGAGTCTTCTTTGGATGTCATCGCGCAACACCTCAGCCCTTACTGGTGCTGCCGGGATCCGGGCAAGGAGTGGACATCGACCTCGTGGGGGCCTCGTTGAGTTTCTTCGTACCCGGCCCCCACCTTTTCGGTCGAGGACCCATTGGATCTGGAACAAGCGGCCGTCTGGTGGGGCGGAAGCTCGCATCGCGCTTGATGCGAGAGCACGAGAAGACGCTTTGTTTGCATCGCACCGGCTTGAGGTGCGGCTTTGTCATGGTGGGAGAGCTTTCTCGCCATGCAGCCGCATGAACCACACTTGTCTCTTGAGAGGAGTTTCGTCTTGCCTTCCATCGATCTCATATCCTGCGGCTTGATGAACATCAAGAAGCGGGAGTTTCTCGCCCTCAGCGGGCGTGGCTTCGATCGTGGAGTATGTGTGCGAGTTCAACCATCTAGCTCGTTATGCTCAGAGGATGTGGCCCTTGATATGGCCAAGCAAACCAAGTTGAAGTGGCTTGCGAGGAGCTTAAGGACAAGCTATCCATTGTAGACTTCACGATTTCTAGACCTTGGTCGACAAGGCCATTATCATTGAGCATTACGGTAGGGAGCTTGTGGATTCGCAAAGCGCAAGTGGGAGGCCCACAAGTCGTCGAGGGCAGTTCTTCTCGCTTGATCGGTCTCGGGTACCGTCGGCGAGCCAAGATACCTCGAGGTTGCGACTGCCCCTCGTTCTTCGCGGCCGTGCCCGATCCCGTGCACTGCGAAGTCGATCCGATGGCCCCGCAACCTCAACCCGGCGACCGCGTCACTTACGCCGCTTGCAGCGAAGGGGCATTATGCCAATCAATGCCCTAAGAAGGCGGAGTAGCCCTCGTCCTAATGGAGGGCGGGCAAGAGGTGGTTCTTCTCGGGACGAGAAGATCGTCCGGCTACCCAAAGGCGTGGGTGGTGGTCGCGTCAATGCCATCACCGCGAGAGGAGGCTCGGGAGGCACCGGCGTCGTGCTAGGTACACTTTACGTTAACTCTCATCCTGCTCTTGTCTTGTTTGATTCAGAGCATCTCATTCATTGTGTCTCGATCTTTCCTTGCTTTGTTAGTGACCTTCTGTTTTCTCCTTTGTTGGTCCGTTGCTCATTCGCTCTCCCGGTTCAGAGTTGAGAGCTGAGCTTGAGTGCCGAGATGTTCCTATCGAGATTGAGGGAGTAAGATTTTCAGCAAGTCTTATTCTCCTCAATGCAGCGAGCTTAGATGTAATTCTTGGTATGGATTGGTTGTCTCGACACATGGGATAAATCGATTGCGCCCGGAAGCTCATCTATCTCACAAGCCCATCCGGCGAGCAGGTCCGCTTTTCGCCAAAGCTGTTAGGCCCTCATCTCTTCGCACTCGAAGCGAAGCCAGCTCCGGATATTCATGAAGTCCCAGCGGTATGTGACTTCATGGATGTATTCCGACGATCTTCGGGGATGCCACCGTTCGCGATCTCGAGTTAGTCATCGAGTTGGCTCGCATCGCCCGATTCGAAGAGGCCTTATCGGATGCCACGAATGAGTTGGTGGAGTTGAAGAAGCAACTTAATGAGCTTCAAGAGAAGGGTTTCATCCGCCCGAGCTCATCTCCGTGGGGTTGTCCGGCCATCTTCGTAAAGAAGATGGATGATACTAACGATAATCGTCGATTACGCTTAAGCTTAAGTGACGGTAAGAACAAGTATCCTTTGTCCGCATCGATGATCTCTTTGATCAATTATCTGGAGCCTAGGTTTTCTCCAAGATTGATTTGAGAGTGGGATATCATCAAGTTCGTATCCGACCTGAGGATATTCCCAAGACGGCTTTCTCTACTCGTTATGGTTTGTACGAGTACACCGTCATGTCGTTTGGCTTGACCAATGCTCCTGCCTTGTTCATGAACCTCATGAATTCAGTATTCATGGAATTTCTGGATAAGTTTGTCGTGGTCTTCATCGATGATATCCTTATCTACTCCAAGAACGATGAGGAACACGCCGAGCATCTGAAGCTTGTGTTGGGCAAGCTGCGTGAGCACCATTGTATATGAAGTTCAACAAGTCGCGATTCGGTTGAAGGAAGTGGCTTTCTTGGGCCACGTGCTTTCGGCAGGAGGTGTAGCCGTTGATCCTAGCAAGGTCAGTGATGTGCTATCACGAGTCGGCCCGATTCGATGTAGATGTGCGGAGTTTTCTCGGTTTAGCGGGATATTATCGTCGCTTTATCGAGAACTTCTCCAAGATCATGGCCGATGTGAGTTGCTCAAGAAGGACAAGAAGTTCTTGTGGTGCGATGCTTGTGAGAAAGCTTCCAAGTACTCAAGAAGCGTTTGACCACCGCTCCGTTCTCGTTCTTCCGATATCCATCAAAGCTTCGATATCTATTGCGATGCTTCTCGTCGAGGCCTCGGTTGTGTCCTTATGCAAGAAGGCAAGGTAGTGGCCTATGCATCTAGGCAATTGAGACCTCATGAACTCAACTACCCTACCCATGATTTGGAGTTATTTGTTGTGATTCATGCACTTAAGATTTGGCGACATTACCTAATCGTGTCGTTGTGAAGTGTATTCGGATCACAAAAGCTTGAAGTATTTGTTCACCCAACCGACTGAACCTCGGGCAAAGGAGATGGTTGGAGTTGATCAAGGATTATGATATGGGTATTCACTACCATCCGGGCAAGGCTAATGTCGTTCTTGCGATGCGCTTAGTCACAAAGCGCATTGCAATGCCTTGTTGCTCAAGGAGCTTGAGCCCACTCTTCTGGAGGAATTTCAGCACCTCAACTTGGGTTTAGTTGAGCATGGTTCTCTCGCTGCCTTGGTTGTGCAACCAACCTTGGTGGATCGGATCAAGTCCGCTCAGCAGTCGGATATTGGAGTGAACCACATCAAGGAAAATGTCAAGAACGGAACAACCAAGTGCTTCTCGGAGGATGAGCATGGTGTTGTGAAGTTCGGGCAATGTCTTGTGGTTCCAAAGGACATGGAGTTGCAGAATTTGATCCTCCGCGAAGCCTATGATTCGACTTTATCCATTCATCCCGGGGCCACAAAGATGTATCAAGATCTCCACGAGAGATTTTGGTGGACCCGAATGAAGAGAAGTGCGAAGTTCGTTCTTAGAGTCGCGGCGTGTGTAAATCGTGTCAAGGCGAAGCATCGGCGTCGGCGAGGATTGCTTGACCTTTACTGTCTTGGGAATGGAAGTGGGATTAAAATCGGCATGGACTTTATCACCGGTCGCCCGAACACAAAGGGAAAGATTCCATCTGGGTTGTCATTGATCGGTTGACTAAAGTAGCACATTTCTTACTGTCTTGGGCTAAGATTTCTGTTGGTCAATTGGTAGACCTCTATGTTTCCCGCATTGTGTGCTTGCATGGTGTACCCAAGACGATTGTCTTGGATCGTGGTTCTCTTTTCACCTCTCGCTTTTGGCATAGTTTGCAAGAGGCTATGGGAACCGTCTTACCTTTAGCCTGACATATCATCCCCAAGCGATGGTCGACCGAGAGGGTCAACTAAGTTTTGGAAGACATGCTTCGTGCTTATGTCCTTTCCTATGGGAAGCATTGGGAGAAATACTTGCCATTAGCCGAGTTTTCTTATAACAACGACTTCGAGGCCGGTCTCGGCATGGCACCTTCGAGGCCTTATACGGGAGGAAGTGTAGAACCTGTTGAGCTGATGCGAGACCGGTGAAAGACCTCTCTTTGGCCCGGACTCAATCAATGAGGCCAAGAGCCAAGTCCAGCTTATTAGTGAGCGTTTGCGCACAGCTCAATCCAGGCAAAAGAGCTATGCGGATCGCCGTCGTCGTGAGTTGAGCTTTGAGCCCAATGACTTTGTTTATCTCAAGGTCTCTCCTTTGAAGGGCCATCAACGTTTCGGTGTCAAGGGCAAGCTAGCTCCTCGATATGTCGGTCCCTACCGCGTTATCGAGAAGAAGGGCGCTGTTGCCTATAAGTTGGAGTTGCCAGCTGCACTTGAGAGGGTACATGATGTTTTCCATGTGTTCCAGCTAAAGAAGTGCCTCCGTGTTCCAACTGAGGAAGCTCCGTTGGAAACTCTCGATGTCCAGGAAGATTTGACCTATCGCGAGCACCCTGTTCGCATACTCGATGAGTCTGAACGAAGAACAAGGAATAAGACCATCAAGTTCCTTAAAGTTCAGCGGTCGAACCATTCTGAGGATGAGGCTACTTGGGAAAGGGAAGATCGTCTGCGTGCGGACTATCCCTCTTTCTTCCCCGAGTGAGCCAAATCTCGGGACGAGATTTTTTGTAAGGAGGGGAGGTTTTGTAACATCCCAATTCTAAGCCTTTGCTTCTAATGTAAGAAAATGAGTAGAAATTAAAACTTTTTCTTCTTTAGGAAGTTCTTGACCAAATCTGTAATTCTTGTAAAGGAATTATGGAAAGTCAAAACTCTTAAATCAAATTTCTCCAATCAAAAACCTCCTTGGTAAAATCTTGTGCCAAACCCTTGTAAATAATTTTCCTAAGTTCTTGGGGTAACTTTTGACCCTTCTGGATTTTCTCATAATTTTTAGAAATTATTTGAATATCTTTAGAGGCAAGTCAAACCTTGGTCAAACCTCTGAATTCACCTTATGGAATTTCTAGACACAAATGCAGGGCATAAGAATCTCTGGAAATTTTATGTAAGGTTCCTCTTTGAGTTATCAAGCTCCTGTAAAAATTTCATAATTTTTGGAGCTGTTTTGCTATCTCAAACAATCCTCCAAAGTCTCAGCTGTTTTTCAATTCAAATCTGTGGGCACTGTTTCTTGGGCTCAGACCCGAGCTTGACTCGAGTCAAGTGACTCGATCGAGTCCACTAACAACACCCGGCTCGGTAGTGGCGCTAACTCTCGGCCGTTGGATTCTTATCGTCTGGCCCAAGATCGCGTAACCCTTCACCCCTCGATCTGTTCTCAGCCCTTCGATTAAAATCCGACGACGGCAGCCGTGCGTCCTCCTTCTTGCACCCCTCGCTCGCGTGCGCATTGAGCCATGGTAGAGGCATGGGCAGGGCTCGTCGGGTCACTTCAGCCTTGACGTCAGCAGACCCTTCTGGCGCATTTAATGCCCGTCACTCACCGCCCTCGCAGTCACCTTGCTCACCTGCTCCCGTCACTCGTCGCGGCTTTGCGCCACGGAGGACCGTGGACCACCCTTGAGCTTGCGACCGTTGCTCTCTTGTTTCCCTCCGGCTACTTAGCCCCTAGCCCTCTCCCTTTGTTTCTTTTACGCACCTGGGGGCTCCAACTAGCACCCACCTGTCTCGCTTGAGCTCAATTCCTCAAGACCGCCATTGCCGCACCTCGGGCTCTTGGTGAAGGCGGTACCTCAGTGCATCTCCTTCCCCATTTCTTGCTTCCTCGGCTCCCTCAGTGCTCGGTGAAGCTTAACCCCCTTCCAATTTTGCTTGTCTTCTCCAGGAGGCAGCTCAATTTGAAGAATCCCCTTTTCGGCCGCCAAGACCTATCTTCGTCTCCGGCGCCGGTGAGGCCTTCTCTCCCTAATTCCTTTCTCTGGCAGTGTCAGTGGGGCACGTGGAACCCATTTTGATGATGCGCCCTCCCTCTGGTTGTCCAGGGAAGCTCCTCCTCGTTGCCGCCATTGACGTCGCCGCGGAGCTTCGTCGCCGGAGCTGCACAAGCCGTCTCTGTCCCGCCGGGTCATCCAGGTAGGTCCCTAGTAGCTTCCAGTAGCTTGGGCACCTGCTTGAATGATCGCTGCGGAGCTTTTTCTCGCTGTCACCGTTAGCCGTAGGTTCACCGCCGCCCCTCGCCGTCGCGCCGCCGCTCCGGTCCATCACCGAGGGTGTGAATGGTACTGGAGGGTGCGCAATGTTATTGCGCACCCATAGCTGGCGTTGGTTCGCGACGCCGGGGCCTGTGTCGCCGGTGATTCGCCGGAGAGTGCATCGGGGACGTTGTCGGGCGAGTTAACAATCCCCGTTGTCGTCTTTAGCACCTTAATCACCATCTGTTAATGCTAATCCTTGCTTAGTTGTTAATCCTGTCCTTAGCCGCTTTTGTTGTGTCGCTGACTCGTGGGCCCATGTCTTAATTAATCTCCTCGGAGCGTTAAGTTGCCCACAGTGCAATGAGTCACTGGCGGGTGGGCCCTTTCTGTCTTGGCGTCTTAAAAACACCAGTAGCGTGACTCCACGTCAGCGGCAATGGGCCCCGCTTGTCGATTCTCCTTTGTCTGCGGGCGATTGAATCAATCTTTATCGCCCGTTCATTTTTAGATCAGCGGCCCGGATCTTTTGTGCTGTTCGGACCGGCCGAATGCTCTCTCAATCTCAGCCCTCCTTCGCGAAATCGACGGTCCACATCCCTTGGGCGTCGATTTGAAATTTGAGTCTTTGTCGTGAAGCTCTTAGCGTGGGCGTTGATGTCCAGATGAACGGCCCCGATAGCGCCACGCCTTATATCTCAGTTTATCCTTACTTATTTCCCGGGAGCTTTATTTTACAACTAGAAATTGCTTTAAACTTTGAAAAGGTATAACTATTTCATATTAGTTCATTTTCGGTTGATTCCACTTTTAATAAATCTGTTATGGGCTAAAGTTTAACCTAAAAATAGTTTCAAGCATGATATGACTTCAGAAAAATAGGAAAATAAGCTTTACTTCTTTTCAGCTTTATTAAATGTATTAAAATTTCCTGATAAGTTTAAAAATGCATAACAAATTCAATTTAACTCCTTTTTAGTTGAAATCAACTTTGTCAATTCTGGTAATACCTACACTTGAATCTAAAAATGGTTTTAAGCATATTATAGTTACAAAAATGTCCAGAATTAACTTTGTTAACTTGTAGGCTTTAATTGCTATATTAAAAATCCTTTTAACTTGTAAAATGCATAACTAATTCTCTGTAACTTATTTTTGAGTGAATCCAATTTTGTTGGATTCCTCTATTAATGAACTTACTGTGAAAATGAGTTTTGAGCATGTTGCTGTTGTCAAAAAGAATACTTATGCTTTATAATTTTGTTCAAGTTCTTGTCTTTAAAAATTGATAGAAGGTGCATTATAGCTCCAAATGAGATGAATCCAATTGGGTTGTTCATATTATGAGGTGCTTATGCTACCATAAAAATCTCAGCTTCACCTCTGTTGTAGAATTGTTGCCAAACAATTTAATTACTTGAATAGTAACTTTTCCTATTTTAAAAGCTGAGCAGAATTGATTTGATCATAACTTTTGCATTGAGAATCCAAATCGATTGGTTCTTGTTGCTAAATTCATGATAAATCATTATCTTGCTGCTGTAGATTTTCAAAGCTTTTGGAGAAAGTTTGCTGTTGAGCCTTTTTGTTTTCTTTGTTCTTATCGGTTCTTTTTTGCTTTCTCGTTAGGTTCCGAAGAACGTATTGATAACCAAAGCGATCCTCAGCAACAATTTGACCAGCAATAGCAAGGCAAGTAGTTTGATCATATCCCCTCTATCGTCCCATTACTTTAAGGTTAATATATTGTTTTACTTGTATGTATGCCTGCTACTTGTGTTAAAACATCGCTAGCAATCCTATAGTTGCATAATCTGTAGGAATTGTTTATCCTCTACTACCATGAGCCTAGGTTATTTGCTGTGGTTTGAGCTCGTTGGATGAGCTCTTATCACTTAGTAGTTTTCGATTTCAATTGCTTAGACATGCTTAGTTATCGGTAGTAATGGGCGATCATCGATTTAGTCGATGATCTTGATCACATAAATCTAATTATTACTCCTTTATGTCCAGCACTCGTGCTTTGTTAATTTGTAAAGTCAAAATATGAAAATAAAAAGGATTGGATTGGACTTGGGCATATTGGATGGATGGTGTGGTTTTTGGAATGTGGTAGTATGCTGAGTCAACAAGGACCGAATTACTTGCATGCCGTCTTGAGCAATTTGCGTGCTAACCACACGAGGGGATATGGAACCTCTCTTGACTAAGTACTTTGGGAGTTGCTAATTATGAGCTGGTCGGTGGGTGTGTTTAAAAATAAAATGTGTATGTGTGGTGCAGGAAGGAGCATTAGCGGGCCGGCTAGAGTTGTCTAATGTGTCCTTATCCCGTGGGTTCGGCTCTTAATTAGCATCGTCCATTGGAAATGTCTCGTAGGACTTAGCCGTGCCGGCATACCAAAGGAAGTGTGCTAAATCATGTGGCGAAAAGGCGGTCTTACGTGTGGGTACATTGGTACACCCCTGCAGGGTTAAACTATTCGAATAGCCTCGTCCTAGGTTATGGACACGCTCAGATACGCCCCGTGAGAATTAGACTACAACCTTTAATTAAAACTTGACATGGGTGGTATGAATGGGTAATTCGTGCTATTGTTGTGGTGACTGGGGTTAGTCACTTCCAGGTTGTTCATGTTGTTGTTGTTATGTTATTATCTCTTGTTACTTCAACAATTAAAAATGCTTTGTCAAATTGCTTTCAATCTATTACATTGTTGCAAATGAAAACTTGCTTTATGCTTAAAATGAGTCTGAAGCCTCATCCACTTAAATAAAGCTTGCATGTAGTTAAACTATAGTTCTGTTATACTACACGTCAGTCTTGCGAGTATATTTTTGTACTCATTTGCCTTGCTTAATAACTTTGTTGCAGAGGAGGTAGAGCCCAAAGGGCTTTACTTTTGTGAGATGTGCGGTGGTTGAGAAAGCGACTAGCTTGGCGGTTCGGTCAGTTGCCTTGTGGGCTAAGGCACACTGGTTGGCTCTTGTTATGGCCATCTCTATGGCACTTTTGCTTCCGCTGTTATCTTAGTAGACTTGTTGTTATTTGGCCGGTCGGCCTCTCTTTTGTAATAACTATCCTTTATTTTATATTAACCACGGTTTGTTGCTTGTTACATTCTATGTGTTTGAATGGAATTGATGTAATCTTTTGTAATGAGTTGTGTGTCTTTGCATTTTTGGGAAGTACATATATCTCGAGAACACAGTTTATTTAGTTGATAATACTAGGGTCAATTGGATGACTAAGTATTATGAGCCTAATAAATCGGGTCTCTACCGAATTTTCGAACTATCCGGCGTTATAATCGGATATTACCGACCATTATCTGATTTTTTGCGATCCGTGAAGCTGCAACGCCCATGACTCAGACTGAGACCCGCCCAAAATGCCAAAACTCCTCATCCTCAACCCCAATTCCAAATTCACTCTCTCTCTCTCTCTCTCTCTCTCGATCGATCCAGATCTCCAAAAGAGCTCCCAACCGCCGCTCACCGCGCCGCCGCTGCCGGCCGATCCCACGGTCCCTCCTCTCCTCCCTGGTGGTCGGCCCTCAACCTAATCTCGTTACCCCTCATCTAGTCCAGTCTTAGGTCTTCCCCCCCCGCGCCCTCCCGTCATGACGGTGGCTCGCCTCAAACCTCCTCGCCTCCCTCCCCTCGTCGCGCCTTGTGCATGTGCCCCCCCTCCTCCCTTCTTGCGGCCTGCCGCCTCCCCTCCCTCCTCATCTCTGCCTCCCCCCTGCGCCGTCCTTGCTGCAGCCATGAATCCTCAGTTCTTGGTCACCGTTGCTGCCGCCGCGTCGTGCTCCCTTGCCTCCCACACTGCGCCGTCGCCTTGCTGCCGCATGAATCCTCCGTCGCCTCGCGGTCGCCGGCTTCGCTTGGCTACTTGGCCAAGCGTCGTGCTCCTTGCTCCAAGACCGGGAGGAGTGGAGGACATTAGCTGGGTATGGGCTTCTCCCTTGGATTCATTGAGGTCTTTTCTAGATTCATGATGATGCTACTAGAAATACAAATTCTTCTCTCGATGTTATGGCTAAGCCATTTGGATGCACATTTGTAGAACATGGGGTTCGTTTTATATGTCATCAATGGACATTTTGTTCTCACACCAAATGTAGGTGAGAACTACAACGAACCCTATCTCGGTGCTTTGAGTGAATATGATGATGGGAAAGACTTGACAACATATGATTTTGAGGCCGATTGCTTTAGCTCTCCTTATGATGATGTGAATAAAAGGAAGCTTGCTTATAGGCATCGTGCTATCAGAGACAAGTAAGCAAATGTGTCACAAGAATTACCTTATCTTGCACTATTTACCTTAAACTTTTACACTCTGTAGCATTTAATAGTGGACCTTGTAAATATAGTGAAGTCACGGTGACGAGATCCCTCTTGTTGTGAAACTTTGATATTTCATTTCATTTCTCAAGAATGAGTGGACAGCCTATGTTGCTAGATGAGAATTCATATCTTAGTAGTCTCTGTTTGCTGGAGCACTAGCTTCTTTTTTGGTGTTTGATCAATTAGAGCTAGTCTTTATGATGTTTGGGCATTGGCCTTAAGAGTATAGTAAAGAAGCCAAACAACGTTGCTATCATTGTATGGGTGATGTCTAGCAAGTCATAGCAGGGTGTTAGCCAATCCAGTATGCTGCTTTTAATCTTTATTAGCTTCTTTTATTTTTAACGATCTAAGTGAGGAAGCTTTAGTTTTAAACGTTTTTAAAAAACATGCATGTCTGAGCATGTAACATATGGAAGACAGTTTTGGTCGAGATGTAAAGATCATTTTCATATTTTCATTTTCCATATGATCGTCATACAATGTAGAGTAGTCCAACCTTGATGTCTTGATCTTGATATCTCTATTTCTCAACCTAGCATACATATGTTTGCTTAAATGAGCAAAGTAGGCTTTTAACGGATCAATAGATCACTAGTATTAGCATCGGGGCAAACCGGATAGTGGAAATTTATGTTTGGACAGGTTTTGCTATTTCATTGCAAGCTTTACGTTCAAACCTTGGTCTAGATTTTGTAAAATAGTTGCCACCACGGCAAGAAAGGGTTTTGACTTTGGAGGGTGATCTTGTATCGAGGTGGCATAGGAAAAATGTCCAAAAAAGTATGCCCATTTTGTAGATTAGGATTAGGCGGTGAATTACGATTACATGGAGGATTATAGGTGGATACCAAAATTATGGAATGATGCCCTTCTGCGGTGATTCACTTTGGGACCTTGATTCGATGCGAGGCTCTTTTATGCAGAGGTATTGATCTTAGCAAAACCTTGGTTTAGAAACGATAAATAATCGGGTCTCTAAAGTTCTTTCTTTGGAATTTTTTGAGTATCAAAATTAAATAAGCACTTTTCACTATCATTTCTTTTGGAGAGTTTTTCACTACCGTTTATTGTTATTATTTAGACCTATTATTCTGCCATCATTAATGTCTAATTTCCTAATATTTCCATCGGTATCATGTCACTAAGTTGAGCTGATTTCTTATGACCTCACGAATATGCACTTTGTCCTTGCTAAGTTTTTGCTATCTTGATTTTGCTATTTGTAGAGTATTGAGAATTTGAGATAGTTTGTTGCAAGTGGAAGTGCAAGCATTTGTGCTAGCACAGAGTATCCTATTTGCTACCACCACAGTTAGTGCAGGCCACTCGGCGCCAACGCCACCGCCACCGCCACCGAGTGCATTGGTGGCGTGTGAGACAACCGCAACCATTGGAGGTGTAGGACATGTTGAAGTAAATGAAGAGACTTGCACGGAAGAAATTGAACCTGCTGTGAAGAAGCAGAAGAAGTGTACCTCTAAGGTTTGGGAGTACTACACTAAGTACTCGGTGACTGTCCTGACAAGAGATGGTGGAGAGGAGAAACAAGTTTGGGCGAAATGCAATAAATGTCTTCACAAAGCTCATTTGAGACCTCAAGGGAACAAAGGCATTGTGGAATCATGTGGGATTCAAGCATGCCATAAAGCAAGGACAACAACAGTTTGCAATTTGAGAATGATGAAGGTGGAGAAAATAGTTCGGTTCAAATTTCTGGTATGATCACGGAAGTTAGCTGAAGAAGTTCTATTTGGCATTAATTATGCATGAATATCCATTTGCTATGGTTGAGCATGAGTACTTTGTTGATTTCATCAAGTCTCTGCGTCCTGATTTTTCGTTCAAGAGTCGCACAACCACTAGGAAAGAGATATTGGACATGTTTGGAGATGAAAAGAAGAAGTTATATGAACAACTAAAATCTCTTTCTTGTCGATTTTCCTCAACTATGGACATGTGGACATCTAATCAAAATAAAGGTTATATGTGTATCACTGTGCATTGGATAGATGATAATTGGCATATGCAAAAAAGAATTGTTAAATTCATTCATGTGAAAGGAAACCATACTGGAACTAATCTAGCAAATGAATTTGTCAAGGGTGTCATGTCTTGGAACATTGAGAAGAAGTTATGTGCTCTCACTCTAGACAATGCATCATCCAATGATAAGTGTGTTAGAGAAGTTGTGGTGGAGCTTAATAAGCGTTCTCCCTTGATATGTGATGGTGCTTTTTTTCATGTGAGATGTTTATGTCACATACTAAACCTTGTCGCTCAAGATGGCTTAAAAGCAATTGCATCTTCAGTTCAGAATATTAGAGCTACTATTGTTATTGTGAAGAATTCTCTATTGCAATGGGAGGAATTCCAAAAGTGTGCACTAGAATGTGACTTGGACAATAAATCCGGTCTTCCATTAGATGTGCCTACAAGGTGGAACTCTACATATGAAATGTTGAGTCGTGCTATTTACTACAAGAGTGCTTTTGAAAGGTTGTTGTTTTTGAACAAGAGTAAATATGAGAAGTGTTCTTCGACAGATGAGGAATGGGATATGGCGGAAGCATTATGCAAGTGTTTGCAGAAATTCAATGATGCTACTATGATATTTTCTGGAAATCAATATGCAACAGCAAATCTGTTTTGGTGGAAATTTTGTGAGATTAAGAGGGTACTTGCAGAATGGTGTGAAAGTGATGATGGCACTATTTCTTGTATGGCAAAGGCTATGAAATCCAAATATGACAAGTATTGGGACAAGTCGAACATGGCTCTTGCTGTTGCATGCTTTCTTGATCCAAGATATAAGAAAAAGCTGGTGGAATATTTTATGGGGAAGATTTATCATGAGAGGGCTGCCCATGAAGTTAATCGCTTTATAGATGTTGTGAACAAATTGTTCCAAGCTTACCTGTCCAGCACTCCTGAAGCTTCAAAGCCTAATTCTAAAGAACCTTCTCATCCACATGGTGATGCCGACTTGGGTATTGATGACATTGAACAGTTCTTGTATGAGGATGCAGCTGTGACAAGTTGTGATATGAATGAATTGGAGCTATACCTTAAAGAAAAACCAATTCGGTGGGTTGATCCTACTGGTAAGGGTGCAGAGTTTAACATATTGTCATGGTGGAACACACACCAAGGGACTTTTCCTGTTCTCTCACGACTAGCTCGTGACGTGTTAGCTATTCAAGTATCCTTTGTTGCTTGAGTCGGCCTTTAGTCTTTGGTGGGCGTGTTGTTGATCCATTAAAGTAGTCGACTAGAGCCCGAGGTGGTTGAGGCTCTAATTTGTACCAAGGACTGGACAACTTCATCTAGGAAAGGTAATAATAAGTCATTTAGTTCATAGTTTATACCACTTTCAGCTTTAGTTTACTAACTTCATGTCATTTAAAAATTTCAGGTTCTAAGGAGAAGATAGTATCACTTGTTGATGAGTTGGATTTGGAGCTAGAAGATAAACAATGTGCTACTACAAACATGAACACGGAGGTTTGATAATTGTTAACTTTCAATGTGTATAATTTGGTAGGGAAGTATGTCCATGGTGACATTCATAAAGCTCCCCCTTGAGCAACTGTTAAGACAATAGTGCCCTATCAATGCAAAAAATTTATTACTATAGAAACAGATTGTAGTGGCCATGAGCATTTGTCAATAGTTACTAAACTTGTGCCTTTCATGAGCTGTGAATGGAAAGGAGCTTCACAAGTTAATGAAATGTTTTCCTTGTCAGGTGCCTGAAGACACTGGATATGGTGAGGAATGATTTCTACGATCTGCATTGTTAAGGTATTGGTTAACTTACCTTTGTTAAGGGAAAGACTCTATTTTGCACGATCAGCTACACTATCTAAAAATGTAGATACATGTGTCATAGAATTGGCAATAAGGGACACAAACATAAATGAAACAATTATTGTATTGCTGCTGGTTCATGGAAAAAGGCACTAGGGAAAAAGGCACTGAACTAAATGTGCATTCGAACCAAACTAGTATGTGCAATTTCTTTGGTGGTCTCCTTGGTTTCTCCTTTTCTTAAAGCCAATGTTGATGGCATGAGCCTTTCCTTTGCAGTTTGTACTATATTTTCACAGTGCTTTCATGTTGCGAATTGTGGAAAATAGAGTGCACGAGGTTGCCAGCTCAAAATCTGATCAAGTTATCAGCTTTACATTACTAACACAGCATTAACAATTTCCCAAAGAAAATGAGCAAGAAAAAAAAAGCATTGATTAATGAAACTGAGATTGTGGTGTAACAGAAGTATGGCATACTGCATACATCGATAAATTTAACTGCATAATTATTACAAAAACAAGTAGTGCCATTCTTAAGAACTGGGACACGTAACAGTAATATAGATAATTTGCATTCTTTAGCAGCAAAAACCTTCCTTGAATGTAAAAATGTAATCTTCGGAATCTTTAAGCTTTGTTCTCAATGCTTCAAGCTCTGCTTTCATATTAGATAATGGGTTATACAAGATAGAATTCTTTGCACATGCCTCCTTCAGTTTTAAGTTCATAATCTGCAATTCCTCAATTAACTTTTGGTTTGTTGCTGTGCTGCTTTTTAGAGAGGCCATCTCAATTCTCATTAGCCAGAGCATGGTGTATCCCCTCTAGATTTTCCTTCTCTTCTCTTTGACAAGCAAAGTCTCTCTGAAGTGATTCCTTTTCAACTATATGTAACAGATTTCAGTCCCAAGTTTCACATTCAATTCCTTCTCACTTCTTCACGAGGCCGAGAATACATATTTCTAGCTCCGATTAAGATGGCAAAATATCACTTTCAGTTGGTTTCATGATATGATTTCATACTCTACAAATCTATTTTTGTAGGATGGGATGATGGCCAAGGTGTGAAAGACCGAAAGGACCTCATAGTTAGCTTATTAGATGATCCGAATTATCTTTCCTTTGATGCGATACAATGAAGTCTTTGGGGAGAGGAGCTTTCAAGGCTGTGTATGTCCTCGGCATCGTATTATTTCGCTTTGTGTTTCTTTGTCAAGGAGATTTCTTTTGATTGCAATATATGTTGTCTCATCTAAGAATCGCACACAAAAAAGTTGGCATTGACCATAGGCGCAATCATGTTTGACCAACACAATGTTGTTGATTTAAAAACACACCATGGCTTCTTCTTTGTGTTAACGTTTCACAAGCAATGTGAAGAGCTTGCTTGGTTATCATGTCGATATGTGCTCCAATGAATTATGTCATCACTATTTAACTAGAAGGCCTCAACCGTTGGTTTTGTCTAATCACATTCGAGATCAAGTGTTATATTGCTTTGTTTTTCTGGTTTTTGTTGATTTGAGTTCTGAGAATCGATGCGAGTTTTGTTGATTTGAGTTCTGAATCGATATATATATATATATATATATATATATATATATATATATATATATATATATATATATATATATATATATATATATATATATATATATATATATATTTTTTTTCGACACAAAAAGTCGAGGGTATGTTCGTTTCTTTTTTTTTCGACACATAAAAATATGCATGCATACGATATGTGTTGCGAACTCTGTCTCCGAGTCTGAAGCATACATATTCACTCGGTGTCAACAAATTGCAAGTATTTTTTGTGGGGTCTAATATTTTCATGCTATATGTTTGTCGTCTGAAATCCATACAGTTCGGACTCTTTAAAGTCCTATTGTGCGTGGCTGCGTGCATGATGACTTGATGAGGTCACCGATCCTCTTAGAATGCAAGGGAAGGATCTTTGAACTTCGTGACCAACCAAGCAACCGATGGATCTGTGAAGCCTCAAACTTCACATGTGAAAGATCCAAAACATCGAGAACTCAAAATCGTCCCCATTAAAGTATGCTCTCAATTCAACCATTTCATCTTGTTTCATAACCACCTTTTATTATATCGTGCCTCATACTTTCCCCGATAATATGACAAAAAATGAGGGTTCCTTTAACTCATACAATTGTTTCTTTCATGGTGCTGGTTTAGAATGTAGATTTCAAGCAATCTATTATTTCAACCTTGTGCATAGTGTTTCACTACACTGATTTATTGATTATCTCAAATCATGTTATAAACTAGGATTCAACCCCCACGTTGTTGTGGAACTTGTATTATCTTTTTTAATATAGTTAGGTAAAAATTTATTATCAATGGTTAAAGAAAATGCTTGTGCAGTTCATATGAAATAAATTCTTTTGTGTGTGTGAGTGAGAGATACAGATAGAATCATAGAAGGGGTTATTTAATCTAGCCCTTGTCAATGTTGTCATGTACTTAACTACTTGCTAGTTATTAGTTACTACTTACAAGTTACTACTACTTGCTTAACTAGTTAACTACCCTCTGTTATCGTGTGATGTATTTAAATTCGCTTGTTAAACTACTAATCTAGTTGTATTTTGGACATGTAGTATGGTTGATTGATCTTTATTTGTGCAACATACATGGTTTCTGTTTTCGCGCAATATCCGAATAAGTATTCGTGACCGAGACAATCCGTATTCGGTTCAGCATGTATTCGGTCTGTATTTGTGACCGAGACTATCCGCATTCGTATTCGTATCCGGCACTGTCCGTGTCCGATTCTGAATCCGAGAAAACAATATGGAAAAGGATACGGGATGAGCGATATCCGTCCGTATCCGCTCCGTTTGCACCCCTAGGTATAACACCACCCTCGTTTGCCACAGATGGCTTCCTTGCATGTCATCCTCAGCTATCGTTGCGTGGTGAGAGGCCAATCCGAGATGCAATAGAGCCAGGAGTTTTATCCAAATCTTGAGGCTGTTGTTTCTACTGCTAGGTTCGTTCTCGCTCTAATTTTCCACTGTGCAATAGGGGATGCTATGGATGACCTTTCTTTGCTTTGTTGAAGGCTTGGTGACACTATTCTAATTGCTTCTGGTGGTACCCATGTTGCAGGTAACCTCCGAATAAAGAAGCCTCATTGCATTGTAAGCTTTGCCATCCATTCTCCTTATTGTTGTTAGTAGAAATTTGCTCTGGTGAAGTGCTTCCTCCAGTCTGCACTATTTTTTTGTTGGTGCAACTGTGAACTTATGATTGTCATTTACTATACCATCAGATTGGCGGGGGTGAGCTTCCTCATGACACTGCGTGTGGTTTCAACTAGCGTACAATTTTCTTTTCCTAGATGCAGTGTACATCTTCACCATGGTTTTGTAGCATCACATTATTACTGAGTTTGCTAATGATTGGATTAGGTCATTACAGATATGCTATCTGGAAATGATAGAAACTTTACCGGCAATGTTGGCCTAAAGTTTTATGTGATAAATTATCATGTAAAGCAAAAGAAAATGTGCATATATAGTATTTTATGTTTCGTTGCAATGCACGGACACATAACTAGTTTTATCTAATAAAGGAGATGTTTAGGATTTTACTCCAACCAGTAAAAAAAAAGTAGTTGTATTGCGATGTGTGCACTCAACCATTCTAAACTTTGGCTATTAATATCTTTTTGAATATTTACATTGGGCATATGAAAATGGTACATGTAAATTTATCTCGAAAAATACTTTCATAATATTATAATTTTATTAGATGTTATTAATATATTACAATGAAAAATAAGTGTCAATGTTCCATTTTGAGTATCGTGTCAATGTCCAAAAATTCCTTTTTATGATAGGAGTGATGGAAGTAGTATAATTATCATAGATGTCAATTCCATTTCGGAGGCCATTTCGGTTTGACTTTTGGTATGGAATGCGCCGGTTCTGGTCTATTCGAAAGATTTGTTCGGATTTTAATATAATAATATATATATTTATTCATAAATATATATGTAATTATATGCATATATAATTTAACTTGGAATCTCACTTCCAACACATAACCATAAAATAAAAATGACACATAATTCAATAAGTTCATAAATACAAAGGTGGTCCGTAGTTAAATAATATAACATAAGTTCATAACTTCATACATTTTACATAGTCTAGCATAATTTCAATTACCGAAGAAGTAGTATTGAAAAGCCTTTGGGCCTGATTTAAATGAGGGGTCACTTCAATTATGCTCGGTACTGGAATGACCTGTATTGTGGTCAATACGGAATTGAGCCTGATGTATGCCGTTTTGGTTACCGTATGACATAATCTGGCCATTCCGGCCGGTACCAGAATGAAATTGATAAGCTTGATCATTATACTATCTCTAACAACTACTGGTCGGCAATTAGTTGGAAGGCAATTGCTAATCCACCGTTTAGTCCTGGTGCATAGGCCATGCACGGATTATTATGATCCATTTCGGTCCCTTTCTTTAGTGAAGAAAGTTACCATTGTTCGGATTGATGCATCTTAATTCACTATGCTGAATTAAGCTTCACGTACTTTGAGGGCAATGTGCCTGATTCCACGTAACGGAGACGGATGGAACATTCAAATCTGTTGCAGTTGATATACCACAGGAGTGATCTTAAGTTGATGGGCCCGAAGAAGTTGAACAAGCCGCGTCGAGTATTGTCGGGACTTAAATATGTAAATCTGGACTCTCTGTGTATAATACACTAATCTAGAATTACGCTAGTATACACAGTATCAACATAGATGAATATCATTCCACACAATACAAATATAAGAATAAACGACTAATTTGATTAATAAATAACGATTGTGACCTTATGGTCGAGTTTACACTTAATAAGCCACGTAGGGCTGATACTAACTAAAGAGACGGCAATGGAATAGAAACTACTCCAGCAAGAGCCCATCGATTTGCCACAGGCAATCGACTGGGATGAAGACCTAGCGATCACTAATCTCGTAAAACCCCTCCTCGAAAGTAGGCAATGATTTCTACACTTCAATCTTCAGCTGAATGATTGCAGCAAGAATGAGTACTCCGAGTACTCAATAAGTTGTATCATAGGATGTAATTATAGATGATGGCTTCTATGGTTATTTTGCAAAAAAAAAATTTGTAATTGAATACAAATAATTGATTAACAACGTGATTTAAAATGAACAAACAATAATAGTTTAATAATTATTTTCACAAAGAACACAGAGCTTAATCAATTTCTTTCATATAACCATGTGAGTTTAAGCACATAGCTGTCCCTTCCCGAATGTTTTTATGAAAAATCTACCCCTCGTGTGAATTCTCTGAGCATGTCCATGATCGCGGACATGGCTATTCGAATAAATTTATTAACACTCTGCAGATGTTTCTACACTTTACCCACAAGATATAATTAGTGTAGCTAGCACCAATCATAATAAAACCTTTCCGAAACTTCACATTTACAATTGACCCTCCTGATGTGTTTTTCTGTCGTACCAACCCTGACAAAGTGCTTTGGTCTGACACATCGTTGGATCTAGAGACGACGAATCGCACATAAGTGTGACCCGACACAGTAGTACACACATCCACCCTAGCATACAGTCTAACCTATATGCCTGAGTAATCAATGCCAAAATTCCGTAGTTTACTAAGTTAGACTTGTCCCATACCAGACAAGTGGTTGTACAGCTATGGCTTAGTTCAATAGCGCACAAAGTTAAGTCCTTAATTGACCAAGGGGAGACCGCCGAATTTCTCACCAAATTACCAAGATTCATACTTTCCCAATCACGAAGTTCCACCATATCATAATTCTTTTCACTTGCCTTAGTCTAAATCTTTTCCCACCCTGTTGGTTAAATGCAACACACGCCATCAACGAGTAGCGGCATACTACACACAGCTTTCCACAAAGTATTCCATAATCACTTAGTCAAGTTTTGATTTGTAACTCAAAATGATATCAATAACCCGTTGCATGGCTAAGCAGATTATTCGTATCTAACCAACCCATGTTGGTGTTATGATAATACCAACTAATAATTAACCAAGCTAGGGTGACAAAAGATCATGATAATACAATGAGTAAAGTGGATATAATCAAATGGGAGAATAGCTAATCCCAAAGCATTTAAAGAAATGAATACTTGAAGTAAACTGCAATAATCTGAATCAAAGTAGGCGTGAACTTAGAAACTTGAATGAGTTCTATCGGAGATCAAATGAGGAAGAGCGGGATCTCGGAAGATTTAAATATAAGAAAAAGAGAGAAAGAAAACACTATTTTGAATTTTCAGAATTTTCTTCGGAATTAAAAAGAAAATCCGAAAAATAGGGAATAGAGGCTGACAGGTAGGACCCACGGCCTTTGGACCTGGTCTACTAGTCTATGGCTCATGGGTCTATAGAATAGTGGACCTGACATGTGGGGTCCACATGTTAGTGGGTGGGTTTACCGTGGACTAAGTCCACGTGGACTGACTCTGACGTGTTTGTAGGTGGGTACTGACGCGGCGTTGACGTGGTGGACATGTGGGCACAAATATGAGGTGGCATTGACGTGGCTGACACATGGCGGACACGTGGCATCTGTAATACTCCGATTTATTCTAAGAAAGAAAGTGTTCAAAAGAGAAATTAAACATAACAAAAGGGGGTTTCTGCAGTTCTTCGGCAATCTAGGCCTCGAGCCTTGGCCTAGGAGGCCTATGAGGGGCCGGCCACAAATAAAAGGAGGGGAAAACCCTAGCCCGCTACTGTATCTACAATAGCGCCGCCGCTACAGTAACACCCTCTCCCTTGCACTCCATTGCTATTCCCTTCCCTCTTGGTGGTGCCTCCTCGCTGTTGTCCAAGCCTGCGGAAGAAGGGATAGCCCGTGGTTGTGCTCGTCAAAGGTGAAAGAAAGGGAACGGGGAAGGAGGAATTCTTCGTAGGGGATCTCCAGCGAAGTCCAATTTCATATTCCCCATGAGTTTTTAGTAGATCTTTCTTATGTGATTCGTCGTCAATAGTTATTTTGTAACTGCTGTTGTAGATCGATTGTTTCTGTTGATCTGTTGACACGCAAATTTGAGTTAGTTCCAAGCAGATCCAGCGTTTAGTGTCTCCTAGACTTATGTGGGGTTTCGCGTGGGCTTTCTAGAAAGTATTAATTCATATGTATGATGATAGTGGATGACGAGTTAAGCACTAAATAAGCACATAGACTTGTAAAATTCATAACTAATTCATCGTTCATCCAAAAATTATGAATTAATACTTTCTGGAAAGCCTACACGAAACCTCACATAAGTCTAGGAGACACTAGATGCTGGATCCACTTGGATCTAACTCAAATTCGCGTGTCAATGAAACAGCAGAATCAATCGATCTACAACAGCAGTTACAAAATAACTATTGATGACGAATCGCATAAGAAATATCTACTAAAAACTAATGGGGAATATGAAATAACCCACGAAATCCTGCTGGACTTCACTGGAGATCTCCTACGAAGAAATCCTCCTTCCCTGTCCCCTTCCTTTCACCTCTGACGAGGACAACCATGGCTTCTCCCTTCTTCCGCAGGCATGGACAACAGCGAGGAGGCACCACCAAGAGGGAAGAGAATAGCAAGGGGGAGGGTGTTACTGTAGCGGGGCACTAACGCTACTGTAGCTGCAGTAGTGCCTAGGGTTTCCCCCTCCTTTTATTGGTGGCCAGCCCCTCATGGGCCTCCTAGGCCAAGGCCCGAGGCCCAGGTTGCCGAAGAATTGCAGAAACCCCCTTTTTCTTAGGATTAATTTGCTCAGTGACATTGCCATGAGACACAAATTGAAAAATAACATCCAATGTGAGAATGACAAGTGGGCCATGGTCCCACATGTCATCCTCACATTGATGTTATTTTGCAACTTGTGATGTTTGCGTAGTGTTACTGTGCAAATTGCCCCTTTTTCTTATGTCTAATTTCTCTTTTGAACGCTTTCTTTCTTAGAATAAATCGAAGTATTACATTTTGACTCAAAAGTTATGGATTTTCCTTTGATAGCTGTTAGTTTGGACAGATTGGGATTTGGGAGTGTATCGGTTAATTTTCGGATTTCGATTACGAACGATTGATTTCGTTTTGTTCCATTGCTATGCTGTGCACTTTTGAATTGTATACTTAGTATAATTTACGGTTGCTAGGTGGTGGTGAGAACCGGGGTTAGAGCCTTCCTGTCATCGTCTTTCGTCTTGCGGTTGAGGCAAGTACATTGTGGATCGTATTGACTGTTATTTGTTTGTAGTGCTTGATGCCATGCTATGATTAAATTCTATGGACTGCGAGTAAATTCCAATAATTCTTGTTTCCTTCCATGGATGTTAATCCATGCTTCTTGAGATGATGTCTTTCATATCAATGTATTCATTCATTCATTCATGATTCACCCACGGGAGTGGGAAGTAAAGTCCCATCATTCCAATATGGACAAGTAAAGTCCCATCATTCTTGCATAGGATTTCTGCCATTCTACTTATGTATTCGAATGTTGTGAATGACATGTTCTTGTTCCAGCACTTTCCGTATTATTCTGTTGTACTTGCTAAGTCGTGGACTCACTCTTGTTAGTGTTTGTCTGTTTAGGTAAACACTGAAGATGGCATGCTTTGGGAGGGAGTAGGCACAAGGATAAATGCACTCATTTCACATACCTCACTTTATAGTTAATAAACCTGCTATTACCTTTCATTTGAGAGTTTGGACTGTAATAAATAGTGACAAGATGATTATTCCTGTTCGTCGTTGTGTTTTGGTTGAGCTAGTTAATGTTTATGCTCATTAAATTTATTCTTGATAGTAATTCTCTTGAATGGATTAAGTTGATTAGACTATTATTGTTTTGTTAGATTGTTGGAACTTAGTCGTACACTTTGGAAGTGTGTTAAACAGATAGTATAAGATGGTTATCTCTTGTGGGTCAAGCTGCACAACCTCTGCAGAGTGTTAAAAACTATTCGAATAGCCGTGTCCCCGGTTATGGACAATGTTTGGTGATTTCACACGAGGGATATATTTTCTCAAAAGTGTTGGAATGATTGAGAAGTGAACGGGTATTCACTGCTTGTTGGTTGGGAAGTGAACAGGGTGTTCACTAGTTGTTTAAAAAAACTTGTTTACTTATGTATTAATCTTTTAAATTATGCCTTTCAATATAATTACTGTCAATACTGCTTTCTGCAAAATAGCCATAAAGCTATTCTTGTCAAGCCTTGGATGAATATTATTTGCATATATTTCCCTACGACTTGCTGAGTACTTTAAAGTACTCACGGTTTTGCGCTATTGTTGAACAGCCACAGAGGAAGAACCAGGGAATACAGAGATTGTTTATGAATACCTTGAAGACTATGCGAACTAGGATGCGTTCGGATGGCTACCACGAGTTCGTTTATTCTCCGCTGCAAGTTTACTCTATTATTGTTAAGCCTTGCGTGGCAAACTCTGTAAAACTTGACCATAAGATCCTTTGCTACTAAGTAATATTAATTTGTCTGCTTCATTAGCTATCTTGTCGTATGGATATGATTTCATCGATGCTGCAACTGTGTGAACTAGCTACTGATCATGAGACTAGTTCAGAATATACAAAGGGTCCCGGAGTTTATATCCGGGGTCCCGACAGAGATGGTATCAGAGCCATATCAACTGTAGGACGCAATCATAGTTAGCATGGTCGTTTTAGTCGAAAGTTTCAAAATTTATTTTATAAATCAAATCAACAGATTAACATGAATAATTATTCTTCTCTCATCTTATTCTATTCTTTCTCATCTTGTTCTAATCTATTCTATTATCCTCCTTAGGTTCTTACATCTTATCTTTTCTGAAATCTGTTTTCAAAGTTAAATTGGCTCTCTCACCTAAGTAATCTCTATAGGATCTATTCTTCGGCGATCAAAGCGATGGATGGCCTTGAAGTTTCAAGAGTTGCCAAGTGTTCCAAGTCGACCGTCCATATAAGTTAGATTAGTAGTAGCCCTTCTCAGTTTTAGTATCGTTTAGTCCGCGAAATATGATCTTTTTGGTTGAGTGTCGCATTTTATTGCTTCTTAATAGCTTTCTGGCTATTTGTTCTTTGGGTTTGACCGACTTTCCCTAATTAGGATGCTTCTGTCTTCCTCCCTTGTTCTCTCTTGTCTAGTGTGCTTTTCCTTCTCATCTATCGTGCTTTCTCCCTCTCATCTATGAAACCTGTGAAGAATTGTTACAAAGGGTTCAAAACACGCAGGTCTCTTGGAAGCTACTCTTATTGGGGATAATCAGTATGTTTGGATGCCAAGCTAGGTAGCTTTGGAGAATCATATAAGACTGATTTTGGGATTTGAAAATTTTACCAAGGTTATAAGAAGTTATTGTGAATACTAGAGTATATTTATGGATATGCCTTGATTATAAATGGTTTAAAGAATAGCAGATTGAGGGATTATATAGATTATGGAGAAATAAAATGATCATAAAGGAAAATTTTGATTGATCATGAAGGATATAGGAATCTGAATTACTGATTTGATTATTAGGAGAATTGGATTTTCATCGAATCTTGAGTTGATTTAAATGTTGGTTGGAAACTTGGAATTGAGATATGTGTGCAGAAAAGGTAGAGAGTAAAATACGAAAAGAATTGGATTTTCCATATCGATTCATGATGTTAATTTTGGTAGAGTTGGTTGAATCTTGGTTGGATTTTAGAAAATAGATTATTGTTGGATATTGGATTATACAAACATATAATTGTTGGATACTGGAATATATGATTGAGGGATATCTTACTGATATTGGAGTTGGTCCAAATAATTGTTGGATTGATGAATATCTTACTGGTGTTGGAGTTGGGTTAAATAATTGTTGGATAGATGGTGATAAAATAATTTGTCGGATTAAATTTGAATTTATGGATTACAAGCAGTCTTTTGGAAGGTTCTATAATGAAGATATTGGATTTACATAAAGAAATTCTGGAGGGTTGCAATTGATAAATATGCTTGAGAAATTAAGTGAATGATGTCAAGGATTTAGTCAAGAATTTTGGAGAAAACAATTGTGTGATTATAATTTTTGGAGAATTTTATTCCAAAAACGATAAAATGAATTTATCGTGATCTTGCAGTTTATCGGATTGGAAGATGTGATTATTGCTACTAGATTTTTGTGGATTTATGTAGTGAAGAAATCATGCGATCAAAGTGGTGAATTTGTTGGATTATTTAAGTTTATGCCCAAGAAAGATTGTGAATTATGTTGCCTTATCGATAAAAAGTGAGATTAATTAAATGATTGGATTTTTTTTCAATGGGTGACTTTAAATTATGTGGATTGGTGATTTCAATAATAATAATATTTGGATCCTACAAAAATTGGAAGACAGATTCATGGCTTTTAGCTGGCACCCTAGTACATCGTTGTGAACCAGTAGTTTGGCATCAGTTTACCATGTTGGAGCTACCGCCATACCTGTCAGAGGTGCACAACATCTTTCCTTCGTGCCGTAGTATAAGAAATACCTCCGGGTACCAGAAGGGCCGATGTCATCGAAGGAAGTCGAATTGAAGAAGGATCTCACCAACCAGGGTTATCAAATCAAAAATTTTGAGGAGGTTGAAAGTCCTACCGAGAACAAGACCTTGTGACTCTACGAAGAGCAATGAAGCAATCGGTCAGAGAAGGAAGCAACCTGGAAACCAAGAGCCGAGTTTCCCAACCTTTCTTTCTCGTCTCTCCGAATCTCGGGGTTGAGATTCCGTTTAAGTGGGGTAGGTTTGTAACATCCCAATTTTTGGGAGTTTTTGAAATTTTCAAAATAAAAATAATCATTTGATTTTTCCTGAATTGTTAAAGCTTAATTTGAAATTTCATAAATTAAAAACGATTTGATGTGAGTAAATCAAACTTCAACTAAATAAAAATTGTTTGATTGTTTGATTTTATCTTGGATTTTCATTTTCCCAGACCTTGATGTTATCCTCTTGAGCTCTTTATATTTGTTTTTAGTTTTCCTGAATCTCGGAGTCTTTTCGAAGCTTTAAAAATTAAAATGAACCATTTGAATTTTACTGAAGTAATTAAAGATTAAATTAAAACTTCATAAAATGAAAACATTTTAAATGATTAAATCAAACCTTAATTAAATTCTAAAATGAGTTTAGTGGATTTTCTGGGTTTTCTTCGATTTTATTCAAGTCGGTGCTGTTTCTTGCAACCCGGTCTGTTTTATTTCTTTTCTCTCTTTTCAAAAATTATTTTATTTGTTGTAAAATTTAATTTAAATTATTTAATTTAAAGTGGTGATTTATTTTGAAGCTTTAAAAATAAAAATAATCATTTGGATTTTGTCGGTTTAATTTAAAGCTTAAATTGAATTTCAAGCGAAAAACATTTTAAATGGCTAAAATAAACTTCAAATAAATCTAAAATTATTTTATTTGATCTATTCAGGTTCCAAAGTATTTTATACAATCTTCTTGAAATTTTTGGATTTATTTTATTTTTCGGATTTTTCTTTATTCCCTTTTCTTTTTCCTTTCTCTCTCCCACTTTTGGTGGTCAACTTCCCGAACGTGATTTTCCAGTTTCTTTCCTCCCATGCAAGCCATGCGGCTGCACGTCACCCTGGTGTCCCACGCGCTGCCCCCTGCCACCCCATGCCGTTGGGCATCCCATGCCCTGAAGCCGCACCCCCATGCCCTGCCCTCACCCATCCCTGCCCCGTCTCCTCCCCCACCGGCTCCCCATGTTTCCTGCCACCCCACGCCATGGCGTCCCATGCTGCGCCGTGCACTACAGCACCTCTTCCTCCCTTCCTCTCCTTTAAAGCTCACCACCAGCACCTCTCCTTCCCTTTCCCTTCCTCCTGCCACCCCCACGCCACCTCCACTTCTCCCTCTGCCGCCTTGCCTTTGCTCCCATCCAGTCTGTGGCTTCCATCCGTGTAGCTTTGGCCTCCCCATGCTATCCTTGACCCCATCTTGCCGCCTCCCATGCTGCTCCCAACCATCCTTCCTTCCCCTCCCCTCTCCTCCATTTCTTTTCCTCCACCGAAAGCCCCCAATAGTAGCTCCATTTCTTTTCTCCAAGTTCGGCAGTGAGCTCCACCATAGCAGCACTACCAAGCTCTGTCTTTCTCCAAAAACTGATAGCAGCTCATCCTCCTGCTTTCTCCCATTTCCTCTCCTATAAGAACACCTGCAGCACACTACCTGCATTTCCTCCATGCAACCCACTAACTCTACACGCTAACACCAACTCCATGCATGCATCTAGCTCGAACTAACAAACCCAGCCTAGGTTTTGCTCGTATGCTGACTTTGCTGAGTAATGTGCGCACACACGAGCCCATCAGCTGCATTACTCCACTCCGTGCATACCTCCACATCTTGTGCACACACACGTTCTAGCTACATGCAAACTCTAATGCATGACTGTAACACTCTGGCTATGCGAAAGCCAAGATATTATCTAAAAGTCTAACACAAAGCAATAATACAAATTAATTTCAATACTCTATCAACTACTGACAGCTAAAGTTCAACACACAAAAGAACGACCATAAAATTTGAATTAAATTTCAACAACATGTCAAAATTCTAAATGTCCAATCATAATAAACCATTCAAGGTAAAACTATCAATAATTTATCTGATGAATATAAAACATTAACTAGTTCAACCAAATCATAACGACTAACAATCTCAACCATCAGATCACCATTTATTACAATCCAAAATTCTCAACTGAAAGATAGTAGCAGGTTCATTAACTAAAAGATGAAATATTTGAAATGAGTGAAGTGATCCATATGACTAATCCCTCCCAAAGCATGTCGTCTTCAGTGTTTACCTAAAACAAACAAACACTAGAATGAGTGACTCCACGACTCAGCAAGTACAACAGAATAATACGAAAAGTGCTAGAATACGAACATGTCATTCACAACATTTGAATACATAAGTAGAATGATAGAAATCTTATGCAAGAATGAATATGCATGCTCTTCTCTTCTGCTTATACCGGTATAGCCAGTGAACACCCGTCGGTGTTCACTCATGCCCGCATTATCCAAAATATGGGGATCCAATGCTCGTTTGAAGAATCTTTCAAACAGGGATCTTACTTGCACATATTGGAATGATGGAACTTCACTACCCACTCCCGTGGGTGAAACATGAACGAATGAATGAATGGAGGAACACATTACAATGAAAACATACTCTCATGAAGCTTGGATTAACAACCATGAAAGTAAACAAGAATTATTGGAATTTGTCACAATTTATAGAATTCAATCTAGCATAAGCATCAAACACTATGAACAAATAAACAATCCAAATTGTACTTGCCTCAACCGCAAGACAGATGACAATGACAGGAAGGCTCTAACCCCGGTTCTCACCACCACCCATGAAATCCCGCTGGACTTCGCTGGAGATCCCCTACGAAGAATTCCTCCTTCCCCGTCCCCTTCCTTTCACCTTTGACGAGCACAACCACAACCTCTCCCGTCTTCCGCAGGCTTGGACAACAGCGAGGAGGCACCACCAAGAGGGAAGGAAATAGCAAATGGAGTGTAAGGGGGATGGTGTTACTGTAGCGGGGCACTGTAGCAGCGGTGCTACTGTACCTACACTAGCGGGCTAGGGTTTCCCCTCCTTTTATTAGTGGCCGGCCCCTCATGGGCCTCCTGGGCTAAGGCCCGAGGCCCAGATTGCCAAAGAACTACAGAAACCCCCTTTTTCTTATGTCTAATTTCTCTTTTGAACGCTTTCTTTCTTAGAATAAATCAGAGTATTACAATGACACAACTAGATACATGTTCCAGATTATTTCCAACACTCCTCCCACTCATCCGTTCTTTGTCCTCGGTCGCTCATTTCCCGAGCTGGTTGTGTCATGGCGAGCCCCTTGGCTTCCCCTTCCTATCCCTGGAATTCGGCCCTCTCTCTCGCCACAACCAAAAAAATTTCGCCAGTGGCCGAACCACCTTCTGTCATCATTTCCCGCGCCTTCTTTGATTCCCCGGTGACATCATCCACTCCATTGAGTTTGCCTCACGACATTCTACGTCATGCTCCCCTCACCTTCGTCGAAGCATCGCTAGAGCACAGTCGCTTCCTTACGCCCCGACACTGTTTTACATGTTGCCGCCGTGTCGGACCTCCGTTGGCGACGCGACCAATACCATTGGGTTTGTCTCGCTCCCGGGATTCCATTTTGCTAGTTCGTCGGCCGCCCTCCCTTTTCCTCGCCGGCGCCATCATTTTTGCCATGGCAAGGGTTGCCATTTGGTCGAGTTGAACCAAAAATGATTTCATACTCAGGCGAATGATCGTGCAGTAAAGGGGCAGAATTTTGGGATGTGGTTGCCTCGCCTTAGTAGTCACTAAGGACTTAACTTTGTACGCCATTGATATGGGCCTTACTGTACAACCACAAGTCCATTTATGGGGTGGACTGGGCCAACTAATTAGCAATGCTTTGAGTCGATTCTGTTTGGGTTGATAAGTGGCTCGAGAGGGGGCTAGGTCGTTGAATCCTTAGCAAGCAAAACCGAGTCAAAACGGAGCTTTGTAAAAGCCTTGTGATAATCACTTAGTCGCACGCCACGAAAGTGTGTTAAATGGACACTATAAGATGATTATCTCTTGTGGGTCAAGCTGTACAACATCTGTAGAGTGTTAAAAACTATTCGAATAGTCGTGTTTCCGGTTATGAACAATACCTGGTGATTTCACACGAGGGGTAGATTTTCTCAAAATTGTTGGAATGATTTGGTTGGAATGGTTGAGAAGTGAACGTGTTATTTGTTCTTTGGGTTTGACTGACTTTCCCCTGTTAGGATGCTTCTATCTTCCTCCTTGTTCTCTCTCGTCTAGTGTGCTTTTTCTTCTCACCTATCATGCTTTCTCCCTCTCATCTATGAAACCTGTGAAGAATTGTTGCAAAGGATTCAAAACACGCAAGTCTTTTGGAAGCTACTCTTGTTGGGGATAACCAGTGTGTTTGGATGCCAAGCTAGGTAGCTTTGGAGAATGATTGATAAGACTGATTCTAGGATTTGAAAATTTTACCAAGGTTATAAGAAGTTATTGTGAATACTAGAGTATGATTATAGATATGCCTTGATTATGAATGGTTTAAAGAATAGCAGATTGGTGGATTATATAGATTATGGAGAAAGAAAATGATCGTAAAGGAAAATTTTGATTGATCATGAAAGATATAGGAATCTGAATTACTAATTTGATTATTAGGAGAATTGGATTTTCATCGAATCTTGAGTTGATTTTAATGTTGGTTGGAAACTTGGAATTGAGATATGTGAGCAAAAAAGGTAGAGAGTAAAATGTGAAAATAATTGGATTTTCCTTGTCGATTTATGATGTTAATTTTGGTAGAGTTGGTTGAATCTTGCTTGGATTTTAGAAATATATCTTTGATGGATTAAAGCAATATATCTCGGATGGATTATAGAAATAAATCTGTTGGTGTTTTAGGACCGAACTTACGTAAAGATTGTTTGATTCGGGGGTTCCTCTGGGCTCAAAATCACACAGAGATGGAGACACGAGGATTTTTTTTACAGGTTCGGGCCTTCTCTTGGGAGAATAACAACCCTACTCCTCTATGTATGTATTGAGTATGCTGGATTACAAGATGGAACCAAAGACTAGAGTATTGTGTTTCTAACGCTCTTCGGATCGCCCCGATTGTCCTGATGATTCTGCCTTTTATACAGTCCTCAAGGTGTATCGTCGCGCCTCTAGTTTAAAGACTGCCTTAATGTCCCAGATTATTGAGCCGTTACTGGAGGTTATTATGGGAGTAGTAACATTCCCACGCTGCCAAGCAGTTATCACCATAACAAAGGAGTTAAAATCATGCCATTATTCCAGAGAATAACAGCGTAGTTTACTACCCATATCCTGAATATGGTAAGGAAGATTCCCTGATCGAATAGGCCCACATGTCTGTAAGCCCTGTCGATTAGAGACTGGTCATAGAAGAGCTTACGACCAGGTTGTGGTCGTAGAAGATTTTACGACCACAGATTGATCGTAGAAGAACTTACGATCATAGGGTAGTTGTAGAAGTACTTACGACTATGAGATAGTCGTAAGAGGACTTACGACTATGAGGTGGTCATAGAAGAACTTACAACCTCCAGCTTCTCCCTTATGGCTATTAAGGGGGTATACTCAAGAGTTATATGACGTCATTATTATCTATAATATGAATTATAGATAAATGATAAAATGAGGATTATTATATCCTCGTCATCTAGCCCCCCCAGCTTAAGCGAAAATAACTTACTTGGAGAAGGAGCAGTAGATGGTTGTAGGAAGGTGGACGAAGGAAAGACTCTTCGACTAGTGTTTCATTTGACCAGAAATTTACTTGGTCAAGAAGATTGTGGGATAATCTTGCGACTTACATGGTGGTCGTAAAGAAATTCTCTGAACACCAAGTGGTCACAGCACCGTGGTTGGAAGCAAAATCTTTCCAATCGCTGTTACATTTGACCATAAAAGACTTGGTCAAGAAGGTAATTTCGCTTGAGGTGTAAAGACTGACCTGATTTCCTCGAGCAGACAAATTTAAGAATCCCAATCGACTCCCTCAAGTCCATCTGTTGGAGCGGTTCCCGAAGCGTTGGCAACCGTTGGGTAGCCATGTCTCTTCAACTTCAGGCGTGCGGTTATAAATTTTCACCGTGGGTGAGGATAAGGTCTTTTACCTTCCCCCAAATCGTTCTCGTTGTTCAAGCTTTCGAGTTCTCCACCGCCGACCAAATCGAGCCTTCTTCCCCAATCTTTCCAAATCCAAACCTTCGGCTTTTCGGAGAAATGGCCGGAACCGCTTCCCACTGGGTCGAATCGGAGATGGATGCGGCCAAAATCAGAGCTTTGGTCGACTCCGAGAAGATCCCGAAGAAGGAATTCGTGAAGTGGATCGAGGCTTTTAGGCAGCATTGGCCGTTGGGTGAGATTGGGAAAATCCCCGTTTTTCAGGCATTTTGTAAGTGTGGCCTTCGATTGCCTGCTCACCCTTTCCTCACGCTCATGCTCGAACACTTCGGTGTGAAGTTGGTGAACCTTGTTCCCAACTCCATTACGATGCTTGGAGTGTTCGTATACTTGTGCGAGGCCTACCTGGGGATTCCGGTCGACTTGGAGTTGTTCTCGTACTTCTATGGAAAGACTAGATTGTCCGGGGTCGCCGGTAGTTGCAGTATGAAGCTCCACGATAGAAAGTCGAGGGAGTATATTCAGATGTTTACCCCGTTGTCGCGGCCGAGGTGGAAGAAGAGGTGGTTCTATTGGGAGATAACCAATGAGGACAACCTCTCCTTCGCCGGGAAATTGGCCAAGAAGGTTTTTTCCTAGGATGCGACTCCCAAGGATCTCAGTCGGATCATCCCCTTCATTCAAGCTATTGTAGACTTAAAGGAAGAGGGGCTCACTGGATGGCACATGGTGAAGGATTTCATCACGCACCGCATCAGCCCTTTGAAGAAGAGGGTTTATCCAATGTGGAGGTACTCTGGGTCGAAAGACCCGACCAGGGACTACGAGGAGGGCAAGTAAATTTCAAGCTTAGCTTTCTTTCTGTTATTTTTAAAATTGGCTTATTGAAGGTTTTCTTATCCCTGTAGACCTCTCACAAGAGGAGATTGACACTCGGGTCAAGCTTATCTGTGAGAAGCCCCTAGCCCATGTGGTGGCGCCTCCAATCTTGGCTGACATGTCCTTAGAGGACAAGGTGGAGCGCCTAAAGGTAATCAAGAGTTGATTTCATATTTAGGACTTTGTGGTCATAGAAGAACTTATGACTGGGTACTGATCGTAGAAAAGCTTACGATCAGGTTCTGGTCGTGAAAAAGCTTACGACCAGGAGGTTGTCGTAGAAAAGCTTACGACATGATGATGGTCATAGAAGAACTTACGACTACTTTATAATATCTCTCTTTTTGATTTCTACAGAAAGTAGGCATGGAAAACCGTCGGGACGACAAAGAAGTCGAATTGATGGTCGTCGGTGCTGCTGCAGTAGAGCAGTTTGTTTCTCCCCCGGCCAAGAGGCATTGGCTCGCTCAAGTTGTGGACAAGGAAGGCTCAAGCTCAAGTTCTTTGGATCCAACTTGACCCTTCCATAAAATTTGTTATGATTTGGGCTGCAGCTGAGAGAGGCTATGGTGACGAGGCGGTTGAACCTCTCAAGCGCAAAGCCCCCAAAACCAAGGTACTCTTCTATTATGACAATAAGACTTTCGCAGTTTCTCCTTCCTGTGGCTTTGTCAAACAACTAGAAGAGGATAACTGGAAGTTTTATGTCTTTTGTGAAGGAAAAATACTGCGCTAGTAGTGCCTACGGTCGAGTGCTGCGATGCCCTTGAGGTGGTCGAGACTGGTCTCGACCATCCAGAGAGCCAAGAGACTCAAGGGGCGATGGCGCTTGCTCAAGACCCATGACCAGACGTGGTCGTAGCCGTTCCTCAACTTAAGTCTCAACTAGACATGGTTGAGAAAAAGTCAAAGAAACCTTCCTTAGGGAGGGTTATTTCCAAACTTAAGATCAAATCCGACACTCAGAGGTATGTAAAAGAGACAAAAGTGTAAGGACCGCATTTACCTTTTGCTTTTTACCACCCAATCGTGTTTTCCATTTTATGATCTCAGCTTGGCTCCTCTCATCACCAAGGACGTTCCTGCTAAGGAACCCACTGTAGTTTCTTTGACAGGCGAAGGAACAACAGTGACGGTGGTCGAAGGGTCAACTACCGTCCGAACGGTGGAGGGTACCGTTAGTGCTGAAGTTGCTACGACTACTAGGGCGGTCGTAGGGCCAGAAGTGGCTACGACCATGGGAGTAGTCATAGAGACCGAGGTAAAGACGATGCCTGATACCGCGGAGGCATCTGGCCATCGCCCCGGGAAGGAAGCCGTTGCAGACGTTCCCCCAAGTCCTCAAGGAGGAGCTGGCGTTACCGAATCAAAGGAGGAGGAATACGCTAACTTCGCCTCTGATTTCTTCGGGCTATCTTCCATTGTGGGATCTTCTGCTCTCAGACCTCGTGCTCGTGTCCCTCACCCCAAAAATATTCCCGATGGAGGGGATGTTTTCGATGACGCGCGTCTTGAAGAGGTGTGGTGGGACCGAGTGCGAGAGATTGATGAACTGAGGAATCCCACGAGGGTAGTGTCTTCGTTTGCATGAAGGGCAATGAATGTAAGTACCGGTTGTTCGGTATTTGCACTCATATGTTTTCTCGCTTCTAACTGTCTTTCTTTATGTAGAGAGCGTTGGAGTAAATTGTTACTGCTGTCGAATACAACAGGCAACTTGTCCAATTGTGACAGGAAAAAGCGGAACTCTGCCAGTAGGCAGAGAAGTGGTAAGTAACTGTTTTTTGTAGCCTTTTGTGTTTCGATCACTTACACAGTAATTGCTGGGGTTGTCGTAGAAGATCTTACGACTAGGTACTGGTCATAGAAGATCTTACGACCAACATATTGTCATAGAAAGACTTACGACTAGGTCTTGGTCGTAGAAGAACTTACGACCGCTTGTTTGGTGCTAATGTCTATTCTTTCCCTTTGGAGGTTTTAGAGTGATGAGAAGACCTTAGCTGATTCTCTCGACTATGAGAAAGCCGAGAAGAAGAAGCTAAGTGAGGAGATTGAAGACCTCCGGAAGAAGCTTCAGGAGGCAAACTCGACAAACAAAAAGTTGCAGGGATGACTAAACGGTAAGTGCTGAACTTAAGACCGCTTTCGATCTTCTTTTCTTTTTATGAATCTCATTTCCTTTCAGAGAAAGACCAAGAGGTCCAGACGTGGGAGCAGCGCTACCTCAAGGACACTACCGCTCACGCCAATGAAGTCAAGAAGTTAGATTCTCAACTAGTTGGTAAGCAAATCTTTACCTGTGATTGGTTGTGTTTTCCTCTCGAGATCGTTTTATCTGACTGGTCCTATTCTTTTCAGAACAAGTAGTACAAATAAAATGACTTCGTGAGGCTTCGACTCATAATCAGGAGGAAATGAAGGCTTTGAAGATCAATCTTCAAGATAACGTTTCATTTCTGAACAATGTACTTGGTGGGCTTCATGTTAAGGGGATTACTCCTCGAGACGACACGTTGTCTGCCCACTCGAGTGCCATTGGCGAACAAGTCGGAACTTTGTAAGAGTTGGTGACTACTCTAAAGGCTAACTAATTCGATTCGATAAAGGATGGGATCCAAGAGGGAGTAAGATTTGTTTTAGCAAAACTTAAAGCTCATGATCCCAACCTTAATCTGCAGCCTGTCATAGACGACTTCACCTGCCCTGAAGCAGAGGCGAAGCAGTTAATGACAACAATGCAGTCGATCGCTAAGGCAGTCACGGAGGATATGTAAATAATATCCCCTTCGCCAGAGTAGTCTGTACCAGAGTCCTGTAAAGACAATTTTTTTTGTTGATGTTGATATATAATCCTTTCTTCTTCCTGAAAATCATCTTGTCGAGTAGTTAGTAACTCATAAGATAATGAATGGAAAAAAGCGCAAGACTAAGAATCGAAGTCAAGTTAATAACTTTATCCTAGCCCCCGACTATTTGCTTGGTTTATTTAGATAAACCAAGTAAATAGTGTTAAATGGGTTTTCTTAAAAAGAGAGGTTTAGCTAACTTGTAGCATTTCGGTCACGATTATCTTGCACTGGTCGAAAGAGTAGGAACGAGTCGACACTAGGAAGTTCCTTCTAGTGGGCAGGACCACGTGCAGAGAGGAAAGTCTTCGATTAGGTGATGTTACCGTCTCCGACCAGTTTAATCAAATCTAGAACGGTCAACTTGAGTTAGATAAACGTCTAGAGTTCCTTAAAAAATTTGTTCACCTTATTTCAATGCACTCAGTAAGTTCGCTCTAGTAGCAAGATGTCACAGCCCAAAGTTCTGTTACCAATTTAAATTAATTAAAGTTATTATTTTATTGGACTTTTTGAAATTTGAAAGAGTTTGATTGCTTTATTTGAATTTCTGAAGTTTTAAAAGTCAGAAAAATAAAATTTACTAAAGTTTTTGAAGTTTTATTGGAGTTAAAGTTGAAAAATAAAAATTTAATTATTTTCTGAATTTTTAAAAGCTTTTTCCTAAATATTTTGAAGCCAAAATAATTTATTTGCAAAATTAAGAGCCAACTTTAAGTTGAAAATAATTTTATTAAGTCCAAAATAATTCTAGGAATTTTGTAAATTTTTCTAGAATTTTTGGACTCCATTTGGTATGTTCTAAAAATATTTGACTTATTGCGTAATCTTTATTTCGAAAATAAATAAATAAATAAATAAAATCTGTTCGGCCACTCCAAACTTTGCATTTGAGCTGATCGGACAGTCCGTAACTTGCTACAGTATTTTGGAAAAAAAATACAAAAAGATATATATTTTATTTCATTCACGCGCGGGTTCCGCGCTGGTCACCCATCCTGTCTTTTCTCCCAACGCAGCACGCTTAACCGTGGAGGGCTTTTGCACCACTTTGTCCTTTTGTCTTTAATCAACACATATAATCCTTTTATTCTTTTAACCCTTTCTTTCTCTCTCTCATCTCATCTTCTTCCTCCCGTGAGTGCTCTGTGTTGCTTCTTTCCAACCGAGCTGCATAGTGTCTTCATGGCAGCGCCTCCCCACGACCTCGCCGGCGCTGACCTCAACCTTCGGCCACCGCCGTCGACCGCGCCGCCCTCACCGCCGGCCATCGCCACCTCCCCCTGCCCTTCCCTCCCTTTCTTCTTACTTTGTCCAGTGAGCACGCGTACAGACCCAACCACCATTGTTGTGCGCGCGAAGCTCCACAACCGGCCGCCCAACCACTCCAGCTCCTCACGCACACGTGCGTGGTCAAACCCACGACCCGGCGCCCCCAACCGCCTCATTCCCCCACGTTCTCCCCCTCTTTCGCGCCCGTTCCCGCCGCGTGCTACAACCACCGCAGCCACGCCCCGTGCGCACGATCTCCACATCCCGGCCTCCCCATGCCCTATAAAAGGGAGCACGGTGAGCCCCTTCTCACCGGCATCAAAACCCCTCAAAGATCTCCCCCTCTCTCCCACTCAATCGACGGGAATCGAAGTTTTTCTCCGTGCCACCGAGCATCCTTCGTTCATCTTCTCCGGCGCCGTCAAGCCTCCCCCGGTGACCTCGACCACACCAACGGCTACGCCACATCGCCGCCTACGGTGCTCGCCTTTGCCGGGGCGCCGCTAGATTTAAATCGCCGCCGTTGAGCCCGAACTCGCCGCCGCCGTCGTCCTCGTTGCCGCCGTTTCCATCGCGCCCTAGCGCCGTTGTGGTGAGCACCTTAGCCCTCGCGCCCTCCTCTATCCGTAGAGCATCTCGCCGGCCATTGCCGTGCCCCCGGCGCCGTGAGCCATGGTCGAGCGCCGCCGCCTTGTGCCTCCGTGGCATGCTGGCGTGGCAGCCACCTCGGCGCCACGTGGGAGCCACGTCGGTCACAATGACCTTGTCACCGCATGGGTGGCACCGCCACATGGCCTTTCCACTGTACCGCGGGCCCCACGCATCAGCGACTCCATGCTTTTTCCGAATTAAATTAAATTCCGAAATTCCAATTATTCATCATTTCATGTGAATTTCAAACTTCTCGGGGTTCGTTCTCCTTCATACGAACTCCGATTTCGTCGATTCAAATTTCTAAATTCTTATAAAATCAAGATCTAGCTAACTAAACTAAAATTATTTAATTTGGAGTTCATTTGAATTGTTATTTGAATTTTGTTTGAATTTGTCGTACTTTCGCGTATAGACTTCGACGATTCCGGAGAGTTAGATCATTCAGAGGATTTAGAGAGTCAAGACTTCAACGAAGGCAAGTTACACCCTTGACCATATTGCCCCCAGTATTTTAAAGTTATTTAATTCAGTTTTTAAAATTATTATTGCATGCATATTTTTAGTCAATTATTTTAATGCCCTGTTTAAATGCTTAGTTATTCCAATTGTTATTGTATGGCCAATTTTGAATATTGAAATGTCATTCCTTTGTCACCATAGATAAATTGTTTGGAAATGCTTAGCAAATGCTTAGACCATGATTTTGATTTTGGGAGGATTTAGCCAAACCATTACAAAATTGTTTAGAATTAAATCTATGGTATTGTTTTACCATAGAGAATTTGTAAAGATGGTTTTTACTTAAATAAAATCAAAATGGTTTGAACTTGGGCGAAATGGTTGAATGGTTGGTGCAGGTTTATGCACAGGTTTAATCTGGTTAGGATTAAAGCCCAGGGTTTGATTTGAAAGACGCCCAAGTCAACTAAGGACCGGTCTTTGAGCCGCACCTTGCTATGTCTTACCGTACAACCACATGTCTCCAGAATGAGGCGTGGGATCTGGCTGATTAATTTGTAGAGTTCCATCGCAGTTTATCCTGTCTGTATGTGGGTGGTCTTTCATGGCATGTCTTTCATGACTATTTTATTCCCACCTGGCGCAAAAGGGGGCCCTGAACCTGCGGATGGTTAGTCCAAAGGGGGTGAAACCTTAGCGAGGCTGGACTACGGTGGGATGATGCATTGTAAAGGCCTTGTCACGAACTCTAAACTTCTTACCTTCGGCAGTGAGAGGTGGCATTGACGGATGCCGAACAAACTAGAGGAATCATGTCATGTGGGTAAAGTGTACAACCTCTGCGAGTAAAACTATTGAATAGCGCGTCATGATCATGGACATGCTAGCAAAGCCACTCTGAGTTAGACTTGTTTTTGGTTTCAAAAGTGATTTCAACAGATGTTTTCGGGATGGTTAGTCTGTGGGAAAATTAGGCGGTTAGCCATTGTGACAGAGGTATCCTTCACCATTCAAATATGGAGGTTATCCATACTATAAAATTGTTGTTTAAAATCGATTCTAGATCTGATATAAAAAATGGCCTTGGAAATTAATATGATTATTTAAAATTGAAAATCTTTGCTACATAAATAAACCACCTTAATACCCCTTGTTTACGATGTATGCATGTCATTACATTATTTGACAGGTGTAACTTGCGAGCACGGTGGTTGTGCTCATACTTGCCTTGTGCAAACAAATTTGAGAGGAGAAGAACTTCACCATCGGTGTGGATCTCGACGACTAGGCCGCTACCTGATCGATTGTTCGTGGCGATTGCTGGACTCTACTACACTTTCTTCGTCTTCATTTGTGTTCTTTATTGTTGGCTTGTAAGCCTCTTTTGTAATAAACTCTGATTTACTATTAATGCAATACGAGATATGTCTATGTTATCATTTTTGTAACTGTGTACACCGGAAATCCTGGACTGGTGTATGAACACAGAGGGTTCGGGATCTTTTGCTCCCGGGTCCGACACAAGAGTTAGAAACAGGACGACGCTAGGAAGTTCCTTCTAGTGGGCAGGACCACGTGCAGAGAGGAAAGTCTTCGACTAGGTGTTGCAACTTCCTCTGACCAGTTAAAACAAACCAAGTTTATCGAAAGTAGTCGATCGAATTTGAAAAGTGTACTCGGCTTAATTTATTTTTCAAAAAGATGAATGAAGAAATAAACTAAGGTACTAAGAGTCAGCTTGACATTATTTCGACTATGTTTTGAACCCAAGCTCTTTGTGTTGGTAGCAAAAAGGGAGGAACGAGTCGACTCGAGGAAGTTCCTTCTAGTGGGCGAGACCACGTGCAGAGAGGAGAGGCTTCGATTAGATGATGCTACCATCCTTTCGACCAGTGTAAAGATGAACTAGGTACTAGTCGTAGGATGTCTTACGACCAGTGTATTGTCGTGGAAAAGCTCACGGCTAGGAACTGGTTGAGGACAGACCTTTGACCAGGGTATGGTTGAAAGAATTATCAAAGTGCTACTCAAAGTAAGACAATAAGATAGAAAGAACCTGATGCTTTATTGAATGGTTGGTCTTTTACATGTAGAATTTGCGTAATTGGTCGATGTTCCAAGAATTAGAGAGAATCCAGCCGTCTTCCATTGCCAGTCATACCGAACCTGGACGCATGACTTCGACCACTGTGTAAGGACCTTCCCACTTGGGGGAAAGTTTGTTCCGATTAGACTGTGATTGAATTTTCCTCAATACCAAGTCACCTACAGCAAGGCTGTGAGGTTGAACCTTACGATCATAGTATTTGCGCAGGGCTTGCTGGTAGACTGCTGAACGGATTAGGGCCTGATTTCTCTTCTCTTCGAGCAGGTTAATGTCATCTGCTCAAAGTTATTCTTGGGCTGAGTCATTAAAACTCTCAACCCTTGTAGACTGGTCTTTATTTACGGTGGAAGCATGGCTTCGCACCAAAACTAGGAAAAAGGTGTTTACTTTGTTGTTCGACTAGCGGTCGTCTTGAACGCCCATATCTTGAGGGTAATTCTTGTACCCAAGCCCCGAGCGCTTAACATGCTGGTCAAGACTCGAGTTTTAATTCCTGCATTATTTGGCTATTAAGCTCGTTCGATCGCCCTTTGCTTTGGGGATGGGCGATGAGGCGAATGAGCTTAGTACCCAACTCTTCGCAAAATTCTTGAAATTTTGTGCTCGAAAATTGTTTACCATTATCTGTGATTATTCGACTTGGGACTCCAAATCGAGTAATCACGCTTCTCATCATGAACTGTTTTGCGGCTTCTGTTGTTATCCTAGTCACAGGTTCAGCTTCGATCCATTTTGTGAACGTATCAATAGCCACAAAAAGGAACTCGAAGCCCCTTGGAGCCCTTGGGAACGGTCCTAGGATATCGAGACCTCAAGTCGCAAAAGGCCAAGATAGAGGGATTCTTTGTAATGCTTGAGCTGATTGGTGTATTTACCTGCTATGAAACTGGCATTATACACATTTCTTAACCAACTCTTTGGCATCGTAGAGAGCTGTTGGCTAGTAAAATCCTTGTCGAAAGGCTTTTTCGACCAACATTCTGTAGAAAGCATGAGTTTCACTGATGCCCCCGTGTATGTCGTGAAGGAGGTTTAGTCCTTCTCTCTGCGGTATGTATCGCATGAGTACCCCTTGAGTACCTTGTTTATAGAGGACTCCTTCGACCAAAGTATACATTTTGGCCTTTCGGGATAGACGATCTGCTTCGAGATCGTCATCCGCATCTGGAACTCGTTTGAAGATACTTGTAGATGGGATCCATCCAAGTATCCTCGTATTCTAGAGATTTGCCTCAATAGGAGATGTCTCGGTGTGTCCACTAGAGGCGGCTCGAGTTGCTCAAGAAGACTCCTTTTAGTACTTGTGATCGGGAAGAAGCTATCCGAGCAAGCCGGTGGTGCAGTGAGTAAATTATCCTTCGAGGATGAATTGTACCTCGAAACCGAAAAAATGCTTTTCAAGCTTTTGAACCTCGATAAATCGAGACATGGTCGGATTAGAGCATTGGTACTCTTTTCCGACCTAATTCATGACTAGTTGAGAGTCTCCTCTCACGAGTAGTCGTGGAATCGCGAGCGCTTTTGCAGCTCGTATGCCGGCTAATAAACCTTCGTATTCTGCCACGTTATTAGTGGCCTGAAAGTTTAATTATATGGAATACTTTAAGGTCTCTCTGTTAGGATATTCTAAGACCACCCTAGCCCCCGAGCCACTTAAAGTAAGTGACCTGTCAAAGTACATCGTCCACTGGTCGTGGGTATCGTACTGGGATCCTGAACAGGTTCAAGATTTGTCCATTCAGCGACAAAGTCCACCAAGATCTGGGATTTAATGGCCGTTCAGGACATGAAATGGAGGTCGAACTCCCTAAGTTCTACTGACCATTTAGACATGCGTCCTGCTGCTTCCCTATTCTGGAGGATTACTCCCAAGGGAAACTCAGACGGCACAATTATCTTGTGCGCCTGAAAATAATGCCGCAGTTTCCTCGAAGACATGAGGAGGGCATAGAGAAGCTTTTGGACCTGAGGATAACGCTCCTTAGGTCCGAGCAAAACTTCACTTACGTAGTACACTGGTCGTTGAACGTTTTCACGTTCTCGACTAATCTCGCACTCCTTTACTGTGGCGTGGCAGCTAGATAAATTAAGAGCGTCTCTTCTAGTTTCAGGGAAACCAGAATAGGAGTACTCATAAGATATCTCTTGACATCCTCGAAGGCAACGTTTGTCTCTTCTGATCACTCGAAACCCTCGTGCTTCCTTAGAAGTTTAAAGAAATGTAGTTCTTTTTCTCCCAGTCGTGCTATGAAATGACTTAAAGTCGCCGTACACCCTGTGAGTTTTTGGACTTCTTTCTTTATGGTTGGAGGGCGCATCTTCACGATGGATTTTTTATTTTTGGGATTTGCTTTGATCTCTCGTACAGAGACCATAAATCCAAGCAATTTTCCCGAAGAGACTCCGAACACACACACTTCTCAGGATTGAGTTTCAGGCGGTTTTTTCTGAGATTGTCGAATGTCTCCTGCAAGTTTGAAACATGATCAAGCCATTTGATGCTTTTTACGACTAGATCATCAACATAGGCTTCCAAATTTCGGCCTAGCTGAGGTGAAAAAGTCGATTGCATCAAACGTTGAAAAGAAACGCCAGCATTTTTTTAGACCAAATGACATTTTGACATAGCAAAATATACCAAATAGAGTAATAAATGCGGTCTTCTCTTCATCTTCTAGACACATATTAATATGATGGTAGCTAGAATATGCATTTAGAAAACTTAATGTTTCACAACCAGCAGTAGAGTCAACCAACTGATCGATACGAGGTAAAGGGAAATCATCTTTTGGACAAGCTTTATTAAGATCAGTGAAGTCAATGCACATTCGCCACTTGTCGTTAGACTTCCTAACTATTACAGGGTTGGCCAACCACTCTGGGTAGTTGACTTCTCTTATAAAGCCTGCTTTAAGTAGCTTGTCCAATTCTGACCATATAGCATCTCGTCGATCAGGGGCAAATCTCCGTAATTTTTGTTTTATGGGTACTTTGTCAGGCCGTAAAGCTAGCCTATGCTCGATCACTTCCCTGAGGACTCCGGGCATGTCGGATGCTTGCCACACGAAGACATCTGTGTTTGCTCGGAGGAAAGCGATGAGGGCATCTTTCTACTTGGGGTCGGAAGTATCTCCGTCTGAGCGATCTTGAGGTTCCTCGATCCAGGGAACCTCTTGACTTAGTCATTCGGCTTGGGCGCAGACTTTTAGGCTTCGAGTTCTTGGTGAAGGTCGCCCTTTTCTTCCCGAGTGATATCGATCCACCATCTCGAGGATTAGCGGTCACTGCGTATCGCCATCTTCTTATCACAATGAATTGTGATTACTCCTTTGGGACCTAGCATCTTAAGACATTGATACCCATAATGAGTTGCCATTAAGAATTTTACCAAATTTGGTCGTCGAGTATGGCATTATATGCCGCATCGAAATCAACCACATCAAAGGAAATCTTCTCTGTCCTGAAATTACTTGGTGAACCAAATGTTAAAGGAAGAGAAACTTGACCAATTGGTTTGGCTGAAGACCTTGGTATAATACCATGAAATGAATATCTTACCGGTCTTACCTTGGTCCTGGGGACTTGCATTTCGTCCAGGGTGTTTGTAAACAAAATGTTCAACGAACTACCACCATCAATCAACACTCGATTTACTCGACAATTGTTGATGGTGGGTTCAACCACGATCGGAAATTGACCTGGTCGAGTCGAAGGGATCGGGCAGTCAACCTTCTCGAAAGATATGGTGATTTTCGACCACTTCGGCAACTTATTGACAAGAGGAGGGTCAATGGAGTTTACCTCGCGTTCGACTGCCTTAAGCTGTCGCTTTGACTCATATACCGATGATCCTCCAAAGATGTGCTCGATGGTGTGCTCGGGATCTTGAAATGGCATGTCCTCGTTGTCGTCCGACTATATACAACTACTAGATTACCCTACCTCCTCGAGAGTAGGAAGTGGTCCTTTGCCGTTGTAGTAGTCCTCGAGTTTCCATTGGAAAACTCGGAAGTTGCGAAGGTCATGTCCTTCCTTTTTATAGAAAGGGCACCACCTAGGCTTATCGTTCTTCCGTTCGGGGTGCTTACCTTTGCCTCGATCGGGGTGTTGTTTTGGCAGTTCTTGGCTCCTTATCGCTTACGGTCAAGACCTCCTTAGAAGCATTGGCTTGAGGTTTTTGGCCTTTTGCCTTGTTCTTGGATTTCTTGGCCTTCTTATCCTTCTTCTTGCTACCTTCGCCAGTCTCTTGAGGGTGCTGGTCATCTCGATCGATGATTTTGGTCCACTCGACTACTTCATCAGCAGTCGCGTATCGGTCAGCCATCTCGAAGAGTTCAGCGACAGTAGCAGGAGGGTTCAAAGCGATGTCCTCTGTGATCCTTCTACTGCGGACTCCCTACTTGAAGGTTCTGATAACAGATGAGTCAGAAACCTCATGAATTGAATTGTGAACCAGACTGAAATGCCTGATGAATTGGCGCAGTGTTTCGTGGTCGTTTTGTTGCATTCTATGTAGGTCGTCCTCCTTTTTGGGGCGATGGTAGGTGCCCTGGAAATTGGCTAGCAGTAGGTCGCAGAGATGTTGCCACGAGTAGATCGACTCGACTGGTTGGTTTAATAATCACGATCGAGCAGATCCTTCGAGCATAGTCGAAAGGTAATTCGCCATGACGCGCTCTCCTCCTCCTACTGCTTGAACAGCGGTCGTGTAGATCTAAAGGAATTTGATGGGATTTTGAGACCCTTCAAATTTCTCCATGTTCCCTGGTCGAAACCGCGGCGGCCAGTGAACTGCTCGGAGGTCAGGCGAGAATGCCCGACATCCGATAATTACGTCGTAACGCCTCCTTTGCAGAAAAGAGGGGTCGACGTCGCCAGGTGATCATACTCGACGATACCCGGCAATGGGTGAATCTGACTTATGGTAAGTCTCGATCTTACGAGGGTAATACTCCTCGTATTTTGTCAGCTGTTGCAGACTTCTGGGTCGGAGTGGTGAATGATCACCTCTCCTAGGAGCTTTATGACCGTCAGGCATTCGAGCAACTCTTTTTTGGATTGGGGAGTGATGCACCTTGCAGCGATCTCCATGCGGTGAGTTATTCGAACGACTGGAAGCTGATGGAGTTGTACTGCCACAGCTTCCAGAATGATGTCGGTGGGGTCGTTCGAGTTTGTTCATCATGCTTCGCAGCCTTCGTGCGATCTCTTCAGTAAAGAGGTCGTAGCCAAGTGCTCGGGCATGTTCTCGAGATGGGTTCTCGAGCAGATCGTTGATATGCTGAAGTTCCTGAGCTTCTTCCGACTGATATTGAGTGCGCCCAGGCAATTTTCTCTAAACCGCAACTCGTTTCCGTCGGATTGTTTCAGAATCATCCATACCTGATCCTTGAGCTTGCCTTAGTGAATCACGATGATCTCAAGAATTTCCTGCACGCTCATCAGAGTATTGACTCTGTTCATCGCCGGAGGTGTCCTTGTCATTGCCACGAGCGGTCATAGGGTGTGATCTTTGGGGAGCGTCCTCAGCCCTATCTCTAGGAGAGTTATTGCTACCTGAGGGTAGGACGAAAACCTCCCGTTGATGATCTCCACTTGCGCTAGAGGCCTCCTCGCTTGAGGAGTCGTCGAATGACACCATCTGGCGACTTGGAGCAAACCCCTCTAGGAAGGGGAATTCTGGGTTATAACCGTCTCCGTCGGCAAGTGAGTCCTGTGTTGGGATGGTCAAACTCGCAAGAAGAGCATGTTCGATCGCATCCTTGGCTAGGCTAACCAGAGAGAGAGAATCACCAGATGTTGATGAAGATCCATAATTACGACTTCCAAGAGTTGTTGAGCCAGGTCGGACTGTCTTAGGTGGACTTGGACATTTGGAGAGGGAATCCTCGCCATGCTCCGAGTTTGCCTTGGGACAGCCCTCATTGTGGTCGGATTGACCCTTGCCCTCTGAGGAAGCTGGTTCCCCATCTGGATGTATTATTGTGGGGGATAAGGATCCCTCCTCAACTCCGTCGGTGGTAAAGTCTCCTGGAGAAAGATCTCCGAGGGCGACATCACCATCGGATGATGCATTACTCGGCATGTAGTCGAAACCGGCATCCATGTCGATATCTGCATAATTGGCCAAGTCGAACTAGTTCTCCTCGTTCCACTCTCCTGCCATGAGAGCATGAGAGTTTGGAAAAGTTGAAGGAAAGCTGATGACTCGAAGATCCCCACGATCGGCGCCAACTGTCGGTGTTTTAGGAACGAACTTATGTAAAGATTGTTTGATTCGGGGGTTCCTCTAGGCTCAAAATCACACAGAGATGGAGACACGGGGATTTTTATACAGGTTCGGGTCTTCTCCTGGGAGAATAACAACCCTACTCCTCTGTGTATGTATTGAGTATGCTGGATTACAAGATGGAACCAAAGACTAGAGTATTGTGTTTCTAACGCTCTTCGGATTGCCTCGATTGTCCTGTTGATTCTGCTTTTTATACAGTCCTCAAGGTGTACCGTCGCGCCTCCAGTTTAAAGACTGCCTTAATGTCCCAGATTATTGAGCTGTTACTGGAGGTTATTATGGGTGTAGTAACGTTCCCACGCTGCCAGGTAGTTATCACCATAACAAAGGAGTTAAAATCGTGCCATTATTTCAGAGAATAACCACATAGTTTACTACCCATATCATGAATATGGTGCGGAAGATTCCCTGATCGACTAGTCCCACATGTCTGTAAGCCTTGTCGATTAGGGACTGGTCGTAGAAGAGCTTACGACTAGGTTGTGGTCGTAGAAGATTTTACGACCACAGACTGATCATAGAAGAACTTACGATCATAGGGTAGTCGTAGAAGTACTTACGACTATGGGATAGTCGTAAGAGGACTTACGACTACTAGGTGGTCATAGAAGAACTTAAAACCTCTAGCTTCTCCCTTATGGCTATTAAGGGGTATACTTAAGAGTTATATGATGTCATTATTATCCATAATATGAATTATAGATAAATGATAAAATGAGGATTATTATATCCTCGTCAAAATCTTTGGTGGATTATAGAAATAAATCTTGTCGGATCATAGAAATAGTTGGATGTTGGATTATAGAAATATAACTATCGGAGATTGATTATAGAAAATAGATTATTGTTGGATATTAGATTATAAAAACATATGATTGTTGGATATTGGAATATATGAGGGACATCTTACTGATATTGCAGTTGGTCCAAATAATTGTTGGATTGATGAATATTACTAGTGTTGGAGTTGGACTAAATAATTGTTGGATAGATGGTGATAAAATAATTTGGCGGATTAAATTTGAATTTATGTATTACAAGCAATCTTTTGGAAGGTTTTATATCTGGTGGGAAGGGGTGTTGTTAGCTATGACCCCCGTTCAGGGGTTACTTGGGAGCTCTTTGTGGAGCAGTTCAGAGCTAAGTATTATGCAGAGTCCTTCCTTGAGAGGATGGAGCATTCACTGATGACTTTTGTTCTAGGGAAATTGTTAGTGGCAGAATATGAAGCTGGGTTCAACAATCTGGTACGCTTTGTACCAACAGTGGCTGGTGATGACAGGGAGAAGGCTAAGAGGTTCCATAGGGGCCTCAACCAGGAGTATCGCCATGTTATGGGGGCGACTGGTCTGCATGACTTCAGCTCCGTGGTCGAGCAGGCTAGGGGAATGGAGTTAGAGAGGGAGCTTACTTCGCAGAGACAGGCTTCGAGTGGCTCCGTTCCTGCTGGTGGTTCTGGCGGTGGCCAGAAGCAAAGTTTTGGCGGAGGAGGCGGGTCATCTCATCGGCCCATCCCTAAGAGGTTTCAAGGAAGTTAGCACTCGCAGTCGTTCTCTCGTTCTATTCAGCAGCGACAATCTGCTACTTCGGCACCTCGTCCTTCCTCAGCTACGCCGCCAATCCGTCCTATTCCAGGCCAGGGCATTATTTGCTTCAGATGTGGTGCTGGACATCGTGCTTCGGAGTGTTCGTTCACAGGGACTTGTCGTCAGTCTGGCCTGGAAGACCACAAGATGTCTGTTTGCAAGCAAAACCCTTCCAGTATCATCAAGTGGCAACCGGTTCATGCAGTGTCTTTGATGCGGCCAGATTATCAATAACAAATGTTTCTGATTTGCCTCATTTAATACTTGATCAAAACAATGGGCATGACATTATCAAGGCTGCTGCAGTGCAAGAGGATGTCACGCATGTTGTTCAAACCAAGGAAAGAAAACTCAATGTATGCATGTTGTACTTGAGCGATGCATGGAGTCAACCCATGCATATACATGTGCACGCATCTTTGTTGGGTGTGTTTGATCCAGAGGAGGACATGCAGTGCACGTCAAAGAGTTTGAGTTCCTTGAGTTCGACATTGGTACGTTCAGGGAAGGCCACTCGGATTTGTTTGACAAAAAGGAGATCGTTTCAGCCAGGAGATTATGTCTACGTTTTCTCTTTTCTCTATGCAATCTTGGATGGGGGCCACCAAGTCAACTGAAGCTAGTTCAATAAGGAGATATGGCGCACTAGAAGTTAATCTAATAATTACTTGTAATAGGATAGTTTAATCTATTTTCAGCAATTAGAGTAGCTTAAACATCTATGTAAAGTAGGAGTCCTTTTTTGGTTCGGATTACTGTTCACGTGAACAGTACCCGACTCGGATTACTGTTCACGTGAACAGTATCGGACACGGTTACTGTAGCAACTCGGTTTGTGAGTTGTGTGCTTGCGTGGGAGGCTATATAAACCCCCCATGGCCGCATCATATGGGGGGACAAGTTATGATTTAGATAATAAAAATCAGAAAAGCCGTTTTGGCGCATATCGTGTGTTCTTGAGTTGAGATGTGTTCTTGAGAGGAATTAAGAGGGAGAGTTGGAGAGAGGAGGAAGCGAGAGGAAGTTCTCATTTGGTGTTTCAGCTTGGGGGCAAAGCAAGGACACCTTGTTCTTGACTACAACCAAGAAGATCCATCTACTACGTCTTTGCAATTCGATCAAATCAAATCGGTTTGTGAAGTTATTCTCTGTTGTTTCTAATCCTCAAGGTTTAGCACAGCTAGAGATTGAAGATTTGCTATCTAGGGTTTGGACACTATTCATCGTGTGGTACTGTTCACCCAAAATAAAGAGAAGAAGACAACAAGCTACTGAACTTCAAGTGTACCGTGAAAGATTGGGCCAACAATCGAGATTCATCTAATCAACTAGGTGGATCCTTATCAGGTGGTATCAGAGCGATGGTTGCTCACGGTGCAGATGGTGCTGCTATGATGTCTTCGGAGGAGAGCTTCGGGAAGTTGAGTGCCAACGTCCTGTATGAAGAGGAAGGCTACGGCGTGGATTTGACTTTCCATTCTCGCTGCAAAGTGAGGGAGAAAGTTTGTGCCATGTCGATTGACTGTGAGAGTTCGATTAATGCTGCTAGTATCGAACTAGTTGAGAAGTTGGACTTGTCGATGACACTACATCCGCAACCTTATATACTGAAGTGGTATTCTGGTGTGCTCAAGATCACGAATCAAGTGAAGGTATTGTTTTCATTGGGCAAATTCTCATGCGAGGTTTTGTGTGATGTTATACCTGTCACTATGGTGTCGTGTCATCTAATGTTGGGAGGACCATGGTGCGAAGAACAAGGAGCATCAACACAGAATTGGCGCACCGAGGGTTGCATCTTTAAATGGAGGGTAGACCGACTTGTTTGCGTCCAATAGATGTTCTATTGATTCAAGGTGATTGGGAGAAGAAACTGCTGCAAAGAAGGAACCTAGATGCGAAGAAACAACAAGAAAAGGCAGAGGAGGAAAATTTTTCTTTAGCTATCCATCAGGAAGGAGAAGCTTCGAAAATTGCCTTGAAACCGAGGACGGTTTCTCTTGAAGAAAGGGAGGATGATGCGGCCAGATTATCAATAACAAATGTTTCTGATTTGCCTCATTTAATACTTGATCAAAACAATGGGCATGACATTATCAAGGCTGCTGCAGTGCAAGAGGATGTCACGCATGTTGTTCGAAACCAAGGAAAGAAAACTCAATGTATGCATGTTGTACTTGAGCAGTGCATGGAGTCAACCCATGCATATACATGTGCACGCATGCTGTTGGGTGTGTTTGATCCAGGAGGAGGACATGCAGTGCACGTCAAAGAGTTTGAGTTCCTTGAGTTCGACATTGGTACGTTCAGGGAAGGCCACTCGGATTTGTTTGACAAAAAGGAGATCGTTTCAGCCAGGAGATTATGTCTACGTTTTCTCTTTTCTCTATGCAATCTTGGATGGGGGCCACCAAGTCAACTGAAGCTAGTTCAATAAGGAGATATGGCGCACTAGAAGTTAATCTAATAATTACTTGTAATAGGATAGTTTAATCTATTTTCAGCAATTAGAGTAGCTTAAACATCTATGTAAAGTAGGAGTCCTTTTTGGTTCGGATTATTGTTCACGTGAATAAAGACTGCAGACTCGGATTCTTGTTCACGTGAACAGTATCGGACACGATTATCTGTAGCAACTCGGTTTGTGAGTTGTGTGCTTGCGTGGGAGGCTATATAAACCCCCATGGCGCATCATATGGGGGACAAGTTATGATTTAGATAATAAAAATCGGAAAAGCCGTTTTGGCGATATCGTGTGTTCTTGAGTTGAGATGTGTTCTTGAGAGGAATTAAGAAGGAGAGTTGGAGAGAGGAGGAAGCGAGAGGAAGTTCTCATTTGGTGTTTCAGCTTGGGGGCAAAGCAAGGACACCTTGTTCTTGACTACAACCAAGAAGATCCATCTACTACGTCTTTGCAATTCGATCAAATCAAATCGGTTTGTGAAGTTATTCTCTGTTGTTTCTAATCCTCAAGGTTTAGCACAGCTAGAGATTGAAGATTTGCTATCTAGGGTTTGGACACTATTCATCGTGTGGTACTGTTCACATGTGTGGTTACTGTTCACCCAAAGTAAAGAGAAGAAGACAACAAGCTACTGAACTTCAAGTGTACCGTGAAAGATTGGGCCAACAATCGAGATTCATCTAATCAACTAGGTGGATCCTTATCAGTCTTCCGCTGCCTCATCTCGGCTTGGTTCACATGCTTGCGACTGCTCCAATGCCGCAACATCCTCCAGTTTGTACTCCTCCTGCAGTGTTTCCTTCAGCACCCCCTGTCGAATACTATTGGAACCAGGGAGCTTCTGCACCACCTTAGTTCACTACTCCACCAGCAGCTCCTGCTTTTCCTTCGCCTAGTGTTGGGGCGTCCTCCGCTCTGGCACCATCTGGGGTTTACGCCATGCCTACACCTGAGATAGTAGGCCATCCTGACGTGGTGACAGGTACCTTACTTGTTGATTCCTTTGAGGCTTTTGTTCTTTTTTGATTCAGGGGCTACCTATTCATTCGTATCACCTGAGTTCACTAGGAGGGAGGGTTTGAGTTTGCAGCATATTTCCCAGTCTGTCGTAGTCAGCTCTCCTTGGGGTGTCATTTCCAGTTCTACAGTTTGTCCAGGCTGTTTTATTACCATCGATGATGAGGATTTCATAGCTAACTTAATGGTGATTCAATTATCTCCTTTTGATGTTATTCTTGGCTTGGACTGGTTGTTTAGTTATCGTGCTAAGATCTGTTGTTACTAGAAGATCGTGACCTTACAAGCTCCGTTTGGTAAAGAGTTGGTCTTTCAAGGAAGTGCTCCGTCTAATTCTTTGTTTATGTTGGCCAGCTTGTTTCGTAGCCGACAAGCATCATGAATTGCATTACTTTAGTCTCTTGACGCAAAGTCGAGTTCTTCCCAGCATATCGAGGAGATTCCTGTAGTGAGTGAATACCCTGATGTTTTCCCTGCAGAACTTCTAGGGATGCCACCAGAACGGAATGTGGAATTCCGGATTGACCTCATTCCTGGTACTCGTCCAATTTTTTTTTGTCTTCGTACTATTTGGCCTGACCCTTTTAGGATGAATTGGAGAAGCAACTGGACGATTTGTTGCCCAAAGGAATGATTCGCCATGGGGAGCGCCTGTTCTTTTCACCAAGAAGAAAGATGGGAGTTGGCGTATGTGCGTGGATTATCGCACTCTCAATTAGGCAATGATCAAGAACAAGTACCCTTTACCTCGTATTGAGGATCTTTTTGATTAAATGAAGGGAGCAAAGGTGTTCTCCAAGATTGACCTTTAGTCGGGGTACAATCAAATCCGTGTTCGGGAGCAAGATAATGAGAAGACAACTTTCTCCACAATGTATGGGCATTATGAATACAAGGTTATGTCTTTTAGACTAACTAATGCTCCTGCTGTCTTTATGGAAGCAATGAACAGTATGCTGCATCAATATCTTGACGACTTTGTAGTAGTGTTCATTGATGATATTCTGATCTATTCCAAGTCTGAGGAGGAGCATGAGCAACATCTGAGGCTGGTTCTTGAAACTTTGAGGAAGAATCAATTGTATGCCAAACTGAAGAAATGTGACTTCTAGATTTCAGAAGTTGGGTTTTTGGGTCATATGATTAATGAGGAGGGCATTTCTATTGATCCTAGCAAGATCTCAATAGTAGTGGAATGGAAAAGACCAACTAATGTCAAGGAAGTGAGGAGTTTTCTGCGCTTAGCAGGTTATTATTGGCATTTTGTAGAGGGTTTTTCTGTCATTGCAAACCAATGTCTCGGCTAACGCATAAAGATGTCAAACTCCAGTGGATAGAAGATTGCGAGCGCAGTTTCTGTACTTTAAAGGATAAATTGGTGACTGCTCCTATCCTTACTCTTCCCGAGCCTGGGAAACATTTCACCATTTATTCTGATGCTTCTCGAATTGGCCTTGGTTGTGTACTCATCCAGGATGGCAAGGTGATTGCCGATGTGTCAAGGCAACTGAAGAAACATGAGCAGAATTATCACATCCATGATTTAGAACTTGCTGCAGTGGTTCTTGCTTTAAAGATTTGGCGCCATTATCTGTATGGCGAATCTTGTGATATTTTCACGGATCACAAGAGCCTTAAGTATATTTTCACCTAGAAAGATTTGAATCCGAGGCAGAGAAGGTCTCTAGAATTAATCAAAGATTATGATCTAATGATTCAATGCCACCTGGGCAAGGCAAATGTAGTGGCAGATGCTCTCAGTCACAAGGTGACACCCCCAACTCTCGGCTGCCTGATTGCTAATTTTAAGCATATGGATATCTCTTTTTGTTTTGTGGGCACTGTTCAGGCTGAGACACGCTTGATTCTTGAGTCCGCTATACCAGAGCGTGTACGGGAGGCACAACAGTAGGATCGTATGCCTCAGCGAGCACGAAAGCGGTTGGACGAGGGCAAAGAAGGAAATTTCAGCATAGATGAGTTTGGTGCATTATAGTTCAAAGGCCGCCTTTGTCTGCCACAGGAGTCTCAGGTTAAGGATGATATTCTAAAGGAAGCTCATTGGACCCCGTATACCGTACATCCTGGGGCGACCAAGATGTATCAAGATTTGAAAAAAGAGTTTTTGGTGGAAAAGGATGATAGTGGGTATTGCTCAATATGTGGTGTCCTGTGGAGTTTGCCAGCAAGTCAAGGCTGAACATAAGCCTCCGGCGGGATTGTTGCAGCCTTTGTAGGTTCCAGTATGGCCATGGGATGATATCTCCATGGATTTCATGGTGGGTTTACCTCGCACCCAGCGAGGGAAAGATGCTATTTGGGTAATCGTGGACTATTTCAGCAAGTCTGTGCATTTCATTCCTATTCGTACAACGAATACAGCGAGCGATTTGGCTCCTATCTATGTACGAGAGGTAGTGCGGTTACACAGTGTGCCTAAGACCATTATTTCTGACCGTGACGCCAAGTTTGTCTCCAAGTTTTGGGAGATCTTGCAGAGTGCCTTGGGCACGCAGCTTTGTCTTAGTACTGCATTTCATCCTCAGACGGATGGCCAGTCTGAGCGTACGATTCAGACACTTGAGGACATGCTTAGGTCCTGTGTCATGTCCTGGAAAGGAAGTTGGGAGGATCATCTGGCACTAGCGGAGTTCGCTTACAATAATAGCTACCATACCAGTACCCCAGCTACACCATTCGAGGTCTTGTATGGGCAAAAGTGTAGGTCCCCGTTGTGTTGGGATGCAGTTGGTGAACGGGCAGTTTTGGGTGTAATATCCTGATTATAATTAGAGTGTGAAATTAAATTAGTGAGAGAAATTAAAGGAATTAAAATAAGGAATTTAGAATTTGTGAGAGCATTAGACCTTGGGCCTTCAGCCCACGACTCTTGAGCCCAAGGAGGGGCCGGCCATAAGAGGACTAGGGAGGGCTGGCCACCATCAAAACCCTAGCCGGAAACCATCTACTCCTCTTTTCCTTCGCAGAGTCGCCGCCCCAATCCTCCTATGCCCCCGAACCTTGGCCGCCACCCCTCCCTCTCTCTCCCATCTCCTCTCCAACCCCACCCGTCGTCGTCGACGACCAGGAGCGGTGGCCATGTCGAGGTTATGGAAACCGAGGTCGGGGAAGCTGAGCACCTCGCTCGTCGCCGACGAGGAGGGTGGCGTCCTCTTCCTCCTACGCCACCTCCGGTTCCCCCCTGCGCCGCTCGGCTCGGCTAGCCCGTGGCGCTGCCGGTGCTGCCTGTGCCCGGTGCCTCCTCCTTGCGCCGACTTCGCCTAGTACCGCCACCGCTCCCTACGGCGCCTCCTCCTCTGCCGACTCCTTGGCCCGTCCCGGCCTCTTCTCCCTGGCTGCCGCCCCGATCTGCGCGATGTGGCACAACTGTGTGTCGTGGGCCTCAACAAGGCCGATTTAGCGCCGGTGAGCCGGTTTTGGCGGCGGCGGCAACAACACAGGTGTTGGATTTTGTAATTGATGCAATTGTCACTCTGGATGCCTTTGTTGATGCTTATCAACCTGCTACTTTATTGTTCTAGCAGGAGTTGAGAGTTTATCCTTTATGGATGATCACTTAGTCACGGGCGATGATCTTAATGCCAATTTCCTAATTCCTCCTGATGAGAGCATATATGGTGGTAGATCCTGAGCTGAGGTTTGCTGCGAGTCCTTAAAAGATTTCAATCCAATGATTCGAGTGGCTGTCAAAAAGGGTGATCCATTGCTTATTGATGGAGAATTCCTTGACCAGTTCGACATTATTGTAGTTAGCTGTGCATCTCTTAAAACGAAGTTGTTAATTAGTGACAACTGTCAAAAGAGAAGCAAGCATATTGCATTCTACGCTATAGAGTGCAAGGATTCTTGTGGTGAAATATTTGTTGACCTGCAGAACCATAGCTATCTTCAGAAGAAGCCTGGAGGAGAGGCTGAACGACAGGAGTTGACATATCTTAGTCTGCAGTGGGTGCTGGATGTGCTATGAGGCTTGCTACTGGTGTTAGTGAAGCCTAATGGTGAAGTGGCTAACTGCTCTTGAGCCCTTAAGGTGGTGGTGAACCCCAGTGCTAGAGCGTTCCTCCATTGTCTTTTGTCTCACGATTGAGACAAGTGCAAGTATTATTAATGAGTTGTTATATTACATACTTGATGAGTGCCATAGTTTAATGATAATACTTACAGTTTGGTAATGTTGATGAGCATGAGTGTCATAGTTTAATGATAACATTTTTATGACAATGCTTATGTGATGAAGCTTACATGGAAATATTTACATGACGACGCATGCTAATGTTTATGTGATGACGCTTACATGGTAGTGTTTACATGAGAATGCTTACATGGCAAGGTTTAAATAATGATGTTTACATGGTAATGGTTTCATGATTGATGCCAAGGATGATGGGACAAGGTCAGCAATGAGACTACCTTGCTAATAATGACAATGATGAATCATGTTAATGACGATGGACATGTGCATTTGCATCGTGACATTCATTTCTGAACCTTGGACTATGTGGTAGCCAAGGGTTGTTTCCTTGAGATCCCCGTCATGCATTTGACGAGCCTGGTCCCCACACTCGTAGAGTTTGGGCTTTGGATCCCTGTGCCTAGAGGGCACATGCTTAGAGTATGTATCGACGGATACAGTACTCGGCATTACCGGTAATTGCAAAGAAGTGAAGACTGTGCATTCATGGCATATTCATTGCATTTCTCTATAAGAAATGGATTTGTGGTATATAATGCTGTGTTCATGATGGGATTGTTTGTTCCCTCTGACTGCTTATGATGCTATCATAAGAGATAGGTTTTTGGTATATAATGTTGTTATTCATGATGGAATTGTTTACTCCCTTTGACTACTTATGAGGCTATTGTTTGATTTGCTATTGCACTTTACTGAGTCATGGACTCACACTTGCTGTGTTGTGTTTGCTAGGTACCTCTCGAGACAACGACATGCATGGGAAAGGGTAGACATGGTGCATGACACATAAACACAAAACACAAGGAATAAACTAGTCCAATTATCCACAATTCATACTCTTGATAATTGCTTTAGTTTCCGTTTTGTGACCATCCTTCGTGGTGGATGTTTTGATTGTGATCTTGGACGACCCAGTTATGTTCTTAATTCCTCATTGTTTAAGTTCATTTAATTCTTTTCAATGGATTAGAAGGTTTGATTTGATTATTCTATCATCCCCATTGAATTGCTAATTATTGATGCTCTAGATGTAGCTATTTGATCATTGACTGCTTGAGCATAGTAAGGTTGGAATGCTTCTGATTAGTTGATAAGGAGAAGGCTTCATGAATTGATTTAGGTTCAATGGTTAGAGGATATGCTTCTGTTGAGTAATTATAGATTGTGCTAGTGTTGAATATTAGTTTCACATCATTCATGAATGAATGTTTGGGTGACGGTTTAAATAGATGTTGATGGTTGATATTATCATTCTTCATGATATGGTTGAAATAGTAATGGCTTAATGATCCTCGTATGTACTCTTGATAGAGTTATCATAATTGATTCACTATGATTGGATGATTGAGATTGATTTGTTGACGAATTCTGATTCAATTCTTATATTCGTTCTACTAGATATTGATCTTTTCATGTTATTATTTGAAAGATGGTTGAAATTATTCCGTATTGTTGTTGTATGTTAGTCTTTTAGGTAACATTTTGGCTTCCGCATAGCCAAGGTGTTACATTGGGTCCCGATTGGGTTCAGCAGACTGTTGACAGGGTGGTAGAGATTAGGCAGAATCTATTAGCCGCTCAAAACCGACAGAAAAGATATGCTGATGTAAGGAGGCGGGAATTGGAGTTTGAGGTAGGGGACCAGATACTTTTGAGAGTGTCTCCTATTAAAGGCATAGTGCATTTTGGTACCAAAGGGAAGCTTAGCCCGAGGCACGTTGGACCATTTCCAATTGTGGCACAAATTGGAAAATTGGCATATCGCTTGGACCTTCCTAAGTCCATGCGCAGCGTGCATAATGTATTCCATGTTTCCATGTTGAGGACGTATTTGAGAGATCCAGAACATGCGATTATGCTAGAACCGTTGAACATTGAGCAGGATTTTACTTTCGAATCCCGACCAGTGCAAATTCTAGAAGAGTCAGAACGAGTGCTGAGAATCAAAACATTAAAGTATGTTAAGGTGCTTTGGTCTCATTAGTCTGAGAGAGAGAGGCCATTTGGGAGCTGGAGTCTCGCATGCGCGAGCAATATCCGAATTTGATCACGACTGGTACGTGTTAATTGTTGTTTCATTTTAGAGGTAGTTGTTTTTTTTGTTTATTTCGACGTTTAGAATTCAGGGTCGAATTCTGTTAAGGGGGGTTGAATGTAATATCCCAATCATTCTTTAGTGAGTGCAACATTATTTGTAGAGGGAATTAAATAGAAAATCAAGAATTTGGGAGGATTGGACCTTGGGCTTTCGGCCCAAGGCATCCTAGCCTAGTTGGGCCGGCCACCTATTGGGCCAAAGGGGGGAGGCGCACCTTTTTCCCACAACCCTAGCCACACCCTCTTCTCCCCCATCTGGCCACCACCCTCCACCTTGCCCCCTTGCGCCTCCCACCTTCCCTCCCAGCCGAAAACCTCCTACTGCCTCACCCCCCACGCTGCCATCTCCTAGAGCCATCACCTCCCTACTGTGTGTGGCCGGCCATTGGGAAGAAGAAGGAGGGGGAAGGAAGAGAGGAGAGGAGCACCTCGTGGGGATTTTAGCAAACTCACACGTGTCTTATAGGGCAATCATTCATCTCCTCGCTGTTTGGTTCAATTAGTTCCTATGGTTGTTGTCGTTTAGCGAATCGTTGCTACTGAGGTAATTTGAATCGGTAATCTGTAATCTGTTTGTTCATCAGTTTTCGTCTAGTTCAAAGCGAAATTGGAGGTTACGGTCTCCTAGAGAATTGTGGAGAATGTCATTAGGTTTCTGTAGGATCTGAGATCACTTCATTTGGAATTTTAGTTTGGGAGATACGTCAATTTCTTTACTGCTGTCCAGAAACTCTGTCAATTTACAGCAGTCGTCGTAATTAATAAATAAGAATTTGATAATGGCCGAATCTGGGATGTCTCCCAACACTAATTTTGTAGGAAATTCGCTTAGCTTTCCAAATTGTTAAAGATCATAATTTTTGGTTCAACCAATTGGAAGTTATAGCTATTCTTTTACTGATGTCCATTTTGTCTGTCAGTTTTTGACAGTAGGTTTTTAACTGTATGTTAGATTCAGATAAAGGCGGAATTAGAGGATCTCGCCAACCAAGTTTTCGTAGATACTTTTGTTATATTTTCAGAGAATCTGAGAATGCATTTTTATTATTAACAAAGGGAAAGTTATGTATTTTAGAAGGCCACTGTCCAGTGGTAGTTTTCTGCTAGTTCGTCATCTTGTTTGAGTAGAATAAATATTTAAACCATGGGTTTTGGGAATGAGTTTGAGAGCGTTACGAATAGCGTTATATTACCTGGTCAAACTTGTTTTGAGTAACTTAATTGTTGTAGGAGGAGTGACTTCGGGGTTAGAGGCACCTTCTTTACCTCCTAACACGTCACAAAGTGAAAGGCAAGTACAGATTGAATTTCCTTGATTGTTTGTTTGGTTCAAAATGATTGTATGAATATGTTATGGATAATGAGTAATTATGTTCTTACTTGATTATGTTTATTGTTGATGTCAGATTTGCTTCTATGAGAGAATGCATTTATTTTGTTCATTCTATTTCGATCATTCATGCATGTTCCATGGGAGTGGATAATGAAAGTCCCATCATTTCAATATGGGCAAATAAGTCACATCAATCCAATATGGGTAAATGGATCCCCGTTTGAAAGATTCTTTATTCGGGCCTTGGATCTCCACATTTTGGATAATGCGGGCCTATGTGAACACTGACGGATGTTCACTGGCTATACTGATATAAGCAGAATAGAAATGGATGCATTTTCCTACTTGCATAACATTCATAGCATTTTTCTTATGTATTCGAATATTGTGAATGACATGTATTTGATTTGTTACTTTCCATGTTATTCAATTGTATTTGCTAAGTCGTGGACTCACTCTTGCAAGTTTTGTTTGTTTTAGGTAAACTTTGAGGACGACATGCTTTGGACGGGAGTAGTTACATGGAGAAACTCACTCTATCACTGATTTCACAAATTAGATAATAATTTTGCAATTACCCTTCATTTGAGAGCTATGGATTGTAATAATTGTTATCATGATGTTTAATATTGTTCGTCCTTAAGTTTTGTTTGCACTAGTTAATGGTTTATATTCACCAGATATACCCTTGATATTATCCCTCTTGAATGAATTATTGTTATGGGATGTTTAGAGTTTTTTATGCTTGCTGAAATTTAGATCATTTAATATAATAGGACCTTTGTGTGTTGATGTTTAGCTGACAGTAGTTGTTAAAGTGTTGGAAATAGGTTATATTGTTGTATTGTGTTAGAGGTTTAGGTAGCATCTTGGCTTTCGCATAGTCAGGGTGTTACAATTTTTTTTGCCTCTTAATAGCTTTCTGGCTATTTGTCCTTTGGGTTTGACCGACTTTCCCTAGTTAGGATGTTTCTGCCTTCCTCCCTTGTTCTCTCTCGTCTAGTGTGCTTTTCCTTCTCACCTATTATGTTTTCTCTCTCTCATCTATGAAACCTATGAAGAATTGTTGCAAAGGGTTCAAAACACGCAAGTCTCTCGGAAGCTACTCTTGTTGGGAATAACCAGTGTGTTTGGATGCCAAGCTAGGTAGCTTTGGAGAATGATTGATAAGACTGATTCTGGGATTTGAAAATTTTACCAAGGTTATAAGAAGTTATTATGAATACTAGGGTATGATTATGGATATGCCTTGATTATCAATGGTTTAAAAAATAGCAAATTGATGGATTATATAGATTATGGAGAAAGAAAATAATCGTAAAGGAAAATTTTTGATTGATCATGAAGGATATAGGAATTTGAATTGCTCCCGGCCAGTCTGCCAGCCTCCATCCCGTGCAACCTGCCCTGCCCATGCAGTCGCCCATCCCCATGCTGCCGCCTCCCATGCTGCTCCCAACCTTCCTTCCTTCCCCTCCCCTCTCCTCCATTTCTCTTCCTCCACCAAAGCCCCCAGCAGTAGCTCCATTTCTTTTCTCCAAGTTCGACAGTGAGCTCCACCATAGCAGCACTATCAAGCTCTCTCTTTCTTCTTTCTCCAAAAGACCGTCAGCAGCTCATCCTCCTCCTTTCTCCCATTTCTTCCCCTATAAGAACACCTGCAGCACACTACCTGCTAACACCAACTCCATGCATGCGTCTAGCTCGAACTAACAAACCCAGCTCAGGTTTCACTCGTATGCTGACTTTACTGAGCAACATGCACACACACGAGCCCATCAGCTGCATTACTCCACTGCATGCATACCTCCACATCTTGTGCACACACGTTCTAGCTACATGCAAACTCTAATGTATTACACAACTAGATACATGTTCAAGATTATTTCCAACACTCCTCCCTCTCCTCCGTTCTCCCTCCTCGGTCGCTCATTTCCCGAGCCAACCAAGTCACGGCGAGCCCCTCGGCTTCCCCTTTCTATCCCTGGAATTCGCCCCTCTCTCTCACCATAACCAAAAATTTTCCGCCAGTGGCCGAACCACCTTTTGTCGTCGTTTCTGGCACCATCTTTGATTCCTCGGCGGCATCATCCACTCCGTAACTACTAATTCAAAACCAATTAATGGTAATTAAGTAGTGTTTATATGTTCTTGATTACATACTGGTCTACAATTTCGATCATTAGTATAAAGCTTCGGTCACTGGTCTACAGTTTTGACCAGTGTATTCGACTATATTATTTGGCCACACTAGTCTATGGACCCAACCACGATTTTTCGACCACTGTGTTTCAACCACTTTAATTCGACTACACTGGTCTATGGATCTGACTAGTGTTTTTCAACCACACTGGTCTATGGATCCGACCACTTTATTTCGACCACAGTGTTTTGACCACTTTATTTCAACCACACTGGTCTATGGATCTGACTAGTGTTTTTCTATTACTGTGTTTCTACCACTTTATTTCGACCACATTGGTCTACGAATCCAACCACTATGTTTCGACCAGTCTAATGGATATAGAGAAATGCACGGTTAGCAAAAGAAAGGTGGACTAGGTTCATAGCATGTTCACGGCCGTTCGTCGTAAGCCACAAGTCACACGATTGCCACGTGAAAATACACACGCGCGTGCGTACGTGTTTGTGTGACTTTAGCTATAGTCCTCCTTATGTCACACATACCATATTTTACATGTTTCAAGAGGTGGCAATGACTTCACCTTATAAAGTTATCTCCTACTACTTGGCTAAGTAATATGAGAGTAAACCATGTATATTTTATAAATAAATGAGTTTTACACTTATGATCCCAATTCTAACATTTTCAACCTGTGTGGTCAGGTTACTCAAAAAGTTGTCCATTTATATGACCTCGAGGCCTTGCAGTGATAAATAATTAATTATTTCCTAATTTAACGGCGCGCGTAGAAAGTTTAAATAATTGCACTCAAATATGTGTTTTCGCTACCTATATCTCCTGTCGTAGGACCGTCAATGGTGAACCGTACACATGCTACTAATCTCTCTAATCATGAAAGAGTGACATTATGAGATGAGATGGGTGCAGTCAAATTTTGGCTTTTGATATTACTACAAATATTTAGATTGGTCGTTCATCAAACTGCCCGACCGTAAGGAGACAGTTCCACCAACATATGGGGTGATACATCCGATCGGGAGCATGCACTTGAGGGACAGGTGACGACTGACAAGTGAACAACTTTGGCATGGAGTGGACTGGAGAAGCGACAGATCGTACGCGTGGTCGGCAATGCCAACATTCATGAAAGCTAGAGGCAGCAGGGTCGCTATAGCAGTATAGCACTGATCAGTTGACTGCTCAGAAGGAAGCATCACCAAACGCTCAAAACGGGCTGAAGTACCTTGGCCTCTTTTTCCACTCGTGCTCCGGCGCCTGCCGAGCACTAGCTCAACATTTTAGTTGTGTATGGCTTCTATGAAAGAAAGAGGATATGTCCAAAAACGAGAGCACAGTATATGAGGTTACAAAATATTATAGATTAAGGATACGAAAGACGAAGCTCCCCGCAGTACGGACTATGAATTCAAATCGAATATGTAATCGGGTATAAATATATACCGTCGATGTTTTGTAACCCTAATTAAAAAAAAACTCTCCATACGGACTAAGTTGTCGCAATTCGACTTCTGAGGACGTAGGTTTTGCCAACCTCGTAAACAAATTCTCGTGTCTCTTATATATTTACTGTAGTTGTTCTTTCACGCATATTTGCTGTAGTTGTTCTTCCACGCAAAAGACTATCACCGGTCCCAACACTTTTTCTAGTGCTTTCGTAGTGACAGTGTACGGCATGCGTAAACGACCACACGACGTCGATCGTGAATGTGATACACCGGAAAGACAGGGAAATGTGGGCGCATTTTCGTGTTGTCAAACTGGGCCGTGTCTTCAGAAAAGAGCGGCCTTCGTATTGGACGGTGCACAACTGTGAAGCTCACGAGAGATCGGATGGCTCAGCCACGTCACGAATTCACCTTCTCTCAATTTGGGGTCTTTTCATTTGATTTATACTTGCCAAAATGTACTTACGTACAGAGACACGATTGCGACTGTAACCATGGGACTTCACAGGAGATCAGGTCGACGGAGACTGATTAATTTGAGATTAGGGTCAATTATGTTTGCGCTTATATTCTTCCTCTTTTTTTTTTGGCGATTGCGCATATATTCTCCTGCCATTATCATCCAACTCCTGTGGCTTGCGAGGGAGGGAATGACCTCATGCAAGCTGGTGGTTTCTTTGAGCATCTCCCGTGGGAATGTTCAGTATATAGTCAGCAACGGCCTAGAGGGATATGATTAAGGTCCTAGACGATCGTACCAGAAATAATATCGCCTTTTCGTTAAACTTTCCCCACACGAAAATGGGATTTATATACTCTTCGTCTAAATTGCTTTCATAATATTACTATTATTTTACTAATTTACAACAGAATTCTCAGTTTAAGTTGTTCGCTAGGAACCCATGTCAAGTAAAAAAACATTTCTTTTTAGACAGGATGATTATACATATTTATGAGTTTCGAAAATACTATTACGCGCGTGCCCATTATACTTCAACTCAACACCATGGAGTGAATTTCCCCATCCCATCTGCAGTTCTAATCGAGCACATGGCCTTCTCCTCCTCGCTTCTCTTTCCCTTTCATCCGTTGTACTTTTTTCTGCGGTGATTACTACTACAAAAAAACTAATACTATACGTCTCATCACAGATGGTTGATCAAAACCGTCTGTATTAAATACAATCACAGACTGTTATGGTTTTGCGATTGTCTATGCTACTGGCTGCGCTAAAAACCATCTGTGATGACCATAATATCACAGACGGTTCATGTTGAAAACCGCTCAGGATACTTCATGCACGGTTTTCAACATGAACCGTCTGTGATATTATGGTCATCACAGACGGTTTTTGTTTGAAACCGTATGTGATTAGTAGCGCGGAATGGCGAAATTTTTTGGACGTGAGCGCGGGAGGCGCAATGTTTTGGCGCTGTCCTTATATATTATAGCCACCCCCGCCTTGTCTTCCATCAGCCTCCCTCTCTTCCCTCCCCACAGTGAGCTCCGGTGACCACCCTCGATTCCCCGGCGCGGTTCGGCGAGTAGACACAACCAACGACGACGAGGAGGAGGAGGGACGCGCAGGACCCATGCTAGTAAGTGACCAATCGCTTGTCGCCTCCCCCTGCCTTGTTGCTTTTGGTGACTTTGAGTGGTGACCGTGGTTTTCTTGTGAATGAATAGATCAAGATAAGATTGCGGATTTTGAAATGAAGCTCATGGACATCGACAACGAGCACCTCAGCATCCCTAACTCTGAGTACCAGGCCATCGTCTTCCTCTTCGTCTCAGACTCGTTTTCTTCCCCGGCCACAAATCCGAACCTAAACAGATTTTGGTTTCACGCACTGTTAGGTAAAACAACCATAACTTTGTTGGGCCACGAGTAGGCTACGATAGCTACAAATCAAAATTTCTACCACGCAAACCAGGAAGCCAAGCAAGTAGATGATCACAGATCGTTACCACCAGACGCGCAGAGCAGCGGAAGAAGGGTTGGAGTAGCCTGGTCCAACGTAGAGCGCATCGATGTAGTGGTCGTAGTCGATCGTCCCGTGTCGAGCAAGTCGATGCAATGGTCATAGTCGATCGTCCAGCGTCCTCGCGAGTCAATCGTCTCCTCCAGTAACTTCTGCAGTTCCTTGTGAAGGTCGCGGATCGTCCTCAAGCGCAACAGTCGTAGTAGCGCCTCTATGGTATCCACACGTCCAGGGAAGGAACAACCATGCGCAGGTATGCTAGCACCAAGTCGCACGGTAGAGCTCTCAGAAAGATGGCGGCTAGGGTTTCGGTGGTGATTCACGCGTACCTCCCAACAGCCTCATACATCTCCTTATATAGTGCTCGTGACAGATCCTATCCAAACACGCTTGTCGAATCGTATTCGTCATCGGTTTCTTCCAACCCGTTAAGTGTGTGACCCTATAGGTTCATGTGTCTGTTGTGACTTAAACCCTTTCCGATCACGAAGTCGAAGCGGCTCCTAGCAGAACATAACGATTCCCGAATATACACAAATTATATCGGACGAACCTTAATACAATATGATCTACGACTAGGTCCTATCTCTATACGACTAGTTCGTATTTGGTCATGACCAGTTTGTAATTCCTTACGACCAGGTTACAACCACCAGGACTACGTTCGACCGATCTCACGACCAGCTCAGATCTCCATACGACCAATCAGAATCATTGAACTAAGCGACCTACTCGTGTATACTCCCTTTGCCTCACGATGTCTGGTTGAACTCCAAGTGAGATGTTGTGTCATCCATGGACTGTTCAATACTTTCTCGATCGAGTGTCGGATTACTTCACGTGATCGAACACTTCAACTACTAGTGCCATGGCCATGCACTTTCTTTATTTGACCACAACGAGGGGCCCAGAGACATCTCTCCTGTTATGTTAGGAGGGGCAAATCCCATATCCGACCAGTCACATTCCTCTGCATGTTTCATAGCATACCTGGAAGCTACCTTTATAACTATGCAGTTACGGTGTAGCGTTTGGCAACCCCTAAGAGTGCTATTACATATGTAGGAAACCATGATGATCTCAGGTCTAAGGATTATACATCAACATTGCTTGAGACCAACTAACGACACATAGAATCATAACAATCTCAATAGTGTCTCAAGGTGGGTCTAATCCAACATCATGTTCTCTAACATGTGTCCATATTATTGGTTTGATATCTCCATATCCATGACCCGTGAAACATAGTCATCAACCAATACATATGCTAGTCTATTCATATGTGTCCTCATATGTTTCCGACCAGGGATCGTACAAGAATAATTATCGCAGAAATATAGAGTTTCACAATCAAGTCACATACTTGATAAACAATATTAACAATATTATTCTTGGAACAAGATAACATTTTATCCAATATTAAGAACATAAGGAAATATAATCATCTCTATGATTGCCTCTAGGACATATTTCCAACAACTTTTGCATACGAAGTCGGATTGCGACGTTCTTTGGCTCGTTGGAAAGCTAACGAAAAGTTAGATTCACTCGCGAGGCAAAGAAAAAGTGAAAAATCGAAAAAATGTCGTTTAGGGCCTCAAAACGGCCTTCGAAGTTTCAACACCTGTTTTCACCGTTCGTTCACCATCTAGTTTGAGTTTTCTTTCATTCTAGATTGTGTAATCAAACATATGTAGATACCCGGGTCCAACTGTCCAGCAATTGATTGGTTTGGCTCAGAATTCGATTTTTTTTACAATAGAAAAAACTATCACGGACAGTTCTTAACAAGAACCATCTTGATAGTCTATTATTACAGACAGTTCTTAACAAGAACCATCTGTGATAATCAATTATCACAGACGGTTATTGTTTACAACCGTCTGTGATAGCTTTTTCACACATAGTTCAAAAACCGTCTGTGATGACTGATGTCATCACTGACCCATAAAGTCAGACGGTTCTGAAAAACCGTCTGTGATGACGATTTTGAACCGTCTGTGATGACCTTTTCTGTAGTAGTGGAGGCAGATGAGGCAGTGGGACTCACATAAGGAGGCAAGCGCAGCGTCGAGGGCGGAGCCATCAGAGCCTATGCAGGAGAAGAGGGCACGGGAGATGGCGAGGTAGGCGAGAATAGGCGTGGAGAGCAGGACCACCGAGGCGGCTAGGGGCGGACCCATCGGAGGGTCAACATGGCCTGGCGCCCTGCTACCCCTAGCCGAACAGTGGTACCCCCTTTGCCCCCTCCTTTCATCTGTGGATGTTGGAAACTAATCTAGACTTGCCAAGGAATAGGGTGTTAGGATCCTGATGCAATCAGTATCTAATCAAATTAGTTTGTTTCCTTTGTTAGGCTTATCATGTTTAGGTTTTCCATGTATAGTTTTAGCAAGTTACGTAGTCTTTAAAAGGACATGTAATCATGTGTTTTGATTGAAGCAACAAAGGGAGAAAAACAAGAAAAGCGGATGCAGCACCCAAAAAATCACTTTGCTCTTTCTTCCTTGCGTACGTGAGTTGCTTCCTCGTGTGCGTGTGTGTCTAATGCTGCCAGCGTAGCACAGCGTGTGTACGTGTTCCTTCCAGAGAGCCATCACGTGAGTTTCCTTCATGTACGTGTGCATGTGTGCAAATCCGTTGAGCATCACGCGAACAACACATCTACGTGAACTTATGCCGAGCGTGTGGTTCATCTTCGGTTTGGGCCAACAATTAGTATCAGAGCTTTGGTGATTTCCGTATGTCGAAGAAGATGCTGAGGGAAGGAAGGAGTATGTCTTCGTCCGGCGAGCGACGCCTGCTGTGAGGTGATTCGTCCGCCTCACAGGTGGTGAAGAGGGAGAGCATGGTGACGTTGTCGTACCCACAGCTCACCTGCACAAACTACATGATTTGGGCGATGAAGATGTGTGTCGCTCTTCAAGCGCAGAACATGTGGGAAGCAATGGAGCCTGGTGCCGCGGAGTACCAAAAGGATCGGATGGCAATGTATGCCATCTACCAGGCCGTGTCGGAGCAAGTCATGTCTTCCCTCGCCGGGAAAGATACAACAAAGTTGGCATGGGAGGCAATCAAGACGGCACACATGGGGCACGAGCGTGTGCATGAGTCTAACATACAGACCCTCAAGAAGGACTTAGAGGGGCTAAATATGGAGGAGGGGGAGACCGTTGAAGATTTCACCGGTCGGGTGACGTTGGTCGTTACTGGGATCCGTGCGTTGGGCGACACGGTAGATGAGACTGCCATTGTTCGCAGGTTTCTTTGTGCAGCCCTGGCGCGCTACATGCAGCTCGTCAACCCCATCGAGTAGTGCATGGATTTGAAGACCCTCACCGTCGAAGACCTTGTCGGGCGGTACAAAGCCTACGACGAGCGCATCCGAATTAGTTTCAGCAACCCGGAGGAGAGTGGGCATCTGTTTCTCATGCGCACGCAATGGGAGACCCTCACCAAAGAAAAAAGGAATGGAGAAGGGTCATGTAGTGGCACAAAGAAGAACCATGACCGCGGTGGTGGCCGCGGCAAAGCTGGTGACCGTGGTGGCGACCATGGCAACGGGGAGGACAGTAGCGACTCCGACATCAGTGAGCATAGGTTCAACAAGAAGAACATCAAATGCTACAATTGTGGCATCCGAGGGCATTTTGCCAACGAGTGCCGCAAGTCGAGAAAGGAAGTTGTGCATTTCGCTGCAGCGGATGATGAACCGGCGCTGTCGTGAAGCCATCTTGATTAGGGGATGATTGTCTTAGTATTTGTTTTTGCATGTTAGTCAAGTCTAAAGTCATCAACTAGGAGGAGGCAAGTCTTGATTATGGGGAGATTGTTGAAAGCTGATCTAGACTTGCCAAGTAATAGGGCGTTAGGATCCTGATGCAATCAGCCATATTTAGGTTTTCCATGTTTAGTTTTGGCTTGATTAGCAAGTTACATAGTCTTTAAAAGGACATGTAATCAGATGTGTTTTAATTGAAACAGCAAAGGAAGAAAAATAAGAAAAGGTTGCCGCTTGCAGCACAAAAAAATCACTTCGCTCTTTCTTCCTTGTGTACATGAGTTGCTTCCTCGTGTGCGTCTGTGTCTATTGCTTCCAGCATAGCACAACGTGTATATGTGTTCCTTCTAGAGAGCCATCACATGAGTTTCTTTCATGTATGTGTGCGTGTGTTCTCATTTGTTGAGCATCATGTGAACACATCTACGTCAACTTCTGCCGAGCGTGAGGTTCGTCTTCGGTTTGGGCCAACAATTAGTATAAGAGCTTTGGTGATTTTCGTGTGTTGAAGAAGATGCCGAGGGAAGGATGGAGTATGTCTTCATCTAGTGAGCGATGCCTGCTGCGAGGTGATTTTTCCACCTTGCAGGTGGTGAAGAGGGAGAGCGTGGTGATGTTGTCATATCCACAGCTCACTCGCACGAACTACATGATTTGGGCGATGAAGATGCATGTCGCTCTTCAGGCGCAGAACGTGTGGGAAGCAGTGGAGCCTGGTGCCGCGTAGTACCAAAATGATCGGATGGCATTGTACGCCATCTACCAGGCTGTGCTGGAGCAAGTCATGTCTTCCCTCGCCGGGAAAGACACGGCTAAGTTGGCATGGGAGGCAATCAAGACGGCACACATGGGGCACGAGCGTGTGCACGAGGCCAACATGCAGACCCTCAAGAAGGACTTCAAGGGGCTAAATATGGAGGAAGGGGAGGCCATTGAAGATTTCACCGGTCGGGTGACGTCGGTAATCACTGGGATCCGCGCATTGGGTGACACGGTATTTGAGACTGCCATTGTTCGCAGGTTTCTTCGTGCGGCCTTGGTGCGCTTCATGCAACTCGTCACCTCCATCGAGTAGTGCATGGACTTGAAGACACTCACTGTCGAAGACCTTGTCGGGTGGTACAAAGCCTACAACGAGCGCGTCTGAATTAGTTTCGGTGACCCGGAGGAGTGTGGGCATTTGTTTCTCACGTGAACGCAATGGGAGACCCTCACCAAAGAGAAAAGGAATGGAGAAGAGACAGGTAGCGACGCAAAGAAGAACCATGACCGCGGTGGTGGTCGCGGCAAAGCTGGTGACCGTGGCGGCAGCCGTGACGATGAGGAGGACAGTAGCGACTCCGACATCAATGAGCATTGGTTCAACAAGAAGGACATCAAATGCTACAATTGTGGCATCCGAGGGCATTTTGCCAATGAGTGCCGCAAGTCAAGAAAGGAAGTGGTGCATTTCGCTGCGGTGGATGATGAACCGGCGCTTGTGTGAAGCCATCTTGATTAGGGGGTGATTGTCTTAGTATTTGTTTTTGCATGTTAGTCGAGTCTAAAGTCATCAACTAGGAGAAGGCAAGTCTTGATTAGGGAGGAGATTGTTGGAAACTAATCTAGAGTTGCCAAGTAATAGGGCGTTAGGATCCTGATGCAATCAGCCATATTTAGGTTTTCCATGTTTAGTTTTGGCTTGGTTGGCAAGTTACAAAGTCTTTAAAAGGACATGTAATCAGATGCGTTTTGATTAAACAAACAGAGGAAGAAAAACAAGAAAAGGTTGTCGCTTGCAGCACCCAAAAAAATCACTTCGCTCTTTCTTCCTTGTGTACGTGAGTTGCTTCCTCATGTGTGTTTGTGTCTATTACTTCAAGCATAGCACAGCGTGTATACGTGTTCCTTCTAGAGAGCCATCACATGAGTTTCTTTCGTGTACGTGTGTGTGTGTGTGCTCATCCGTTGAGCATCACGTGAACACATCTACGTGAACTTCTACCGAGAGTGTGGTTCATCTTCGGTTTGGGCCAACAATTAGTATCAGAGCTCTGGTGATTTCCGTGTGTCGAAGAAGATGCCGAGGGAAGAAAGGAGTATGTCTTCTTCCGACGAGCGACGCCTGCTGCGAGGTGATTTGTCCGCCTCGCAGGTGGTGAAGTGGGAGAGCATGGTGACGTTGTCATACCCACAGCTCATCCACACGAACTACATCATTTGGGCGATGAAGATGTGTGTCGCTCTTCAGGCACAGAACGTGTGGGAAGAAGTGGAGCGTGGGGCCGCGGAGTACCAAAAGGATCGGATGGCATTGTATGCCATCTACCAGGCCGTGCCGAAGCAAGTCATATCTTCCCTCACCGGGAAAGACACAACAAAGTTGGCATGGGAGGCAATCGAGATGGCACACGTGGGGCACGAGCGTGTGCACAAGGCCAACATGCAGACCCTCAATAAGGACTTCGAGGGGCTAAATATGGAGGAAGGAGAGACTGTTGAAGATTTCACCAGTCGGGTGACATTGGTCGTCACTGGGATTCGTGCATTGGGCGACACGGTAGATGAGACTGCCGTTGTTCGTAGGTTTCTTCGTGCGGCCCCGGCGCGCTACATGCAGCTCATCACCTCCATCAATTAGTGCACAGACTTGAAGACCCTCACCGTCGAAGACCTTGTCGGGCGGTACAAAGCCTACGACGAGCACGTCCGAATTAGTTTTGGCGACCCGGAGGAGAGTGGGCATCTGTTTCTCACGCGAACGCTATGGGAGACCCTCACCAAAGAGAAAAAGAATAGAGAAGGGTCAGGTAGCGGCACAAAGAAGAACCATGACCGCGGTAGTGGCCGCGGCAAAGCTGGTGACCGTGGTAGCGGCCATGACGATGCGGAGGACAGCAGCGACTCCGACATCAGTGAGCGTAGGTTCAACAAGAAGAACATCAAATGCTACAATTGTGGCATCTGAGGGCATTTTGCCAACGAGTGCCGCAAGTCGAGAAAGGAAGTGGTGCATTTTGCTACGGCGGATGATGAACCGGCACTGTCGTGAAGATATCTTGATTAGGGGGTGATTGTCTTAGTATTTATTTTTGCATGTTAGTCGAGTCTAAAGTCATCAACTAGGAGGAGGCAAGTCTTGATTAAGGGGAGATTGTTGAAAGCTGATCTAGACTTGCCAAGTAATAAGGCGTTAGGATCCTAATGCAATCAACCATATTTAGGTTTTCCATGTTTAGTTTTGGCTTAGTTAGCAAGTTACATATTCTTTAAAAGGATATGTAATCAGATGCGTTTTGATTGAAGCAACAAAGGAAGAAAAATAAGAAAAGGCTGCCGCTTGCAGCACAAAAAAATCACTTCGCTCGTTCTTCCTTGTGTACATGAGTTGCTTCCTCGTGTGCGTCTGTGTCTATTGCTTCCAGCATAGCACAACGTGTATATGTGTTCCTTCTAGAGAGCCATCACAAGAGTTTCTTTCATGTACGTGTGCGTGTGTTCTCATCCATTGAGCATCACGTGAACACATCTACATCAACTTTTGCCGAGCGTGTGGTTCGTCTTCGGTTTGGGCCAACAATTAGTATAAGAGCTTTGGTGATTTCCGTGTGTCGAAGAAGATACCGGGGAAAGGATGGAGTATGTCTTCATCTGGCGAGCGACGCCTACTGCGAGGTGATTTGTCTGCCTTGCAGGTGGTGAAGGGGGAGAGTGTGGTGACATTGTCATACCCACAGCTCACCCGCACGAACTACATGATTTGGGCGATGAAGATGCGTGTCGCTCTTCTAGCGCAGAACGTGTGGGAAGTAGTAGAGCCTGGTGCCACAGAGTACCAAAAGATTCAGATGGCATTGTACACCATCTACCATGCCGTGCTGGAGCAAGTCATGTCTTCCCTTGCTAGGAAAGACACGGCAAAGTTGGCATGTGAGGCAATTAAGACGGCACATATGGGGCACGAGCGTGTGCACGAGGCAAACATGCAGACCCTCAAGAAGGAGTTTGAGGGGATAAATATGGAGGAAGGGGAGACCGTTGAAGATTTCGCTGGTCGGGTGACGTTGGTCATCACTGGGATCCGCACATTGGGCGACACGGTAGATGAGACTGCCGTTGTTCGCAGGTTTCTTTGTGCGGCCTTGGCGCGCTACATGCAGCTCGTCACCTCCATCGAGTAGTGCATGGACTTGAAGACCCTTACCATCGAAGACCTTGTTGGGCGGTACAAAGCCTACGATGAGCGCATCCGAATTAGTTTCGGCGACCCGGAGGAGAGTAGGCATCTGTTTCTCACGCGCACGTAGTGGGAGACCCTCACCAAAGAGAAAAAGAATGGAGAAGGGTCAGGTAGCGGTGCAAAGAAGAACCATGACTGCGGTGGTGGCCACGGCAAAGTTGGTGACTGTGGCGGCGGCCATGACGACGCGGAGGACAGCAGCGACTCCGAGATCAGTGAGTGTAAGTTCAACAAGAAGGACATCAAATGCTACAATTGTGGCATCCGAGGGCATTTTGCAAACGAGTGCCGCAAGGCGAGAAATGAAGTGGTGCATTTCGCTATGGTGGATGATGAACCAGCGGTGCTAGGAAGCCAACTTGATTAGGGGGTGATTGTCTTAGTATTTGTTTTTGCATGTTAGTCGAGTCTAAAGTCATCAACTAGGAGAAGGCAAGTCTTGATTAGGGGGGAGATTGTTGGAAACTAATCTAGACTTGTCAAGTAATAGGGCGTTAGGATCCTAATACAATCAGCCATGTTTATGTTTTCCATGTTTAGTTTTGGCTTGGTTAGCAAGTTACATAGTATTTGAAAGGACATGTAATCAAATGCATTTTGATTGAAGCAACAGAGGAAGAAAAACAAGAAAAGGCTGCCATATGCAGCACCAAAAAAAATCACTTCGCTCTTTCTTCCTTGCGTACGTGAGTTGCTTCCTCGTGTGCGTGTGTGTCTATTGCTTCCAGCATAGGACAGTGTGTATACGTGTTCCTTCCAGAAAGCTATCACGTGAGTTTCTTTCGTATACGTGTGCGTGTGTGCTCATCCATTGAGCATCATGTGAACACATCTACGTGAACTTCCGCTGAGCGTGTGGTTTGTCTTCAGTTTGGGCCAACAGTGGACACCATGGCTGCTAGCTTTGGTGTGAACCGAAGGTAGAAGATGATTGCCCAAGAGATTTAGGTCACGCCAGGTGTTTTTTTACCTTGTTAGTCCAACCAGCCAAGCCCAACTAACTCATTATCCCCTATGACCCTATCTCACTCAGCTCTCTCTGCCCACCACTCAATTGCACAAGACCCAATTTACTAGGCACCGCACCAGCATCAAGCGACTTAGGGCTCAGACGATAGCGAACCCTAGCGGCGGTGCAAGGCAAGCGGACTGCGAGCACGGTGCATCAGTCAGCTTGCGGACTACAAAACGATAGTCACAGTCACAGATGAGTGGCAGAGTGGCCCGCAGGCGGCGTGACAGGAAGGCTGACAGTGTCACACAAGGCAAGTAGGTAGGCCGTAGGCACTCGCTAGGCGGCAATCAAATCAGTAGCAGCGAGCAAGGGCAAGCATAGGCACTCAGGCACGGGAGTCATGAGGAAAAACAAATGCAGTTTTGAGTTGTCCAATTTTGTTTTATGATTTAGATTCATCGATTGTCATTTGTCGATCAGTACATTTGCAAGAAAATGGAGAAATGAACATTTTCACCGAGGTTCTTCCATTGCATTTCATGTTTCCATCATGTTCTCTTTCTATTTATATATGAGCCCAAGATCCTCCGCCGTTCCCACTCCATTGTGGTGGTTGCTGAGAAAAATAAAGGGGAAAAGAACCATGAGTTGAAGGTTCTAAAATTTTCTTGTTGAAAGTTTTGGATCTATAGTTGAAAGGTATGAAAATTTTTATGTTGAAAGTTTTATCTCCAGTAGAAAGCATGGGATGTTTCAAGTTGAAAATTTGGATCTTCAAAAGTTGGAAGGTGAATTTTATTCGAGTTAAAAGCTTTGATTTTCGGGTTGAAAGGTGAATTTCATTCGAGTTAAAAGCTTTGATTTTCGGGATGATAGGTGAACTACTTCGAGTTAAAAGCTTTGATTTTTTGGGTTAAATGCTCTTATTTTCGTTCGAGCTAAAAGCTTTGATTTTCAAGTTGAATGGTGATTTTTATTCGAGCTGAAAGCTTGATTTTGAATTCGATTTTTAATGGTGATGGCGGACGTTGAGCTCATCGTCTCTCGCACAAGACCGGCAGGGGAGGCAGGCCATCGGGTGGAGTGGGGTGGCGATGGGTGGGAGAGAGCTATAGTGCGGCATCAGATGACTCTCTGAGTGGAACATGGACACGTCACACGAGCTACATGCTGATGTAGCGCGCGTTTGTAGATTACAGCCACCCTATGACTTTTGTGCCCAATGCACAGCATCATAGGGTGTGCAGATAATTGGTTGTTTGACGTTACAACTTAAAAGTGCAACTTTGTTGGTCAAGATTCATGGTGCTTTTCTAATTGAATTAAGAATATTTCGAAAAATTGTACACTTGTCTTTCTAAATGGATTACCTATTTAAATTGTCCAGCCATAAAGCAATTTCATTGTTTTTGCAATTTGGTCAAAGATGGTTGTTTATATGTGCAGCAATTCTAATGTTCGTGTAGCTGATGAATTTTTAGTGCTTGCAGACTCATTTGTTCATTTCAATTCCTTTTGCAATCTTGGTGTTGTATATTACCGGTTGCAATTGAGATGCATAATATACCTAGTTTAGTAATGTCTTTCCTATGATTGATTGCTCACTCGCATATGTAGTCTAGTAAGGTTTTGCTCTGATAGTGAAGCAATGATTGGACATTGACTTTTGCCAATCAGGTAATAATTAAATCTATTTTTTTACGTTTAGATTTCTGGGTACAAATCAATTCATTGTGTCATATCCAATTTTGGTGATGGCTCTGTGTTCATTGGAATCATGTTCAATTCAAAACTGATGACATAAAAAACCTCCTTAGCCCATTAGCATAAGGGTATTTTGGACATTTTATGCTTGAGGACAATGTGGAAGCCGAACAAAAAAAAGCAGACCACTAAACAACCAAGCTCGGCTTAAAAGCCAAGTTGCTTATAAGCTGCTTATTAATAAGCCCAAGCCTAAACAACACCTATTATATAAAACGCCACTGGATTGAAAACCGAGGTACTACCTCGTATTTTAAAGAATGACGCTGGCTCGCTCTTTCATGAGCCACCGGACGTCAAGCTCATACAAACGGAGAGAGTAATAATCAAAGTAAAACTAGTTACAGTTCAGGACAGACGGAAACATAAAGAAAGAAGAGGGGCCGGCAGCCCAGAGGCAGTGGTTGAGCAATGCTACACAAACACTTGCACAACTTCTAATATATCATCAGAAATAAGCTAGGCCACGTAATACTGGACATAACCAAACAAGCACCACCCACCTCTTGTTTTTGGCCAGTTCACGGTTGGATCGTGGGCTGCTGTCAACATGTGAATGCTTTGCAGCTAGAGAAACTTCGAAACTTGTGGTTGTTGCATCCTCAAAAGAAGAGCATTCCTTAACTCTCACCGCCCTCCTAAAAATAACACTTACACATGCACGCTCTCATAACTCATGAGAGATTCCATCTTAATTCCAAATCAACCACTGATCTGTCTCTCTCTAACCCTCTCCCGTATCTAGTCGTACATGCTTGCTGCCGAAATGCACTCTCATCTGCCTTGCGAGTTGCGAGTGTCGTCGATCTCCCCGCCTAAAAATACTAGCATGCAAAAAATAGACACATGCACGCACCACTCCTCCCCTTCTGCCCTCCTCTCCATCATTCCTTCCCTTGGCGATATGCTACAGGAGGGGGAGGGAAGGAGGCAGGAACGGATCGTATACATGCACTCTTGTCCATGGCTGCTGCGGCGGTGGAGGCCGTGAAACCGATGAAGGCGACGTCGGACGGCGTGTTCCAGGGGGAGAACCCACTGCACTCGGCCCTGCCGCTGGCCATCCTGCAAATATGCGTCGTCGTCATGCTCACCCGCGGGCTCGCCTTCCTCCTCCGACCGCTCCGGCAGCCGCGTGTCATCGCCGAAATCATCGTGAGTTGTTGCAACAATTTTTGTGATACGTCGATTAGTTGTTGGATGCAGTTAATTAATTTCCTTTTGATTGATTTGCATGAATTCAGGGTGGCATCCTGCTCGGCCCGTCCGCGCTTGGCCGCAGCAGCGCATTCCTCAACACGGTGTTCCCCAAGGAGAGCCTCACGGTGCTGGACACCCTCGCCAACATCGGCCTCCTCTATTTCCTCTTCCTCGTCGGCCTCGAGCTCGACCTCCGCGCCATCCGCCGCACCGGCACCACCGCCCTCGTCATCGCTGTCGCCGGCATCTCCCTGCCCTTCATCCTTGGCATCGGTACCTCTGTCGTCCTCCAGCACACCGTCGCTCGCGGCGTCTCCACGGGGCCGTTCCTCGTCTTCATGGGTGTCGCACTCTCCATCACTGCCTTCCCCGTGCTGGCGCGTATCCTCGCCGAGCTCAAGCTCCTCACCACCGACCTCGGCCGTATGGCCATGTCCGCAGCGGCTGTAAACGATGTCGCTGCCTGGATACTTCTTGCCCTTGCCATTGCGCTGTCAGGTACCGGCTCACCTCTTGTCTCGGTTTGGGTGCTGCTCACCGGTGTCGGCTTCGTCCTTGCGGCGTTCTTCTTGCTTCGGCCATTGCTCTCATGGATGGCGCGGCGGTCCCCCGAGGGCGAGCCGGTGAAGGAGATTTACATCTGCGCAACGCTTGCCATCGTGCTCGCCGCTGGCTTTGCCACCGACACCATCGGCATCCACGCGCTCTTTGGCGCGTTCATTGTTGGCATCATCGTGCCCAAGGACGGGCCCTTCGCCGGCGTCCTCCTGGAGAAGGTGGAGGACCTCATCTCCGGCCTATTCCTGCCGCTCTACTTCGTGTCCAGCGGCCTCAAGACCGACGTCATGACCATCAAGGGCGCCGACTCGTGGGTGCTCCTTGTTCTCGTCGTTGCGACGGCGTGCATCGGCAAGATAGGCGGCACGGTGATCGCGTCACTCCTCGTGCGCGTGCCGTTACGAGAGGCGCTGACGCTGGGATTCCTGATGAACACCAAGGGGCTCGTTGAGCTAATCGTGCTCAACATCGGCAAGGACCGGCACGTCCTCAACGACGAGACCTTCGCCATCCTTGTTCTCATGGCGCTTATCACCACCTTCATTACCACGCCGGTCGTCATGGCCATCTACAAGCCGGCGCGGCGGGGTCCGTCATACAAGAATCGTGCCGTCCAGAGATCGAACCCTGAGGACGAGCTCCGCATGCTGGCGTGTTTCCACAGCACGCGCAACATCCCCACCATAATCAACCTAATGGAGTCATCTCGCGGCACACGGCGGCGCGGTATCACTGTCTACGCCATGCACCTCGTCGAGCTCTCGGAGCGGTCGTCCGCCATATCCATGGTCCACAAGGCGCGGCGCAACGGCATGCCGTTCTGGAACAAGCAGCGCAACGGCGACGGCGACGGAGACCAGCTTGTCGTCGCCTTCGAGACGTACCAGCAGCTGAGCCACGTGTCCATCCGCGCCATGACGGCCATCTCCGACCTACACACGATCCACGAGGACGTCGTCACCTGCGCGCACCAGAAGCGCGCCGCGCTCATCGTGCTCCCTTTCCACAAACTCCACCAGTTGGACGGCCACATGGAGTCCCTCGGCGATGAGTACCAGCACATCAACCAGCGCGTGCTCCGCCACGCACCGTGTTCCGTCGCCATCCTCGTCGACCGTGGCCTTGGCGGTGCCGCGCAGGTGGCCGCCAGCGACGTCTCCTACACCATCGCCGTCCTCTTCTTCGGCGGCCGCGACGACCGCGAGGCCCTGGCCTACGGCATGCGCATGGTTGAGCACCCCGGCATCTTGCTCCACGTGCTACGCTTCCTACCTCAGCTCGGCGCGAACGGCAACGACAGCACCGCCGATAACGCATTCCTGACGGACTTCCGCGCTAAGGTGGCTGACGGGAACGAGTCCGCCCGGTACGAGGAGAAGGCAGTCGGTGGGAAGGCGGATGTCGTTGAGGCGATCAAGGCCGTGGGACGGTGTAACCTCTTCCTGGTAGGGCAAGGGGCGCCATGCGTGCCGCTGGCTGACCGGAGCACGGACTGCCCGGAGCTCGGGCCGGTGGGGAGCTACCTGGCGCTGCCTGAGTTCTCAACGGTGGCGTCGGTGCTTGTGATGAAGCAGTACGACCCGACAGCGAAGCACCACGACCTCGTCGAGGAGGTGGCTGACATCTTGGTGGACGTCGACACGCCGGGCCGCAGGGGAGGGAGCTTTCGTGGCGGGTGATGCATGCATACCGTAGCGTATTACACATACCAAATTACCAACACAGCAAGACTAATATATATAGTGTAAATGTGTAATCTGATAGAGGTGTAACTTGTTGGAAATATAAGCTTAAGCTTTGCTAATCGATACCTTTTTAAGGATGTGATCCGGAAATTCAAAAAGTGAGTCAACTATGAATATATGTAGTTTACTAAATATATATTCCTACTGTTGTGATATGGGTACATACGACCCAATCACGTGACACTTTATCTAAACACGTTCATTATGGGTGAGAAGCAAGTACATTAGCATAGTTTAGTCTCGTATTGCTTATTAAATTGAGAGGAGAAACCAGCGATGAAGAGAACAGGAGTTCTTATGGTACACACATAAATAACATATCAATAAAAGGAGAAATGTTGTACATCCCGTGTCTTCTCCTGTTTTGTATGCTTGATCGTTGGCAACGTGACAACAATCCTCACACCTGTAAATATTATGGATTTCAAAAATATTTTCCTTTATAGTTTGGCAAGCACATCTAATCTGGTAATGTTTGCCTTTCATTCACTTTACAGTTCCTAAAATCTAACATTAACAGTCCGTTTTTGCCGATGAACAACTACAATCCATACGCCTAACCAAACAACTTGAACCATCTTAATTCCGTTTGTGTAATCCTGCTGAATCTATCTAGTCTCAGCCTGTTAGCCATCCGTTTTGCCCGTCTTACGCAATCTAAGAAACCAGTTCCCACACCACCTCACGAATTCCCCTCTTGGTTCACTGAGAACTGCTACACATACGACGTTCATGTTACGATACTCATACGACGTGATCTAAGTCACCTGAGCGCTCGCCATCATCTGGCTCCACGAGGAAATAGATGCCTCCGGCCGTGCCACACGCCCACACATTCCAGGGCTACGCAATTCCAACCACGCGATGCGTTTTCCAACAATGCGCAGCTGCGTGCCACCACCGCAGTCCGCAGAGGCCGTGACGGTGACGAGGGAAGAGAAGGGTGCAGCAGGGGAGCACCAAGAAGTGGTGCCGACATCATTTGTGCCGAGTCTGGCCATGTCTAGAGGTTCTGGACGGAGGGAGGTGCTACGGGACAAGACGATGGCTAGGTTGCTTGTGCACCTTAGCCTCACGACACACGCATCCATTCTCTTTTACGGCCCGCGTTGATGAGCCTCACCACCGTGGTCACCGATGTCAACAAGTGCACAACCGGGCTGCTCCGTCGCGGCGCTGCTAACGATCACAAGTTCACAACCCTCTCCACGTTCCAGGACTCGCCAAGCTAGCCGCTGCTGGCTCCGCGCTCGGCGCCAAGGTGCTCCGCCTTCTCGCCAAGCTCCGCCAATGGCAACGGGCGCCATGGTCTGTTCGTCCTTAATTTGCTCCGAGAGCAACAAATTGGCACTGAAAGCAATAAAGCAAGCATGAGATTGCTAGGAGAGCTCACGTGAGATTGGTATCATCTTAGGAGCATCGTACGTCTACCATCGAATGTGAAGAATTTCCTTGGCTCACTTTATGCCGGAGCGGACGATTTCTGGTTCATTTAGTACGTTTTAAAAGTGAAATAACAAAAATAACCATATCATGAAATAAATTACAACAATAACATCTCTACTATGCGAAAACGTCATGGTAAAGGGCTTGCCAAGCACCCCGACGGCGGCACGCCATATGCAACTAACCCAATCCGCGGTAGGTCGTCTACACATGGCACCTACTGTAAACTAGGTTAGCGGCAGGTGGCCTGCCACGATCTGGGTGCGCAGCAGAGCCCTTGCTATGGTATTTTCGTACGATATGGGTATCATTTTTGCCATTTGATTTTCTAGGGGTGTTTTTTTACTGTTTCGCTTCAAAAAATACCAATTGAGCCAAAAGCTCTATCAATGCAAGTGCCCACATAAGGACCCATTGTAGTTTATTTGCTTTATTCCTAATACAAGGTCCATGTATACGAAATGAACCACTAATTAGGTGGAAGCTGAACCAACAATCTTTACTATAATAAAAAAAAAGAAAGATCCAATGGAGGTGGCGAGTCTGTTATCTACTATTTTAACTTCTCACCTTTTAAGTTGATAGAAACTTTTATGGATAGATACATATAAATACATAAGCTACTTGAATGATCTTCTATGGATATTAAATTATATATGCTCGTGGCTTGTGATAATATTATGTGTGGCTTGTTTCTTTACTATTTCAAAAGAAGGACTTGGTAGTGGTGGTGAGTCTGCCAACTACCACCACTCCTCCACACATATTGTGTTGGTAAAATCTTTTGTGGATAGATATATACATGTATAAGTTACTTGAAGGATCTTCTGTGGATAATTAAATTATCTGTACTCGTGACTTGTGATAAGATTATATATGGTTTGTTGATTAGATACAAATTATGTATAAAATTTTTATTAGTAGGATAATTATCTTATAGATACTGGTTTTCTAAGTTAATAATTTAAATTATGTTTATTTGAAAACCGTTGCAAACGCACGGACCCTCACTAGAACTTGAGTATCTCCGACGTTGCTGCGGGTCTGAAAGGGAGATTTAATTGCAGATCAACAAAGCGGATGAACCGGGCGTGATGCCGTCCTCTCCTTCCCCTGTCTCTAGATCACCGCTCCGATCCCGAGCAGTTTCTCCTCTCGAGAATCTCTTGCTCATTTTCCCCTTTTCCTTATCTTGAACCCCTTTTTCGTCATTTGTGGAGAGACCAAACACATAGAAAAGATGGATATAGTGGTGGGTGGAGAAACGTTCCGGCCAAATCGCTAGATCTGGGAGCAAGATCTGTGGATTTGGGGGTAGTGTAGCCAAGAGTGGGTTTGGAGGAGAAAGAGCGACCGGTTCATCTGCAAACAATCTTACAAGCAAGTTGTTCTGCTTCCAAAAGATCGAGTCATGGCGGGGTCGCTTTGAGCAAGGAGGAGGCGGCCATGGTAAGAAGCAGGGAGGGTACAACCTGTGAGGGCCTGGGGCTAATCGAGGTCGGATGAGCGGCCGCGGCGACGGCCATGGGGAAGGCCGGGGTTCTACCTTGCATGGACTAGGCACCTTCAACCCTGGGCAGTCGCGTCCAGATCAAGGGAATTCTGCCCAATCCCAGCGCTTCAACACGATCACCCATGGTGCTCAGCTTGTGCAGAATCAAGGTAATGCTTCTTCTTCTCTGAGAGCACATCTCCTCAGAGAACTGGACGGTTTAACAAGAGCACAAATCTTCCACAAAGCTCTGAAGGTAATAAGAGGCCTGTTCATAGGTACCAGGTGCGTAACTAGAATCAACAAGGGGCAAAAGGTGGTGCGTCGTCTGAGACTCCACCAGTGCTTCTCCGGGATTGGGTTTTTTCCTTGCTCAGAATGCAAAACCCGCGTCCTCAAATGGTACAAAAAATGTTACAGCTCTGATTACAGTGACTACTGGTTCATTGTCTGTTGATCAACTGGTGGCCGATTTCACTGAAATGTTTGATTGGGGGTGGTCCTGGTCAGCTAAAAGTCATGGCCCGAAGACATTCCTCACGAAATTCCCAAGTGTAGCCAGAATAGATGAGTCGAGGAAGTTCAAGTCATTTGAGCTAACTGGATCTGGGGCTTCCGTATCAGTTGCAAAATGGACGGCCGAGACTGAGACTGGCCAAAGCAAAGTTGCATTCATTGTGGATTAGAGCTACAGGGGTGCCTGAGGAAATGATGCATTCTTTGGGTTTGTGTGAGGTAGGGTCAATGATTGGAGCTGTGCAAGAGGTGGATATGGATTTATGCAGGAACTATGACATAGCTAGAATCAAAGTTGGTGTTAAGGTGTTAGATATGTAGATAGTGTAGGGTGTTCTTTGCATAATTGTAAACCTTGTACATGTTATATATTTGCCTCTTGGTCTATTGGAATGAATACAAGCCTCATTCCAACATGATATCAAAACAAGGTTAGAGTTAGGGTTAGGGTTTGCTAGCTGCCGTCGTCGCCTGCCGCTGCCGTCGCCACCCTACCTGTGCCCTCCTTTGCTTCACCACGCGCACCATCTCCCGCTGAGGCTGCTTTGCTTCACTCAAGCAGAGTTTCCGCGTGGATCCCGCCGCTGGTCTCTTCCCGAGCTCCCTTCGTCGGATCCCGCCCTCCCCTATGCTGGATCCTGCTCCCTGAGTCGGATCCTGCTCTCCTACGCCGGATCCAGTCCTCCCTGCGCCGCCTGCGATGGCAGGATGCCAAGGCTCGTGCTACCGCTATCCTGGTGGGTAGCATGCTCGTGTCCATCTCCATGGATGTGGTGAAGCTGTCGACAACACAACTTATGTGGGAGCATCTCCGAGCTCACTACCAGCCGATGAGTGATGTTATGTACCTCTCAGTTGTGCATCAGACGCATTCTCTTCAGCAGCTCGATGCCACCGTGGATGACTTCTATCAGAAGTTGTCTAAGGTGTGGTGTCAGCTTGACTCTCTGGGGCCAGATGTCTGCCGGACCTGTCCATGCTGCGTGCAGCTCTGCGCTCACTAGGAAACTCACCGCCTCTATGACTTCCTGACGCGTCTCCAGCTTGAGTTCGAGACTGTGCGTGCTCAGCTCCTGACTCGCCACCCGTGCCTGAGCTTGGTGGAGGCCCTCACGGGTGTGTGTGCTGAGGAGACTCGTCACCGTGGCGTGGCTCAGATGTAGTATGTCTTGTCTGCCTCAGCACCGCTCCTTCGTCGATTTCTTTAGCACCGACTGTGATCCCTCCCACAGCTTCTCTGGTGGTTGCTGCTTCTACTACGGGTCTCCACTGAACCTACTGTCAGCGTGACGGCCACAGTTATCAGGATTGCTACAAGCGGAGGAGGGACCAGGGTCGTCGGGGTGGACGTCTCCCGAAGGGCTCTGGAGGTTCCTCTCACTCAAGAGCTGGCGCCTCTCGCCAGGGCTCCTCCGGTGACGCCACACAACAGCTCCTCTCACGCCTCAGTGTTGGCTCGTTGCCAGACCCCAAATTTGGAACTTGGGACCTAGTGCATATATTTGTGCCATTCCCTGGATCAGTAGATAGCACACACAATTACATTGTTGGTTCAAACACATATCACGAAAATGTAAATCTATTACATAATATTAAACAAAGCGTAAATATACCTTACGGCTTTTGACTTGCAGAATGGCCGGACAGGCCAAATACTTTCAGAGATCAGCAGTGGAAGAAGAATCTGTGGATATCATGGGGATATGCTCACGATCTTAGTGTGATGGTCCAATTGGCAATAGCTCCTTAGGTTTGTCGAAACTGTTGTTTTCGGATTTGTTGAAATCCTGTTTTCAGCAAGTGTCAGGATAAACGGTAGTACCGGCTTGTGTTTGGCGGTAGTACCGCTGGGAGGTATTACCGCAAGGAAAGCGGTACATATTTACCAGAGAAGATGTTTTGGTGTTTTGGATTTCTAGAGGAGCGGTAGTACCTCGCTATGGTTGCCGGTAGTACCGCATGACGGAACGACCGCGTGTGAGCGGTATGGTTTTTCCAGAACAAGTGTAATCGGGGAGTTTTGGATTTCCTTGGTAACGGTAGTACCGCCGTTGTTGGAGCGGTACGACCGCTTTGCGGTAGTACCGGCCTTAACACGGCGGTAGTACCGATTTTGTGCTGATTGTCTTTTCAATTAGAGAATTGCTTTTGGGTTAGGTCAAGTTCATGGGTGTCATGGCATATGTGTTGCATGATGCATGTTTTGACTAACGTGGGTCAAGTTGTGAAGAACTTGTTCCCGGATTCGATTTCTTTGTCTATTGATGTGCGGTGTTGCTTGGAGGTCAATGATGGTCAACGGTGAGGATGATCGGGACTAAGCTTGGAGAGCCGAGGTCCGTAACGATCGAGGATGCGGGTGAGGTCAATGGAGTCAAGCATTGCGCAAGAGGGATAAAGGTGACCGAACAGGCGGTTCGGGCGACGGTTCGATCAAGCGGCGCGGGGTCGGTGCAAGTGCCATGGTGGTTTCGGGGGGGGCCGGATGGAGAGAATTGGCGACATGAAGAGAGCCGCCTTGGATCAACCTACACGTGGCGAAGCATGGGAGGTGCTTCACGAAGATGGGACTCGGTTTTCGAAAAAGATCGAGAAGGGGTATTTTGGTAATTTTACCAAATACTGCCTTGGTAACCTAATGCCAACCGGCGGCGCAAGACGGTGCGTCAAGTAGTGGATTAGGTCAAGAGAATTGAAGACGGCGCTTTAAAATGCGTGCGTGTATGACCCATTTGTTTTGGGCCTTAACGGGAGCTCATTAGGGTTATTCTTCTAGAAGGTCTAAACCTCTACTATAAATAGGAGAGGGTGCTGGCCAGCACCTCTCAACCCTTTCATTGTGTTTGAAACCCTAGTTTTGCTTAGGGAGAGGATTAGTTGGAGGTTAGGGTTCTAGAGAGTTGGATTTGATTTCGTGCTCATGTATTGAGTCTTTGTCCTCCATTGATGGAGTGGCTGTAAACCAATACCATATCAAATCAATCCAAAGAAAGTTCTCTCAAAGATGAGTTCATTTGCTTTCTTTCTCTCTATTTGATGATTTTGAGTCTTTCCTTGATCCGCGAGTTTTTGGTTGGTTTCTTGCCGTGATCTAACTTGTTGGGACATGTGGGAATCCATCTAGGATCATCTTGATCATCAATCACCCACGAGCAAGTCTCTAGATCATAGTTTCGTTTTTGACTCGTTTTTGAACCTCCTTCGTTCAATCTGAAAAAGATAGGAACTTTGGCTTAGATCTCTGCGATCCGTGATTGGAATAGGTTCCTAATATCCTTAGGAAGGTGTTTTCCAAATTTGGTGGAGTTTGGCCTTACGGTTTAAAAGTTACGATGATTTTCGATTTCGTTTTTCAGTCGTTTCGTTCATCGTCGGGATAAAAGGTAGTACCTTTATTTTGCTGCATGTAGTACCGCGATGAGGTAGTACCGCACTTACAAATGATGGTAGTACCGATTCCTGAAATTTCAACACAACTTTTGGTTCTTTGCTCCTGTGCTTTGGGGGTTTGATTAGGATTCAATACAAGGCTTCCGCTATAATTGTATATTGATCTTCATAGCTCTCATAGCTATTGTAGTGAAATTATTATTGGATCCAATCTAATTCGAAAAAGATTTTGAGCTCCTATTCACCCCCCCTCTAGTCGCCTTTTCGGTCCAACAAGTGGTATCAGAGCCCGGTTAGTTCAATCTTGATCTTAACCGGTCACTGAACTTGGCGATGGATAAGTACTCGACCAAGCCGCATGTCTTCGATGGGCTCGACTATGCCTATTGGAAGAATCGCATGCGAGTCTTCCTTGAGAGCGAAGGACAAGCTATATGGGAGGTTGTTCGAGCCCCGCTCGTTTTGCCCGAAGTTGCTACGCCGGCTTCAGCAGCCCTCTTGGCTAACAACAACAAGGCAAAGAACCTTCTATATGCTGGGCTTGGTAGGCAAGAGTACGATAGGATTTGCAATCTTACGATCAAGACATGAGATTTGGCACACCCTCGAAACTTACCATGAGGGATCGTCCCAGATCAAGCAAGTGCGTCAGAATGTCTACAAGCGAGAGTACAACAAATTTGAGATGCGTCCTGGTGAGAGCATCGATGACGTCTTTACTCGTTTTAACAAGGTGATCAATCAGATGAAAGCTGTTGACATTGAGTACTCTCAATCTGAGAATGCCACCCACCTCTTGGGTGCAATCAACACCAAGGAGTGGGAGATGAAGGCAACTGCCATAGAGGAGAACGTCGATCTCTAATCTCACTTTGGAGCTGCTTTATAGCAAGCTAAAAACTCATGAGATCAAGAGAGGCGGTAATCCTAAGAAGGATAACATGGCTTTGGTGGCTGATCCTCTCAAAGGGACTCCTGATGGTTCTTCTGAGTCTTCTTCGGTTTTTCTCTTGCGTGTTTATCTTGCTATTCAAGAAGAAGAGTTTGAGAGTCTTCCTGAGGCTGATTTAGCTCTTTTAGCCAAGAAAGTCACACGGGCATATAACAATGTCGAAAGCAGAAGAGAGGTGGCCCCTGTGACATGCTATGAGTGTGGAGAGCTATATCACATCCGCCAAGCGCCCTAAGTTGAAAGGTAAGGGCAACCACAAGATTGAGAAGCTTTGCTCGAAGAAGCCTCAAGGGGCAAGCCCAAGTATGATCTTGCCAAGCTCATGAAGGTCGCTCACGGGTCCTTGCCGCTTTTGGAGATCAATCCATGAGCGATGTGGACTCGGGAGCGAGGAGGACAAAGAGGAGGAGATCCTCAAGACAAGAAAGGGAAGGCCAAGGACTTCACCGGCATGTGCTTCATGGCCGACTCCGTCGACGCCGATGACAACGATGAGGTACTTCCATCCTATGATGCCCTTTCTACGAGATGCGATAACATGTATGAGCAATTGCTTAGTCAAGATAAGGCTTTAGAGTTCACCATGGCTAGGAATAAGGATCTAGTGTCACAAGTCGAGAATTTGACATTAGAGATTGTGAATGCTAAGAGTCTAGATGTTGATGAATGTTCATCCTGCCATGCTTTGCACTCCGAACTGTCTAAGCTACAATCTGCTCATGATACTGCTTTGCATCAACTTGAAAATGCTAGAACTGAGCTAATTGATGTTAAATCTGCTCCATGTGAAAAATGCTTAGAGTCTAGCAATTTGGATGCCTCTAGCAATGTGAAATCTAGCTTCTGCTCTTTCTGCTTAGAACGTGAACATGAAGTTAAGGATATTCTAGAAGCAGTTAGAGCTAAATTTGCCAAGCTTAAGAATACAATTGATTCTACATCCTGTGCTTCTTGTGCTGCCTATAAGCTTGAAGTTGCTCATCTTAAGGAGAAACATGCTAGAGCCATTAAGGGCAAGACTTGTGAATCATGTGCTAATGTTGAAAAAGAGAATGCATATCTCAAGGATATTTTAGAAAGATTCTCTAATGGTGAAAAACAGTTAAACATGATTCGGATAAATCTAAAACTCCTTTTAAGAAGCAAGGTTTAGGATACAACTCGCCAGACATGTCCAAGCCTAATGTCATTCGTGTCTTGGAAAATGGCTTAGTTGAATTTAAAACCCAACCCGCAAAAAGCTGTTTTTAAATCTAGGTTTGTCCAACCTTCTTTTAAGGCAAAAGGTGCTTCTCCCAGTGGTACAAAATACCATTGCACTTATTGCAAGAAGAGTGGACATTTGGTTGAGTTCTGTTGGCGTAGGTTGAAGAACGCTAAGAAAAATATTGCTAGAATGTCATCTAATCAACCTAGAGCTTTTATGAGACATGGTCACATACATACAAAAGAAGAACCCCAGTCTAGGATTTGTTGCACATGCTCATCACCATGTTCCTAGACAAGATGCACCTCATGTTCGTGTTACCATTGCTCATAATAGAACTACGAATAATGTCAAGGATAACACATCTGCTTTGCATACTACTCGCAGACGTGTGTCTCAGTGCTGGGTTCCCAAGCCGCTTTTAACTAACCCCAGTATTGAGACACATCGCTCTTTTGTTCCTTGATTTTCAGGATTGGCGTGGAAGGGGGAAGAACACATGGTTCGTCGACTCCGGGTGTTCACGCCACATGACCGCAGACTCAAGATGGTTCACCTCCTTCACGCGATCAACCGGTGATGACTTCATCACCTTTGGAGATGATACACAAGGGCGCATTGAAGGAACTGGAATGATTAGGGTGAACGACAAGTTCATTCTCAAGGACGCCGCGCTTGTGTCTAAGCTAAGGTACAATCTCCTTTCGTCTCCTGACTTCTCGATGATGGCTATGAGACTCGTTTTAAGAAGAATGCCTGTCGTGTGCTTGATTCTTTTGGTGAGCTCGTTTTGGGATTTCTAGAGTTGGTAGAATTTTTGGAGCTGATTTTTACGAGTCTCTTCTTTGGATCCCTTAAGTGCTTAATTGCTTCTTCTCCCGATATCCGCTTTGGCACCGACGGTTGGGGCACATTGGTTTTGATCATCGACACGAGTTAGCGGCCTTGATCTCATGAGAGGTTTGCCTAAACTCAAAGTCGTCAAGGATGTCAGATGTGCACCTCAGTAGGCATGGCAAGCAAGTTGTCGCCTCACACCCGCTATTGACTATGGTCATGACCGACGGACCAGACGGTTGCTTCATATGGATACCGCTGGTCCCGCTAGGGTTCGATCGATCGGTGGCAATTGGTACATTCTTGTCATAGTCGATGATTTTTCGAGATACTCTTGGGTGTTCTTTCTTGCTTCAAGGATGAGGCTTTTGATCATTATCATGACCTTGTTCTTCGCTTGGCTTCGAACTTCCCGGTGCTTGAGAGCGATCCGCAGTGACAATGGCACGGAGTTCAAAAATGCTTCTTTTGCCTCTTTTTGTGCTGAGCGCGGTATTGAGCATCAGTTCTCTTCTCCACACGTCCCTCAACAAAATGGCGTTGTGGAAAGGAAGAACAGGACTCTAGTCGAGATGGCTAGAACGATGTTGGATGAGTATAGCACACCGAGGAGGTTTTGGGCCGAAGCTATTGCTACAGCTTGCCATATTTCAAACCGTGTCTTTTTGAGACCGTCTTTGGGCAAGACTTCATATGAGCTTCGTTTTGGTAGAAAACCCTCTGTCTCTCACTTTCGAGTCTTTGGATCGAAGTGTTTTATTCTCAAGACAGGGAACCTAGATAAATTTGAATCAAGAACTTGTGATGGTTTATTTCTGGGTTATCCTGCTCATTCGAGGGGTTTTCGGGTTTTTAATGTTGAAACTAACATTGTCCAGGAGACATGCAATGTTACTTTTGATGAGACTAGCCTTGGAGCTAGATCCAATATTTCAGGTGACTTACAGGTGACAGAGAGCATTTTTGTTGAAGAAGATGAGGATGAACTTGATTTTGCTCCTTCACCTGTTGCTGATGTTCCTGTGCAAGCTGCCCAAGCTCTAGAACTCTTCGATCGCTTCACCTCCAATTGAGGCTCTGCTGCGACTTCTTCATCGTGATACTGCGGAGGTTGAGGAGATGCTATCTCCCCAGCGCTCCTTTGCACATTCGAAGCAACACCTCCGGATCGATGATTGGTAATCTCCATGAACAAGTCACTCGCTCCAGGTATCATGATCCGAGTCTTCTCTCTCACTCTGCATTTGTAGCTTCTTTTGAACCCAAAGATATATCACATGCTTTATCTGATGCTAGTTGGGTCAATGCCATGCATGAGGAGTTAGAGAATTTTGAAAGAAATAAAGTTTGGAACCTTGTAGAACCTCCTAGTGGACATAATGTTATAGGAACCCGTTGGTGTTCAAAAATAAACAAAATGAGGATGGTTCTGTGGTTAGAAACAAGGCTAGATTGGTAGCTCAGGGCTTTAGCCAGGTTGAGGGGTTAGATTTTGATGAGACCTTCGCTCTGTTGCTAGATTAGAAGCCATTCCGGATCTTGCTTGCATTTGCTGCATCTAAAGGTTTTAGGTTGCATCAAATGGATGTTAAGAGTGCTTTTCTGAATGGTTTTATAGAGGAGGAAGTGTATGTTAGGCAACCCCCTGGCTTTGAGAATCCCAAGCACCCTGATCATGTTTTTAAGCTATCCAAAGCCTTGTATGGTCTTAAACAAGCCTCTAGAGCCTGGTATGATAGACTTAAGACATTCTTACTTAAGAATGATTTTGAAATGGGAAAAGTTGATAAGACTCTTTTCATTCTTAGGCATGGCAATGACTTCCTGCTTGTTCAGATATATGTTGATGATATTATCTTTGGTGGTTCCTCTAATGCTCTTGTTTTCGCTTTTTCCGAGACTATGTCCGAGGAATTTGAGATGAGCATGATGGGAGAACTCAATTACTTTACTGGGCTACAAATCAAGCAATGCAAGGAAGAGATCTTTATCCATCAAACGAAGTACACCAAGGATTTGCTCAAGCGTTTTGATATGGGTGATCGCAAGTTTATCGCCACTCCCATGGCGATTTCGATCGCTTTGGATCCAGATGAGGAAGGAGAAGCCGTGGATCAACGCGAGTACCGCAAAGATGATTGGCTCCCTTCAGGCTCGACGGCCTCAAGACCGGACATCCACTTCGTGGTCCGCCTCTATGCGAGGTTTCAGGCCACCGAGGACTTCACATCGCTAAGCCGTTAAGCGCATCTTCGGTATTTACACTCTACCCTTCAAGATGGCATTTGGTATTCTTGTTCATCTTTTTGTCCATTCGGGGTTTTCAGATTCGATTTTATGGGTCAGAGGCTAGATAGAAAGAGCACATCTAGCACATGTCATTTCTTAGGCACTTCTCTTGTCTCTTGGTCATCTAGGAAGCGGTCTTCATTGCACAATCCTTCTTTCAAGTGAATATGTAGTCACGCTAGTTGTCAGAGTCGATTTTGTGGATGGTCTCCACTCTTAAGGATTTTGGGTTAACCTTTGCTAGTGTTCCTCTTTTACGTGACAACACTTCGCTATTAACATTGCTAAGAACCCAAATTGCAACATTCTAGGACCAAGCACATAGACATTCGCTATCACTTCCTTAGAGACCACGTTGAGAAAGGTGATATTGTGCTGCGTTTTGTGGAGTCCGAGGCTCAGTTAGCCGATATCCTCACCAAGCCTTTAGACCCAACAAGGTTTGCCACCTTGAGAAGTGAGCTAGAGGTAATTTATCCCTATGGGTTGGTTTGAGGGTGAGTTGGATCCTTTCTTGTTCTTTTGGTCTTTTATTGATCTTCTTTTGAACTTTTTGATCTTTTTGATCTTGTTAGGCTTTTTAGGCTTTTTGAGTTTTTCTTGCATCTCATTGTATCATATTGCATTCATATGAAAAATCCAAAAAGACGCATTGTAATATAAGCTTTTCGCTTATCTTTTAAAATTGATGAAGCTTTGCTTATTACCCTTTGGAGCTTTAGTGTTTCAATTCTTGCTCAATGCCATGTCTAGTTCCTTGACTTGCTAGAGTTATCATGCTCTCACATGTGTAGCTAAGTCTTTGCTGTATGAGCTAGAACTTGAAAAACAACTTGAACTAAGAAATTAGCAGTTTGTGAATTGTTTAGCCATTCATAATTAGTGCTCCTTTTGTGACATTGGCCTGTCAAAATTGCTTTGTTAGCTCTTCAATCTAGCTTTGATCATTACTTGAGCTTCGTGTGTTCTTGAGAATCTAAAAACTGCTCTTGTGAAAAATGAAAAATCAAACTTCAAGATTGTCTTATGCTTAAATTGTGCCAAACTACTCTTACGAGACTGCATGTCAAAGACATGAACTTGGAGATAGTTTGATGATCCAGACAATCTCATGGGGACTGCTTGTCACAACTGACATGAACCTCAAGATTTGTCGTCCTGGTAGAAGCTTAGGAAGAGTTTGTGGATGGCTCCTAGTCCAGGATCTTCTTCACTAAGATATACCTTTAATCAACTTTTGGTCGAAGCTTAGGATGAGTTTGTGGATGGCTCCTAGTCCAGGATCTTGTCACTAAGTTAGACCATTAGTCAACTTCAATATTCATTGCAAATGAAAAATAGTTGAAAATTGGGCATTTGAGAAAATTGAGCAAAATGATTCAATTCAGGACATATTTGTCTCTTAATGTGGTCATTGTTAGCTTTTGGATCTCACGTTGACATTTTGACATGGCTAGTATCATTTTAGGATCCCTGTTGATGAACTTGCTAGATTTGAAGCTTTGCTTAAAATGCTAAAATTCATTGCTTTATATTGAGCCTTCTTGCTTAGCTTTGTTATACATGTCTTATTATGATCTTGCTAGCGCTGTTAGGCTTGATATGTTGTTTGTGCAACTTTAGAAATGCTAGCTTGTTCTTTTGGGTAATCTCCAAAGCTTCTTGTACTCAACAATTGAAAAATACAAAAAAAAAAACAAAAAACAAAAAAAAACAACAAATTTTTTTTTGAAGCCACTCCATTGCTTTCATGCATGCTCCATCTTATGCTTTTTCCTCATTTTGCATTTGTTATCTCTGGACGAGAGGAAGGCGTGATTCCTTGATGACTCTATTGTCAAAGGGGGAGAAGATTTTGTAAAAATGTTAAAAAGGGGAGAAGTTGTTTGGGGAGAAGATGTTTGAAAAAGGGGGAGCTACTTGGAGAAATTTTGAAATTCTGAGGATCATAGTGAGGGGGAGTTTCTTATTTGCTTTCTTGTGATCTTATTGCCTTTTTCTGAACTTGAAGTCCAATTCTTGGATCCTCACCATGATCAAAGGTCAATTGAACAATTGTTCTTTCATATGGACCTTAAGTGAGATTTTTGGCTCTTCTCTGGAAATTGAAGCTTTCTTGCCTTCTACTACCTTATCTCACTTGCTGATACTATTCTGAAGCCAGCTTGGTCATCTCCATTGCTTTCTCTTGCTAATGGACCAAGTTGTGCCTTTGAGCGAAAACGGGAGTATTTCTAATTTCAAACCTCAAATTTGCTTGTTTGGGGATTTTGCCAATGTGTTCATCAAGGGGGAGATTGTGGATATCATGGGGATATGCTCACGATCTTAGTGTGATGGTCCAATTGGCAATAGCTCCTTAGGTTTGTCGAAACTGTTGTTTTCGGATTTGTTGAAATCCTGTTTTCAGCAAGTGTCAGGATAAACGGTAGTACCAGCTTGTGTTTAGCGGTAGTACCACTGGGAGGTATTACCGCAAGGAAAGCGGTACATTTTTACCAGAGAAGATGTTTTGGTGTTTTGGATTTCTAGAGGAGCGGTAGTACCTCGCTATGGTTGCTTGGTAGTACCAAGATGATTTTGAACGACCGCGTGTGAGCGGTATGGTTTTTCCGAACAAGTGTAATCGGGAGTTTTGGATTTCCTTGGTAGCAGTAGTACCGCCGTTGTTGAGCTGCACGACCGCGCTTATGTAATCTTGGCCTTAACACGACGGTAGTACCGATTTTGTGCTGATTGTCTTTTCAATTAGAGAATTGCTTTTGGGTTAGGTCAAATTCATGGGTGTCATGGCATATGTGTTGCATGATGCATGTTTTGACTAACGTGGGTCAAGTTGTGAATAACTTGTTCCCGGATTCGATTTCTTTGTCTATTGATGTGCAGGTTGCTTGGAGGTCAATGATGGTCAACGGCGAGGATGATCGGGACTAAGCTTGGAGAGCTGAGGTCCAGAACGATCAGGGATGCCGGGTGAGGTCAATGGAGTCAAGCATTGTGCAAGAGGGACAAAGGTGACCGAACAGGCGATTCGGTGCGACGGAGTTCGATCAAGCGGTAGGGTCGGTGCAAGTGCCATGGTGGTTTCGGTGGGAGCCGGATGGGAGAGACTTGCCGACATGAAGAGAGCCGCTGGATCAACCTACACGTGGCGAAGCATGGGAGGTGCTTCACGAAGATGGGACTCGGTCTTCGAAAAAGATCGAGAAGGGGTATTTTGGTAATTTTACCAAATACTGCCTTGGTAACCTAATGCCAACCGGCGGCGCAAGACGGTGCGTCAAGTAGTGGATTAGGTCAAGAGAATTGAAGACGGCGCTTTAAAATGCGTGCGTGTGTGACCCGTTTGTTTTGGGCCTTAACGGGAGCCCATTAGGGTTATTCTTCTAGAAGGTCTAAGCCTCTACTATAAATAGGAGAGGGTGCTGGCCAGCACCTCTCAACCCTTTCATTGTGTCTTTCTCTCTATTTGATGATTTTGAGTCTTTCCTTGATCCGCGAGTTTTTGGTTGGTTTCTTGCTGGGACATGTGGGAATCCATCTAGGATCATCTTGATCATCAATCACCCACGAGCAAGTCTCTAGATCATAGTTTCGTTTTTGACTCGTTTTTGAACCTCCTTCGTTCAATCTGAAAAAGATAGGAACTTTGGCTTAGATCTCTGCGATCCTTGATTGGAATAGGTTCCTAATATCCTTAGGAAGGTGTGTTCCAAATTTGGTGGAGTTTGGCCTTACGGTTTAAAAGTTACGATGATTTTTGATTTCGTTTTCAGGCTGTTCTGTTCATCGTCAGGATAAAAGGTAGTACCTTTATTTTGCCTGCGGTAGTACCGCGATGAGGTAGTACCGCACTTACTGATGGTAGTACCGATTCCGAAATTTCAGCACAACTTTTGGTTCTTTGCTCACGTGCTTTGGGGGTTTGATTAGGATTCAATACAAGGCTTCCGCTATACTTGTATATTGATCTTCATAGCTCTCATAGCTATTGGAGTGATATTATTATTGGATCCAATCTAATTCGAAAAAGATTTTGAGCTCCTATTAACCCCCCCTCTAGTCGCCTTTTCGGTCCAACAGAATCAAAGTATAACACGTGGAACCCTCACGATATGCCCACCAGCAACGACAGTCTTGTCCAATACTCATATTTGTCCATGTAGTATTCTTTTGTGCTTACTGACTAAAAGAATATAAATAGCGAGCATGGGTACACAACCATACTTGCGAGCCATTATACAATGCAATTATTATACATGCAAGGCTAATAAAAAAGGAGGCTCATGGTTCTTTTATTTTGCACAAAGCCATTTATTGAAATAGATTAAGTAATACCAAATCCTGAGACTTAGCATTTTACTAACACAAGTTCTATAAACTTAGTTTTTGTTGTAAAGTACTAGTAGAGATTCCGTCTCCTATATCATTGAGTGAGTCCATCCACTCAATGCTCAGGCTATCCCGTATTTACCACTGGTCCCTGACGAGGCTTTTTCAACTCTCAGGGCTCCAACCCAATATTTCCAACTGCTGGGCTCCAATCCACCCTTTTCATTCCACACACGCACACAAATGATTTTATGAAAAGGAAAGCTATATCAAGCAAGTTTATCAGTACCGCTCATGACCCCAGATAGTTTTCTTACTCTGCAGAGTTTGTACACTTTACTCACAAGAGATAAATCAACTTATACTGCCCCGACACACTTCCGTAGGTGTGTGGCTAATGTTGATTATCACAAGGCCTTTACAATGTCCCACCTCATTCCAACTTCGCACCGCTAGGTATCATCTCCTTCGGACTCTCCTGCCTGTCCCCGGGATGTCTCCCTTTTGCGCTGTGTAGTTCCCGTGGCTTTGTTCTCCTCCCTCTATCTGCCCGCATCCACTAATGGCGAAGCCACGCTGAGGCGAACAAATTAGTTAGCTAGGTCGTAGGTGTTACCAACTTGTGGTTGTACTGTTTTACATGAGAGATCATTACCAAATTCGGTCCTTAATTGACTCGGCCGGTACATCTACATACGAACATTCTTCTGTGCACACAGCACGAGCCACTCTTTCTAGCCGCCCGAGTCAAAATCTGTTTTTCAGGTTTTATTTTGTTTTCAAAATAACCTTTAGTCCAACATATCAGCTAGGCTCCAACCTTGACTGCCCAATTTCATTTTCAAAAGATTAAGTGATGTTGGGCAATTTATTGCCCGAATGACAATGATACTACGCCAAGCTAAGCATGTCCTTAAAGTAGATAATTAGTGGCTAATTGGTATTCCATTAATCTAGGGTAACAAGGATAATGTCCAAGTTTCAAGGGTTGGAATTTTATACACAATTATTATTAAGGAAGTAGCTACAAGTTTAATTCAACATATTCATATGTAACATAGCAATGCAATTTCTTAATTTAAAACAATATAATTGCAAAAATTAGGTACAAAATGATCAAAGTATTAACTCGCCTTGCTCAATGTTCTGATAAAGCTCAATATTCTGATATTCGCCTTTCTTGATATTATGATGATAATCTTGCTCAACGTGCTGATAATCATCCTGTTCAATGTTCTGACAATTTTGATCTGGACCTCATCCTTGTTGGGATTGTTGTTCCTTTATAGCTTCAGAGTCTAATTACGTATAATACGATTGAACTCCAGAACGACTGAATGCAACCAAATGAAATCCAATAAATCCAAATATATTCAAACAAAATGAAATACTTCGAATTAAAGTAAACGAATCTAACGGTACCTTCAAAAACGGATTACTTCAGATGAGACCAAATTATACTCATCTGGAGTTGATGAAGAAAATACTTCACACGAAGTATATCCAGAGGAAGCTGATGAAGGAAATACTACATACAAAACCAAGTAAATCTAACAAGCAGAGAGAGAATGTCTGCAGGAACATTCCTCAATGGTTACCTAGATGGGGGAGATTACCTGGTTAGGTAAAACTTTCATATCTGCTTTCGGATTACGAATCGCCTGATTATTGGGAACGGATACTGATAGATGATAGCCAGAGCCTAGACGATGCCTAGTGGATGAACTTCCATTATCCACTAGGGAACGTACCATCGCTGCTCTAATGATTATTCTAGTTATTACTTTCTATTTACCGAGGAAGTTCCATATAAGCTAGGTGAGACCTCTATGCATATGTGCAGGGTTCGCATAGGGTAGACATACGTCTCACCGACACATGGGACCTAGCTCATTTAATAGTTTCTTTTATGATTTTATAATTATCAAGGAAATTCCATGAGCCTTAGTTGGAATTTACAAGCATTGGCTAGGCATTAGCCTAACATTTTGATTAGGGGTCTATACAAGGTTGTCACGACGACCTTGGCGACCACGGCGCCTAAGGGGCGTTAGGATGCCTAGTCGTCCTCTAGGCGAGGCAAGGCGAGCTAAGTAGTAACTACAATTCTACAACTAGCAAGTAGCAACAATCAATACATAAATACATTGGAGCAGAAAATCCCGGCTGCCTGGTGCCCGCCTGCCCCCAAATGCCCGTCTGCCCCCGCTGCCCACACAAATGCGCTCTGTCGCTCCCCTACCCCTCTCCCTCCCGCCCGGGCTCCCCCTCCCCCTCTCCCTCCCAGCGAGGCTCGGGCTCCCTCTCCCCTTCTCCCTCTCAACGGAGAGGCTCGGGCTCCCCCTCCCCCTCTCCCTCCCGGCGGCGAGGCTCCCCTTCCCCCCTCCCTCCTGCCTCCTCGCTTCCCTCTCCCTCTCTGATGCGGCTCCGGCGACTCGGTCCAGGCCGGATCCGGAGCAAGAGAGGCCGGATCCAGCGACGGGGACGCTCGGGGAGTGGCGGCGGGCCGCGGGAGGGAGGGAGAGGAGGAGGGAGGGAGCGGAGGAGGGAGATGGAGTACCTGGGGGCTAGCGGCCGGTGCGGTGACGCGGTCGGAGATGGCCAAGGTGAGGCAAGCGACCGCGGCGTTTGCTCCGCACCGCCAGGACGCCAAGGCGACGCCTTGGCGACGCCGTGCATCCATGGGTGTATACGGATTTAAGTTCATCTTTGAGGTGATCTTTGGTTAGCTTTATTACTTGTGTGGCTCGGTATACTCTAAAGTAACTTACGATCCTGGGTTGATCTTTAGCTACTGGGTGTCTCACTGTTGTTTTAACTACACCAACTTACTAATGATTTTATTACGGTGGTTACAATTTGCTAGTGACACATTTATTCACTTGAGGTTAATTAACTAATTAACCTACTAATACTATGTACGCACTTGCGAGCTCATACGCTACACTACATGATTATTATGCGGAGGTTAACCTTGGACATGACGTTAGTAGGGTATAGCATACAATCTAATGTTCATTTGGGCACTCCTAGACATGGGACTTATAGGCTAATGATACTCGAATATTATCCATTTGCTTAACTGCCTTGATTAATTATTTGACTAAATGATTATCTTCATTATTACCACAATGGTCTAGGGTTTACTAGGGTTAGATCATGTATGTGTGTATATCTAAACATAACTATATCGAGAATTATGTTACACAAAGCTTACTGTTATTCTTACATTTTAGATTACAAGCTAAGGTGCTAACTACTTTGATTAAGACGTAACGTAGTGGATCATGTTACGTAATATCACTTATCTTGTCTATAGTTGACATCAGGGATAAAAGAATCGGTCCAGAGCACTTTCGATTCTTTGGTCGAACAGTAACCGCCCAGAATCGGCGGTTCTTGGTTTTCCGCCAACAACTGGATGAAATTCGCTTGGATTTGATTAAAAACCAGTCAAAATTTGAAATTTAGAATTTGAATTGGCAAACACCGGAAAAACCAGCCGGGATTTTGTATCCCGGACCTCGGCCGGTAACCGGTAACCGGCGGTTACCGGCTGGGTTTTTTCTCCTGGTTGACATATCACTAATTGGCATAAGCCCTTTTTTAGATAAAGGATCCCTTAACCATTTTTAGTTACAGATGCAACCTACTATTGTCCCAATTGCTATTTACTAATTGCCTTACTGAAATGCTCTTTCATAATTACAATTACCCTTGCACTGTTTAGTCTAGCTGGTATCCAATGAGCGAAGCCCTAGTTATTAGTAATATTAACAATTTTAACTTGGTTTCCAACTTGGAGCGCCACCAATGTTATTTGACCAATATCTAATGGCCTTACCGGTTTTCATCAATTGTTTACTTAACTTATCAATGGTTGACATATTTCAATTTCTCACTGACGTTCATAACTCTCCAACTGGACAAAGGATTCTCTAATCACTTGACTCATTCCTTAACTAACACCAGATGACCATACCCTTTACTAATTAAACACTCATTGGCAAGTAGTCTATTATTAGAATCTAATTGGCTTAGTTAAAGGGAGTATATGGTAATTAAAACCTACTTCAATAATCTACCTAAATCCTTGATTAACAATACAGTTTGTTATTTTCGTCATCCACTTAACTAACCACCTTACCTGCAAGCCTTATAGTTAGCTACTCATATACACTACAAGCTTTGCTAACTGCTACTATATGAAAACTGACTATTGATCGCTACTGTATGAAAATACAATCAGTCAATTGCTTATCTAAAAACTAACTAACATGTAACCTGCTTACTTTGCTACTAACCTATTCCAATGGATCTATTGACAATCATACACTAATGAAGCACTAACTTTTAGCTTATTGCTCACTAACTAATGAAGCACTAACTTTTAGCTTATTTCTCACTAATAACTAGCTTTTAGCTTATTGTTCACTGATAACTAACTTAACCATGCCCCTGCTAACTACCAATTTGCTTACTGAGATGACCCTACTGATATTGCACTATCTGGCTATTCTAAACACTAATCATTTCTACTAATCCTCTACTTACTTGACTCACTAATGTACTTGACAGTTGCAACACTTATTCACTAATCACCTAACTAACTATCTATGCATCTGACTATATGAGACATAATGCTATGTATGCATTTATATGGGATGCACTCTGAGATGGTTGACCTCCTATGACCCACTGCCAGTAAACTCATATTGATCATACTTCCTAACTATTTAACTTAACAAAGTGCAACTTGATCTGTCATGTTAATCAGAAAAACTAGTATTAACTAATCAACTAACTGGAACTAGTCCTACTATCATTTGAAGCTATATGTTAAGAGTGAGTGAGAGAGATGAGGGAGGGTCCACCTGCCATGGATACAAGAGAGGGAGCACAGAGGTAGAGAAGGGGCCGAAACAGGGGATGCTCAGGGGGCGGCTCGGGCGCACTCGTCGCCGGCAAGGAGGGCTCCGGGGGTAGTCGACGATGGGGAAAATGGAGTGTAGGGGTGGAGGCGACACACGGGCGGTGGCGGCGCGACTCAAGAAGGTCAGTGACGGCCGGGCGGCAATACATGGCGGCCTGCTGTGGGGGAGGAAAGGGGTGCTAACACCGGAGGGGAATAGGGAGAGAGAGAGAGAAGGTGCCCATGAGCTTGAGTGTGACTCGGGGAACTCGTCGGGACTGGTTGTGAGGGCGGAGAGAGGCTGAGGCGGCGAGAGCCGGCGGCGGTGCGGCGGGTTCACCGTGGGGGCACCAGAGGGGTGAGGGAGAGCTTGGATCAGAGGTCGGGGAGGGACAAGGGTGGTGTGGAGGTGCTCATACGAGGAAGAATCGAAGAGGGACTCACCCGGTTGCAATCGGCGGTGAAAATGGCGGTTTGGCTGGTGACGGGGAAGGAGAGGTCAGCGCGGTGCTCCGGTGGGGGAAACTCTCGATTGATGGAGGGGTTTGGATATACTTGACCCGGAGCACCCTATGATGCACACGACGGGGGAAAGGAAGCTTTAGGCCGGCCGGAGCGACGAGGGTGATTTGGCGGCCGGCGTGCGTGTTGTGCGGCTTGAGCCTGGCTCAAGCTTGAGGAGGGAAGTGGAGTGAAGGGGAAGGGAGAAAGAGAGTGGCAGCAGGAGGAGGCAAGGCTAGCTCGGGCATGGCTTTTGTAGATGTGCGGCGGAGGATGCGAGGTGATGCCATAGGCATGGGCAGAGAGCGGCGTGGCGGCATGCATGGCGCGGAGGAGACTGCCTGGATTGTGGGCCTGGTTGATCAGCGAGGGAAAGAAGGTAATTAGGTTTTCAAGTTTTTCAGAAATTGGCTGACAGTTAAGTGAATTGTTAGATATAGTTATCCAGCTCCAAAAATTATAAAATTTTTATGGAAGGTTGGTGACAAAGTCTAGTTCATACTGTAATTTTTGTAGAATTTTATTAATTTCTTATTTTTCTCTAAAAATCTTTTAATTTCCTATTTTCATGCACCTTTGTTATTTGACTTTGAGGAAAATATAAAAATGTGTTCAATAATATTTCCTTATTTTTATTAGAAGTATAATTAAACCAAACTTGGGCTTTTAATTCCCTCAATTCGATTCATTTTAATAAATTCTCTCGCGATGGTAGATAAACTCCGGTACTTGCTAAAGATTTCTAATTGGCTTTTAAACATGATTTCGGTTTTCGGGTTTACAACTCGTGTAATATTTCGAAGAGCAATACCTTAGGTTTATTTTGCGTTTGCAATTTATGTTCCTAGGGTTTTCGCAATTAGTGTTGCTATAATTAGGGTTTTCATTTCTAGGATTTTCTGTTTTACATTACTTTTACCGGCAAAAGAGAAAATGCACTCAATTAACTCTCAAAAATACAAACAAGCGAAATGACATTAGATAACATACAAAAAGTTTTTAAAAATCCCATATTTTTGCATTTAGGTATTTTTGGGATGTTACAAACCCTACCCCCCTTAAAGAGAATCTCGACCCCGAGATTCTGGTAGAATAGAAAAGAAGAAGATATGTCGAGGAGGAAGAGAGACGTAGCGGAGGATGCTGACGTGCTTTTTAGTTGCTTTGCCGGCTCCTGGTGTGGCTTCTCAGCATCATTGTCCTTTGTTTGCATTGTGACGGCACAAATTTCCTGCTGATGGATTGACAGTGATTGTCGTATTCGAAGGAATAGCTATCCTTGGACATGTCGTTATCAATATTCTGATCATCATGTCCTATTTTTCTTTCTAGCATCCAATTATTTTCTTTTAGCCTTCTAATTATCATAATTTAGACTCTAGGCTTAACTCATAATCGACGTTACCACCAAATTATAATTGTAGGTAATCATAATGATTTGACACTTATGTATTTAGCTACCCCCCTTAAAAATAATACCCACCGATATTCATGGTTTCTTCAACCGCTAATAACTCAATCGATATTATCCACCAAGATTATATTGTTACCGTAATACAAGGATTCACTATTCTTTAATAGTGATCATAACATCCAAGTCTGTCATTATCCACTAAGAGTACCTTGGTACTATATAACTATGATATGCTATTCTCTGCCCTTTGATCATAACATCTAGATTAATTCATACACAGATTTCACATAAGTACTAGTGATCCAACTTCGAATACTTATAGCTACTTCTATAGATCAACTACCTTTAGTGCAAATCAAATTTTCCTCTAGTATCACTTTGATTAGTTAATTCTTTCGATATCCAATCTCTAGAAATTGCTAATAATCAGTTATTGATCACATTATGTGTATAAATTCAATTATTCATGTTAATTCAATCCAAATGTGGTCCTACGGTGATGTCTTTCAAACACTTAGCCTTATGATCTCTAGCACTCCACCAACATGCCATACATTTGGTTCATTTTCAAAATAACAAAACACCCCTAATACATTTCCATTCACTACTCATCGTACCAGTCCTCTATGGCATCGGCTAGACCTAAGGATATTGCATCTGTCAATCTATTATCCAGGACGTACGTGCCTTCCTGGTCAGGGACTGCTTCATCTTGACGTTATATGCTGGTTATGTTGGTCTTGATGTCTGGTGGTGCTTCCAGCAAGAGAGTAGCATGATATAGGGAGAAGATCGTGGGGATAAGGTAACTAAACCCACTTTTCTTTTAAAATTTTAAAATTTTAACTTACAAAAAGCAGGGAAGACTCAAACAATCACACAAATCTTTTTAAAACAAGCTTTTCCCGTGACTGCGAAAATACGACGCCCGTGGGCAAAATAGGCAATGCACAGGTTCTGAATGAAATCTCATGACAGCACAACACCTACTTGTAGTAATACACACATGGGAGTGCACAGTTCTGCGCGCAAGGGTTACCCAAAATGAGATTGTCCTACCTTAGCAAGTCGTCATGTTCCTGACTTTTAAGTGTTTGACGTTCGATAAGAGGAGAGGAACCAATCACTTTTCAAAATCAAAAAGAAGATTTCATGGGTAAGAGAGTAATCTTTAGGAGGGATGAGAATGAGAAGTATTACTTATATTCTTCACAAAGCTTTTGTAGGCGAAGATAGGTTTTGAAAACTTCTACTAATGAAACTAACGGCCACGCTAACTAAGGTCACGACCAAGAGTCGATATGCTCTGATACCAAGCCTGACAGACCCCAAATTTGGAACTTCGGACCTACTGTGTATATTTGTGCCATTCCCTAGATCAGTAGATAGCACACACAGTTACATTGTTAGTTCAAACACATATCATGAAAATGTAAAGATATTACATAATATTAAACAAAGCGTAAATATACCTTACAGCTTTTGACTTGCAGAATGCCCGGACAGGCCAAATACTTTCAGAGATCAGTAGCTGAAGTAGAATCAAATTATAACGCGTGGAACCCTCACGATATGCCTACCGGAAATCGACTGTGGGCTCGCGACCTAGTTCTTGGCCTTCTTGATCTTCAGTCTTGTCCAATGCTTATATTTGTCCCTATAGTCTTCTTTTGTGCTTACTGACTAAAAAAATATAAACAGCGAGCATTGGTACACAACCGTACTCACAAGCCAATATACAATACAGTTATTATACATGGAAGGCTAATCAAAGGGGAGGCTCATGGTTTTTTTTATTTTGCACAAAGCCATTTATTGAAATAGATTAAGTAATAGCAAATCCTGAGACTTAGCATTTTACTAACACAAGTTTTATAAACTGAGTTTTTGTTGTAAAGTACTAGTGGAGATTTTGTCTCCTGTATCATTGAGTGAGTCCGTCCACTCAATGCTCAGGCTATCCCGTATTTACCACTGGTCCCCGACTAGGCTTTCTCAACTCTCAGGGCTCCAACCCAACATTTCCAACTGCTGGGCTCCAACCCACCCTTTTCATTCCACACACACACAAATGATTTTATAAAAAGGAAAGCTATATCAAGCAAGTTCTCAGTACTGTTCTTGACCGTGAGCACGGCTATCCAGATAGTTTTCTTACTCTGCAGAGTTTGTACACTTTACCCACAAGAGATAAATCAACGTATACTGCCCCGACACACTTCCGTAGGTGTGTGGCTAATGCTGATTATCACAAAGCCTTTATAATGTCCCACCTCATTGCAACTTTGCACTGCTAGGTATCACCTCCTTTAGACTCTCCTGCTTGTCCCCAAGAGGTCTCCCTTTTGCGTTGTGCAGTTCTCGTGGCTTCATTCTCCCTTGTCTGTCCACCCGCATTCACCAATGGCGAAGCCGCTGAGGCGAACAAATTAGTTAGCCAGGTCGTAAGTGTTACCGACTTGTGGTTGTACTATTTTACATGAGAGGTCATTACTAGATTCGGTCCTTAATTGACTCGGGCGGTACATCCACATACTAACATTCTCTAGTACACCCAGCACCAGCCACTTTCCAACTGTTCGAGTCTAAATCTGTTTTCAGGTTTTATTTTGTTTTCAAAATAACCTTTAGTCAAACATACCAGCTAGGCTCTAATCTCGACTATCCAATTTCATTTTCAAAAGATTAAGTGATGTTGGGCAATTTATTGCCCGAATGATAATGATACTACTACGCCAAGCTAAGCATGTCCTTTAAGTAGATAATTAGTGGCTAATTGGTATTCCATTAATCTAGGGTAACAAGGATAATGTCTAAGTTTCAAAGGTTGGAATTTTATACACAATTATTATTAAGGAAGTAACTACAAGCTTAATTCAACATATTCATGTATAACATAGCAATGCAATTTCTTAATTTAAAACAATATAATTGCAAAAATTAGGTGCAAAATGATCAAAGCATTCACTCACCATGCTCAATGTGCTGATAAGGCTCAATATTCTGATATTCGCCTTTCTCGATATTCTGATGATTATCTCGCTTAACGTGCTGATAATCATCCTGTTCAATGTTCTGACAATCTTGATCTGGACCTCATCCTTGTTGGGATTGTTGTTCCTTAATGGCTTCAGAGTGTAATTACGCATAATACGATTGAACTCTAGAACGACTAGACGATGCCTGGTGGATGAACTTCCATTATCCACTAGGGAACGTACCACTGCTGCTGTAATGATTATTCTAGTTATTACTTTCTATTTACCGATGAAGTTCCATGTGAGCCAGGTGAGACCTATGCATATGTGCAGGGTTCGCATAGGGTAGACATACGTCTCACCGGCACATGGGACCTAGCTCATTTAATAGTTTCTTTTGTGATTTTATATTTATCAAGGAAATTCCATGAGCCTTAGCTGTAATTTCCAAGCATTCGCCAGGCCTTAGCCTAACATTTTGATTAGGGGTGTATATGGATTTAAGTTTATCTTTGAGGTGATCTTTGGTTAGCTTTATTACTTGTGTGGCTCGATATACTCTAAAGTAACTTATGATCCTGGGTTGATCTTTAGCTACTAGGTGTCTCACTGTTGTTTTAACTACACCAACTTACTAATGATTTTGTGTTAAGTCCTGTTCACTAGTTACTATTCACTACAACACAAAAGCCCTGTAGAGACGTCTATTTTATGGGTTAAAGACGTTTTCAATCATCTCTATAGCATCGTAGAGTCATTTTTGTAAAGCGTCTCTAAAGCGCCTCCCCACGTACCGTGTCAAAGATCGTAGAGACGTATTGTTAAGCGCGTCTATAATGATATGAGTCGTTTAGATTGCGTCTCTACAAGCTTGGAGACGCTTTCATATATGCATTTGCATATCGTCTCTACTCTCCCTAATGACGCTTTATTGCGTGCCAACAAATATAGATACGTATTCATAAACGTATTTAGATTGAACTAGAGACGTCCATTTTTATTTTGTTCTGTAGAAATATTTTATCGCTAGTTAAACCTCAATAATTCAGAGGATATAGTATCACATATTTTCATAAGAAGTTTCAGACTTAGGTAAAACCATTTCAAATGTAGAATTACATTGTCAATATATTAAAAAACCAGAAGAAAACAACATAGACATTCTGTTGTGGACTGAATCGAGTTTACAACTGAATCTAGCATCCACATACAAAGGTGCAAACACATCAAAAAAATTCCTACAAATCCTACAACTGAATCAGGCGACGAGTGACTAGAGGGAAGCGACGGTGTCTTCAGGAACAAATAGCCTAATCCACCTCCAAATCACAGAGCCTGATACCTGTTCAGTGATAAACTTGTTTATTATGTCTATTCATGTCTCAAAAAGAAATCATGCACGCATGACATAAGAAGGGTTGCATTTATTGAAAACAAAGGAAATACACAATACGAAATTGAAAACACAGGAACCGCAAGGATGCCTCTTTTTTTTTGGAAGTAGCAAATTGTGAAAACAGAAATGATAAAGCATAACAAATAGTCTCTTCAATTTAAGTTGGTAGCAGCGTGGGGAGAGGCATATCAACATGATACATATTTCTCTTTCTGAAGAGGACCATGATAAAGATTTCAGAGTTCATCAAATAGAGCCTACATATTAATGTAATTTTACCAAAGAGAAGCCTTTTTTAATAAAAAATCGGTAACATATAGTTTAGATGATTTTTGTAAAGGATTTATGAGCTGGTGATTTTTTTAGGTCATGCAGCCACATAGAGAACTGATTCTAATTTAGCTTTTGTCATTTCACTCAACATTCTTAAAAGAGATCATTTACATGTTAAGGATAGGTGAAGATTTAAGCCTCTACTAGCAACAGTCTCACCATATCACTTGATCATTCAAATTAGGTAGTTGACATGCTGAGACTACTTAAAACAATAGGATCAATTATTTCTACATGCAAAATCATTGTAGACTAAAATTGGGTTGAGTTATATTTCCTAAAAGAACTGAATATGAGGCTTACTTACGCCAATTTTCATGTCCATTTCATGCAAAGACAGAGCCTCTGGGTATGTTGATGCGAGCCATCACATGTGAGCCGCTCATCCATCTGCATGTATAAGCATGCTCTGGATTCTCAAACAAGCCAAAAGAAAATTAGTTCCGTGTTCCACACTAACTCTGAATACGCAATGTTTATACCAAAGAATGTAAGTGTATCACAACATAGCCGATATGTTAAGTCAATCTTGATATGCACCCATGTAACATTAAATTATTAGCTTTTCGAGTTCCTTGTGTTACTAAAATGATCATTTCACTAGGGTGAAGGCAAATACATAATGAGTAAGGACTTCAAATGCCATAAAGTTTGGAAATGTAGAATTCTAGAGAAGATTAAGAATCTAGATTTAGTTAGTTGCACAAAGACTATTTGATGAGAATATCTAGGAAGGCAATGAAATATCAAATCTTGAATGAAAAAGAGTGAAGAGCGGTGGAGATTTGATTAGGATATGGATCAAAAACAATGACAAGAAACGATTGTCGCTTTTTAATGAATGACAAATGAATGGCTTCTTGATGCTCCACTATCACAGAGATATATTCGTTCATGTTCAAATTTGCATGTAATTGCAAAAGCTCGAAGGACAAAGAGTCGATTTTCATTTTTGGAGGTATCTGAATGAATGATTAACAAAGGAATTCATACAATCGATAAATTTATGATAAATATCGCTTTGAGCGATTACAGCAATGTGGGGGATGGCTGACTAAAGATAGTGACATTATGTGTAGCTGTGTCAGAACACTTATATACCCGGTAAAGAGAAATCCAGAAATTCTAAACAAGATAAGCAATTGAAGGGATGGTATGTGCTAACCCAGTTTGGATTGTTGTACATCGAGTTTCTTGGACATTTTACTCGATTTGTTGCATACTTTGTCATTCGTTTTACTGTACATGCAGAAAGTGAAGACAAGTGTGATAAAGAAGACAGATTAACCGGTTTGGAATGAAGATCGAGTTTAGCTATCAAGAATGCAGAGACACCTATCAAACTAGTAAGCGTCGCATAACTTTCCTATGTCAATGGAAGAGCAAAAAGCTATCACCTTATACCCGGTCATAAGCTAGCTAGATCCTCTTAATACCGCATGTGGTTAAACAAAGCATAAATATGCATAGGTGAGGCAATCATTACTTAAGAAATTAGCAAATTCAAATTTATGTATTAGTCATACCAAATTTCTTGGAGCTTCATCTACAACTTGGGCGGTGATCTGGTCCAAGATCGTGAAAGCAACCACTTTTGCATCTCATATATCTCGCAAACTGGTTTCGACAATATAACATAAGCACATGTAATGTCGCATAAATTTATGAATTGATAAATAATCATGCAAAAACATCAACACCATTCCAGTTCATATCACCTCTCCACCCAAAAAGTGTTCTTGTCTTGATGAGACATTGAACAATTTGTTTAAAATAAAAGTGAGGCAAGGTATGGAATGCTATGGAATTATAATTGAATGGTATGGCAATGATGCAAGATTAAATTATAGGACGGTTTATGAGCAACATTTTTTGTCACACACACCTTGGTGATTAACATATTCCTCGATCGATCAATGAACATGAGTGCTCATGATATAACATAGATTTATAAACCTCAGAGTCGGATCGAGACCGGTCTCGATGTTGAGTCGCTAGTCCTTTCAACCTTGTTTCCAAATTCGGTCGAATTTGAACCCTCATAATAGACTCGATATCCATGCTTCTGTGCGACTCCTCCGTTTCTCCAAGCCTTTTACAAATGGAGAGATGTTAAGCAAATATTTTACTTACAAGATACATTAATGTAGGTTTTCAATCATTACCTTCGGTATGGAACTTCTTGGACTCAAGCATCCTAACAACTGGCCCATCTTAGGTCTCTTTTGAGAGGATCAACACACCTTAGTGCGATTAACAGAGCTCGTTTAAGAGCCCTAACAGTTGGTCTAACCTCTAGGCTTGGATCAACTACTTCCTCTGCTCTCCGATTGGCCACCATCATTTTGAGCCACTCAACAAGATTGACCTAATGAAATGGTTCATTTATCATCTGAATAAAAATATCTACTGATTTTTTTGGAAACATAAATAGCATACTGGAGTAAGTGAATTACAAAAGAAAAATGGCCAGAAAAAGTTAAAAACTAATACAAATGTTCCAAAGGACACAATACTAGATTACCATATAGTTTAGAGTAAATTTTGCAGCACATCCCGGTGTACGAGCTCTGGCGGGAGGGTAGATAAGTCCGCGCTGGCGCTTCGCCATGGACTGGATCAGAGCATGAATCAAATTGTTTTCAAACTGACCTGATACACTACTTCACAAGCAACATGGTTGAATGCAAAATGGGTTTCTGGCTGCCCAATCCATGTGATACTCTGTGCACTTTCTTGTTTCAAACATCGATTACTGCTACTGAACCACGCAAAGATTTTGAGCTCACCTCACCGGAGCCAAGCACCGGTGATTCTTGGGGTGGAGGCGAGGCAGAGGGCGGCGGCACGCATGTAGGTCGGCAGGGTCTGGTGGCGGCTGCGGCTTGCTGACCGAGGCGGCCTGACCGCCGAGGACCGAGGAGGCGGCTGGTGGCGGCTGGGAGGGCGGGCGGTGGCTGGTGGAGGCGTGGAGCCGTGGAGACTGGAGAGAGTCAGACCCATCGGGGCGGGGCGGGCGGGCGAGGCGGTCTTGGCCTCATCCTCGGGTGAGGAACTGAGGACTGAGGAGAGGATGAGATGAGCACTCACTGGAGGTCTCCAAGTGGACGGGATGGGCTCTCCCGACGGCGACGCCGGAGCTCTGTCGAGGCGGCGGCGGCGGCTTGTCAACCAGTAAAGGAACAATGGGGAGAGGATGAGATGAGCACTCACTGGAGGTCTCCAAGTGGACGGGATGGGCTCTCCCGACGGCGACACCCGAGCTCTGTCGAGGCAGGCGCCCGCCGCCGCCTGGCCGGGCGTGGTGGGAGGGCGCGACGAGAGCGCGCTGGCGGCGGCGGTGGCGAGGTCGTGACTCATGAGGACCGAGGAGCAGCGGAGGGAGGCGCGGCTGGGCGTGGAGGCGAGGGCGCGCGCGGAAAGCGGAGGAAGGGCGCGGAGGAGGGGGCCACGGGTGCGGAGGAAGGTCTGGAAGGAGTCGCAGATTGGAGGTCGAAGAAGTGGGGAGATGGAGAGATGGAGTCGTGGGGAGGTGGAGAGAGGCTAAGCGTAAGAGATTTGGTGGCGTGGTACCAAACGTGTCGACAAACGTCTTTACATATGAGATGTTTTTTTTGTGTAGAGACGGACATAAAAGCGTTAAAATAAAAACGTCTTTACGTCATAGTTTTGTTGTAGTGATTACTGCGGTTGCAATTTGCTAGTGACACATTTATTCACTTGAGGTTAATTAACTAATTAACCTACTAATACTATGAACGTACTTGCGAGCTCATACGCTTTACTACACAATTATTATGCGGAGGTTAACCCTGAACAAGACATTACTAGGGTATAGCATGCAATCTAATGTTTATTTGGGCACTCCTAGACATGGGACTTATAGGTTAATGATACTAGAATATTACCCATTTGCTTAACTACCCTGATTAATTATTTGACTAAATGATTATCTTCATTATTACCACAATGGTCTAGGGTTTACTAGGATTAGATCATGTATGTGTGTATATCTAAACATAGCTATATCGAGAATTATGTTACACAAAGCTTACTGTTATTCTTACATTTTAGATTACAAGCTAAGGTACTAACTACTTTGATTAAGACGTAACTTAGTGGATCATGTTACGTAATATCACTTATCTTGTTTATAGTTGACATCACTAATTGGCATAAGCCCTTATTTAGATAAAGGATCCCTTAACCATTTTAAGTTACAGATGCAACGTACTGTTGTCCCAAGTCCCAACTGCTATTTACTAATTGCTTACTGAAATGCTCTTTCTTAATTACAATTGCCCTTGCACTGTTTAGTCTAGCTGGTATCCAATGAGCGAAGCCCTAGTTATTAGTAATATTAACAATTTTAACTTGGTTTCCAACTTGGAGCGCCACTAATGTTATTTGACTAATATCTAATGGCCTTATCAGTTTTCATCAACTGTGTACTTAACTTATCAATGGCTGACATATTTCAATTTCTCACTGACGTTCATAACTCTCCAACTGGACAAAGGATTCTCTAATCACTTGACTCATTCCTTAACTAACACCAGATGACCATACCCTTTACTAATTAAACACTCATTGGCAAGTAGTCTATTATCATAATCTAATTGGCTTAGTTAAAGGGAGTATATGGTAATTAAAACCTACTTCAATAATCTACCTAAATCCTTGATTAACAATACAGTTTGTTATTTTCGTCATCCACTTAACTAACCACCTTAATTGTAAGCCTTATAGTTAGCTACTCATATACACTACAAGCTCTGCTAACTGCTACTATATGAAAACTAACTATTGATCGCTACTGTATGAAAATACAATCAGTCAATTGCTTATCTAAAAACTAACTAACATGTAACCTGCTTACTTTGCTACTAACCTATTCCAATGGATCTATTGACAATCATACACTAATGAAGCACTAACTTTTAGCTTATTGCTCACTGATAACTAGCTTTTGGCTTATTGCTCACTGATAACTAACTTAACCATGCCCCTGCTAACTACCAATTTGCTTGCTGAGATGACCCTACTGATATTGCACTATCTGGCTATTCTAAACACTAATCATTTCTACTAATCCTCTACTTACTTGACTCACTAATGTACTTGACAGTTGCAACACTTATTCACTAATCACCTAACTAACTATCTATGCATCTGACTATATGAGACATAATGCTATGTATGCATTTATATGGGATGCACTCTGAGATGGTTGACCTCCTATGACCCACTGCCAGTAAACTCATATTGATCATACTTCCTAACTATTTAACTTAACAAAGTGCAACTTGATCTATCATGTTAATAAGAAAAACTATTATTAACTAATCAACTAACTAGAACTAGTCCTACTATCATTTGAAGCTATATGTTAAGAGTGAGTGAGAGAGATGAGGGAGGGTCCACCTGCCATGGATACAAGAGAGGGAGCACAGAGGCAGAGAAGGGGCCGAAACAGGGGATGCTCAGGGGGTGGCTCGGGCGCACTCGTCGCCGACAAGGATGGCTCCGGGGGTAGTCGACGATGGGGAAAATGGAGTGTAGGGGTGGAGGCGGACTCACGGGCGGTGGCGGCACGACTCAAGAACATACGATGTCCCTGTAGAGTTGAAGTACAGTTCGAACCTGTCTAAGATGCGCCGACCAAGACGGGTTGTAAATAAGAATATCATCGAAGAAAACCAAGATGAAACGTCGAAGAGAAGCATGCATAACGGTATTCATAAGAGCCTGGAACATGGCCGGTGCGTTGGTGCATGACAAGAAATTCAAAAAGACCCTGATGAGTACGGAATGCAGTCTTTTCAACATCAGTCGAATGCATTCGTACTTGATGATAACTGGAATGCAAATCCAATTTTGTAAAAAAAATGGGTGCCACAGAGCTCATCAAGTAACTCGTCGACGACAAGAATAGGGAACTTATCCTTGATTGTTTTGTCATTGAGGGTGTGATAATCCACACAAAAACAGCACGACCCATCCGCCTTTTTGACCAATAAAACAGGCAAAGAAAAGGTCGACGTACTGCGGCGTATGTCCCTTGTTGGAGCATGTCCGCACACTATTTTCAAGCTCATCCTTTTGCAACTACGCATAACGATACAACCTGACTGCAATGGCATCGGATCCCTTCTTGAGATGAATGCGGTGGAAAATCTCATGAACTGGTGGCAGTCCATGTGGTTCGGTGAAGAGATTGCTGAACTCGGTGAGGAGATCGTCCATTAAGTCGGTGCCAGTGCAAGCGAACACCCGAATTGAAGGGGTCGACATTGGTAAGATAGTCCAGGTGATCCGTCGTCCTTGGCATGCAAAGGACATAGACATAGTCATGCTGGAAAAATCCCAAGTAATCGGTCCAAGGGTACCGAGCCATTGCACCCCCAAAATCAATGGCGTAGCAATCCAGGGTGAAAACATCATGTCCGATGCGGACGGCCATGGCACGGCATAAACCCAAACTGGTAACACAATCACTATTGCCCACCGTGACACTAAGCCCTGACCGTGGCTGCATGAGGACGTCAGCGGCCTTCACGACATCTTTGGCGATGAAATTGTGCGTGGTCCCGAGTTAAGGAGTGCAACCAGCATACTGCGTCCGATCTCGATCATGAGGTGCATGGTCTGGCCTTGTCGAGACCCCGGGTCGCCGGACTCAGAACCCTTTGTGCAAAACTAAACTAGTCCCTAGATCAGTAGCTAGCTCACACAGTGACGCCATCAGTGACAATCATAACTATACAACAAAATATTGATGAAGCAGACAAATTAATATTATTTAGTAGCAAAAGGACCTTATGGTCTATTCTTACAAAGTTGGCCGCGTCAGGCTTTAATGACAAAAGATAACTTGCAGCGGAAACCAAAACACCTCGTGGTGGTCACCCGACATGCCGACAAGCAATCGAGTGTAGAACGCGACCTAGTTCGCTTGGTCTTCAAAAATATTCTTCCTTGTAGAACTCTGCGGTTCCTGATTCTTCCTCGGTGGCTGATCAACAAATAGTGTATAGCCGTGAGTACATAAAGTACTCAGCAAGTCGTAGGGAAATGTATGCAAATATTATTCATGTAAGGCTTAACAAGGATAGTTTTATGGCTATTTTGCAGAAAGCAGTATTGACAGTAAATAGATTGAAAGTACAAGTTAAAAGATTAAATACATAAGTAAACAATTTTCTTTGAATCAACCAGTGAACAACCCTGTTCACTTCCCAACCATCAACTAACACTAACCACCCCAATCCCAACCAAACCATCCCAACAAGTTTTATCAAAATCTACCCCTCATGTGAAATCACCGGGCATTGTCCATAACCAGGGACATGGCTATTCAAATAGTTTTACACTTTGCACAGGTTGTACAGCTTTACCCACATGACATGACTTCTCTAGTTTGTAAGCAGTCTAGAGCACGAGACAAGGCCTTTACAAAGTTCTGTTTTGACTCGGTTCTGCTCACTAAGGATTCTCCATTCTAGCCCCCCTCTTGCGCTAAGCGTGAATGTCTAACCCAGGGTTCACACTTCCACCAAAATAGAACCGAATCAAGAATTGCTAATTAGTTAGCCAGATCCACCCCACTCTGGACATGTGGTTGTACGGTATAGCCCAAATCAATGGCGCACAAAGTTAAGTCCTTAGTGTCTACTTAGGCGAGGCAACATCCCAAATCATCCCCTTTACTACATGATCATTCGCCTGAGTACGAAATCATTTTAGGTTTAACCCTGGCCAAATGCCCTTGCCATGGTATAACAAATTTTATCAACAGTGGCTTCCGCCAAGATTCCATATATCATTAAGTCAAGATTAAACATTTATGAACATGTGATCATGAATCTCGTCATATAACTAAAGCATGACTAAGCATAATACACACCCACGTTGGTATTACAATACTATCCAACTAAGATTACCCAACCTATGGTGTCTAAGGGTACATGTCAACATGCCGTTCGCAATTTATTCAAGGAGTCATACTGCCAAGTGGGTGTTTAACTAATCCCAAAGCCAATTTTATACAACTAACCATGCATGTTGATATTAAACAATATAATTTTATAAACTGGGTATGACATGATCAAAGGTCTGCGACTTGCCTTCGTTGAAGTTTTGATATGCTTCGGTCGACGGGTCCAGGAATTCTTTAGGAACGCTGGGATCTACATGCGCGAAAAGAGCCAAATAAATTCAACAACTCCAAATAAAATCCAAAAAATATATCAAATTAGAACCAAAAGAAAGGTATTAAGTTTATATAAATTTAGAAACGAGAATCGACGGAATCGGAGTTCGTATGAGGGAGAACGAATGTCCGGCGGATGGCGATCACATGAAATGATAGAAGATATAGAAGATGGAATATGCTGGAATATTCCATTTCAGGATCTAAGATGCAAGAGTGCTGACTTCTGGGTCACTCTTGATAGTGAGTGTTGCGATAAGCGATTGGTTGAATCGTTCTTAACTCTAGAACCGATGTGGCTAGATTATAGTATATAGCTTTAAGTTCATTCAGGCTCTCCTATACTTGGGGCTTATAGATTAATGATCCTTGATTATTATCTAACCACTCTACTAATTCCTATTAACTATCAGATTACAATATTATTTCTTTTAATCCAACAAGGCTAGGGTTCACTAATCGTGGGATCACGTAAGAGTATATCTGTCTAAACTTGATTGTATTAATACTAATCACTAACACAATAACTTAGTATATTTCTAAACATGACTATATTATCGAGTTTAGCAGCTAGAGGCAAACTAACTAGCTTCTGGTTAAAACTAACTAGCTTCTAGTTACTTCACTTATCCTGCTAAATGATTTGAGTTAAACACCTAATTAACTTAATAAAGATATGATTGTATGCTAGCAGTAATCCTACAAATCAGGTTTAGCTTAACCACTAATTGGGATGGGCCTACTTGACATACCCTATCACACACAGGACTAACACATACACAGAGACAAAGAGGACAGAGAGGAAACAGGGGAGGAAGAAGGTGGCGCTCGGGGCAAGGGCGGCCAGCGGCGAGGTAGTGCTCGCGGAGCTTGGCTGGCAGTCAAAATGGGTGGCCGGGTCCCTGAGGAGGCCATGTGAGGTGGCGGTGCTGGCGGAGCGGCAAGGTGGCGGCGTGCGCGACCGAGGCGGCGCATGGGTGTCGCGGGCTTGTGGTGGCGCCGATAACTCAGCGGCGTGACAGAGGAAGTAATGCGCGCACCGGCATGGCGTGGCCCAGGGGAGCATGTAGAGCCGCTTGGGAAGGCTTGGGGACGAGTAGACCTGTTCAAATGCTGGGCTGGGCCGGGCTTGAAAAGCCTGACCAAAAATCAAGAGAGCGAGAGCAGCCGCCCAAAACTAAATTTTCAGTTTAAAATAACTATTTTAATCATTTTTTGGAATAAAAAACTAATATTTAATTCATTTCCATCATTAAATAAATAGATTTTTGTTTTTCTAATTGGTTTTACCGAATTTTTTGGGCCAGCTTTTGTCGTCGATTTTGGTCCCAAGCCTGCCTAGACAAAGATCGGGCTCGGGCGGCCAGGGTGGCCGCCCATGAACAGGTCTAGGGACGAGCGAGGAGGTGCGACCATGGTGCCAAAAGCGGAGAAGAAGGAGGCGGCATGGGGAAGGCTTCTCGGCAGTGGATGGGGCAAATTGGGGAGGGGGAAAGGTAGAGGAGGGTTGGGGACGTGGTATGACGCGGTTGGACGGGCATTTACATCACCGGAGCGGCGGATTGGAAGATGGGCGGCGGCGCCAGCCTTGGGGAAGACGGGATGCAACGGCGGCATGGAGCTCCGGGGCAAGGGGGAAATGGAGGAGAGTGAGGAGGGAAAGAAGGGGGGGGGTAGAGAAAGGGCTGCTCCAGCTTAAATAGGGAGGGAGAGGGGAGGTAGCTCAGTGGTGAGCGGTGCGAGCAAGGGGCGATGAGCGGTGCAGGAAAGGGGCGGCGAGCGCGGGCTGTGGTGCAGGCAAGGGGTCGCCTAGTGGAGGCGGTGCGGCGTGCGCGTGGCGAGTGCATGGCGACGTGGCGCGCATCATGTGGCGACAACGAGGCGTGGGCGGCTACCGAGTGTAGAAGAATATAGAAGAAGGGAGACTAGTCGGGAGGGTTGGGTCGGTGCGGGCCGAAAATGAAGGAAAGAAACAGTCGGTTAAATGAATTCGGCCCAATCGGATTTTTTGAATTTTTGGTAATTTAGTAATTTCAGAATTAGGATTAATTCATTTAGGATTTTAGAAAGGATTAATTTGGTCAGTAACATTGCGTTGATGTGTAAATTGGAAAATAACATCCAATGTGACGATGACAGGTGGGCCATGGGGCCACATGTCATCCTCACACCGATGATATTTTCCAATTCGTGATTTTTGAGTGATGTTACTGAGCAAATTGCCCATTTTAGAAATTAGCAAATAGAGCCCAAAAATTCTAGAAAAACTCAAATAAATTCCCTGAGACATTTTGGACTTAAATAAGATATTTGCAACTTAACATTGATATTTATAATTGCAAATAAATTATTTTGCCTTTAAAAAGAATAGGAATTTTTTTTAAGATCTAGAAATTCAAGGGAAATATTTAAGTTTTATTTTTAAACAAAATAAAAATTTTGGGATGTTACAGGCCTGATCAAGGCTGAATGCCTATGAGAGCCGCCAATGAAATCTCGGTTCAATGCCATTGCTTGGATCATCGTTGTCGATGTCGAGGTCCGGCTGCACGTTGATGACGAAAAGGCGTTTGCACCGGTGACTGACAAAGAATTTCTGATCACAATGATAGCACAAGCCTTGTGACCGTCACCGTTCGAGCTCTGCAGGTGACAATGTCCGACGAGGCAAACCTACGGTGGTGGTAAGCCATCCGCTCGCTGGATCGTTTGTCATGCCGTGACCGTGAGCCGGAGTAGTCGCAGCACCTGAGCGCCATGGTCAACGAGCAGGCTGAGTCGTCACCGGCACCGTCAGGTATGTGCGGCGTTCGTATGCGCGAACCAAGCTCATAGCGAACTCCAATGATTGCAGGGCTTGTAATTCCACGTTCGTTTGTAATGGTCGACTAGGCCGACCATAAACAGCTGGATTTGTTGACGTTCCGTCAGCGGATCGGTGCGGCACAGGAGAGCTGAGAACTAGTCAGAGAACTCGCGGACGGTACTTTTCTTGCGTAGGGCGATGTGCTCACCCAAGGAGGTGCTACGCATGGGTGGGTCGAATCGGGTATTAACCAACTCGATGAAGCAACACCAGGATGGTGTCCCTGTGTCGCGCTCTAAGCGATGGGTTTCACAGCTAAGCCGAGCCGGTCATGTGGAACGTGGCCAACTAGACCTTGTCTTCTTCCATGGTGTTCTGGCCCTAAAAGAATTGTTCACAATGGTCGAGCCATGGTAGAGGGTCCTCCTGACCATTGAACGAGGGAAAATTGAGCTTGTGGAAGCGAGGCACACCTCCGCGACCTGCATGGTGTTCGTCAGTCGTTGGTCGTAGAATGATGGGCGCATCCCTATCGGCAGTCCGCATGTCGATGACCGATGCAGCCGGCGAGCCGTGTGGAAGCCGGCGTTGGTTTGGCAAGGCACCCTTGGCCGCTTAGAGATGCACATCAGTGACGGTTTCATGGTCAACATCGCCAAGCGGCACCGTGCACCCTTGCTCCAATCCAGTGACAGCCAGGTTGCGCGTGTTGTTGAAGATCAATATCGCGGATCGTCGCAGAGCTTCATCCGGTCGTTTTCCATCTGTTGTAATAGTGCATCCAACTTCTTGTTGATCGAATCGGAACTGTCGTCTTTGGACATGATTGACGTACCAGTGGAAGTCACTGATACCAAGTTGTCACGAACGAGAATATTTGTGGAGGGATTGGATCAGAGGGGATAACTATGTTGAGTCGTGGGGCACAGCTCTAGTCCTCGGTGGCACGGCAAAGGCCAGGAGAGCGCCCGAGAGAGAGAGAGAGAGAGAGAGAGAGAGAGAGAGAGAGAGAGAGAGAGAGAGTTGAATTGAGTTTTCTGATTCCCCCCTTCATACCGAATAGATGAGTCTCTTTAAATAGAGACTTAGTCCTAACAATTGGAAACTAATTCTATCTCTTAAGGAGATCACTAGGAAACAGATTATATCTCTTAAGGAGATATAATCAATTTGAACTATCCTAATACACAAGCCTTTCCAAAGGGAACTTGGAGTCCAGCTGCCACCATCGTGCGCTGGCTTCGGTTGCATGCTGCTGCTGCCGTCGCCCTTGATCGTTTTCTATTGCCGTGAATAATGTAAGCCCCTACATGATAGATACACTGTCATCCATTTTATAGGATAACTTGACTTGGCCCCTAAGAAACAATCCCTAGATTATAGAAACAAACAAACTGAAGAAATTAAATGGTACCAAACTAACCAAATCAATCTAATTCCTAACAAAGGAAACTAATTGCGGATGAACAGTGCGTGCGTGAATATTATGCACATGCTACAGTACCACATCTGTAACATTATGGGTAATGGCTCCCCTAGGCCCACGCCCATGACAATAGAATCTTAAAACAAAATTGTGAGGCTCAATTGCAACATCTACTTAGAGAAGAAGAAATTAAAGGAATAATTCAGAATCTGCCCCAGTGAATAGATGGATTTTAGAATTTGCCCCCCTATGTGTCTATGACATGTGGGCCCTGGACCCACATGTCATAGACACATGGGGAGTAAAATCTGAAATCCGTCTATCCCATGAGGGCAAATTCTGAAATCCCCCGAAATTAAATGGTATCAAAGATCAAAAGAAAATGAGTTACTTGAAGGGGATAATAACACTAAATAATTCCAATTAAAAGCAAGTGGTAGGAAGAGAAAGCAGAAGATTCTGACTTTGAATCAAGATGAGAGTGTGGTTGAAGGCGATCAAAATATGAGAGCTTACATAACTAATTTTTATAAGCAGCTTTTCGGGGAGCCTCAGGAAACTGAAATTTCCATGGGGTTTGATGATGTGGATAAAATTAGTGTTGAAGATATGGAAAAGCTTACAAAACCTTTTGATCTAGAGGAAATAAAAAATGTTGTGTTCTCCATGGAACATAATAAGGCTCCTGGGCCTGATAGTTTCGCTGCTGAATTTTTTCAATCATTTTGGGAGATAATTAAATTTGATCTAAAAAAATGCTTGATGACTTTCATAGGGGGCTTTGCCCATTGAGAGACTTAATTATGGAAAAATCACCCTTCTGCCTAAAATTCAAATGCTGATAAAAGAGCTAGGGAGTAGTGGTTAATCAAAGGGGTTGTTCCTCATTTGGTTGACAATGGAGTGTCGATTCTGCAATATGCAGATGGCACAATATTGCTTATTGAGAACAATCTGGGGGTTGCAAGCAGGGATAAAAAAACTCGGCCGGTTCCCGCCGGTTATCGGCGGTAACCGGGATTCGAAATACCGGTCGAAAAACTTCAAAATTCTGGCGAAAACATCTCAAATTCAATTTTATTTGGACGAATTTTGACTGAGTTTTTTCGGGAATTCCGGTTACCAGCCGCCCGGCGGGATTCCCTCCGGAAACGGTATTCTAATCCCTAGTTGCAAGAAACCTTAAATTCATCCTATGTCTCTTTGAACAACTTCCTGGTTTGAAAATAAATTTCCATAAAAGTGAATTGTATTGTCTAGGTGCTGCGAAATAGAAAGGCAAATGCTTATGGTGAAATCTTTAGATGTTCTTTTGGGGTTATCCCATTTAGATACTTGGGTATCCCTATTGACTAAAAAACTTGCTAATGCCCAGTGGAAACCAATAGGAGACAAAACTGAGAAAAGACTTGTTGGTTCGCAACAGAAACTCTTATCTATTGGTGGTAGACTGATCCTCTTAAACTCTTGTCTTAGTTACATTCCTTCCTATATGATATCCTTCTTAAGAATTCCCAAAGACCAAGGTTGTTATGGCAGGAGGACAAAGGGGTTAAGAGGTATCACTTAGTCAATTGGCTGTATGTAGACCAAAAGACCAAGGGGGGCTTGGTGTGCTTGATATTTATATGATAAATATAAGCCTACTTGGCAAATGGCTTTGGGGTTTGGAAAATGGTAATGGTTTATGGCAATCGATGCTTAGGAGGAAGTATTTGCAAAATCAAACCATGTCTAAGGTTGAGAGAAAACCTAGTGACTCACACTTTTGGCAAGGTTTGATGGAGGCTAAGAAGTTCTTCTATCCTTTTCGCTCCAAACAAATTGGATTGGGAAATCGGTGAGATTTTGAGAGGACACCTGGTTGGAAAATAAACCATTGATGCATCAATATCCAAGGTTGTTTAATTTGACTTTTAGCAAGAATATTATTGTTGCTAAAGTCTTTGCATAAGGCTTTGGATGCATTCGATTTAGGAGATTGTTGTGGGGAGAAACATTGGGTATGTGGATACAATTGCAACAAAGATGTAATGGAGTGCAATTATCTAACCAACAGGACAAGATGGTGAGGATGTTAGGATCCAAGAAGAAATTTACAGTACATTCTTTCTACAATGCGCTGAAAATTCAAGAGATCCCTTCTCCACACAAATTCCTGTGGAAGATTAAATTGCCACTTAAACTAATATTTTTCCTGTGGCTAGTTTTGAAAAATAGCATTCTTACCAAGGATAATTTGGTGAGAAGGGGGTGGCATGATTCTCGAAGTTGTCATTTTTGTGGCATGGTAGAATCGGTTGACCATCTTTTCTTTCAATGCCCATTGGCAAAATTTATTTGGACTCCTGTGCTTTGAGTTTTCAAAGCTTGCCAAGGAATGGTGAACAACTATTTGGAGTGTGGATTTAAAATTTTCATAAGACCAAATGCCGTCTTGTATTTGTTGGTGCAACGACTGTGCTATGGTCCATATGGAAGGCCAGAAATTCGGCATGTTTTCAGCATGTTTTCCCAACTGACCTTAGTTGTCTTGTGTTTAATGTGTGTTATTGGATTGATCTGTGGGTGCTTCTTCAGAAAGATGCAGATCGAGAGCTTTTTCAGCAAGGTGTCACACCTACTGACTCAAGCCTGTCCATGGAAAGGGATTATGTGATTGGCACTGATGGTTCAAGGAAGAAGAAGGAGGAGGAGGCCCAACTGTCAGGGAGCTGTGACGAGGTGAAAGGGACCAGACCGGTGTGAAGAGTGTGAACACGTGAGGGCCCTTAGGGCAGTGTAAGCTTCGGGTTGTTTAAAAGCATGACGGTGGAAACGTTGTCATTTTATGAATGAAGAAAGAACTCACTATTCCTCATCTATTTTCCTTCGTTCTCTCCCTTGTTCTCTCTTTTGGATGATTCATTGTCTGTGAATGCCTCGATTCTGTGTGGGTTCCCTTGAACGATAATCTGGCCACCACAATTTGGTATCAGAGCCAACGATTCTTGCCGCTTCTGCTCATTCATCGTTCAGTAAAATCCCGGGAGAAGGTTGGTGACCAAATCGGTCCCGTAATCCCCAATCTTAGGTTTGATCAACGAAGGTGCTCATCACGGCAATTGCGAAAGCGTCTCTGCAATCGCGCCAGGTCATCATGGCGATCGAGGAGCAATCCGGCCAGATCCAAACGACCTTGAGCGAAATACTGGCCCGGTTCGATGGTCAGGCTAAAAGACTCGACCGAATGTCGGCAGAGATGAAGAACATGGGACAACAAATAGGAATCCAACAAGATAGCTTGGATGAGGTTAAGCGCACTCAAGTGGAGTTCCTACGCCGGTCATCTTCCCTGATACCACCACCCCCACCGCCTTCGCCACGACCGCAACAACCCCCTCTAGCACTAAAGCTACCCCAGGAAGCGGGTCAAGTAACCACCATGGTTCATCCTGGAATGCTCATGAATCATGGACCGCCGTTGCTTTCCCAACCACATGGCGGACACTTGACATATGGAGTCGTCACTGCACCAACACCACCTGTGGAGCCCGGAGGATATGCTAAGCCTCCTAAGTTGGATTTTCCCAAATTCTTTGGTGAGAATCCCCGTCTGTGGTTGGATCGTTGCCACACTTACTTTGAGATGTATCGGGTTCCCGTATTGCAATGGGTGTCAACTGCTACCATGTTCATGGAGGGTCACGCAGCACTATGGTTACAGGCTTATAAACGACATCATGTTTTGGGAGGTTGGGATGCGTTTGCTCAGGCAATCGAGGATGAATTTGGCTTGGATGAGTATGATACTCAGATGAACAAACTATTGTAGCTCAAGCAAACCAGCACCGTAACCGAATATCGCACCACATTTGAAGCGAGCATGTACCACCTGTTGTCCTTAGATGCCAATCTGAACAACAAATTTTTTGTCACCGAATTTCTTATTGGTCTGAAGGATGAAATTCGAGGAGCAGTTCGACTACAATCTCCGACCAGCGTCACAAGGGCGGCTGTCCTGTCGAGGATCCAGGAGGAAGAACTGGAGGCAAGCCGTCCTCGTCATCAGGTCTCCACACTGCATCGATCGCCAGCTACTTTACCGGCTACAGTGCTAGGCCCGACAAACACTACAGTACGAGGCGACCAAAGAAAGCAAGGTGGTGAGGAGTATTGGCGAGAATGCCAGTCGCGAGATTACCGGCGTGCAAATGGGTTGTGTTTCAAATGTGGCGATAAGTACAGCAAAGAGCACGCTTGCAAGAAACCACTGCAACTGTTGACAATTGAAGTGGGCGATTTTGGGGAAGTATTGTCGGACGATACCTCACAGGCGATTAATATCTCTAAAGCTCCAGCAGAAGAAGAATGCTTCAAATTGTCTTTGCACGCAACATTAGGATCCGATGAATTGCAAACAGTACGCCTCCGGGCCTTGGTTGGCAACCAGGTGATGTTGATCCTGGTGGATTCTGGCAGCACCCACAGCTTTGTCAACCGGCAATTCCTACACAGAACTGAACTCGAGACTCAACCCATTTCACGGGTGACAGTCAAAGTGGCAAACGGAGAGAAACTACATTGTGATAGTATGATCTCCTCATTGAACTGGTGGATTCAGGGTATTACCTTGTGACATGACATGTCGTATTGGATCGGGGCATATGATGCTGTCCTAGGAATGGATTGGCTTCAGCGGTTTAGTCCTATGAATTGCCATTGGGGGCACAAAACAGTAACCTTTGAATACGAGGGAAAGCCGATCTGCATCCAGGGGGTTCAGACCAAGGGACAAGCTTCAGTGACAGAGCTCTCTGCGGATCAACTTCACAAGTGGTACACTGGTAATGACATATGGTCCATTACAGTATTGAAACATTAGTCACTAGACAGTCAGATCTCAAATACTAACATGCCTATTGCAGTATAGTCCTTGTTACAACAATACACCAACATATTCAAGGAACCAAAGAGCTTACCTCACCGACAATATGATCATGCCATTACTTTGGAAATAGGTGCACCACCGGTAATGTTCGGCCATATCGCTACTCTCCACTACAAAAAGACGAAATCGAACGACAAGTGGCTGAGATGTTGGATTTCGGGGTCATTACGCCAAGCATGAGCCCTTATGCATCACCAGTGTTACGTGTTCAAAACAAAGATAATAGTTGGCGATTCTGTGTCGATTATCGCCGCCTCAACACATACACTGTTAAAAACAAATTTCCATTACCAATAGTGGACGAGTTATTGGACGAGCTAGCCGGCACTCAATTTTTCTCCAAGTTGGACCTTCGATCCGGTTATCACCAAATCCGAATGCGGGAAGTCGATGAAGAGAAAACGGCTTTCAAGACACACCAAGGTCACTTTCAATTCCAGGTAATGCCATTTGGTCTTACCAACGCGCCGGCCACGTTTCAATGTCTAATGAACACTATCTTTGCTCCTCATGTCTGCAAGTTTGTGATTGTGTTTTTGGACGGCATTTTGGTCTACAGTCACAACTTCCAAGATCACCTTGACCATTTGAAAACAGTGTTGGACGTGCTGCGTGGGAATCAATTATATGCCAAATGGTCTAAATGTTCTCTTGCTCGGGATAGTATGGAATATTTGGGGCATGTCATTTCCAAAGAAGGGGTATCCACAGATTTTGAAAAGACCAGTGCAATGGAGAGATGGCCTCAACCAACATCAATCACAGAATTGAGGGGTTTTCTTGGCCTCACAGGATACTACAGAAAATTTGTCAAGAATTATGGTCTTATTGCCAAGCTGTTAACGAATCTTTTGAAGAAGAGTTTTAGTTGGGATGATCAAGCCACTGCTGCATTCTCTAACCTGAAACACGCAGTGATTAAAACACCTGTTCTTGCCCTTCCTGATTTCGCATTACCCTTTACAGTGGAAACTGATGCGTGTGCAACTGGGGTGGGAGCTGTCTTGATGCAGCAAGGCCACCCGATTGCTTATCTTAGCAAGGCCTTGGGTCCACAAAATCAGAGGCTCTCAATTTATGAAAAGGAGTTCTTGGCTGTAATCATGTCAGTTGATAAGTGGCGTTCTTATATACAACAAGGCCCATTCTTAATACTCAACGATCACAAAAGTTTATGCACTTTAGAAGAACAACAACTGGGCACCGAGTTGCAACATAAGGCCATGACTAAGTTGATGGGCTTACAATTAAAGTTTCAATACAAAAGGGGTGTCGAAAACAGTGCAGTCGATGCTCTTTCATGAGTTGGTCACCTGTTAACAATCCAAGCCATCTCAGTTTGTCGCCCTGATTGGGTACAGGAGGTGATGAATTCCTATGAAATGGACACTAATGCACAAGCCCTCTTGACAGCATTGGCAGTATCCAGTCTAGACAACAAAGGTTATTCACTGGAACATGGGTTGATCAAATACCATGGCCGCATCTGGATAGGTACCAACCAAGCACTACGCACAAAATTGATAAGCAACTTTCATGAAACTGCAGTGGGCGATCGTTCAGGCATTTTGGCCACATATCAACACATCAAGAAGCTCTTTTACTGGATTGGACTGAAGAGTGGGGTGGAGGACTTTGTCCGGCAATGCCAAATTTGTCAACAAGCCAAACATGAACATACACATCCAGCAGGAACTTTACAATCGCTACCGGTGCCGGACGGATCATGGCAGGATCTCACTATGGATTTCATTGAGGGGCTGCCCAAATCAGAAACTTGTGATGTCATTTTGGTCATTGTCGATCGGTTGACGAAATATGCCCATTTTCTTCCTCTACAACACCCATTTACAGCACCATAGGTGGCTCGGGTCTTTCTGGATAACGTCGTGAAACTGCATGGGGTACCTTGCTCCATCGTGTCCGATCGGGACAAGGTCTTTACTAGTTCATTTTGGAGGGAGCTCTTTCAGCTGGTGGGCACAAAATTGCATTATAGCACGGCTTATCATCCATAAGCAGACGGACAAACAGGCAGGTCAATCAATGTGTGGAGATGTACCTCCGAGCATGCGAAGACACAATTGTCCTAAGAAGTGGAAAGCATGGTTGGCAATGGTTGAATTTTGGTACAACACTAATCATCATTACTCTTTGGGTTGCTCACCCTTCAAAGCTTTGTATGGAGTAGAACCCAATTTTGGGGCCATGCCTAATCTCTCGTTTCCTCCAAATCTCGATGTCAAGCGATCATTTGGAGATCGGCAATCTTACACGGCATGCTCAAGACCCAATTAGCTCGAGCGCAAAATCGGATGAAATCTGAGCATAAACATCGCCAGATCGACATTTTCAGATTGGGGAATAGGTGCTTTTAAAACTGCAACCTTATGTGCAGCAGTCCGTGCTAAATCGTCCATTTCCGAAGCTAGCTTTCAAGTATTTTGGTCCTTTTCCAATGGTGGAACATATTGGTGAAGTGGCATATAAATTACAATTACCAGCAAATAGTTCAGTTCATCCGGTCTTTCACATTTCACAATTGAAGCCCTTTAGTCCTAATTACTCACCGGTCTTCAAGGATTTGGAAGTGGTCGGGGATTTGACAATAGGCACCCCAGAGCCAGTGGAAGTTCTAGACCAACGTTTGGTGAAGAAAGAAAGTTCTGCCATGCAGCAAGTGTTAGTGAAATAGTCTACCCTACCTGTAGAATGCGCAACCTGGGAGGATTCCTCGCTGATTCACCATCGTTTTCCTGCTTCAGCGATCTGGGGACCAGCTTGGTCTCAAGGGGGGGGGCGAATGTCACACCTCCTAACTTAAGCCTGTCCATGGAAGGGGATTATGTGATTGGCACTGATGGTTCAAGAAAGAAGGAGGAGGAGGAGGCCCAACTGTCAGGGAGCTGTGACGAGGTGAAAGGGACCAGACCGGTGTGAAGAGCGTGAACATGTGAGGGCCCTCAGGGCAGTGTAAGCTTCGGGTTGTTTAAAAGCATGACGGTGGAAACATTGTCATTTTACACTACAACAAAATAGTCTACTAGAGATGTTTTTATTTAGACGTTTTTTATTGCATCTCTACACCCAGAATCAGATAGCACATAAAGACATTTCTCAAGACGTTCTAGAATATGTCCCAACATTTAGAGCCCAGCCCGTTTAGGGAACACTAACCCCACTCAACTCACCCGTTACCTCACCCCTCCACTCAAATCCCGTCGTCCCGCAGCCTCTTCCACCATCGCCGCTGCCTCCACCACCTATTCTCAACTCAGAGGACCAATGGGGAGAGCAACATCTGTTTGTTAGTATATTGCCAATAGAAATACCATCCCTAAAATATTTGATCGATCAGTATTACGTGGTGTGTTCAAGGTTGCTAGACTACAATAATGGCACAAAAAAGAACCTGAACAAATGGGGCATAAACAAGAGCACTACTGTGCTCTTCTTTCTACGTGCAAGTAATTCCTGATAATGGTTGAGTTTCTCCCGGAGGGGATGTGTATCTCTTTGGGCATTTCATCGAATATGAGGGAGGCATTAAGGGGGGCAAAGCTGGAAGGTAGAAGGAAGGCCATGACAAAGGAGCAGAGGGCGCGTGAGGATGTCAGCATGTGCTCGAAGAGATTATGGAGGAGAATTGCTAGCGCAATGCAGGTCGACAATGGGCAGGCCGCGTCCGTGGAGCCAAGGCACCCATTCACAACCGCGGCATCCGCGCAAGGTGGCCTCCACCAGCAGCTGTCCCGGCCATAGTGCCACACCTCCACCTCTTCGTTCGTCGCTATCGCCTTTGCTTCCGCCCTACATCGCTGCCTACGACCACCTGAGCCCATATGTAGTCATCGACGTGTGAGGACTGGGCAAGGGGACTGGAGGAGGCGAATCGAGAGGGAGAGAAGTTTTAGCACATGTAACGTCCCGTTTTCAGGTATTGTAGAGTATCTTTTCGTTTGTCTTTATGGTTTTCAAAACCTATTTCAAATTATTGTGTATTTGTAAAATTTTTTAGTTTTTGCATCTTTTCAAATTCCGGGCTTTGAATTTCAGCTTGTCTCTCGATTTCAATTTCCAATCCTCTCTGTTGGGCTCGGCCCATTTCTTCTCCTAGGCTTAGTGTTGAGCCGCCATGGCACTTCGTGCACTTCTGCTACACCCCTGCACTCACACCGCCAACGCCAGTGTCGCGTCCGTGCACTGTTCCCGCACTGCTTGGTTCTGCTCTGTCCTGTTGCTCACCCGCCACCAGCCTTGGGGCTGTGCGCCTCCGAGTCCCTCAGCGGATCTCTCCTCTTCTCCTCCGGGCTATAAAGAGCCAGAGCAGCCCCCTTCATCTCTTTCCCCCACCCAACTCTCCCTCTCTTGCTCTTGTTGTTGTGGTTTGCCCGAAGCCCCGAGCTCCGAGTTCAAGCCGCTACGCACCTTCTCTCAGTCCTCACCGTCCTAGTGCAGCCCAGAGCTTCTTGAGGCAATCTCCTCACTCTATTTTAGTTTTATTTCGTAGGAGCCGATGCATTTTCGCTTCTCCTTCAGTCCCGGCTGACTCACCGTTGTCCTCCTTCACCTTTGACTGCGAGCTTCCCTGCTGCTATTCAACGTCCGCCGACCTCCTCCGGACTCTCTCTATGTCCTGGTGAGTTTCTCTGTACCCTGTTCTCTCCCTGGTTCTTTCGACCGTGTCGAGCAGTCGAATCTTTCTTTGTTCTTTCGACCACGTCGAGCAGTCGAATCCCTCTTTGTTCTTTCGACCGTGTCGAGCATTCGAATCGTTCTTTGTTCTTTCAACTGCGTCGAGCAGTCGAATCGTTCTTTGTTCTTTCGACCGCGTCGAGCCGTCGAATCCTTCTTTGTTCTTTCGACCGCGTCGAGCCGTCGAATCCCTCTTTGTTCTTTCGACCGCGTCGAGCAGTCGAATCTTTCTTTGTTTTTACGACCACATCGAGTAGTTGTATCCTTCCAACTAGATGGTTGTATCCTTCTGACCCGTGGTCGGAACCTCCCCTTACGACAACGCGTAGTCGGATGAGCAGTGCTCGAAAACCAAAATTTTGAGGACTCCGTTCTCCTCCATTATAACTCCGATTACAATGTTCTTTGTTTCTAAATTTTTATAAATTCAAGATCTTGCTTTTAGCTCTGGTCTCATTTCATTTGGTGTTCATTTATTATTTCTTTAGTATTTATTTGTTCTCCTGGCTTGTTGTTCCTTTTTTTCGGTTCGTTCGTCCGAGTAGAGTTCGAGGAAGCGAGAGATACCTAGTTTGATCAAGCCCAAGACTACCAAGACACTCTTGCCTTCAACCTAGGTGAGTCAATACTTTGATCATTTTGAGCCTACAGTTTATGCAAATTATATTCCTTTAAATTACCAAAATCGCATGTTTTAATTCTTTAAGAAAATGTATGCTAACTCTTAAGGTGTTAAATACCCACTTATTGATTAATTATCCCATCCTTTGACAATTGAATCCGTTATTCCATGTCACCTAGTAACTATGTGGTAAATTACTAGCCATAGGTTGTACTTAAGCGATATGCTAGTCTTGCTTAAGTACCGGGGCATTAAAATGCCCTCATCATCATCTCTGAAAAACATGAAAATAATTTGGGGCAGTCGTGGGATGTACATGACTGCATTATTTGAGATAAATTGGTTTTCCTCCTCAAAACCCTAAATTGCTTTTACTACATCTGAGCGGATGGTATGATGGTGGGTGCGGATGTAGCACGAGAATGTGTGGAATATGGTATGAACCGCCCAGATGGCATTAAGGACTTAATCCGGTGATGACCTCCCATTATAAAACATGTGCAACCATAAGTCTGCAAAGTGCAACTTGGCTTAGTAAAGTTATCGAACCCAGAAAGTCATCTCACTAGAGAGGATCGAGGTAGTGCAAGCGGCGAATGCATTCCGGCTTGAATGGGACACCGAGGTAAGGTGAAGTTGTTAGTTGCACTAGTCGTTGTGGCGAGTGGAGGCCAGCTATGCTAGTCGTTGTGCTGAACATCCCGCACAATGTATGGGTGCAACCCCATATGGGTGAGATGACAGAAGGGGCGAGATGATTTGAAAAGTTGCTATGATGGTCTCTCGACCACATGACTAAGGAATCGTGTGGGGTTATGAGTTGATTATCTCTTGTGGGTATAGTGTACAAACCTCTACAGAGTGTAAACTATTTAAATAGCCGTGCCTATAGTCAAATGCGGACAAAGGAACTTGCTAGAGTTAGTTTTGTTTCAAAAACCTTTGTGGGTGGGATAAAAACTGGTCGGGTGGATGTAACCCTGATTTTGGTTTGTTCCTAGGTGGTCGTACCCAGTGTTGCAATCGTGGCGGAGGTACCCTCGAGTGCTCCTGGGTGGTCGTATCCAGTGTTGTAGTCGTGGTGGTCGTAGCCACGATCAAAATAAGCATAGGTGGAGGTAGCCTCTGTTGTTACTTAATAATTGCACAATTATTCTCTCTACAAAATGCAATTTGGTTAAAATGCTAAGTGATAGGATTTTCTAATTATGGTTTTTGAAAAACATCGCTTTAGAAAATAAAAAACCCCGAGCCACCCTTGTCAAGCCTTGCATATATGTTATTGCATCTTGTGTGTTGGCTCGCGAGCACGGTAGTTGTGCTTATTCTCGTTCTTTCCCCCAAACCCTTCAGATCCTGTGGATCACGAAGACTACTACTACTACGAGGACCTCGAAGTCAATGGGCAAGGCAATGATGAAGAGTAGTCTAAGTCTCGCCCCGGTCTAGTTGGCTCGTCGGTTCTTGCGTACGACCGGTATTGTCCATGTCCTTGGTTAATACCAGTCGTATACGAGTATCCCAGTCGCTTGCATGTGGAAAGATGTGCTCTACCTCCCCTTTTGCTTCCGCTGTAGTTTCCGCTACTTTTATAGTGTAATCATTTCGGCCTATTCGATTCTGTTGTAAACTCGACCCGACGAGGTCTGTGTCACTCTGATGCTTGTATTATATTGAATGGTTGGTCTTACGACTTGTATGAATTGATTCAGTAATGTGCCTGTGAGTGCCATCTACTGATCTAGGGAATAGCACAGTGTATTCACAGATGATTTTGGATTTGTGAAATCCGGGTCCGACAGAGCTGGTATCAAAGCATACGACTATAGGAGCCTTAGTTAGACTTAGCGTTGCCATAGGACTTGAGTCTTATTTTCAAAAACTAAGAAAATTTTTGGTCAAAATATAGAGTACTTATTGCTTCTAGTTGTCCCTCTTAGTTCTAAACTCATCTCTACCTTCGTTGAGTTTTCCGACTCTCTCTTGTTCAAAATTGTAGGTGGTCGTACCGTCGTCCGATGGCCGTAGGACCTTGCTCTCTCGATGGATACTTCGACTGCGAGATCTTCATCATCGTGCTGGAGTAGTTAGGACTAGTATAGGTTAGCTAGCAGTGCTTGCTAGGCTGTCTTTAGGGTTGCAAGTGCTTTACCCTCCTGTAGACGTTGTGGTCTGTATCTTGTGTCATGGCTTAGCATGGCCTATATGTTATGTTTCAGAAGCCATGTAACACTTAACCCCTTAGTATAATGCAACCATTCTAGGATTTGTTTTGTTTGGGATCGTTTCCCTCATTTGGTTCGAGTTCTTCTATTGTGCTCTAGAGGGCTAGTGAACCCTCATATACTTCCCTCTAGTTCTAAGCCTCAGTGTTTCTTCAGATGCCACCTAGGAGAGCCGTCGCCCTAAGACGTGGTGCCTTTTCAGCAAACCGTGGTCGTGGACAAGATCTACCTCCCCCGTCATCCGCAAATCCATCAATGGCACAAGTCATGTTCCAGCAGGTGCAGATTCTCCAAGCCTTACTTGCCAGTCAGCAGTCAGGACCGGCAGGCCACCACTCGAAGTTGGCAGACTTCCTCAGGACAAGACCCCTCACCTTCGCTGCAGCAACTGAACCCCTGGAAGCTGAAGACTGGCTCAGAGACACCGAGAAGAAACTTCGTCTTGATCGATGCCCAGAAGAAGACAAAGTGGACTTTGCTACCCATCAGCTAAAAGGAGCCGCCACTGCTTGGTGGGAGAACTACCTTGCTGCCCGAGGTGGTGAAAGTCCAATAGCAGAAGAGGAAGAGGCAGAAGAAGAAGAGGCAGCAGCACTTGAGGCTGAGGATCAGCAAGACCTCGCCATTGCTGAAGCAATAACTGAAGTTTAGCTAGATGAGATGGAACTCGCCTGGCAGTCAATTCCTTAGAATGATTTCAAGACTGCTTTCAGAACCAACTTTGTGCCCACTGGTACGATGAGATTGAAGAAGAATGAGTTCAGAGATCTCAAGCAAGGTCACATGTCTGTCAACGAGTACCTGACGAAGTTCAACCAGCTTGCCCGCTACGCTCCCAATGACGCAGCAGATGAAGAGGAGAAGATCGACCGCTTTGTGGAAGGAATGCGCGAAGACATGAGAGTCCAGCTTAACCTCCACGACTTCCCCAGCTTCCATCACCTAGTCAATAAAGCTCTAGTGTTGGAAAATGAGAAGAAGACTGTGGAAGTCAGCCGCAAAAGGAAGATGGTGTTTTAGAAGCCACAGAATAGCTACCCCTAGAAGTCAGCATTTCATGGCATCTCATCTTTCCGACCACCATCAGCCTCACCTCAGAGGGCTTCAGCTCCAGCCTCACATCCCAATGGGATTGGTTTCTGCACTCTTCACCCCGCCAAGCAACCTACAGCAGCTCACCTCTACTGCTTTAACTGCGGAAAAAAGGACACTTCACCAACCAGTGCCCTCAACGCCAGAACACTGTTGCGAAGTTCAACCCGGGAGCCACACTAGCTCAAGGCGAGACTTCAACTCAAGGCAAGAGTCATCCAGCTTCACAAGCATTAAGGTCTGCCCCGACACCGAACCATGGTCGTGTGAACCATGTCACAGCCGAGGAGGCCCAAGAAGCCCCAAGAGTGCTAATGGGTACATTCTCTGTTAATTTAGTACCTGCGTAAGTTTTGTTTGATTCTGGAGCTTCACACTCTTTTGTTTCAAGAACGTTTTTTGAGAGGCGTAAGTTGTCGACCTATAAGCTAAAGAAACCTGTGGTGCTTAGTTCACCCGGGGGACCCTTATATGCTACCTCAGTTAGTCCCAGAGTAGAGATTGCTTTAGAGAATTATGGATTCCTAACAAACCTCCTAGTGCTAGAATCCCAAACTCTGGATATCATCCTAGGGATGGATTGGTTGGCTGAATATCAAGGATTAATAGATTATGCCAATAGAGTGGTCGTACTCACCAAAGACCCAGAAACCACAATAAAGGTGGGTGTGGATCGTTCCTTTCCTTTGGATTGAGCAGTCCACCACCTTAAGGAGTTGTCCTTAGAGACAACACCTGTAGTTGAAGCTTACCCCGAAGTCTTCCCAAAAGAATTGCCGGGCATGCCACCAGACAGAGATGTTGAGTTTGTGATCAACTTGAAACCAGTGAACGCCCCAATTGCCTAGAGACCATACCGGATGGCAGTCGATGAACTCGAAGAGCTTAAGACTCAGATTGAAGACTTGTAAGAGAAATGATTTATCTAACCAAGTTCCTCTCCCTGGGGTTCGCCTGTTCTTGTTGTGAGAAATAAGGATGGCATCGCCAGATTGTGTGTAGATTACCGAGCACTCAACGATGTGACCATCAAGAACAAGTATCCATTGCCCCGCATTGATGACCTGTTCAACCAGTTGTCGGGAGCAACATTTTTCTCTAAAATAGACCTAAGGTCAGGATATCATCAGCTTAAGATCAGGAGCGAGGATATCCCTAAAATGGCTTTTACCACTCGATATGGCCTGTTTGAGTTCATGGTTATATCGTTTGGCTTGACCAATGCGTCAGCCTACTTCATGAACCTCATGAACAAAGTATTTATGGAATACTTGAACAAGTTTGTGGTCGTATTCATAGACGACATCTTGATCTACTCGAAGACCAATGAAGAGCATGCTGGACATCTGCATTTGGTCCTAGAAAAGCTTAAAGAGCACCAGCTTTATGCCAAGTATAGAAAATGTGAATTTTGGATCCAAGAGATGAGTTTCCTCAGACACATTGTATTTGCTGAAGGAGCAGTTGACCCATCCAAAGTTGAAGCGGTATTGGAATGGAAGCAGCCTACCTCGGTAACTGAAGTGCATAGTTTTCTCGGTTTGGCTGGATACTACAGACGCTTCATCGAAGGGTTCTCGAAGCTTTCCAAATCGATGACCCATCTGCTCAGAAAGGAGAAGAAGTATGAATGGGCAGAAGCTTGTGAAAAGAGTTTCCAAGAATTGAAGAAAAGGTTAACCTCTGCACCAATGTTGACCTTGCTGGATATACACCACGACTTTGAAATTTATTGTGATACTTCGCGCCAAGGTCTTGACTGTGTACTCATGCAAGGTGGACAAGTCGCAGCTTATGCGTCCAGACAACTCCGTCCTCACGAAGACAACTATCCAACTCATGGTCTGGAGTTAGCATCGGTAGTGCATGCCTTAAAGATTTGGCGGCATTACTTGACTGGAAATCATTGTGATATATACACGGACCATAAGAGTCTCAAGTATATTTTCACCCAGTTGGATCTCAACCTTTGACAAAGAAGCTGGTTCGAGTTGATTAAGGATTACAATTTGGATGTCCACTACCATCCTGGAAAGGCTAATGTAGTTGCTGATGCATTGAGCCGTAGGTCCTACTACAGTAATGTCATGATTCAGGAGTACCAACCTGAGCTCTATGAGGAGTTCGCAGCACTCAACTCGAGTTAATAGAGCAAAGCACCCTAGTCACCGTGGAAGTGCACCCAACCCTAGAAGAGCAGATCAAGACCGCTCAAGAAGAACACCCTGGAGTCTAAAGATTCAAGCATCTCATGGCTAAAGGAAAAGCCCCTAAGATGATCAAAGATCAGCAAGGAGTTTCGTGGTATGAGAAACGTCTCTTTGTTCCTTACGAGAAGGAACTCAAGGACTTGATACTGAAGGAAGCTCACAGCTCAGCCTATACACTGCATCCAAGCAACACCAAAATGTATCAAGACATGAATATTCTATATTGGTGGCCGCGAATGAAGCTTGTTGTGATGTCTGCCAACGAATCAAAGCCGAGCATCAGAGACCTGTAGGATTTCTTCAGCTACTACAAATCCCTCAGTGGAAATAGAAAAAGATTGGAATGAATTTCATTACTGGTCTGCCTCGAACCAAGTCCGGATGTGATTCGATATGGGTCGTAGTCGATAGATTGAACAAAGTCACCCATTTCATCCCAGTAAAGACAACTTTCAAGGGAGGCAAATTGTCCGAGTTATATATGGCTTATATTGTGTGTTTACATGGAGTACTCAAGAGGATAGTCTCAGATCGGGGTTCTCAGTTCACCTCACATTTTTGGGCTAGTCTGCATGACACACTCGGAACCCACCTGGACTTCAGTACAGCGTATCATCCTCAGACTGATGGTCAAACAGAGATAACAAATCAGATCCTAGAAGACATGCTTCGAACTTTTGCTTTGGAATTTACCGTAGACTGGGAGATATGTCTACCGTATGCTGAGTTTGCATACAACAACAGTTTTCAATCAAGTCTGAAAATGTCCCCGTTCGAAGCACTCTATGGAAGAAAATGCAGAACTCCTCTACATTGGTTAGAATCAGGAGAAGGTTACGTCTTTGGACTAGATACCCTCAGGCAAGCAGAAGAGAAAGTTCGACTGATCAGAGATCGACTTCAAGCAGCTCAGTCCAGACAAAAGAGTTGTGCTAACAACCATCGAAGGGAATTAACTTTTGAGGTTGGATATTTTGTGTATCTCAAAGTATCACCGCTTCGTGGTACTCGAAGATTCAAAGTGAAAGGCAAGCTTGCACCAAGATACATAGGCATGTTCCTGATCACCACCAAGTGTGAAGAAGTAGCCTACCAGCTAGAGTTACCTGAAGGCCTATTAGACATCCACAACGTGTTCCACGTCTCTCAGCTCAAGAAATACCCCCAAGTACCTAAAGAGCAGACCCCAGTTGAAGCCATCGCCTTGTAGAAAGATCTGACTTATACAGAGTACCCAATCAAGATTCTCGACGTCGTAGAGAAGCAAACCAGACACCAGACCATCTGCCTCTGCAAGGTTCAATAGAGCAACCACTTGGCAAGAGAAGCCACCTGGGAGCGTGAAGACCAGTTGAAGTTGGAGTTCCCGTCCCTATTCTCAGAGCTGCTCGAATATCGGGGTTGAGATTCCGTTTAAGGTGGGTAGGTCTGTAACATCCCGTTTTCGGGTGTTGTATAGTATCTTCCCGTTTGTCTTTGTGGTTTTCAAAACTTATTTCAAATTATTGTGTATTTGCAAAATTCTCTAGTTTTTGCCTCTTTTCAAATTCCGAGCTTCGAATTTCAAATTGTCTCTCGATTTCAATTTCCAATCCTCTCTGTTGGGCTCAGCCCATTTCTTCTCATGGCCTTAGCACTGAGCCGCCCTGGCACGCTCATGCCCACTCTGTTGCATCCCGCGCTCGCTCTGCTGTCTTTGCCTTGGCCCCACACTGCCCTTGCTCTCTGTCCTATCGCTCACCCGCCTCGGGACCGCGCACCTTCGAGTCCCTCAGCGGCTCTCTCCTCCTCTCCTCTGGGCTATAAAGAGCCAAAGCAGCCCCCTTCATGTCCTTCCTCCACCCAACTCTCCCTTTCTCGCTCTTGTTGCTGTGGTTTGCCCGAAGTCCCGAGCTCCAAGTTCAAGCCGCCGTGCACATCCTCTCAGTCCTCGTCGCCCCAGTGCAGCCCCCTCTTCTACCCTCGTTAAATCGTACCCCAGAGTTCCTTGAGGCAATCTCCTCACTCTATTTCAGTTTTATTTCGTAGGAGCCGCCACATTTTCGCTTCTCCTTCAGTCCCGGCTGACTCACCGTCGTCCTCCTTCACCTTCGACTGTGAGCTTCCCCACCGCTGTTCGACGTCCGTCGACCTCCTCTGGCCTCTCTCTCTGTCCTGGTGAGTTTCTCCGTGCCCTGTTCTCTCCCTGGTTCTTTTGACCGCGTTGAGCAGTCGAATCCTTCTTTGTTCGTTCGACCACGTCGAGCAGTCAAATCGTTCTTTGTTCTTTCGACCGCGTCGAGTAGTCGAATCCCTCTTTGTTCTTTCGACCACGTTGAACAGTCGAATCCCTCTTTGTTCTTTTGACCACGTCGAGCAGTGGAATCCCTCTTTGTTCTTTTGACCGCGTTGAGCCATCGAATCCCTCTTTGTTCTTTCGACCGAGTCAAGCAGTCGAATCCTTCTTTGTTCTTTTGACCGTGTTGAGCCGTCAAATCCCTCTTTGTTCTTTCGACCATGTCGAGCAGTCGAATCCTACTTTGTTCTTTGGACCACGTCGAGCAGTCGAATCCATCTTTGTTCTTTCGACCGCGTCGAGCAGTCGAATCCATCTTTGTTCTTTCGACCGCGTCGAGCAGTCGAATCCCTCTTTGTTCTTTCGACCGCGTCGAGCAGTCGAATCCCTCTTTGTTCTTTCGACCGCGTCGAGCAGTCAAATCCCTCTTTGTTCTTTCGACTGTGTCGAGTAGTTGTATCCTTCCGACTAGATGGCCGTATGCTTCCGACCCGTGGTCGGAACCTTCCCTTACGACCACGTGTAGTCGGATGAGCAGTGCTCAAAAACCAAAATTTCGAGGACTCTATTCTCCTCCGTTATAACTCTGATTACAGTGTTCTTTGTTTCTAAATTTGTATAAATTCAAGATCTTACTTTTAGCTCTTGTCTCATTTAATTGGAGTTCATTTATTATTTCTTTAGTATTTATTTGTTCTCCTTGCCCTTTTTCCGGTTCGTTCGTCCGAGTAGTGTTCGAGGAAGCGGGAGATCCCTAGTTTGATCAAGCCCAAGACTACTAAGATCCTCTTGCCTTTAACCTAGACGAGTCAATACTTTGATCGTTTTGAGCCTACAGTTTATGTAAATTATATTCCTTTAAATTACAAAAATTGCATGCTTTAATTCTTAAGAAAATATATGTTAACTCTTAAGGTAGTTAAATGCCCACTTGTTGATTAATTAATTATTATCCCATCATTTGACAATTGAATCCGTCATTCCATGTCATCCTAGTAACTATGTGGTAAATTACTAGCGATAGGTTATACTTAAGCGACATGCTAGTCTTGGTTAAGTACCGGGGCATTAAAATGCCCTGATCATCATCTCTTAAAAACATGAAAATGATTTGGGGCAATCATGGGAGGTACATGACTGCAATATTTGAGATAAATTAGTTTTCCTCCTCAAAACCCCAAACTTCTTTTACTACAACTGGGAGGATGATATGATGGTCGGTGCGGATGTAGCACGAGAATGTGTGGAATGTAGTATGAACTGCCCAGATGGCATTAAGAACTTAATCCAGTGATGACCTCCCATTGTAAAATATGTGCAACCACAAGTTTGCAAAGTACAACTTGGCTTTGTAAAGTTATCGAACCCTAAAAGTCATCTCGCTGGAGAGGATCGAGGTAGTGCAAGCGACGGATGTGTTCCAGCTTGAATTGGACACCGAGGTAAGGTGAAGTTGCCAGCTGCGCTAGTCGTTGTGGTGAGTGGAGGCCAGCCGCACTAGTCGTTGTGGTGAACATCCTGCACAACGTATGGGCGCAACCCCATGTGGGTGAGATGACGAAAGGGACGAGATGATTTGAAAAGTTACTGTGATGGTCTCTTGACCACATGACTAAGAAATCGTGTTATCTCTTGTGGGTACAGTGTACAAATCTCTGCAAAGTATAAACTGTTTAAACAGCCATGCTTACAGTCAAAGACGGACATGCGAACTTGCTAGAATTAGTTCTATTTCAAAAAACCTTTGTGGATGGGATACAAACTGGTCGAGTGGATGTAACTGTAACGTCCCGTTTTCGAAAACGGCGAATAGTAATTACTTTCGATTCTTGGTTTTCAAAATGTAATTCAAATTAGCAACTATTTTCAAAACTTCTAGCTTCTATCTAGCTCAGGTATGGGTTTCAAATACCCTTGAACCCTAAAATTCAAATTCAAGTTGAATTTCTTCCCTTTTTGGATTTGGGCCCCCTTTTCCCTTTTGGCCTTTCCTTTTATTGGGCTTAGCCCACTACCGATTCCCCTTTGGTCGACCCACCTTCTCCATTTCAGCCCATGCCAGCCCACCTCCCCTCCTACTTCTTCCCCACCTGAGCATCTCCCCCTTGCCATTCTTTCCTCCCAGCTGGGTCACTACCACGAGCGCCGCCTGCTCCTCTGCACCGCCTCGTGCTCCCCTACCACACCCTTTGTCGCCATCCTTGAGCGCCCCTGACGTCACCTCCTGGCAGCACCCACGAGCGCCTGTGCCAAACACGTAGCCCCTCATGCTCGCCTGCCCGTCCTGTCGCCTCCACCACCCGCCTTGGCCGCACCTAAATGCCGCCGACGCCATCGCTAAGCCGCTTTGCTGATGCGCGCGTGCACATGCTCGCTGTGCACGCCGTACTCAAAGATCGCCGCCCTTCCTTGCCAGACGCCAAAGACACGCCATCGCTATCTTTGGTGCTGCGCTGCACGCCCACCCCTCTGGCGCCCACAGCGCCTCGACCGCGTCGTGTGCGTCCACGCCCGTTACTCTGGCCCACGCCCCTTGCCTCGCCTTATCCCATCGACACGCAAGTGCCCTGGCCTCCAAAGTCGCCCCCTGACACCTTGCCATGCCCATCCTTTTCGCTCTATCCCGTCCCATTGCCCAACTTACCCACGCCGCCCTCGGGACCGCGCAAAGCCTCAACGGCCATTCCCCCCTTCCAGCTATAAGTAGCCCGCAGCCCTCCTCTGTTCCCCCCCCTCGATGCCCCCTTCACCTAGTAGGTTCCAGCCGAGGAACCACCGCACCCGAGCCCTTTCGGCCACGTCGCCTCGCCGCTCCGCCACCGCTCTAGTGAGCCTCTGCCTCGGGCGACCCCGTCACCGCGCGCCCCAAGGCCCGAGGAAGCTTCCCCTACCTCCCTTTTCCACTCCCCACCACTGTGGACCTCCATCGCCATTGCCTCCTCTCCTCCGCCCATGGCTGCCGCCGTCTCAGCCGCCCCCGAGCAGCCCTAACCCCGCCGCTGGCTTCCTCTCACTCAGGCGCAGTTGATGCGCGCACCGCCTACCCCTCTGTGCCACCCCATCACTGGTGCCACCGTGTAGCCACATGCCCGTGGTGTCCACCGCCGCCATTGGCCATGCCGCCACCGCGTCGGGCCTTCTCTGGCACTACCGCTGCCTGTAGTAGAGTCCCCATCCTCCCGGGACTCCGATCCGCCTGCTCGCCAACCACCCCATCGCCTCACTCGCCGGCGCCACCATGCTCCCAAGCTGGCCCGAGCCATCCTCTGCTTCCCCTTTTGTTTTTCTGTGAACCGAAGGATTGGGGATGAACTGATTTGTTGGAGGCCCACTGTCATTGACCTTCTCTCTCTTTTATCTCCCTTTTCAGGTGGGCCCATGGCACATGGCTATGGACCGTGGCACAGTGCTCATCGGCTTAGTCCACGCACTGTGCTGTGAACCATGACACTGTGCTAAGGACCCCACTTGACAGGGACTGCCTCTCTCTATCCTTTCTAATTCCTTGAATTAATTCCAATCCGAGCTTCAAAAGTCTCGTTCTCCCTCATCGTAACTCCAAAAATTATGAGATTTGTTTCTAAAATTTTTTTAATTCAAGATCTTGCTAATGGCATAGGTCTTGTTTAAATTGGAGTTCATTTGTTATCTCTTTGTGTTCATTTGTTTTCTTTTGCTTGTTTGTGCCTTTTTCCAGTATGTCCGTCCGATTAGGATTTGAAGACGCGGAGGATCCCCACTTCGATCAAGCACATGAGTGTCAAGATTCTCTTACCTATAACCAAGGTGAGTCAATACTTTGATCATATTAAGCCTACATTTTATGCAAATTATATTCATTTAAATTAGCAAAATTTCATGCCAATCAAATGTATGTTAAAGCTTAAGGTAGTTAATTACCCATTTGATGATTAATTACTTAATATGCCATCCATTGATAATTGAATTCCTTATTCCATGTCACCCTAATAACTATATGGTAAATACTAGCTATAGGTTGTACTTAAGTGACATGCTAGTTTTGCTTAAGTACCGGGACATTAAATGTCCCAATCATCATGTTTTAAACATAAAAATGGATTTGGGCAGTCATTGTAGGGAAATGACTGAGACGGTTGAGTTGATGTATTTTACTCTTCAAAAACCCTAATTGCAGTTCCTATCTGGGTGGATGATACGATGAATGGTGTAATGTTGATGGGTGCTAATGTAGCCCAAGGAATGTTGGTTGTGTATGGTATAATGTTGATGGGTGCTAGTGCAGCCCAAAGAGTTGGTGTATGTAATAAACCGCCCAGATAACTCTTAAGGACTTAATCTTGTCACGTCCTCCCGTGTAAAACAAGTACAACCACAAGTCTATAAACTGCAACTTGGCTCAGTAAATTTATTGGACCCTGAAAGTGTCTCACTGGTGGAGGAGTAAAAGTTTGCAAGCTTGCGGTACATCCAGCTTGAATGAGACACCGATACAGAGTGAAGTTGCCAACATCAGGGGTAGTCCAACTACTCCAGACACTGTGGTACAACATCCCGCACGAACGTATGGGCATAACCCCATATGAGTGAGATAACAGAAAGGGTGAGGTAATTTGAAAGGTTACTATGACGGTCGCTCAACTACATGACTAAGGAATCGTGTAGGGTAATGAGTATGACTATCTCTTGTGGGTACAGTGTACAACCTCTGCAAAGTCTAAACTATTTAAACAGCCGCTCCTACGGTCAAAGGTGGACATGGGAACTTTACTTGAGTTAGTTCTATTTCAAAAACCTTTGTGGGTGGTATGAAATGTGGTGGGCCCACCTAGCCCCGAGTTTGGATTTTACCTGAGCCTTCGAGCTCAGCGGCGCTAATAATGGAGGTAGCTCCAATCAAATGAAGCATAAGGTAGAGTTTCCAATGGAGGGAACCTCTACTGAAATAAATATTGCACACTTACTCTCTTTAATAAAATGCAATTTGTTAAAATGCTAAGTAATAGGAATTTGTACTTATGATTAATTGAAAAGATTGCTTTAGCAAATAAAAGAACCCGAGCCATCCTTGTTTAGCCTTGCATGTATATTATTGCATTGTGTGTTGGCTCGCGAGCACGGAAGTTGTGCTCATTCTCGCTCTTTCCCCCAAAATCCTCCGAAGCAGGAAATCCTGAAGACTATGCATACTACGAGGATCCAGAAGCTAGAGGTCTAGGAGATGATGAAGCGTAGTTTAGTCTTTAGTTGTTCGAGTCTCACCCCAGTCTAGTTGACTCCGTTGGTGCTTGCGTGCATCTAATATTATCCAAGTCCTTGGTTAATATCGGACGCACACGGTTTCCCTAGTCACTTGTCTGTGGAGAGATGTGCTCTCACCCCTTTTGCTTCCGTTGTCGCTTCCACTTTTGTAATGTAATCTTTGGCCTGTTCAGCCCTTATTGTAAAACCCAACCTGATATTATCTATGTAAACTCTGATGTGTTAATTAATAAATGGTATGGTTTCATCTACGCCATGTATGAATTGATTCAGTGATGTATATGTGAGTGCTATCTACTGATCCAGAGAATAGCACAGTGTTTTCATAGAGGATTTGGATTCTCAGAATCCGGGTCCAACAGTAACCCTGATTTTGGTTTGTTCCTAGGTGGTCGTACCTAGTGTTGCAGTCGTGGTGGAGGTACCCTCGAGTGCTCTTGGGTGGTCGTACCTAGTGTTGTAGTTGTGGTGGACGTAGCCACAATAAAAATAAGCATAGGTGGAGGTAGCCTCAGCTGTTATTTAATAATTGCATAATTATTCTCTTTACAAAATGCAATTTGGTTAAAATGCTAAGTGATAGGATTTTCTAATTATGGTATTTGAAAAACATCGCTTTAGCAAATAAAAGACCTCGAGCCACCCTTGTCAAGCCTTGCATGTATGTTATTGCATCTTGTGTGTTGGCTCGTGAACACGAAAGTTGTGCTCATTCTCGCTTTTTCCCCCAAACCCTTCAGATCTTGCGGATCATAGAGACTACGACTACTACGAGGACCCCGAAGTCAATGGGTAAGGCAATGACAAAGAGTAGTCTAGTTTCGAGTAGTCTAAGTCTCGCTCCGGTCTAGCTGGCTCGTTGGTTCTTGCTTACGACCGATATTGTCAAAGTTCTTGGTTAATACCAGTTGTACACGAGTACCCCAGTCGCTTGCCTGTGGAAAGATGTGCTCTACCTGCTCTTTTGCTTCCGTTGTAGTTTCCGCTGCTTTTGTAGTGTAATCATTTCGGCCTATTCGGCCCTGTTGTAAACTCGACCCGACGAGGTCTATGTCACTCTGATGTTGTAATATATTGAATGGTTGGTCTTACGACTTGCATGAATTGATTCAGCAATGTGCCTTTGAGTGCTATCTACTAATCCAGGGAATAGCACAACGTATTCATAGAGGATTTTGGATTTGTGAAATCCAGGTCCGACAGCACACCTTAGTAGCAGCCGGGATTTGAGGTCTGCCACCGCCGTCCCTCGCCGCTCGAATCCGGAGGTCCAGTCGTCGTCCTCTCGATGATAGTCTGGATCGACCTTTGCCTCATCATCGTCGCTGCTCCCACCACTGCAATGGTTGCCTACGACGAAATCGGCTGCCAACGCGGTGATTCGGGTGGCGGCATCAGGTAATCAGGATGGGGGAGATTGGGAATCAGGTTGCAAGGGAGAGCGGAGATTAAGAAGATGGCAACTGACTGGGACGTCTGGGGCATGCTTTGTTTTTTTCTTGTGTGTTCGCTCCATAGATGGGGCGAAAGTGGAGGAGTACCATAGAGGTGACCATCAAGACGGTTTTTGCGAGGTGAGGAGACTCCTGACAACGGACCCGCATGTGCTCGCATGTGCGAATAGGAGAGGAAGGGGTGGGACGATCATTCCGCTGTATGGGGATAAGCTCATTCTTTTATTAGTAGTGATTATATTACCTCATTGATAACTGCATGATCTAAACATAATTTATTCTTCAACGCCCAATGATCAGTCAGTTGGTGGGCAACATATATTCTATCGTATGCCGCAAGCAAATTGACAAATGGGCCGACTATTTTGGCAGTCTCACATGAGGAACTATACATTAGTCAGCCTGCGCAAAGTACCAACATATTATATTAGAACTGCGCCCAAGTAGTATACGTCGCACCAAACCACCAGTTGGACGGGGCCACATTGTACGCCGTGACGACCCGTCCGTCGTCAGTCTTCACCATGAACGATAGGCTCTGGCCGTTGAGGTACGCGTTGCTCTGCCAGTTTGCGCCCCAGTTCCTGGTCATCGCAATCCAGTCGGTGTTGGACCCTTTGATCCACATCTGCGCCACCAGGCCGCTCCCGCCGACGTTTGAAACCAGCACGAGCTCGAAGTAGTTGTTCCCGTTGATGGTGAACCTAATGCCCCCACTTCTCTGGCACGAAACCCTGCATACATACATACACAAGTATACATATCCTTAATATCTCTTCGTATATGTATGTATACATAATACATGTATGTGTAATTGTAAGATGCTAGCAAATTACGTACCTTCTGTAGTTGACCGGGACAATGCCTGCCTGGTAGATGGCGATTGTCTCCCATGCGGGCTGCGACATGTCGAAGTGCTGCCGCGGCGGGTTGCACCAGCCGCCGTTGTCGCTTGGCAGAGCGTAGTTGGGCGGGCAGAAGTTGGTGGCCGTGATGGTGATGGACGTGCCCGGCTTGCACCACTGCGTCTTGCTCGAGTCGCAGGTGATCGTGAAGCACGCGCCGCATGACGCGCCGTTGTTGAAGAGCGCTGTGCTCAGCGCCGCCGTGCTCGTCCCGTACCCGGCATTGTACAAGTTGCCGTACCCGCACGCACCACCTGCATTGATGTGTAATTTGCGTCCGGTTCAGCGAAAGCCTGGGATGTGCAACATGCACATAACGCAGCCCAAGTTTAGAAAAGAAGCCTACCCATAGTGCCCGACGCGTCGCTGCCACCGTAGAATGTGGCAGAAGCCGGAGTCCATTGAGCGACGGACGCCTTTAATGCGAAGGCCCACAATGTAGCAAGAACGAGCAGTGCAGGTTTATCCATTTCAGAGAGTATTCAGCAGTAGCAAGCTAGAGTGCTAGACACGTACTAATAAGTAATTAGCTAGACAGGCAAGTCTGCAGGTGTTTGTGTTTTGCTCTGCGTTTGCAATATGGCATGAGTCGGCATCCCTATTTATAGTGTTCTTACCATGATACTATACTTGTGTCCTCGTCGGTTATGAAGTTTAAAAGAAGATTATGTATTGTGATTTCGTGTAGAATTGGTCAGCTGATAATAATGGAAAGAGTTTGTATATTGTTTAGCCCAGACACATATATGGCCGATGGTTCTTCTTGACTATTAACACACCATACACGGATTACGCTAATGATTGAACCGTGTTCTCCCGGGTATTTCGTTCTCTTGCAGAACAAGTCCCGTGCGCCTGTGCAGTTTCCCCCTATCAAATCTCAAGGGGGGCTGCTAATTGATGCTTCCTTGTGGATGGAAGTCTTTGTAGTTGGTTGTGTCACCAACATCGGTATTTTGGTGTCATTTCAAGATGTTGGACGATAAACTTTTCACGTATGTCTGAGCATGTGACCATGTGAAAAACTTCTATTCAGGATGTTTTCTAGTGGTCTGTTCCCATGGACAAACTAAGGTTACTGTTTGAGCAACGTCCTGCTCCGGTCATCCCGTGGTAACTCTAATGCTTCTAGAGTTTCCTTAATGAACTCCATGGAATATCTTGGGTTGTACTTGTGAACGAATTATACCATGTCAGGTGTGCATTAATCATGCATGTATCAGCCGTAGTCAACCCCGTAACCTCTGTCCTGAGATTACATAATAGTAATAACAATAGCCTCCTGCCTAAATTTGTAAATCATTGAGCACAATCATGTGCATCGATCGACATTGCGTTCCATCGATCAACAATCGTGTGGTATTTCTTTATAATTTCTAAATTGAATAACTGAGGCTTGATGTTAGCAAGACATCATCGTGAGGTAGGCCGGTTGCTGACAAACAAAAGTGCTACCAATTAGTGCAGTGATTGTAATCTGTGGCCTTAAATTTGGACAGGAGAGCTTATTTGGACTTGGACGTGGATATACGACTATCAAGTCTAGCACTTTTTATCTGGACAAAACTGTTAAGACTTAACGAAATCTGAATATATACTTAAGCGTTATAATTGATGAGAATATATACTTATCAATCGAGCTAACCATTTATGCATATCGAAATTCGAGTAGATGAAACACTTATCTATATATTCCAAAATTGCTTAATCACTATTTAATTTACGCTGATGATCAGTTGTTCGCACAAGACCATTAAAAGGTTGGTGTAGTGGCAGTGAGATCGATAGATTTCCTATATAACAGGTGTGTACATCATTTTTTGTGTGCCTTTGTATGTACGCAAATTGATGCACACGTTTATTTGCAAACAATTAACTGCTATAGGTATAAAGGGTATGTTGCCACCGGGAAAAAAGTCTAGAGACGGCAGCACAGTGCCTCTTAGCGACGTATGCAACGTGCTAGCGGATTTTCCAAGAAATCAGCAAAGTCGACCGTTGATGCAAGTAACTCGAAATCGATCAATTGATGATCATAATCGAATTACCGAAGGATTAAATCAACTAGCTGCAAAACGACTCAATGCATGGAAAAGTAACGCGAAAAAAAGGAAGCGTGTGCACTCTTTCCCGTTAACCAGTACGTATAAGGTATAAATAGCCGATACTATGACATCTAATAACGGCCGACTCAACTATAGATAATAACTCTGACGGCCTGGACTCTCTTCCAACATGACCCGTTTCCATCTTCCACATCAGCCTTTTCCTTTTCTTGAGAGATTTATTTATATTGGACCTGGTTTCGTTATTCACTTTCCTCGATCAGTCTTTTTTGTCCGCTACTCCATGGTCCATGTTTCCAAATCGTGTTGACTCCATCCTTTTAGCACTTATAACATCCTGACATGGCCGGCTATTTTTTGCCTACCAAAAATTGGGGGCAACAGGGTACTACGATTAATTAATTTTAAATGAGCAGCACTATGTATTGCACAGAATAATACACTTTGCGAGGACTTCGAAAGCATGAGTGACCGCGCATTTTCTTAGACAACATGCTGTAGTAACATGGTGCATATACGACTTTTTAATACTTCTCATGTTCTGCGAGTTTATTGAAAATAATGTCTTGCTGGTAATGAAGTTGCTCGTTATTGATAGTTCTGGTAGTTTGCATGTGGGGACTGATCAGTTAGTTGAATGCATTGCATATCCGTCCTAGTCAACTGTAGAACCTCTCCCTGTTTAGTTTGAACATGTGCAAGCAGAAGACCAACGAGTTCTCATCCAAAAATGTTATAACGTTTTATTGTAGAAAAGTAGATCAGATTCGAAATGATAAAAAGTCAACAGCAGTAACTACCATAACTGACAATGCATCTTTTCAGGGACACCAAAAGTGAGATTTGGTATGAACAGAACATCATGGCGACAACAGTTTTGCAGCCCCCACACACATACACACACACACACACACATATATATATATATATATATATATATATATATATATATATATATATATATATATATATATATATATATATTTTTTTTCTACTCGGGAGTAGTTTCTCTCTATTCGTATCTCACAACGTAGGGAGTATCTTACGCAGTGGCGAATCCAGGATGAAAATGGAGGGTGGCCTCAAAGTTTCAAATAACTAAGCTAATTTGAGACAAACGTAGTCTTGTATTCTTGTGCAATCAAATTCAAATATGAATAAAAGCAAAGAAGCAAAGTAAAGCAAAAAAAAAAACATTTAAGGTACCTCGTTAATGGAAAACGCATCTCCAAAACATATAAATATGATTCCAGTGGGTAACAACTTGTACATCAACATTAGCAGTTAGTGATGCAATAGCAAATTATACTTAAATAATCAGGAATATTCAAAATACCTAGTACCTAGTGGACATCTTCTCAATGCGTACTCTGATGGTTAAATTTGCAGCTGTTTTAAAAGCATAAATTTTCAAGTCGCCATCAAATGATGTGGAGACCTGCTCTGCCAAAGCCAATGCTTCCTTGTCCCACCATGTGCCAGCAAGTGATATTCCACCACCAGCACCTCCATCTCCAGCCTCCAAAATGTTAACGCGCATGCACGGTCATTGCTTACTGAAATCTGGTGAATATCGTATTTTGAACAGATAAATGTAAGCCTTACATAAAGGTCTTGTTCATCATCACTCTCAAAATCATCTTCAGTGTCATAGTCGTCGTCATCATCTACTATGTCTGCATGTTTAGGGGAATAGAGTTACTTGATTGGATACAACATGGTAAGCCAATGGATTGAAACTGTTAATACATTAATCTACTTCAGTGAAAAAGTATGCTGGTTGCTGAAAGATTGAACATTTTATACATAAATTTGTTCGACATAAGTAGGAACTATTTCACAACCCAAAAATTCATCACTGCATATCTGAACTATTTGCAATTATAAAGTATCAAGTTCAACTGAAAAATTCTATCTGTTGAAGAATCTTGGTCTATTTCACGGTGATTGAGAGTGCAAAACTATGCGCAATGCAACTGCATCAGAGCCATGGCTTCTGAAAGGATGGGAATGTGTTTGCATATTGGAGTACTACTTATGGTGATACGGTCCCGCATACAGATAATGTAACACACCTTTTTGTTGGACGGACTATTTTATAATAAACCGGCAAGGCATGCATATTATACCTAACTCGACCAGCAGACCTTAAAAGTACATGAAAATTTGGCGATTTACAATTATGACTGAGTACAACCTTGTAAACTGTTTCACAATAATAAAACATTCAGACCAACTGAAGCAAGAAATGGAGCCAAAATGCAGTGTCCCGAACAACGCTTCTTCCTCCACACTAGACAGAGCCCAAAATTCCCAATCAAAAGAAAACAACGAAACATCACCAGAGTTCGCAAAGCATTACCGTCATTGTCGTCGACCTCCTCCTTCTCGACCTCGTACTCCATCTCATCAATGACATCATATGTCGCCTCCACATCAGGTGGCTCGTCACTAAACCCTTTGCTCTTCTTCTTGGCAAAGGGCACCACCACTGAGGCATTTCGACAAACAGCTGCCGGCATGAGCATCCGGGAGAGGCAGCACCGCTAGGAGCCCAAGAATTGAGCAAAACTGTAGAAGAGGAATTCTTGGTGATTTTACGCACTTCTAGGAATGCGGGTGCCTAGGAAGAACTCTCCCAGTGACCAAATCCATCTATTCACCCAGCAACTCATCTACGGTCTCCCCGGGTCCGCCTACGAGCTCTTCCTCCACGACATCGGCGAGTCCCCGCCGGCTGTTACGACGGCCGCCTCCTCGTCCATGACCTTGCCCCCCCCCCCCCGCTGGAATCGCCCCTGATCTTACACAAACGAGAGTGTATATGTGTAGTATATGAATATATAAGACCACTTATGTAGTATTTACACCTTTTTAGGGGTGGTATGTATAATTTTTTAGACATACTCCTTTTTATATGCGAATATGAAAGTATTTACAAAATATGCTAAAAACTATGGACTCTCTTGCAGATTTTTCATGCGGTTCGCATTGGAGTATCTTATAATTGGTATATGAGTATACCCAAAGTGATAAAGGTGTATGCAGAGGTGGGAGTAACTACTCCCGGGAGTAGAAGGTATTAATCCTATATATATATATACATATATATGTATACATATATATACATACATATATATGTATACATATATATGTATACATATATATGTATATATACATATATATGTATATATACATATATATATATATATGCTATTCTTGGGACAATAACTATTCTACACCCAGTCAGCCACGGCCAGCTAGTCCAGGTGATACGCGGATGCGAGTAATCCTTCTCCGAGGTGGCCCAATAAGAACAGCTATGGGCCAGAAACCTCCCGCGGCACACGCCACGCATATCGGAAGTAAAACGCTCTGTGTGTAACAGTAAATGAACACCATTTTTACTGTAAAATTGCCACGCGGGCGTCTGACCCTATTTTTGAGTAACTAATAGCAGGCGTATGGCAGTAAAATATGTAAAGGGAACAAAGTAATCATGTTTCCGTTTTTACCACCGGACTACACTTGTGGACAAGTTATCATTTTTGACGGTAAAAGGTTGTGACAAGAATAGTAAATGGCAGCTACCTATAAGGTAAATGTTTTAGTTTGTTTTCACCCAGTAGGTATAATGCAGTAAATGGTTATTGGCAGGACAGTAAACATGGATGTATTCATAAGTAAATATATTTATATTGTTATAGCAATTAGGTCTAACACTATAATTGGGTATTCGTATGACAGTAAAAATGATTGTGTTTATAAGTAAATATGTCTACAATGTTTTATTGATAGTGTGCATATATTGAAGGCAGTAAAACACAAACATGAGATCCAGTAAAATGTTAGCTTCATAAACAGTAATGTGAAGTCCAAAGTAGATATTCATTGTATTTATCTATGGCCAAACAATGTGGCCAATCGATTTTTACAAAAGATAAAAAAAACAAAGTGCATAGCTAAAAGACGATGATTCTAGTGGCCGAGGTAGGATTATATTTCGGTCTTCAAATCTTTGTAAGCAATATCGTCAGTCTCGAAGGGTTCGGGACCAGTGTATGTGGCCTGAAACACATCCACCTGCTGCCTCGCTTGTTCAAAAGTCATCCATAGCCATTCGGACCGAAGAACCTAGTCGAAGTGCGTCCAGAGGCTCACTTCCCTTCCTTGCGCAGTCTCGGTGTGGTCGACCCGCGTTCCCACCGCTCGGATGTAGTCATCAAACGTATAGTAAGCCTCCTCGAGGCATTCAACATGGTTCTAGAGGACTATATTGATGGTGACGTTAGTCCATCAGAAACTAAATACCATCAAATGTACATGCTGAAGGAGGATGCCAAGACGGCGAAAGGTGGCCAACACGTTTCTCGGCACAACCTCGTGTGGGGGACACTACTGGCACAATGTCCCTCCACAGCATCTACCAATGTACGGCCGGAGAGATGCTTGTACAAAATCGCGTGGTAGGCCATCATGGTCGGCGTAAGGGAAGAAGAGTGGGGAGCCATTTTACTATCTATTTTTGGATGTTTTCTGAGGGTGAAGAGAGTAGCGTGATGTGAGAATTCATCTTCGGTGGTAGGTGGCCATTTTTATAAAACAAGGAGTAATGTTGGCACGTGAGACAAAGAGACACATCGGGAGCCGTAGCAGCATTTGTGCGCTTAATAGAACATTCAGGCGATGCTTAGTAGAACTTCTGTTCACACGCAAGTTTAACAGTAAAGACGAACTCATAGGGTAGTAAAACCAAGTCGTACATACAGTAATTACGAAATCAACAAGTGATAGCAAAGTTACTAGTATCTTATAGTAAATGCACACGAGAAATTCAGTAAAAGTTGTAATGCAGTAATACAGTATGTACATGGAAGTAATTTTTTTTACCCAAGTTTACTCCTAAGTAACTGTTAGAAGTTTTTTTGAATGTGCGTGGATCTGAGATAATCGAGTAACCCACTGAATTTGACGAGGTCAATCGATGCCAATGCAACAACCTACGACGCATGAACTCGCTGAACCACACAATATGATAGCTCCACTTGACCATGACCAAAGTGGAGATGATCTCCCCGCAATTCAATCAAGAACTTGTCTTGGGCTTCCCTAGAACATGGGAGAGGTGGAGGTGGGCTTAGGTGGCCGCATGGGCCTCCCTCCATTCTTGGCTTGGCCGCATGGTCCTCCCCTCTATTTGGCTTGGCTGCCGCATGGGTCCCTTAGGCTTCCTTCCTCTTTGCTGGCCGCATGAAGGGCCTTGGCATCCTCTTGTGGCCGAATGGGCTTACATTCTTCTCTTGTGCTCTTCTTCTTCTCTTTTGGGCCAGTCTCCTTCTCCTCCCTCTGGCCCACACTATTTCTAGGGCGTCCAGTATACCTACATTCACATAAGAAAACCATAGTCGCATTCTTTCAAGCAAATTATAATTATGAACATTAAGTTTAGCTTTAACCTTGTAATAGTGTTTCGAATCTTGATGTGTAGGTATGTATATCACAAAGCTAGGGCAATCCTCATTAGAGAGCGAACAATGCTCTAGCGTAGCACTGTAGCAGCAGGGGGAAAATGTTGCATCGGTTTTAATGTAGTGAAAACATTATAGCGATTGATCTGGACCTTCGGATTTCAATTGGAACGTGGAGATCACTCATAATGCCGTGTTACTGTAGATCCTCTTGATTGACTACTTCAATGCAAAGGATCCCAATCCCCTCGGGATGATGACATTGTAATCCATTGAGGAAGTGGGATGCTCGAGAGCTTTTGACGCATTTGGTACTGCTGACGCGCGAATTAGCAAATCTAGCCCCCTCTAAACGTTAAGTGCAAAAATGGCACCCAAACCCACGAGGACGCGCCACGTTGCCTTGTCTATCCCCTAGGGGAACAAACTCGCCTTGTCTGTGCCTCTGGGCACTGGAGCTACCTTGTCTGTACCCGTGGGAGCCGAAGCTACCTTGTCCATGTTTGGCGCACGGACAGCCCCCCTACACCGTTATTTCATGTGATCCCCTAGGGGGACAAACTCGCCTTGTTTATGCCTCTCGAGCCGGAGCTACCTTTTCCGTGCCCCTGGGGGCCAGAGCTACCTCGTCTGTGCCCCTGGGGGCCGGAGCTACCTCGTCTGTGCTTGGCGCATGGACAACCCCCACTGCACCGTTATTTCATGTGAAATTTTTTTGGAAAGAAAATGAAAATTCCGTGGTGTTGTGTCGTTATTTGACGTGATTTTTTTTTGAAATGAAAATTACAAGCTTTCATGTGATAAATAGCAAAATGACATCCTCGGTACATACACACATAATGTATATAATGTAATTACACATGGGTTACAATATGGCTCACTACTCTGAGCCACTCTCTTCTTGCTATGTCTACGTGTGCATGTGCATCCTGGTCTTTTGTTGAGCGTGTCCTGTAGGGTATGTGAACCAGTCCGAAGGGTGCATCGCTGTTCGGAGAACGTAGGGAGACCATTGAGTGGGCTGAGGTGCTTTAGCAAGGTAACTCTGGCCAAGTTGAGTTTGTATAGTTCCAAAGTTGTCCAGCAAAGCCATGCCAAACTGGCTACCACCTGCCATCATATCTATCATAAACGACTACATGAATTCACTCTCGGAGCCACGGCCCCGTAGGTATGATGTATGAATGACCCTCAGTGTGGAGAAGCTCTGGCCTTGACTGCATGATGTACCAGGGACCCTGGGTGTGGCAGAGCTCTGGCCTTGGTATGGTACTCCGTATTGGTCATAGTATTGCTGAGCGTACACTAGGGGCGAGGACCCCGGGTGGTACGCTCCTAGTCCTGGCACCGTGTAGTCGTTCCTAGCACTAGTTGGGAGGACGACATCTTCATCAGTTGATTCATCGTCATCCCCTCACCCAACTGAAGGCTACAAGATGGAATGATGGTAGCATAGAGTAAGGAGAAATAAATAATCAAGACCTAAGCTGAATAGAACTTATCTGCTCAATCAGCACTTCGGATGACCCATGGGGAGTGCTAGGATGGTCGCTAGTCTGAGTAGGCCGTGTAAACATTAATCGCACCAGTGATGCATCTCTATGGACGTGCGACTAGAAGACAACATGATGTTAGCACAACCAAAGGCAGAATAAATAATTAAGATGTAAATTGAGCATAACTTACCTCCCCGATATGCAGTGTGGATGATTGACGGGGATCGCTAGGACAGACGCCGATCACACTAGGCTATGCCGACCTAGGAGGTGAGCTCGGTTGGTCCACTCAGTGCGTAGTCTGAAGCATGTCATCTCTCGACCGCAGCTCATATTCTTGATAATTTGCTTGGACTCCTCATAGATGGACTTGAGAGTCCCGAGAGCCCTAGAATGTTGTGATTTAGGCTGTGGATGGTGGACCCAGATGCGCGTGAGATCCGCTGGACCTAGTCGAACTGAAGTGATAGACAAAAGTTGTTCAATACCAAACACTAAAAATATCATCCTTGAAGCGAGTAGAGGTTGTATTTTATAGTGCCGTCACTCCGGGAAGCACTGTGTCGATCGAACGAGTGCTGAAGCCTCTCCTGGTGCATAACCTACTCTGGACGCTCTGCGGAGGATAGGTGAGTCTGGTGCACGACCATGGTACATACCACTCAATGTAGTCATGATAAGGCTGAGCATCGTACGGGAGCTGCTCCAGTAGAACCTCAATGTGCGCCATCTCCGTCCAAGCCATAGTCCATTGATACTGGACTGCCTACCAGTACTCAGAATGTCGGCCTAGCCTCGATTAGCTGCATTCGAGAAGGATTTATGTGAGAAGAATGGATGTAGGTATGAACTGTAAACATTACTTAGATGGAGTTGCACTCACAACTAGACAACTGACTCAAGCATCCTCCCGTCAAGAGGGGGCACAACTTGGTAAAGATTGTACTATCGCATTACGTGCTGCGGCATGGAAGGTTCCACCATATGGGAAAAACAAGGTGGCAGGTCGTCACCTAGAACCCAACGTCTTGTGTGCGTTGCACGGACAGTCCATGTGGCACTACCATATTTACAAAATGTGGGCTCCATAGAAACCACATAATGTCGTCATCGCGCAACATCTCAAACTCGTTGTGAAACACGAGGTAGCATCTCGTCAGTCTGTCTCTGGCCTAGCGTAACTTGGCAGCAGTCCACTGGGTGCTTATAGTGGGCCTATTTATCGAGTCGTGGAACTCGGCCTACGGGTGTGTTGCATTTCGGAAGGTGGGCCTCCTAAGAGGGAAGTGCTCCCAACTCCATAACTGCAGCATCACGTAGCAGACAATAAGGACCAGTTTCACACCGGTGCCGTGTTGCGAAGTGTCACACAACCCCGTATATGTGGCGCAAAGGATGGCTGATCCAAAGCTATAATGGGGCATCTCCCTAGGCTCGGTGTCCGCAAAAGACTCGGCGATGTAGACGAAGCTAAGGTACACCCAATCACCCTATGTGGTGGAAGCAAAGCCCAACAGAAAAGATGTTAATGGTATGCGATGAGGTACGTCTTAACAACCTCATCCGGTGAATTTGCAGGGCATCGACTAAAATGCCTAAGCTATGTTCGAGGGACACCATGGGCCCTATCTGGGACAGCTGGACCTAACAAATGCACCAAGCGGGCCTTCCAATCTGCCGGCAGACGTAGTGGAACAAGTGTGTCTGCTACGATCCGCATATCGGTCAAGAAGGAGACATCTTGGAGAGTGACCGTCATCTCTCCCACCGAAAGTGGAAGGTGTGCGTATTGGGTCTCCATCTGTCAACAAGTGTCGATATGAGACTCCTGTCTACAGTAAAGTAGCGTCTGATGTGGAGCATCATCGCAAAGGGCAAAAAGTCCATGTCCAGGGGACGGATAAGGTGATGTGTCGCGTCCTCGCGGTGCTATTTTTGCACTTAACATTCAGAGGAGGCTAGATTTGCTAATTCGCAAGTCAATTATGCCAAATGCGCCAAAATCTCGATGCTTGATCCACACAGTGTCCACCTCCACCACTCGCTGTTTCCGCCACCTCGATCCCGACATAGCGGCCTTGAAGACAAAGGCCGCAACAAATATTCAGTTGCTACCAACTCCTTAACATTTCCCATGTTGCCTAACCCCCTATGTTGCACCAACGCCACAAGCACAACAGCATGATGAAGCCAAGTATTAGGATGCCGCGAGATAGACATTCCAAGGCATTCTCCAGCGAGATCTTGGCAGTGCCACCATCAATCGAGCTCATCTCATCTAATGCGGCATTTGTTTGTTTGTTTGTTTTTTTTTTGCGAAAGTTACCTCTTGAAACTACATGCCACCGACGGCAAAACATGAAACCTGATATTAAAAACTAAAACCTATTCGTGAAACTTAAAACTTGAAATTTCAAACCTGAAGCCTAAACTAAACCCAATATCCCGTTTCAAATTAAATACCGTTGGCGAGTATGTAGATACCTTATATATACTAACTAAAAACATCCATACCTTGATCTTTTCAGGGAGAAAAGGCAGAAATTACTAGAGTAACATTAAAAAAAGGCTAAAACATTTCTCAACTATGCAAAAGAAAGAAATCTAACTGTCGGCCGAACGGACCCTCCAACGATAATGTCTTAGATCTAACATGTGAGTTCGATGTAAACCAGAACCTAGCTAGAATTTTTGTTTCCCACTAGACAACAAGCAAGAACTTGGCCAAATAGGTAAAACATATATAATTTGAAGATAAAAAGTCAATTGAAGACAAATAGATGGTAATAAAAATGGCAATGTAGTATAGTTTCTACGATATAGATATATGACAGAGCAACAATCTCTAATTAAAACCCTTCCTTCAATGCATTAGAGAAATCTTTAGGTGGCGTATGGTTCACAAATGGTAACGTAATGGGCAATGGAGTGAGAATATCCCTCCCATTATAGCGCTACAAATCGCTGCCTTCTACGGGTTTCATGGGCATTTTCTGCCAATCTTGCGCGGCTGCGTGTGCCCAGAATTTCTTTGCCTGCCTTAGCTTCACGTGCGCTCACCTGTTCGATCGGCGATGGAGTGCTAGGCGTGCCGTCTCCTCCCCATCCAGTGAAGTGTGTTGCCCAGTAGCACTCCTTCAGACATGTCCGCCACTTGCGCCGCCCTCGGCCCTTCCAGCGAGCTCTCTCCTCGCCACCCGCGTCGCAGAGTGTTCCGACCCCCCAAAACACCATTTTCCCCACTCAATTTCTCTGGTGCACCACAGGAATCGCCGGAATGTGGTTTTCCCCCAATTCCGGCCGATTTGAGCTCCACTGTCGCTATCTCCTCATCGGTGCCCCTCGGGTCAATTCCTCCTAGCTAGAGCACCACCTCGACATCCTCAACCTCCCCCAAACGCCAGCCAAGAGTCCTTACCGCCCTAGACCGCCGTCAACGTGAGCCTCCCAGCGCCGCCCTGGCCTCACATCGCCGCCTCGCTCCAGAGCTTCTCCGCCTCCACGGAACGCACTGTAGGCTTCCTTGCATCTCCCTCTTGCCCGTTCTCACATCCTTTTCCTCTCCCCTCCCTCCGGCCATCGTCGCCTCCATTCGGCCACTACACCTAGCTGCTCCACTGCCGCCATCTCCTCCTCGCCGCAGCCCCGGCCGCGACGCCACCTCCTTGGGCCTGTTCCCCTCCCCGCCGTCTCATTTTACCGGTCCCCGTCGTCTCTGCCTCGTCGCCACGCCGCTAGCAAGCTTGCCGCCATGCACCCCCCTGCTCCCCTGTTTTCTCCTGTGTACTTGCTCCATGTCTCTCTCTCCCTCAATGACATGTAGGCCCACTTCCTTTAGGAGTTAAATGAGGTTGTCAGTTTGTTTGTAAATAAATTTCAGATATCAACCCCTTTGTAAATAATGCTTACTTAGTTGATAAAATTAATTTATTATTTTTTCCACTAATGTTTAAAAATTATGAGATGCAATAACTCAAATTACAAATCTAGGGAAAATAAAATTTGAAGCTATTCAAGGATAATTTTGAAGCTCTCAATTTTTGCTCTAGAAACTCGAATATTAACTGCAGGTCTATCAAATTATTTTGTGGTACAAATAATAAATATCCTATCTTTATCCCCACATCTAGAATTATCAATGATGATTAAAAATAATTAGTGTAGAGATAACCTCGACAAAAATATTTGGTAACATCTCCATACCCTAGAAATCATGAAGACTTTTAAAATGGTGATTTAATAATCAAAGAAAATCATTTGAATTTCAAGTCTCTAATATTTATCTCAAACATAACATATTACTATATATATACAACCTTGTGTAGGTGGCAAATAAATTAAAGATAAGGTAATTAACCAATATGCCTTTGCCATCTAATTTAAAATGCATGTTAAATTTGAAGTCTTGCTAAAAGTATAATCTTGCCCAAATAATAGTCGCTCTATCCTTATCTCTAGATTTAAACCCCCGGTGGTAATTAAGAATAATTAATGTATCAACAATTCATATTGCAACCTTAAGAGGGAACACCGATAAAATATGTACTCCAAGTTTAACTCAACAGAATAAAATCATACTCTTCACATATTGAACTCACATCCTAATCTCTAATGGTTAACACTCATCAAATACCAATAAGCCTTTGCCATCTAATTTAAAATGCAAGTTAAATTTGAAGTCTTGCTAAAAATATAATCTTGCCCAAATAACATTCGCTCTATCCTTATCTCTAGATTTAAACCACTAGCGGTAATTAAGAATAATTAATGTTGTTATGAATAGTGCTTGTATTCATCATGAGGCCAATGGGCCAATATATGTACAAGTACAGGTACGACATATATGTATGTAACCCCTTATAGAATCGAGAAAATACACATGCAATAATATACATCTAACACCCCCCTCAAACTTGTGGTAGATCAACAATATGAAGTTTGTAGAGATAGAAGCTGTGCTGGGCTCTGGTCTGTGCCTTTGTGAAGAAGTCTACCAACTGAAGTTCTGAAGGCACATACTGCTAGGACCCAAAAATATGATTCAGGAACCCTCTGTGTATTCTGAACTAGTCCTAGATCAGTAGCTAGCTCACATAGGAAACAGTAATGAGATACCATCCATTTATTCGATTTAACTAAAAACATATCAAAATAACAAATAGTAATAATAACGCGACCTTATGGTCAATGTGTACTTAACTTGCCATGTAGGGCTAAAGAAACAAATAAACTCTTGCAATGGAACAGAGAACTTTGAAAGGCCAATCAACATGCCCATAGACAATCGAGTGGAGAGCGTATCCTAATCCGCAAGGCCTTCATGGTACTTCTGAGTGAAGAACTCTTGAGCACCTTGGTATTCTTCAACTGAACCGCAGAAATTGAAGCCGTGAGCACATAAAGTACTCAGCAAGTCGTAGGGAAATAGTATGCAATTAATATTCATGCAAGGCTTGAACAAAAGTTAGCTGTATGGTTCTTTTGCATAAAGCAACATTGACGATAAATGCAATAAATAGATTGAAATGCAAAATTGAAAAGAATAATAAATAATTAAATAATTTCTTTGAAACAATCAGTGAATTCCCCATTCACCTCCCAAGACAAACACCAAGTGAATTATCCATTCACCGAATGAACATTATATTCATCAAGTGAACTTCCCATTCACACTCCGACACATTTTATGAAGGAACTCTATCTCTCGTGTGAAATTCCTAGACATGTCCATAACAGAGGATGCGGCTATTCGAATAGATCAGTTAACACTCTGCAGAGATTGTATGCTTTACCCACAAGATATTACTAGTGTAGCGATCACCAATCATAACAAAACCTTTCAGAAATTTTATCTCGACAATTGACTCTCCCGCTGTGCACACTGTCACCCCAACCTCACCGTTGGTTTGACACACACCGTTGGACCTGGAGACGATAACCTCGCCCATCGATGTGACCTTAACAGGGTACACACCTCCACCCATATACTACCTGAGTAGTCAAGGCCAAAACTCCATAACTTACTAAGTTAGGCCTGTCCCATACTAGGTATGTCATTGTATGAAAAAGCCCAGTTCAATGGCGCACAAGATTAAGTCCTTGACAAATTACTCAAACGAGTCTACCACAAACCCACAACGTGTTATAATCACACCCTCAATCCACAACCGCTCGCCTGAGTGAAATTCATTTTGTTTAACCAAGGCCAATAACATACATAGTACACAAATTTTAACAACAGTGGCTAACCACTATGATTCCATATTTCATTAAGTCAAGATTAATCATTATGACACATGTGCTAATGAACCCATCGTAACTAAGCTAGACTAAGCATCTATACGATACCCATGTTGGTCATATAAATATGTCCAACTAGAATTATCCATGCTATGGTGAAAAATGATTCAAGGTATTCAAATATTCAATAGAGGCATAATGTCAACAGGTGATAACTAAACCCAATTCAATTGATATAAAACAATACACTTTCGAAATCATAGGTTCAATATAATCAAAGGATTATGACTTTCCTTGGAATAGATCTTGAGACTGGTCTTGGTCTTGGTGCACTCCTCCTTGCTCCAAATTTTCCCAAGTATCAACGTCTACTAGCAAACAAAGCAAATAAACTAAATAAATATAAAATAGAGAGAAAAAACTCTAAAAATTATATAAAAATCTTTTGGAAAAATAGAGCTTGAATTTATGTGAATTTAGAAATTCGAATAAGCTCAATCGGAGTTTGTATGAGGAAGAGCGGGCATTTGGAAGATCTAAATATCAAGAAATAGCAAAATTGGATTTTCTGGATTTTCCCAAATTATTTTCCTAATGGAAATTCCAGATTATGACGTCATGCCAACGTCAGCCTTGTAAATCAAAATTAAAAGAAATCCAAGAAAATTAGGATAGAGGATGACATGTGGGCCTTGGGTCTATAGACCACCTCCACGAAGATGGTGCACGGGTCCATGGGTTCACAAATCTACGAAACAATGGATCTGACAAGTGGGAACCACAATGCAGAGAGATGTCTTACAGTGGGTTGGTTTCATGTGAGATTGGATCTAACATGCAGGCGCTGACGCGGTGGTGACTGGGAAACACGTGGGTGACATGCACGCACGGGGCTGACGTGGCCAACAACGTGGCGTGCCATGGTGGCTCAATGACAGGAAAGCTCTGGTGAACACAGGCTCTAGCGATTGGCGGCTCTCCGGTGATGACAAAAGTGCGCATCTTGGCGAACGCGACTTGGGGAACATGGTGACGCGGTCAAAACTCGCTAGCGGTGACCACAACGACGACGGTGACGAGAAGAGTGGCGGCACGACGTAGTTGAATGGCGGCAAGGCTCTATGGTGGTTGATGCGACACCAAGTAGCATTGTTACTTTGAGTAGTGTTTTAACATTGCAAACTGAGGTTACTTCAAAAAGTAGTTGTAACATCCTGATTTTCTGAGCTTTTTGAAAAAAAAGAACCATTTGGTTTTGTTGAAGTTCTAAAGCTTAACTTGAGATTTTGGAATTTAAAAGTGATTTAAATGACTAAATCAAACTTCAACTAATTCAAAAGGTTTGGTTTATTTTGAGTTTATTGGAGTTCTCTGGTGTTGAAATCCCCTTTCTCTGTTCGCTTTGTGTTCCTCTCGGCCTAGCTCTTTCTTCTTTAGACCTCCCTCTCGTTTGGACCTCTCCCTCAGTCTAGACCCCCCTCTCGTTTGGACCCCTCCCTCAGTCCAGACCTCCCTCTTGTTTGGACCTCTCCCTCAGTCCAGACCTCCCTCTCGTATGGACCTCTCCCTCAGTCCAGACCTCCCTCTCGTTTGGACCTCTCCCTCAGTCCAGACTTCCCTCTCGTTTGGACCTCGCCCTCAGTCCAGACCTCCCTTTCGCGTGGACCTCCCTCTCAGTCTAAGACCTCCCGGGTGGTCTTGGGAGACCTCTGGGGTGATCCTGGGAGACCTCTGGGGTGATCTTGGGAGACCTCCGGGGTGGTCCTGGGAGACTGGTTGCAACCTCCCCTTTGGTCACGACCTTCCCCTTTGGTTGGACTACCCTCCTGAGTTTTGGCTGGCCCCACCTGTCAGCCCTGCTCACCTTCTCCTTTCTCCCGCCGTGTCACTGCTGACGCAATAGTATTTGTGCATTAAATGCAGTTGTGTCGCATTGAATGTTGTCGCTTCTGTAGTACCCATTTCACCTGCCCCCATCTCCTCCTTCACCTGCCGACCGTGCTCTATCCTGTCGCATACCTACCCTTGATCGTGTGCACCTCCGAGTCTTTCAGCGACTCTCCCTATCCCCCTGGCTATAAAAGCCTAAGCAGCCCTCTTTCATCACCTTTTCCACACCCAACTCTCTTGCTCTCGCCCAGTTTCACCATGCTTCAAGTCGCCAAGGAGTCCGCTGAAGCCCACGCTGTCGCCTCCCCGTCGTCAAGGAGTCCGCTGGAGCCTATGTCTTCAACCACCTCGCTGCCGAAGGATTCACCTGAGCACCCACGCCGTCTTTGACCGCCGCCCGCTGCCCACCGACTCTCCCTCCTCCATCAGTCTCTCTCGGCCCTGGTGAGTTTCTCCGTGCTCTGTTCTCTTCCCTTGTTCCTACGACTACGTTGCGTAGTCGTATCCTTTTTGTATTCTTCTTACAACTACACTGCATAGTCGTATCCTTTTGTATTCTTCTTACGACTACGCTGCATAGTCGTACCCTTTTGTATTCTTCTTACGATCACGCTGCATAGTTGTATCCTTTTGTATTCTTTGTACGACCGCGTTGAGTAGTCGTACCCCTTCTGTATTCTTCGTACGACCGCGTTGAGTAGTCTTACCTCTTTTGTATTCTTCGTATGACCGCGTTGAGTAGTCGTATCCTTCGTTTGTCCTCCTCAGGACCTCCCTTGACCTCCTTAGAACCTCCTCCTCAAGACCTCCTCAGGACCTCCTTTGACCTCCTCATGACCTCCTCCTCAGGACCTCCCTAACCTCCTCAGGACCTCTCTCGACCAGGTCATTGGATCTCCTCCCGACCAGTTGGACCTCCTCCCGACTAGTCGAGCCTCCTCCCGAGAGCCTGTTCCTGTTTCATTTAATTCAGTTTCTTGCTGTTGGTTCTAGTTCGGTTTGTTTTGGAGTTTATTTGGATTTTATTTGGTCTTTATTTGATTTACTTTGTTCTCACGTGTAGATTTTGACGACTCTGGAGAGCCTGAGTACTCCGAAGAAGTAGACCCTCAAGCTTTCGAGCAAGGAAAGTTACACCCTTGGTCATATTGATCCCAGTATCTCAAATTATTTAAGTTCTGTTTCAAATTATTATTGCATGCTTATTTAAATTCAAGTAATTTAAATCCCTGTTTTAACTTTATAGTTATTCCTAATTCCTTTGTACATCCAAACTTGATTATTGATTCAACCACCCCTTGTCACCATAGTAAAGAGCTAGTTGGTACATTAGTATGAACTAGCACCTGTTGCAAAACTATGCTAAGTCAAAGCTTAGACCGAAAAATCTTGATTTGGGGAATTTTACTGCCAAAAGACCAATGTTGTCAAAATGTTTTAACCATGACATTGGGTTGTCGTGGAAGTTTGCAAATGTTTTTGAAAAGCAAAGCAAAAGGAAAAATTGGTTTGGGCTTCGGCGAATTGGTTGTTTGGATGGGTGCATGTTCATGCACGGGATCGAGTCATTTCTATGATCGAGGCCCAGGGTTCTGTTGGAAGTCGCTCAAGTCCGTTAAGGACCAGTCTTCAAGTGTATTTTGCTATGCCTCACCATATTACCACCTGTTTTGAGTGGGCAGAACCTGGCTGACTAATTTGCAATGTTCCACCGTAGTCGTTCTATCCGGTTGTGTGGGTGTCTTGACGACCTACTTTTATTTATTCCCACCTGGCGCAAGAGGGGGCTAGGAACTCGGCGGGTCTCTATCCAAAGGGGGCGAAACCTCAGCGAGGGGGGACTGCGGTAGAATGGCATATTGTAAAGGCCTTGTCACGTGCTCTAGACCGCTTACCCTCGGTAGTGAGCGGTGGTATCGACGAATGCCAAACAAATTAGAGAAGTCGTGGCGCGTGGGTAAAGCTGTACACCTCTGCAGAGTGTAAAACTATTCGAATAGCCGTGTCTACGGTCACGGACATGCTAGCAAAGCTGCTCCAAGTTAGATTTTGGTTTTGTTTCCAAAAGACTTTATGAATTGGTTTTGGATGTCTATCCAAATGGGAATTTGGGCTGGTAGCCTTGTGATAGGAGGGTATCCTTCACCACTTGTTGACGAAAGTTATCCGACTATAAAACTGAGATTTAGAAAATGAATTTTAGTTATTGTATAACTGTACTAGAACTTAGTACAAGTATTTGGAAAGAAACATGGCTTTATGCAAATCAACTCTATAAGCCTTCCTTTGAGATATCCTTGTACGCATTGCACTCTGTTACTTGATGGGTGTGACTTGTGAGCACGGTTGTTGTGCTCACTCTTGCTTGATTCAATCTTTGAGCAGGAGAGGACATCTTCGAGGAGTTTGAGGACCAAGACGTCTAGGCTGCGCCCTCCAGCCGATTGCCTGTGGTGAATCGAGTGGTCTTCTGCTTTTGTTTTCCGTTGTGTTTGTTTTGTCGGCTCTTAAGCCGTTCTTGTATTTAACTCTGTTGTTTATTAATAAAGCTTGCGTTATGGTTGTTACCATATTTGTTTGCTGTGTGAGCTAGCTGCTAATCTTGGGACTAGCTCGGTTGCACAGAGGACTTGGGATCTTAGTCCCGGGTCGTGACAGTAGTGCTATTTTGTGCAATATAAAAGAGAAGCTATGTGTGGTCGAGAGGGATGCTCGGGCAGAAGGTCCACGACCAGTTCCGTAAGGTCTACGACCAGTTCCAGAAGGGCTACAACCAGTCCCAAAGGGTCTACGACCAGTTTTTGAAGGTCTACGACCAGTGTCACGATCAGGAGCACTCGTCGGGAACAGTACTCGATGGAAATAGTACTCGGAGAAAGGAGTACTTGTAGGGAGCAGTACTCGACGGAAACAGCACTCGGTGAGAACAGTACTGGGTGGGAACAGACTACATCCAGTTTTGTTGCCATGACCACAGCTAGGTGGTTCACAACCACGACCAGGTGGTTCACGTGATAAGCCATGTGGAGGAAGGAGACCGAGTCGTAGCCACATGCGTGGGGAGGAGATGAACCAGGGGTTGCCGTTTGTGCGAGGAACGCAATTCCAGCCAGAAACGAGAAGGAAGGGACTCAGAGAGACTTCCTGTTTCTTTGGGAGAGCGAGACCACCAGGAAATGATAGCGAGATAATTTTCCAATCTAAAGAGGAGGCAAATATCTACATGATTTCCACGGCGTGTACAAGAAGTACAGGGTCAGATCTTTCCAACCAACTCTGCATGAATATATGACCTTGCATGAACTTGGTTGGGGTCCACCTATCATCAAGACTGATAGAGTTGGTGCATTGTATTATTTTTGTTTTTATGAGTCGGTTCAAATTGGTTAGGCTGGAATCCAAACATGCCGAGATACAAAAGGTATTGTTTGATTAAGATATGATTTCCTAGTTTGTTTCTTAAGAGAGTCCGTACAGGGCTTTAGGTGAGTCCAGCTTGGTTAGCATTATGTGTGCGTGTGTTAGGGGCTTTAAAAGCCACGGTATGCTGCATGTAATAAGGGGTTTGAAAGGAGTAAGTCATGATATGAGTTAAGAAATAGTTACCAGAAAATCACCATGGTTTTGGTGGCAAGGTTGGCTTGTTCTTGAGATTTCCGTGAGGAATTGCTCTTTGGTGTGTTGAATCCAATTGTGGTGTTGGATTTTGATCACTGGAACTTCGGTTCTACTACCCTTTGTTCACGTGCTACGGTGTGTGTGGGAGAAGGTTTATCAAGGAAGCCTTGTTGTTCTTGTGCTACGCAAGGGCTAGGGCTGTGAGGAAGTTACCTTCAAGGTGTACTGTGAAAGATTAGGGCCAAACAACGCGATCCCGCTAGCTTGCTAGTTGGATCCACATCAGGTGGTATCAGAACACCCATTGATCACGACACGTGCTGCTATGATGTCTTCGGAGGAGAGCTTCAGGAAGTTGAGTTTCAACGTCTTGTATGAAGAGGAAGGATACGGCATGGATTGGACTTTCCACTCTCGCTGCAAAGTGGGGGAGAAAGTTTGCACCATGTCGATTGACTGCGAGAGTTCGATTAATGCTGCTAGTATTGAACTAGTTGAGAAGTTGGAGTTGACGATGACACTGCATCCGCAACCTTATGTATTGAAGTGGTATTCCGGTTTGCTCAAGATCACAAACCAAGTCAAGGTACTGTTTTCATTGGCAAATTCTCTTGCGAGGTTTTGTGTGATGTTATACCAGTCACTATGGTTTCGTGTCATCTATTGTTGGGAGGACCATGGTACGAGCAACAAGGCACGGTTACACATAATTGGCGCACCCAGGGTTGTACTTTTTCATGTTAGGGTACATCGATTTGTTTGCTTTCCATGGACATCCAGTTGATTCAAGGTGATTGTATAACATCCCAAATTTTCAGGAGTTTTTTTTGAAAAATCTTCAAAATAAAAAAACAACCATTCGGTTTTGTGTTTGGCTCAAGCTTAACTTGGAACTTTTGGAAATTTGGAGATTTAATGTGAAATAATCAAACTTCAATTAATTCGAGTTGGTTCCTTTTGAGCTTGCTTGGCCGCTGGAGTTGTTTTCCTTTTTCTTTCCTTATTCGGATCTCTCTCTCTCTCTCTCGTCCATTCGGATCTCCGAATTTTGTTAGAATTCCACTCTGGACCTCCCCTTGTGTCTCTTGCTTGGACTTCCCTTTTAGTCCAGACCTCCTTCCTGTTGGTATGGACCTCCCAGTTGGCTTAGATCTCCCATGGGGTTTAGACCTCCTTTTGGTCTAAACCTCCATTTCTGTTTAGACCTCCCTTTTTGGCCTAGACCTCCTTCCCTGTTTAGACTACCTTCTCTGTTTGAACCTTCCTTCGGTTTTAACCTCTCCTTTGGGCCACAACCACCCCGAGGTGTTCCAAGCTCAGGTTTGTGTTTCAAACATCCTTAATTCCCGAAATTCAATTCGGGTTGAATCTCTCCCCTTTTGGATTTCTCCCTCGCTTAGCTTTCTTTCCTCCCTGTGTTCATTTGGACCTCCTCGTGTCCATTTGGACCTCCTTGCGTTCACTTGGACCTCCCTCTTATCCTTCTGGATGTTCCTCATGTCCGTTCGAACCTCCCGCTCAGTCCGAATCCTTTTTCAGCCGTTCAATCGAACTTGGTTAGCTCGATCTGATGAAGCTCCCGCTCCATCGCGCCTTTTCTCGCTGGCCGTCAGGACCTCCCCTTGTTAGATCTTGACCTTCAGGACCTCCTCCTTGTTAGATCTTGACCGTCAAGACCTCCCCTTGATTGATCTTGACCGTCAGGACCTCCTTTGGATCTTCTTCTTTGATCTCCTTCATTTTGTTTGGACCTCCTCTTGAGTCCATACCTCCCCTTTCGGTCCGCGTAGCTCCACACCCTCCTCCCTTGTGGATCGTCAGATTTATTTTGGACGGTTCGATTGAGATGCAGCGCTCGGCCGGACCGAATGCTCATTTCACTCTGGACCGCCCGATCAAAATCGGACGACCCCGCTTTGCTGCACGTTTTCCCCTTGTCCTCAGGACCTCCTGATCTTTTTTACAAAGACCACCTTTGCAGGCATGACCTCTCCTTTGCGGTCACGACCTCCCTTTGGATCATGACCTCCCCGTGGTCTTTTTGCAAAGATGACCCTTTTTGTCTTTTTGCAAAGACCACCCCCTGGTGGTCAGGACCTCTCCCTTGGGTCGCAACCTTCCTTTTTGTCACAACCCCTCCCTGTGGTCTTTTTGCAAAGACCACCTTGCTGGTCCTTTTTGCAAAGACCACCCTTTTTGGGTCACGACCTCCTTCGAGGCCTAGACCTCCCCTTTTGGTCACGACCTCTCCTTTGGTCGCGACCTCCTTTGGTCTCTTGCAAAGATCTCCCTCTTGGTCTTTTTGCAAAGACGACCCTCTATGGCCACGACCTCCCTCTTGGTTGCGATTTCCCTTTTGATCAGGACCTTCCTTGACCTCTCTAAAACCTCCCTTTTTCTTGTGTGGACCTCCCCTTGTATCTTTTGTCTGGACTTCCCTTTTAGTCTGGACCCTCCTTCTCTGTTTAGACCTCCTGTTGGTCTAGACCTCCCCTTTAGGTTTAGACCTCCCTGTTGGTTTAGACCTCCCTTTTGATTTAAGACCACCCCTTCGGTTTAGACCTTCTCTTTGGTTAGGACTTCTTTGTCCTCAAGATCTCCTCAAGACCTCCTTGCCCTCAGGACCTCTTGGCCTTTTTTTGCAAAGACCACCCTCGTGATCAGGACCTCCCTTGATTGGTCATGACCTTCCTCTTAGTCTGGACCTCCTCTTTTGGATCTCCACCGTTGGACCTCCTTTTTTGGATCTCTTCTGTTGGACCTCCCCCTTGTTCTCAGGACCTCTCTTGGTCTTTTTGCAGAGACCACCTCCCCCTTGGGTCACGACCTCCCTTTGGTCATGACCACTAGGATCTCCTTTGACTCCTCTAGACCTCCTTTGATTTCCTTAGGACCTCCTCGTGGTTCTGACCAGTCCCATCTGTCAGCCCTGTCAGTACCTTACTCACCTTTTTTCTACTTTTTATCGCGTCATTGCTGTCACCTCCTTTGTACCCTTTTTGACTCAGTAGTCACCTCTTTTACCCGCTCCTTTCATTCCTTTACTGCTCGGTCCTTTTTCCGCACTGCTAGCGGTGTACCTTGCCATGCTACCTTGAATCTGGTCGCTCCATCTTGGTAGTGTTCTTTTTCTCCTTCCTCTATAAATAGAACACCCGGGGCACCCATTTCCTCTTTGTTCTTCACTCAAACTCTCTCCTTTTGATCTCTCTCGGATTCTGGTGAGCTCTTGGTGCTCTTTTGGTCTAGACCTCCTTGGGATTGGACCTCCCCTATTGCTTGGACCTCCTCTCAATGGACCTCTTTTCCTTTGATTCTAGTGAAGTTATTCTCGGTTTTTACTTAGAGTTGCTTTATTCATTTGCTTTCTTTGCGAACGTGTAGATTCCGGTTTCGCTGAGGAGTTCATGGAACCTGCTGCTTTCTCAGAAGCTCATCAACTTGTCGCCGAAGGCAAGTCGTAGACCTTTGATCATATTGAACCTAGCATTTCAAAAGTATATTGATTTACCTTATCTTGCATGGCTATTTGTATAAAAATGGTTTGGGCAGTAGCTAATTCCTACTTGACATTATGCCTCCTTGAATGTTTGTACTTGACATGTTGACATGTTCCCCTTAGACACCTTATAATGGGTATTCTTAGTTGGTCTTGTATTGATATTACTAACCTGGGAGCGTATTTATGCTTAGCCTTGCTTTAGTTGCATTGGTCTCAAGAATCATGAATCAATGTTAATAACTTGACTAATTGAACTATGGACTTGTGGTGAGATGCCACTGTTGTGCAGCTGTGGTGGGATGCCTCAGTTGTGTCAACGTGGTGTGATGCCACTGTTGTAAAATTTGTTGTGCCAGGACCAGGGTGGCCTTTTGGCCGGGTAAAACCCAAAATGTTTTCACTCGGGCGATTGATCGTGCAGTAAAGGGGGTGCTATACGCACATTAGGATGAGGTTGTCTCGCTTGAGTGGTTTAAGGACTTAACTTTGTGCTCCTTTGCTCCGGGTCTTCCGTGCAACTGCAAGACCATTTTATGGGGGTGGTCTGGGCCAAATAATTAGCAATGGTTTGGTTTGGTTCTGTTGTGGTGGTGCGTGCTGATTCGCATGGCGCAAGAGAGGGCCATTGGGATGGCAAAACCTTAGCGGCCAGAACTAAGCCAGGTCAGAGCTTTGTAAAGGCCTTGTTACGCTCTCTAGGCTGCTCACCTTCGGAAGTGAGCAAGGGTTCTGACAGGAACCCGACCCGCTAGAGAGGTCGTGGATTGTGGATAAAGTTGTACACTTCTGTAGAGTGTAAAATCTATTCGAATAGCCAAGTCCTTGGTTATGGACACTGCCTGGAACAAGTGCATGAAGGGTAGCTTTCTCAAAATGTGGCCTTGGGAGCTCCAGAGTTGGTGCTCTAGGGTGATCGTGGGAGCTCTGGAGTTGATGCTCCAGAGAGGTCGTGGGAGAGGTCCTGGTCGTGGGTACGACCAGGCCTTCCACGAGTGGTCTTGAGAGTGAGTTGGTGCTCACGACCTCCTTTGAAAATAAAATGTATTTATGTATTACTCTTTTAACTTGAGCTTTGCAATCTACTTATGATATTCAGTGTCAAATATTGCTTTCTGCAAACTAACCCTACAGCTCTTATTGTCAAGTCCTGCATAAATATTTTTTGCATACTTGTTCCCTACGGCTTGCTGAGCACATTCAAAGTACTCATGGCTTGTGCCCTCTGTTTGATCAGCAGAGGAGGGAGATCCAGGGAGCACTTTTGAAGACGTTGCGTACTAGGGGACGTCCTCCACTTGATTGCCTGTGGGCATGTCGAATGGCCCTGTGAAGTGTTTTGTTCCGCTGCAGTTTATCTTTTGATGTTAGCCCTGCGTGGCACCCCTGTAAACAAGCTTGACCATAAGGTCTTTGTTAATAATATTAATTTGTCTGCTTCATCGTTGAGTTTGTTGTATGGATGTGATGTCACCACTTGTTAAGTCTGTGTGAGCTAGCTTACTGATCCAGGGACTAGCTCAATGTGCGCAGAGGCTAGGACCTCTAGGTGGTCTTGGTGGATCTCTGGGTGGACCTTCGAGTCCTCCTGGGAGGTCTTAGAGACCCTCCGGGTGGTCCTGGGAGACCTCCTGGGTGGTCTTGGAGGACCTCCCAAACCTCTAGGTGGTTTTGTTGAACCTCTTGGGTGGTCCTGGGAGACCCCTCCTGGTCCTCTCGGGTCAAGTCCTTACAGATTAGAAGAAGTTGTCAGAAAGGAGGGCACGGGAAGAAGAGAAGGAGGCTGAAGCTGCTGAAATTTTTTTGGCCCCCGTGCAAGCTGCAGAAGATCTTGAGGAGAAAAAGGCTTCGAAGATTACCCCAAAGCCGATGACGGTTTCGCTTGAAGGGGGGAGGGGATGATGCAACACCAAGTAGCATTGTTACTTTGAGTAGTGTTTCAGCATTGCAAACTGAGGTTACTTCACAAAGTAGTGCTGTTTTGTGCAATATAAAAGAGAAGCTATGTGTGGTCGAGAGGGATGCTCGAGCAGAAGGTCCACGACCAGTTCTAGAAGGTCTACGACCAGTTCCAGAAGGGCTACGACCAGTTTCAGAGGGTCTACGACCAGTTTCTGAAGGTCTACGACCAGTTTCACGATCAGGAGTACTCGTCGGAAATAGTACTCGGAAGAAGGAGTACTCAGGGAAGCAAGACTCGATGGGAACAACATCAAGTAAACAAGATTACTCGGCGGAGGAGTACTCGGTGAACAAGATACTCGAGAATTGTATGGGTGGGAACGATCACGACCAGATCTCGACGGTTGTGTTGTCACGACCACGACCAGGTGGTTCACATGATAAGCCGTGTGGAGGAAGGAGACCAAGTCCTAGCCACATGTGTGGGGAGGAGATGAGCCAGGGGTTGTCGTGTGCGCCAGGAACGCAATTCCAGCCAGAAACAAGAAGGAAGGGACTCGGACAGACTTCCTATTTCCTTGGGAGAGCGAGACCACTAGAAAATAACAGTGAGATATTTTTCCGATCTGGAGAGGAGGAAAATATCTACAAGATTTCCATGGCATGTACAAGAGTACAGGGTTAGATCTTTCCAAGCCAAATCCGTGTGAATATATGACCTTGCATGAACTTGGTTGGGGCCTGCTTATCATCAAGACTGATAGAGTTGGTGCATTGTATTATTTCTATTTTTATGAGTCGGTTCAGATTGGTTAGGCTGGAATCCAAACATGCTGAGATATAAAAGGTATTGTTTGATTAAGATATGATTTCCTAGTTTGTTTCTTAGGAGAGTCCGTACAGGGCTTTAGGTGAGTCTAGCTTGGTTAGCATTATGTGTGCGTGTGTTAGGGGCTATAAAAGCCAAGGTATGCTGCATGTAATATGTGGGTTGAAAGGAGAAAGTCATGATATGAGTTAAGGAATAGATACTAGAAAATTACCATGGTTTTGGTGGCAAGGTTGGCTTGTTCTTGAGATTTTCATGAGGAATTGCTCTTTAGTGTGTTGAATCCAATTGTGGTGTTGGATTTTGATCGCTGGAACTTCGGTTCTACTACCCTTTGCTCATGTGCTACGGTGTGCGTGGGAGAAGGTTTATCAAGGAAGCCTTGTTGTTCTTGTGCTGCGCAAGGGCTAGGGCTATGAGGAAGTTACCTTCAAGGTGTACCGTGAAAGATCAGGGTCAAACAACGTGTTCCCACTAGCTTGCTAGTTGGATCCACATTAGTGGTTCTTCGGAGACAAGGAGGTACGCACTGCGCAGAATGCGAGCCGACGATCCTGATGCTAGTGACGACAAGGATGATGGCTCATGATGCACTATGTTGGCCGATCTTTCGATGAGAAGAGTAATGTTCGATTTGAATGTGATCAACTCTCACGATCTAGGCTATGAACACAGCACGCACGATCGAAGCAATCGCTGAACTAATCACCAAGTCGTTACCAACCATGCCAAAGACCCGATTGACCTGATCACGAGGATCAATTCCTGGAAGCAATCAAAGAACAAGCAAGAACAAAGTAACAAGCAATCTGAATTGCAAATATATGATTGAGTTTAGAAAGGTGGGATTTTGCAGAGGTTCTTTACGGTTGGTCTAGTCGACACAAGCGAAGAACAAGAGTTTCCACAATGGAGAAACTAGGCAAATGAATTTTGAATCTTGCAAAGCGGGTGGCAGATCCTATATGAGGAGATGACAGGGGGTGGCGGCCTGGGGGGTGGATGTACGCCCCTAGGGTTACAGGGCTTGTGGGCCCAAGTGGAGGTGGTGCATCACCCTTTTGATTTGGGCACAAATATAGTGTTGAATTGTTTTGAAGATTGATGTGTGCACAGAAGAAATTTAGAGGTGGGACTAGATCCGTTGGAAAGAGAGTGAGATAAACTTTCCATCAAGTACTCGTGGACCTCTAACAGACTCTGTATGTGAAAGTTATGAATATTTGAAATCGGTGTTGTCTCCGGAGGCCGAATTGGATGGCACATGCTTCCCTTCATGATCAGCTCCTATGTTCCTGATTAAAAGAACATTACATGCATTAGGTAGCAGCATATTCTTATTAGAAACAAAATGCACTCCTAGAAATGAAGTTACCTGATAGTTCAATTGCCGTGCACGAGCTCTGGTGATTGGACCTTGGAAGTGCATAAGTTCAGATCTATTATGAGTAGTGTTGGGTGTATGCATGGAAGTGATGTTCTCATCATCCTCCCCTTCTTGCATTTGAGTCATCCTCGACTCAAGCTCATCTTCTTCACCCAAATATGAGTTCAAATCTGCAATGTTAAATGTGGGACTAACCCTGAACTCTACAGGCAGATCAAGCTTATATGCATTATCATTAATCTTAGCCAACACCTTCAATGGACCATCAGCTCTAGGCATCCACTTAGACTTTCTCAATTCAGGAAATTTATCTTTGCGCAAATGCAAACATACGAGATCACCAGGTTCAAAAGTTAAACTCTTTCTACCTTGACTACCAGCAACCTTATACTTAGCATTCATGCACTCTATGTTTTCTTTAGTAGTTTCATGCAGTTTAAGGACAAATTCAGCATGCTTCTTAGCATCTAAATTTACTTTTTCAGAAGTAGGAATATGCAATAAATCAATAGGAGCACAAAGATTCTAGCCATATACTACCTGAAAAGGGCTCATCTTTATGGTAGAATGCAGCGATTTGTTGTAAGCAAACTCTACATGAGGTAGACATTCTTCCCACAGCTTCAAGTTCTTCTTCAAAACAACCCTCAACATAGTTGATAACGTGCGGTTGACAACATCAGTTTGTCTATTCGTTCGGGGGGGTGACAAGTAGTAAAAAATAGTAGCTTGGTCCCCAATTTCGCCCAAAGGGTGCGCCAAAAGTGACTCAAAAATTTCGCATCCCGATCTGAAACAATGGTATTAGGCACTCCATGTAGTCAAACGATCTCTCTGAAAAACAAATCAGCAACATTTGTAGCATCATCGTTCTTATGACAAGGTATAAAATATGACATTTTGGAAAATCTATCCACAACAACAAAAATACTATCTCTACACTTCTTTGTTCTAGGTAGTCCTAAAACAAAGTCCATTGAAATATCCTCCCAAGAAACACTAGGCATAGAAGAGGCATATATAAACTGTGTGGATTAAGCCGGGACTTAGCTTTATTGCATGTAGTGCAGAGAGAAACATAGCACCCAACACCACGCCTCATTCAGGGCCAATAGATTTGGCCAGAATGTCCTCTGTCTTCTTGACACTGAAGTGTCCCATCAATCCTCCCCCATGCGTCTCCTATAGCAACAAAAGACTAACGGAGCTAGTTGGAATGCATAGCGTGTTAGCTCTAAACAAGAATCCTTTACTTAAGACAAATTTATTCCAGCTCTTTCCCTCTTGACAAGTCAACATGGCATCTGTAAAAGTATCATCTTGAGCATAAAGTTCTTTAATTGTTTCCAAACCAAAAATTTGACAATCAAGTTGAGATAACATGGTATAACGCCTAGACAAAGCATCAACAATAACATTCTCTTTCCCTTTCTTGTGTTTGATAACATATGGAAACGATTCAATGAACTCTACCCATTTAGCATGTCTACGGTTCATTTTACTTTAACTACGAATGTGCTTTAAAGATTCATGATCTGAGTGTACAAGAAACTCTTTAGGCAATAAATAATGCTGCCATGTTTTTAAAGTTTGAACAAGAGCAAATAATTCCTTATCATAAGTAGAATAGTTCAAACTAGGCTCACTAAATTTTTCACTAAAATAAGCAATAGGTTTACCATCTTGTAGTAACACACCTCCAAGTCCAATTCCACTAGCATCACATTCAAGCTCAAAAGTCTTACCAAAATCAAGAAGTTGGAGAAGTGAATGATTGTTCTTATGCAGGGCCCCAATGGAAAGGAACACCTTTCTTGGTGAGCTCATTCAATGGTACGGCAATGGTGCTGAAATCCTTGACAAAGTGTCGATAAAATCCAGCAAGTCCAAGAAAATTTCGCACTTGTGTGACCGTGTTAGGAGTTGGTCAACTCTGTATAGCCTCGTTCTTGGCTTGATCAACTTTAATGCCTAGTGGAGTACTAGCATAGCTAAGAAACTGTACTCGATCAGTGCAAAAGGTGCACTTCTCAAGGTTAGCAAATAAACGTGCATTGCGTAGAGCATGAAAAACAACACGTAAATGATCAAGATGTTCCTCAAGTGACTAGCTATATATCAATATGTCATCAAAATATATCATCACAAATTTACCAATGAAAGTACGCAAAACTTCGTTCATGAATCACATGAAAGTACTAGGTGCATTAGTTAAACCGAAAGGCATCACTAACCACTCAAATATACCGAACTTAGTTTTGAACGCTGTTTTCCATTCATCTACTAATTTCATGCAAATTTGGTGATATCCACTACGCAAGTCAACTTTAGAAAACAAAGTAGAGCCACTTAATTCATCAAGCATGTCGTCTAACCTAGGAATAGGATGACGATATCTAATGGTAATATTATTAATAGCTCTACAATCAACACACATGTAACGTGCCCAAAAATCATTAAGATGGATTAGCTAAGCATATCATGTTTATGTGTGTAAATTATGGATCGTTGTGAACTTTTGTTGTTGTAATAAAGTTTGTTCTGAAATTTCGAACTTTTAACTTGAATTCAAGCTTTTATATGAATCCATAAAAATGTATTTCTAAAAGTTGTTGAAAGTAATTTATTTAAAACTAGATTATTTATCATGAATTAATATAAATTTTACCAAATTTTTAAGAAGTCAAACTAAATCAATAAGGCAGATCTGAAAAGAATTTAAATTTGACAACTGGGGAATGAACAGTGCAAGCAACGAATTTTCCTAGGTTCCATTTGAATATGAGAACACTCACAAAATTTTTTAGAATTGTTAGAATTTATTTGCTATTTTAAATCGCTCAGTCAAACTCATTTCATTTCAGTCAAAATCCAAATTCAAACTCGGGTCCGATTTAACTGTTCTGACCGGACCCAAACCGAGTTGGTTCTATCGCACCGCCTCCTTGTGCCACTCTCCGACTGGACCCATTTGCCACTCAATTTGACTCAACCCGTTCACTGCACTACTTTGCTTCAGCCACTGACAGGAGGGCCCCACCTGCTAGGGTCGTCGTCTTCCTCGCCACTCGGCTGTGCGACGCTGGCACTAGCGCATGCGTGCCACGACGCCTACCTCGACACCTCATGCTTCTCCGAAAGCCCTTGAGGCATTGCTTGGGCTTCATGAAGCTCCCAGGCCAACTCACTTCCTCCCTGTCGCACTCTCTCGCCATCCCTGACCTCTTTCTTGTTTCGGCTGAGGTAGAAGACGAAGGGAGCTCCACCACCTCACTGCCTCTCGCGATCCCGCGGCCTCACCAACGGAATCCACTCTCTACGCCGCACCCATTTTTGGTGGTCCCGTCTTTGCCATCCTTTGAATCACTAGGAACGACTTTGTCGCCCTTGCCTCCAGCGGCCACGACCGTTTAGCTCATCGGCGTAACAATGAGTCTTTCTCAACGCCGCATTATCCGTTAAGATTGTAACGTTCCACTAGGTTCGTAAGTGAAGTTAGTTAGTGTTTGGTGCAACGCCAAGGGCAAGAGACCCCATCTTCTCTAAACACGGTGGACCACAACCATCTCTATTCTGGCCATCTCGGCTTCCATCGTCATCATTGTCGTGTGCACCGTGTTCTAGGAGACGGGGCGATCCTGATGCGTGCCTTCCCAAAGCTCCTCAACCACCAAAGCGCCATCTCCATGTGTGCCTCCCTTTCTGCTCCGCCTCCAGCCGCCGCGAGCTCGACACTAGTGACTATTGGACTCCGTGTCGTCGCCGGTAGACTCGCAAGGGCCTTACGCACTCGGTGAAGCCAACCCCGAGCCCGAAGACCCCTTGCAGCGATGATCTGCCGTGCACAGCCACATCGGTGTGCGCATGGCGGGAGCTCTGGTTAGCTGCCGGTGTTAAGGCCGGTGATAATTAGTCATTGGTTTTTTTATTATGTTTCTTAATGAACGTATAACATGTAGGTCCCACTGATAATGAATGTGATTAGAAATTTGATGAAGACTCTGATCTTATTACATGTGGGCCATGTGCTTAAGTGCATAGTAATCAGAGACCCAGAGATCAGCGTGTAGGACTACGGTCCATGCATCAGGCAAGATGGACCGAGCCATCGACGCAGGGTCATGAGGCCGGTGACCAGTCCATGTTGATGGTTCAAGATCGACCTCGGTCACACTTGTCATTCCCTGTGGCTAACTAAGAGTGAGTGTGAAATGTATTTAATTCATTTAGAAATTCCGAAACGAATTAAACTTGCACTAAAAATTCAAATAACTTGAAAAATTCATAACTAATTCAATTTAACTCCAAATGGAATGAAACCAATTTTGTTGGTTTTCATTTTTAATGTACTTTTAAATGGAGTTGGTTTGAAGTATGTTCCGGTTCATAAAATTTCAGAAGCCAAATTAATTTCTGAAATGAATTGTTTTACATTAGAAATTGAATTAACTTCAAAAATCCATAAGTATTTCAATATAACTCCAAACTGAGTGAAATTAATTTTGTTAGTTTTAATTTTTACTGTAATTTAACTTGGAATAAATTTGAGACATGTTTCTGTTACAAAAAAAGTTTGATACTTGTATTATTTGTACATTAATGACTTAACTTTGTAAAAATGTATAGAAAATTCTCAGGAACTCCAATTGAACTAAAATTTTCACCTAAATTCACTTAAAATCATACTCTACCTATTGTGTGATTTTCAGGCAATGTTTGAATGTTTTGAAAATTTTGGCTTTATTTGGAGTTTATTGTAAGGAATTGAAGGAGGTCCAAAACACAAATTCGAACTTAGCTAGAAGCTAGAGGAACTGAAGTTACCAGATAGGTCAAAATAAGGTTTGAAAACCAAGAGCCAGATGGTAATCACTATTCACATCCGAAAACGGGAATGTCACCTTCGGCACCGCCTGCATTCCCGGTTGGTCCTCTTAGCCATCTTGCACCCGCCATCGGCCGGCTCGCCCTTGACCTAGCTGATGTAGTGCTTCCCAACATCGCGTGTCTCACTGGCCATGTAGAGGAGGAGACCGAGCACATAGGCCGCAGCCTTGTGACCGGCGACGGCCGCCTGGTCGAGGCACACGAGGCCTCGCTACATGCCCTGGTGCGCGAAGATGAGCGTGAGGGCGACGATGAAGCAGGCCTCCGGGTTGCCGACACCGGCCAGGTGGTTTTTGACGGTGAGGTAGCGCTCGTTGTCCATCCACTTCATCGCCTTCTCCAGCTCCAGCGCCACATGCCTCCCTGCGGTGCGCTCCTTAGATGCCTTGCAACTAAAATTCAAGATGACAGAATCTTAATACAGGAATTAATCCATAAAAGAAAATTAAAAGGCCAAATTAAGGTCATTGTTGCTAGTGAGAGACATGTTTGTTGAAACACGAACCAGAATCGATGTTTCTATCGAAACTAAATTTGTCGATATTTCAAATAGAACAAACACAACCGAGACTTTCTCCTTCAGTTTAGAACTGGATATTGGACACAAAACAAAATAAACACGAGATTATTTCATGCCATATCAACTGATACGACTTTTCGGTTTTTTCTCCTTTTTATAGATTTTTAGAGGAATTACAATCAGGTTCTCTATCGGTCTTTGAAACCGAAATGAACACCAGAAGCTTTCCGACAACTAGGATGATATGCTACAGTATCATTTTCAGAAACTGACTCTGAACAAAAATAGAACAGAATACTGACTCCTTTCAGACCTACCAAAAATAAAAGAACAGAATACGTACGTAGCTCGTAGGCTGTAGAGGATAGCCATGGGCTGAGGAGAGCTCGCGGCCACGAGGCCGACAATGTGGATGACGACATCGTCAGGAAGAGTGACGGCGATTGCCGACCTTCTCGCCTTGGTCCTCTCACCGTCATGCTCCGCATGCTCACCATGGCATACATATTCAATACCGTGCGTGCTCACCATGGCACACGATAATCATTTTTATTAAACATCGAAGAGACGTATCGTAACTTCGACGCAAGAGACGAAGAGACACATCGCGTGGAAGCCGAAGCATTGAACATATTACAGACGGTTCCAACCACAAACTGTCTGTGATGTATGGAATTATCACAAATAGTTCTTGTTAAGAACCGACTGTGAATTATCACAGACGGTTATTATTAAAAACCGTGTGTCATAATTACGTATCACAGACGGTTCTAGCCATCGCTAGTAACATAAACGGCCGCGATTGTAAAACCATATGTAATAATTATAACACTAACGGTTTCTCGGGAACCGTCTGTGATGAGGCGTCTAGGCGTCTAGTATAGCATCTTTTGTAGTAGTGGACTTTGAGGATAAAGACCCGGTGTCTAGATATTTCTATGCATCAGGATTTGGAGGAGAAGAGGATGACGAGTACTAGGTGATAGCCTCGGTCGATTGCGTGTGGCAGATCATGAAGGTCTCTTTCGATTTATTTACCTTTCGCTGTTGTTTCCCTTCTGGACTCATTCGGCCTGTCGGCCGGTTAAAACTTAAGGCATGTTTATGACTACCTATGTAATATGAAGTACTCATTTTAATTATACACATGTATGGATATAGTATGTATTACTGCGTGAGATAGCTACTGATCATAGGACTATCTCGGTATGCACAAAGGGTCTTTATGTAAATTCGGGTCCCAACACTCTACCACAGTGATCAGGTTGGTTTGAGATGATGGTCTCAATCTTAAATGTGCCGATTTAAAACCCAAGTATGTATGTACTTAGCATAAGCATTGTGATTTGTGAATCTTGAGTTGGCAACTAAAGAACTGACTGATTAATAATTCTGAATTTACTCAAAAAAATAATAGACCGCGTCTACTCCATAAATATATATACTGCATTGATTACTTAGAGGGCTCTGTGATACCAAGCCACTAATCTAAGCAGTATAAATGTAGCTATTACAGGCAGGGCACTGCTCATTGCCTATCTACGTCGACGATATATACTAGAAAGGGTACACCATTAATTAATCTTTCGTCGTAAGGCTCATAGGAAATCATATATATACTAGTGGTAGATTTAGTTGCCGCCGATTCAGCTAGTAAAAGTTCACCGAGGACGTGTAAGTGGCGCCGAAGTACCAGCCCGATGGCGCGACGTTGTTCGCCGTAACCACGCGACCGTCATCGAGCTTCACCATGAACGACAGGCTCTGGCCGTTGAGATACGAATTGCTTTGCCAATTTGCACCCCAGTTCCTGCTCATCTCAATCCAGTTTGTGTTCGACCCCTTGATCCACATCTGCGTCACCACGCCGCTGCCGCCCACGTTGGTCACCACCACCAGCTCGAAGTAGTCCCTCCCGCTTATGCCGAACCTGATGCCCCCGCTCTTCTGGCACGACACCCTACAAGTACAGTCATCACATCATATGCATAAGATCTATACGAATTTGTGTGTGGTTGTGATGTTTCGCATATCAAATGCCATGATTTGCACCTCTTGTAGTTCACCGGGACAATGCCGGCTTGGTAGATGGCGATGGTCGTCCAGGCGGGCTGCGACATGTCGAAGTGCTGCCGCGGCGGGTTGCACCAGCCGCCGTTGTCGTTGGGGAGCGCGTAGTTGGGAGGGCACAAGTTGGTGGCCGTGATGGTGACGGACGTGCCGGGCTTGCACCACTTGGTCTTGCTGGTGTCGCAGACGATGGTGAAGCACGCGCCGCACATCGCACCACCGTTGAACAGCGCTGTGCTCAGCGCCGCGTTGTTCGTGCCGTACCCGGCGTTGTACAGGTTGCCGTAGCCGCACGCACCTCCTGCATACACAAATGCGTCCTTGCATGCATCAGACATTAAGCAAGATTAGTCTTTGAAGCCACCTTTTTATTTACTACTCAGTTTAATCCAGCGCTGCATGCATGCCACATTTGAAAGCAAAACTTATCTGCTTAGGTTAGTTGAACATTAAGCTTTAGTTTAGGCAGTAGCCGCACGAAACTTATCTTAAAACACTCATTCCAGAACAAATTAATTAGGTAGAAAAGGAGTGGAAAATGGAAACAAACCCATAGTGCCGGAGCCGTCGCTGCCGCCGTAGAACGTCGCCGTAGCGCTCGTCCAGTACTGGGCGTCTACTACATGATAAGCTAATCTACAGAGCAGAATAAGAAGCACCAGTACTGCTGGTTTTGCCATTGGATGTAGGATGATAGAGAGCGATAGTACTTAGACCGAGAGGATGAGTCTTGTACTGTTGGGTTCTGTTTTGCAGTTGCCGTCCTTGATCCTGGAATTTATAGTCGTGATAAGCCTCTAACTGTTACAGTGGTAGTTAGTAATTAAGTGTATGGTTCGTTCTTTGACTTTGGCACAGCAAGTTGTCAAACTAGTAAAAAATAAATTCCTGACGTGTTCTCCATGTTCTTCATCCTGTAAGAAATTCTTCTTCGTCTGGAGAAATTCCTGTCCATGTGCCCTAACCTAGATTCCTACCGTGCCACATTATCGTGCATGTGAGGGAATCCTCGGTGCTGAAAATTTCAACCAGGACAGATGGAAATAAAATTATACCATATTAAATAAACTTGACATAGCTAAAAAAAAAGTAAACTTGACATAGCTAAAGTCAGTGGAACCCAAAGAGGCCGGTACTGGATCATGGATAAATTTCAGAAAATATAATGTCTACAGCTAGTGATGGCCTCAGGCATGATACATTGCATGGTATGAACACATTTAAGTAAATGCATACATATAGAACGTATATATGTGCCGCATTCTCACTTGTACGGGGAGTTGGACAAAAGATGGTTAAAGTGTTACAAATTTCATGAAAAATACCATACATGTAATCAGATTATTCCGCTATATATTGTTCTTTAGTTTTGAGATTAACTATAGCTCTCTATATTAAACATATGGAAGGATTAATATGGGGTGTGCTTCGGTACACCTCTTTAAGAAAATTTTACGAATCTTAAAGCAAAGTAGTTAATATTAGGTGTGGTCAAATATGAAGTAGCCTAAAAAAATAAATCAAATCGAAGATTTTCCCCACTTAATATTCAAATCTATATCTATATCTAATTAATCTTTAGTTTGATTTATTTCTTGTGCATATACCGATTTACCCCCACGTAATATTAACAACTTTGCTTTTTGGTTCGTAAACTTTTCTAAAAGAGGTGTACTGAAGAAAGACCCAAGATTAATTAGGTTCCTGTGAGAGATAACTTCCACTATTGTTGTTAAAATACAGCAGCTGATCTAAGTTTTAATTTTATTCACCCAATGCTGTTTGTGTAATTAACTAATATTCCTTAATTAAAATTCAACTTCGGAAGCTTATTCTGTCTGCAATGTTGGTTAATCTCATTAGCCATTTCTTTCTACTCTAACAAAACTAGTTGAAGATACTTCCTCTGATCAAGAATATGCGACGTTTCGGACATCGGCAACCGACCATCAAAATTTATATAAATATCTTATAAAATTATTATATTATTAAAATATTATTTATGACTAATATATGGGTACCAATCTAAATTGTTTTTATGTATTAGTAGTCAAAGTTAGAGAAAAGTTTGTTTTGATGCACTTGCAACCCCAAACTATATGATACGGTGCATTATTTCCAGTGGATGCATAATTTGGATATTTCAAAATTAACATATTTTTGTGCATGTCATTCTTCCTGTTGACAATCCAAGAAGGTTTTCACGCTAGCAAAAAGAGGGTTTTAAAGGTATAATATACAGTTGTGAGGGTACCGTCCAGTGTGACGTGTGCATCCGCCATTGCCATCTGTCAAGTTCTGAATTGTAGTTTAACTTCTCTGAACTGATAGCTAGCTAGAGCCCACAAATAAGGTAATTAATCTTCTGCAAGAAAGCTTTAGAAACCTCTTCATCGGAATGGGTCCGTCCGTCCTCACGACGTACGTATACCACCGTACCTTCCGGACGGATTAATTGAATTAATTGGACATCATTGTCACCTCAAAACCTCCTGCAGGTCAACCATGCACTAGTAGTACATATTTTCTCGATACATTTATTAATTACTGGGTTCTTGTATTCTGCTACGTAGTTGTGATTAGTTAGTTAAGCAGGGCACTCTCGATGCATTTTTTCTAAAGCCATATCTAGAAGAAAAGAGAATACATTAAATGAGTCTTTAGATACTACTATCCAAATGCATAATATGTATACGTTGTATTTAAGCCCTACAAGATCAATAACTTCTTCTCTTCCACCATACGTGCTCTCTGTCTCCCTTCCCAATCCCCATTCTCAAAATTTCTTTTTATTTTGTGATTAGAAAGAAGACGCACACACCATTACGCACGCACACCACACATGCCAGTGTGCCCCATATAGGACACGTCTAGACAAACGGGGGCTGAGGATAAATTAGTAATCTCACAAAATTCGTACTGAAACGGACTCGTGTGTGCATAATAGGTGAACACCAGGATTTGAACCTTGTGTACACCCAGGACTCCACAACCTATACTCTAAATTTCTTGGTTCTCTCAAATGGGTTGTATTTTGCATCAGATATAGCTCTACTCTCTCTTCCTTAACTCTGCTTGTACGTCAGATTTTTTACTAGTTGGCACTCTATAGAAACTCCTGACATCATTGCACTGGGAGTGCCCTCAGAACATGTAGACACTATCAGAAACAGGGTTTTTCCCGAGTGCCAAAAACACTCGGGAAATAAGGCCAAACACTCGGGAGTAATAGTTCCCGAGTGTAACACTCGGAAAACAACACTCGGGATAGATTAGTCGGGGTAAAAATATTTTCCCGAGTGTTACACTCGGGAACTATTACTTTCCCAAGTGTATACATATACACTCGGGAAATTAACACACTTGGGAGAAAACCCTCCTGAACGGCTTCTCCACCTGTAACAGAAATTTTTACCGAGTGTGGACACTAGGGAATATGCTGAAGGAATACTCGGGAATGTTTCGAACGTTTGACGGCTGAAACCAGGGAAAATTGACACGTGTCTATTTTTTCCCGAGTGCATAGCGAAAATGACACTCGGGAAAGATTCCGACGAAGCCCAGAGAAAAGTGCCACGGGGCACATGTTCCCGAGTGTCGACACTCGGGAAAGTTTTTGGTCGATTTCTCGAGTGTCGACACTCGGGAAAGGTTTGACACTTGGGAAATTGACCGAACAGCAGAAACCCATTTTTCACAAATTGAAGAAAAATCCATTCCACAGCAATCAAATAATCCATCCATCCATTCCACAACAATCAAATAATCCATCCATCCATCCATCCATCCCTTCCACAGCAATCAAATAATACATCCATCCATCCATTCCACAATATATGTATATATCACTACTACAGGAAGCCACATCACAGACGGTTCGGAACCGTCATCACAGACGGTTTCCGAACCGTCTATGTTTGTTGATGCGTGATAACGAGCCATTATCACGAGCGGTAAAAACCGCTGCGTGATACATAATATCACGAGCGGTTTTAATAAAAACCGTGCAGCGAAGTCTAATATCACGCAGCGGTTTGGACTAGAAACCGTCTGTGATATGGGAATATCATAGACGATTCTAAAGAAAAACCGTCTGTGATTTGTGAATATCACAGACGGTTCTAACGAAAAACCGTCTGTGATTTGTGAATATCACAGACGACTTTTGTTGAGAATCGTCTGTGATATTCCCATATCACAGACGGTTTGTTTTTATAACGGTCTGTGATATTTCGTATCACAAAGGGTTTTAGTAGAAACCGTTTGTGATACTTGCCTTCACAGACGGTTTTAACAAAAAACCGTCTGTGATAGCTGAAACCCCTGACCACAATTTTGATGTTTTTCTGGCTAGCCTCAGGAATTGCTAGCCATGCCCTCTGAAAACAAGCATGCACAAAAACAGATTCAAGCATGCACAAAAACAGATTCATTAGAGATAATCAATTGTTGACAACTCAAAGTGATCATTACTCAAAATAAATTACAAAAGATCGCATTTGTTCAAGTATTGTCGCTATAGTTACAACTAGATTACAATTGTTTACGTTGAGAGGTGTCGACGGGGTGATGCTCTCGGTTGGTGACAAAGTGAAACTCTCCATTGTCGTTAATGATTTCTGTGTTGATAAAGTTGTAGAGCTTCCCTCGAATGTCCTTGATCTCTTCCGCAACGAGTGAATCACATTGTAAATCCAAGACCTATCGCTACCAAGAGTAAAGTGGTAAGCTATATATATTTAAATTTATAATTAGGAAATAATTATTTCGAGATTGACAAACCTCAGGATCCTTCTTCCTAGCTCTAAGGATTAGTGCATATGATAGCGAGCGTAGATTGCACATAACTCATCATCTTTTTGTTTGGCGGCCTTTGCAAAAATAGAATTACATATATAGGTATAGTCGATTCGAGACACGTTATTATGAAGTATGATATAGGATTATCGTGTTGTAGCGTGCATCGAAAAATCCATCTGTGTGTTAGTTGGGTGCTCTTTCCATTGTATATTCCTTTGTTGGCAACATAATTGATGAGCGACCTACATGATTGAAAAAGTTATCCTCGGCCATTTCAAGCGAATGAAGATTACAATAGAGTTATGTAAGGAGGAAATGAGCATACCTCTCGAGTATTCCTCTTAGCATGCTGAAGTCGTGCTTGTTGCGGTTTAGGGAATCAAGGTATATCACATGGTTCCTCTTGGGTATAATAACTAAAAGGATCCAGTGGTACCTACTCATGTATGTCGCTATAGTCATTAAACCTAAGTTCGTGCTGCGTATAAAGTACAAATGAAATTTGTATAGCAAGTAGTGACACTTACCCCTGGTTGTAGGGCACCACTATGTACTTCATGTTCATCTGACGAAACAATGACCTCGTTATGTATTTCTCGACGAAGGACGAGTCTTCTTAGATGGTTTGCAACAATACCACATGTGGGTCGAGGAAACCCACCGGTTCTTTCCATTCCCGGATATTTTTCAGCATGTATCTATACATAAGCAATGGGTTGTGATATTTATCAGTATTACATGAATGTAGAACTTGATTGTACGCACTTACAGTGTCCAACATTGTAGAAGCGAGACGTCAAGGCCAACGAGGTTGAATAGTTCATATAAGTCGTTGAAGCCCACGACGAAGTACCTCGTCCCGTTGAAGAAATGCTCGTCCTCGTATCTGACGGTGATTCCAGTATCACACCCCTTCTTTTGGGTCTTGTCCAAGTACCAGGCATGCAAAGCCTGACAAGCATATCCAGCACCCATTAATACTGCGTTGGAGCACAACGGTTTTCCGATGATGTAGTTCTCGGGTATCACGGACTTCCCGGACTTGGGAGGCGCCTTAACGTTCGTTGATTTCGATTTGGCCTTAGCGATTGGCAGCGCCTTTTTGTGAGACGACTCGGGAACCGATACGTCGGCACGCTTTTGCTGTTCCTTCGGCGTCTTCTCCACGGGAATCGAAGAGGTGGCCTTCGAGGCGAAACATGAGGTGGAGTCATCGAGGTCCGTTGGAGAGGAATGGTTGTGTCGGATCGCGCTTCTTTGGGTCCAGAGCGATGTTGTTCTTGGGCCACTGGATAAAAGAGTGGACGGCATCCCCTAGTGTTATGATCTCTTCGTTCGGGCGAATCTTCAGCGGGATGGCTCAGAAATTGACATGTACCATATCCACCTGCACCTTGGCGTAACCCTGCGCCAGCTGGGCACCGTGCTGCACTACCCCTTCCTCGTATGGATACACCATCCCCTGCGCAGCCTCAATACAAAGGGACCCATTCATCCTCACTTGGAGCTTGCACGGCGTCGGCTCCTATAAAACGATGTGCAATTAGCTAAGGCGTCCTATAGGTCTATCTTTGGTGCATTCCATAGATGTACGTTACCTTGATGTCGTCTATCGATGTCGGATGTAAATCGTCGTGTCGGACGTCGTCATGTTCAGAATTATGCGCGGACACGACGCTACTCCGACGTCGAGGAGGACTGCCTCCCGAATTAACGGGGGCGGCTTGCAACCGCTGGCTCAGGAGTATCTCTATTTGACCCTGCAATGTTGCTATCTTTTCTTCAAATTTGTTAGTAATCATCTGTACCAACCGGTCGTCGTGCTCGGCCTTGGATCTCTTCCTACTCCTATACGTGCAGTAGTTGTCCGCGAATCCATGATTCTAAGATACGTTAACCCCAAGGCCTCGCGTGCGACCCGGGTGCTCCTTGTTTCCCAAGGTCGTAGATAGTTTATCCTTCTCCCTGTCTGCATGGAAGGAGCCTTGGGAAGCTTGGGCAGTCAAGTCACGCTGCCAGAGGTCATCATGTTATTATAGACACTATGAAGTTATGGACTTATTAACTAGGTACTTCGACATATTTACCACACGTTGGGACACTTTCTGGTCTGCCGGGTTTGTAAAAGAGATGCTGCCCGAAGACGAGACTTTTGCCCTCGCTTTTAACCAGCTTAGGGAACGCGGGTCTGTGACATCAGGAAACGGGTTCTGCTCCTCCGCTGCCCATTCCTCGTATTTACCCGCGTACCCAGTGGTGCCGAGTCTGTACGGGTGAGTGTTTCGTGTCTGGAGAGCTTTGTGCGCTGCACTTTGCTACTTAAATTCGGCCGTCGTTTTCATAGCCACAAAGGTGTCCCATGCTTCCCGTGTCAAGAATCTATACTACGCGAAGGGCGTCTGACCCGTGTTCACGTACTTCGTGACAAGAATGCTCTTGAAGGTCCTCCACGATTTATGCATCGTGAGCATCGCCGTCTGTCACACGTGTGCCACGTGTGCTTCTAGAATAGTGAACTTCTCTGAAAGTTCTGTCCACAGCGCGTCTTTCGCTTCTTTCGTCAGGTCCTTCCACCTTGGTGTGGTGGGGACCCGTTCCCTTCCAAGTATCCCGCAGATGGTCCGAAATCTCGCCGCTGATCTCTTGGGACTCAGAGGGACCCCAAAGTCACTGACCTCCGTGATGACCAGTTGGCCCAAAGGCATTTTCGATTGTCCTCTGCCATCTCGCTTCCGTGTCATTATCGTCGACGGTGACGGCGGCCTCGTCGGCGCCTCTTCCATCTGCGGCGTCGGTGTTGGCGCCTCTTCCATCTGCGGCGAAGACGGTACCTTTGTCATCTCGCTTACTTGCTATCTATATAAGTTACATATGCAATAAAATTTATTGCAAGTGTCCCAAATTAACATATACATTTAAACTTAATAATATGCTCAACATGTGCAATATTAGCAAATAATCATAATTAATTCCAGCATAAATATGAAACAATTAATCTCAGGAAGAAGTACAGAGGTTGACTATAGAGATCAAGATGGCAAATGAAAAGTTGAATGAGCTCATACAGACTACTAACATTCCTAACACTCTTTAATCCACCAGCTTCTATTCTAACACTCCTAACACTCCTTAATCCACCAGCTTCTCTTGTGATCTTTGTATAGATAGAAACTAGTGATACAAATCTTTGCCCGAGCCTACTTCATCGAGCTCGACACACTGGAGTGTACCATTTGCTTCGTGCCGTGGAGGATTGGCACGAAGCAAAGGTACACTCAAGTGTGTCAGGATCGACGAAGAAAATGCTAAGCAAAGGTTTAATGCTTCATGTACAGAAGACTAGCCTTTAATGAAGACATAGAACTAGAATCAAGTAAAATGATCGACGAAGGAAATGCTAAGCAAAGGTTTAATCCCAACATAGAAACAAAATAGAATCAAGTAAAACTTTCTTTTTGGATTGTTGTAAAAAATGCAATTTTAGCAAAATTTCAGAATTAATCTCAACAAAATTAATTAGCATTAAAGCATAATTCCTAAAGAATTTAACACTCCTTAATCCACCAGCTTGTCTAAGGAAATGCAAAGGAATCACAGACGGTTCTTAATAAGAACCGTGCGGATTAAACTCTCGACCAATAAAAGGTCTAGAGATTAACGAAGGCACGACACTATTCCAACATATTGATTGATGATATTATGTGCTCTCGAAGGAGAGGAGCTAAAGAACAAGTCTTTGCCATCTCAATCCTATTGCCTATACTCTTCATTAAATGAATATGATAATATAAATTCAAACTATGAGCTCTAAACAATACTTTGCTTAACGTCAAATGATCTCAAGCTAATCTAAAACAGATTAAACTTCGATCAAACAGAGGTTGACTATAGAGATCAAGATGGCAAATGAAAAGTTGAATGACCTCATACAGACTACTAGAAGAATCACAAACTAGTCATTAGATTACCAACGAAAACTGAATACTCTTAATAGAACTTAACATGAAGAATCAAAATAACTAGCTTTCAACCGAAAGTAACCAATTAACAGTACATCATATTGACAGTAGCAAGTAATACAATAGAGCTCAAGTATGAACTAACTATCACATTCAATCTCAGTATAAGACAGAGTTCATCACAGAGCATATCAACAAAGCCCACTGATCAATTTGTAATATCTTCAGTATTAGATTCAGAAATCAGAACTAATACAGATCAAGGTATCAACTAGCATTGCATATATATATATATATATATATATATATATATATATATATATATATATATATATATATATATATATATATGCAAAGATCAACCGAATCGCCACAGAGGAGCAATACTCACAGAGAGGATGCCGCACAAGAACTCACGGTGCACAAACACTATTCCAACATATTGATTGATGATATTATGTGCTCTCGAAGGAGAGTAGCTAAAGAACAAGTCTTTGCCATCTCAATCCTATTGTCTATACTCTTCATTAAATGAATATGATAATATAAATTCAAACTATGAGCTCTAAACAATACTTTGCTTAGCGTCAAATGATCTCAAGCTATTCTAAAACAGATTAAACTTCCAATCAAGCAGAGGTTGACTACAGAGATCAAGATGGCAAATGAAAAGTTGAATGAGCTCATCTGAGACTACTAGAAGAATCACAAACTAGTCAATAGAACTGATCAATTTGCAATAGAACTATGAGCTCAACCGAAAGTAACCAATTAACAGTACATCATATTGACAGTAGCAAGTAATACAATAGAGCTCAAGTATGAACTAACTATCACATTCAATCTCAGTATAAGACATAGTTCATCACAGAGCATGTCAACAAAGCCCACTGATCAATTTGCAACAGAACTATGAGCTCAACCGAAAGTAACCAATTAACAGTACATCATATTGACAGTAGCAAGTAATACAAATTCACGTTGACATCAAAATATATGAGAGATTATACAAGTCCATATATAACACATGATGTTATGGAATAAATTAATTACATTGGAGTAAATTCTTAATTAAAATATAGGCCTTCCTCACTGGGTTCTTCCTCAAGCCTAATGCCATTTCCGAAAGGAGGCAACTCGTCAAATTGATTGTATTCTTCGTCGTCCACTACATTCTCAACTCCGACAATCCTCCTTTTTCCATGAAGAACTACGTGGCGCTTCTTATTTGCCGGGTCGGTTACATAAAAGACTTGAACAACTTGGTTAGCCAGTACGAATGATTCATCTTTGTATCCGACACGTTCGAGGTCCACGGTAGTGACACCGTACTTGGCGACCTTCACCTATGGGAGATGGACCCAACGGCACCGAAATAGGGGGATCTTGAAAAGCACGTAGTCGAGCTCCCATATCTCCTCTATTTGCCCATAATAGATGTAATATACCGTTCAGACAATAGAGAGAGTTAAATGATTTAGAGACAAAATTAATAGAATTATTTAGTTGAATATTCGAAATTTTGGGTTTAGAGGCAAACTAGGCCTTCGGCCCATGGCCTTGTGGCCCATGTGCGAGGCTGTCTAGCATTAAAGCGGGGCTAGATTGAGGAAACCCTAGCTACCCTGTTGTTTTCCCCCATGCCGCCGCCCCCAAGCTAGGCATATCTTTTGTTGCTGCTTGGAGCCGCCGCCGCCCCTACGGCCTCCTTTCTCCCAGCCGGTTCTGCCTGGCGCCACCGCCCCTGCGGCCTCCTCTCTCCTTCCCTGGCCGAGGTTCCCTTGTCTCCTCTCCCTTAGGCGCTGCCTCCTCCAGCACTTAGGTGCCACCACCTCCAGCAAATTGGCGCCGCCTCCTCCCTGCTTGTTGCCGTGGCGCCGCCTCCTACCTGTGCGCAGCCCACTCTGTGCGACGCAGCGCCGCATCCGTCTCCCTTCCCCGCCTCTTCTTCCCAGTCCACCACCGCCAGATCCGGTGGCTCCGCCGCGCCGAGTTGAGGTGGAGGGTGGGAGGCAGCAGCCATGGCTGCGGCAGAGGAGAACCGCTTGCATCCGTGGACTTCTCCTCGACCCCGGCCGCTGACGCGCCGATGCCGGCCTCCACCCTGCCGCTCACTGGTTGCCTCCGCCTCCTCTGGGGCGAGCGCGACGAGCAGGAGCTGGCGGGCCTCATCGTCGAGGTCTACCGCGCCGTCGGGCCCTGTTTCCTCCGCCGCCCCTGGACCACTACGCTGCCACCCCTCGGTGCTACCCGCCAGCGACGTCGCCGCACTTGGTTTCCCTGCGCGCCCCGTGCCTGGCCCGGTCCACACCGCCTCCCTCAGCCCGCGCGTTCCCCTTGTCGCCACCCCGGAGCACCTCACCTCCGCCTGGATTCCCCTCCTCCTTCCAGATGTCGTGGAGTAGTGATGACAGTGGTGACTCGAATGATGAACATACATTCGATCTAGAGATGATGCGTTGACAACAAGAGGAAAGGTAAAGGTCTTGTTTCTGTATCCGAATAAGAGTTCAACCCCGAAGTCTGTCAACGATCTTAGATTTGATGGTGTGAACTTGAGTTCTGATCTTCAGGATGTGGATGTGCAAGATGAACCTTTGAACTTTGTTTTGCTTGATGGAACCTAGAGTAATTCTGCTGCATTATACTGAAGGTTGAAGATTACTTGCTATCGAATGGAGGGTAGCATCGCTGAGATGTTCGGCCACGTGCTCGACGTGGAGTTCTCCGACAGCGACAGGAAGTAGGGTGTGTACATGGGTATTGATGTTTTCGGCCGAATTACTCTTGGTGATGGGCAATGGAATGTAAGTGCCAATATCGGCTTCCTGTCAACTCATGATCGATCAGAGTTATAGTGTTAATACAAGAATATTGCATACGTTTCTGTAGTCCACTTTGAAACTGAAATTGGCAACTAAATTTAGTAAGGTCTCTGAGTGTAACTCTACAATCTTATTTCAGAAACTTGGTGCTCACTTGATGCGTATGCTTTAGCTCAAATATTTTACTAGGTTACATTACCTTATCAGATTTTAGTTGAAAACATGCTGATTATGCCTCGATCAATCGACTATTACACTCCGCGATAGTTCATCCTTTTCTTTTACCTTGCCTTCATGTAAATACGCTCAATTAGACTTTATCACCTTCTTCTTTATGCTTTAGTGCCTAATACCTAGCAGCCACAAGGTTTATGTGCTCAAACACTTTTACCAGTGTGAGAAATTGTTTTTAACACTGCTGTCCCGAGTAAATTTCTGTTTAGCATGTTGTCTAGCTTGAGTAGGTAAGTGCTTAAACTTGAGTTATGGGAAGATGATGTAGAGTGTTGCGAGTGAAGTCTTATTAAGCAGGTTTGATTGAAGCTTAGTATATTCTTGGTTACTAGGTGATGGTGACTACCCGGGGCTAGTGCTTTTTTGTCATCGTCTTCTATCTCACGGTTGAGGCAAGTGCAAGTATTATTAATGAGTTATTATATTATATACTTGATGGATGCCATAGTTGATTGATGTCGATTATTGCTTGGTAATGTTGCTGAGCCTAATGCCATAGTTGAGTGATGATGCTTACTACTTGGAAATGTTTACATGATACTGCATGCTAATGGTTACTTGATGATGCGTACATGTTGATGTCTATATGGTGATGCTTACATGATAATGGTTATATATTGATGGCAAGAATGATGGGAAAAGGTGAGCAATGAGGCTGCCTTGTTAACGATGAATCATGATAATGATAATGGACATGCGCATTTGCATTTCTGCATGTTCATTTCTGAACCTTGGACTACGTGGTAGCCAAGGGGTTGTTTCCTTGAGGTCCCCGTCAGGCATTGGATGGGTGTTAGATCCCCATCATGCATTAGACGGGCTTTGTTCCCCATACCCGTGGAAAGTCATGTAACTAATCCGGTGAGGTCGGTGAGAACTGTTACATGACTTGGAGTGTGGGCTTTTGTTCCCTGTGCCTAGAGGGCACAGGCTTTGAGTAGGTATCGACGGATACCCTACTCGGCATTACCGGTAATTGCAAAGAAGTGAAGAATGTGCATTCATGACATGTTCATTGCATTTCTACATAAGAAATGGATCTGTGGTATATAATGTTACTGTTCATGATGTGATTGGTATATAATGATGTTGCTCATGATGTGATGGTTTATTCCTTTTGACTACTTATAGTACTATGTTTGATTTCCTATTGCACTTTGCTGAGTCGTAGACTCACTCTTGCTGTGTTGTGCTTGCTAGGTACCTCTCAAGGCAGCGTTATGCATGGGACGGGGTAGACTTCGTGCACGTCAAATAATCACTAACCACAATGAATAACCTAGTCCTTTTATCCACAATTCGTATTCTTGATAATTGCTCTAGATTCAGTTGGTGGCCATCCTTCGTGGTGGATGTTTAATTTGTGGTCATGGATGACCCATTTATGTTCTTATTCATTCGTTGATTGAGTTCATTTAATACTCGTGATGGATTACCATATTTTTAGCTGATTAGCATATTTTGGATGTTTGGATTATTGGATAATGCCATAATAATCTGTTAGAACCTTCGGTATAGCCATTATACAAAGGAGGTTCTGCCGAAATTTAGTAAAAATATTTAGTTTAGTGGCACTCCAGGCTCATGTTGGGCTGGGGTGTTACAGTTGGTGTTAGGGGTGTTACAATAGGAGCTCCTCATCCCATCGGTACTGAATGCATCTATGTGGACACCGCTGTTCTGGACTGTGCTCTTTCTATCCTGAGCTGCCGTATAAAATGTGTACCCATTTATGTCGTATCCTTGCCATGCGACAATTGTAAATTGTGGCCCTCGTGCCAACCATAGCAGCGTATCATCACTTGATGACCTCCCAGTGATTCACACCTTTAACCATTCGTTGAACCGACGGTTGTGCTCTCTCGTGATCCAAACCTCCGACCGGTTTGGATTCTGTTGGCGCACCATGTCTTTGTGCTCGTCGATGTACGGGGACACTTCGGTCATGTGTTGCAAGACCGTGAAATAGGCTTGAGCGTACGTATCCAGATCGGGAGTGATTGATTTCCTTCCGATGGTCCCGATACCATCCAGTCTCCCCTCATGGCGAGATAGAGGCACACCTATCGGTTCCACCTAAGCCATGTAGTCGACGCAGAACTCAATGACCTCTTCGGTTGCATAACCTTCGATGATGCTGCCCTTCGGTCGAGATCGATTCCGTACGTAGGACTTGAGAATTCCCATGTACCTCTCGAACGGGTACATATGACACAAGAAAACGGGGCCGCATATCTTTATCTCTTTCACAAGGTGAACAATGAGATGGACCATGATATCGAAAAATGATGGAGGGAAATACATCTCAAGATGACATAGAGTCGTCACCACCTCGGCCTGCAGAGCATCTAGTCCTTGGGGATCAATGATCTTTTGAGCAATTGAGTTGAAAAAATAACACAGCCTCAAGATTGCCACTCGGACCTTGTTCGGCAAGATACTTCTAATTGCAACCGGAAGTATTTGTGTCATCAGCACATGACAATCATGAGACTTCATACCAATTAATTTCAAATCTTGCATAGAAACAAGGTTCTTAATGTTAGCAGAGTAACCAGATGGGACTTTCACTCCATGCAAGCTCTGGCACAGTTCATTTCTCTCGGCCTTGGACAGAGTGTAGCAAGCTGGGGGAAAGTACGTTCGTCCTGTATCGGTCTCTTCCGGTGCTAACTCGGTCCTTATGTTCATATCAACCAAGTCACGCTATGCGTTAACACCATCCTTTGTTTTGCCACTAATGTTCAGCAAGAGACCAATCAAGCTATCACATACATTCTTCTCTACGTGCATGACGTCGATGCAGCGGCGAACTTCTAAGTGCTCCCAATAAGGCAAGTCCCAAAAAATTGACCGCTTCTTCCAGATGTTCTTCTCACGGGTTCTTAATTTTCGTCCCTTCCCAAGCACAACATCGATATCCTTAACCATATCATAGACCTCTTTCCCTCTAAAAGCTCTTGGAGCTGAATCGTTCTCCTTATTTCCGTCGAATTGTTTTTTCATCTTGCGGTATGGGTGACTCCTGGGAAGGAACCTACGGTGACGCATATACACAGTTTTGCGTGAGTTGTTCAGCCATACACTCTCCGTAGCATCTAAGTAGTGCGGATAGGCTTTGGCTCCTTTTGTACTGAAGCCCGACAGGTTACCAAGGGCAGGAAAATCATTGATGGTGCAGAACAACATGGCGCGTAAAGTGAAGTTCTCTCGCTTGTACGCATCCCATACTGCATTCTTCGCTCCACAAAGTGTCACAAGATCTTCCAAAGAATGGTGCTAGGTACACATCAATATCATTTCCGTGTTGCTTCGCCCTTGGATAAATAGTGACATCAAAACGCGTTCCGCTTCATACACAGCCAATGAGGAAGGTTGTACATACATAGATTCACGGGCCAGGTGCTATGTCGGCTGCTCATGTTACCGAAAGGATTCATTCCATCTGTACTCAACCCTAACCTTATGTTCCTCGGTTCCGCACCGAACTCTTCGAAGCTCTGATCAAAGTTTCTCTGCTGGGCAGAATCAGCAGGGTGTCTTAGCTTTTCATCTCTCTTACGCTCCTCTGAGTGCCAACGCAGCAACCTTGCCTCCTTTGGGTTCGCAAATAAACGCTTCAAACGTGGGATCACAAGCAGATACCACAACATCTTAGCAGGAGGTCCTTGCTTCACCTTAGCAGTATTCTGACGCTTGTATCGGGATACTTTGCACACGGGACATACATGCATGTCTGCATACTCTTTACGGTAGAGGATACAATCGTTCGGACATGCATGTATTCTTTCTACTTCCATTCCCAATGGACAAATAACCTTCTTTGCTTGATAAGTGGTTTGGGCAACACGTTTCTCCGGAAGGATGTCCGCTAGGAGACCTAACAACGCCTTTGAAACTCTTATCGGACCAACCATTGCTTGCCTTCAATTTCAGTAGTTCAAGCACGGTTGACAACCTTGTATATTCCGCTTGCAACCAGGAACAAAGGTCTCACCAAGTCCTCCCTAAAGCCCTCGAATTTACAAAACTCTCTCTCATCAGTAGTTCTCTTCGCATCGCGTAGCATCCGATCCAGATTGTCATCGTACACCTATCCTCATCAAAAGCATAGTCCACATCCGGAAATCGTTGACTTCCTCGGCGATGTTGTCATTATTAACTTTTGGTATAATCTGCTCTTCACCGTGGATGGTCCAACATGTATACCCTTTTTGAACCCTTCAATCAAGTGCGCTTCGATCTGCGCGCGTTGTTAAACATCTTGATTACGCAATCAATGCATGGACAAGACATAAACTTTATCCCTTCTTCAACATATCCCGCCGTGGCTCTTCTAAAAGCAACCACGCCATTAATGTACTCTTGACTCACACGGTTCACACCGCACATCCGATTCGATCCATCTACACTACGCATGTAACAAATTAGTGTCAAATTGATTAGCGATTAATTTATAGCAAACATAAAGGGTTATAGATCGTTACCCTTGGAGCTCACGAAGAAAATATGAGTCCCTCTCCTTTCCTTCTCCTCTCTAAGGTGGCGAATGGGGAGGAGGCGGCGGTGTTGGAGACGCAAGGGGCAAGGGTCCAACCTTCTCCTCTCTAAGCTGGCGACGGATAATTATTGATTATCTGCATGATTGTTAATTAGATACGAGACAAAAGACAAGAGGAAGATCCTAATAACTAGCAAGTTGGTCCACGCGATTCTTGCAGAACCGCTTTTGATATAATTGAAACAATAAACCACTGTGATGACGTTTCTTCATGGATAAATGGAGGAAATATAAAATAGATCATTGCACATGTGACTTATCTTGGTGTGTCATAAATTCTTCTTTTTAATCTGTTCTAGAAAACAACTCATGCAATTAGTTCTGATTAAGACTTTCACCTCTTTGTATGTACTTACTCGTTTTGTCTCATCGTTGCACAAAGGAATTACACCAGATTAAAGGCTACATGTTTTGCTTTTCATTTTCTGGAATTTATATCATAGTTTTGGTTCAATAACATCCAATGGCTGCTATAGTTTAGGTTTAATTTGGGTCCATTTAAATTTGCCTTTTTCTAAGAATTTATTGCTTTTGTGAGAAGTACTAATTGAAACTTAAACCCTATGCTTTCGATTAAGGAATACAACAAAGAAAACAAATAAACATTAGGGTCTATGTACAGAGTAGCAAAATAAGGGAAAATCCTTAATCAATAGAGTGGATAAAGAATAATAAGTACCATCTGTTTAATTAGGGGAGGAGCCGCAGGTTGGAGGAGAGCTAGGGCAGGGAAGTGTGGCACCTGGGGAGGAGCAGCAGAGATCTAAGTGGAGCAGTGGCGAGGGGGCAGTTTTGCTCTCCAAAGCGGCGAAGGCGAGGAGGAGGCAGAAGATGGCGCAATGAACCTGGCAAAGGCGGCAAAGGGACACGGCCGGTCTGGCGAGGGATGTGTCGGGCTCAATTTATATGAAGTGGGGATATCACGAGCGGTTCTTAATCGTAACCGCTCGGATAACTCAATATCACGCAGCGGTTCTTAATCGCACCGCTCGTACTATCACGCACGGTTCTTATTAAGAACCGCTCGTGATATCCCGCCAATCACGCACGGTTTGTTAATAGTACCATTCGTGATAGTACACGACGGTTGTAAAATAAAACCGCTCGTGATTAGCGGATTATCACGCACGGATTGTGAATAGAACCGTCTGTGATAATTCACAGACGGTTCTATTAACAAACCGTCTGTGATATATGACTATCACAGACGGTTCTAAAAAATACCGTCTGTGATAGGCTTCCCGCGCCACCCGCAGGTCCGGACAGACCCAACACAGACGGTTCCAAAGGAACCGTCTATGATGGGGCGTCTACTATAGCCTGTTTTGTAGTAGTGTATATGTATAGATCGAACAAAAGACATGATAACAGTTCCCGAGCTCACAACATTCAAGTTCAAGTTCGAAAATGTAAGCATAAGGCATGATACATATAACAGTTCCAAATAGTAAGTTCATAGTCTTATATACATCAAACAAAAGCAAGTCTCACTGCTACCATTTGCATGCGCATAATTTCCTGCTTCAATCTTCTGTGCACAAAAGCATCATTTTGCGAGTTCTGCAGATATAGCAAAACTTAATATTAGTGTCATCTTACAACAAAAGTAAGGAATTGATATTACATGAAAAGATAATTAACCAAACTATTGACAAAGCAAAAAAATTCCTTTAAATCATGATGAGCAACATAATAACATGGCAAATCAGTTAAGGGCATGCCAGAGGTGTGGGCCAGCTAGCTTGTGGCCTAATTGATCATTGACTAATGTCATCTACAGCACATGCAAGAGAAATTTTAGTATAATGATGTACTACTGTAAAAAGGAATGAGCTGAAACTATATATGGACTTAATTAAGAGGTGCGAGGAGTGATATTTTGTTAGATATATAATTACATGCATGGTATCCACTTGTATGATGTACCTTTTAAAAGCTTTGGCAAATTCATATGTTGACGTGCTTATTAGCACCTAACAATATAGAACATGAAAAGCACAGGTGCTAAAAATGTTAAACTCCAACTCTCAATATTTTGTCATTGTGAACTCTCGATCAACATTTATGTCTCAAGCACTTATCATCAAATTCATAGAAAGGAGTGTACATACAAATTATTATATGTTGACACATTTCAAAAGAATTTATAATATAGATATAGTGAATTAGTTATATATGTAGCCATTTTTATCCATTTTATAGCAAGCACCTGATTGTGAATGTTTTCTAATATTGGTATCCTTTTAGTAGATCATGAAAATAGCAAGCACCTGGTGGTGGCCTCTTGGCGATGGACGATTCACATGATCTTCAACATTAGCACCAAAGATCTTCAAAGATTAGCAAGAGAAGCAACTGATCCCGCCGTTCTCTATATTTTCATAAGAAATTGCATTATAAGAAATTTGCAGTAGCGACCAATAATTACATTGCATGTCATTTCAATGTCTTCTGAATCAAGCACTCATAAGAGACTAACAATATAATAATCAAGATGCGCTACTAACCGAAGCAGATAAGTTAGGCAGTGGTTCCCCCGGTGGAGGGCCATTAAGTCGAGTCCTGGTCCTGAGTGCCTGCATATTTGTTTGCACATTGCCATACATTAGCCAAGTACGAATATATATATTTTTTGCATATTACTTTGTTATTGTACTACCACGCTCCAACTAACCTGCAGGAGCATTTGCTCCAACCGCTGCCTAGCCTCAATTTCCTATCGCAGCTACGCCTGAAGCTCAGAAACCTGAGAATATATCCCATGTGATAGTCGCGGTCGACTTTGAAGGTGTACTTCATCCATTGATGCATTACTCGTGGTTCGGACCTCCGAGAGAGTTGTCGGTGTGCTAATGTAGCCGGCACCCATGAAGAAACGACCATGTTTCTTCCCCTTTCCAGCCTTGTACACAGCAGTCGCGTCTAGTGGTGAATTCATTACGTCGTAGTCCGGGCCATGAATCTCCTTAGCAGCGTCAGTATATGTAGCCTGTTGAGCAAAATCATAAGGGAGCGAAAATCATCAGGGACAAAATGATCAGAAATTGTACCAAGTTCTCTGTTGCGCGCTGGCTGCACAAGGTGCCCTCCTGACCACCCCTCCTAGCTTCTACATATGCCTCCATATCGGAGACAGGCCTCTGCTTCTTCTTTTCCTGTACCCAAAAAAACCACGGTGGTCAATAAATATGTATCTGCAACATACAATCAATATGAACATGTTGACCTACCAGGTTCTTCTTGTAACGAACCATGGAGGAGCTGCCTTGACGATGTGCAGCCCCGTCCATCAATAATCTCCGCTCCCTAGCAGCACGAGAGTCCTCTAACCATCGTTCGTTGCACCACCTCTCTTGGGCAATCTGCTGCCATGCATCTTCACATTTAAGGGCCCACCAAGGTATTGCCTAAATTAACCAAGTGTTAAATATGAATAAACTAGAATTGATTGTAATCAAAGACATCGTTTATATAGTTGGTTACCTGCATGTACTCGTCCAAAGTGATATGCATTTGGCAAGCCTCGGCCCTACGAATATGCTGTCCAAGGACTTATGTGTAGTAATAGATCACCGCTTGGATGCGTGCTTCGTAGATCATCTGTGGGATCAGCTTCTTAACACAATTACGCAGCACTCTCCTAGAATCAGCTTCCTGTCCCTCAGCCCATCTAAACCACCACTACAATCCGGCATATATTGGAAACAAATAAATGTGTAAGATTAGCCTTTGTGCATACCAATGTAGTAAAATACGAGCATCCAAGTAATTAATAATGCTCAGACATACATTTTGTTCACAATATAATAAAGTTACCTGGGGAAGTTACCTGTAGTAGCTGTAAATCAAATTCAAAGATGTCAAGGAGACTACTGGTATTTTTGTTATTAGACCAAATGCTATGTTTAGGAGCTGTACACATCTTGGTATGAAAATTGTTCATAAAATTGAACAATTTGTCATAGATAAATGCATTATTTCACAGTACAGATACCTTTATAATTCACTTTCTACTGCCACCTTTATTGTTACTACTATACATCAGGTGCTGAATTGTTGTTGGTTTCACCAACCAAAGGCAAAGGTCTTAGCTAATCATCGACACTAATGTGCATATATACATATCCAAAAAGTGGCAGTCCTATAGACCACAACTAATTAAAGATTTGTAATATGTACAATATATCCATGCATTGTATACAATGGTACAATTGTCTTGAACTTAATTCGATTTTATCAAGTGGCGATTTTATCAATTAGTAACTAGGCTCAACAATAGCATTCAAATGTTTGGAGCTTAATGACCATTATTAATGTGAGAATGAACTGTGAAGTTACTTATCATCATCTACACAGTACACACAATAACCAACCTCATCCACAAAATGAACATTCAAAATAGAAATCAATAGGGCACTGAGGCAGTAACCTGTGCATAAAATGCCACTAGATACCAATGTTCACAATATGCTAGTTGCCAAACCTTTGTTCATAAAGTTGGTAACTTTCCTGCATGGGCTCATTAAGCCACCTACACATATGCAAGAGCAAGAAATGACCCTTGGACCAGCGAATTGCCTCCTCTGATATGAGGCCAGGCATCTCCAAGCATGACAAGCCCATAATATTGACTAAGTGCATATACTCTCTTGTCAGGCGATAAGTAAAGAACATTCACCATCCATGACCCTAAACTATATTAACAGTGACTACTAATCGTTAACGACCAGAATCATCTGGAAGCAATTTTGTAGAACATAGAAGCATATTTGAATATTCAGTGACTTACCCAAAAACTTTCCTCCACCCGCTGCAAACAGTTGTCAAATTGTATTTCTCCTTCAGCGGCGGCGGTATCTTCAGCGGCCTTGTAGTGGCACCATGTCCATGCAGGCTCCCTCCTTCCTCTGTAGGTGACCAAGCCAGGAAAATGCCATCGAATCAACATGTCAATTATGCCGTTCGGAAGTCTACATTTCTCACCCCCGCCTTCTTTTCGCCATTGCCTGCATATTAGTTTTTTTTAGGTATGCAAGTAAGTGGGCCAAATTAGTAAAAGTGTAAAAAGTTACTTACGTGTCGCCAACAGGAACGATGACAGTCTTCTCCTCCTCTTGGGTTGGTCGTCGTGGCAGGTTCGCAGGTCCTCGCAACCAAAATTCTTGTGCTGTAGTACTGCCCTCCGCCTCATGGTGCTCATCCTCCTCACCCTCCACCTCAGGGTGCTCTTCCTCCTCACCCTCCGCCTCACGGTGCTCATCCTCCACATCATCAACACGCAAGGACTGCGGGTGTAATACTATGATTTATTCTAAGTAAGAAAGCGTTCATAACAGAAATTAGACATAAGAAAAAGGGGGTTTCTACAGTTCTTCGGCAACTTGGGCCTCAGGCCTTGGCCCAGGAGGCCCATGAGGGGCCGGCCACCAATAAAAGGAGGGGGGAAACCCTAATCCGTACTGTAGCTACAGTACCGCCGTTGCTACAGTGTGGCTACAGTGCATCTCCTCCCCCTCGCTGCCGGTGAAGACGATCCTTGTTGCTACCGGCCAAGAGGAGGAAGAAGGAAGGTCACCCGGTGATTGCCCGCCAAGAAGAAGAAGAAGAGGAAGGGAAGAAGGAGAAAGGCAAAGGAGGGAGGTCTCCAGCAAGTGTTCGTGATCTTCAGCAACTCGTCGTAGGTAACCATCTTCCCCATGGATTAGTTGATTAATTGGATGTTTAGCAATGTCGGCTGATTAGATCCCTTTCTGGCCAGTCATTTGAACGGCGGTTTTGAGGTCCTTAGAGGCAGAATCCGTGGATCCCATCTCTTAGAAAAAGTTGGGTCGTGTCCTTAGCTTTCCGTGGCCGCCAAGAACGCCCAAATCCGATTAACGATTAGCGAGTTATGAATTTTCTAGTGTCGCTGTCCTGATAATCTGTCAGCATTCTGACAGTCTGTAGAAATTTGAGTTAATCTATTATTTAAACATGAAATTAGAGGATCTCGTTATAATGAAAAAGATGGGTAATTTCCTCACCTTTCCAGAAAGCTAAATAACGTAAGAATTGGACTTTCGTAGCAACAGTTATGATAATTTTAGTGTACTGTCCAGAGAACCCGACGTGATAATTGATGTTCTGTAGATTGCTTTGGTAGGGGAAGTAGATGGCAGAATCAGAAGGGCTCCCCAACTAAGTTTATTTAGGAAATTTAATTACCTTTCCAGAAAGTCTAATAAATCCTGAATTGGACTTCTGTAGAAATAGTTATGAATTTTTGAAGTCGACTGTTCACCGAGGGGGACAGATCGACGTGTAGGCTTGGGGTTGGGATCGAGTTAGACGCTCTTCAAGTTAGCGATTGTTGTTGTATGCTTTGGTTTGTTCCGCTACTGCTATCTTAGTATGCGCTATATTAATTACTCAGGTGGTGGACGGGTCCCGGGGGCGGCACCTTCGGCGCATCCTTCACTCTCTCGCGGATAAGGCAAGTATAATGACGGTTATAATAGATATTGCTGAATGGCAATGTTTAATATGTATAATGGGTATTTGTGTGTTCATGATCGTGATGATGGCATGTTTGATAATGTTCATGGTTGCTAGTGTTATGATTTACGTGTTAATCATGGATATCTGGTAATTGTGAGTTCTATGTTTATGAGCTTTATGAATAGGATATTCATATGAAATATTGATGTGGATGCATGTTGTGATAATTTTGAGAGTTCTTACATATGCATCATGCTGAATTATTGAAGTCTTGGTCACGTGATGACCAAGCATCTCTTGAGGTCCCGTCATGTTGATGACGGGTTAAAGGTCCCCATGCTTGAAGAGCATGGGCTTAGGTCCCCATACGGCGTGGTGTATGGGCAATGGTCCCCGCATGCGGATGGTGCGGTGCATGGGTGTCGCCGACGGATGCACACTTTGCATTACCGTAAAATGCAAAAGGAAAGAGAAGGAAGAGAATTGTCTTTTTGAGCATATTGCATACATGCATGTGTAAGATAGTTGATATGTGGAATTGAGAGGTTTAATTGCTAATTTACATGGTTGTTCATTGTTGATGCCTTTTATTATACTTGCTGAGTCTTTGGGCTCACCTCTTGTTTTTGCTGTGTTTTTAGGTACTTCTCGCAAGAACGGCATACATGGGAGGGAGTAGGATTTGCTAAGGATGCACTCACTACCACACATTCTTTTAGATATGATCATCATTAGTTCAAACCTTAACAAAAGCAAACTGCTTAAGGAATAATTTTGGTTATGCTTGAATGCATTGAACTATTTGTAATAATGAGGGTGGTAAATCTTGATTATGCTTACTTATGCTTTAGCTGAATAGATTCACTATGGTTGCTTGATGGATTTTAGATATTGAGATATTGATAATAAATTATGCATCTGACGGAACCTCCGGTATATTTAGTTATACAAAGGAGGTTCTGCCGAATTTTTGTATGAAGTTTTAGTTTGTATATGTTTTAAATTAATTATTTTAGTAGCATTCTAGGCCTTTATTGGGCTGGGGTGTTACAGTTGGTATCAGAGCGGGTTGTAGGTCCGTGGTGAATGGAACTAATTAAAATTTGCTAGTGTCTATTCAATTTAAAAATTTGACACACTAGTGCACAGTAGAATGGGAATGGGCAAAGCATTGCATTTACGTTTCCGCTATATCGTATTGTTGATTGCTGATATGAATTGAGTATTATTGTTCATTAATTGATTATATGATTATTATGTGTGGGGATAACCCATGTTGAGAGGTTGAGGTCGTGGTTGTGGCCCTGGGCTTTACCAGGTTACACCACTGTTCATGGTGTAGGAATAGTGAAGTGTCTCTGGCGGATATCATAGTACAGGCGTTGATAATGAGTATCTTTAGAAGAGTGGTTCTCTTCCTGGAATTGGCATTTGGTCAACCCTTGTCCAATAGTGATTGGTGAATTTCTTTTGGGTTATTATTTCTTTGCGGCTGATGGGTTGCTTTGAGAAAGGTTGTTGTGTTTCCCTTGGCTAAATTCATCTCGTAAAGCAATCATTGTTTTTCCAACCGATGAGTTATTCTTGCGGCTGGTGAACTTAGTTGATTGACAAGTTTGACCTTTGTATTGGAGTTTTGTCCTTTCCATTGGAAAAAATGAACCATTTATTCGCTTGATGTTTTTGGTTAATGAAAGTTTCCTTTTACAAGTCCTTTATTACGTGGAGGCTTTGACTCAATATATCTCTCTTGGGTATTTTGAGTGTTGAAGATTTATGGTTCTCTTTTACTAAAGAAGATGTTAAACCCTTTAGCGATGTTTTTATCGTGGTTATGTGAGAGGGTATAATCAAAGCAATTAATGGATATGATATGGATTATCAGGTTGGGTCTGCAGTGTATGCTTGATCGATTTTAACTAGGATCCTTGAAAGGAAAGTTGAATAAGATGAGGTTGTCCTCTAGTAGTTCTCGATGAGCTGTGACTATGAGTATGACTATATTTAGTCGGAATCAATAGAGTTATTAAGAAGTGTGGAATGTTGATGAAATGGTTGATCAATAGAATTGTTTAGTTTGCTAAACTTATTAGATTATTCGGTCTCAATGGATTAATCTAATTGTGTAGGAAGAGGAATGTAAGGATGAGTTCGACTGATGTCTTAGTAGATAATAACATGGAATTTTCTTTAATTGGCTATTCGATGATCTTAATTTCGCTCGTGGGAAAAAAAACAAATAGAGAAAGGACCAACAATTTTGTCCATGATTGAATTATCATCAATGGTTTATGAAGGGATTTAATATGTAACCTGTGGTTGCATGATGGTGAAATTGTCGGATAATAGTATGCCTTTAATGAAAGGGTTTTAGAATAACCATTTAAATTGTGTAGTAGGTTCCCTCAAAAATTAAGTGGTTGTTGTAATGATATTGTAAGAATTTGGTATACTCTCAATTGAGGATGAGATGATAAAGTGGTATGTAATACTTTGGTAAGCCGTTGGGGGCTTTATAAAGGAAGAGTTGACGATAACGAATCTTGTTAAGAGTAGATTATTCTTGATGTTAGCAAGATTGTCCACAAGGGATTCTGACTCGTTGTAGTGGTGATGATTCTTCTAGAGAGAAAGGAAATTAATTGCCTTGCGTAATATAAGTTAAAGGAAATGTTTGGAGTTTGCATTCGTGGTCTTTTGGGAGTTCATGATTTACATAGTACACGGAATTAATTGAGCAATGTGACGTATGGGAAGGTTCCGTTTGGTACCTAAGTGATTAATGTTATTTGGTTTTATAGGCATTTCTTGTTTGGATTGGCAAGTAATGTTGTAATCAAAGAAAATTGCTTTCTTTGTTAACGGAAGATGTGTACCATAAGCATTTGAGGTTGGAGTTAAGAATTGTAATCTGCAACTTTTCCGTTGTTACAGCTTAAGAGTTTCTTGAGTTTCAATAGCAATATTTTATCTTGATTTATGGAGGTTTGATATTCCTTCTTGTGGACATGTGCCCTCAACTGTGGACTCGTATTTTGTTGGGATTAATTCTGAAATTTTGCTAAAACTGTATTTTTTACAACAATCCAAAAAGAAAGTTTTACTTGATTCTATTTTGTTTCTATGTTGGGATTAAACCTTTGCTTAGCATTTCCTTCGTCGATCATTTTACTTGATTCTAGTTCTATGTCTTCATTAAAGGCTAGTCTTCTGTACATGAAGCATTAAACCTTTGCTTAGCATTTTCTTCATCGATCCTGACACACTTGAGTGTACCTTTACTTCGTGCCAATCCTCCATGGCACGAAGCAAATGGTACACTTCAGTGTGTCGAGCTCGATGAAGTAGGCTCGAGCAAAGATTTGTATCACTAGTTTCTATCTATACAAAGATCACAAGAGAAGCTGGTGGATTAAGGAGTGTTAGGAGTGTTAGAATATAAGCTGGTGGATTAAGGAGTGTTAGGAATGTTAGTAGTCTGTATGAGCTCATTCAACTTTTCATTTGCCATCTTGATCTCTATAGTCAACCTCTGTACTTCTTCCTGAGATTAATTGTTTCATATTTATGCTGGAATTATTTATGATTATTTGCTAATATTGCACATGTTGAGCATATTATTAAGTTTAAATGTATATGTTAATTTGGGACACTTGCAATAAATTTTATTGCATATGTAATTTATATAGATAGCAAGTAAGCGAGATGGCAGAGGCACCGTCTTCGCCGCAGATGGAAGAGGCGCCAACACCGACGCCGCAGATGGAAGAGGCGCCGACGAGGCCGCCAACACCGACGCCGCAGATGGAAGAGGAGCCGACGAGGCCGCCGTCACCGTCGACGATAATGACACGGAAGCGAGATGGCAGAGGACAATCGAAAATGCCTTTGGGCCGACTGGTCATCACGGAGGTCAATGACTTTGGGGTCCCTCTGAGTCCCAAGAGATCAGCGGCGAGATTCCGGACCATCTGCGGGATACTTGGAAGCGAACGGGTCCCCATCACCACACCAAGGTGGAAGGACCTGACGAAAGAAGCGAAAGACGCGTTGTGGACAGAACTTTCAGAGAAGTTCACTATTCTAGAAGCACACGTGGCACGCGTGCGACAGACGGCGATGCTCACGATGGATAAATCGTGGAGGACCTTCAAGAGCATTCTTGTCACGAAGTACGTGAACACGGGTCAAACGCCTTCGCAAGAGATAGATTCTTGACGCGGGAAGCATGGGACACCTTTGTGGCTATGAAAACGACGGCCGAATTTAAGGAGCAAAGTGCGGCACACAAAGCTCTCCAGACACGAAACACTCACCCGCATAGACTCGGCACCGCTGGGTACGCGGGTAAATACGAGGAATGGGCAGCGGAGGAGCAGAACCCGTTTCCTGATGTCACAGACCCGCGTTCCCTAAGCTGGTTAAAAGCGAGGGCAAAAGTCTCGTCTTCGGGCAGCATCTCTTTCACAAACACGGCAGACCAGGAAGTGTCCCAACGTGTGGTAAATATGTCGAACTACCTAGTTAATAAGTCCATAACTTCATAGTGTCTATAATAACATGATGACCTCTTGCAGCGTGACTTGACTGCCCAAGCTTCCCAAGGCTCCTTCCACGCAGACAGGGAGAAGGATATACTATCTACGGCCTTGGGAAACAAGGAGCACCCGGGTCGCACGCGAGGCCTTGGGGTTAATGTACCTTGGAGTCATGGATTCGCATGGACGACTCATCGCACGATAGGAGTAGGAAGAGATCCAAGGCGAGCACGACGACCGGTTGGTACAGATGATTACTAACAAATTTGAAGAAAAGATAGCAAGATTGCAGGTCAAATGGAGATACTCCGAGCGGTGATGCGCAAGCTGCCCAGATTAATCGGGAGGCGGTCCTCCTCGATGTCGGAGTAGCGTCGCGTCGCAAGATAATTTCGAACATGACGACGTCCGACACGATGCGAGCGACATCCGACACCGATAGACGACATCAAGGTAACGTACATCTATAGAATGCACCAAAGATAGACCTATAGGACGCCTTAGCTAATTGCGTATCGTTTTATAGGAGCCGACGCTGTGCAAGCTCCAAGTAAGGATGGATGGGTCCCTTTGTATTGAGGCTGCGCAGGGGATGGTGTATCCATACGAGGAAGGGGTAGTGCAGCATGGTGCCCAGCTAGCGCAGGGTTACGCCAAGGTCCAGGTGGATATGGTACATGTCAATTTCCGAGCTATCCCGCTGAAGATTCGCCCGAACGAAGATATCATAACACTAGGGGATGCCGTCCACTCTTTTATCCAGTGGCCCAAGAACAACATCGCTCGACCCAACAAAGGCCGCGATCCGACACAACCATTCCTCTCCAACGGACCCTCGATGACTCTACCTCATGTTTCGCCTCAAAAGGCCACCTCTTCGATTCCCGTGGAGAAGACGCCGAAGGAACAAAGAAAAGCGTGCCGACGATCGGTTCTCGAGTCGTCTCACAAAAAGACGCCAATCGCTAAGGCCAAATTGAAATCAACGAACGCGTTAGGCGCCTCCCAAGTCCGGAAGTCCGTGATACCCGGAACTACATCATCGAAAACCGCAGTTCGACGCAGATAATGCACGCTGGATATGCTTGTCAGGCTTTGCATGCCTGGTACTTGGACAAGACCCAAAAGAAGGGGTGCGATACTGGAATCACCGTTAGATACGAGGACAAGCATTTCTTCAACGGGACGAGGTACTTCGTCGTGGGCTTCAGCGACTTATATGAACTATTCAACCTCGTTGGCCTCGACGTCTCGCTTCTACGATGTTGGACTCTGTTAGTGCGTACAATCAAGTTCTACATTCATGTAATACCGATAAATATCACAACTCGTTGCTTATGTATAGATACATGCTGAAAAATGTCCAGGAATGGAAAGAACCGGTGGGTTTCCTCGACCCACATGTGGTATCATTGCAAACCATCCAAGAAGACTCGTCCTTCGTCGAGAAATACATAACGAGGTCATTGCTTCGTCAGATTTAACATGAAGTACATAGTGGTGCCCTACAACCGGGGTAAGTGTCACTACTTGCTATACAAATTTCATTTGTACTTTATACGCAAAGACTAACTTAGGTTTAATGACTATAGCGACATACATGAGTAGGTACCACTGGATCCTTTTAGTTATTATACCCAAGAGGAACCATGTGATATACTTTGATTCCCTAAACCGCAACAAGCACGACTTCAGCATTCTAAGAGGAATACTTGAGAGGTATGCTCATTTTCTCCTTACATAACTCTATTGTAATCTTCATTCGTTTGAAATTGCTGAGGATAACTTTTTCGAATCATGTAGGTCGTTCATCAATTATGTTGCCAACAAAGGAATATACAATGGAAAGAGCGCCCAACTAACACACAGGATGGATTTTCCGGTACGCGCTACAACACGATAATCCTATATCATACTTCATAATAACGCGTCTCGAACTGACTATACCTATATATGTAATTCTATTTTTGCAGTGCCGCCAAAGAAAAAGATGATGAGTTATGGCAATCTACGTTTGCTATCATATGCCACTAATCCTTAGAGCTAGGAAGAAGGATCCCGAGGTTTGTCAATCTCAAATAATTATTTCCTAATTATAAATTTAAATATATATAGCTTACCACTTTACTCTTGGTAGCGACAGGTCTTGGATTTACAATGTGATTCACTCGTTGCGGAAGAGATCAAGGACATTCGAGGGAAGCTCTGCACCTTTATCAACATAGAAATCATTAACGAGAATGGAGAGTTTCACTCCGTCGCCAACCGAGAGCATCACCCCGTCGACACCTCTCAACGTAAACAATTGTAATCCAGTTGTAACTATAGCGACAATACTTGAACAAATGCGATCTTTTGTAATTTATTTTGAGTAATGATCACTTTGAGTTGTCAACAATTGATTATCTCTAATGAATATGTTTGTGTGCATGCTTGTTTTCAAAGGGCATGGCTAGCAATTCCTAAGGCTAGCTAGAAAAACAGCAAAATTGTGGTCATGGGTTTGTGCTATCACAGACGGTTTTTTGTTAAAACCGTCTGTGAAGGCAAGTATCATAGACGGTTTCTACTAAAACCGTCAGGATATTTAAATATCACTGCATCGTTATAAAACAAACCGTCAGGATCGCGAATATCACGAGCGGTTCTTAATAAAAGCCGTCTGTGATATTCACAAATCACAGACGGTTTTTCTTTAGAACCATCTGTGATATTCCCATATCACAGACGGTTTTTAGTGCAAACTATCTGTGATACTAGCCTTCACAGACGGTTTTTTAGTAAAACCGTCTATGATATTGCGTATACAGACAGTTTTTTACCGTCTGTGATAATGGCCTGTTATCACAGACCAACAAACATAGACGGTTCGGAAACCGTCTGTGATGACGGTTCCGAACCGTCTGTGATGTGGCTTCCTGTAGTAGTGTACAATCCTATTTATATATATACATGAAGCCGGTTTTAAAGGCAAAAGCAGTCACTACTTAGAGATTTTGTAGAGAAAAGATCAAGAATAGAGAAGAGGGGAGGCAGGCTCAGGGAGGAGGCGGCCACTATATATTAACAAACAACCATTTGTTAAGATCCTCTCCAGGAAGCAACCAAATTGCCTCCCTTAGATTGCCACTTTTTAAGGTTGCATCAATGTGTTTTTTCAGCAGCACACCCTGCATCATACGTATCGAAAACAAAAAAATGCCTTTAGGAACATATATATCATATGCAGCAGTCACACCCAAACACAACCTCATTCCCCACCTCCAAATCCATCCATCCATCCATCCAGCCAGCAGTCACAGAGGGCAAGACAGCAAGACAGCAAGGCCAAGTGTGTCCAAACCGACCATCAACCGACAAGCTAGCTAGGTAGCCCACATTGCAACTCGGTTGACATGAATACCAACAACACAAACCAATAGATCTATCCTACCTCTATCGACATCACTGGAAGAGGGGAAGAAGGGCAGCGTCAGCGACGGGGTCACTCGGGTGGGCAGGAGAACAGACGAGAGTGACGCTGGGGAGTGACGAGTTAGAGTGCAAACCCTAGTGGGCTCCTACTAATAAAGAGACTTATCACAGTTGATTCTATGATGGAACCGTCGGTGATACTTATCACAGACGGTTCCACAATGGAACCGTCTGTGATATGGTGTCGTATCACAGATGGTTCATTATGAAAACTGTTTGTGATGTATCACAGACGGTTGTTTTTTTAAAACCATCTGTGATATTTCGAAATATCACAGACGGTTATTGTTAAGAATCGTCTGTGATACTTCACAGATGGTTTTCGTAATGAACCGTCTGTGATATTATCTCTTCACAGATGGTATTTAGCGCAGCCAGTAACACGGACGGTCGCAAAACCAAAACCGTCTGTGATTGCATGTAATACAGACGGTTTTGGTCAACCGTCTATGATGAGGCGTCCAGTATTAGTCTTTTTGTAGTAGTTATGGAATTTATCACAAACGGTTCTTGTTAAGAACCGACTGTGAATTATGATATACGGTTATTATTAAAAACCGTCTGTCATAATTATGTATCACAGACGGTTCTAGCTATCTGTAGTAGCATAAACGGTTGCGATTTGTAAAACCGTATGTGATAATTACAATACTGATGGTTTCTCGGGAATCGTCTATGATGAGGCGTCCAATATAGCCTGTTTTGTAGTAGTGGACTTTGAGGATAAAGACCCGATGTCTAGATATTTCTATGGATCAGGATTTGGAGGAGAAGAGGATGACGAGTACTAGGTCATAGCCCCGGTCGATTGCGTGTGGCAGATCATGAAGGTCTCTTTCAGTTTATTTACCTGTCGCTGTTGTTTCCCTTCTGGACTCATTGAAGTACTCATTTTAATTATGCACATGTATGGATATAGTATTTATCGATCTTGTACTATGTGAGATAGACACTGATCATGGGACTATCTCAGTATGTACAGAGGGTCTTTATGTAAATCCGGGTCCCAACACTGTGCCATAGTGATCAGGTTGGTTTGAGATGATGGTCTCAAACTTAATCGTGCCGATTTAAAACCCAAGTATGTACGTACTTAGCATAAGCATTGTGATTTGTGAATCTTGACTTGGCAACTAAAGGACCGATTAATAATTCTGAATTTACTCAAAAAATAATAGACCGCGTCTACTCCATAAATATATATACTGCATTGATTACTTAGAGGGCTCTGTGATACCAAGCCACTGATCTAAGCAGTATAAATGTAGCTATTACAGGCAGGACACTGCTCATTGCCTATCTACGTCGACGGTATACTAGAAAGGGTACACCAGTAATCTTTCGTCGTAAGGCTCATTGGAAATCATATATATACTAGTGGTAGATTTAGTTTCCGCCGATTCAGCTAGTAGAAGTTCACCGAGGACGTGTAAGTGGCGCCGAAGTACCAGCCCGATGGCGCGACGTTGTTCGCCGTAACCACGCGACCGTCATCGAGCTTCACCATGAACGACAGGCTCTGGCCGTTGAGATACGAATTGGTTTGCCAATTTGCACCCCAGTTCCTGCTCATCTCAATCCAGTTTGTGTTCGACCCCTTGATCCACATCTGCGTCACCACGCCGCTGCCGCCCACGTTGGTCACCACCACCAGCTCGAAGTAGTCCCTCCCGCTTATGCCGAACCTGATGCCCCCGCTCTTCTGGCACGACACCCTACAAGTACAGTCATCACATCATATGCATAAGATCTATACGAATTTGTGTGTGGTTGTGACGTTTCGCATATCAAATGCCATGATTTGTACCTCTTGTAGTTCACCGGGACAATGCCGGCTTGGTAGATGGCGATGGTCGTCCAGGCGGGCTGCGACATGTCGAAGTGCTGCCGCGGCGGGTTGCACCAGCCGCCGTTGTCGTTGGGGAGCGCGTAGTTGGGAGGGCACAAGTTGGTGGCCGTGATGGTGACGGACGTGCCGGGCTTGCACCACTTGGTCTTGCTGGTGTCGCAGACGATGGTGAAGCACGCGCCGCACATCGCACCACCGTTGAACAGCGCTGTGCTCAGCGCCGCGTTGTTCGTGCCGTACCCGGCGTTGTACAGGTTGCCGTAGCCGCACGCACCTCCTGCATACACAAATGCGTCCTTGCATGCATCAGACATTAAGCAAGATTAGTCTTTGAAGCCACCTTTTATTTACTACTCAGTTTAATCCAGCGCTGCATGCATGCCACATTTGAAAGCAAAACTTATCTGCTTAGGTTAGTTGAACATTAAGCTTTAGTTTAGGCAGTAGCCACACGAAACTTATCTTAAAACACTCATTCCAGAACAAATTAATTAGGTAGAAAAGGAGTGGAAAATGGAAACAAACCCATAGTGCCGGAGCCGTCGCTGCCGCCGTAGAACGTCGCCGTAGCGCTCGTCCAGTACTGGGCGTCTACTACATGATAAGCTAATCTACAGAGCAGAATAAGAAGCACCAGTACTGCTGGTTTTGCCATTGGATGTAGGATGATAGAGAGCGATAGTACTTAGACCGAGAGGATGAGTCTTGTACTGTTGGGTTCTGTTTTGCAGTTGCCGTCCTTGACCCTGGAATTTATAGTCGTGATAAGCCTCTAACTGTTACAGTGGTAGTTAGTAATTAAGTGCATGGTTCGTTCTTTGACTTTGGCACAGCAAGTTGTCAAACTAGTAAAAAATAAATTCCTGACGTGTTCTCCATGTTCTTCATCCTGTAAGAAATTCTTCTTCGTCTGGAGAAATTCCTGTCCATGTGCCCTAACCTAGATTCCTACCGTGCCACATTATCGTGCATGTGAGGGAATCCTCGGTGCTGAAAATTTCAACCAGGACAGATGGAAATAAAATTATACCATATTAAATAAACTTGACATAGCTAAAAAAAAAGTAAACTTGACATAGCTAAAGTCAGTGGAACCCAAAGAGGCCGGTACTGGATCATGGATAAATTTCAGAAAATATAATGTACAGCTAGTGATGGCCTCATGCATGATACATTGCATGGTATGAACACATTTAAGTAAATGTATACACATAGAACGTATATATGTGCCGCATTCTCACTTGTACGGGGAGTTGGACAAAAGATGGTTAAAGTGTTACAAATTTCATGAAAAATACCATACATGTAATCAGATTATTCCACTATATATTGTTCTTTAGTTTTGAGATTAACTATAGCTCTCTATATTAAACATATGGAAGGATTAATGGGGTGTGCTTCGGTACACGTCTTTAAGAAAATTTTACGAATCTTAAAGCAATGTAGTTAATATTAGGTGTGGTCAAATATGAAGTAGCCTAAAAAAATAAATCAAATCGAAGATTTTCCACACTTAATATTCAAATCTATATCTATATCTAATTAATCTTTAGTTTGATTTATTTCTTGTGCAGATACCGATTTACCCCCACGTAATATTAACAACTTTGTTTTAAGGTTCGTAAACTTTTCTAAAAGAGGTGTACTGAAGCAAGACCCAAGATTAATTAGGTTCCTGTGAGAGATAACTTCCACTATTGTTGTTAAAATACAGCAGCTGATCTAAGTTTTAATTTTATTCACCCAATGCTGTTTGTGCAATTAACTAATATTCCTTAATTAAAATTCAACTTCGGAAGCTTATTCTGTCTACAATGTTGGTTAATCTCATTAGCCATTTCTTTCTACTCTTAACAAAACTAGTTGAAGATACTTCCTCCGATCAAGAATATGCGATGTTTCGGACATTGGCAACTTCGACCATCAAAATTTATATAAATATCTTATAAATTACTCCCTCCGTTCTTAAATACATAACGTTTGACCAAGCGTGCAGTCAAGCTTATCTAACTTTGACTAATAATATATGAAAAAATATTTAGATTGATCATGAGTGAATAATATCATTAGATTTGTCATGATAAATATTTTCATAATATAATAATTTTGTAATTTTTTACTAACAAAATCATATGAAAAGTAATGGTTAAAGTTATATAAGTTTGACTGCACGTTTGGTCAAACGTTATGTATTTAAGAACGGAGGGAGTATTACATTATTAAAATATTATTTATGACAAATATATGGGTACCAATCTAAATTGTTTTTACGCATTAGTAGTCAAAGTTAGAGAAAAGTTTGTTTTGATGCACTTGCAACCCCAAACTATATGATACGGTGCATTATTTCCAGTGGATGCATAATTTGGATATTTCAAAATTAACATATTTTTGTGCATGTCATTCTTCCTGTTGACAATCCAAGGACGTTTTCACGCTAGCAAGAAGAGGGTTTTTAAGGTATAATACACAGTTGTGAGGGTACCGTCCTGTGTGACGTGTGCATCCGCCATTGCCATCTGTCAAGTTCTGAATTGTAGTTTAACTTCTCTGAACTGATAGCTTGCTAGAGCCCACAAATAAGGTAATCTTCTGCAAGAAAGCTTTAGAAACCTCTTCATCGGAATGGGTCCGTCCGTCCTCACGACGTACGTATACCACCGTACCTTCCGGACGGATTAATTGAATTAATTGGACATCATTGTTACCTCAAAACCTCCTGCAGGTCAACTATTGACTAGTAGTACATATTTTCTCGATACATTAATTAATTACTGGGTTCTTGTATTCTGCTACGTAGTTGTGATTAGTTAGTTAATCTGGGCACTCTCGATGCATTTTTTCTAAAGCCGTATCTAGAAGAAAAGATAATACATTAAATGAGTCGTTAGATACAACTATCCAAATGCATAATATGTATACGTTGTATTTAAGCCCTACAAGATCAATAACTTCTTCTCTTCTACCATACGTGCTCTCTGTCTCCCTTCCCAATCCCCATACTCAAAATTTCTTTTTATTTTGTGATTAGAAAGAAGAAGCACACGCGCACACACCACTACGCACGCACACCACACATGCCAGTGTGCCCCATAGGACACGTCTAGACAAACAAAGACCGAGGATAAATTAGGGACCTCACAAAATTTGTATTGAAACGAACTCGCATGTGCCTAATAGGTGGGCACTAGGATTTGAATCTTGTGTACACCCAGGACTCCACAACCTATACTCTAAATTTCTTGGTTCTCTCAAATGGGCTGTATTTTGAATCAGATATAGCTCTACACTCTCTTCCTTAACTCTGCTTGTACGTCAGAGTTTTTACTAGTTGGCACTCTATAGAAACTCCTGACATCATTGCATTGGGAGTGCCCTCAGAACATGTAGAGCCCATGAACTAAGTAAGGGTCTTGAAGCGGGTCACATGGCCGATTTGTAGCCAAACTGCTATTTTGGAATGCATTGCAATCATTATAAGATTGAAAAATAATGCAAATCTATATATCTATAAACAACTGGTGATATTCAAGGTACATCCTTTATCTTTGTTTTAGAGGTCTAGAAAATACTACAATAATCATTAAATCGAAACAAAACAAATTTCCTATAAATTCTCTTATTAATCTAGAAAAAAGAGAAGATCTATACCACTTATTTTGGTGGCCCTAGATTATAATTGTACAGATTAATCATTTATATATATTATATCAATTACAGTTGTATAACAGATACAACCACTACTACAGAACAGACCTTTGGTCCCGGGCCAGTGGCGGCGTTGGAGCCCGCCGTGGAGGCGATGGGGCGGCCGGTGTCGGCGTTGGAGCCCGCCGTGGAGGCGATGGGGCGGTGGGGATGCGCCGTGTCTTCCACTTCATTGTCATCGCCGCAACACCGTGACTGTGTGGTGAATGGATAATTGGACTTAGGTTGGGGAGGTTCTCACTGTGAAAACAACGTGGTATGAGTAAACCGTTATTTAAGCCAATACATAATTAGTGAAAAATGTTTCGTTCACTTTCATCCGCACCTAGGGTTAGGTTGTTGAGGAGGAGGAGGTGACGCCCTAGGAATAATGATATAGCGCTTGCGCCAACATATGAATGTCTTCTCCGCTTCTCCTAAAGTCTTCTCCCATCACCTCCTTCAATGTCAAGAGGCACATTGCTATTACCTTTCACAACTCTATCCACCGAGACGCTAGCATATCCAGAGGTATTAATGCCCCATGGCATCTTGGTGTCTTTGTAGGGTCGACACGAGATACAACACCGATAGCCACCATGACCGTGGCATTCCTCTCGAATGTGCAGCTCACATGTCGTGAGAGGATCGGTGATGTCATCCACGGGAAGCGCAGCCTGCGCCATCTTGAATCACTGGCACCTCCGTGGAAGCGCAATCGCTTTTCAACCGATTAGGGGTGATGTTGACTCCGGCTCGATGTAGTTTGCCTTTGGATGGAACTTATCGCTATCTGCACTTGCCTTTTGATTTCTCATTCATTTTGGCTTCAAATGCTTTTTTCGCTCTATCGCTTCACGAGCCACTTTCGTGACTCAAGAACCATTTCTCCATCCTGCGCAGATCCGCCTGCCTCCTCGTGATTTCTTTCTCTGGCGGCTTCTATAGGTGGCTTTGTCTTTAGGGAAGGCATGCTCCCACGACACCTCCCCATAGCCTCTTGTTCGCCCACCGTGTTCAAGATTTCCGTATGTATGTCACCATCCTTATCTCTGCTCGGCTGCACACCGCCACTCTCACCAAGCCTCGAGCATAAGCAAATCTTTTTGTCTGCTCTTTGGAGTTTTGCGCCATACACTATCTTTCCGGTCTCTAGGTCCGTGCTTCCCCATGACCGAAAAAACCAATACTTGGCGCCTCGGGCTTGATTGATTCTCGTTCGATCCCTTGGCAAGAATCTCCTGCTCCATTCTTTCCCACTTAGGAATGGCACTCAGAGCCACCGATCCCAAGTGATGGTGGTATTGCTTTTGTCCGCATTCTGCTGGTTCCTTCTCACCCGTGCCTCACCCTCTTCCGATGTCTTGAACTGCATAAACTCATCCCAAAACGGCCTCAACTTGACGTAGGCCTTAGTGTTGAAATCAAGCGCCGTTCTTATCGATAAATGTGTTGTACAATTTCTTCTTCCAACACCGGAATTGTGTGGCCATCTTCTTCATAGCCCAGTTCCTAACTCTCTCCTTCAAAGCTTCATCTTCAGACGAGCGAAATGTTGAAGGACATCTTGCCAAACTAGTGCCTTGTCACGATCGAGACAAAACTAATATGAGGAGCAACTTTCTTTTGCTTCCATTCACGAGCATTGATCGATCCTGTCCCTTACAAGGTACCCACAAGGGTCGACAAATTTCGTGCATGTGGTCCAAGTACTTTGCTCAGATCCTCCTCGAATTCGAGAGAATGAACCGACCCTCCAACGGCTTCTTCGGCCTCGTACATTTCTACTCTTCCCGTTGTTGTCGCCGATCCAGAGGGCTACGAATGTAGAAACACAAAGATTTAAATAAATATATTTATACGACAAATGAAATTATTCGAATTTCATGTGTACATAAGAGATTGTAGATAGACCTCGCCAAAGATTGTCTTGCTCATCTTCATAATCGGCAAAGCATCGACTCTCGCCATCTACTTTTTGATTGTTGTCATCACCTTCAATTGGGCACCTTGTAAGGCGCCATTGTTGATAATATCCATCATGGCATCGCCCATGTTGTCATTCGGTCGGCCATTTCGCAAATATATGTGTAGGACGTTAGAACGGTTCGTGATCGGTAGGGTGGACAACGAGTGACTCGGCTCGGCTCGGCTCGACTCGTTAAGGCTCGTTAAGAAAACGAGCTCGGCTCGCTCGGCTCGTTAAGATAACGAGCAAAAACCCAGAGCTTCGCTCGGCTCGTTAAAAACTCGAACTCGACTCGTTAGGCTCGTTAGCGATAAACATGGTGAACATCTTAAAATTTCATGAAATTTTCGAAAGCGTATGTAAAGAACAATCATTGACCACCCAAACATGCCTTATTCAACCAAACACATGCATGGCAATTCATGAGAGCAAGTGTTCTTTGAACTAAACCCAAAAATAAATGATTATAGATGCCATGAACATCCATGCAAAGGTCCATATCACAAATCATCATCACAAGTTCACAAATCACAATCATCGATAAACATTTATAGCATTCATAAATCATATCCATGCAGTCCATATCACAAATCATGCAACATGCATGCAGATCCATACATAACCATTGCCATTTTGAGTACTATTTTTATCAATGATCTCAACCCTTTCTCTCGAGATATCGATATGGTTGATAACCATCGGCTTCCAAGACAATCTAGAATGTCAAGAGAATACCGTTCATAAAAGGTGGCAACCGCCCACTAGAGCTTAATCTTAGAAGTGAATCGGCGAGCTTAACGAGTTAACCGAGTTACTCATGAGCCAGCTTTCGGCTCGGCTTGTTAACAAAACGAAGTTTTTTTTGGCTCGGCTCGGCTCGTTAAGGGACCGAAGTTCGAGCCGAGCCCTTAACGAGTCGAGCTGCTCGCGAAGTTTCGGGCTTTTTTTCCACCCCTAGTGATCGGGTTATGATTTCGCATCAAGTGGCGTGCGGTTCGTGACATGCATCGACAAAAGAAAACAACATATACATTCAATTCGCCACCGCAAAAATGATTTCGGCTCGATGGCCACCACAAAAGAGGGCTCACCGCCGGGTTAGTCTTTGTGGTCGCCGTTTATACCACATTGCCACCGAGGCACCGACAACAAGAGCGGCTAGCTAATCTCGTTTGCCTCTCTGTGAACCCAGATATTTTCTCTCTCGATCTCCTTTTTCGCGCTCCCGCAATGCGATAAGAGATGAGGAGCTCACCGGCATGGAGGAGGCGGCTCGGCAACTGGTGGGCGGCCGCCGCCAAGTGAGCCGGGCGGCGGATCCGGCCGAAGGAGGGAGGAGCCGGGGCGAGCTGGAGCGGCGGAGGGAGGAGCCGGGGCGAGCTGGAGCGGCGGAGGGAGGAGCCGAGTGGAGGTGGTGGCGGGAGTGGGGCGCCACGGGAGGAAGGAGGAGGCCGGGCGTGACGGCCGAGCCGACGAATTAAGCGCAGGCGAGGAGACGGCGAGGGAGACTAAGGGTGGAAGAAGGAAGAAGCCATCTTGTTGCTTATATCGAGGGGACCTTTAGTCTCGGTGGTATTACCAACCGACTAAAGACCTTAGTCCCGGTGAGAGACGGACCGACTAAAGGTCGGACCTTAGTCCCGGTGTGACCTTTAGTCCCAAGCAGAGACGGACCGACTAAAGGTCGGACCTTTAGTCCCGGGTCAGTGACCTTTAGTCCCAAGTGTAATACGGACCGACTAAAGGTCGACCTTTAGTCCCGGTGGTGCCACGGCCCGACTAAAGGTTTTATGCTGGGACATATTTTCCAGAGAACCTTTAGTCCCGGTGTGTGACCTTTAGTCCCAAGCAGATTCTGGACCGGGACTAAAGGTCCCCACTATTCGATTCCCGCCACAGCTTTTCACAGCTTGGGTTTTGTATTAAGTTTATTTGTATAAATATGCTAATTCTTGTTAAATGCATAGTAAATTAAATACTAGGCATAAATTTTTAAAAAAATAATAGTTGCATTTCCTTTTATCTTATTGACATTTGAAACGACTTTTATAGTGACCACAAGCTAGGAAGTGAAGAGCCAACTATAAACAAAATGAAGGGCTCAAACCACATGCTGGGAATTTCATTTGAAGGCATAAATACTTGCTAAAAAATTTCAAGTCATTTTTACACCGGTGGAGAAGACATGCTTCACAGAGGTACATGTGTCCTTTTATCGAATAGGAATTTCATTTGAAACGATAAAAACAAGAAAAATATGATAGAAACATCCGGTTACAATTATTACATAAAATCTCTAATACACACTATTTATTAAACATCACTATATATCAAGCGGGCACAGTGGTGAACTTCTTCTTGACGATGACCCTTGGTTATGATCATGCCAGAACCATGGAGTGTCCTCGGCATTTAGCAGATGCTTGGGTCTTTGGTCACATCAAGGGCGGATTCGGTCATCCCTTTCATAATCTTCGACTTGTCCGACTTGTCCTCAATTCCCACGATGTTTCTTTTCCCGAAAGAACTATGTGGCGCTTTTGGCTCATTGGTTGATTTGTCGCCGCTTTTCCCTCTCTTGGGTTTTGTAGACATGTCTTTCACATAGAACACCGATTCACATCGCCAGAAGGACTAATGGTTCGCCTTTGTACCCAATATTGTTGAGGTCCACCGTTGTCATTCCATACTCCTTGTCGATCGTTACCCGCCTCCGGTCATCTTCACCCATTGGCACCGAACAAAGGGACTTTAAAATTAGGTGCGTAGTCTAGTTCCCAAATCTCCTCTATGCGCCATAATATGTTTGCCTCTTTCCATTTGGGTCTGTGGCATCTACGCGACACCACTGCTTTTGGTTCGTGCTCCTTTTATCTTGGGCTACGTGTAAAATGTATTTCCATTTATCTCGCACTTTGTACGTGAGGATGTGCCACGATGGTTGCCTAGCCAACAAATACAGCTTGCTCATCAATATTGTCATCACCTCGACATTCTTTTCGCAACCAACCGCTGAAAGTTTCCATGTGATGACGCCTAATCCAAGCTTCATTCTTCCTCGAAACGGGATCGAGGAACTCCTTGTGTACTCGACATACGGCTCCACCACGGAGGAGTTTTGAAGAACTGTAGTGCGCTTTATTAAAATAATCGCCCCCCGCATCGATATATGTTTTCTTCCCTAGTGTTCCTTTCCACTAAGTCTCCCTCGTGTCGCGATTCAGAACACCAATCGGGTCAAGGTCGGGAATGAAGTCAACACAGAACTCAATGACCTCCTCTGTCCCGTAGCCCTTGGCGATGCTTCCTTCTGGCCGAGCACGCTGGTGAACATATTTCTTCAGGACTCCCATGAACCTCTCAAAGGGGAACATGTTGTGTAGGAACACAGACCGAGAATATTAATCTCCTTGACCAGGTGAACTAGGAGGTGTGTCATGATATTAAAGAAGGATGGAGGGAACACCAACTCAAAGCTGACAAGACATTGAACCACATCATTTTGTAGAGTAGCTAGTTCCATTGGATTGATTGCCTTCTGAGAAATTGCATTGAGGAATGCACATAGCTTCACGGTGGCTGACGTACATGTGGAGGTAGAATTCTCTTAAAGCAACCTAAGCAATTGCGCTATAAGCACGTGGCCTATGGGACTTTAAGTGTAGGAATTTCTTCTCCGCACATTTATTATACGCTTTATATTGGAGGAGAATCCAGATGGGACCTTGATGTTTGTTTAGGCATTCAAACATGCTTTCCTTCTCTTCTTTGCTAAGAGTGAAGCTAGCAGTGTCTTAAGTAATGGCGCCCATCGTCTGCCTTTCTCCGGATGCAAAGTTGTCTCGTTCTTTCATGCGCCGCAAGTCCCGCTGTGCTTCGAGTGAATCCTTAGACTTTCCATACACATCCATGAATCCTAGCAGTGTTCACACAAAGATTCTTTGTCGTGCATCACGCCGATCGCGCTATGGACCTCTAGGACTTGCCAATAGGGTAGCTCCCAAAATATGGACTTCTTCTTCCACATGGGTGCGTGTCCTTAGCATCTTTCGAACATGTGTTCGCCGCCTTGTCCCTTTCCAAAGACTACTTGCACATCCTTGACCATATCAAGTACATCCTCCCCGCCTCGGTTAAGTAGGCTTGGTTCGTGTTCGCCTTACCGCTAAAATGCTTGCCTTTCTTTCTTAGTTGGTGATTCATAGGAAGAAAACGACGATGGCCAAGGTACACGACCTTTCGACATTTTTTCAAATATATACCGTCAATGTCATCAAAACATTGTGTGCATGCATTGTATCCCTTGTTTGTCCGTCTCCGAAGATTACTTAGAGCAGCCAATCATTGATTGTTACGAACAACAATGCTCGCAGTCAAGTGTTCCTGCTTGTACTCATCCCACACATGTACACCGGTTTGCTCCATAAAAGCAGGAGTTCCTCAACTAATGGCCTCTGTAGACATCGATGTCGTTGCTGTGTTGCCTCGGCCTTGATGAGCACCGCATCATAATGAACTTCCGCTTCATGCATAACCATGGAGGAAGGTTGTAGATACATAGAGTAACAGCCAAGTGCTATGACTAGTGCTCGTCCCCAAAAGGATTCATACCATCCGCATTTTAAAGTTTAACCTTAGGTTTCTTGCGCCATCCGCAAACTCCGGAATTCTCTCGCCTATTGCTCTCCATCGACCCATCGCCAGGTGTCTCAACATGTTGTCTACCTTACGGTCTTCTTTGTGCCATCGCGACAACTTTGCATGGTCCTTGTTTATGAACAGACGTTTCAGCGTGGTATTATAGGAGCATACCACATAACCTTGGCAGGATTTTCTTCCGGACGTTCTTCGCCTCAACATCGCCAGGTCATCTCGCCGATCTTATACCGCGACGCTTTGCATACGGGCATTCATCCAAATTCTCGTAGTCCTTGCCACGATACAGATGCGATCATTAGGACATGCATGTATCTTCCGGATTTCTAATCCCAAAGGGCGATTTAATTGCTTTGCTTCAGACGTAGTGGCGTGCAATTCGTTAGGCTTCGAAGCATCTTTTTGGATCTTCAAGAATTGCCCAAATGCCTTGTCGGATACACCATTCTCGGCCTTCCATTGTAGCAACTCCGTTGTTGTACCCAACTTTTTTGCCCATCTTCTACGGACGGTATAGTAATTTCTTGTGATCCTCTAGCATGCGGTCAAACTTAGCCTTCTCCTTTTCACTTTCGCAATCTCTTTGTGCATCACTTAATGACATCACCAAGAGCATCATCTTCAGCGAGTGTGTCTTCGCCTCGCCTCTTCTTCACTTCACCCATTGCAAGATCATCGAAGTCACCGATTGAGCAATAATGTCGTTAGGGTCCAATTGTTCTTCTTCACCTTCTTCCATTATAACCCCGGTTTCTCCGTGCTTGGTCCAACAAATATAGTTTGGCATGAAACCCGACTTCAACAAGTGTGAGTGAAGACTCCTTGAGCGTAATATTCCTTCAAATTCTTACACAGGCACATGGACAAAGACATGAAACCATCCCGCTTTGTTTGCCTCGGCCACTCTTAAGAAATAATGCACGCCATCAATGAACTCTTTGAGCGGCGATCGGCATTGTACATCCAATGGCGTGTCATCGTCTGCATTATATGACATATCACATAATTAAATTTCAAGTTTCAAATTTTTCCCAGATAGTACACATGATAGAGAGGCTACCCAAAATTTTTAGAATTTTTTAAATTAAGAATAATTTATTTTTAAATTTTAAAAAATCAAGACCAATTTAAAAGCGTTTGCACTAGGAGCTTCGCCTTGCCCGGCAGTCATGGAGTGTCCGGCGATGACATTTACTGCTGCCCAGCCCTCGTGATTTAACGCCGAAACAGGCAAGCTTAAGGAGAAGGGACATCAAGTTAAATGATAATTAATAATTAACTAAATTGCCCAAAGTCATTAAGGGTGAATGACCCTAGGTCAACAATCAATCCAAAAGGCAAACAATAACTAAGTGATTAAGCTAATTAAGAGATTAACTAATTACTTAATAATTAAATATTAAACTTATTTATTAAAACAAAATTAATATTTATTATTTTTACCCAAGAGGTTGGATCTGATAAGATAAGACTTATCTCATCAAACACCCCTCAAAGCTTAACCTAACTAACACATGTAAAAGTCATTTTTCATTTATTTAAATAATTATTAAATAAGGTGAAAAATAAAAGTCTTCAGATTGATCCCAAAATTTTTGTACAGATAGTTCATAGCCTAATTAGATGGCAAAACAATTTTCAGAATTTTTGGATCATTAATTTAGCCTACAAAATTCATGGAATAATAATTAAATAAATAAGCATAAAATAGATATAAATTCAACTTTGTCCAAATAGTCTTAAAATTTTTATATGGACTGTTCACAGTGTAACTTAGTGGAAAAACAAATTTCATGATTTTTGGAAATTTATTGTGGCCTACAAAAATCATGAAAGTTCCATTTATGAATTAATTGGCAATTTTATAATATATAAAAATTATTCAAATTTCACATTTCATATTTTTCATAATGGACGGCAGGGTTAGCATCAGGAGCTTACCATGAACACGCCGGTGAATACGGTTGAGTGAATGAACGGCTCTATGGTGGTGACAATGGCAAGCATGGCGTGGTCCCGGCGGCATTTACAAGCGTTCCTACCTCTGTGATTTAACGCCAAACAGAGTTTAAATAGAAGGACATTTAGTCGGTTGGTGTTACCAACCGACTAATGCCAACCTTAGTCCAGTTGGTACTACAATCCGACTAATTTAGTCCCGGATTGTAGTACCAACCTAGACTAAGGTTGACATTTAGTCCCGGTTGGTAACACCAACCGACTAAATGTCCTTCTGCAAAAGCTCGCCACCAGAGCGTTAGCTAGGGGATTTTAGTCCCGGTTGGTGTTACCAACCGGGACTAAAGATCTTTTTGGTCCCGGACGCAATTTTCTCCGAGACTATTGCCCATTTGGCAGTTCGACCAAAGGTCTGTTCTGTAGTAGTGAACTATATTTATATAACAAATACAACATATTACAATATCCAGTCGCTCAATCGTACCAGAAATTCCGCTACTTCCCGAAGAAATGGTAGGTGGTGAGATCTAGAAATTGGCTAGTACGGTTGTTACGATTCCGTATGAACACATGCATGTTGGGATTGGTTTTCTGATCTATGTTGCTCCTCGATCTGCCTCACCTGGACTTGCGTGCTCACGGCACATGGCTTCTAACTAATATATAAATGGTTAGGAACCCTGGTTTTCATTATTTCCATGTGAGGAGAAGCAAAAAAAAGGCTAAAATTAGCATATTTAATTAGTTATGCATCCCATGATACTAGTAATTAATCGTTTTTATGGCCATTTTATTTTCTGTATCACGTACCACTGGACATGTCACAGGTGATGATCGGATTAGATCAAACGATCTGCTTCTTGCAAGCAAAAATGAGTCTAATTTCGAACTACTTGGTTGTTGATCAGTGATCACGAGAACTTTTGTCTTGGCCTTCTGAGAAATAGTCAGCTTTCATTTGCCTTGCTTTAGAACTTCTCTGACCAAACCCCGAGATATATATAGTGGTTAAATGTTAATAGATCTAACTCTTCCTTGGCAAGAACATGATCATGAATTCTTGTAACTGTTTACAATGAATTTTTCAGTTGAGACCATATATATTATTGAACGACACATGTACACAGGTCACAAAATGTGCATCAAGCTGCTAGTTCCGGATCGCGTTCATACACGGTTGTAACATTCAACTGAAATAGGTTTCGGTCTTTCAGGTAATGCGATACTGCTGTTCCAGTAGAAAAGTTGGCGTTTATTATTAGCATTTATCAGTAACGGTGCACTTCCTCCTTATCCTATAATACTAAACAACAGGACTCCCATTAACTATGGTTATTGCTAATTCTGTTTTCCCTGGCGCAGCCACATTATCCCTACTGTTTTCAACATTGGGATGAGAATTGAACGGTAGAGATGGTTGTCCTAGATTCATTTAGCTCTTTTCTAGCGAGATTCATTTAGCTAAGCCCATCATGCAAGGCCAACCCAAAAGGCCACCATGCGAAGAAAACAAACACTCTTTACCGTGAGCCAATAGCCCGTCGGACTCCAAGATTTAAATACCCGAAGCCCTTGTATATGTATTGTACTAATTCTATGATCAGTAGCTAGCACACACATCTATAACATTGATAATTACATTCATACATTAAACATATGTAACATCCTAAATTTTGGTCTTCTCAAAAACAAATATTTCTAAATAATTAATTCAAAGATTTAGATTTTCAATTGGAGTTCCTGCTAAATCAATCCAAATTCTGAATCCCAATTTTTAGAGTCTTTTTTAAGATTTAAAAATAAAATGAATCATTTGCATTTTATTTAATTAATTTAAAGCTTAATTTGAAATTTAAGAAAATGAAAAGTATTTTAAGTGATTAAAATAAACTTCAATTAAATTCAAAATTATTTTATTCGCTCTTTTCAGGTTCCAACGATTTTTTTGAAATTTTCTTGAATTTTCTTGAATTTATTTTATTTTAAGATTTTTCCAGATTTTGTTTTTGTTTTTGTTTTTCTTTACTTTCTCTTTCCTACTTCATCTTCAAGCTCTGTACGCGCGTGTTCCAGTTTTCAGTCCGAAAACAATAGAGACAACAACAGTTCATCTCCAATATTCCCCGTTGTTTCCACTCGAATTGTCATATTCAAATCCGTCTGAAGTGTTACGACCCCATTGTATATCTACACCATTATCCCAGTGCAATCAAAGCCCCCATTATCACAGCACCCATCAGTGGTTGTTGCCGTTTCCTTCATAATTTAGCATGAACCGAAACCATCGCCCGCAATCACTCGTGTTCCCGGCGTTTCGAATATCGGATGAAGCTATAAATTGGTACACAGCAGCTCTTAGACCCCCTTCGTACTCCCTCCAAGTCTCATAACCGCCGGAGCACCGATGACGTCCAATTTCTTGTTTTCTTGAGCACCGGTCACTTCACCCAAATCGTGCATTCGTCGATCTGGTGAGTCTTTGCAACTTCTAATCGTGTCATTTTGTGTTCTCGAGCATGGTGAAAAATAGCCCTCAGTCGATTTGATTTTTCATGCAGCAAATCGTCCGAATTTCACCGTTGAACTTTCTAGGCTGATTTCGCTCCCGACGATCGATCTTCATTCTCGGTGCGTATTTCTTCGTGTGAACCGCATCACGGCGCATTCCAGATCTTACTCCTATTCCCCGCAATCAATTTGATTGTTTAGCCGCTGTGGATTGCCACTGTCATCGTCGTTCATTTCATGCTACCGGACACTGTGAAGGCAACACCTCAGACCATCTCCGACAAAACTGACCACACCGATGTACTCCTTTGGCCGAGGCCATGCCCGTGCTCACCTCCGTTCATCACCCGCATCACTGGACCGTCGCTGTCGTGCGCAGCCCTACCGTCGCCACCACTCCATGTCGCGCCGTCGTCGCTGCAGTGGCTCGCCGGCCGAGCCACCACCACCTACGGGTAGAGGAGCTTAGTGGGATTCCATTTTGGCCGTTTGTCGAGCATCTTGCCGCCTACCTCGCCGGCGCCACCACCTTGCTCCATGCGCACTATTCTTCTTCTCTGTAATGTTCGTTCTTTGTAATAGCTCTCTGTATTATTCTCTTGTTCTGTCTATGACCTCATTGTCCACAAGTCAATGACTCTTCCATTTCCTTTCTGATGTATCACTTGCAAGTAGGGACATGTTGCCATTCTCTCCGTGCTCTATCCAATTTAGCTCTATCAAAAACATCTAAACAATATGAACTCTAATACAGTACAATTTCAACATTTTCCATCATGTCTTGTGATTGCAAACTTCCGGATGTTCCTTCTCCTTCATATGAACTCCAAATCCATTAATTGCTTCTCCTAAATTCTTATAAATTCATTCTCTACCTTCCGATATTTATTTATTTATTATTTTTTAGTTTTTGTTTGCTTTCTGTTATTTATTTGGTCCGATTCACGTGTGAAAGAGTTTGACGTCGCTGGCACGAATTTGGATCAACAAGAAGCGCTAACTTCCAACACCACCGAAGGAGAGTCTCCTTTGAACATTTTGTACCCATATTTGTTAAATATTGTTTTTAGTTTTATAGTATTATGCATTGATATTTCATTTGAAATGACGAGTTTAAATTGTATGCTGTTAGTTATACCTAAAATTTGCTAATGTCTTCCTTGATAATTCTTATCCTATACCTCTGTAACCCTAGCATAGTAATTCCACAATATTTATTATCTCATTGTGGAATAGTTAAAAGCGGTAGATTTGCTTAGACATGGTTTCTGGTTTTGTTCAACCTAGGGGGGGGGCATTATTATTACCCTTTATGCTTTATTTGAAAAATGTGTGACATTAGGTAATGTCAGTATTTACAAAATAAAATAAAAAGATGAAAATCTGTTTAGACTTGGGCGAATGGTAAGTTCAGGCGGGTGCAGCTAGAGCACGAGAACTTGTATTGTGTAAAGTTTCTCCCAAGTCATATTAAGGACCGACGCCTGTGATTATCCAAACTGAGCAATACCATGCAATCACATGTCCTAAATGGGAAGGATCTGGCTAAATAATTTACTATGTTCTAGCGTTACACTCATAGGCTATAGATGGTAGGAGTTAGCTAGGTAGTGTAGACGATGCTAATTGACGTCCATGTCTGCCGGGGCTTGCGTTGAGCATTGGTAAATGACGTCCAAGTCTAGGGAGGTTATCCCCCACAACGGTGAGCTCTAGGTCGATGGTAAATGACGTCCATGACTTGGGGTTAAGCTCATCGGGCAGGCTAATTGTAACGTCCCATTTTCAGACAGCATATAGTAAATACTATTCTGGTTTTCGTTCTTCGCCGTATTTCAAAATTACAAATTATTTTCGAAAACCTTCTAGCCTCTTTAAGCTCGGGTTTGTGTTTCAAATATTCTTGAAACCTGAAATTCAAATTCAAGTTTGAATTTCCTTCTTTTGAACTTCCGGGCCTTTTTCCTCTTTTGGCCTTCTACTCTTTCTTGGGCTCAGCCCATTTTCTTCTTTTGACCAGGCCCTCTTTTCCTTTGGCCCAACCAGCCTAACCGCTTCCAGCCCCTTTCTTCTTTGGCGCCTTCTTCTTGCCTTGACCCGGCCGCTCCCATTTGTCTTCTTCCTCAGACGCCACCGAGCCTCCCTCTCTTTCTTCTCACAAGACGCCACCTCCACCACTCTCTCGCCATGACCACGAGCTCCACTGCACAATCAGCAATACTGGTCGCCACCCTTGTGCGCAACCACCTACTCCCTCTCACCCGTCTTGACTCTCGTGTGCACCCCGCTCCCGCTTCTTCCACGCTATGACGCCAGCCCGAGCGCTCCTGTGCGCACGCGACGGAGCCAGTGCCACCTACGCTAGCCTCGTGTGCCCCTGCCGCACTCCACCCCTCTGCGACGCCACCGCTTGCCACCAGCTCCCTCTGCCGTGCACACCACCCTCTGAGCACCCCCATGTTGCTCCTCTGCCGCGCCCCGCGAGCACCTGCCTCGCCTTGTTGCCTCAGAGACCAACGGCTCCCTTGCCTCCATGGTCAACTATAAGAGCCCCTTGCCCCCTTGCTCCTCCTTCTTCCTGGACCACACGCGCCGAGCCCCTTTGGCCGCACCGCCTCACCACCGCACCGTTGCGTCGATGAGTCACCGCCCTGGGCAACCCCATCACGGCGCGTCTTTGAAGGCCCTCATGCCATCCCCCACCACCATTCGTCTTCCCCGCCGACGAGACAAGCCACCACCGCCGCTCCTTCCTCCTCCATCTTGGCCACCGCCGCCACCGAACCGACTCGGCCGCCCTCAAGCCGCCCCGACCACCTTGCCGGATTCCCCGCGCTGCCACGTAGCTGGTGCGCGCGCCCCCTTCCTCTCCGTGCCACCGCACCGCTGGAACTTCCAAGGTCGTGCCGCCGTCGTGCTCGCCCCTTTCCGGTGCCGTCGTCGCCTCCCGAGGGGCCACCACCTTCTCGAGGCACCGTTTCGCCCGCTCGTCGGCCTCCCCACCGCCCACCTCGCCGGCACCGCCTCCGCTATTGGCTGCCCGAGCGCCTCCCTCTTCTCCCTTCTCTATGTGAACTGAAGAAATCGAATGAGATGGATTGAGTTGTTTTGTGTGGCCCTACTTGTCATGGCCCTAATTTCCCCTCCCTCTTTCTATGACAAGCGGGCTCCGCCCATGGCCGGTCCACACGCATGCCCGTGCACCCTTGCGTGGACTCGGTCCATCCGACTTTCCGTGCGCCTGAGAAGCTGCACCATGGGCCCCACACCGGCTTTCTCTCTCTCCCTCTTTTCTTGTATTTCCTTTTTAAGGTTTAATTCAAACCCGAACTTCAGAAGTCTCATTCTCCCTTGTGGTAACTCCAAAAATTATGAAATTTTTTTTCTAAAATTTTGTAAATTCAAGATCTTGCTAATGGCATAGGTCTTGTTCAATTTGGAGTTCATGTGTTTATTCGTGTGTATTTATTTGCTTTCTTTTGCTTGTTGTGTATTTTTCCAGTGCGTCCGTCCGATTAGGATTCAAAGACGCGGAGGATCTCCACTTCGATCAAGCACAAAATTTTCAAGACTCTCTTACCGATATCCAAGGCGAGTCAATACTTTGATCATATTGAGCCTACATTTTATGCAAATTATACTCATTTAAATTATCAAAATTGCATGCTTTAATTCTTTAATCAAATGTATGTTAAAAGCTTAAGGTAGTTAAATACCCATTTGATGACTAATTAATTAATATGCCATCCTTGATAATTTGAATCCCTTAATCCTTGTCACCCTAGTAACTATATGGTAATTACTAGTATAGGTTGTACTTAAGCGACATGCTAGTCTTGCTTAAGTACCGGGACATTAAATGTCCCAATCATCATCCTTTAAACATGAAAATAGTTTTGGGTAGTTATTGTGGGGAAATGACTGAGATGATTGAATTGATGTATTTTACTCCTTAAAAACCCTAATTGCTAGTACCACATCTAGGCGGATGGCAAGACGGTGGGTGCTCAAGGAGCACGAGAGTGGTTGGTATGTGGAAAGAACCACCTGGATGGATTAAGGACTTAATCTTGTCATGACCTCCCGTGTTAAACAAGTACAACCACAAGTCTGCAAAATGCAACTTGGCTTAGTAAAATTATTAAACCCTGAATGTATATCACTGGGTGGAGAAAGGGAATGCGCAAGCTTGCGGTACATCCAGCTTGAATGGGTGAAGTTGCCAGTGGTTGTGGGTATCCAAAACTACACCCAACGCTACGGTACAACGATCCCACGCAACGTATGGGCGTAACCCCATATGGGTGAGATGATGGAAAGGGCAAGCTAGTTTGAAAGGTTACTGTGACGGTCGCTCAACTACATGACTATGAAATCATGGGTAACGAGTATGAAAATCTCTTGTGGGTACAGTGTATGACCTCTGCAGAGTCTAAACTGTTTAAACAACCGCTGCGCCTACGGTCAAAGGTGGACATGAGAACTTTACTTGAGTTAGTTCTATTTCAAAAACCTTTGTGGGTGGTATGAAAATATGGTGGGCTCACCTAGCCCCGAGTTTGGATTTTACCTGAGCTGCCGAGCTCAGCGGTGGTAATGATTCGAGGTTGCTCCAATTAAAAGATGCATAGTGTAGAGTTTCCGATGGAGGGAACCTCTACTGAAATAAATATTGCACAATTACTCCATTTAATAAAATGCAATTTGTTAAAATACTAAGTGATAGGACTTTGTAATTATGATAATTGAAAATGTTGCTTCAGCAAATAAAAACCCGAGCCATCCTTGATTAGCCTTGCATGTATATTATTGCATTGTGTGTTGGCTCGCGAGCACGGAAGTTGTGCTCATTCTCGCTCTTTCCCCCAAATCCCTCAAAAGCCGGATGTAATATCATGAATATTCGTTAGTAAATGCAATAAAGATTAGAGAGAACAATATTATTTAGAGAGAGAAATTAAAAGAAAATTCAAGATTTGAGGGAGGATTGGACCTTGCGCTTTCGGCCCAATGTGTCCTAGCCAAGTAGGCCGCCCATTTAGTGGAGTCAAGAGGGGGTGCCCTTCCCCAAAAACTATAGTACCACGCCAAGACTGTAGCATGTGGTATCAGTCAGCAGGCAAGGCTGCATGGCTGCTTCTACCAAGAGGAGGACGAAGCTCTGAGGTTCTGCCGGCAATGGTGGAAGGAGAAGAAGGGAGAAGAAGAGAGGAAAAGGAAAAGAAGAGGAAGAAGGTGGGGGCGTTTTTCATGAGGATTCCACGAAATCCGGTGGGATTTCGTGGGTAAATTCAGAATCCCTATTGGTTTTAGTAGATGTTTCATATGCGATTTGTAGTCGTTAGCTGTTCTCAGCTTACTGCAGCAGATTGGTTAATTTGTGATCTGTTGTCGTGCGAATTTGGATTAGTTCCAAGCACATTCAGGGAATAGTGTCTCCTGGAGATATGTGGGGTTTCACGTAGGATTTCCAGAAAGTCTTAATTAATAATTTTTGGATCACGATAAATTAGTTATCAATTTCACAAGACTGGTGGCTAAATCAGTCTCAGGACTTGTGCAGCGAACATAGATCTGTAAATTTTATCTTGGAGATGGCCGAATTGGGTCAGTTGGTCTCCATGAGATTTGTAGGTATTTTCATTATGTTTCCAGTAAGTTAACTTTCATAATTTTTGGATTATTAGATCAAAAGATATGAATTTTAGAAACTAATGCTGTAATCTGACCCTCCATTGTGGACAGAAGAGTTTTTCTTGACTGTTTGCAACCTTTGTTGCATAGTGGGGATATTTGCGATAATTTTATTGAGATAGTTGGTTTCCTGTAGTTTTCAAAGAGTGTTATAATAATGTGTTTGGTTGTAACAAACAAAAGTTACGAAATTCACAAGTTAGTAGTACCAAAGATGACAGATCGGTCTTCAGGATTAAAAACAAAGGCTTAGATTAGCTAATATGATCTTTCGATCACCTGAGAAGTTGTATGAAGGCTTGTGTAGGTTCTAGAAAAATTGGATTCATTGCTTTTGGAGTTTTGACTCAAAAGTTATGAATTTTTCCGTAACAGCTGTCTATAACACCCTAGCTATTCGGAAGCCAAAATGTTAACTAAAGAATTTAACATACAACCATAATGTGGAAGAATTTAAACAATATCTCTTCTAATGACATAAAGAGATCAACATTTAATAGAATAAGTCAGGAACATAATCTGAATCCAAATAATTATAACAAAGGAGTGATCAAGGATCACAAGCAGTACTTAATCAACCATAACATAGAGAAATATATCATCCACCATCTAACTTTATTTATTACAGTTCATCACTTAATGAATTAAAGACAGAAACCAAATCATATTATTGAAACTTGAATATGGTGAAGTGAATAAATAGTGCGTGTCTACTCCCTAGTCCCTCCCAAAGATGACTTCATCAACGATCACCTAAAATAAACAACAAAGGCAAGAATGAGTCCGAGACTCAGCAAGTACAAATAATAATTGGATATACAATAAATATGAACAAGACAACATCATTAAAGAATATGAACATAGCACCGAAAGAACATATGAATGAATAGAATGGACGGATTGAATGTAATGAATGGACTGCACTCATACTTATACCAGTATAGCTAGTGACACACCCATCGGTGTTCACTTAGGCCCGCATTTAACAAAATATGGGGATCCAAATCCCGTATGAAGAACGTTTCATACAGGTGTCCAAATCTGCCCACAGTAGAATGGTGGGTCATACGTGCCCATACTGGAATTGATGGGTCTTTATAATCCACTCCCGTGGATGAAACATGAATAATGGATGCATGGAATGAAATATGAATAATGAAAGACATCATCTCTAAACATAGAATAATCGAATATGAATGGAACATAACCATTAAATTTTCTCATAGATCATAGAAAAACACAGTGCGAACATCAAGCATTTAGCATTCAATAGCCTTAAGAATATTAAAGTACTTGCCTTCTGCTCTGCGAAGTGTTTTGAGGCAAGACGGATGGCGCTACACTCGAAATTCCCTCTCCTACACAAGTTAAATATGTGTATAAGGAACCACGTGATCCGGACATCAATCAAAACGCTTAATCGTAGCATCCTAAGCCCAAGGCTCACAAAGTCGATCTACTCTATTAAACCGACTAACTAGCAGGATATCAAACTGAACAGAAGTACTAAATAAATCACATTTATTGATCTGAGACTCGAAACGAGGTGAGCTTAGATCCTGAGGAAACATAATGAAAATATCTATACAAGTCTAGTTGGCGAGATCTCCCAATTCGGCCAAAAGAATATGCTAACAGGTAGATGAAAGTATAAGACAGATTCTGTCTAGACGAAAAAGACAGCAGTAAAGAACAAATCACAACTTTTGATCTACAACTCCGATTAGGGCATTCTTTAACATTCTAGAAAGGTTATGAAAATTTATACAACAACCTAGTTGGGTGGAAACCTTGAATCTGCCATTATGTTAATCATATTTTAAAAGACAACTTGATAGTTCATTCTCATCAAGAATTCAGGACAGCGGGAAAGATCATACCATAACTTTTGATCCGTACGTCGGAATTAAGTGTTCTTAGTGGCTACGGAAAGTTAAGAACAATACCTATATATCTCTTGAAGATGGAAATCTCCAATTCGGCTTCTAAGAATCCGAAATTAGACACGCAACAATCTGGACAGATCTGAAAATCTAACGGCAGCATTTCGATCCAATCCAACTAATCGAATTTGCATCTAATAATCATCAACCAATGAAGAAAGCACTTCGTTACCCTTGAAGACTCGTAGAAAGACGATGATTGATTCCCCACGAAGAAGTCCCTTCTTCTCCTCCTTTGTCCCCTCGTCTCCCTTCACCTCTCCTTTGCGAAGATCAGCAGCGGGGATGCAGCACCAAGGGGCAGGGAGGGGCGGCACCAATGGCAGGGGGAAGGCACCAGGAGCAGCAGGGACGACGCCAAGGGGCGGGAGGGGTGGTGGCTTGGGGAGGAGGAGTGGCGGCTTGGGGAGGGGAAAGAGTTTGGCCTAGGGTTAAGGGGGTGGGGTGGCATGGGCTTGGGCCTTGGGCCTTGGGGCGCCTCCCCCCTTCTTGGCCCACACATGGCCGCCCACTAGGTTGTTCTAGCCTGGGCCGGTGGCTCAGGTTCCAAAATTCCCCCAAAATCCTTGAATTTTCAAATAATTCCTTCACCCGATTAATCTTCTCTCTAATCGATATTCGGGGTATTACATTCTACCTCCCTTAAACAGGATTCGACCCTGAATCGTCACACGACACTACGCGAAAGAACAACCACAACTGAGAAATATCAACGTAACCACGTACCTAAAATGAACAACTCCGGATAACGCTCGCGCATACGAAACTGCAACTCCCACGTGGCCTCTCTCTTGGACTAGCGAGACCACAACACAAAGACGTAAAACGACGTCTATCCTAACAATCCACCCGACATTTCGAAGTACACTCATCAGAAGGGAATCGAAGATAAGACCCCACTCGATGGTCAACGTCTTTAACGAAATCCCAAGTTTTGAATTGCTCAGCTACTCACTTAGCACCAGAACACACCAGACGTTGCGTACGTCGCGTATGGATCCGAGACGGTCAAAGCGATACGCCAACTTCCTAATTTCTGCAAATGTCGAAAATGAACCAATGTACCTAGGCTAACCTCCCCTTTGGTACGACAGCACACAACAAACTCAAAATCGAACTCTTCATCTAACAAGGAGCACCACATTTCCTCAAGAATGTACAACCGAACTCAGTCTTAAACAACAGTTTTACAAAGAGAATCCAACCGAAAATAAAGAGTTCTCATCGCTTCCACGCAATGCTAAATCTCCACCAAAAGGGTCAAATCCAAAATTGACGATTCATCACGAAAACCATTCCAATTCCTAATTAGGCAATTTGTGAACGAATAGAAGGAAAGCCAAATGGGAAATAACTCGGATCCCTAAATCAACTATTTCTTTTATTCCATCTGAACTGGAAAGAATCACATATGCCAACACAGCGCCAACTCAAATTGCGGAAGACATCAGTCAACAACACAAAACTCAAACGAGAATCAAGAAAACGCTTCACTACCCGAGAAAACATCCTTTTTCTCAGTTTTCTCTTTTAGGAATAAATTTTCTCTCAAACATTGGAATTCGAATTCGTCGCATACCACACGAGATCAAACCTCTTAAATTAACATCCTCAAATTGTGCTCCAACCAAAATACATTGTCCACACCTTTGTGGAGAGGCTCTATTCATCCCATCGAACACTCTAGACAACTCCTTCTACTGATGAAATTAATTTGATGGAAGGCACCCAAAACACCACAAAAGGGATCCCACGCAATCACATCACCTCCAACTTTCAAGAACAACAACTCAAAATCCTTAGTACACACGCTCATATACTACATCAGAAAGGTTCTTATCAATGATCATTCCACTACTCAGGAAACGTCATTATCTAATTTCTCTACACAAAATCATTGGGCGACCAAAGGTCTAGCCTAAAAATGCAAAGCCCAAATTTAACCTCCAAGACCTCTACAACGAACTTCTCTTATAACAGATAGAGAAATCATCAGAGTAAATCTCTAACATGCCCACAATTCTAACATACTCACTCATTGACATCATTGGAAATCACCCACACAATCTCACAATACTTTCCAATTGCGTTACTCTAAAAAAATTGATCAAGGTTCCAATACCTTCGATAATCCCCAATATTTCAACATGAACTAAGGTTCTAGAATTTCACTATACCATAGGTTCTACTTAATCGTACCACTATTCAGTTTTACTTCAACGCCATACATTCCATTGGAATCAAATTTCCTCCAAGAGGTACAGGTCAAAACCAATTCATCTTCTACTACTCCTCCAATAGCTTAGTAGCAAAATCTCCCCACTACAAATTTTTAACCACCACCAAATAGTTGCCAATTTACGCTTTGTAAAACTTTGCAACACAAACTGTTGATCCTTTCTCGAAAGAAAGAGGTGAATAAGGACAAGTTTCGTCACACAGAAAACCGTTGCTCCTCACAACGAGCACGAAACCCAAAAGAATTAATCTGATAACGAGGATCTTGGAAAAACGAAAGTTGAGTTCACAACTGAGGGCACACATCCCTCAAAAAGGAATTAACGAGTAACAACCAATAAGAAAATGACATTACGATTGAAACTCGACATCTCTTGAGCGGAAAGAGCAGAAAGTTTAGGCATGATTCAAATAACCACAAGTTACAAAAATTGACTCCAATTCGCAAATACCTCTACTACACTCTTTCTTTTAACTCTGAAATTAGTGCTTGAACTAACAATACTTTGCCACAACGAACAAGATAAGTTCTTTAGTCCAACCCACAGAACTACTTAAGAACCAATAAAATTCTTCAACACATCAAATTTGCTCGGAACAGTTCAACTACTCATGAAACATGAGATCCAAATGATCTCAGCCACAAAACTCGAAACATTTCTTTAAGACTAAATCACACGAAACTCTTAAGAAGCAATAGGACATTCTCCTACACCAGTTTATTTAAAATAATTTTAGCTACCAGAATATTTATGAGCTCCAAAAGATCACGAAAACTAAACTTGAAGTATTCTCATTTAAGAGATATCATGATAGGCGATCAAATTACTACAAGTATTGACATCAATCTTACAACAACAATTAGAAAGACTCATGTGAAAAGGATGGGTTGATTCTTTCTCAAAAGAAGAGGCAGATGAAAACGATTTTCACCAACTAGAAAATCATTTACCACTCACAATGAACATAGGACCAAGGGGAAAACCAATTATGCAATGAACTCATAGAACATAAGTGGGGTCCACAGTTGAAAGCATAGGCCTCACAAGAAGAGAATATCATACCTTAACAGATAAGAACAAACAAGCATTCAAGATCAAAGCACTTGCATCACTGAAGAACCATTATAACTTTGCAACATGTCGCTTTACTCAACAAACTTCGTTTACCACATAAAGCTCGAACCCCCAAAAGATCATGAACACAAAACTTGAAATTTGATCATTTAAGAAATATCACGAAAGGCGATCAAATTTCTTTCTCCATAAAAGAATCAACTTTATCCTCACATTACTGAATATTTTATTAAGATCAATAACATACATTCCTGGTAACAATCAATTTACCTTACTATCACATCAATAAACATTCTAAAAGAAACATGACAAATCATGTCATAGAAATCTCTAGCATCAAATGAGATTGTAATAACAACTTATTATAGAAAAGAAACCTAGTGAAAGCCACCAAGTCAGTAACAAACCTCTTTTAACAAGCTCACTCTAACCATTAATACTAACAACCAAGATTATCTAATCATGGAAGCATTCATAGTCCTACCTTTGTTCATAATTAGAATGAAATATCTTTAAACTTCAACAATGGAATATTTATAAGATAAGGTTTTGTAAGTCAATACAACCACCCTCATCCATTTCTTCATACATATAACAACAATTTAGCATGGCAAGATCAGGTGAATCTAGCATTTGTACAAAAATCTTCAGGTATCCAAATAGAAGACATATTTAAGGTTATTATTTACCAAGGCAAAATTAACTTCACTTTTGAAAACATTAACTAAGAGTCATTGGTTTGCACCAAGATAATAACCCAACCTGATAACTCCTACTATACCAAATAATTCTTTTAATTAAAACCTCTTAGATAAGTATGACAATACAACACTAAAGGGTTTTAACATACTCTTTCTCTTAAGAGAGGCATTAAACTTCAACTCTCAAATTAATCCAAAAGAAATACGCAAGATCAACGTCCCACATAATAAAGAACTTGTAAAAGAATTCTTCCACTACCCAAATACCAAGCGAACCATGAGTTACATTTTCCAACAGAGGGTAAAACAGAACTTCCGTGAAAAGATCAATTTTGTAATTTAACTTCATTCACATGAAGCAGAAATATCACAATTGTTAGAAGAACAATATTTTTTTCAAAGAACGATTAGATACCCAATGGAGCTTGCCCACTTTATTATAACCACCATTCAAAAGAAATTCATCAACTGCAAGAAACTACAACCAGGAAACCAGATACAAGCTCGAGAAAGACAACAACTTCATCAAAGAACTCATGCTCAACACATAACTGTGGAACGGGGGTAAGTACTTCTCTATTTTCATAGCACAAACAGTGGTGTAGCCTGGCAAAACCCAGAACAACAACCATGATCTCAACTTCTCAATGTTCGTTACCAATACACATAACCAATATAATCAATTATGAATATAAGGTCATCTCATAGTAATCATAGAATAAATTCATAGATATAGAAGATTATAGCAGATCATAGGTTAACAACAAGAAAGATAGTACAGACGCAATTCAAGAACAGTTCAACATGATGAAACATACCACAAGAAATTCGGATGCAATGGATTACCCAAACCGCACCTACTGTGCATAGTGTGTCAATTTAATATTAAATTACCACGGACCTAAAGCCCACTCTGATACCAACTGTAACACCCTAGCTATTCGGAAGCCAAAATGTTACCTAAAGAATTTAACATACAACCATAATGCGGAAGAATTTAAACAATATCTCATCTAATGACATAAAGAGATCAACATTTAATAGAACAAGGCAGGAATATAATCTGATCCAAATAATTATAACAAAGGAGTGATCAAGGATCACAAGCAGTACTTAATCAACCATAACATAGAGAAAGATATCATCCACCATCTAACTTTATTTATTACAGTTCATCACTTAATGAATTAAAGACAGAAACCAAATCATATTATTGAAACCTGAATATAGTGAAGTGAATGAATAGTGCGTGTCTACTCCCTCCCAATAAGGACGTCATCAACAATCACCTAAAATAAACAACAAAGGCAAGAATGAGTCCGAGACTCAGCAAGTACAAAGAATAATCGGACATACAATAAATATGAACAAGACAACATCATTAAAGAATATGAACATAGCACCGAAAGAACATATGAATGAATGGAATGGATGGATTGAATGTAATGAATGGACTGCACTCATGCTTATACTGGTACAGCTAGTGACACACCCGTCGGTGTTCACTTAGGGCCGCATTTAACAAAATACGGGGATCCAAATCCCGTATGAAGAACATTTCATACGGGTGTCCAAATCTGCCCACATTAGAATGGTGGGTCTTACGTGCCCATACTGGAATTGATGGGTCTTTATAATCCACTCCTGTAGATGAAACATGAATAATGGATGCATGGAATGAAATATGAATAATGAAAGACATCATCTCTAAACATGGAATAATCGAATACGAAAGGAACATAACCATTGAATTTTCTCATGGATCATAGAAAAACACAGTGCGAACATCAAGCATTTAGCATTCAATAGCCTTAAGAATATTAAAGTACTTGCCTTCCACTCTGCGACGTATTTTGAGGCAAGACGGATGGCGCTACACTCGAAATTCCCCCTCCTACACAAGTTAAATACATGTATAAGGAACCACGTGATCCGGACATCAATTGAAACGCTTAATCATAGCATCCTAAGCCCAAGGCTCACAAAGTCGATCTACTCTATTAAATCGACTAACTAGCTGGACATCAAACTGAACAGCAATACTAAATAAATCACATCTATTGATCTGGGACTCGAAACGAGGTGAGCTTGGATCCTGAGGAAACATAATGAAAATATCTACACAAGTCTAGTTGGCAAGATCTCCCAATTCGGCCAAAAGCATACGCTAACAGGTAGATGAAAGTATAAGACAGATTCTGTCTAGACGAAAAAGACAGCTAAAGAACAGATCACAACTTTTGATCTACAAGTCCGATTAGGGCGTTCTTTAACATTATGGAAAGGTTATAAAAATTTCTACAACAATCAAGTTTTGGTGGAAACCCTGAATCTACCATTATCTTAATCATATTTTAAAAGACAACTTGACAGTTCATTCTTGTTAGGAATTTAGGACAGCATGAAAGATCATACCATAACTTTTGATCCGTACGTCGGAATTAAGTGTTCTTGGCAGCTATGGAAAGCTAAGAACAATACCTATATATCTCTTGAAGATGGAAATCTCCAATTCGGCATCTAAGAATCCGAAATTGGCCACGCAACAATCTGGACAGATCTGAAAATCTAACGGCAGCATTTCGATCCAATCCAACTAATCGAATTTGCATCTAATAATCATCAACCAATGAAGAAAGCACTTCGTTACCCTTGATGGCTCACAGGAAGACGATGATTGATTCCCCACGAAGAAGACCCTTCTTCTCCTCTTTTCTCCCCTCGTCTCCCTTCACCTCTCCTTTGTGAAGACCGGTAGCGGGGATGCAGCACCAAGGGGTAGGGAGGGGCAGCACCAATGGCAGGGGGGCGACACCAGGAGCAGCAGGGACGGCACCAAGGGGCAGGAGGGGTGGCGGCTTGGGGAGGAGGAGTGGCGGCTTGGGGAGGGGAAAGAGTTTGGCCTAGGGTTAAGGGGGTGGGGCGGCATGGGCTTGGGCCTTGGGGTGCCTCCCCCCTTCTTGGCCCACACATGGCCGGCCACTAGGCTGTTCTAGGCTGGGCCGGAGGCCCAGGTTCCAAAATTCCCCCAAAATCCTTGAATTTTCAATTAATTCCCTCACCCGATTAATCTTCTCTCTAATCGATATTCGGGGTATTACACTGTCGATTTGGACAGATTTGGGAATTTGAGAGTGTATTGGTTATATGTTCGGGTTTCGATTAGGGATGCTTGTTCTCGTTTTGTTCCATTGAAATGATGTACACATTTGATTGGTGTACTTAGTATATTGTATTACGGTTGCCAGGTGGTGGTGAACCGCGGGGCTAGAGCTTTCTGTCGTTGTCTTCCGTCTCACGGTTGAGGTAAGTGCAAGCAGTGATAATGATATTGCGATATTTCATTCATATTAATTGCCATGATTTAATTATGAAGTTTTTTGTTTGATAATATCGCTGAGCATTAAATATTCATGACGAATTGAGATTGTGAGTTCAATTTGCATCATGGCATTCATTTATGAACCTTGGGCCACGTGGTAGCCAAGGATTGTTCTTTAGATCCCCGTCATGTATTTGGCGGGCATTGGATCCCTGTCATGCATTAAACGCGCTTGGGTCCTCACACTCGTGGAGTATGGGCATGAGGTCCCTGTGCCTAAGGGCACAGGCTTGAGTATGTATCGACGGATACACTACTTGGCATTACCGGTAATTGCAAAGAAGTTGAAGAAAGAGCATTCTTGACATATGCATTGCATACACGCATAAGAGATGGATTTGTGATTCATTGCTGGTGTTCGTAAAGGGAATTAGTATCCTCATTGACTGGTTATGAGGTTATGTTTTATTACTGTTGTACTTTGCTGAGTCGTGGACTCATTCTTGTTGTGTTGTGTTTTCTAGGCACCTCTCGAGGCAACGACATAAATAGGAAGGGGTAGAATTGATGTACATCAAGAATACACAAACCACGACTAATAAATTAGATCATTTACCTAAATTTCATATTCATGATAATTCCTTTAGAATCAGTCTGTGACCATCCTTCGTGGTGGATGTTTTATTTGTGCTCTTAAACCCCGTTATTTGAGTTCATTTAGTTCTATTTGATGGATTAAATTGTTTAATTGGATTATACAATCATCCTCATAGCTTGGATGATTCTTAATGCTTTAGATGTAACCATTTAAATAATTGCTGCTGTTGCGTAGCATGGATGGTTTGTCTTAGACCTAGTTGATAAAGAGAAGAATCCATGCTTGGATTATATTCAATGGTTAGTTGATAATCTTTGTCTTGACTAATTGTAGATTGTGCTAGTTCTTGAATAGTGGAATTTTGTAATTATATCATTCATGGTTGAAAGATTCGTTGACTGTTTATTAAAAGATTGAAATTAATTAGATCTGTAGAGTAGATTGGTAGCATCCTAGGCTCTATGTTGGGCTAGGGTGTTTCAGTTGGTATCAGAGCAGGCTTTAGGTCCGTGGTAGTTGAAATATTAAATTGACACACTGTGCACGGTAAGATGGGAATGGGTCAAGCATTGCATTTACGTTTTCGTTACGTCGCTTTGATCATTGCAGTTATGAATTGGTTATGAATACTTATGATATGCCTGTATGATTATTATATGCTATAATAGTAGATGACGAGAGATTTAGGTTGTGGTTGTAGCCTTGGTTTGCCAGGTTGCACCACCGTTTGGGGTATGAGATTAATGGAGTATCTACCTCGAATCAACTAGTTCCAGGTGTTGAGTATGAGTTTCTTTGGGAGAATTATTGTCTTCCTCGACTTTGGACTGGTTATTCTTGTTCAGATACGGTGGGTGAGTTTTCTTGGATTAGTGGTTCATTGCAGTTGAGATGAGTTCATCGATCTTTATTAGTTTCTCATAGCAAACCTTTGATCTCCTGAATGACGAGTTGTTTTGCTGTTTATAAACGTAGTTGATCTATAAGATTGATCTTTTATTTGGAAGTTATGTCCTTCTTGTTGGGTAGCACGACTCGTTTAATCGCTTGGTACTTTGGTTATTGGAAGCTTTAATTTGCATGTTCTTAAATGTGAGGAAGCTTTGGGCCCCAATGTATTCTTCTCGGGGTACTTCGAGTAGGAAGTTTAATGCTTCCCTTTCATGAGAGAAAGCGTCAAAGTTATTTTTTTTTGTATTGTCCTGCCATGGTTAAGGCAGAGAAATTGTTGTATCTCCGACTGATGAGCTATCTTTGCTACATGTAAACGCTGTTATTGACAAGATTATTCTTTTTCATGAAAGTCCTACCTTTCTTGTTGAAAAATGTGATCCGATGATTCGTTTGGTATTTTGGATAATGGAAATTATCTTTTACAAACTTCATTGAAGAAAGTTTTGACTTTACTCATTTCTTTTGGAGTAGTTGGACTGTTGGAGTTTAGAACCTTTTCTTTGAAAAAGAAAGTGTCAAAACCCTTTGTAAAGTTTTGTGGTGTTAAGTGAGAAGTTGTAAGTAAAGAAGATAATTGATAATGTTTATGACATCAAGTTGGGTCTTTGGCATGATGCATAATTAATCTTAACTGATGTCCACGATAGCATAGCCGGTTAATTTATTGATGCCTTGTAATGATTGTGTGACGAGTTGTGATTTAGAATATATTTATTCCTAATTAGAATCAACAGGGTTACTAAGGAGAGTGAATATCGATATGAATCTATCTTGTAAACATCTATTTGATGATCTTACATAAATGCTAGATTTACCTAATTCCTGACATGCTAAAGTTGTTGAAACCTGTATAAAGGACTAGATGGATGATGGTGTATCGATTTGTGAAACCTTGTTTTATAGAAACGATTTGTGAAACCTTATTTTATAGAAATTATGTTAGTAAATCTTTAATCATGTTTTGAACTCTAAACATAAAGTGAACTGTTGAATCTATGTTTATATGGTTATGTGATTACAAATAGAATTAGCATCATATTTACACACATGATTAATACAATAGTCAATTGATAATGAGAGCTGAAGTTGGTGTTGAGCACACCAACAGTTGAGTAGATGAATTTCGTAAGTAGTCTTTGATAGTGTGCCTTGTGAAATTGCTATTACATAGTATGATCTTGTTAAAATAAATTTGTTTCAACCTCGTGGCTTGTGTTTCTTTTGGAAAGCCTTAAAATGGGGTAATAAAGTTTGATGATTCTTGGCACTAATGTATGATATCGATGCTATTAAAATTATCAGAATGTGAGATTGATGTTAATTCTCATAGTAATTTGATCACCCATAGTGATATTGCTTAAATGATAATATTTCAAGTTTTGCTTTTGTGATCTTTTGGGAGCTCATGAATTTTGTGGTAGCTAAAATTATTTTTAAATAAAATGATGTATTGAAATATCCTATTGGTTCTTAAGAGATTCATGTGATTTAATCTTAAAGGCTCTTTTGTCTGAGTTGGCAACGTGAGGTTGCAATCAAAGAAAATTTTGTTGATTCCTTTAAGAGGAGAATAATTTGCTTGCTTTTCGTGATATTCTGTAAATGAAAAATGTTTCGAGTTTTGTGGCTGAGATCATTTGGATCTCATGTTTTATGTGGTAGCTGAACTGTTTTGAGTAAAATGATGTGTTGAAAGATTTTATTGGTTCTTAAGTGGTTCTTGTGGTTTGGTCTTAAGAATTTATCTTGTTCGAGATGGCAAAGAATTGTTGTAGTCAAAGGACTATCTTCTGTGTTAAAGGAAAGATTGTAGTAGGAGTATTTGAGGATTGGAGTCAAGTTTTGTAACTTGTGGTTTAATTGAAATGTGCGTAAACTTTTTGTTTTTTCGTTCAAGAGTTGTTGATTTTCAATAGCAATATCTTATTCTTATTGGTTGATATTTGCTATTCACTTTTGAGGGGTGTGTTCCCTCACCTGTGATCTCAACTTTTGTTTTCCAAGATCATCGCTATTGGATTATTTCTTTTGGTCTCGTGCTCACTTTGAGGAGCAAGATTTTCTGGTGTGTCGGAACTTGTCCTTGTTTGCCTCTTTCTTTTGAGAAAGGATCAACAGTTTTGTGCTGCACAGTTTTAAAAGCTTAACTGGCAATAGTTTGGTGGTGGTCAAGAAATGATAGTGATGAGATTTTCCTACCAAGCTATTGGAGGAGTAGTGGAAGATGAATTGGTTCTCACATGTACCTCTTGGAGGAAATTTGATTCAAATGGAATGTTTGTCGTTGAAGTAAAACTGATTAGTGTTATGACTAAGTAGAACCTATGGTAAAGTGTAATTCTAGGACCTTAGTTCCTGTTGAAATGTTGGGAATTATCGAAAGTATGGAAACCTTGACCAATTTTATAGAGTAGCGCAATTGGGTAGTATTGCGAGGTTGTGTGGGTGATTCCTGATGATGTTAATGAGTGAGTATGTTGGAATTGTGGGAACGATTAGAAATTTAATCCGATGATTTCTCTATCTGTTATAAGAGAAGTTCATTGTAGAGATCTTAGAGGTTAAATTTGGTCGCCCAATTATTGTGTGTAGAGAAAATAGAATTATGGCGTATTCTTAGCAGTAGAATGATTATTGATAGAACCATTCTGATGTAGTACATGAGCATGTGTATTAAGGATTCTAAATTGTTTATTCTTAAAAGTTTGAGGTGATGTGATTGCGTAAAATCTATTTCGAGGTGCTTTGGGTGCCATCTGTCAAATTAATTTCCTTAGTAGAAGGGGTTGTCTAGAGTGTTTTGGTGGGATCAATAGAGCCTTTCTACAAAGGTGTGGATGATGTATTTTGGATTGAGCATAATTTTGAGCATGCTAATTTAAGAGATTTGAACTCGTGTAGTATGTGATAAATTCAAATTCCAAGGTTTGAGAGGAATTTTATTCCTAAAAGAGAAACTGAGAAAAAGAATATTTCCTCAGGTAGTGAAGCGTTTTCTTGATTCTCGTTTGAGCTTTGTGTTGTGGACGGATGTCTTTCGCAATTTGATCTTGGCTTTATGATCGCATGTGTGGTTCTTATCAGTTCAGAAAGAAGAAAGGAAGTATTTGATTTGGTGTTTGAGCGATTGCTCTTTCGGCTTATGTGGTGTTTATTTGTAATCTGTCTACTTGGAAAGCGGAAGGGATTTCATGATGAATCTTCGCTTCTGAATTTGACCCTTTTTGTGTGAAATTGCCATTTTGTGGTTGCAATGAGAATCCGTTATTTTCAGTTAGAATTCTGGTTATGAAAGAGTTGTTAAAAGCGAATACTGTTTTGTGTTCCTGGTTAAGAAGGTGCTCCTTGTTAGATGAAGGAACCGATTGAGAAGTGGGACAGGAGGTCCACGTGGGTTGTGCATGTTTTGTGCTTTAGTACCAAACGGGAAGTTGGCCCAAGGCACATTGTTTTGTTTTCGGCAGTTGCGGGGATTAGGAAGTGGGCTTATCGCTATGACCATCTCAAGTCCATACGCGAGGGACGCAATGTCTGGTATATTCTGGTGCTGAATGAGAACTTCGAAAATTTGGGATTTGAAGTTTCGTTAGAGCCGTTGACCATTGAGTAAGACCCCACGTTCGAGTCTTGTCCGGTACGTATACTAGAGAGGTCAGGACGAGCATTAGGGCATAAGACGTTGGTATCCATTGAGGTGCCATGGGCGCACCCGTGTGAGCGTGAAGTGACCTGGGAGATGGATTTTCACATGCGCGAGCAGTATCCAGACCTGTTTGCTCCTGGTACATGTTAATTGTTGTTTCATTCCAGTAGCAGTTGTTCATTTGTTTATTTCGACGGTTAGAATTCAGGGTCGAATTCTGTTAAGGGGGTAGAATGTAATATACCGAATATTCATTAGTAAATGCAATAAAGATTAGAGAGAACAATATTATTTAGAGAGGGAAATTAAAAGAAAATTCAAGATTTGAGGGTGGATTGGACCTTGGGCTTTCAGCCAAAGGCGTCCTAGCCAAGTGGGCTGGCCATTTAGTAGAGTCAAGAGGGGGGTGGGCCTTCCCCAAAACCCTAGCTTCACATGAAGATCACACAAGACCAGAACACGTGGTCAGAGTAGCCCCCTTCCTCTGCTCTACCAAGAGGAGGAAGAAGCTCCGAGGTGCTGCTGGCCATGGTGGAAGGAGAAGAAGAGATGAAAAGGGAAAAAAGAGGAAGGAGGTGGGAGGCGTTCTTCGTGAGGGGATTCAACGAAATCTAGCGGGATTTCGTGGGTAAATTCGCAATCCCTATTGGTTTTAGTATATGTTTCATATGCGATTTGTAGTCGTCGGCTGTTCTCAGCTTGCTGCAGTAGCTCAGTTAATTTGTGATCTGTTGTCCCGCGAATTTAGATTAGTTCCAAGAAGATTCAGGGATTAGTGTCTCTGGAGATATGTGGGATTTCACGTAGGCTTTCCAGAAAGTATTAATTCATAATTTTTGGATCATCGATGAATTAGTTATGAATTTCGTAAGACTGGGTGCGAAATCAGTCTCAGGACTTGTGCAGCGAACATAGATCTATAAATTTTATCTTGGAGATGGCCAAATTGGGTCAGTTGGTCTTCATGCGATTTGTAGGTATTTTAATTATGTTTACAGGAAGTTACATTTCATAATTTTTTTGATTTCTAGATCAAAAGATATGAATTTTAGGTACTAGTGCTGTAATCTGTCCATCTATTGTGGACAGAAGAGTTTTTATTGACTGTTTGCAACCTTTGATGCACAGTGGGCATGTTTGTGATAATTTTATTGAGATAGATGGTTTCCTGTAGTTTCCATAGAGTATTATAACAATGTGTTTGGTTGTACCGAACAAAAGGTATGAAATTCACAAGTTAGTAGTACCGAAGATGACAAATTGGTCTTCGGGATTAAAAACAAAGGCTTAGGTGAGGTAATATGATCTTTTGATCAGCTGAGAAGTTGTAGCTAGGCTTGTGTAGGTTCTAGGAAAATTGGATTCATGGCTTTTGGAGTTTTGACTCAAAAGTTATGAATTTTTCCTTAACAGCTGTCTGTTTGGACAGATTTGGGAATTTGGGAGTGTATTGGTTATATGTTCGGGTTTCAATTAGGGACGCTTGTTCTCATTTTGTTCCATTGTAATGCTGTACACTTTTGATTGGTGTACTTAGTATATTGTATTACGGTTGCCAGGTGGTGGTGAACCCCGGGGGCTAGAGCTTTCCGTCGTTGTCTTCCGTCTCACGGTTGAGGCAAGTGCAAGCAGTGATAATGATATTGCGATATTTCATTCATATTAATTGCCATGATTTAATTATGAAATTTTATGTTTGATAATATCGCTGAGCATTAAATATTCATGATGAATTAAGATTGTGAGTTCAATTTGCATCATGGCATTCATTTATGAACCTTGGATCACGTGGTAGCCAAGGATTGTTCTTGAGATCCCCGTCATGTTTTGGGTGGGCATTGGATCCCCGTCATGCATTGGACGGGCTTAGGTCCCCACACTTGTGAAGTGTGGGCATGAGGTCCTTGTGCCTAAGGGCACAGGCTTGAGTATGTATCGACGGATACACTACTCGGCATTACCGGTACATGCAAAGAAGTTGAAGAAAGAGCATTCCTGACATATGCATTGCATACACGCATAAGAGATGGATTTGTGATTCATTGCTGATGTTCATAAAGGGAATTGGTATCTTCATTGACTGGTTATGAGGTTATGTTTTATTACTATTGTACTTTGCTGAGTCGTGGACTCATTCTTGTTGTGTTGTGTTTTCTAGGTACCTCTCGAGGCAGCGACATACATGGGAAGGGGTAGACTTGATGCACATCACGAATACAAAAACCATGACTAATAAATTAGATCACTTACCTAAATTTCATATTCATGATAATTCCTTTAGATTCAGTCTGTGAACATCCTTCATGGTGGATGTTTTATTTGTGCTCTTAAACCCTGTTATTTGAGTTCATTTAATTCTATTTGATGGATTAAATTGTTTAAATGGGTTATACAATCATCCTCATAGCTTTGATGATTCTTAATGCTTTAGATGTAGCCATTTAAATAATTGCTGCTGTTGCATAGCATGGATGGTTTGTCTTAGACCTGGTTGATAAAGAGAAGAATCCATGCTTGGATTATATTCAATGGTTAGTTGATAATCTTTGTCTTGACTAATTGTAGATTGTGCTAGTTCTTGAATAGTGGAATTTTGTAATTATATCATTCATGGTTGAATGATTCGTTGACTATTTATTAAAAGATTGAAATTTATTGGTTCTGTAGAGTAGATTGGTAGCATCCTAGGCTCTATGTTGGGCTGGGGTGTTTCAGCATGAAATCCTGAAGATTACGACTACTACGAGGATCCAGAAGTTGGAGGCCCTCGAGATGATGAAGAGTAGTTTAGTCATTTAGTCTAGATCTCGCCTCAGTCCAGCTGACTCTATTGGTGCTTACGTGCATCCTATATTATCTGGGTCTTTGGGGAATATCGGACGCACACGGGTTTCCCCAGTCGCTTGCCTGTGGAGAGATGTGCTCTCACCCCTTTTGCTTCCGTTGTCGCTTCCACTTTTGTAATGTAATTTTTGGCCTGTTCGGCCTTTATTGTAAAACTCAACCCGATGCGGTCTATGTAAACTCTGATGTGTTGATTAATGAATGGTATGGGTTAATCTACGCCATGTATAATTTGATTCAGTGATGTATCTGTGAGTGCTATCTACTGATCCAGGGAATAGCACAGTGTTTTCATAGAGGATTTGGATTCTTAGAATCCGGGTTCAACAATAATGTTAGGATAAAGTATTGTAAAAGCCCTGTGATAATCGCTTAGTCGCATATCTAAGGAAGCATGTTATGGACGATATTATAAGTTGATTATCTTATGTGGGTCAAGTTGTACAACCTTTGCAGAGTGTAAAACTATTTAAATAGCCGTGCCCACGGTCAAGGGTGGGCAAAGTGCATTTTTACATAGTAGATTTTGGTTTTGATTTAAAAAGAATAAATTTTGGGAACCAGGAGCAGTTGGAACTCTTGGTTTGTTGTTCTCGCAGTTAGAGCTAGTAGGACAGCTAGAGCTCTATTCTCAAAACCTTGGTGGCTAGAGCCTTGTTACTAGTGGTCGATAGCTAGAACCTCCACTAGCGGTATAATTAATTTAATTATTGAAACTACATTTGTCGAATGTGCTTTATGTAAAATGTTTGAATTATAAAATATTACTTTGTGCAAAAGAACCCTATAAGCCTAATTGTTAAAGCTATGCATATGCATATTTCCCAAGACTCACGGAGTACTTTATGTACGTACTCACATGCTACAGTCAAATAAATCTCAGAAACCTTCAATGATGTCGTGGACGACTACGACTACTTCGCCTGCTGGTTTGACGAAGGACATCCGGAGTACTAGGCCGCGCTCCCTAGTCGAATGTCTATGGGTAATTTGATGGGTCACCACTCGAAGTTTACTCTTTTGCTATTTTCGTTGCTGTAAGACTTAAGGTCTTTTGATCTCTTTTATAATAAGTGGTCATAAGGCCGGTACTCAGTTATTTGTGATTCGAACTAGTTATCAACAATGTTTCCACTGTGTGCACTAGCTATTGATCTAGGACTGGTGCAGAAATACATAGAGGGTTCGAATTTAGACATCCGAGTCCCGACAACATACAATATGAAACAAATATAGGACAATAACTTGAGCATTTACATCAAGTTATATTACAAAAGGCCGATCAGCCGAATTAAATTAGATGTTTCAAAAGAGAGACAACGGAAGCCTAGTAGTAAGACCAAAAGTCTGGTGGTGTCCCAATCCAAACTCTCAGGTAACCAACAATGACCAAACCCTATCAAGACCCGTCCCCATACCCTCCGGTACCGGGAGAGAAGAAAGTGTTGTCCAGAATCGGCTCATACTCATACTGTGATCAACAATTTAAGCAAGATTGAGTATATTTTGTACTCAGCAAGACTTGTAGTGTATCACAGCATAATTATAAATGCAAGGCTAACAAAGGATAAGGCTCTACTCTACAAGTTATTTTTGACATTAGGCAAGTTTTATTTGCAATATCGATTTGTACTAATTTGCACCGGAAATTTTAAAGAACATTTGACAAATATTGAAATAACAAATATGTAATGTAATAATAGAAAAATCACAACCCTCCTCGGTTGTGATCTACATTTCATTCTCAGCCATAGACATGGCACTCACACAAGCCAACCATCCTAACATTTCCCAACAAACTGTTTTTTGCAAAAAATTAAGACTATACATGATGTGACCACACTTAGCATACTCATCACCGCGAGCACGGCTATTTAAATTGATTTACACTTTGCAAAGTTGTATAAATTTACCCACACAATACGAGCTCTGTAGTTTGTTTGGTATCCATCAACATCACCGCTCACTAACTGTTGGTAAGCAGTCAAGAGTTCGTAACGAAGCCTTTACATCACCTAGTCCAAATGTTGAACTAGTCCGATGAATGAAAACCCTCACTTCACCCAGATACACCCTTTCTCAGTGAGGCATTCACCATTGTATCGGCAAGCTTCGTCCCCAACACCATAGTGAAGGGAGCCCCTTCGAGCAAACCTACCCGGATATGCTCGCACTACTATGGCCTACCAATATGCAAGGCTAGTCCTAGACAACTTAATTAGCTAAGACCACCCTAGTTCAGTCGTGCGATTGTACTCTTACACTTAGATTGGATACACTGATGTTCGGTCCTTAATCGACCTGGGCGAGGATCTCCCCCTATCTACTTGTGAGATACACCTCTCGCACTTCTCAGCTCATAATATAACTCGCCTACGTCACAAACTAAGTTTTTCATTTTCATTTTTATACAAAATAACAGAGGTAAACCCCTCTGGTCCAAAATTTCAAAATCTCCCAAATACATACTCACATTTTCCACAATTATTCAATTTTAGCGAAACTAGAGACCGACTAAGCATCTATTCTATATTCCTAATAGAAATACCCAAATTGACATCATCTATTGTCCAAACTATATCCTAAAGGCTACTGTAACATCCAAAAAATTCCAATTTTGGGAAAATATAATAAAAATAAGTGGGAGAATGATTTTGAGCATGTTTTGTGTGGAAAGCTATTTTGCATGATTTTTGAACTTTTGTATAAATCAAATAGTAAAATTACATGCAAACAACAACTTGTAAGAATTTTCGAGAAAATCACATAATAGATAAAATCCTAAAAAATGTACACACGAAACTATAGTGTGCCAGAAGCCATCACAAACATGTTCATAAATTTTGGAGCTTGTTGGGAAAACCATCAAACCATTCTTGGAGAAGGCTAGACCCTCACTTGGGCCGCCTTTAAGAACACGTTTTGTGACAACCACATCCCAGCGGGTCTGATGGACATTAAGAAGCAGGAGTTCTATCAACTCAGGTAGGGGAACATGACCGTGATGAAGTTCCTCCATCGCTTCAACTACCTTGCCTAGTATCCTGCTTCCGAAATACCGGATGAGGGGAGGAAGGTTGCTCTCTTTCGAGAGCGCCTCAATGATGAGATGAAGTGGTCACTCCCTGCCCACAACATTCCCAACTTTCAGACCTTAATCAACTAGGCAATCCGATTGAAGATAGCACTCGGACGATCATGGAAAGCCATAAGCCCAAGTGGTTTGCGCAGAAATTAGCAAGTAGCGGCACGCCGAGACTGCGTATTAGTCAAACATCGAACACATGTCCTCCAGCACCACCTCCTCTGAGGATTCAAGCACAAGGTCCCTACCGGCAGCAAGCCATGATTAAGCAATATAACCGTGGAGGGCATCCATCTGGGACAAACAAACCAGGTAGCAGTCATCACCTGTTACAACTACGGCGAACGTGGGCACTTTGCGATTGAGTGCCTAAAGAAGAAGTTTCCAACACCTCACCCTCAACCCCTTAGCATCCAACAGTGACCCCAGGGCCTCGTACGAGGTCAAGGATGGTAGCAAGCCCCCACAGCAGCGCAAGGCTTCGGACGGGGTCATCTGAACCACATGGTAGCCGAAGAGGCCAATGTAGCACCCAATGTGGTGATGGGGTTACGATTCTCATTCACTTAGTACCTACATTGGTGTTATTTGATTCCAAAGCTTCTCACTCATAGCTAAGAAAATTTTCATGCAATAAGCCATGAAAACTACACACCTAGCAAACAACATGGTAGTTTATTCCCCCAGGTCTGTCATGAGGGCAAAAACTCAGTTGTTTTGAAGTCCAAATTAGGATTAATGGAGTAGGATTGAAAGTTAACTTCATTATTATAGATACACTAGGGTTGGATATAATTCTCGGGATGGATTGGTTATCCAAGCATAAGGGATTTATCAATTGCGCAGAACGGGCTGTTTTTCTTGTAAACTCTAATAGAGAATGGGTCATTTTCTCCTCCACTTATGCAACTCCAGCGCAGTATCCCACACTCAACTCTATCTCAATTCCAAAGCTTAGTTAGGTGCTGATGGTATGTGAATATCCCGACGTGTTTCTAGATGAATTTATCGGGGATGCCGTCGGACCGTGATATAGAGATTATCATCGATTTGCTACCTGGGACAGCACCTATATCTAAACGACCTTATCGAGTGGCATCTGATGAGTTTGTCAAATTGAAGAAATAACTCAAAGAGCAATTGGAAAAGGGATTCATCCATCTTAGCTCATCACCACGGGGAAACCCTGTGCTATTCATGAAGATGAAAGAAGATAGTCTACGGATGTGCATTAACTATCGTTCTTTAAATGAAGACACCATCAAGAACACATATCCTCTCCCGAGGATTGATGATTTGTTTGATCAAATGAATGGTGCTTATGTCATCCCCAAGATTTATCCGAGGCTTGGTTATTTCCAACTCAAGATTAGGCCGGAAGACATTCGAAAGTCTGCATTCACCACCCATTATGGCTTGTACGAATACACCATAATGTCATTCGGACTCACCAATGCTTTCACAAGTTTCATGAATCTTATGAATAAGATTTTTATGAAGTATTTGGATTAGTAAGTGGTGGTCTTCATTGATGAAATTTGTATCTATTCCAAGAATGCAAAAGAACATGAGCAACACTTGCGTATGGTGCTCGACAAGCTACGCGAAGATCAGTTGTACGCAAAATTCAGCAAATGTGAATTTTGGCTAAAAGAAGTCGACTTCCTAAGCCATGTTCTATTTGAGGAGGTGTAACCATGGACCTGAGTAAAGTACAAGATGTCCTAACTTGGGAACAGCCCCACACCGTTCCAGAAGTATGAGCTTTCTCGGTCTAGCCGGATATTATCGCCGGTTCATCGAAAACTTCTCCAAGATCGCAAGACCAATAACACAACTTCTTAAAAAGAAAAATAAATTTGAATGGTCAATGTCTTGTGATGGGAGCTTTCAATAATTGAATAAAAGGCTCACAACAGCCGTAGTGCTTACTCTACCCGACGTACACAAAAGCTTTGTGGTGTATTGCGATGCATCCCGCCACGACCTCAGTTGTGTGCTGATGCAAGAAGGCAAAGTGGTGGTCTATGCCTCACATCAGTTGTGACTTCATGAGGCTAATTATGTAACTCATGACTTGAAATTGACGGCTGTGGTTCATGCTCTCAAGATCTGGAGGTATTACCTCATCGGTAATCAGTGTGAAATTTACACTGATCACAAGAGCCTGAAGTATTTCTTCACGCAACCAGATCTGAACCTAAGGCAATAAATATGGCTCGAGTTGATCAAAGACTATGATCTTGGCATTCATTACCACCCTGGTAAAGCCAACGTTGTAGCCAATGCTCTCAGTCGGAAGCTTCATTGCGTAAACATGTCAATTGAATCAAATCAACCAGCATTGCATGAAGAGTTCCAAAAGCTCAACTTAGAAATGGTTAAGGAGGGATATGTTGCTACCCTAGTGCTACAACCTACCCTTGAATCTCAGATCCAAGCTGCATAACTCAAAGATCAAGCAGTCGCCGAAATCAAGCACGACTTGAAGGACTGTAGGAAATCATAATTCACCGAGAATGCGAGTGGAGTGGTTATGCGCAGACAGTAGCTATATGTCCCGGATAATCATGATATCAAGGAGCTAATCCTCAGAAAAGCTCATGATTCACCACTCTTCATTCACCTTGAGAGTACAAAGATGTATCGGGACCTCCAGAAGAAATTCTAGTGGCTCGGTATGAAGCGGGACATCGCTGCACATGTTGCCATGTGCGATGTGTGTCAACGTGTTAAGGCAGAAGACCAATGACTAGCAGGGTTACTTCAGCCCATGAAGGTTCCCGAATGGAAATGGGACGATGTCAGTATGGATTTTATTACCGGCTTATTGAAACCCTGAAATAGCATGATTCGATATAGGTTATCGTTGACCATTTGACAAAAGTGGCACACTTCATCCTGGTCGATACCAGATATCAGGGTGCCAAACTCATAGAGCTGTGTATAAACCACACCATTCTCCTGCATGGTGTGCTGAAGACGATAACATCCGACCGAGGCCCTCAGTTCACCTCGCGATTTTGGGATAGCTTGCACGAGCTATTGGGAACCGTGCTATTCCTTAGCACGATTTTCCACCCACAAACGGGAGGTCAAACGGAGAGGACAACTCAGATCCTAGAAGATATGTTGCGAGGTTGCGTGTTGTCCTATAGCACAAATTAGGAGAAATGCTTGGCATTTGTCGAGTTTTCCTACAACAAGAGCTTCCAGTCATGCCTTCAAATGTTTCCATTCGAAGCACTTTAAGGGAGGAAGTGTAAAACACCCCTATTCTGGTCCGAGGCTAGTGAGAGACAATTATTTGGACTGGCCATCACCCAAGAAGCACAAGAGCACATTGACGCGATAAAAGGGCACTTGAAGGAAGCGCAGTCGCATCAAAAGAGCTATACCGATCATCACCATCATGAGCTGTTCTTCGATATAAGTTATTATGTTTATCTCAAAGTCTCACCGCTGTGAGGCATCCACCATTTTCATGTCCACGGAAAATTGGCACCTCGGTATATCGGACTGCTTCGAATCATCGAAAAGAAAGGCGAAGTAGCATACCAGTTGGAGTTGCCACCCCAACTTTCAGATGTGCACGATGTATTCCATGTGTTGCAACTCAAGAAATGCCTCCGACCTCTGAACGAACTAGCTCAGTTGGAGAACAATGATCTCCGACCAAATCTTTCTTAACGGGAGCACCTGATCCGAATCTTAGACGAAGCGATGCGACATGCTCATAGCCACACCATTAAGATGCTAAGAGTCTAGTGGAGCAACCACACCAAAGACAAAGCCACTTGGGAACGGGAAGACCATCTAAGAGCCGAGTTTCCCTATTTTTTACCGAGCCCACTGAATCTTAGGTACGGGATTCTTTGTAAGGGGGTAGGTTTGTAATATCCAAAAAATCCCAGTTTTGGGAAATTATAATGAAAATAAGTGGGAGAATGATTTTGAACATGTTTTGTGTGGAAAAAATATATTTTTTCATGATTTCTGAACTTTTGTATAAATCAAATAGTGAAATTACAAGCAAACAGAAACTTGAAATAATTTTTGAGAAAATCACAGAACAGATAAAATCCACAAAATTTACACAAGAAATTACACAGTGCCACAAGTCCTCACAAAAATGTTTGTAAATTTTGGAGCCTGTTTAATAGTTTTGAAAAATTGGAAAAAACTCAGCCTTATTCTAGAAATTCCAAACCTAACTCGAATTCCCGCCGAGCTAAATCGGCCGATTTCACCTGGCCCAAGTTCACTTGCAACGCCTCATCCCATGCCAGCACTCCCACTTCTGCGCTCGCTAACATGCTGGGCCCGCATGTTAGGGCCCTTCGTCCACCTCGCATATGCTTCCACTTGCCAGCGTGCTAGCACTCTTGCCTTTTCCATCGGTTCGTGACAGCCGCCCACCATTTTGTGCCCCAACTGCTCCCATCGTGTCCACCGGCACTGTACGTCAGCGTGCCCATGCCTCTTCCACACTTTTTCCTGTGTTGGTAGAGACGCCGAAGCACGCCCACGAGTTGGCACTGTGGCCGCACTTTCTCGCTGCCGATCTCGCGCATTTCTCATAGATATTTAAGAATCCATGCACGTCATCATATCTCAAGCTCGCCGGTCATTCCATCTCATGCTTTCTTTGAGCTTCTAGCTCCCTAAATCGTAGAGAACGACAGTGTCGTTCTCAACGCCAGAGAGCAAGCCTCACGTACACCGCCATCTGCTTTAGTGAGCTTCCTTTCCCTCGCCACCTACGTCACCGTGTGTCCCTTACCTCAGTGATACTCTTTCTTTGCTTGATGTAGCTTTGGGAACCCCGTAGCATGATTGCGCTGTCATCTTCTTCACATCTGGCACACACCCCATTTCGGACATTCACGTTCCCTACACTCTGGTTAGCTTGAACCTCACTTGACTGTGTCATATCATGTTCCATACTCCACTAATGCTCCTTCCATGCTTAATGTGGACCCAAGCTCAAGGGATCACCATAATCGAGCTCTTCCCCGAATCCGGCTGCCACAGCCATTTTCACCGATTACCGTTACCTCGGTGAGTCAATAGTCAATTCCTTCTGTCCTTACCATCCTCGGTGTGCATGCAAGCTAATGCACACCTCATTGTAGCATCTCCATCACCATAGCATACCATCACCGTGAGCTTCCTCTGCGTCACTGCTACTCAACGTCACCAAGCTACTCCGGCTATTCCCCAATGCCATCAAGGACCTTGGTGAGTTTCTAGTAGTCCCCTAGAGCTTTTTGGACGCTTAACTAGTGTAGCACAGACTTCACCGTGGCCACCCATGGCGCCACCGCGACAAGCATTGTTGCCGCCGCTCTGGTGACCATTGGTCCACGAGCCGCTACCTGTAGCATCGCAGATACCTCCTAAAGCCTATGCGCACCATCTTTCGCCGCTAATTTGCTCCATGCGCAAAAGCCATTTCGGACCCGAGGCATTCCGCCGCTCCTCGCCGGCGTAGAGCCACCTCCATCCATCTCTTCGGCCGTTGAGAGAGGAACTCATTTTGCCTATTCCCGAGTTGAGTTGCCACGCCGTTCGCCGGTGGCGAGATTGCCATGGTACTCGGCTGCACAGCTTTGCTGCTTCTTTCATTCTTTCTCTCTCTGACAGTGGGTCCCACTCGGTTGAGTATTAGCTTAACAATAAATGATAGTAGTTAAGTGTAATAAGTGTTGACAGGTGGGACCAGCCAAAAAGGTTAACAAAAATCTAATTTCAAACGTTTTTAGTAAATGTGTCACTGACATATGGGGCCACTCACTATTCTTGGTTTTAAGACACATGTTAAAACCCGAGAGACTGACATGTGGACCTTAGTCATCAGATAATTAAAATCAAAAATAGGTTTAATCAATTAGTTAATAAATAATGAGTTTATGACATGTGGGACCACATCTATTTTATAAATAAAAATCTAGAAAAGAAAACTATGAGTCACTGACAAGTAGGTCCCACATGTAAGTTAACAAAATTCAGAAAAATGACAAAATCCGCTTTTTAGTTCAAAGGAAAATACACTTTCTCTATTGGAAAGCGTAAACCTCAGTAGAACTCAGAGAGAAATACCCTTTCTCTATTGGAAAGCATAGACCTCAGAGAACACGGTTTCGACATCACCCTTTTAATATTTTCTGGATTTTCAAAACCAAAGCAAATTGAATTGTTAATAACTTTTGCATACGAACTCCAAATTAAATGAATATTTTTTTATAAATTCATCAAAAATCATGCTTTATTTGAATATGCAAAATGATTTGGATTTTGTTGCCGTTGAAATTATTTTTCTATATTTAAATTGCTTCTGGCTCTTGATTAGATGTCGGTTGTTCGAGCGAAATTTATAACAATCCTCCATCCTCTTGTTCAGAGAAACCAAAGCAAGGCAAGCACCTCGTTTGACCATGTTGATCCTACTATTTTAATTATCGTAATTCTTTTGGCAAAATCTATTTTGCATGCGTGTATGTTTGCTTAAAATTGCTATATTTGGGGGATGACGGTAGTTATAATCCTATTCCATGCATGACCCTCCTTGAAATATTAGTATCCTTATAGTTGTAGCCAATAGGTTATGTTTTAAGCAATAGATGATGTCGATTTGGGTATTTCGAGTGCGAATATCGCACAAATGCTTAGTTGAGCTCTAGATTTACTAAAACAGGAAAATAGATGAAATTTTGTACATGAATTTGAGAGATTTTGAAATGATGGTCCAAAGGGGTTTACCTTTGTTATTTTGTATGAAAATAAAAATGAAAAACTTAGTTTGTGATGCGGGCGAGTCATATTATATTCTGAGAAGTGTGAGAGGTATATCTCACAAGTAGGTAGGGTGAGATCCTCGCCCGGTCAGTTAAGGACCGAGCGCCAGTGCTCCAGACTAAAGCCACATCTGCCAGTATGGGACGACCTTAGCTAATTAAGTCATTGAAAACTAGTCTTGCATGTTAGTAGGCCGTGGTAGTGTGAGCATGACTGGTGTAGGCATGTTCGAAGAGGCTCCCTTCACCGAGGCATTGGCAACAAAGCCTTTTGACACAATGGTGAATGCCTCATTGAGATGGGGGTCTACCCAGGTGAAGTGAGGGTGTTTATTCATCGGGCTAGTGCAAGGTTAGGACTAGGTGATGTAAAGGCTTCGATGCATGCTATAGATTGCTTACCAAAGGATAGTGAGGGGTGGTATCAATGGATGCGAAACAAACTAGATAATTTGTGTGTTGTGGGTAAAGTTGTACACCTCTGTAGAGTGTAAATCTATTTAAATAGTCGTGCTTGCGGTCATGAGCATGCTTGGTGCGGTCTATCGGGTATAGTATTGGTTTTTACACAAAATGGTTCTTGATGGAAAATGAGGGAATGGTTTTGTTGTTGATTTTTGAGTTGAGTGTCATGTCTATGGTTATGATTTGTTATTTATTCAAGTACTTACTTGTTGTTCAATATCTATTTAACTGCTCTTTAAATTCCCGTTGCAAAGTACTATGTATTGATATTGCAAATAAAACTTGCTTAATGCTGAAAATAACTTGTAGCATAGAGCCACATTCCTTATTGGCCCTACATATATATAAGCTTTGCAATACACTATAAGTCTTGCTGAGTACACAATGTACTCAATCTTGCTTAAATTGTTGTTCAGAGTTAGAGGATGAGCCTATGCCAGACAACGCGTTCTTTGCACTCGGTACTAGAGGGTTCGGTGATGGGTCTTTCTAGGACTTATTCCTTGTCGGTTGCCTGAGGGTTTGGATGGGCATACCACTGGACTTTTGGTTGATATACATGTTATGCTGCTGCTGTTGTTTAATTCACTACTTTTGATAGTTGTTGTTTTATTTGGCCAGTCGGCCGTGTATCATCCGTGTATCATACTCTATAATGTAATCGTTTAAGTTAAGTACTATATTTGTTTCATGTTGTACGTATATTGTGTTTGGATGTGTAAGCCAATGTTGTGGATTTGCGTACTAGTCATTGATCACGGGACTAGTATGGTACACACACAAGGGCTTCAGATATTCAAAGCCCGAGGTCCGATAGCTACAATAGTAAGGATATCAACATTTCAAGGAGGATCATGCATATAATAGGAATTTAACTACCGTTGTCCCCGAATATAGCAACTTTAGCCAAACATACACGCATGTAGAATAGATTTTCAAAATGAAATACAATAACTGAAATAATCGGATCAACTTGTCAAAGGAGGCGATTTCCTTGCTCTGATATCTCTGAGTATGAGGATGGTGGGTTGTCAAATATTTCGTTGGCATTCCCGACGTCTATTCGAAAGAGCTAGAAACAAATTGTAAATAGCAAAATAAATTCAATAGAAACAAAATCCGAATATTTTTGCATATTCAGAGAGACCATGAATTTATATGAATTTAGAAAACAAAGATTCATTCAATTTGGAGCTCATATGAAAAAGTTATTAACATTTCAATTTTGCTTTATTTGAAAAATCCTGAAATAATAAAAAAGGATGACGTCGAAAGCGTATTTTCTGAAATTTATGCTTTCCAACAGAGAAAACGCATTATGTTTATACTAAAAGTGGATTTTTCTATTTGTACATTTTTTTGAAAATCATTACTTACATGTGGGTCCTACATGTCAGTCTCTCGTGTTTTTTATTTTTGATTTTATTTACAAAAACAGTGATAGTCCCATATGTCATAGACTCATTATTTATTAACTATATTATTAAACCAAATTTAATTTTAAATCCTGAGTTAATACTCTAGCACATGGGATCCACTTGCCAGGCTCTCAGTTTTAAAACATGTTTTGAAACCGAAAATAGTACGTGGGTCCCGCATGTCTGTGACTCATTTACTAAATATGTTTTAAATTAGGTTTTTTATTAGTTTTTCAGTGAGTCCCACATGTTAGTGACTTAGTAACTTTAACCTCTACCATTTGGCACTAATTAGCTCCTAATGACCTAGGCCCACATGCCGAAGAGAGATGGAGTGAAGGAGATCATAGTGCGCGCGGCCACAAGGAGAGGCGAGGCTAGAGCGAAAAGGCTTGAGGGAGCTCAGAAATGGGAAGACGGCTAGAAAGGTAGACGGGGGTGGTGTCACAGCGGCGAGGCGTGGCGTAGCGCTTCGGGTCCAACATGACGTTGGCGGTAGTGGTGAGGGCAGTGGGACTTGGGGCTCAAAATAGGTTCAAGGGACCTTCATGTAGCTAAAGGTCATGGCTTAGGGCCCTAGGGCTACCTGAGGTGAGGCGGCGGTGATGTTCCGAGGCAGCACCATGGGCACTACAAGCTAAAATGGCGTAAACGACTCGATCTACTCTAATTGAAGGATGCTTATTCTCTAGTGGCTTACCACAATAATGTAGAGGGTGTCAATGAAGTCGGGGAAGGTCCACGGTGGCTGGTCATCGGTGAACAGAGGCGGCAGCGTCAATATACACGGAGACAAAGCTCCTCAGAAGAAATGCATTGAAATGGAGTGCGAAAACAACTTCAGGAGATCGTATAGATAAGGGAAACAACCTTGATGTGGTCGAGGACTCATCGAAGAAGAGAAGGCATCGATGGCGGTGGAGGTGATAGGGAGGTCCACGGTGACAGCTCGGTGTAGGAGTCAATAGTTGCAAGGGGCCATGCAAGCGAGTTTAGGGAGGTGAGGTGAAGCACAAACTGACCATGGAGCAGTCAGGGACTCACCAGGCTCTGAGATTACCAGCGGCAACAATAGTGCCGGTGTTGGAGAAGATGACGTGGTTTGGGAACTACACTGCACTAGAAGGAAGGAGTGAAGGGTTTGAGTAAGCAAAGTGGTGCAGAATGAAGAGCATATCGTGGAGTTGGCTCACCGGGACAAGCTTGGGCCTCGACGGAGCACGTGCACTGGAGCTCAGGACGACGTTGTGTTTTGGCCGATATAGTGGGACAAACTTACCGGTGAGAGAGAAAATGGAAACGACAATGGAAGCTAACAGTTTTGACATGGTTGGGGTCTTCAAGAGGTGAGATGAGGACAAGACGCTCGACGGGTCTTCAAGAGGTTTTTTTTTAGTATCTCACATGCTGGTAACTCCCAGGCAAAGCAAACCAGTGGGCGGAGCAGGTGAGGCCGGGCGACTACGGTCGTCTCCCGTGGGTGCGTGAGGATGATAGTAACACGCGCGTGGGCGAGCGGCGTTGTAGCACTACCAGCGGGGGCGACGGGGGTAGGCGCAATGTGGAAGAAGGCTACTGACATATGGGCCTGGCGTGCCAATGAAAGGGGAGAGGGGTGTGCTGGCTTGGGCTAGAGTGGGGCACGAAGAAACGGAAACAACAGATTCGGCCCAACGAGCAAGCGAGTGAATTTTTAAACATAGCAGACGGGCTCCAAAAATTACAAAATTTTTTGTGGAGGTTATTGATACAGTGTATAACATATTTTTAGTTTTCATGAATTTTATTTTGTTTTTAATTTGTGTCAAAAATTCTTTCAAGCTACTGTTTGAATGCAAATGCAATAATTGATTTATGGAAAAATTCAAAAACATGCTAAAAAATGTTCCCCACTTTATTAACAATAAAAATATCCCAAGGTGGACTTTTGGGATGTTACATAGCCCAAAAAGGCTCAGTGATGAGGACCTCACATCCATTGATGCAACACCAACCATTGATGGAACATCACGTAAGCCATTGTCTATCTCACATAAACCAGAAGCTGATGGAAGAGAGAAAGGATATCTTGGACCAATCACAAGAAGCCAAGCTAAATAAATATGTGACCAGGTGAATGGTAACCTAAGTTTCTCTTATGGTTTCAATGACATGGCTGTGCTTTCAACTTCTACTCCTTTCATTGAACTTAGGAGCGCTATCAAGGACAACAAGGAAGGATTACATGATTGAGGATGATTTACATTGTTAATTCAGCACTATCCATCTGGTTCCAAATTGTTTTTGTTCATGACCCAAACCATTGGAAAGCTTATCCAATCTAGTTTCCAATGCTTCAAGTGGTGCATCATTTGGAGGTGTGTAACAAAAGTTATAGTTCACATTTACCTATGGGGCGGGGTGGGGGGTTGTCCCTAGTATAAATACCCATGTACTCATACTATTAGAGAACTTTTGATAAAACTACCACCTTTTCTAGTGTTCCTACCGCCTTCACTCTTGTGAGTTCTCTTGGATTCTCCAGAAAGAGTCTCTGGTTCCACCAAAATCATGCTCTATAGTTCCATCCATTTTGTGTGGATTATTCTCGATTTGTGGTTCTACAATTGTTTGGACAACAGGTCGAAGTTCTTGAAGCTTCAGATCGTCTCTCCCCAATGTACATGTCACATTCAACCTTAGTAGGTTAAAGCTAGTTACCCTGGTTGTTCGCAGCTAGTTATCCTTCCACATCAATCCTATTTCGTAAAGATCTAGCCACCCTTTGGGCCCTTACTCCTCACCAGTTTCGTGCCTACCATCTTGGTATCAGAGCTTCCATTGACGCGGTACGATCTATTATCTATGTCGGACCCTGGGCTTTGAATACTCGAAGCTCTCGTGTGTATACTGTACTAGTCCTATGATCAATGGCTAGTACACACATTCACAACATTGATATTCACATCCATACATTGTACATACAACATGAAACAAATATAGGATATAAACTTAAACGTTTACATGACAACAATATATATTACATGGCCGACCGGCCAAATTAAAACATAAGTAGCAAATTAAACAGCGGGAGCATAGCGAATAAACACAAAATGTTCACCAGTGTGCCTCTCCAAACCCTCGAGCAACCGACAAGGACCAAACCCTTGTAAGACCCATCCCCGTACCCTCCGGTACAGGGAGTGAAGAAAGCGTCGTTTGGAATCGGCTCATCCACATACTCTGATCAACAATTTAAGCAAGACTGAGTACATTTTGTACTCAGAAATACTTATAGCGTATCTCATCATAATTATAAATGCAAAGCTAACAAAGGATGAGGCTCTACTCTACAAGTTATTTTTCAGCATTGAGCAAGTTTTATTTGCAATATCGATAAGTAATAACTTGCAACGGAAATTTCAAAGAGCAATTGACAGATATCAAAATAACAAGTATATAACTCAATATAGCAAAATCACAGCCCTCATCGACCACGATCAATATTTCATTCTTAGCCATAGACATGACACTCACACATACCAACCATCCCAATATTTTCCAACAAATTGTTTTTGCAAAAAATAAGACTATACTCGATGTGACTACACTAAGCATGCTCATGACCGTGAGCATGGCTATTTAAATAGATTTACACTCTGTAGAGGTGTACAACTTTACCCATAGTATATGAGCTCTCTAGTTTGTTCAGCATCCGTTGATACCACCAGAGACAACATGATAGTATGAAGTCTAGAGTTCATAACGAAGCATTTACATCACCTAGACCTAACCCTTGCACAAGCCTGTAGCGCTATAGGGGGAGCAACGCTGTAGCACTATAGGGCGAAGGCGATGGGGGTAGGCATGAGGTGGAAGAAGGTTGCTGACATGCGGGCCTGGCGTGTCAACGAAGAAACGGGCCGCAACTGATTTGGCCCAACGGGCGACGGGGCTATTTGAATTTTCTTCAAAATTTTCCAAAAAAAGGCTGAGGGTTTGGCAAATTTTTAAACGTAGCAGACGAGCTCCATGTTGAACCTGAGAGTAGAAGGATCCTAAATTCTCTGTGTTTCTCACACTAGTCTAGAACCGCTAGTGTATGCAGTTAAAGAAAAATGATAACAAGTCCATATCACACATTTTATTTATATTATCGATCAGTTTTATTACAAATGGGCACAATGCCAAAAGAAAAGTACAACAGAAGCAAAATATAGTAGTAGGCCACATGCAATCGTCTCAGGGTGTAGCCTAGTCGTCCAAGTCCTCACTAGCAATGAAGTATTCCTCCTCTGATCAACAATTTTATTAAGCAAGGTGAGTACGAAACGTACTCTACAAGTTACACCCAATAACATATTATAATGCGTGTAGGGATTTAATCAAAGGAAGGCTTATAGGGTTGAATTTGCATAAAGCGATATTTTCTTTTTAAATATTTGTAGTAAGTTCCAAAGCAATTATGCTATATCTAAAATTCATTTTCTAAATTCTCAAGTTTTCTAGTAGGATAACCTCCATACAAAGTCTGATGAAGCATACCCTCCTATCACATGGCTAATTGCTACCCTCCTATCACATGGCTAACCGTCTAATTTCCCAAGGATTAACCATCCTAAAATATATGTGATAAATTCATTTCTAAATTAAAAATCAAAGTCTAATCCACAAAAAGCTTTGTTCAGCATGTCCATGACCGTGGACACCGCTATTTCAATAGTTTTACACTTTCAAGAGGTTGTACAGCTTTATCCACAATAGATAATTGACATAAACTATCAGCCATGACACGCTTCCGAAGGTGTATGACTAAGTGATTATCACAAGGCTGTTACAATGCTCCATCCCAAAGCATTTATGTCCGCTAAGGTTTCACCTCCATGGGACCACCAGCCCGTCAGAAGTCTCCCTCTTGCGCCAAGTGGGAATTTCTATCTACCCGACACCCGCACATCTAAATGGCACAACTAGCAGAGGGATATTAGAAGTTATTAAGCTAGGTCTGTCTCACACCAAACTTGTGGTAATACAGAGAGGCTTTACAAGCCGCAGCTCGTGGACCGGTCCTTAACTGACTTAGGCGATTTCGATAAAACCCTAGTCTCGATCATAGAAATGAATTGAGACTGTGCATCAACTTGCACCAACCTAACATCAGTTTCGCCCAAGTATAAAACTGTTTTTCATTTTTTTTCAAAAAACATTTGTAAAATTTACACGGCATACCAATGGCATTTTTAAATCAAAGTGTAATATTTGGCTAAAATTCCCAAAGTGAACAGTTTTGGTCTAGCATGACTATGAGTATAATTTTCCTCGAAGTTTCTAGTTCATACTATTGCATCAACTAGGTTTCATCTAAGGTGACAGAGTATATTTGATTCAATGTCAAAATTGGCCACATAATTGAATTGGGAGTAACTATAATTTTAAAACAGGAATTTAAATTAAGTTGAATATAAATAAGCATGCAGTAATAATTTAAAATATAATTTAAATAATTTAAATTACAGGGGATTCAAATATGATAAATAGATGTAACTTTCCTTGCTCAAGTGGTTGTTGATCAGACTCGTGGAGGAAATCTAGCTCTCCATAGTTGTCAAAGTCTATATGTAAAAAATAAGATAAATTCAAATAAAATTCAAATTGACTCCAAATTTTATAATTTTACTATAATTAGCTAGATTATAATTTTATATGAATTTAGAAAATTAAATCACTGGAATCGGAGCTCGTATGAAGGAGAACGAGTCCTCGGAAGTCCGAATTCTTAAGAAATTACCCTAAATTCAATTTTCTAGAATTAATGAATTATTTTTCTATAGGAAATCCAAAATATTATGAAAGCATTATGTTAGCAGTTAAATTTCTATTCTGGGTGATTTATTTTTCTATTAAAAATTCCTAACAGCCTCTAATGTGTAGGCCCTCGGTCTATTCACCAGGTCCATGAGAACGCATTGGTCCATGGTGGACTAGGCACATAGAATAGCGGCTAGTGCCATGCCAGTAGCCACACAAGCGACCACATGGGCGTTGACTAGGACTAAGATGTGGATGTGGCTGCCAAGCGGCACCACGTTACCTCGCGGCGGCGGCGACGACACTCGAGACCCTAGGGTCATTGGTGCTATGCACCACGGCAATTAGCGTGAGTGCACACAAAAGAGAAAGGAGGGTTCAGGGGACCTTATGTGCACCAAAGCAGCGGTGGGGCGTGACGGGATGGCCGGCGATGAGGAAGGAGGGTGGCAGCGCATTTCGGTCGTCGACGAAGTAGGCGTTCCAGTGATCCTCTGGTAATGAGACAACGTGCATGATGTAGAATGTGGACCAGCGAAGCTTCTGGTTAGGTCGACAATCACGAAGCTCCAACGACGGCGGCACACTTCGGGCTCCGACGGCTTCAAACCAAAATTCCGACTACTAGAGCGAGTGAGAGGGGCTATACGGTGACAGAATAAGGGGGAGATTGCGAAGAGGGTGTTCCCTTTTATAGGGTGAGGGGATGACTAGAAGTGGAGATTGTGTGCTGGCCATAACTCAATAGTGGTGGAAGTGGCCATTAAGGCAATTGGCAACAGATGAATTAATGAAGGCAGGAGATGGAGTGGAGATTATGGGCATTAATGCGCACAATCGCAAGTGGTAATGACCATCTTTATGCACGGGAACGGTGAAAAAAAACATCCCAATTTTAGGGTCTTTTTGAAAATTTCAAAATAAAAAGAACCAGTTGAATTTTTCTTAAATTAATTAAAGCTTAATCTGAAATTTCAAAAAATTAAAACAATTTAATATGAATAAATAAAACTACAATTAAATTCAAAACTGGTTTATTTGAGTTTTTGGATTTTCTCCAAGTTCTTTGTTATTTCTTGGAGTTCAATTTAATTTATTTCTTTTCCTAAAATTTCTTTTCTTTGCTGTAAAATCTAATTTAAATTAATTATTTGAAAAGTGTTGGATTTATTCTAGAGTTCCTAAATTATTTAAACCCAAGTCCAAAATTCAAATTCAAATTCTCAATTCAAATCTCGCGAGCAAATTCCAAAATTCAAATTTCGTAATTTGATTTATTTTCACAAATTATCTTCGGACTAAGCCCAATTCTTTTTCTCCAGCCTATTTTCTTTTTCCCCTTTCCCCTTTCCCCTTTTTCCTTTTTCTTTCTTTTTCCTCCTTTCTTTCTTTTTCTTTCTTTTCCTTCTTTATTTCTTCTTTCTCCTTGCTTTCCTCTATTTCTGCCTAGCTCTATTGTCCCGACTGCGCCGCCCTGGCTTTCGACTACGTTGCTTTCCCTATCCATGCCCGTGCCTCCCCACCCCTGCGCTAGCCACTCTCCCGTGGCTCCTACAACCGCGTGCCCGACCGTACCCGAGCCGCCGACCACCTCCACTTCCGGTCGCCTGTACGTCACGCACAAAACACCAAATTCAATTCCGTCAAAAGCATCAAGACCCCACTACCCTCACCCAAAATGTGCCACCATCAATTGCATGCCTCCTCCATCGCTAGCTTTCAATTTTGTTGTTTCCCCGTCATTATTAATTATCAATTGAAAATTGTTGCTTTAATCCACAAGCGTTCCCTGTCGACTCAAGCATCACCTTTGTGCTATAAGAGGAGCATTGTGTGTCCCAAGTCCCGTCGTTCAACTCTTCTTCGTTCACTCATAACGCAAAAGGACACCCGTTATCTTCCTCAAGTCCGGCGACGACACCATCGAGTTGCTCTTCCTCACCAGTGATCCTCCGACCAAATTAACCGTGTCATAGCATGTTCCCAGTAATTCTTACTTTATCAAATATTTCAATCCTATTTGTAATTTTGAAATTGCTATTTATCTTGTTCTTGCTTGTTCTTGGATTGCATGCAAGAACAGACCTTCGTGGTCAGGTCAATCATGCTTCTAGCAAGGTCGATAACGAACTCGAAGTTGGTTTAGCGATTGCCGGGCGTATTGGTCGTGTACGATTGGTAGCTGAATCGTGAGAGTCATCTCCACCCAAATCGAGTTATCCTTCTCATCGAAAGATCGGGACACCCATTGTCGCATCAGGTGGTATCAGAGCTACATTTGTTCGGTGAGAGTTTCCCGTTTTCTAGTAGTATATTGGTTTTTCATACCTAGAGTCCAGAAAATATCCCACAAAAATTATTTGTTGTGCCATTAACGTCCCTGTCCTAACCCCTTTGAGCTTTTGCAATTTTCTTTTTGGTATGTTGCTTGTTGAATTTTAGGTTGCATCGTCGTGTCTAGTTGCTGAATTCTAGTTCTAGTTGGAGTCTATTTGGGCTTTGTCGAGTTGCTTCTCGTGCTTCCTTCACATCGCTTGATTGTTCTTTTAGGGTTCTTAGTTTTGCATCTAAAATAGAAAATTCATGGGTTAGAACTCCTCTAATCCGCACAAAAAAAAGTATTTGTTTCCACTTCATCTAATCTGAATTGCTTGCTGGAGTTCAAGTCGTTTATACTATGAAACCAAGAGGATTGTCGTGATATTTTGAGAGAGTTGCTATCCGAGTCCAGCATCAACCTTTTGCTGTTATTTGCGACTTGCGGAAAACCCTAGGGCCGACCAAACAATAGAAGGAGAAAGAGGCAACCACATAAACAAAAGCCGTGGTAGATAAAAAAAAGATAAAATAAAAGTGCATAAAAATTGGTGGAGACCTTCTACATATAGCCACAAGCTTCCATAAAAAATTTCAGCAAGTTTGGCCCAAGGGTTTGAAAGATATAGCAGTTTCAAATTTGAACCCGAGACGGTTTCGAGTCCGAGTAGGATTCCGTTTCCGAGACACCTTCAGTAAAACGGACATAACTTTTGTATACGGCATCTATTTTGGACGTTCTTGTGCTCATTGGAAAGCTAACAACAAGGCGCATACTTTCCACCCAAGCCTTAAGTCACCCTCCAGGGGTCCCCAAATCGTCCATCTTTAGCCCCGAATTCACGTCACAAGTTTTTGGTTTCTATTTTTGTCGTTTCTTTCGGTCTTCCCTTCGGAATTTGGGGTTTGCTTCAACTGCAAAGTTGTAGATCTCATCAAAACCTTTCAAACAAGCATATATAAGCCATATAAAACTTTCTGCTTAAACTAGAGGGTTGTTTACAATGCACGTTATTCTGATTTTTGTGCTCTCTATCGTGTGAAAAATCTTGTGCCCCTACAAAGAAGTTTGAGTAGATGGCTAGCATCTCTCCTAGCACTTGGTGTGAGAATTTTATTTGCTTATATCAAGTCACATTGATCTTTGCATGTGCGTTCATACACTTCTCTTCATATGCTTTAATTAGCTAGCTTTTACTAGGCTAGGATCAGTAACATTAACTAGTACTTTGAACAATTTTTCAACTTGTATTTACTGATTTGATTGTTGCTAATCCTTGCAACCATATTGAAGCATATCCTAACTTCACCTACTACCATTGCATAGGTACCAGTTGCTTCCAATCGCTTTATCAATCTTCGGAGATCATTTAGCACCGACACTAGTTGCTGTTCACCGCTTGCTTGGTAAGAATTGGTAAGAACTTGGTATTAGCTTGAGTGTGAGCGACTTTGAGCCTCCAGATCCTAGTAATTGATAGGAATATATACTTATGATTTGTTTTCTTGTTTTCTACTAACAATGACAGGTTGGTTGAAGTTGGTAGATTACGATGACAACGCGAGAAGATTTGAACTCAAAGGAAAACAACTACCATCATATATCTTGCCACTCACTGCTGAGAGTACGTCATTGGACTACTTCCTATGGGTTACTATGTTGGATAGCTACTTGCAAAGGCAAGACCTTAATCCTTGTGAGAAGATGAGCATGGCAAGGATGGTGCTGATCGGTGATGTTCAACATTGGTGGTCAAATCTCGAGTACCACTACATGTACACATGGGAGGAGATGAAGAAGAAATTGCGACATCGTTTTGTACCTCCACCACCCACGGTCACAAGCGAGGTGCAACCTAAGGTAACTGAAAATGCTGACATTATTTTGGCTCCTACTCCATCTACAAATACCGCCAAGACGCTTGAAGAGATGAAGGATGATCTGACGCATCTTATGTCATTACAGGAGAAATTTGAGGTACCTACAATATCTAATGAGGACGATAATGACAAAGGTACTGATTTGGTGTCATAGCAAGACATAGAGCAACCTTGTGAGTATATACCTGCTGTAGTGCAATCTTTTAATATTCCTTGTGTTGATTTGAATGAACCATGTGCTGATCTGAATTTTCATAATTTTGCACATGTCGAATTAATTACACATAAGGAAATATTTGATAGAATATCCCTTGCTGAAGCATTGTGCTATATCATGCTTAAAGAGCCCATTAGTTTGGAATGTGCTATGGAGAAAGTTTCTAAAATTTCATCTCTAAATTCTCTTTCTAGCACCTACACCTACTGTTTTAAATTAATTGGAGATTATGGTGTAGACAATCAATTTATGGTATATTGAATATGCATAACTTGTGATCACATAGATAAATTGAAGCTTGCTATTTTGAACAACAATTCTTGTGTGCTGAATCTTGTTCAATATAAGAGAAAAATAAAATTTAGTGATCATTCAATCCCTATGTATTCGTCTCTTATTGCACCATCTAGTATTGACAATCTGAATAATGATGTTGAAGTATGGAAGAACTTACAAATCTTTTCACCCTTGCTAGATGAATTTGCTATTACTCGATTGAAATCTGATTATATGGATGAACTCTGTTTGATTCCAAAAGTTGTAGATTTGCCCATATGTGCTACCCCTACAAGTTTACAACTTTAGAGATTTGAATTGCATAAATGCTTCACTTATATTTGCAAAACTAGCTGCAATAATTGTTGTGTGAGAAATTTTGTTTTGCTCATTAACATATATGATTTATTCTTGGGGTGACAACACAATGAGTTTTTATGATCACTGCTGTTTTATAACATTAATTGTGCAACAACGAAGAACTGTTAAAACAGATGACATATACATATACTATGCATACACCTTGGCTTCTTTGTTACTCTATTTTCAGCTTATCACAAGCCGAGGATGACTTCGTTTTCAAGAAAGGGAGGATGATGTGACCATGCCACAAACGCATACGACCATAAAGGTGAATTTGTTCCTTCAGCTTCAATTTGTTTTAAATGAGAATATGAAGCTACCTAATAATGAAAATATATATTTGTGCAGCTATACAAGGAGGAATGCATCAACACCTAAAGGGTTCAAGTTGGATACGTTCTGGAATCTAATTCGGTCTCCAGAGATAGCACCGACTTCAAATGTGCATAACTTTCACATACGGAGTCTGTTTGAGGTCCACGAGTACTTGATGGAAAGCTTATCTCATGTTCTTTCCAACGGATCTAGCCTCACCTTTAAATTCCTTCTGTGCACACTGCAATCATCAAAAGAAGGTGCTATATTACCTGTTTGGGCCAAATTGGGCCTTGTAATGCTTGGGCCCAAGGGAAGGCGCCACCCTAGGCGGCCCGTACTGTTCACGAGGCACTATTCATGCATGAACAGTACCATAAATAGTACCACCCCCTATTTTCTTAGCTATGTGTGGCTCCCCCTCCCCTATTTAAGGAGGCCGCAACCCTCTAGTTTTCTTGGATTTTGTTTAGTTAAAAGTGAGCTTCATTGCAACTTTGTGTATTGGCTTGTGTCAATTAGATAAACCATAATACCGCTATAGAATCCTAATTTTATCAAATATTTCAATCCTATTTGCAATTTTAGATTGCTATTTATCTTGTTCTTACTAGTTCTTCGATTGCATGTAGGAATAGACCTTCATGGTCAGGTCGATCGTGCTTCTAGCAAGGTCAATAATGAACTCGGAGTTGATTCAGCGATTGTCGGTCATATTGGTTGTGTACAATTGGTAGCTGAATCGTGAGAGTCGTCTCCACCCAAATCGAGTTATTATTCTCATCGAAAGATCAGGACACCCATTGTCGACCAAGCCCTCCTCCTAAGAAGCCTCCACGAGCGCCACCACTTGCACCGACTCGCCCACGTGCGGCTCACGGTGGAAGAATACGTACATCCTGTGGTGCGCGAGGTAGACATGCTTGTTGTTGCAGGTGAGCTTGCTCTTCCTCCTGTTGAACTCGGGCAACCGTCTCAGCGTTGATCTCATCGAGTTCGTGCTGCACCGTTGTGTTTTCACCTACAACAGGGTTAGTAATAGAATTGTTGCGCCATTCTTTTAGTTCTTGTAAGTCAGTATGAATCTGTTCAAGCACTTCATTAAACCCCTCCACAATTCGCTTGACATCATCCATGTTAGCAAAGCGATCACTGTGGTTGCTCATGGTGATCCGTCTCGACATGGTTAGCACAGCAAGAAAACAACACAAACAATGTATACTACGCAAAGGAACACCTAATACTACCACTCGCGAAGTATCTTGTCAATTTCTATGAATAGCAATATCACATACCTGGGTGGTGAGAAAACAAGCCAGAGGTGTCACAAGCTGAATACCAAACACAGGAGCTGCACTCACTAAGTTTATGTGGAGCTGGGATAGGGTTAGTGTATAATCCTACCACAATTCAATTGCACAAGATGTTGTAAAGCTAGTAAACAGTCCACACAGTTAACAAAAGCCTAGTTGCAATGTCCAAGATATAAGTGATGCACACACACGCAACCGATTAATGTGACTTGATGTAAGCAAATGAAATCCTCACACCAAGTGTTAGGAGAGACGCTAGCCAACTACTCCAACTCACCTAGTGCTAGGAGAGATGCTAGCCAACTACTCAACCTTCTTTGTAGGGCACAAGATTGTTCACACGACGTAGAGCACAAAACATCAATATATCGGTGCAATGTAAACATCCCTCCTCTAGTTTAAGCAGAAAACAACACCTAGTCTCAAGAGATGAAAGAGCAAACTTTTTTATATGGCTTATATATGCTCGTTTGAAAGGTTTTGACGAGATCTACAACTTTGCAGTTGAGGCAAACCCCAAATTCCGAAGGGAAGGCCGAAAAAACTGCAAAAACAAAATCTGAAAATTTGTGACGCGGATTTGGGGCTGAAGATGGCCGAATTTGGGGGTCTTAAAATTGACTTGTGTAAGCCATAAGTGGGTCAGTTTCAATGGATGCATCTCATCATTAGCTTTCCAAAAGCTCTGAGAATGTCGAATTCAGACACTGTATGCAAAAGTTATGCCCGTTTTACTGATGGTGTGTCGGAAACGGAATCCTACTCGACTTGAAACTAACTCGGGTTTAATTTGAAACTGCTATATCTTTTACTCCCGTGGGCCAAACTTGCTCAATTTTTTTGTGTGGAAGCTTGTGGATATATGTAGAAGGTCTCCACTAATTTTTACGCACTTTTCTTTTCTCTCTTTTTTAACCAACAACGGCTTTTGTTTATGTGACTACCTCTTTTCCTTCTATTGTTTGGCCGGCCTTAGGGTTTTTCACAAGTCGCAAATAACAGCAAAGTTTAGATGTTGGACTCAGACACCAACTCTCCCAAAGGATTTTAGAACAAATCACAACAGCCCCCTTGGGTTCGTGGTGAAACCGACCTAAACTCGAGAAAGCAACTCGGATTAGATGAAGTGGAAACGGAAACGAATTTTTTTTTGTGCGGATTAGAAGAGTTCTAACTCATGAATTTTTTTTTGTTTTAGATGTGAAACTAAGAACCCTAACAGGAACGATCAAGCGACGTGAAGGAAGCACAAGATGCAATGGACAGCAACTATGCAATTGAAACTAACGGATTGAATACTAACAAAACTCACAAGATGCAAACGAATTGAACACTAGGGCTATGAATTTTTTTTTTGTATATAGGACAGAAATAAACTAAACTAGGGTTCTAGGGTTAAAGATTGATCCTACCATGTCAACCCGGTGCTCTGATACCAAGATGATACGGGGGTGTTTGATCTTCATGACGTAGGATCTCCCTTTACGGATTGATATGTGGCTAACCTAAAATCTCGTGAATTCAAATGAACAAAAGCACAGGATTGCCTATCTCGATTATAGACTCCTGTATACCGGAATTCAACTAGCAACACGATCTGGATCTCCGTCTTCTCACCACGCCAAGGGAGACGACCTTGCTGATCTGTGAGAAACAATAAGAACACTGGTAACCAGTAATCTGGTGGAACGATAACTAGTCAGCATTCCAACTCTCACGGTAGCGCAAAACATAAACCAAAGAGCAAGAAATTTCTTATAATCAAAATTAATGTTCAACCGTTACGGGGGGTGGCGAACAAGGCTTTATAGCTATCCCCACTAATCTGGCTGGCCACCAAATGAAAACCTATCCTAAACCGGAAGTAATACGAAGTTGCTGGTTGGGGGCCTTGGTGTGTGCGCCCATGAGGTGGGCCCCACGTGGTTGCTAGCCCATGAGGGTGGTGCACACCTCTTTTGGCTACAACCCAACTTTCTTTGCGGCCCAAGTATTCGTTTTCAGCCCGTTTGAAGCTTTAGCTTCGCCATCACCTCAAAGCTGAACCAAAATGAATACTGAAGCCTAACACACCTATAATATGTCTTAATATAGATACAAACCAACCCATGACACATGGGACTTGGCCAAAAACTCAAACGAGCTCAGAATATAAAACTAGACACAATTGAGCTTCCGAAGCATAGTCTTCTCCAATCTTCAATCCGAAGCTTGAAAACGTGATTCTAACAACTTGGTGGCTTCTCCTACTGATATAAGTGAAGTGTCGTCATCTCCTCCTTTTGGACCCTCTCTTGGTGCACCGGCCTCCCTCTCCTCCCGCTTGGTAGCACCAAGGTCTTGCTCACCTAATAACCTGAGAATACAAAAGGTGGAAGTATTAGGTAGCAAGCTGTCCTTATCAGTGAAATCAAAAGATTAGATTCACATATTTAGTGAGTTCCCTTACTCTTGCTCGAGTGATTGGTCCCTTGTACAATTCTTGCAAAGTTTCAGGCGTAGGACCAACACTAGTCTCGTCATTGTCAATGTTGTGTGAATTTGATGATGAAGGTGGTGAAGATGTATGTCCTCATCACTATCTATGATAAGTACCATCCACATCTTTTATCCATTCAGCATCGAACAAGGTCACTCGCATCAACCAGGGAGAGTAAAGGGGTGTGAACAAAAGAGTAAAGAGAGGCAGGTCCCAGGCCATAATACCCGCAGCCAAATCACAGACAAGCACAATGGTCAAGCCTTCTCCCTTGCTTCCCTGTGCCATCATGGCACTGGTCTGTCTCCTCCCCCCACCGTCCATCGCCGGCGATCCCGATTTGCTCCAGGACATCTGCGTCGCCGATCTCACATCAGGTAAGTGGCCACAACTTGATTTCAAGTTCTCTAACAAACACAGTGCTTACATCTTAATTTCTTGCCCGATTTGGAAACTTGTGTGCAGCCGTGAAGGTGAATGGGTTCGCTTGCAAGACCACTGTGACGGAGGATGACTTCTACTTCAAGGGGCTGGGCACCGCAGGCAACACCAACAACACATACGGCTCCCTGGTCACGGGCGCGAACGTCGAGAAGTTGCCTGGGCTCAACACCCTGGGCGTGTCAATGTCGCGCATCGATTACGCGCCGGCCGGCCTCAACCCGCCGCACACCCACCCGCGCGCCACCGAGATGGTCTTCGTCCTGCAGGGCATCCTCGATGTTGGCTTCATAACAACTGGAAACAAGCTCATTGCGAAGACCATCTCGGCTGGTGATGTCTTCGTCTTCCCCCGAGGTCTGGTTCACTTCCAGAAGAACAACGGCGACACCCCCGCCTCCGTCATCTCGGCCTTCAATAGCCAACTGCCCGGCACACAGTCCATTGCCATGACACTCTTCTTGGCCACGCCGGAAGTGCCAAACAATGTGCTCACCAAGGCGTTCCAGGTTGGCACTAAGGAGGTGGAGAAGATCAAGTCCAACCTTGCCCCCAAAAAGAGTTAAGTAAACAATGCTAAGATGTTTATTTCAAGTGACTTCATTCCCCCATTTGTATTTGTACTAATTTGTAGCTCTGCACTGTTCATTTTCTGTCTTCTTTGATCATTCCTCTATGTGTAATGCTGCTCTGCAGCTGGTACAAACGCTAGTAGGTCTTTCTTGTAATAAGATGCTGGGTCACAGCTTGTTTGTTCATTACAAATCCAATCATTTGGCTGTTATGGTGACAGTATCACGATTCTTGTGCTCCTACCTTTTATCAATTCCTTTCTTTGTTTCTGCATTGGATATGATAGCTGCAGAGAACAGTAAAAGGCCCTTCATACCCATGAAAACCTGCAAAAGTAGCCAAAAAACCAAAGGGAATGAGTGATCTGATGAACTTAAGGTACCAGTACAATACCAAATAATGACACTGTACAGTTGCTCCGCGTAGAAAGGTAAATCATATGTGTTGTCATATCGGCGGTCCACCAGAATGTTTTCAAAACATCAAGGATTCGCTTAACGGTAAGTACTAAGTACGAAGAACATATATACATATTACAAAAGAACAAGAGCAAGTGGACAGAGGATGCCATGCTTTAAGGGGCAAGCAAGTCGTTGGGGTAGGGACCATGCTAAGGGTATACAGCACAACGCAAATAAGCTTGTCCTTTTTAACTATGCCGGACACAAACAACACGACACCCTCACTTTCACATCAAGCAATTCCCTGACCCATACCTAGAGAAAGGCAGCTTGGAGAGCATAACACGGAGATGACTCGAGCACTTTACTTAAGATGGAGTTTTAATCAAATGGCATGTATATTGCTAATTAATACTAATTGTCATCAAGTGGTGAAACAGAGCACTGCAGCAAAACTGCAAAAACCGTGATGCTTAATTACTGTACGACTCCGGAAGTTTGCAGCGATACATGTCTGCAACTTTATTTTTTCCATTGGGCTTCATGCTCCTCTTTGCATCAGGAATGAATAATTGGAGTAATGGTATGCAGAGATAGGAATTAGCACATTTTAGAGGTAAATGCTCCAAACATTGCTTCAAAGCAAAGAAGAATCGAGTAGAGTTAGTAGGTTTTATTAATTACTTAATTTACAGCCGGTGGAAAGACCCGCTGCTCGCGCATGCTACGTTGGCAGCAAAACGTCGTTCCTCTGATCTTGCCTGCAGGCTTCCGTGCCCGTCCGCATCGCGATCGTGCTGCGTTCTCTTCTCGCCGTCCAATCCGCTCGGTGCCTCGCGAATCATCCGCATGTCTCTTGCCGGTGCATGCTGCAGTTCGCTTCCACTCGCACGTATCCACGCACGCAGAACTTGCTCCGCGCTCACAGAATTCCTCCCCCCCCCCCCCCCCGCCCCCTTTTATTCCCGGTTCTTCACGATCTCTCCCTCCCTCCCTCCCTCCCGGTGACACCGCCAGATACCTCTACCCACGCTGCCCTTGTCGCCCCCCTCATCCCCTTCGCCCACGCCGCCCCCTTCCTCCTTCCCTCCCCGTCTCCTTCACCTGGCTGTCTTCGCTGCCGCTGCTCTTCGTCTCTCCTCTCTTTGCACTCTTCCTCCCTCCCCCTCTAACTCACCTGGCCGATGTCGCCGCCGCTATCCTTGCCCTTTTCTTCTCGGTTCTTCGCGATCTCTCTCTACCTCCCGGTGACGCCGCCAGATGCCTCTACCCGCGCTGCTCCTGCTGCCCCCTCATCCCCTTCGCCCACGCCGCCCCCTTCCTCTTTCCCACCCCGTCTCCTTCACCTGGCCATCTTCACCGCCACTGCTCTTTGTCTCTGCTCTCTTTGCACTCTTCCTCCCTCACCCTCTAACTCACCTGGCCGATGTCGCCGCCGCCATCCTTGCCCTGTTCCCGTTCATCTTCCCAGCGGCGCCTCCGCTTCGCCCCCCCCCCACCCCCCAACTCCACTCGCTGCCCGCGATCGTTTCCTCTCCTTCGGCCGCGCCCGCGACAACTTGACGACCGCTAGTGAGGCCGTCCACATCGGTGGCATCGAGGCCAAAGTCACCAGCCTCCGCCGTGCCACCTACACCATCATCCTTGCCTCCGAAGTCTACGATCAGTTATTAGAGCATGATTTGTTTTCGGTCTATCAATTCGTTCTTTTTTTAAGAAGTCAATGTTCTATTCTTCATGCCAAGTTATATTAATCAGGATGGCTATCGATATATTTAATTAGAACATGATTTTTTTATTTACCAAGTTATATTAATCAGGATGGCTATCGGTATATTTAATTAGAACATGATTTTTTACTTACCTGAAACGAGTTGCTTTTCATGTTATTGGTTCATATTGACATCTATTTTGCAATGAAGTTATCGGTATCTTTAATTAGAACATGATTTTTCCTTTAACAGAAACGAGTTGCTTTTCATGGTATTACTTCATAATGACATCTATTTTGCAGTGAAGTAATGGGATTTTAATGGCGGACATGTTGAGCAATCAAAGTGTAGTAATAATATGTATGAACTATGAAGTCGTGTCCCTTTCCTTCTCAAGAATTTTTTTTATTTTCTTTTTTCCCGTTTGTTTTGCCTAACATGTTGATAGAAAAAATTATTATGTTGGGTCCAATATCGGTCACCATAAAATAAAATGCATTTTTAGATAAAAGAATTCGCTTTGCTGGCGATGCTAACTTTCACTATTGTTTCTAATTACTAAGGAGCAACACTTTCTTTACAGATGTTTGGGTTGGATGTCTTCATGATTGTTTCTAATTACTGAGGAGCAACGCTTTCTCTACAGATGTCTGGGTTGGGTGTCTTCACGATTGCTTTTTATTGTTTTGTCACATTTGTCATTATTTCCATAGTTGTCAGTAAAAGGTTTAAGGTGTCGCAGTTCGCCCCTGTTTTGCTCAAATGTTAGACATTCTCAGAGCCTTTGTCCATGGTATGAACAATCTCCAATGGTATTCATTTTATATAGCTCTAAAGCATCGGTGTTCTCCACTTCCCCTTACTGGTAAGGAATAAGTCCAGTTTACTCCCTCCAACTATCAGAAAAATCTGGTTTCCCCCCTAAACTACAAAACCGGTTATTTAACCCCCCACCCAAACTTGCCAAATCCGGTCATTTAACCCCCAGGCCGGTTTCAAGTGGCTGTTTTGCTGATATGGCACATATTTTGCCACATGGACATCCACGTCACTATCTCTCTTCAGTCCACCTCTCCCCAGGCCATGCTCAAGGTGTTCAACATCGTATGCTCCTCGCCGGCAGCACTACGACCAGGGATCTCCCTGGCTACCTCGGCAACCATAGCCTCGCGATGCAGTAGCTCATCACCACCTCCGCCTCCATTGCGCCGTCTCCCATCCCCCCATTCCTCATACATGAACAAGAAGCAATCGAATCTAGTTTGGTTCCTCGTCATGCCCTTCACTACAAGATAAACATCTCTTTACCAACGCATACGTTGCAACGCTCTGTACAAACGTTGCGAAGTAATATTACGGCTACGCATAATATGCGTTGCAAAATCTATTCGTCATAAATCATGTGGATGACTACAGATAACAAATGTTACGAAGTAATATTATAGCCACGGGTGCCTATCCAGCGCTATGCACAAGCTTAGACCCAATTCTGGTTCAATCGAAATTGAATATTTTGTGAAACTCCCAAAATTACTTTCATCTCCCTCCAATCCTTCCCTAAATATTTTATACAACTTCCAAAACTATTTTTATCTCCCTCCAATCCTTCCCTCCATTTTTTTCTCGTATCTTTTTTTATCCCACCAATTTCCCTCCCGATCCCACCAATGTTTTGGCAACCGCCCCCGCTGGGATCTCTCGTGGCTTCTCTTTACTTCATTGCGCCCCCAAATCCCCCCGGGCCATCCTCCCCTCCCATTTCCGTTCCCCAATTGCGCATGGCCGTGCCCCCCGCCGCTAGCTAGTCGTCGGAGGGATGGCCACGCTGGTGGCGGCCATGGTGTAGGCAGCGCCGGGGGCCGCTGAGATCCCGGCGGGGGCGGCGGCCCATACGGGAGTCACAGAGAGCCCCTCACCGCGTCCAGATCCAGCCATCCAGGGGGTAAGGGGTGAGTCGCCATGGGGACGGCGACGATGGCGACGGCGGTGGGTGCGGCCATGGTGCTCTACTTCGTGCTATGCCGGCGGCTGGCCCGTGAGGACGCTGCCGGGGGAGGTGGAGGGGTGAAGCGGCGGAGGGGGCGCGCGGCGCGGTGGCCGACGCAGCCGCCGGCGACGTGGATCGAGGCGGTGGGCACGCTCGCAGAGACGCTGCGGTTCACCTACTCGGAGACGCTCGTGAGAGCGAAGAACCTGATGAATGGAGAATGTACCAGAAGTAAGCTTTGGCTTGTAGATTTGGCTGGAAGTGAGCGATTAGCCAAGACTGATGTGCAAGGTGAACGGCTTAAGGAAGCACAAAATATTAATAGGTCGCTTTCTGCTTTGGGTGATGTCATTTCAGCTCTTGCTACGAAAAGCAGCCACATTCCCTACAGGTTTGCGTTCTTCGTAAATAACATTATAACTCATCAGTTCTTATTTCTCACTATTTAGATAATTTTTTCTGGGCAGGAATTCCAAGTTGACACACTTACTGCAAGATTCATTAGGTAACTTGATCTGGAGCTCTGAAAGAAAACCATGTCCGTAATTTATCAGTCTTCTTGATTTCCCATCTTCTCTGTTTTGCACCAAGACAAATGACTAATCTTCTCTTTTCTGTGCCTCTTAACATTGATAATAGAAGGGGACTCAAAAGCATTAATGCTTGTCCAAATTAGCCAATCTAACAACGATGCATCAGAAACTTTGAGTTCATTAAACTTTGCTAGTCGTGTTCGTGGTATAGAATTGGGCCCAACAAAGAAGCAGGTTGACACTGCTGAACTTCAAAAGGTCAAACAGATGGTGAGTGTTTACACTGTCTTTTACTGAAGCTGACCTGATGACATATAACTCTGAATTTTTTCCTGCTGTCAATGTATGTCAGCTTGAAAGGACTAAGCAGGAAGTTAGACTCAAGGATGATTCTTTGAGAAAGCTGGAAGAGAACTGCCAGAATTTAGAGAACAAAGCCAAAGGGAAAGAACAGCTTTACAAAACTTTGCAAGAAAAGGTACAATAATTGAGGATTATATTTGAATTTTGAGGAGCTGATTATTTTGTTCTCTCAACTATTGTTTTTCACTCGCACCTGATAGCCTTTTTGTAACTCATAGGTAAAAGAGCTTGAAAGCCAGCTAGATTCTAAGACGCATTCTCAAATTACATCAGAGAAACAGTAGTATCAGCTTTCCGGAAAACTAAAGGACAAAGAAGAAATGTGTACTACCCTTCAGCAGAAGGTGCGTGTGACTGTATGAGCGAAAGTAGTTAATGCTGTTAGTGGCTATTGAATCGGAAAGACATCACTACTGTTAGTAGCTTTGAATTGGCATGACCAGATATATACCCATGCCTTCCTTTTGCAGATAGTGGAGTTAGAGCGCAAACTTAGACAGCAGCACCAATCAGACGCTGAGGTTGCAGTTCTTAAGCAAACGGTATGGAACTTAATAGTCAATTTATCAGTAATCATCAGTGGGGCATTGGGGATTAAGGACAGTCTTAGATTGGTTTCATTATTTTTTCTTGTTTCAGATCAAAGAGCTGGAGCACAAGTTGAAGGAACTAGAACACCAGCGATCAGTTGCAGAATTGAAGGTAATTTCTAATAGCATATGGTGTCTTTGACCCTAGTACATAATTTCAAATCAGGTAGCTGACATTAGTCTCCCCCAAAAAATATAGGCAAGGGAAATAGGACAAGAACTCTTGGAAAAGCATTCGGTGTGTTTGTAATTAATCATTCATTGTAATCTTGGTGTTACTTTTCAGGGCAATTTACATGTCGCCACTCGCCAGTGTATATGCTGGAAGCAATTGCATTGAACTGAAAGGACCTGAAATCATGGAAGAGATGATTGTTCTGCGACGTTTGATCGATATGTGCTTTCTTTTCTCTAAAAAAACCATTTCCCGTGTTCCTGGAATTGGCTGGATTTTCCTTAGGGGATGTTCTCATTGAGGAACGTACGGCGGGGGTGAGTAAGTATTGGTAGCAATTTATGTTTTCTCTTCATTTATTAAGGTATGATTAGTTTCTAGTGGTTATAGAAATATAACATTATAACTGCCTGGTATTTTTCTCAATTCCTATATTGCATCGTACTCTTACAAATTTTGAAGCCTACCCATACAATTCTGCGTGATGAGTGCACCAAATCCTTTCTTGTTTACGATCAGTCACATAATGTACGACAAATTTTTTCTAAGAGAGCAGAACTTTACTTGATTGGATGTCTGTTCTTATTAGTTCTGTCTATACATAGATTTTTCAAGAGTGATATGTTGATTTCATTATTCTGAAGTTCCTGATAGAATGTCTATTCTAGTAAATTGAATTAATCATAATTTTCTTAGCATTAATAACCTGGCTATCTTATGAACTTGCTATATAGGATGCTCTTATAAGAAGATAGAACTCCATGAGATGTTCTCACATGATCTATTTTTCAGGGCATGGAATAATTCCCCGATCCCACCTTCATTCAGTGAGAGAAGAACTTCTGCAATTTTTGCTTGAGGAGTCTAAGACGCTCAGTTCTGAAGTATTTAAGGGTTTCCGTACTTCTTGTCGAAAATGCCCAAATATATGCTATCTACTATGGATGGATACGGAGGCTACTTTGGAAGTTGTCAAATGTGCTTTTTCACAAGGTTAGTTCACTTTTCTACTGTTTGGAATTCATGAACATGGTCGAGCATCAAAATAATATAATACACTACTCCTTTTAGTTTTGTTACTTTAATAATATAATACACTATCCTTTTAGTTTTGTTACTTTAATATTGTGATTTTGTTTCTTTCTAATGGTGCATTAATGGACTCTAATTTTTCATTGTAGGTTGATAAGATAAATGGATGATATGTTGAATGAAAGTGGAGAATGGTGACATAGGCAGACGATTTTCATTATGTTTAGATTTCATTATGTTAGGAAATGATGTTCAAGAAAAATATTTATATCATGTCTTATGTGGATGGTTCTCTATGTAATGCAACAATTTCTTTTTAATATATGAGTGTTCTTTTTTATCATGCTACGGCTGATAATGATTTTTTCTACTTTAATTCCTACACACTTATAATCGTTGCAACAACCTAATTATATCCGTTGCCAAAATAGCAAAAGTCATCTGTATGGTAAATACCAACACTTCTATACGTTGTGACAATATAATTATATCTATTGTCAAAATAGTAAAAGTCATCCATGCATGGTAAGTACCAACACATACAAGTGTAGTTACAACCTGACTATATCCGTTGCTACTTCGCAACGTCTATTCATATCTATTACCGACACTTGTTTATCTGTTGTAATAGACTCTCGCAACGGCCTCAATAGCAACGCATAGTAAATACGTTGGTATAGACCCTAACAACATTTATTTAGACTTCTACCAACGCATATATACGTTGCTAAAGGGGTGTTCATGTTGTAGTGCTTGTCTCAAAGCAAGATCACTGGTGTGGCCATGGTGATCATGCCCGAGGACCAGCTGGCTGTCATGGTGGTGTCCACGATCCAGATCATGGTATACACAAACAAGTATCTCCTAACAAAGAAGCAATCGAATCAGCCGTGAGATTGAGATGTATACACAAACAATGAAGGGAAGTAAAGTAAAAAATGACTGAAATTTACTGTCCTTCACCACGATTCGACAAGGAATCTCACAAACAAACATACAAGATTCAACAAGAAGCCCAAATCGCAAAAACACCTAGGCACATGTGACCAAGAACAGCTCAAACTCAGCAAAAATTGCAAGAACGAAGACTACCTAGCAGCTCTAACGGCGGCACAATCTAGCCACCAAGATCCAATCTTCTCCGTCGACTGACTCAAAATATAACCTTTACCGCACCAGATGAGTGGTGGGAGACGTCCCCCGCGGGTGGAGGCGACAAGAGGAGGGCGGGGCCATGGAACGCCAGGAGACGGACGCGGCAGCGGGGGAGAGGATCTGCTCGAGCGCTTGGATGGGCCTCACGATGCCGCCAAGCACGAGGCGCGATGTGCGCGCGAAGGCCGCGCCACCACGCTGGGCGTTACGCCACCGCTGCTCGCGAGGAGCCGCTGCCGAGCCGAGGGCCGAGGCGAGCGGCGGTCGCAATGGCCGGTCCTCCTCCTCCTCCTCTCCCCCCGCCGCCTCGGCACCGCACGATCGCCCTCGTCGCGCCCTTCCATCTCCATAACAACCCACCCAACCAGTTGTGTGCACTCGACACGGGCAGCAGCGCAGATCGGGATCCGAAGGCGTCGGCGTGGGGCGAGTGAGTCAACCGCGGGTTGGGGAATTTCTGGAGGAAGTGAGTAGTCGGCACGCACGCGCACGGGCACGGGCACGGCGGCTGCGTGTGAGGTGAGGTGAGGAGGGTGGGACTTGGGAGAAGGTAAGGAGGTGAGGCGAGGAGGGAGCGGAGGCGGCGGTACGGGAGATTTGGGCGCTAGTTTGGTGGCACCATGGAGGAAGGAGCATTGGAGAGAAGAAGAAATGCAATCGGCAGGAGCAAGCTCGGGAGAGAAAGCTCGGGAGAGAAGGTGGAAAATAAAGAAAGCAAAATCTTGTGGCCTTTCCCACCTCTCTCTCTCTCCCAGTCAGCAAAACCACTACCACATCAGCAAAACCGTCAGTTGAAACCGGCCTGAGGGGTTAAATGACCGGATTTGGCAAGTTTGGGGGGTTAAATAACCAGTTTTGTAGTTCATGGGGAAAACTAGACTTTTCTGATAGTTGGAGGGAGTAAACTGGACTTTTTCCTACTAGTAATCCACATATCAACTTTAGGATGTCATCAAGATAGAGCCTCATAGGTAATGTTTATGCCAGAATAATATAGCATTACAGGAATCTTCAATTCCTCTTAGTATCTGACTTGATAGCATATAGAATAAAAGTAAGAAAACTCAATTAGCTGTCTATTTCTCATAATTATAGAAATCAATCTTTGATGCCCATACAGTTTACTCCTCATCCACATGTTGCTGACAAGTGGTGTATATATCCAAGCTATGACTATGCTCATTGCATGGCGGAATCTCTTCAAAACATTACACATTCGGTAATTTCACTATTTCCCCCAAATAGTTATGACTATTGAACCATAACATGGCATGGAGTCATGGACTAAGTGTGGTTATTTATTAGTTGTGCACGCTTGAGTTTGACATACGCCGTCGGTCATACTACTGGCTACTTATTGCCTTGGGCCTGTACCAGCCATATGTTTGGGAGTATTCAAGGCTAAACATATCAGATATTGTGGTGTCTAAAAGAAAGGTATGATACTGAAACTAATTGGGAAGATCAATGTTAAACTGTTTGATCTATGTTTAAGAATATCCACTGTCCTTGTTCTGTTACAGTTGAATCGATTTGTGACAGAGAAGTGGGTATAGGTAATGTTTATGCCAGAATACTATAGCATTATAGGAATCTTCAATTCCTCTCAGCATCTGTCTTGATAGCATATAGAATAAAAGTAAGAAAACTCAATTAGCTGTCTATTTCTCATAAGTATAGAAATCAATCTTTGATGCCCATACAGTTTACTCCTCATCCACATGTTGCTGACAAGTGGTGTATATATCCAAGCTATGACTATGCTCATTGCATGGTGGATTCTCTTGAAAACATTACACATTCGGTAATTTCACTTTTTCCCCAAATAGTTATGATTATTGAACCATAATATGGCATGGAGTCATGGACTAAGTGTGGTTATTTATTAGTTGTGCACGCTTGAGTTTGACATACACCGCCCTTCATACTACTAGCTACTTATTGCCTTGGGCCTGTACCAGCCATATGTTTGGGAGTATTCAAGGCTAAACATATAAGATACTGTGGTTTCTAAAAGAAAGGTATGATAGTGAAACTAATTGAGAAGATCAATGTTAAACTGTTTGATCTATGATTAAGAATATCCATTGTCCTTGTTCTGTTACAGTTGAATCGACTTGTGACAGAGAAGTGGGTAGATGGGTGGGATGCTTTGTTCTGTTACAGTTGAATCGACTTGTGACAGAGAAGTGGGTAGATGGGTGGGATGCCCCTCATTTGTTGATACTGGCAGGACTATGGCGACGAGGAGTGTCATCAACTACAATTAAGTCTTCCATCTGTGGGATTGGGATAACAACAAGGTAGAAATGCATGAATTATTGTAAAAAAAAATGTCTTGCATGAAAGTTGAAACAGAGCTTTGGTCTATGTACAATCACGAAATCTCTATAGCCATCAATCATTCTACTACTAACTGCACTTGTTATATCTTTCCATGTGGTGACAATAGCTTAATTCGTGTTGATCATCTTGAATATCATATCAGAGAAGAACTTAGTAAAATAGCTTCTCAAACCATGGTTATTTTGCATCCTCTAAAGGTTTGGGCATTTGCTGTTCATTTCCTGCTGCAATTCACTTCAATTTTTAAAGTTCATTGACTCACTCATGGTTTTTCCCTTCACTAAATTTAGGTTGTAATAACTAACTTGGAAGATGGAAAGGTCAGCGACCTTGAAGGGAAAATGTGGCCTGATGCTCCGGCAGATGACGCTTCATCCTACTACAAGGTGATTCTCATGTTTAGTATATGATAAAAGAAGAATATATTTTGTTGCTATTTATCAACTTGCTTACAATTCATGTTTTAAGTTTGCAATAAGAATGTAGTAAAAGAAGCAATCATAGTTTCACTGTCTATTTGATTCTTCAAGCATTTCACCTCATATCGGTGGTGAAGAGTAGGCCGGCCACAGGTGCAGGCCTAGAGGCAAGGCTAAAATTTCCCGGTTTCTAATCTTAAGATAGTATAATTTGTTATATGGTAGGGGATTTGTTGAGTTACTTTTGCATGCTGGTGTTAATGCTACTTGCAATGGATGTTACTTCTCTATCTGTTTTCATACTGTAGGCTGTATTTTTGTGTGTCTCGATTTGTTGGAATTTATCTCCGCACAAGAATGCAAGATTGCCAGAGTGATGCATGTTCCGACTTAGGTACCCATTTTTCTAATTCCTTTGACGGTCATTTTATTTCATGCTTCTATTCATTATGCTTTTATACTCCTTCTTTATACATCTTGTACATTCGAATTTATATACTTCTATACTACTAGGTTATCTATTGTTAGTATTAAGCTCATGTGGAGAGGGACGAGTAGCTAAATATGAACTTATCTACATCATTACGCCTGTCGATGGTCCACGTCCGTGCCTAAAAGAAACACACACACAAAACATCCTAGCCCCACGCCATTTGGCGCGGGTTAGCTTCTAGTTTATGTAATTACACTAGTAGCTTCTGTTATCTACAAATCTTCCCCGTACTATCAAACTTTCAGCTTTATTCCCCCTAGACAAATTCTTGGCCTCGTTAAACCAATCATTATGATCTCTTTAATTTTGTGGTCGCAGTACGAATGTGTAATCAATTATATCAAACCCAATCATTCAAGGGACCAAATCTATACCACGTAAGGAAGAACACTAAAGCAAATGCTCCGATGGACATTACTTGTTAAGCATGGCATCAAACTTTTGCTGAATTGACTAATTAAAATCAAGGAATAAGTTCAGTTTACTCTCTCCAACTATCAGAAAAGTCTGGTTTACCTCCTGAACTTCAAAACCGGTTATTTAACCCCCTGAATTTGTGAAATCCGGTCAATAAACCTCTCATGCCGGTTTGAATGAGCGATTTTGCTGATGTGGCACATATTTAGCCACGTGGACATCCACGTCACCCTCTCTCTTCACTCCACCTCTCCCCTTTCCCTTCTTGTTTTTCTTCTCCTCATTTCTTCTTTCTTCTCCTTTCACCATCGAGCCCAACACCGGCTCTCCTTGCGTCGCCAGGCCGAGTGGTAGAGAGGGCGCAGGGGCTGGCAGCACCTGTGGTGGAGGCGGTGCTAGCAGCCACCAGCGGCGCAGCACCGGGAACTGGAGCGGCGACGTAGGCTAGCAGGGAGCTAAGGCGGGGAGAGGAGCGCACGGGAGGGCCACCATGGAGCATCCTGGGCCGGGACTGGGCCAAGTCGTTGCCAGGAGTAGCCGAAGGAGCGACCGCAGGGCTGGGCCGAACCGAGGGACGCGAGGGCGAGCCGAGAGGGAGGCGGGTGCTGGCGGCGGTGACAAGGGAGCAGAGCCAGGTGCGGACATAAGCGGCGCCATGAGCTCCATCTCCGGTTGGAGCACGACCACTAGGAGGCAGAACCAGAGGAAGTAGAGAGGAAGCAAGAAAGAAGAAGCACTCGGAGCTTTTCGTCTTCATCCGCGTCGACTGCGTCATTCCCAAATGACACGGCCCCCAGCTCGGCCAGCAGCTCCCAGCAGGCCACGGTGGTGGCAACGGGGCCCCCCGCGCGCCTCGTGCTTGGCCGCTCTCCCGGTGCTCTTGGCCCGCGCTGTTGCTCCTCCTAGTCGCCCGCAGCTCCTGCGCCGCCACCTCTCGTCGTCCCCTGGCCTGGCTCTGCTGGCCTCTCAGCCTGAGCCCCTAGCTCCCTCCTGTTGTTGGTGCCGCATCCCCATGGCGCCGCTGAGTAGATGACGTCGGAGGTGCGGACCTCGGTGTCGAAGAAGGAGATGTCCTGCTTCAGCGTTGCCTCCAGGTAACGGATCCGCATTCGCATCGACTGCCACTCGCCGTCAATCTGCAGGCTAGGCCAAAACCAAGGCCCAGAGGGTGGCGTTAGGGAGGTGTGGAGGGAGCCGGGCCAAGGGGGAGCCCAAGCGAACCAAGGAGAGAGGGCCAAGCAGGGCCCAGGGAGCGGTGGTGCACGGGGGGCGAGCCCGAGCGGGGCCACATGCGGCCATGACGCGGGGAGGAGCTGAGGGGCGCAGCCAAGAGGGGACGGCGGCGGGCCAAGGGGACGGCGGTTGCAGTGGGCCAGGCGAGCGATAGTGGTGGCACTAGGAGCTGGGCCGGCCGGTGGAAGGGGGGAGCCGAGGAGCAAAGCTCAAGAGGGAGTTAATGGAGGGAGAGAGAGATGAAGAAGAAATGAGAGGTGAGGAGATGACTGGGACACATACATTCTACTAGGACAAATGAGAGGCCACGTGTGCAAAACCGCCCATCCAAACCGGCCTAAGGGGTTTTGTGACCGGATTTCGCAAGTTTAGGGGGTTAAATAACCGGTTTTGAAGTTCAGGGGGGTAAACCAGACTTTTCTCATAGTTAGAGAGAGTAAACTGGACTTATTCCTAAATTCAATAATATTGAAGGTTGGAATTGGGCACAAAATTGAATAAAATTTGTGAAGTTCATCCTCATAACATGCTACATATGTCTGACTAAGCTGGAAATGCTCATCACGTTCATGATTTTCATTACACTAGTCCAGTCATGTGAATAAAACTTGATTGATTTTTTTTTGCGAGGGTCCTTTTCTCGGGGTAATTTAATTGCTTGTTCAAAATAGAGAGTATGTTAAGCGCGAACAACCCCTGTAGCTTGTGGTCTTCAACTTGTCATTTTCGGTATTGACACGATCTCCAATACAAAATTGACCACCACATTTTCTAGTTACAGGTAGTAATATTTCAGAAAAATATAATAACATGGAAGTATTTTTTTCAAGGTAAATCTACTAATATCATTTATCATTTATGTGTAATAAATTTAAGGGTCTGTTTGGTTCAAACCAATTTCAAAGGAAAAATGTAGGTTTCTCACGTCCGTACGAAGTACTGTTTTAGTCTTTCGAAAACAATGGATATGATTCTCTTTCGATGGATTTCATTGGAATTGTGTAACATCCCAAAAACCTCATTTTGGGAAGACATAGTGAACATGAGAAAGAAAATTTTTAAGCTTATATTATATGGAAAAAATATTTTTCATGATTTATTTTTGAATTTTTGTATAAAGCAAAATAATGGAATTCCATACAAACATAAACTTGTAAGATTTTTTACAAAAATCACAGAGCACATAAAACCATGAAAATTTTACCTAAATAACTACACTAGGTCAGGAACCCTCCCAAAAATATTCATAAATTTTGGAGCCATATTTCTATGTTTACATTCCCTAAAACCCTTAACCTTTCTTCTCAAAATTCTGAACTAATCTCTCTCTCTCCTCTCGCTGACGTGTGGGACCCACGCGCTAGACTCTTTCTTCCACCTTGCGCTGCCATCCCCTCTGCCCTGTACGTAGTAGCGCTAGAGCTCGCCATGCCGGCACTACCATCATCCCCACGCGCCCATGGGAGAAGACAACAACCGCCTGGTCTCACCGGCCCCACCCACCGATTCTCTCCGCTTGGGACTCGTCGCTGCGTGAGATATTCGCAAGAACCCAAGCCGCCCGCATCTCTCTCGTCACCGTTCTTATCTCCATCTCACTATTTGAAGCTCTCCCGATCGTTTCAAAACATTCCATATACATTGTCATTTCCATTTTCCTCTCCTTGGTAAGTTTCATCCACTATAGCACCCAGAACACTTCGTTGTCCTGAGCTCTAGTGCACGTAGCCTTGCACCACAGTGTAGGCATGCACCACGGTGTAGGTGCATGTAGCCAATTAAGTCATTGAAAACTAGTCTGTCTTGCACGTTGGTAGGGCGTAGTAGTGCAGGCATGACCGATGTAGGCATGTTCGAAGAGGCTCCCTTCACCACGGTGTTGAGCACAAAGCTTGCTGACACAACGGCGAATGCCTCACTGAGATGGAGGTGTACCTGGGTGAAGTGAGGGTGTTTATTCACCGGGCTAGTGTAAGGATAGGGCTAGATGATGTAAAGGCTTCGACACGTGATCTAGGCTGCTTACCAAAGGTAGTGAGCGACGGTACCGACGGATGCCAAACAAACTATAGAATTCGTGTGTTGTAGGTAAAGTTGTACACCTCTACAGAGTGTAAATCTATTTAAATATATGTGCTTGCGGTTATGAGCATCCTTAGTGCTGCCTTAATGGGTATAGTCTTGATTTTCATAAAAACAGTTTTGTTGGAAAATATGGGAAATGTTTTGTTGGTTTATATTCGAGTCGAGTGCCATGTCCATGGCTAAAAATAAAATGTAGCTCACAGCCGAGGAGGGTTGTAAGTTGTTGTTTATTCAATTACTTACTTGTTGTCTTTTACCTATTCAACTGCTCTTTACAATTCCCGTTGCAAAGTACTACGTATTGATATTGCAAATAAAATCTGCTTAATGCAAAATAACTTGTTTTATAGAGCCTCATCTTTGATTAGCCTTGCATATATATAAATTTTGCGATACACTACAAGTCTTGCTGAGTACGCAATGTACTCAATCTTGCTTAATCTGTTGTTTAGAGTTTGAAGATGAGCCAGTTCCGAACGACGATGGGTCTTTCTTGAGCTTAGTCCTTGTTGGATGCCTATGGGATTGGATGGGGTATACTGCTGGACCCTTTTGGTTTATTTACCATACTTTCCGCTACACTCTGTTACTTTTGCCACTTCAATACTTGATACTTTTATTTGGCCCATCAGCCCTAGTGATGTAAAAATTGTAATTGCTTAAGTTGTGTACGCGTTTTGCTTTACTTTTGTACATATGAATGTATGGGTGTGATATCAATGTTGAAGTTGTGTGTACTAGCCGTTGATCATGGGGGACTAATACGGTGCACACACGAGGGCTTTAGGTATTCAAAACCTGAGGTCCGACAGCACTGGTATCAGAGCCATACTGACTGTAGGACAAGCCCTAGTTAGAATGGCCGATAGATTATGAATTGGTATTTACAAAGCAACCTATTTAATCATAAAATTGGTTATGAAAATTTAGGAACTTTTGCTACTCCTACCTCTACTAGTTTTCTCCTCTCATCTGATTCATTCTTTTGAATATCTTCTCTCATCCTCTTTCAAATGATTCTAGTTTTGAGAGAAGGAAAGCTCTCTGAAAATAATTGTTTTTAATCATATTTAAAGTATTAAAAACCGAACCAAAATGTTTTGGAAAATCCCCTAAAAAAATCCTACACGAAGTTCTTTTGGAAGTTCATCATTAAACTAATAAGGAGGTCACTTTAGATGGGTTTTCAACAAAATTTCAAACCCTAGTATTTTATGAAAATGATGTGAGGTACTATTCTTTAAACCCCCCTACCTTCATTTGGTGTTCAATTGATTAGTATTACAAAGGTCTAATTATACATAGAGACCAAGGGGTAGTAAGACCTGAACCTAAGCCATAGGTGTTGGTTAAATAACGTAGAGAATGAATAAGAAAATATGCTACAATTCTTTTCTTGTCTACTATCATTTCTTATCCATGTCTCTTATTACATGATCACTAACTTTCCTTTTTCTTAAAATATAGATGTCGACCTACTGGGAGCCGCATTACCATACGAGTGTCTTTGAGGAGGGTACGCTGCAGCAAACCTTATTGGTGATGCTACAGCACGTTGATTGGCCATACACGCCATAATATACGGTCTTCAGCACGCGCTCTAGTGCGGCGTCCACCGAGTACCTCACTCAGGTGCTCATCTGGGGACATCACCTCGTAGACCTCACCTTCTGTTACTACGGGAGGGGCTCTACTGTCCTAATGTCGATCTATGATGCGGCCTATGTTACCATCGTATGCCTGCGACATGAGCTGCCGAAGCTAGAGGACCTGCTCTTCCACTTCCCCGGACGGACAGTGGATAGGGAGGAGCACATATATCAGGTGGAGGGAAGGTCGTTCCTCACTCCCCACCTACACCTCGCCGGTCTCGTGAGATCACATGACGGGTACCTCTGTTGTGTATCCCGCGAACTGCTGGAGACCTGGCGGAGGATCTCCACTCTTGAGGACAACATCATGTCGATGGTGGCCTAGGGGCTCTTCATGAGAGCTACTGTACGAGGAGGATGCCGTACTAGCGTTGGCTGAGGAGCTACCGGAGCCCATCATCCACATCCGATCGGGTGCTCGACGTCCCGCATGTCGGCTATTGGTCACCGTTGTTGGGTGATGGCCGCCAACTCAATTACGGAGGAGCTGCCACGAGCAGTGCAGCGACCCGTCTTCTTCACGACGGGCGTGAGGAGGTCGAGTACTTTGACCCTTCCCCCTCCGCTGCCCCAGAGTCGTCAGCTGCTGCAAGGCATGATCACGACGACTAGATGGAGGTTGACAGCCGAGAGCTCACTTGTAGGACTTTAGTGTGAGCACTTTCGGGTATTTTTTTAAGCTAGAATTTATGTGAGATATTCTTGTGTAATTTGCTACTTATGATGGTTTAGCTGCCTTCTTTTGTAATATGTGAATGACAAGCATGAACACCATGTAAAATTGACTAGTATATTGAAATTCATGTGTGTTGCTCTTATGGTTTGAAAACATGCATATTTTCATGTTAGAAAAATTATTTTAACATGGGATGATCTTACTTACCGACCCACTTAACTTGTGCTTATTCCCTCTCATCCTACGTGCATATGTTAAAATTTTGTGATGTATGAATAGGATGCCGGTAACACACTACTTTCGTCAGCTCATGGCAATGGGAGCTGCCTTCGGATCGCAACAAAAGGGAGGCGAGGTTCCTGACCCTCCATGACCCAATTCGCTACATCCTTCCACATCAGCGACGCAAGCTGAGCAACCTTAGCCTGCTTCTACCGAAGAACCCGAAGTTCTGCCGCCACCGCCCACCATGGGACAAGTATTGGCCATGAGTGAACAAGGACGATAGATGAACACTCTTCTGCTCCAACAATTGGTGTAGAACACCACTACCCTCGGCATTGCTGTAGAAGGAAATGGAGCTGCTGCAAACCAACCATAGTCTAGGATGGGAGAGTTCATGCGAACTTGGCCGCCGACTTTCTCATCGGCCATTGACCCTCTCGATGCCGATGACTAGCTTCGTACCATCGAGAGAAAGTTGCTCATTGCCTAGTGCAATGACGATGAGAAGGTGTTGTATGCATCCTATCAGCTACAAGGCATGGCAGCTGCTTGGTGGAAAAATCATCAGGCCATCCTTCTAGAAGGCCAAGCTCTCACATGGGCTGCCCTCAAGAAGGCGTTCCGTGACAACCACATTCCCTTGGGCCTTATAGACATCAAGAAGCAGGAGTTCTATGAAATCTGGCAAGGGAACCTGATAGTGATGGAGTTCCTCGATTATTTCAAATATCTTGCTTACTATGCTGTGTCCGATATACCAAACGAAGAAAGGAAGGTTGCTCTTTTTTCGGAACGCCTTAATGATGAGATGAAGTGGTCGCTCGCTACCCACGACATCCCCAACTTCCAGACCCTGTTCAACAAGGCCATCCAAGTCGAGGATAGTACCTGGATAGCCATGGAGAGCTGCAAGCGCAAGTGGTTAGCCCAAAAATCAGCAAGCAGTGGCACACCAAGACCATGCGTTGGCAACCATCAAACGCACGTCCTTCGGCACCACCACTTCTGAGGTTCCAAGTCCAAAGTCCTCATTCTCAGGAAGCCGCGGTTCAGCAGTATAGCCGTGGAGGACATTCGTCCAGTATGCAAAACTAGGAAGCAGACGTCACTTGCTACGATTGGGGCGAATGTGTGCCCAAAGAAGAAGTCTCCGGCACCCCCACCTCAACCCCTTGGAGTTCGGCAATGACCCTAGGGCCTCGCACGAGGTCAAGGAGGGCAGCAACCCCCAAGTCGGCTCAAGGCTACGGACACTGCCGTCTGAACCATACGACCACCAAGGAGGCCAACGCCACATCCAATGCGGTGATGGGTACGATCCTTGTTCACTCCATACCTACTTTAGCATTATTTGATTCTGGGGCATCTCATTCTTTTGTTTCTAAGAAGTTCACCATGTAACAAGGACTAGAAACTACATCTCTAGAAAACATCATGCTAGTACAATCACCCGGGTCTGTCATGAGGACAAAACTCGGATGTTTTGATGTGCAAATTGAAATAAATGGGGTAGGATTTAAAGCCAACTTCATTGTGATAGATACGCCTAGGTTAGATGTAATTCTTGGGATGGATTGGCTAGCCAAGCACAAGGGAGTAATCGACTGTGCAGAATGAGTTGTTTCCCTTATCAATTCTGACGAGGAACAGATCATTTCGTCCTCCACATATGCCGCTACCACTACAACATGAACACCATTTTACCAACACATACGTCGCAATGCTCTATGCATACGTTATGAAGTAATATTATGGCTACGCGTAATATGTGTTGCAAAACCTATTCGTCATAAATCATGTGGATGGCTACAGATAACATGTGTTGCAACTTTATTCGTTGCAAACATTTGAAATGCCTAGTTTTTTATTTTTATTTTTGCTGGAAATTTTACGGAATAAAATCATTTGCCACTAAAATTACCCACAAAATACCATTAAATACAAATGCAAATCCCCTTGTTTTTTTTTCTGTTCCATCGTCCCCTTCCCCGTTATATTCCAATCTCCCTTCTCTTTTCAACTCCCAAAACTATTTTCATCTCCCTCCATTTTTTCTTGTGTATTTTTTTATCCCACTGTTTTCCCTCTCTTAGAATCTCCAATCCCACCAATTTTTTGGTTGTGCAAGATAAAATCTCCTCACCTCCCTGAAAATCTGCTCACGCCTCCACATAAATCATGGGTTTCTTCCTTCTTCCCCATCCAAGCCTCCACACCTCCCCTGCAAGAACATTCCAAAGGCAACTGGCTGCAGCGGCGCACTAACTCCTCCCTCCCACAAGTCAGCGATTCTTCCTTCCACGCCCTAATCCTCCTGCACCGCCCGCTCATCTCCTCTCCTAGCGGCGTCTCTCCCCGTCTTAGCCTCTCCCTCCTCTCACCGCCCCAGCCTCGCTACCCTAACCCTCACCGCCACCGCCTCCCTTCCCCTCCCTCGCCGCCGTCACCTCCCTTCCCCTCCCTTGCTGCTGCTGCCTCCCTTCCCCTCCCTCACCGTCGCTGCCCAGAGACTAGGCACTGACTAGGCACTAAGCTAGGTGGGCCGAGCGCCGAGACAAAGCAAGGTGGTCGAGGGCGGTCCTACACGGCTCTCGATGGTGCTAAGCGAGGCGGGCGTCGAGGCGGTAGATAAGAGGAGAACAGCGCTGACGCCTCGACCACGTTGCGACGCGCTAGGGTTTTGCTCCCCCGTCGCCGAGTCGAGCTCGCCCTGGTTTCGGCCATCTTGTGTCACCGATTGGAGCTCGCCGCCGCCGAATCGAGCTCGCTCCGCCATCTCCACCACCGAATCAAGCTCGTCGCCTCCAAAACGCGGTCGTCCCGCCATCGAATTGAGGTACGCTGTACTCGTCTTCCCTCTGCTCCCCCGCTGCCAACCTCCCCTCTCGCTCCTCTCTGGTCCCCCCTCCCGCATCGCCGCCCTCCCATGCGATGCTCCACTCCCTGCTCCCCCGCCCGTGCTGCTGCCTTCCCTACTCCCCTCTCTTCTCAGTTCTCCTGCGCCGCCGCCCTCCCCTCCTCCGATGCCCCCTTCCCTTCTCTGCTCCACCCTTGTGCCGCCCGCCCTCCCCTCTCATCCCACTCCCCCTAGCACCGCTTCCAACTCGGCAACGTTGCTTGAATCTGAAACGGTTTCAGCGACGCCCAAATCTGAATTGGCTTCAGCTCTCCCAGCCGAAGTAATCACAGCTGCGTTGCGTGATGGTGGTCCAATTGTGACAAAATCCCTCTCCAAGTTGCATTGATGACGATGAATGAGCAACAAGCCTAGTTTTTACATGTTGACTGAATCACCTACAAAATCGCAGCTCATAAGTTCCTGACATTACCATTTCTAAAGACTCATACCATATTACTGATAAAAATTGTGTTAAATTTTGCGGTTTCACTTGGTGATGAATGGTGATACATTGATCTGAGATGTTAAGTAGCCGCCAGATTGCATTTTGATGTGCATTTCATGCTATATATGTTTTCTTGAATGCAACCAAAGATCATCTTGTTGAATTTTGCATTTTCACTTGACTGATGAATGATGATACATTGATACAGATGTTAAGTAGCCAATACATTGATACATTGATACTTGACTGATGATACAGATCATCTTTTGTAGTACTGTTGCTTGCTTGGACTCCCATGTCTACCGGAGCAATCTTTTTGTTTCAGCATCTCTTTTAACTTATGCAAGATAATGACAGTTTTATGTGACCCTTTGCAGGTGAGGCTGTCAGAGCATCAAGAGTGCACCACCCTCTAGCCATTTTTATTTTGCATCATTCTTGTATTCTGACTAATTTGAGTTGTCAAGCACAAAGAAAATTGCTTTTATTTATCTAGTTTATGATAGCGGGTGCTGTAACTATCTAGCTCTTTGTTGCGTTTGCTATTAAAAATTAAAATCAGTTGACTATATAATTTTCTTGACATGTTTGGTGAACTTGCTCTTCAGTAGGTGCACACAAAAAATTGAAGGGCCCTTTTCCATTCATGTTCTTATAATCTTATCATTGAGGACATTCTACTTTTGTTAATGGGGGGGTTCTTTTGTAGGTCATATATTTCCCTCCCTTCGATTGGTTAGGAGCTATTGAATAGTTTGACAAGGCAAATGATGACAAAGAGGGATTTGCCACAATATGCAACTTTCTGATTGGGCAATGTAAGTGTTGGATCACAAGTTCCATACAATAACCAGTTGTGATAAATCACTGTCTTCAGTTAATCCACCAATTTTAATATGGAGTATGGAGCGACAAAAGTATTATGCTCCTTTATCTAGGTTACTTCATATTCTCATTGCTGCTGTTATGCGTGTTTGGATGTACAACTTTCTTCTGTAGAATATTGTCTGACAAGCCTTGCTGCTATTTTCCTAATTTTTACCTTAAAAGTTGTATTTTACTAGTTGTAATACATGTTGATTACTATGCAGAATTGCAGATACACAAATAAAAGAATTAAATGTTGTTAGTTCTTCATCCTCCTCGTGTGCCAAATTACAGGCCATACTTTAATATTCACACACTTTTGCCTAATGATGATTCTTTTAAGTCACGAGCATGCAAAACATGTTCTTGTACTCACTTTAGCTGTTTGCTTTTCTTTCGTTCGTCTGAGTTACCCAGTGAAGTGAAGTCACAGGTCTGGTCATGATTAGGTGGGGTTAATCTGTTTCACATTACAATTGGTCATATTCAATGTTTAATCTCCTGTGTGATTGTAAGCTAGTGGTTTTGTTGGGCTACCTAGTTTAAGAAAGTATTTAAAAGGCCAGTTTGATTCTTTTCTTAGGATGAGTCTTGGGCAATGTACTCTTTTGTCCTAAATCCTAATTATTGCCTTCTGTTCTCACCATGGTAGCTCCGTTGTATTCGTATAATTATATGTAGAAGTGGGTGATGTGCTGAGCAATGAGTTTTAGAACTCCCTTCTTTACCTTTTAGTTGGTCATATTCAATGTTTGATCTCCTGTGTGATTGTAAGCTAGTCATTTTGATTCTCTTCATCAAAATCTTTATTCTTAAACTGCAACCTTTTAAATGTATTGAGGGTGTAGTAGGTTATGCTTTGCAATGGAAAGAATGCATTCCTTTTATTTTCAGTGCCCCATGTTTTACTAGTCCAGTAATGATCATTGCCATGAAACCAATAGTCCAATAGTAATGACAAACCCTTATTAATTTCAGCCACACAACATTTTCTTGTCTTTAGTTTCTGTGCTATGGTACTTTGATGGTCTTTTGTCTCATATATTGTTTACATGGACAGAGATGGATAGGCTAGTGTATGGGATCATGGATATGATTGATGTGAGAACTTATTTGCATGAACTTTTGAAGAAATTTGGTGATAAAAGCTCGAGATATAGTGAGATGAGGGCATCGATGAAATTGGATATGGTAACCCTCCTCCTCCTCTCTCTCCCTCTCCCTCTCCCCCCTCATCCTAAACAAAATGGGTTTGGCATCAATGTGCTTAAATAATGTGTTGATCAGAGGTTGTGCTTAATCAAGTCACTAATACTTAGTTAAATATAATCTCTTTGATATGGGCTATAGGAAAATACAACGTGCTTTTATAGGGCTTAATCAAGTCACTAATACTTAGTTAAATATAATCTCTTTGTGAACTTGTGACTTGCTAGTTAGTAGTTACACTTGTTTACTTAGCCCTTGTCATGTACTTGCTAGTTAGTAGTTAGTAGTTACTGGGGGATATCAGGTGCACATGAGCTAAACTGTGAACATATGCACATGACCAATCTTGGCCCTCCATCATAAGCGAGTGGCCTTGACGCAGCAGCCTTGACCGCGAGCTGGCGGCGAGGCATTTTGCGTTCTCGCCCCCGCGCGACACCTCCTTTCTCCTTTCTTCGTCCGCCTCCCGCACCAGCCGAGCGCCTAGCGTCGCCCCTACTCGCCTCGCCATCGGCCCCCTGTGCCTAGCCTAGCCCCTACTCGGCGATGTCTCCCTATCCTGCGCCACGCTGCCTCCTACTCGGCGACGCCCCCTGCCCCGCGCTATCCTCCTCACTGACTCTCCCCTTCCCCTCCGCTCCGCCCCAAACCCTAGCCTCCCACCCAGACCACTACCTCCTCCCGCCTTCGTGCTCGCCTCGTCTGCGTCTCTCGGATGGATCCTGCCCGGTCGGGCGCGTCGCCGCCGCCCAAGGTGAGATGGGTTGCTATCCTCGTATGGTTCTTGGTTTGCTTTGGGGTTGGGGGGCGAGATGGTGACGTCGGGGTGTGCCTTCTTGCAGGAATTGGGCAGGAGGGCCGCTAGGAGCGGCGGCAGCAGAGCGTCTTGGTCATGGCCGGCGGCCGGATCGGGAGGTGGGTTCCCGCGCCCTGGACCTCAACCCCGCCGAATCCCGCTGCCTCGACCCCACCACCACTGTCCCGCCCGACCTCGACCACGAGGCAACGTATGCTGCTGCAAAAGCTAAGAACTGCAAGATGAACAGCTTAAGTGTCATAAGAAGAACAAAGATAGTACCCCCAAGCCCAAGTTTGATGCACCACGGGAAGGCAAAGCTCCTGGATCCTCTCCTTATCGAACTTCTGCTCAGGTCCCTTCCAATAAAGGTTTAATTTTGTCCATCATTATTTGGATGCAATTTTTTTTTATCTAGCTAGTTTTTCTCATACTACTGGTGCTTCTCAGGTCTACCAATTTCCAGTTCTAGTTGTCAAAAGAAACCTCTCGCTTCTCGGGTACCCCCCCCCTTCTCTGTGCGTGTGGTGCGCGCGTGTGCACCTGGCTGTGTAACAAATACCTGTTGACTTTGTAGGTGGAGAAATCAACCTTGTATACTCTGAACTTTCATTTACTCTTCATGGCAATTTGTTCCAAGATGACATATCGGTAAATATTCCCATGTTTTTTTTAACTTAGGTGTGATGAGCCTTTAATATTTGCTGTAACTTTGGTGTAGGATTTGGAGAGCATGGATGTGGTTCACAATGTTGTTTATGACATAATTCAGAAAGGTGGAGAAGCTAGTAAAATTACCAAGGGAGCCAAAAAGTTAAAGCTAGAAAAAGGATATACCAAAACAAGAAGTAACCATTGCAAAACCTGATACTGTTCGCTAGCATAACAAGAACAAGCGCACTCTAGTTGAAATCTGAAGAAAAAAGCCGAAATGGGAACTACAAATTCATCACAAATCCTATGTATGAATCATAAATGGATGGGCGTCGACTGGAAGTTTAGATTTCAACTTGTGATTCAGATTTCGATTGACTGGAAGTATGAATTTGTAGTAGTCCTCTTATTTGAAGTAGTCCTATGTATGTTTTCTGTTGTATGAATGATCAAAATGTATGCGCTAAGTTTTTTTTGTTTGGAATGGAAGCATAGACTTGAATATGTAAACTTATTCTTGAAAATGTCTAGTAAATGGAGGCAATGGAAGCAACATTGTGATTGCCTTGTCTGAACTTGATGATGGGATGAAATGGTATTGAGAAAGTCCAGTTTAGCAATATGTCTTGATTTTGACATACTTACTTTAAATGCAATGGGTTGGCGCAATAGAAATGGTGTAAACAATATTCAGAATGTAAACATTATTGGGTTCGATTATGTGCATTGGTGCAAGGTAGTTGAGGATGGCTATGAACTGCTGTCATCATGTCATGTGAAGTCGTAGTGTAAACTTAAATGAAATGGGAGCATGGTCTTGTAGGGAGCTTGGTCTTGTAGTCTCATGCAATGTTTTCTTATTGTTTCAACAACACCTTTGTTAGAATCTTGAAATTCGGCCAGAATTATGACCTTTTTCGAACCATGTTTATGTGTTCAATGCTAGCCTGGTACTGTACTGCTAGCCTAATACTGTACTGAACCTGCAATTTGTTTGAGTCTAGAAGACCATCTCAGTCCTGATACTGTGTGCACATATTTGTTTAACATCAATGTGGTTGCAAGCCCAACTTTCTTTCCAGTTCAATTGTAATTGCTAACTTTGGTAGACATGACAATTTCTCACAAGTTCATGTCACAATTTCACTTGACAATACAACCTCAACAACTGAAATGAGACATCAGTTCTATTTAGGTGTGATTAACCAAATTGTAACAACTTATTGTACTAAGTTTCAAACAATTGAGCAACATTTCGAACCATCCAAAATCACATGTAGATATGTATGTACACGTTTCAATTAATATTTTAGAGTGAATTGATGTATAACAAGAATCCACGTGCATAAATCAACCAAATCTGAAACCTGGCTCACAATTTCACAATTTTCATGCTCACACAATGCACTTGGTTCACATAATTTTACAATTTTCATGCTCACACAATACATTTGGCTCCTATACAAATTTCATGCTCACTAGTTTCCGGCTGCGGAAGCAAATCCTTCTGCACGAGTTTCCTGGCTTGGTAAGTGGACACAGAAGTTCATTTGCTTCTTCTGCCTCAATAAAAGCACACTTGTCACCAGATATATATCAAACACAATGAGGCTCAAGAGGTCCATCAAGCTGTAGGTGTTTACGGTTACTCAAGAAGCGTCCTTGGGGAATGGGCACCTCTTCAAAAATTTCCAGAATCATCTTGCTAGTTTCCTTTTCATATAGCTGGACAGCACCATCTACATCCAAGGACCTCCACTAAAAAAATCAAACAAGCACCAAAACTTAGTTTCATATGACAGTTGGCAAAAACTCGAAAACAAATATTCTTAGTTCAATGTCAACTGTTATGCAAATTTAGGCTCTAATTATCTTTTACAACCACTCAAAACAACATATAAAAACACAATATTAGCGCAACTCCGCTACAACATACTACCCTAAGGTCCTTGACAAACTTTATTGTATCACAAAAGAAGTTGTTAACATAAAGTTACCCTAAAATACAGTTCAATCTAATGTTTCTATCCTCTACGAATTATGATTTGACTACAAAAGAAGACTTATGGTAGACAAATCGGAAGAAATCATTAATCTTGAGTTAGTTTACGACTTATGAAATAATTAGTCGAGATCCCAACATAATTAATATCTAAAAGGAATATAATGCCAACCCATCTCATTGGATCCTAATAACTTCTTACTGCTATGGTCTCTCTTCCTAGGTAAGTTTGAACTACGAAACATGCTGCCATGTCACACAACAACACCATGGCTATGCTTGTATTATTTTGTGAATTAACTGTTTTCTGCAGGAGCACAAACTCCCCCCCCCCACCCCCCCCCCACCCAAAAAAACCGATTGCTACAAGAAGAAAATTCATTCTTCACACTAACCAAGCAATCATGGCAACAGAAACAATTTCTTCAAGAAAACCGACTCTGAACATGCGAGATTCTGAGAGTTGATCTACAATTCAGAAAAACTAGACATCCAACTTCACACCCCACACAATTTCAAACCGAAGGGGAGGCAGTGGGGAGAAAGCTTCAGCCGGCGGGGGAGGGACGGTGCCGCCGCGTCGCTCCTGGGGAGAGGAGGTGAGACGTTGAGTCAAGTCGCTCTTGGAGTAGGCGTCGAGTCGAGGCGAAGAATGCAGATGGGAAGCCGTGCAGGTCGGATCGGCCGGTGGGCGTTCTTGGCGCCGTCGGAGAACTCGGTGGGCGGACAGGAAGGCGCAAGGTGGAGGTGCAGGGAGCGGCGAGGCACAAGGCGGCGAGGCGCAAGGCGGCGTGGAGCTTTGGTGGCCGGCGCAGGGGGTGGCCATTGGCATGGCCTTCGACATATAGGGGGCGGCGGGAGCTCGGGCGGAACCCTAGCGGGCGTTCAGTCGAGTGGGCAGGCGCGCCGTGGAAGAATGAGGGGGCGGGGGGGGGGTTGGAACGCAAAAATGCCAGAGTTCGCTCGCGCGTCGCTCGCTCGCCCGCCATGCGCCGCCGATTTCAGGATGAACAGCCAGGATGGGTCATATGCATATGTTCATACAATAGCCCTTGTGCACAGGATACGTCCCCGTAGTTACTACTACTTGCTTAAATAGCCTATGTTATTATGTGATATATTTAAATTTGTTTGTTAAACTACTAATCTAGTTGCATTTTGGACATGTAGTATTGTTAATTGATCTTTATTTATGCGATATATATGGTTTATGTTTTCGCGCATTATCCAAATAAGTATTCGTGACCGAGACAATCCGTATTCGGCTCGGCATGTATTCACTCTATATTCGTGACCGAGACTATCCACATTCGTATTCATATCTGGCGCTGTCCATGTCCGATTCCGAATCCAAGAAAAAATATGGAAAATGATACGGGATGAGCGATATCCGTCCGTATCCGCTCCATTTGCACCCCTAGTCTTCATCTATATTACATACTACTAGCAGTACCATGTCCATCTGTCAGATTATTAGTTAGCTAAACAAATTTTCAAATAGATTCAAAATTTAGCAACGTGATTTCCACCCTACAGTTACTCTCAAATAAAAATTCCACTCAACAATTATTGTCCATCAATTGTTGTAATCAGCTAATTAACAATAGTAATATTTTATGTCCACTAGCTCCTTGCTGGCGAGCTAGGCAGTATGTACGATAGCAGCCAACTCGCATGAGCATGAATGGATACCTAGGTTCATTGTACTAAAGATGTTGAATATTACAGTTCAGTAAAGCTACTTAATTTCTTATTGATCTTGCTGACTGGCTGTATAATGTATAAGTCGCGTTAACATGACATGCTTGTGGGATTAACCAGGTTGCCTGGTCCTCGATCGAGCTAGTTTACAAATATTTAACTGCATCCTTTGTAAAATATTTGATCATGTACTTATATGTGTGGACTAGGTTGGCACTAAAGCATTCTTGAAGAGCTGGAAAAATGTAAATAAGGATGTGGCTCTTGCTACAATCATAAGTTGTGATCCAAAAGATAAACTTGATGACGTTCAGCTAGGAAATGAATTTTGGATGGTGCATGTCAATCTTGCAATTGCAAAATGTGAAGAATTGATACGGCCATACAAAGGCTACAAATTGATTGGTCATGCAGTAGGAGCTGATATTGTGTGGCCATCAACTTATGTATGGTGCTCCTTTTAGTTTTGTTACTTTAATATTGTGATTTTATTTCTTCCTAATGGTGCATTAATGGACTCTAATTTTTCATTGTAGGTTGATAAGATAAATGGATGATGCTATGGATGACATGTTCAATGCAAGGTGGAGAATTGTGACATAGGAAGATGATCTTCATTACATTTAGATTACATTCTGTTAGGAAATTATGTTCAAGATCTTCATTACATTTAGATTTCATTCTGTTAGGAAATGATGTTAAAGTAAAATATTTATATCATGTCTTATGTGGATGGTTCTCTGTGTAATGCAACAATTTGTTTATAATATATGAGTGTTCTTTTTAACCATGTTATGATCGATAATGATTTTTTTTTACTTTGACTTCTACACACTTATAATCGTTGCAGCAACCTAATTATATCCGTTGCCAAAATAGCAAAACTCATCTGTATGGCAAGTACCAACACTTCTATGCGTTGTGACAATATAATTATATCCATTGTTAAAATAGTAAAAGTCATCCATGCATGGTAAGTACCAACGCATACAAGTGTAGTTACAGCATGACTATATTTGTTGCTACTTCGCAACGCTTTTTTATATCTATTACCAACGCTTATTTATCTGTTGTAATAGACTCACGTAACGGCCCCAATGGCAACGCGTTGTAAATGCGTTGGTATAGACCATACCAACACTTATTTGGATTTTTACCAACGCATATATGCGTTGGTAAATGGGTGTTCATCTTGTAGTGTACATCGCAGTAGCCTACACTCAACTCCATCTCAATCATAGAGCTTAGTCAAGTACCCGTGGTATATGATTATCTAGACGTGTTTCCAAATGAATTGCCGGGAATGCCGCCGGACCATGACATAGAGTTTGTTATCGATTTAATACCTGGGACAACACCTATATCCAAGTGACCTTATCGAATGCCATCTGACGAGTTGGTTGAATTGAAGCAATAACTCAAAGAGCAATTGGACAAGGGATTCATCTGTCCTAGATCGTCACCATGGAGAAGCCATGTGCTATTTGTGAAGAAGAAAGACGACAGTCTTCGGATGTGCGTCGACTACCGTTCCTTGAACAAAGTCACCATCAAGAACAAATATCCCCTCCCGAGGATTGATGATTTATTTGAACAAATGAATGGTGCTTGTGTCTTCTCCAGGATTAACCTGAGGCTTGGATATTTCCAACACAATATCAGGCCTGAAGACATTCCAAAGTCTGCATTCACTACCCGTTACAGTTTGTATGAGTACACCGTAACGTCATTCTGACTCACTAATGCTCCCACAAGTTTCATGAACCTTATGAACCAGATTTTTATAGAGTATTTGGATCAGTTCGTGGTGGTCTTCATTGATGACATTCTTATCTATACCAAGAATGCAGAAGAACACGAGCAACACTTACGTATGGTGCTCAGCAAGCTACGTGAGCATCAATTGTACGCAAAATTCAGCAAGTGTGAATTTTGGCTAAAAGAAGTTGGTTTCTTAGGCCATGTTCTACCTGAAGGCAATGTATCCATGGACCCGAGCAAAGTGCAAGAAGTCATGGCTTGGGAACAACCCCGCACTATTCTAGAAGTCCGAAGTATCCTCAGTCTGGCCGGATATTATCACCGGTTTATCGAGAACTTCTCCAAAATCGCAAGACTGATGACACAACTTCTAGAGAAGGAGAAGAAGTTCAAATAGTCAGCATCATGTGATGAGAGCTTTCAAGAATGAAAGAAAAGGCTCACAACAGCTCCAGTGCTTACTCTGCCCGACATACACAAAAACTTTGTTATGCATTGTGATGCATCCCGCCACGGCCTCGGTTATGTGATGATGCAAGAGGGCAAGGTGGGGGCCTATGCCTCACGTCAATTGCGGACACATTAGACTAATTATCCAACTCAAGACTTGGAAATAGCAGCTGTGGTTCATGCTCTCAAGATCTGGAGGCATTATCTCATCAGCAATCGGTACAAAATTTACACCAATCAAAGAAGCCTGAAATATTTCTTCACACAACTGGATCTGAACCTAAGGCAACGAAGATAGCTTGAGTTGATCAAAGATTACGACCTAGGCATTTATTACTGCCTTGGTAAAGCCAACATTGTAGCCAATGCTCTTAGCCGGAAGCTTCACTGCATACACGCGTCAATTGAAGCAAATCAACTGCGAATGGGAGAAACTCCTATGGGAGAAACTGTAAAACACCCCTATTCAGGTCCAAAGTCAGCGAGAGACAATTCTTTGCACCTTCCATCATCCAATAAGAACAAGAACACGTTGACGTGATCAAAGGGCGCTTGAAGGAGGCGTAGTCATGTTAAAAGAGCTATGCCAACTGCATCGCCGTGAGCTAAGCTAATCTCTCTCTCTCTCTCTCCTCTCACTGATGCATCACTACTACAAAACAGGCTATAGTAGACGCCCCATCACAGACGGTTCCTTTGGAACCGTCTGTGTTGGGTCAGTCCGGACCTGCGGGTGGCGCAAGCCGACTACCACAGACGATATTTTTTAGAACCGTCTGTGATAGTCATCTATCACAGACGGTTGATGAATAGAACCGTCAGAATTATCCTGAGCGGTTCTATTAACAAACCGTCTGCGTGATAATCTAATCCTGAGCGGTTTTAGGTTACAACCGTCTGTGTACTATCACAAACGGTTCTTATGTAGAACCGTCTATGATAGTTAGTTATCACAGACGGTTCTTAATAAGAACCGTCTGTGATATCCTAGCTCCCGACACATCCCTCGCAGCCTTGCCATTTGTGTTCACTACCGATCGCCGCTATGTCCATCAAGCGCCAGACTGTTGCCTCTCTGCCACTGCCGCTTTGGAGCAACCCGGCCCCCTACCGCTGGCTCCACTTAGATCTGCTCCAACATACCTGCTGCTCCTCCCCAGGCGCCACACTTCAGTACCGATGGGATGAGGAGCTCCTACTATGGGCAAATAGATATAGTAACTTCACCTCCAAACTTTTTTTTATTTTGGAATTTTTCATATATATAGCCAAACAACGTGGCGACCGCATAAAAAGATTAAAAAACTAGAAACCTATCTAGTGGCGGAGGTAGGTGCTATCTCCGTCTTCAATACTTCAGTGGCGGCGGTGTCGAGGCGGACGGTTCATGATCAAGCGAAGCTCGAAATCGTCCACTCCGACGCGCTCGTTCGAGTGTCTCCGAAGACCCTCGGTTGTTGAACTAAGAAGAATTGAGCCCATAGGCTCTCTTCTCTGCTTGAGGGTCTCGGCTGGTCGACTCGATCGCTTTCTTGCCTCAATTAGCATGATCAAGTGACGGCAAGCCTCCCAGAGGCGTGCAACGTCGTTTTGGAGGACCACGTCGGCAACGCGATAAACTTCGTCGAAAGTGGGAGATCACCCGGAAGACACGGTGGAGGAGGATGTCAAGATGGCGGAAGGTGGCCGTCACCTGCTCCGGCAAATTCTCGGACAGAGGAATGAAGACATTGTTGAAATAGTGTTCTTCGCGGCCAGACGATTCAACGTCTGTGAGAGAGGTGTGTGTGCAGTCGCGTGTCTGTAAGAGGAGGCAGCCATTTTTGTTTTTGTGGAGAAAGGGGATCAAGGAGGTTGTGTGAAATACATTGTAGAAGGGACACATCTATATATAGAACAAGTTCTAAAGCGGAGCGGAGGCGAAGAGATATTTGGGGAGTCAGAGCGATGTTGGAAAATGAAGAGATGAAGCAGCGCCGTGTGATCGTGAGACGAAGAGACACATGCGGGAAAATGAAGACGAAGAGACACGTGGGAAAATGAAGAGTTATCACGAGCGGTTCCGTAGTATAACCGTCGTGAAAAGGAATCCTGACGGTTCTATTTAAAACCGTCAGTGATACATTCCATATCACGCAGCGGTTCTACTATAGAACAAATCGTGATATTAATATCCTGAGCGGTTCTCATCGAAACCGTCTGTAATATACTTTTATAAGGCAGAAATGCTAGGGTTTTGCTCTCACTTGTCACTTCCTCTCCGCGCCCTTAGGCTCTCGCGCTCGTTCGCCTCCTCTAGGGTTTAGGGCTGCTTGGTAGTTCACCGCCGACCACGACCTCGGCGCCGCCGCCCGCCATTGGCGCCCGACCTCGGTACCGCCATCCCGACCTCGGTGCCGCCGCCCCGACCTCGGCGCCCCGTTCACCTCCCGGCAGTAAGCCCGGCGTCGCCGCCTCCGACCTCGGCGCCGCCGTCCTCCTCCCCGTGTCGGCCTCCTCCCTCTGCACAGCCTTCTCCCCGCCGTCCTCCTCCCCGTGTTGGCCTCCTCCTTGCACCGTGAGTTCTTGTGCGGCATCCTCTCTGTGAGTATTGCTCCTCTGTGGCAGTTCGGCTTTGTTGATCAGTGGGCTTTGTTGACATGCTCTGTGATGAACTCTGTCTTATCTTGAGATTGAATGTGATAGTTAGTTCATACTTGAGCTCTATTGTATTACTTGCTCTTGTCAATATGATCTAATGTTAATTGGTTACTTCGGTTGAGCTCATCGTTACTTTGTAAATTGATCGATGGGCTTTGTTGACATGCTCTGTGATGAACTCTGTCTTATAATTGAGATTGAATGTGATAGTTAGTTCATACTTGAGCTCTATTGTATTACTTGCTCTTGTCAATATGATCTACTATTAATTGGTTACTTTCGGTTGAGCTCATCGTTACATTGCAAATTGATCGATGGGCTTTGTTGACATGCTCTGTGATGAACTCATCTTATAATGAGATTGAATGTGATAGTTAGTTCATACTTGAGCTCTATTATATTACTTGCTCTTGTCAATATGATCTACTATTAATTGGTTACTTTCGGTTGAGCTCATCGTTACATTGCAAATTGATCGGTGGGCTTTGTTGACATGCTCTGTGATGAACTCATCTTATCTTGAGATTGAATGTGATAGTTAGTTCATACTTGAGCTCTATTGTATTACTTGCTACTGTCAATATGATGTACTGTTAATTGGTAACTTTCGGTTGAAAGCTAGTTATTTTGATTCTTCATGTTCAGTTCTATTGAGAGTATTCAGTTTTCATTGGTAATCTAATGACTAGTTTGTGATTCTTCTAGTAGTCAGTATGAGCTCATTCAACTTTTCATTTGCCATCTTGATCTCTATAGTAAACCTCTGTTTGATCGAAGTTTACTCTGTTTTAGATTAACGATTGAGATCATTTGTGATTAAGCAAAGTATTGTTTAGAGCTCATAGTTTGAATTTATATTATCGTATTCATTTAATGAAGAGTATAGACAATAGGATTGAGATGGCAAAGACTTGTTCTTTAGCTACTCTCCTTACGAGAGCACATAATATCATCAATCAATATGTTGGAATAGTGTACGTGCCTTTGTTAATCTCTAGACCTTTTATTGGCTGAGAGTTTAATCCAGACGGTTCTTAGTAAGAACCGTCTGTGATTCCTTTGCATTTCCTTAGAGAAGCTGGTGGATTAAGGAGTGTTAAATTCTTTAGGAATTATGCTTTAATGCTAATTAATTTTGTTGGGATTAATTCTGAAATTTTGCTTGATTCTATTTTGTTTCTATGTCTTTATTAAAGGCTAGTCTTCTGTACATGAAGCATTAAACCTTTGCTTAGCATTTTCTTCGTCGATCCTGACACACTTGAGTGTACCTTTGCTTCATGCCGATCCTCCACGGCATGAAGCAAATGGTACACTCCAATGTGTCGGGCTCGATGAAGTAGGCTCGGGCAAAGATAGGCTCGGGCAAAAGATTTGTATCACTAGTTTCTATCTATACAAAGATCACAAGAGAAGCTGGTGGATTAAGGAGTGTTAGAATAGGAGCAGGGAGGCGGTGAGCCCTAGAGCATTAAACCTTTGCTTAGCATTTTCTTCGTCTATCTTGACACACTTGAGTGTACCTTTGCTTCGTGCCAATCCTCCACGGCACAACGCAAATGGTACACTCCAGTGTGTCAACTTTTCATTTGCCATCTTCATCTCTATAGTCAACCTCTGTACTTCTTCCTGAGATTAATTGTTTCATATTTATGCTGGAATGTTAGTAGTCCGTATGAGCTCATTCAACTTTTCATTTGCCATCTTGATCTCTATAGTCAACCTCTGTACTTCTTCCTGAGAGCAAGTAAGTGAGATGGCAGAGGCACCGTCTTCGCCGCCGTCACCGACGCCGCAGATGGATGAGGCGCCGACGAGGCTGCCAACACCGAGCCCGCAGATGGAAGAGGCGCCGACGAGGCCGCCGACACCGACGCCGCAGATGGAAGAGGCGTCGACAAGGCCGCCGTCACCGTCGACGGTAATGACATGGAAGCGAGATGGCAGAGGACAATCGAAAATGCCTACGGGCCGACTGGTCATCACAGAGGTCAGTGACTTTGGGGTCCCTCTGAGTCCCAAGAGATCAGCGGCGAGATTCCGGACCATCTGCGGGATACTTGCAAGGGAACGGGTCCTCATCACCACACCAACGTGGAAGGACCTGACGAAAGAAGCGAAAGGCGCGCTGTGGACAGAACTTTCAGAGAAGTTCACTATTCCAGAAGCACATGTGGCACGCGTGCGATGGACGGCGATGCTCACGATGGGTAAATCGTGGAGGACCTTCAAGAGCATTCTTGTCACGAAGTACGTGAACACGGGTCAGACGCCCTTCGCGCAGTACAGATTCTTGACGCGGGAAGCATGGGACACCTTTGTGGCTATGAAAACGACGGTCGAATTTAAGGAGCAAAGTGCGGCGCACAAAGCTCTCCAGACACGAAACACTCACCCAGACAGACTCGGCACCACTGGAGTGCACGGGTAAATCCGAGGAATGGGCGGCGGAGAAGGAGAACATGTTTCCTGATGTCACAGACCCGCGTTCCCTAAGCTGGTTAAAAGTGAGGGCAAAAGTCTCGTCTTCGGGCAGCATCTCCTTCACAAACCCAATGAGACCAGAAGTGTCCCAGCGTGTGGTAAATATGTCGAACTACTAAGTTGTTAATAAGTCCATAACTTCATAGTGCCTATAATAACGTGATGACCTCTTGCGGTGTGACTTGATCGCCCAAGCTTCCCAAGGCTCCTTCCATGCGAGCGAGGAGAAGGATATACTATCTACGGCCTTGGGAAACAAGGAGCACCGGGTCACATGCGAGGCCTTGGGGTTAACGTGCCTTGGAGTCATGGATTCGCGGACGACTCTCGCGTATAGGACTAGGAAGAGATCCAAGGCGAGCACGACAACCGGTTAGTACAGATGATTACTAACCAATTTCAAGTACAGATGGCGACATTGTAGAGTCAAATGGATATACTCATGAGCCAGCGGTCGCAAGCCGCCCTCGCTAATTCGGGAGGCAGTCCTCCTCGACGACAGAGTAGCGTCGCGTCTGCGCATAATTGTGAACATGACGACGTCGGATTACCGATAGACGACATCAAGGTAACATACATCTATGGAATGCACCAAAGATAGACCTATAGGACGCCTTAGCTAATTGCGTATCGTTTTGTAAGAGCCGACGCCCTGTAAGCTCCAAGTGAGGATGGATGGGTCCCTTTGTATGGAGGTGCGAGGGATGGTGTATCCATACGAGGAAGGGCGGTCAAAGACGGTGCCCGGTGGCGCCGCAGTTATGCCAGGGTCCAGGTGGATATGGTACATGTCAATTTCTGAGCCGTCCTGCTGAAGATTTGCCCGAACGAAGAGATCACAACACTAGGGGATGCCGTCCTCTCTTTTATCCAGTGGCCCAAGAAGGACATCGCTCGACCCAGAAGGCCGCGATCCGACACGACCATTCCTCTCCAACGGGACCCTCGATGACTCCACCTCATGTTTCGCCTTAGAAGGCCACCTCTTCGATTCCCGTGGAGAAGACGCCGAAGGAACAGCAAAAGCGTGCCGTCGTATCGGTTCCCGAGTCGTCTCACAAGAAGACGCTGCCAATCACTAAGGCCAAATCAAAATCGACGAACGTTAAGGCGCCTCCCAAGTCCGGAAAGTCCGCGATACCCGGGAACTACATCATCGGAAAACCGTTGTGCTCCGACGCAGTATTAATGCACGTTGGATATGCTTGTCAGGCTTTGCATGCCTGGTACTTGAACAAGACCCAAAAGAAGGGTTGCGATACTGGAATCACCGTCAGATACGAGGACAAGCATTTCTTCAACGGGACGAGGTACTTCGTCGTGGGCTTCAACGACTTATATGAACTATTCAACCTCGTTGGCCTCGATGTCTCGCTTCTACGATGTTGGACACTGTAAGTGCGTACAATCAAGTTCTACATTCATATAATACCGATAAATATCACAACTCATTGCTTATGTATAGATACATACTGAAAAATGCCCGGGAATGGAAAGAACTGGTGGGTTTCCTCGACCCACATGTGGTATCGTTGCAAACCATCCAACAAGACTCGTCCTTCGTCGAGAAATACATAACGAGGTCATTGCTTCGTCAGACGAACATGAAGTACATAGTGGTGCCCTACAACCAGGGGTAAGTGTCACTACTTGCTATACAAATTTTATTTGTACTTTATACGCAGCACGAACTTAGGTTTAATGACTATAGCGACATACATGAGTAGGTACCACTGGATCCTTTTAGTTATTATACCCAAGAGGAACCATGTGATATACCTTGATTCCCTAAACCGCAACAAGCACGACTTGACATTCTAAGAGGAATACTCGAGAGGTATGCTCATTTCCCCTTACATAACTCTATTGTAGTCTTCATTCATTTGAAATGGCGGAGGATAACTTTTTCGAATCATGTAGGTCGTTCATCAATTATGTTGCCAACAAAGGAATATACGATGGAAAGAGCGCCTAACTAACACACAGGATGGATTTTCGATGCTGCGCCGCAACACAATAATCCTATATCATACTTCATAATAACGCGTCTCGAACCGACTATACCTATATATGTAATTCTATTTTTGCGGTGCTTGACAAAAAAAGATGATGAGTTATGTGCAATCTACGCTCGCTATCATATCGACTAATCCTTAGAGCTAGGAAGAAGGATCACGAGGTTTGTCAATCTCGAAATAATTATTTCCTAATTATAAATTAAAATATATATAGCTTACCACTTTACTCTTAATTGGTAGCGGCAGGTCTTGGATTTACAATGTGATTCACTCGTTGCGGAAGAGATCAAGGACATTCGAGGAAGCTCTGACCTTTATCAACACGTAAATCATTAAGGACAATGGAGAGTTTCACTCCATCGCCAACCGAGAGCATCACCCGCCGACACCTCTCATCGTAAACAATTGTAATCCAGCTTGTAACTATAGCGACAATACTTGAACAAATGCGATCTTTTGTAATTTATTTTGAGTAATGATCACTTTGAGTTGTCAACAATTGATTATCTCTAATGAATCTGTTTTTGTGCATGCTTGAATCTGTTTTTGTGCATGCTTGTTTTCAGAGGGCATGGCTAGCAATTCTGAGGCTAGCCAGAAAGCAAAGAAAATTATGGTCAAGGGTATGAGCTATCACAGACGGTTTTTGTTAAAACCGTGCAGTGAAGGCAAATATCACGCATAGCTTTCTCTGAAAACCGCGTGATCCGAGAATATCTGAGACGGTTAGAAAACCAAACCGTGCGTGATGCGAGCATATCACGAGCGGTTCTCAAGAAAAGTCGTGCGTGATATTCACAAATCCTGAGCGGTTTTAGTTAGAACCGCTGCGTGATATTCTCGGATCCTGAGCGGTTTTAATCCAAACATGCGTGATACTAGCCTTCACTGAGCGGTTTTGAGTAAAACCGTCAGCGATATTTCGTATCCTGAGCGGTTTTTACCGCTCGTGATAATATCTGTTATCACAGACCAACAAACATAGACGGTTCAGAAACCGTCTGTGATGACGGTTCCGAACCGTCTGTGATGTGGCTTCCTGTAGTAGTGCATGGGACCCACACGCTAGACTCTTTATTTCACCTCGTGCTGCCATCTCCTCTGCCCTATAGCAGCACCAGAGCTCACCATGCCGGCGCTGCCGTCATCCTCGCGCACCCACGGGAGAAGACTACAACCGCCTGGTCTCACCTGCCCTGCCCACCGATTATCTTCGCTTGGGACTCATCGCTACGTGAGATATTCATGAGAACCCAAGCCGCCCGCATCTCTCTCATCACCATTCTCATCTCCATCTCGCTATTTGAAGCTCTCCCCTAAGCGTGTCAAACTATTGCACATACATTGTCGTTTCAATTTCTGCCCTCCACAGTTAGTTTCGTCCACCGTAGTGCCCAGAACACTTTGTTGTCCTAAGCTCTGGTGCACGCGCTCCACCCAAGTGCAACCGTCTCCCAGTGACCCGAGCCCTTGACGTGTGCATCAGCTTGCGCCCTTTGTCTCACTCAGTCGCCCCCTCACTCCCCTGCTCTTCTTTTGTACTGTAGAGCCGCATTCCTACCTTCTTCCTCATATCCGTCATCGAGGTAGCCGCAGAGGATCTCCAAGCTCAATGAGTCTCGGTCGACTTTGTGCTCGGTTTGAGCATCTCCTTGTCTCACTGAACCTCCTTGCACCACCCATTTCAGCTATCCTCACCCACACAGAGCTACCACTGTGAGCCTCCCTAACTCCGTCGCCGTCGTCGACGACAACGCCTCTCCGGTGAGCCCTTGACCCCACCGAGGTCGTTTTCTCCATCTATGACCCCCCTAAAGCTATGCATGCGCTTCATTTCAGTTGATTTCCACCAGGGTGGTTCGTCATCGTCAAGCTTGTCCCCACCGCCACTGATCACCGCCATCAAGCCGTCTTAGCCCTTCTCCAACCCTATTATCAGCTTCCTCGTGATTGTGGTAAGATATTATATCACAATTAAGCCTCATTCAATTTAGATAGTGTAGCACGTTTGCATCGAAATCATAAGCAAGGCATATGATGTCGGCACGAGACATTGCCGTCGGCTTTCCTCAGGTGACCCTAGGGCCCCAAGCCACGCCTAATAGTATTGTGATTTGAGCTTCAAGCCTGCCTAGTCTTTGCCCTTAGCGCGTATGTCGTGTTCATCCGAGAGTCCCCGCCACCACTCATTGTTACGCCGTCGACTCCGTCCATCTCTCCGGCCACCTTCACTTCCCCTAGCATCGCACAGAACCCATCTACCCATTTTCGGGATCCTATGAGTTTTTTCGCGCATGCCTCGCCACCAGCGAGCTTCTCTTCCTCGTGGCCGCCCATGTGCTCGCTACTCACCTCGCTCTCTCTCTCTCTCTGCTAGTGGGACCCACAAGTTTAAAAGATTGATTAGTGCTTCATGATAGTTGTTAAACACACTAAGCCTATGACATGTGGGGCCGGCTACAAAAGTAATCAAAAATCTAATTTTAAACATGTTTAGTACATGAGTCACTAACATGTAGGGCCATGCACTATTCTCGGTTTCAAAACACGTTTTAAAATCCGAGAGGCTGACACGTGGGCCCTAGTTGTTAGTTAATTAAAATTAGAAAATTGGTTTAATTATTATTTAATAAATAATAAATCTATGACATGTGGGACCACCTCTATTTTATAAATAAAATCAATAAAACAAAAGAATGAGTCACTGACAAGTAGGCCCTACATGTAAGTTTGTTAGACCAGGAAGCTTTTGGTCATGTTAGTTGATGATGAACACATTGACAATAGGAAGTCTTAGTCTTGGTGTTTAATCATGAATACATTGTTTTTGGGACATGCTTGTGATCTTAAGTGTTGACTTGCTTTCTAATAGCTCTTGAGTTCTTTTGAATTATGTGGAAATCAGCTTTTGTCAGGTTTTGCGGTAGTACCGGCATTGTGGCCGCGGTACTACCGTCGGGCAGTACAACCACAAGTGAAGCGCGTTATGACCACAACTCATTGAGTCTGAACGCGTGTTTTGCTCGAATCGTTAGATCTTGATCTAATGGTCCATATTGAGAGAAACGTTCGAACCGTCCGAACTTTTAAAAGATTGTGAGTTGTTTGATTGGAATCAAACGGTTGAAATCAAGGGGAACGTTTGGACTTTGAACAGTGCTACAGATCCAACGGTTTGACGCACGGTCCGAACGGCCGAGTGAATCTAGATTGTCCACATGGCAAAGGGCTTTGTTCTAAGGCTTTTAAGCGATTTCGTAAAGCGGTAGTACCGCAAGTTTTATAGCGGTAATACCGATCATCGGTAATACCGTATTTTAGTTGGTGGTTGAAAATTTCTAGAGAAGGTGTTTTTGAGAGTTTTGAACTCAAGTGAAAAACAGTAGTACCGCAATCATGGAGCGGTACGACCGCAGTTCGGTATTTCCATTTTTTACATGGCGATTTGAAAATTCCAGAAGACATGTTTTTCAGATACTTGGATTTCATTGGAAAGTGGTAGTATCGCAGCTTGAAGCGGTACAACCGCAGATCGGTAGTACCGTAGTTTTAACTATGGTAGTACCGCAAAATGGTATGACCGCAAGGTTGCGGTATGGATTTTCCAAAGAGCTTGTTTTGGGGAGTTTTGGATGACTTTGAGAATCGGTAGTACTGATGTATTTTGAGCGGTACGACCGCTGGGCGGTAGTACTGGACCAAACGTGGAGGTATGACCGATTGTGTTCTGTTTGTTCACCGCTTTGAGGATTTGGCTAAGATTTAGATCAAGTTCTGAGTATTAGTTTATTGCTTGATGCATGACAGTGTTTATGCATGTGTGTGAGCTAATCGTTGGTCAAGTTGGAGAACTTGTCCCAAGGATACGTGTTCTTTGATCTTTGTATGTGCAGGTTGAGCGTAGAGACAATCGTGGTCGGAGACGAAGAGGACCTGGACTAGGATAGGGAGATCTGAGGTCTAGGAGGTTGTGGATGTCACGAGACGGTTGGGATTGCGCTGGTGCACATGGAGATCGAAGGTGATTGCTGATTCGTGGAGGAGGTCTAGGAGGTGGAGTTCTGGAGGCCTAATACACGAGATGAACATATGGAAGGTTCTGTTTTGGAAAGTCTTAGAGATTTGGAAAAACCCGTGTTGGTAAGGGTTTTGGGTCCTTTGATTTTCGAAAAGATAGATTGCGTTGTTTGTGTCGTTGAAGACACGGATACATCTCTGCCTATAAAAAGGGTAGAGGGGAGGTTTTTTTTGAGCGCGCTGGGAACCGTAGCTTTGACGCTGGTTTGGTTGCGAGGCTTTAGGGAGAGCTGAGAGGTCCTTCGATTGAGGGCTTGTGAGGGGTGCTTGCGGAGCACTTTGTAGACACAAATCAAGATAGAGAAATAAAGTTCAGATTTGTTATACTTTGTCTCTAGATTGCTGTGTTTGAGTTGTGCGTTGAAGAGCTTCTTGGAGAGGTTCTGTAGAGGTTCTTGGAGAGAATTCTGAGGAGGTAAAAAGTGTTTTAGCTCGTAGGTTTAAGATCGGATTTGGAGGTCTATTCACTGCAATCATTCAACCCCCACCCCCCCTTCTGATTGCCATTACGATCCTACAAAGTTAACAAAATCCAAAAAAATGAGAAAGCCACCATTAGTTCTGAGGAAAATATTCTTTCTCTCTTAGATACCTTGAAAGAACTCAGAGAAGAATACACTTTCTCTACTGGAAAACGTATACGTCGAAAGAACTTAAAGAAGAATACAATTTCTCTACTGGAAAGCGTAAAATTCGAAAAATACGCTTTCGATGTCACCTTTTATATTTTTTCTGGAATTTTGAAACCGAAGCAAATTGAAACCTTAATAACTTTTGCATACAAACTCCAAATGAGATAAATATTTTTTTAAAAAAAAAATCATCTAAAATCATGCTCTACCCGAATATGCAAAATGATTTGGATTTTGTTGCTATTGAAATTATTTTGCTATATTTAATTTGCTTCCAGCTCATTTTGAATAGACTTCAATTGTTTGGATGATTTTTACAACGATATTCCATCCTCATATTCAAAGCAACCAGAGCAAGGAAAGCAACCCCTTTGACCATGTTGATCTGTAACGCCCGACCCAGGGGGCACTCGAGAGGTCCTCCAGGATATCCCGGAAAGTCCATCAGGACCTCCTAGGAGGTCCGGTAGGATCGCCGAGGTCTCTGGACCACCCAGAGGTCCCAGTATAGAGGTGTTCACGGTGGCGGCGCCCGACCGACTCGGCCGAGCTTCGGTCACCGGGCAGACTTGGGATCATGGTTTCGGCAGATAGAAGTTCTACCGAATTCTGCAAAAATAATTAAAACAGCAAAAATCTATTTATTTAATGCTGAAAATGAATTAAATATTAGTTTTTTAATTTCGAAAATGATTAAAATAAGACTTTTGAGAGGAAAATGGGTTTGGGCGGGCTGACTGGCCTGCTATTTTTTGGCCGGGCTTTTCAAGCCCAGCCCGAAACCCAGCTCGGCCCGGCGTTTGAACACCTCTAGTCCGGGAGGACCGCTTGGAGGTTTAGAGATCAGACCCGAATGTGTCCCAAGGTGAGCGTGAGGTACAGGAGGACCCCAACGGCCACGACCTGACCCAGGGGTGGTCGAGAGACCACCTCTAAGGAGGTCGTGAGACCTGGGGTGGCCCAAGTCCTCCCACGGCTAGTCCCGAGGGAGGTCGTGGAGGGCTGAGATCACCCCAAAGACCTCCCACGACCAGACCCGAGGGTGGTCGTGGTGGTTAGGGATCACCCCATGCTTCCCCGTGTGAACCGAGCTAGTCCCAAGGATCAACAGCTAGCTCTTCACAGCATACAACAATGGTAACATATACTTCAACGAGAGCTTTATTAATATCAACAAAGTTGTTTAAAAAGGGGAGGCATACAAGCCAACAAACCAGAACACAGCGGAAGATAAACATAAAGGCCACCCGATACACCACATGCAATCGGCTGGAGGACGCATCCTACTCGTCCAGGACCTCTAGGTCCATAGCAAGATCACCTCAAAGCATTCTTTCTTGCTCAAAAACATAATCGAGCAAGAGTGAGCACAACAACTGTGCTCGCAAGTTACACCCGTCAAATAACATAATAACATGCATAAATGGATATCTCAAACGAAAGCAAAATATGATTGATTTGCATAAAGCCAAGTTTCTTTCAAATACATGTACTAAGTTCCAAGGCAGTTAACAATATCTAAAATTCATTTTGTAAATCTCAGTTTTCAGTTAGATAACATTCATCACAAGTGGTGAAGGATACCCTCCTGTCACAAAGCTCCCTGCCCATACCATAGGATAGGAATCCCAAAAACAGTTTATCCAAAACCTTTTACAAACAAAACCAATATCTAACTTTGAGTGGTCTTTGCCAGCACGTCTATGACCGTGGACACGGCTATTCGAATAGTTTTCACTCTACAGAGGTTGTACATTTTACCCACACGACATGATTCCACTAGTTTGTTTGGCATTCGTCAATGCCACCTCTCACTGCCGAATCTAAAAGGTCTAGAGTTCATGACAAGGCCTTTACAATGCGTTGTTCTACCGCAGTCCCCCTTACTAAGGTTTCGCAAATCCCCCCTTTGGATAGAAATCCTCTAGGTTAATGGGTGCCCCCTCTGGCGCCTATGGGCAACATCCGGTTTATAAAAAGACCGTATACCATGAAATACCACCCACACCTCAAAGTGGAGTAACCGCGGTGAAACTTTGCAAATTATTCAGTTAGGTCCCACACCCCATACTAGAGACATGTGGTTGCACGGGGATGGCATAGCCCATTATAGGCATAGCAAAGGGACGCTCAAATGCCAGTCCTCAAATGACTAGGGCGACATCCACAGAACCCTAGGACTCGACCATAGAAATGGATCGATCCCGTGCATTGACATGCACCAACCAAGCAACCAATTCACCCCAATTCAAACCAATTTTCCTTTCACTTGCTTTTCAAAAACATTTAGAAGCTTCCATGACAACCCAATGCCATGGTTAAAACCTTTAAACAGCAGTTGGTCATGTTGGTAAAATTTCCCCAAATCAAATACTTTTAGTCTAAGCGAGACTAAGCATAAGTTTTTCAAATGATTCCGGTTCATACTAATGTACCAACTAGTTTTTCCTATGGTGACAAAATGTTTGGTTCAAGGTCAACAGTGGCTATACAAAGGATTTAGGTATAGCTATGAATTTAAAGACAGGTATTGAAATAACTTAGTAAAGTAAGCATGCATTAACATTTAAAATGGAACATATATAGGGTGAAATAATGGGTGCAATATGATCAAGAGTGTAACTTGCCTCCTGCTTGAAAGCTTTACAGGTCTTCTCCCTCACAAAGCTTAGGCTCACCAGCGACGTCGAGGTTTACACGTTAAAATAGCGCAAATCAAACCAAAGCCAAGTAAAACCCAAAAGAACTCCAAAGAAACATAAAACTAAAGCCAACAGAGAGGTTTGACGGCCAGGAGGAGATCCAAAGAGCTTCCTAGAGGAGGTCCGAAGCTTTAGGAGGAGGTCCGGAGAGCTGGCCAAGGGAGGCTCAACGGTTGGAGGGAGGTCCAAAGAGCAAACTGGGTGAACCAGAGAGCTGAAATGAGGAAAAGGCAAAGGAAGAAAGCTTGCCCAAGCTTATAAGGCTAGAGTGCTGGGAGGTCCAAGGCACACGTGGTCAAGAGCAGGTGAGGAAAAGATGGAAGATTGTACAAGAAGTGACAAAAATATACCATGAGTGCTGCAAAAAGGTGATAGCATTTAATGTGACACAACGGGCATTAAATGCGTGAAGACTTCCATGGTAGCAAGGACGCACAGAAGGAAGATAAAGAAAGTGAACGTGACTGGCAAATGGGGCCAGTCAAAGCTCAGGGAGAGGTCCTGCGAAGACTTGAGGGAGGTCTCGCAGAAGTCAAGGAAGTTCCAAACCCGCAGGGGTGGTCTTTGCAAAAAGGACAGCGAAGGACTCGAATGGTGGTCCTTGCAAAAGAGGTGGTCGTGACACACATAGGAGGTCTTGACCCGAAGGAGGAGGTCGTGACCAGCAGGAGGTCACGGCAAATGATGAAAGAAGGGAGGTCGCAGCAAAACGACAAAGAGAGGAGGTCACGACAAAACGACAAAGAGAGGAGGTCGCGACAGAAGGGTGGTCCTGGCAAAAGACCAAGGGGGGTTGTCTTCGCAAAAGACCACGGGGAGGTGGTCTTTGTAGGAAGACCAAAGAGGTGGTCTTGGCGAGAAGACCACAGGAGAGGTCATGGCCCGAAAAGGGGTGGTCTTTGCAAAATGACCACAGAGGGTAGTCTTTACAAAAAGACCAGAGGACGAGGAGATCTAGAGGTCAAGGGTCCAGAGGGCAAAAGGGTCCAAGGACAAAGAGGTCCAAGGGACACATAAAACTCAAGGGGAGATCTGGACAGTCAAGATCAACAAGGGGTGGTCCTGACGGTCAAGATCCAAGGGAAGGAGGCCTGGATAGAGGAGACCCACGAGATGAAGTCCAGATAAGGAGTTTTGAGTGATTTAGATCAACACAAGGGAGGTCTGAACAGTTCAGATGAGATCAAAGGTAATCTGAGCGGTCAAGATGACTCAGAGGAGGTGTTGACAGTCATATCCACAAAGGGGAGGCCCGGACGGTTAAGATCTCCAAAGGGGAGGTCCTAACTGTCAGATCTAACAAAAGGGGAGGTCTGAACAGTTAAGATCTCCAAAGGGGAGGTCCTAATGCTCAGATCTAACAAAGGGGAGGTCTGAACGGTTAGGATCTCCAAAGGGGAGGTCCTAATGGTCAGATCTAACAAAGGGGGAGGTTTGAACAGTTAGGATCTCCAAAGGGGAGGTCCTAACAATCAGATCTAACAAAGGGGAGGTCTGAACAGTTATGATCTCCAAAGGAGAGGTCCTAACGGTCATGGGGAGGTCCTGAAGGACACGGGAGGTCCAAACACTTGGGAGGGTCTAGACGTAAGAAGGTCTGGACCCAAGAAGGCAACACAAAGGAGGTCTGGACGGAGAAGTTTCTAAGGGAGAGGGATCCAACGGAGGAGATCCACAGAAAGGGGTCCAAAAGAGGTCTTGATGATCAGGATAAACTCAAAGGTGAACCCAATGGTCAAGAGAAGATCAAGGAGATCTTGACGGTCAAGGCCAACACAGGGGAGGTCTCGACGGTCAAAATGAATCCAACAGAGATCTCGATGGTCAAGACCAACACAGGGGAGGTCTCGACGGTCAAGATAAATCCAAAGGAGATCTCGACGGTCAAGACCAACACATGGGAGGTCTCAATGGTCAAGATGAAGCCAAAGGGAGGTCTTGGCGGTCAGGATGAACCCGGGGAGGTCCTAACGGCCAAGATGAAGGGCCAAGGAGGTCCTTACGGACCCGGGGAGGTCCAAAAGAACACAGGAAGGGGCAAATAGATACAGGGAGATTCAAATGAACACAAGGGAGGTTCACATGAATACAGAAGAGATTCCAATGAACACAAGGATGTCCAAAGGAACACACAGAAAGTTTAGATGAATACAAGAGTTCTAAATGAACAAGAGGGAAGTTCAAGTGGACACAGGGAGATCCAGATGAACAGAGGAGAGGCTTAGACTGGGGAGATCTGAACCAGAGAATAACTAAAGAGGGAGGTCTGGACCAGAGGAGGTCCAAACGCTAGGGAGGTCTTAAACCGAAAGGACAGCTGGACTAAAGGGGTCCAAACAAAAGATGTGAGGGGAGGTCTAGCGAGGTCAAACCAAAGGGAGGTCTGAGATCATGGGAGACCTAGACACCAGGGAGGTTTGAGATCATGGGAGATCCAGACACCAGGGAGATCTAGGCTCCAAGAGATGGCCAAGCAAGAGGGAGATCTGGGCATAAAGGAATGCCCAAACAAGAGAGAGGTCCAGAAGGGGGAATTCAACCCCAAGTTTGGATTTCAGAGATCAAGGATATTTGAAACACACACCCGAGCTAAAACGCCACAGGGTGGACGTGTCCCAAGAGAAGGTCAATCCGAAGGGGTGGTCTAGACAAAGAGGGAGGTCCGAATCACAGGGGAGGTCTAAACCATAAATTGATTCAAACCAGCAAAGAGGAGGTTTAGACACAAAGAGACCTAGACTCAAGGGAGGGCCGAACAAGAGGGAGGTCTGGAAAGAAAGGGCTGAGCCAAGAGGAGGGCAGAACTAACAGAGAAAGGAAGAGATAGCTCCAGAGAGCTCAAGTAACACCAACAGAACCACACTTTAGGGTTAGTTGAAGTTCGGTTTAGTCATTTTAAACACCCAAATTCTGAAAATCTCAAGTTAAGCTTTGAATTCTCATCAAAACAAAATGGTTCTTTAAAAAAAAATTTCAAAAAGGCTCAGAAAACCATGGTGTTACATGATCCTATTATTTTATTTATTGTACTTCTTTTTTGCAAAATCTATTTTGCATGCGTGTATGTTTGTTATGTTTGGGATGTCGGTAGATGTAAATCCTAATCGATGCATGAACCTCCTTGAAATATTGATATCCTTAGTGGTGTAGCCATTAGGTTACAGATTAGACATGAAATAATATCAACTTGAGTTTTTCAAATGTGAATCTCGCATAATTGCTTAGTTGGGCAATAGTCTTTTATGAAAATTGTAAAAAGAACGACATGATAAAAATGAACTTGGGAGTTTTTGAAAAGAAAGTCCAAAGGGGTGAATCTTTGTTATTTTGAATAAAAATAAAAGTAAAAAACCTAGGTTTCGATGCAGGTGATATAGTATGAGAAGTGTGAGAGGTGTATCTCACAAGTAGATAGGGGGGATTCTCGCCCAGGTCAATTAAGGACCTAACGCTAGCAAGACCTATCTAATCCTTAGCGTACAACCACATGCGCCGGTGTCAGACAACATTAGCTAATTAAGTCATTGAAAACTAGCCTTGCACATTGGTAGGCCATAGTAGTGCGGACATGACCAGTGTAGGCATGTTCGAAGGGGCTTCCTTCACCACAGTGTTGGGCACAAAGTTTGCTGACACAACGATGAATGCCTCACTAAGATGGGGGTGTACCCGAGCGAATGCTTCACTGAGACGGGGGTGTACCCGGATGATGTAAATGCTTCGACACATGCTCTAGGCTGGTTACCAAAGGTAGTGAGCAGTTGTATCGATAGATGCCAAACAAACTAGAGAATTCGTGTGTTGTGGGTAAAGTTGTACACCTCTGCAGAGTGTAAATCTATTTAAATAGCCGTGCTCGCAGTCATGAGCGTGCTTAGTGCAACCTTAATGGGTATAGTCTTGATTTTCATAAAAATAGTTTCGCTGGAAAATATGGGAAATGTTTTGTTGGTTTATATTCGAGTCGAGTGCCATGTCCATGGCTGAAAATAAAATGTAGCTCGCAGCTGAGGAGGGTTGCGAGTTGTTGTTTATTCAATTACTTACTTGTTGTCTTTTACCTATTCAACTGCTCTTTTAATTTTCATTGCAAAGTACTACATATTGATATTGTAAATAAAATCTTCTTAATGCAAAATAACTTGTTGTATAGAGCCTCATCTTTGATTAGTCTTGCATATATATAAATTTTGTGATACACTCCAAGTCTTGCTGAGTACGCAATGTATTCAATTTTGCTTAATTTGTTGTTCTGAGTTTGAAGATGAGCCCGTTTCGGACGACGACGGGTCTTTCTAGAGCTGAGTCCTTGTCGGATGCCTGTGGGATTGGATGGGGCATACGGTTGGACCCTTTTGGTTTATTTACCATACTTTCTGCAACACTCTGTTACTTTTGCTACTTCAATACTTAAAACCTTTATTTGGCCGGTCGGCCCTTGTGATGTAAATATTGTAATCACTTAAGTTATGTACCTGTTTTGCTTTACTTTAATTTGTACATATGAATGTATGGATGTGATATCAATGTTGGAGTGTTGTATGTACTAGCCACTGATCATAGGACTAGTACAGTACACAAACGAGGGCTTCGGGTATTCAAAACCCGGGATCTGACAAATTGTATGGGAATCAAAATATCTACTTGATCTAACCTTTTGTTCTTCATCCTTCGTTAAGATCTAGATGAGCTTATCGGAATGGCTACATAGGAAAATTTTCATCAATTTTCTTGGATACTCTGTTTTACACCTGCTCGTCCAAATAGTTTTGTGTATAATACCAATCAATTTGCATTACTATAAATATTTGAGTTGGTGATAATTGTGGCTCTACTTTATGATCTTCTGTGGATTAATCTGTGTATAGACGTGCATGTAGCGTGGATGATGTTACGCGAAGCATATGATTCTGTCTATGTATATATGTGTTAGCATGATTCTGTATGGCTAGCCGGTAGGTTGTGAATTATTTGTGCAATTTCAAAATTCAAAGTTAATTATCTGTGCACCATGGATTTAGTGAAAAATTTGAGTTTCGTGAGCAACCAACTTATATATAGGGAAACTCATATTATTTTGTTTTGAAGAGCTTAGAATTTTTGTTACCGTCTATTTATGATTAGTTGTAACGCATGACCACTCAGATAATGTTTTAAATGTTTCACTGCATACTAAGCTAATGTTTTAAATGATTCACTACATGCGTCTAAAAATGGCATCTATTTGAAAACAGATGTCACGAATGAGTGCAGAGTGGTTAAAAAACATTAACTACATGATCACTGCTTTGTCTGTGAAACCTCAATTGCATGCTCATTAATTAAAAAATATAAATGTTAACTAGTGTACCCCACATGATAGGCAACAGAAAGGTAATCAGGTGATCACGTATTAAAAAATGCATGACGTGGAGACTTTGGTAAAGAATAGGCCACACGTATTCCATTTCCAATGCGTATTTGACTGCCTGGTTATTTACAGAAAACACTTCGAGGTAAAGGACAACTGCGACAGATCTGTAACGAAAGCACAGGTGACTGGACATACAGTAAACTCCAGCCGTGCAAAAACAATCGACGGAATATTTTCTTATGCTGGCAAAAACTAAGATCCATTCATGTAACGGCTAACAAGATGAGAAAATGAATTAAAAATTCTTCATGGATTAACATGAGGAGGCGAGTTACATTCTTCAGAAGCACCAACAAACTGGTCTGGATTGGAGTAATTTTTATATAAAAAAATCAGGATTTAGTTTAATAGTAAAGATTCAAATCGCCCTAATAACAGGAAAGACATAATTTAGTAGGCACCTCCACCGGATGGAGAGACCTCCACAACATGGAGGGATTGAGAAGGTGGTGCATCGACGAGTATCCACTCAACTATACCGGTATAAGCAATGAGATGTGTATATGGGCATGTAGCATAGCCAATCAATGCATTAACGAAAAAAGGTGATCATGATGATGTTATAAATTGAAAATGCTATGATATGTGATGTTTATTGTTTTACTTTGTTATTTGTCGAGCCTTAGACTCACTTTTGCTTTGTTGTTGTTTTTAGGTGACCGTTGAAGATAGCATGTGTGGGATGGGATTGGGAGTAGCACATTCACATCATGTGCAAGCAACCGTTAGTTTATCACATTTAGTTATCTCATTTATAACGTAGTAATTTATCGCATTTAGTTGGAACTTACTCAATGAAACCTTTTGGAGTTTAATGGTTAGTTTCAAGTGCTTTTGAATAATAATGAGTTATAAGTGTTTTTATAGTAATGGTCCAAATAATATCGTCATTGCTAGCTGCATGTTTAAGGTAGGTGCTCTCGGATGCATGGTTTTGGGCATTCTTGGGCACAAGGAACCAGGCGTTTATGTGCGAACCTTTATTCTTGATTACAACATCTTGTCATCCTATAATTGGAGAGTTATTTGTGGTGAAATAGTGTAGGTAATAATGGTTTAAATTTAGAGTGATCAAATAGTGTAGTAGTGACATTCTGGTTCTCTGTTGGGCCAGAGTGTTAAAGTTGGTATCAAAACAGACACTAGGTCCTTGGAGTAGAAATTGATAACTTAAGTTAGAAAATTAACTTTAAATTGATTTAGGATTGGTTAACTAAATAACTTTAATTTGACATAGGATTGGTTCATCAAATATAATTTGACTTAGCTTAGTTAATTACTCTAAACTTGACACACTGGTGCACAATAGGATAGGCTGGGTCAAGCATTCCATTTATGATTTCGCTACTTATTATTATTGTTTACATATTTTAGAAGCTTGATGCCTATGATATGAATGCATGGATGGTTTATCTTTTTTTTCGCGCTTAAAGAATTTTCTTGAAGTTCTGGTGGAGGGTTTTTGGGGGCTTGATTCCTAAACTGGTTGGTCTTTCTAAAATTATCCTTGTAATTAACTACATTATTTTCATGGGAGTTTAAGTTCTAAAATTGCTAGAGATTTCTGTGTGTTCAAATTTGGGTTCCTCTATTTTATGAATAAGAGTCAAGTTCCTCAGTGAAGTACGTTGTTTGAGCCTTAGATCTTATAGTTATGTTCGTTTGATCGCTGGGATATCGGAGGGTTGTCCGATAAGAGAGGGGGATTCATTAGGTCGAGTTGTGCGTAGGAGTGACGTCGATTTATTCTATCAATATGTACTGTTGTGGCATGTTATTGAAACTTGGTAATGGTAGTTCAGGAGGTGGTGCAACTTCGGGGTTGGTGTCGTCTACATCTCGTCCCAGTTCTCACGGTCGAGCGGTGGTACAGCAGTAGACGGTTGTTTGCCTATGTTAGTTGATGCTTATGAGATATTTACATTGTTGTTGCATGCTTATTATGAATATTACATGATGATGATAATGGAATATGATAAATGATACTGGAAACCATACATTTGCATTATGTGCATATTCATGTCATGAAAGAGATGATCTGCTTCAGCGGACATGATAGTCCTACTTTAGTAGGAATCTCCATGGGATGGAGGGACCTCCACAGGATGGAGGGATTGAGATCGAGGGTGGTACATCGACGAGTGTCCACTCAACTATACCCGTATGAGCTATGAGATGTGCATATGGGCATGTATCACAGCCTATCATTTCGTTAATGAAAAAAAAGGTGATCATGATGATGTTATAAATGGAAAATGCTACATTATGTAACGTTTACCGTTTTACTATGCTTTGTTGTTGTGCTCGAGTGATGTTATAAAGGGATTGAGAGTCTTGGACTCGGTGTTGCTTTGTTATTGTTTTTAGGTGATCATTGAAGACAATATGAGTGGGATGGAAGTAGCATATTCACATCATATGCAAACTACGATTAGTTTATCACCAATCAATTTGCATTATTATAAATATTTGAGTTGGTGATAATTGTGGCTCTACTTTATGATCTTCTGTGGATTAATCTGTGTAGCGTGGATGATGGTACGCGAAGTATATGATGATCTATGCATCTGTCTATGTATGTGTTAGCATGATTCTCTATGGCTAGCTGGTAGGATGTGACTTATTTGTAAAATTTCCAAATTCAAAGTTAATATCTGTGCACGATGGATTTAGTGAAAAAATTGAGTTTCGTGAGCAACCAACTTATGTACAGGGAAACTCATATTATTTTGTTTTGAAGAGTTTATACTTTTTGTTACCACCTATTTATGATTGGTTGTAACAAATGACCACTCGGATAATGTTTTAAATGTTTCACTACATACTAAGCTAATGTTTTATAATGTTTCACTACATGCGTCTAAAAATGGCATCTATTTGAAAACGAATGTTACGAATGAGTGCAGAGTGGTTAAAAAACATTAACTACATGATCACTGCTATGTCTGTGAAACCTCAATTGCATGCTCATTAATTAAAAAAATATAAAGGTTAACTAGTGTACCCCACAAGATAGGCAACAGAAAGGTAATCAGGTGATCACGTATTAAAAAATCCATGACGTGGAGACTAGTGTAAAGAATAGGCCACACGTGCTCCATTTCCGATGCGTATTTGCCTGCCTGGTCACCGTTTACAGAAAACACTTCGAGGTAAAGGACAACTGCGACAGATCTGTGACGAAAGCACAGGTGACTGGACATACAGTAAACTCCAGCCGTGCAAAAACAATCGACGGAATATTTTTTTCTTAAGCTGACAAAAACTATGATCCATTCATGTAACGGCTAACAAGATGAGAAAATGAATTAAAAATTCTTCATGGATTAACATGAGGAGGCGAGTTACATTCTTCAGAAGCACCAACAAACTGATCTGGATTGGTTGAGTTTTTTTTTTTAAAAATCTGGATTTAGTTTAATAGTAAAGATTCAAATTCAAATCCCCCTAATAACAGGAAAGACATAATTTAGTAGGCACCTTCACCGGATGGAGGGATTGAGAAGGTGGTGCGTCGACGGGTGTCCACTCAACTATACTGGTATAAGCTATGAGATATGTATATGGACATGTAGCATAGCCAATCAATGCATTAATGAAAAAAAGGTGATAATGATGATGTTATAAATTGAAAATGCTACTATATGTGATGTTTAATATTTTACTATGTTATTTGCTGAGTCTTAGACTCACTCTTGCTTTGTTATTTTTTTATGTGACCGTTGAAGATGGCATGCGTGGAATGGGATTGGGAATAGCACATTCGCATCACGTGCAAGCAACCATTAGTTTATCACCTTTAGTTATCTCATTTATAATGTAGTAATTTATTGCAATTAGTTGGAACTTAATCAATGAAACCTTTTGGAGTTTAATGGTTGGTTTCGAGTGCTTTTGAACAATAACGAGTTATAAGTGTTTTTATAGTAATGGTCCAAATATATCATCATTGCTAGCTGCATGTTTAAGGCAGGTGCTCTCGGATGCATGGTTTTGGGCGTTCTTGGGCACAAGGAACGTAGCGCTTATGTGCGAACCTTTATTCTTGATTACAACATCTTGTCATTCCTATTATTGGATAGTTATTTGTGGTGAAATAGTGTAGGTAATAATGGTTTAAATTTAGAGTGATCTAATAGTGTAGTAGTGACATTCTGGTTCTCTGTTGGGCTGGAGTGTTACAGTTGGTATCAAAGCAGGCACTAGGTCCTTGGAGTAGAAATTGATAACTTAAGTTACATAATTAACTTTAAATTGATTTAGGATTGGTTAACTAAACAACTTTAATTTGACATAGGATTGGTTCATCAATTATAATTTGGCTTAGCTTAGTTAATTACTCTAAACTTGACACACTGGTGCACAATAGGATAGGCTGGGTCAAGCATTCCATTTATGATTCCACTACTTATTATTGTTTGTTTACATATTTTAGATGCTTGATGCCTATGATATGAATGCATGGATGGTTTGACTGTGAGGCATAGCTATGCCAAGGGGTAGAGTTTGTTGTCGTGGTAGTGGTCGCGGGTGTGGCCAGGTTGTGCCACTGCTCGAGACACATGTTTAGTGATGAACCTTCATTGCTTTTTCTTGTTACAGTTTTTGTTAATGAGCTTTCACTGATTATTTTTTCTCTACAGATAAAATTATTGTCTTTTTGTATGTTTATCCGTTTTTGCTTCTTATAGTAGTTGCCCAATTGCAAGTTCAATCATTTTGTGGAATTCTATTTGTCATACTTGCTAGTGCTGAGACTCTGCATTAGCTATTTATTTCCTTGAAAAAAAATTTAACTCCATGTGCTTATCTTTTTTTCGCGCTTAAAGAAGTTTCTTGAAGTTCTGGTGCAGGGTTTTTTGGGGCATGATTCCTTAACTGGTTGGTCTTTCTAAAATTATCCTTATAAATACATTATTTCGTGGTAGTTTAATATTCTAAAATTGCTGGAGATTTCTGTTTGTTCAAATTTGGGATCCTCTATTTTACGAATATGAATCAAGTTCCTTAGTGAAGTGTTGTTTGAGCCTTAGATCCTATAGTTATGTTAGTTTGATCGTCGGGATATCGAAGGGTTTTCCGGTAAGGGAGGGGGGGGGTTCATTAGGTCGGGTTGTGCGTAGGAGCGATGTCGATTTATTCTATCAATATGTACTATTGTGGCATGTTATTGAAACTTGATAATGGTAGTTCAGGAGGTGGTGCAACTTCGGGGTTGGTGCCTTCTACATCTCATCCTGGTTCTCACGGTCGAGCGGTGGTGAGCAATAGACGGTTGTTTAACTATGTCAATTGATGCTTGTGAGATATTTACATTGTTGTTTTATGCTTACTATGAATATTACATAATGATGATAACGGAATATGATAAATGATACTAGAAACCATACATTTGCATTATGTGCATATTCATGTCATGAAAGACATGATCTGCTTCAACGGACATGATAGTCCTACTTTAGTAGGAATCTCCACAGGATGGAGGGATTGAGAGGGTGGTACATCGACAAGTGTCCACTAAACTATACCCGTATAAGCTATGAGATGTGCATATGGACATGTATCACAGCCAATCATTCCGTTAATGAAAAAGGGTGATCATGATGATGTTATAAATGGAAAATGCTACATTATGTAACGTTTACTGTTTTACTACGCTTTGTTGTTGTGCTCTCCAGTGATGTTATAAAGGGATTGAGATTCTTGGACTCAGTGTTGCTTTGTTGTTGTTTTTAGGTGACCATTGAAGACGGCATGTGTAGGATGGAAGTGGCACATTCACATCAAATGCAAGCAACCATTAGTTTGTCACCTTTAGTTATCTCATTCATCATGTTGAAATTTATCCCATTTAGTCGGAACTTAGTTAATTGAACCTTTTGGATTTTAATGGTTAGTTTCGAGTGCTTTGGGACAATGACAAGTTGTAGGCATTTTTCATGGTAATGGTCTAAATAGTATCGTCATCAGTAGTTGCATGTTTAAGGTAGGTGCTCTCAAACATATGGTTTTGGGTGTTCTCGGGCATGAAAATCCGAGCATTCTTTGGCAGAAGGCCCCAAGTTTATGTGCGAACCTTTACTCTTGATTGGGACATCTTGTCGTTCCTATTGTTGGATAGTTCTTTGTGGAAAAATAATTAGGGAATGCACTGCTAAAATTATAAGTAATAATGGTTTAAATTTGGAGTGAATAATGTAGTAGTGATATTTTGGGGTCCCTGGGTCGTGGTATTACAAGCATAAAAGCTTGTTGACTGTCGGACTCAGATTTCGTAAATCCAAATCCTCTGTGAAAACTACTGTGCTATTCCCTAGATCAGTAGATAGCACTCACAGATACATCACTGAATCAATTCATACATGTCGTGAACCAAACCATACATTGATTAAACAGTATCAGAGTTTACATAGGCCACATTGGGCCAAGTTTTATAATAAGGGCCGAACAGGCCAAATGATTACATTACAAAAGTAGCGGAAGCGACAATAGAAGCAAAATAGGGAGAGCACATATCTCCACAGGCAAGTGACTAAGGTTACCCGTGTATAACCGATATTACCCAAGGACTTGGATAATATTGGTTGTACGCAAGTACCGACGGAGTCAGCTAGACTAGGGTGAGACTAGAGCAGCTAAAGACTAAACTACGCTTCATCATCTCTTGGGCCTCCAACTTTTGGATCCTCGTAGTATGACATAATGTCCATGATTTCCCGCTTCTGAGGGTTTTGGGGGAAAGAGCGAGGATGAGCACAACTTCCGTGCTCGCGAGCCAACACATAAGATGCAATAATATACATGCATGGCTTAACAAGGATGGCTTGGGTTCTTTTATTTGCTAAAACAATATTTTCAATTATCATAATTACAAATTCCTATCACTACCTCCACCTATTAACAACACTGGGGTTCCTTTCCCCAGGAAAATCCAAATCTAGGGCTAGGTGAGCCCACCACATTTTTCATCCCACCACAAAGATTTTTAAATAGAACTTGTAATACCCCGATTTATTCTAAAGAAGAAATCATTCAAAAGAGAAGAATAGAATTAAGAAAGAGGAGTTTTTCGCTTTTCTTCGGCAACCTGGGCCTCGGGCATTGGCCCATGGGGGGCCGGCCACCTATAAAAGAAGGGAAAACCCTAGGTCGGCATCAGAGCTACAGCAGCTGCCGCCATGCTGCTCGGGCTCTGATGCCTCTGCCTCTTTGAGCCGCTCCTTCCCTGCCGGTGTGTTTGCAAAGGAAGGAGAAGGAGGGACTGCAGATTGGTTGGCCGAAAGGAGGGACGAGGGATCTTCTTCGTGGGGGATCGTTCAGCGTCTCCCTAAGGTTCTTCAAGGGTAACGAGAGTCATTCCTCGCTGTTTAATTAAGAATAGATGCAAAACCGATTAGATTTGATTGGATCAAAGTCTGTCTGCAGTAGATCAAATCTGTCCAGTATGTTGTGCGGGCTGTTTCGATGTCTTAGAGGCCGAATCAGAAGTCTTGATCTCCTAGAGATATCTAGATTATGTTCCTAAATTTCTGTGGCCACTGAGTTCACCTGATTCCGTCACTCGAGTCAAACGTTATGATAGATTTAGTATCTGCTGTCCAGATTTCTGACGAGATTAATCTGTTTTGTTATTTCGTAAAATATGAAAATGTAATTGGAATAATCTGGGTTTTCACCCAACTAGGTTATTGTATGTAATTTGATAACCTTTCCATATTGTTAAAGAACGATCAATTCGGAGTTATAGATTAAAAGTTATGATTGTTTTAGTGCTGCTGTTTATTCTGTTAGACAGTTTCTATGCTGAAAGTTCATCTGTCTGTTAGCATACTAATTTGGCCGAATTGGATCATCTTGTCAACTAGAGTATTGTAGATTTGTTAGTTAAAAATCCACAGAAACTAGATTCACCTTATTCGGAGTTCCAGATCAAGAGATATGTTGTTTACCGTGCTGCTATCCAGTGGCATTATTTGACTGAATGCGTTGGTTTCAGTTTAGGGTTTCTAGATAAATCTTGATTCACCGGGGAAGCTATGTAGAACGTTGTTAAGTAGTGTCATGTTCATCGCGTTCTTATTTCAGTTATTTAATGGTTTAGGAGGTTTTAGCTTCGGGATTAGGAGCACCACCTTTTTCCTGCTAACGCGTCGCATCGCGGAAGGCAAGTACATTGCTTATCTTAATGATTGTGATTGATGAATGCTTTTATGATTATACTGTGATTTCTTATGATGCGAGAGAAGTTGGATTGTCTATGATCTTTCATATGTGTTGAATCCATGATTGGAGATGATAATATTATTTATTCAATAGTTCATGTCATGCATTCATTGTTATTTACTGTCCACGTGAGTGGATGAGAATGGCCCATCAATTCCAGGATGGGTATGTAAGTCCCATTAATTCCAGGATGGGCAGTGTTGGACACTCGTATGAAACGTTCTTCATACGGGAAGTGGATCCCCGCATTTTTGTTAAGATGCGGGCTTGAGTGACACACAAGCGGGTGTGTCACCGCTATACCCCAGATATGCATGTGTGCGATCCATTGAGTATTTTTCATTCATCTCATTCATACATAAATGTTCGCCATCGTATGTTCGTAACCTTTGAGGAGGTTGTCTTGTTCATGTTGATTGTCTGTTTTATTCGATGTACTTGCCGAGTCTTGGACTCACGCTTGCTTTGTTTATTTATTTTAGGTGATTGTTGATGAAGTTTCTCTTGGGAGGAGTAGCCACGCACTACTCGAATATTTCACTCTACACTAGATTGAATAAAAGAACTATTACTGTCATTCATTCATTATTGATGAACTGTAATAAATAAAATTAAATGGTGAAGGAAGGATACCTTCTCCATGTTTTGGATGTTTTATTTATGCCTTTATATGATATCTTATTCGAGTTCTTCCACCATGTGGTTGTATGTTAGTGCATTTAGGTGACATCTTGGCTTCCAAATAGTTAGGGTGTTACAGAACTAACTCTAGTAAGTTCCCATATCCGCCTTTGACCGTAGGCACGACTGTTCAAACAATTTATTACTCTACAGAGACTGTACACTTTGCACAGAAGAGATAATCGTCTTGATATGTACACACGCTTCCTTAGACATGTGAATCAAGGGGAGATCACCACAGGGCCTTTACAATGCCTCCCTCAGTATTAGTTACACCCGCTAAGATTTCGTCTGAGAAGGGTTATGTTCGTATAGACCCGTTAACCCCTTCGCAGACTCCCTCTTGCGCCATCTTAACGACTTACGTCGTGCACCCCTATATGATCAAGGATAACCGACTAGAGGGTGGTGAATAGAAGGTTTTTAAACTTTTTAACAATTTAACAAGTTTAGCCAATTAACAACTTAGTCTAAGCAAGATATAATTCTAGCTAAGCAATTTAACACAAGAATTAAGCAAGAAATGTAAATGCGGAAATAGTAAAGACTAGAAATAACCACAATTGAGACAAGAAAGTTTTTCCCGTGGTATCGAAGACTTGCCGGTCTTCACTAATCCACGTTGAGGAAGCTTGATCAACTCAAGCCGGCTCCACGAATTAAGCCTTCCCTCGATCACTAGTGGTAGCTCTTCTCCTCTCCTGGATAGGCGAGCTCCAACCTTCACAAATGCCTGTGTCTTCTCACAATCTCCTTTGAGAAGATCACCGAACCAATCTCCAAGCCGTCTAGGAGACGACAATCTCCAAGAGTAATAGAGCAAGAAATCTTCACTTGAAAGTGCTCTAATGCCACAATGATCAAACCCTACCAAATGCTCTTGGAAAAACCTCAACTACCTTTGCAAAAGGAATTGAATGCTCTCAATGAGTTGGAAACAAAGCAAAGGGCTCAAGTGTGTTCAATGAGGTTCATCAAAGCTTTCTAGCTGCAGTGGGTGACGTATTTATAGCCTCCACCCACTGCACTAGCCGTTGGGCACGAAATCCCCAAAAACTCAGAAAGCCCGGTCAGACCGCAGGCAAAAGTGCGGTTAGTCCGGCCTGCAGTAACGGTCGACTATTCCTCTCTGAAATGCATTAAATGCACTGAGAAAATAGCCGTTACAAAGGGGTCCGGTCAGACCGCAGTGCAATGCACGGTTAGTCCGGCCTTCCAACACCAAAAACAGGAGAAAACTTGCTTCTGTAAAAAGCTGATCGGGCTAAAAATCCGGGACCCCGATCATTCCGGGACATAACCTACGGTCAGTTCGGCCTGAAGAAATTTGCGAAGCAATTCTCAAAAACAACCTCTCTGGTCAGTCCGGCCTTTAGCCGTCGGTTAGTCCGGCACAGAGGATTTCCAGCAAAACCAAAAAACAACAACCTTCTGGAAAAAGCTGACCGTCTTTTTGGTCCGGACACCGTCCATCCGGACATATAACCCGGTCGACCCAAACCTTAAAGATTTTCAGCAAATTCAAATCAAGGCCAAACCAATTTAAATCAAATCCAAGATTAAACTAAGTATGATTTGAGCATTTGTGGCATCATTCATTTTCAAGGTACTAGATTCTTGAACCCTCTTTATAGTACGGCTATCTAACATATAACTCGGTCTTCCGACCAATTCACCTAAGACCGGTAAAATAAAAAGAATCCTAGACTATTGTACCTTGTCTTTGAGCCAAAAATATCTTCATGTGGTCCATTTACATGCCACTCCAAGTCATCAAAACCACCAATGGGACTTAACCTTATAATTACTCAATAAACACGTTAATCCCATATTCAGATATTATCATTAATTACCAAAACCATTTTTAGGGGCCTAGATGCTTTCAATCTCCCCCTTTTTTGGTAATTGATGACAACACAATTAAAGTGAAAGAGATTGATTTGAATATATTACTTGTTGTGAAACGAGTATATATTCTTTTGATGACTTAACAACAAAATAATTCTTGCAATGACTCAAAGGAGTGTAGAGAATTATTTTCTTGTTAAAGCCAAAATAAAGAAACCCCCCCCCCCTAAACATGTGCATATAAAAGGTAGAGAATTTTTGCAAGCACATGTAGAGATTTTTAGAGAATTTTGGCAGAGTTTCTTTTACATGATGGAACTTGAGGAAATGCAACAATATATGAACATGATAAACATAGCATTTCAAGAGAGTAACATAAGCTTAAGGTTATCCAACAAGTTCATCAAGATAAAAACCATAGTAATGTTTTAAATCGATTACAAGCACATAAGTACATAAACATTCAACCATGCTCATAAACGGTAGAACATTAAGAGTACATAGAAGAGGTTCAATAAGCTTACATAGATAACAAAAGAGAGCAATAAGCTTATCCTCTAACTATTACACAAAAGTCCAACAAGCATTCAACAACCATAATAGATATCTAATATAGAGTATATAAGACTTCTCCCCCTTTGGCATCAAATACCAAAAGCTACGAAGTAGAGGGAAGAGGAGCGTCAGTCGACGTGGAAGGGGCTGTAGGAGGAGAATCAATGTGCCGACGCCGAGAATAAGTGACAGTCTGCTCAACCGACGAGACACGAGTGGTGACCTCAGCGATGTTGGTCTGAATCTCCGAAACCCAACCACCATCGATCCGCGCCAAGCACAACCGAAGTTGGATTGTTCCACCGTACTGGCGGGAGACCAAAGACTGAGATGTACGATCTAAGGCATCCATGTGGTGATCCAGAACCTCTAAGCGACGATCCACTGCATCGAAGCGAGACACTATCGTGTTGATGCCAGTGTGCAGAACCTCCAACAACAGAGGATCAAGACCACCCTGCTGCTGAGAGGCGGGCTGAGGAGATGCTGGAGCATCAACAACGGGGTGAAGAGGCCTGTTCCTCAAGTCTATCTGGTAGTCGCCTTCTGGCTTGTACTGCTTGTGAGGAAAGGGAGTAGCACCATTGAAGTTAGTTGTTCTAATAAGGAGCTGCATGATGTAAGGTGCATAATACATTCTCTCTCCCAAGTCACCTTGGCAAGATTGCAACTCAGTCAAGATTAGATGCATAATGTCAAACTTCTTTCCTTGCATCACGTAATCTATGACATTCCAAGCATGACCTCGAATAGCGTCATTGTTGCCACTCCTGGGCAAGATAGTGGCCCTGATGATCCTGTTAATGACACTAGGAAGATGTCTCAGACCGGCAACCTTACTAGGGACAGCTCCAACATAAGTAGGATCATAGAACTGTGTCTGTTCTGGAGTCTGTAAAATGGGCTCAATGTGAATTTTGACATATTCACGTGCTGGCAGATTGAGGGCCTCCTCAAAATGACGCTTGGTGGTCGTGTAGCGCACCGAGCCTGTCATCCATGTCACGGTGGCCAAATTTGATGGAATGTGAACTGTAGCATAAAACTGACGGATTACCTCCTCATTGAAGTTACACTTGATGCTAACAATTCTATCCAAGCCAGCATTTCGAAAGCGAGAATATAAACTTGCATACCAAGTTTGCTGGTTGAGATAAGACCAATTTATGTATTTCTGAACGGCAAACTACTTGTGAAGCACCACATGATTATAGCAATATTCTTGAAATAAAGAGTGAAACCGCTCATCTATGGCTATCCTGGGCTGCCCAAAGGGAGATTTCTTCCTTAGCTGTTTAAAATCATCATTTCTGATAGACCAAAGATCAACACGTGGTTCAGGAGGAAACTCCTGCTCAGCATCATCCTCTTCAAGCATGTGGTCACTGGCACTTGGCATAGAGGACAATGACGGCGAAGACTCCGCTTCGTCATTGTCGGAGTGCTCAACAAGAGGACGACGAGTGGCCCTCCAGGAAAGACGAGACCAAGATGCTTCGGGGTCGCTGACAGTCTTGGTCCTAGCCATGAGATCTGGAGAGGGAATCAAGACCAGCAAGGAGTGAGATGAATGGAATGATGAATCAAAATGAAGGTTTTTCGTCAGGGCGGCCAAACCGCGGAAGTTGCGGTTAGTCCACAGGTAGCTCGGACTAACCGCACGCAACAAGTCGGTCAGTCTGGCCTTGACCGAAAAACCCCAGGTTTTGGCATATCAATCAGAATCTACACAATGCGGGCCAAAAGCCGACATTCAAACGAGGAATACAACAATGTGGGCATACACAAGGAAGATTATCGATCTAGGGACAGATCTAGAGAAGAATCATGAAAGATTAATCGATTTGGGGAGAGAAAGGGGAAAACCTTGCAGTGGCGACGAAGATGAAGAAGATTGGCGTTGGTGAGGAGGAGAACCAGCGGCGTAGAGGGTACACACCGGGGGAAGCGACGAGGGTGCGCTTCGAGGGCGACGACGAGGGTGCGCTCCGAGAAAAAAGGGAACCGTCGGGTGAAAGGAGAAGAAAATGGCGAACCGACGGGTCGGTGGGAGAAATAAAGAAGGGAAACCGACGCGCATTAACTGCTGGGTGCGGTCAGACCGCAGGAGAAGGTCTGGTCAGTCCAGGGAACAGCCTGCAGGTTGACCGGGATTATACCGGCGGGTTGACCGCGACTGGAGATGTTTGAGTTGATCAGCAGATAATTTGTGTTGTCCTTGCTCCATAGAGTTAGCACACAACATAAAACCATCTTGGAGCAATTTCAACGAGATTAGATCAACAAAAGAGTTTTGAACATAGATTTTTATGAAAATAGAGCAATTTTTGAAGAAATCGATTTTGAATGGATTAAAGGAAGCAAACAACGAAATTTGTTACTTGTGAAGATATGTATGAGTATGAATTACTATTTTGTGGCAATATATGAGTGAAAACATTGCCTAAATAGCAATACTCATTTTATGCTAGAATTGACACATGAAATTTTCGGGTTTTGGGCTATTTTTGAGCGAGATTGAAACACAAATAACTTTGATTTGGTTGAGAGTTTCAAAAACCTATGAATACGAAAAAGGTCAAGAATAACCTTCGTTAGGTTTTTCCTTTTGGGAGCACTATCAAATTCCTTTTGAAATAGATTTTGGATGAAAATCCGTTTTTGGACAAATACAAGATACAAAAGAAACTAGTTTTGGGCAAAAACTTGACTTTTCATTTAAAAAGATAATTTTGAGATCTTGTCAACCAAAAACCTTTGAAATACAATATATTATAGGAATAGCTTAATTTTCAAGAGGTTTGATTGATAAAATCCAAAGTTTGACCTTTTGACCAAAAAGGGGTGATTTTTGAAAACATATTCTAGCATGTTTGTTGATATGTGCACAATTAGAGATGTGGTATACATAGTGATTGTATAACACTCCCCCTAAATGTGTTTCCCATCTTAGTTCTTGAAACAAGAGAATCATGAGAGAAAAACGGATTCAACTAAGATTTCAAAACATAATGTAATCAAATGACATTAGAAAGATTTATGACATTTAATTCATTCCTCAATTTGCAAAAGCGGCCTTCATCTAATGGTTTGGTGAAAATATCCACTAATTGGTCTTCGGTTGTTATGTGGCTAATTTTAATATCTCCCTTGCTCACATGATCTCTCAAGAAATGGTGGCGAATATCTATATGCTTGGTTCTTGAGTGTTGAACAGGGTTATTAGCAATTTTCACCGCACTATCATTATCACACAAAAGAGGTATTTTATCAAATTTGATTCCATAATCCATCAATGTTTGCCTCATCCATAGCAATTGAGCACAACAACTTCCCGCGGAAACATATTCGGCTTCGGCGGTGGATAAAGCTATGGAGTTTTGTTTCTTAGATGACCATGATACTAAAGATCTTCCTAAGAATTGACAACTGCCCGAGGTGCTCTTTCTATCCACTTTACAACCCGCATAATCGGAATCCGAATATCCAATTAAATCAAATTTAGCACCTTTGGGGAACCATAGGCCAACACTAGAGGAATGCTTTAAATATCTAACAATTCTTTTAACGGCCATAAGATGACATTCTTTAAGAGTCTTGATGGGCTTTGCATCTTCCATGCCAAATCTTTTAACTAAATCCTTCACGTACTTGGCTTGACTTATGAAAGTCCCATCTTTGAGTTGCTTAATTTGAAGTCCAAGGAAATAGCTTAATTCTCCAATCATTGACATTTCAAATTCCCTAGACATCATATCACCAAATTCTTCGCAAAAATCTTGATTAGTAGACCCAAAAATGATATCATCAACATAAATTTGACAAACAAAGAAATCATCATTTAAAACTTTAGTAAATAAAGTTGAATCAATTTTCTCGATTTTGAATCCTTTTGAGATTAGAAAATCTCTAAGGCGTTTATACCATGCTCTAGGAGCTTGTTTAAGACCATAGAGCGCCTTGGAGAGTTTATAGACATGATTTGGATTCTTTGGATCTTGAAAACCGGGAGGTTGCTCAACAAAAACAAGCTCGGATATTTTACCATTTAGGAATGCACTTTTAACATCCATTTGAAATAATTTAATATCAAAGCATGATGCAAAAGCAAGTAATATCCGAATTGACTCAAGCCTAGCTACAGGAGCAAAGGTTTCACCGAAATCCAAACCTTCGACTTGTGAATAACCTTAAGCAACCAATCTTGATTTGTTTCGAACAACCAAACCATTCTCATCTTGCTTCTTTCTAAAGACCCATTTTGTACCAATAACATTGTGTCTTTTAGGTCAATCCACCAATGTCCAAACTTCATTCCGGGTGAAGTTATTGAGTTCTTCATGCATCGCATTCACCCAATCCGGATCGTCAAGTGCTTTTTCTACATGCTTTGGCTCAATAGAAGAGATAAAAGAGTAATGTTCACAAAAAGAAGCAACACGAGAGCGAGTTTGGACACCCTTACTTACGTCACCCAATATTTGATTTATTGGATGATCCTTTGCAATTGCATTGTGGATTCTTGGTGGTAGGTTGGATGGTTGATCATCTTCCATGTTATCCTCTTCATTAATTTGTACTTGACTTGTGGAAGATGTAGGAGGCTCAACTTGAGTGGAAGATGATGAATTATCTTCGGGCTTGATGTCGCCTATTTGCATATATTCCAATGCTTTTCTTAAGGCTTCATTACCTACATCATCCAAATTCTCATGCTCTTCTTGAGAGCCGTTAGTTTCATCAAATTACACATCGTGTCTTTCTTCAACTAAACCGGAGTTTTTGTTAAAGATACGATAAGCTTTGCTATTTGAAGAATAACCAAGCAAGAAACCAACATCACAACGACTATCAAATTTTGAAAGACGAACACCCTTTTTCAAAATATAACACTTGCAACCAAAAACTCGAAAATAAGATATGTTCAGTTTTCTTCCTACAAGAAGCTCATAGGAAGTCTTTTTCAAAAGCCGATGCAAATAAAGACGATTTATGGCATGACAAGCGGTGTTAATAGCTTCCGCCCAAAAACTATTGGAAGTATTATATTCATCAAGCATTGTCCTAGCCATTTCAATTAATGTACGATTTTTCCTTTCTATTACTCCATTTCTCTCTAGAGTGTAGGTTGTGGAAAATTCGTGCTTTATTCCAAGTTCATCATAAAAGTCTTCAACTTTAGTATTCTTGAACTCGGAACCATTATCACTACGGATTTTCTTTATTTTGAAATCAAATTCATTTTGTGCCCTTTTTGCAAATCTTTTGAAAATGCTGGAGGTTTCACTTTTATCATTTAGGAAGAATACCCATGTGTATCTAGAGTAATCATCCACAATGACTAAACAATAGCAATTACCTCCGATACTCTTATAGGTTGTTGGCCCAAACAAATCCATATGTAAGAGTTCCAATGGTCTAGAAGTTGACATGATACTTTTGGAAGGATGAGAATTTGTGACTTGTTTACCGGCTTGATAAGCACTACAAAGTCTATTTTCCTCAAACTTCACATCTTTCAAACCAACAACTAAATCATGTTTGAAAAGCTTTTTGAGTTGAATCATTCCAACATGAGCTAGCCTTCTATGCCAAAGCCAACCCAATGAGGTTTTTGCCATTAAACAAGTTTTTAAACATGATTCACTTGAACTAAAATCAACTAAGTAAAAATTTCCAAATCTAAAGCCTTTGAAAGCTACAGAGCTATCTTTTGCATTAGAGATGGTTACACCTTCACTAGAGAATAAACAAATTAATCCAAGATCACATATTTGAGCAATGGATAGCAAGTTAAAGTTTAATGATTCTACTAAAGAAACATTAGAAATGGAAAGGTCATTTGAGATAGCAATTTTACCCAATCCTATTACCTTTCCTTTGCTATTATTGCCAAAAGTGATCTTGTCTACTCCTTTTCCATTCTCGAATGTGGTGAACATTTTTCTATCATGTGGTGAACATTTTTCTATCACCGGTCATGTGTTGAGTGCATCCACTATCAAGCACCCAATATTTTCCACCGGTTTTATAGTTCACCTACAAAACAAGAATCAAGTTCTTTTAGCTACCCAAATTTGTTTGGGTCCTTGGAGGTTAGTAACCAAGGATTTAGGCACCCAAATAACATTCTTTTTAGCACCTAAAATTGAAGTGCCAACAAAACGAACAACTACTTTACCATCCTTAGTCTTTCTAAGTATATAGCATGAATCATATATACCAAGTGATGGAACCTTACCCTTAGGACAATTTTGTTGCACATGTCCTATTTCCCGACACTTATGGCAATACTTACTATTTTGCCTCACAAATCTTGTGGGCTTGTTTACCGGCTTCTTACCTTTCTTAGGCACATACCCAAGACCTTTCTTGTTGAATGAGCACCTTTGCTCACTCAAAAGCTTGTCAAGAGTGGTCTTATCTTTGAAACACCTTTCCAAGCTTTTGCTTAGCTTGGTCACTTGCTCTTTTAGCTCATTGTTCTCATCAACAAGCTTTGCATCATTTTGCTCAACAATATCATGATTAGCATTAATACTAAAGCAACATGGCATAGCAAGTAGGTCATTACATGAAGTAGATGCACTAGTCTTAGCAATTTTTATGCTAGGCATTTCATCAATAATATCACATGTAATTCCTACACTAGAATAAGATTTGCTTGAATATTCTTGGATAAGCAAGTCATGAACTTCCTTTAGCCCCTCATAAGAATCTTTTAGAGAAATATTCTCTCTATTTAAGATCTTATATTTTGACTTTTATTTTCCAACATATTCACTTAATTCATCAAGCATATCCATTAATTCATCATAAGTTGGTTCATCACTATCAATGGGTTTTACCTTATCTCCTTTTGCCATGAGACAAGTAGGAGTGGAGAATAGCGACGGAGCTTCCTTGATGGCGATGCCAACTAGTCCCTTCTTCTTATGGGACTCATCCTCATCAGAGTCGGAGTTGCTTGACTCATCATTAGAATCCCACTCTCCAATGTGGGCTTCATTCTTGCCATCTTTGTGAAGTTTCTTGAAAAGCTTTTTCTTGCCATTGTATTCCTTCTTCTTGAATGACTTGCCCTTGTCATCCTTCTTTTCGGGGCAACGGGAAGCAATGTGCCCCTTCTCTTCACAATTATAGCATCGAATGTTGCTATAACGCTTCTTGTCACTTGAGAATTGCCCCTTCTTGTACTTGTCGAAGTTGTAGCTTCTATTGGGGCGTCTCTTCATGACCCTCTTCATTCTTCTCACAAGGAGTGCATACTCCTCATCGGAGTCTTCTTCTTCATCTTCATCATCACTTGATTCCTCTTTGGCCTTGAAAGCGGTAATTTTCTTCTTTGAGGAAGATGTCTCCAAGAGCTCTTCCTTGTCTTTCTTGAACAACTCATTGGTAATGAGATTGCCCAAAAGTCCCGTTGGCGTCATTCTTGGCAACTCGAGAGAGTTGAGAAATAGTGTCACCAATGTCTCATATTTGTCTGGAAGAGCCCTAAGAATCTTGCGCACAATGTCAACATCAAGAAGGTTAGTCCCAAGGCCCTTGAGCTCATTCACAATGTTGTTAAGTCTTGAATACATCTCATTGATGTTTTCATGAGGTAACATTATGAATGTCTCATATTTGATACGAAGCCTATACAATTTAGCTTCTTTGACCGTGGATGTTCCCTCATGGATTTCCGAGAGGGTAGTCCAAATATTATAAGCATTTTCCAAATTACTCACTCTATTGAACTCATCCGCGTTCAAAGCGCCAAAGAGAGCATTCATAGCTTGGGCATCTAAATGAGCATTACGCATCTCTTGATCCGTGGGAATTAGTGGATTAAGAGGCATGACGTAACCCTCATTTATGATTTTCCAAATGCTTGGACTCATGGCCTTCAAATAAATTAATATTCTAATTTTCCAATAAGCATAATTAGAGCCTTTAAAGAAAGGAGCCTTTCCTATAGCAATTCCCTCACTAGTCATCCTTTTCTCTCTTAGACGGTTAAGTCTAAATCAATGAGAGACCAAGCTCTGATACCACTTGTAGGATCAAGGATAACCGACTAGAGGGGGGTGAATAGCAGATTTGTAAACTTTTTGACAATTTAACAATTTTAGCCAATTAACAACTTAGTCTAAGCAAGATATAATTCTAGCTAAACAATTTAACACAAGAATTAAGCAAGAAATGTAAATGCAGAAATAGTAAAAACTAGAAATAACCACAATTGAGACAAGGAAGTTTTTCCTGTGGTATCGAAGACTTGCCGGTCTTCACTAATCCACGTTGAGGAAGCTTGGTCAACTCAAGCCGGCTCCACGAATTAAGCCTTCCCTCGATCACTAGTGGTAGCTCTTCTCCTCTCCGGATAGACGAGCTCTAACCTTCACAAATGCCCGGGTCTTCTCACAATCTCCTTTGAGAAGATCACCGAACCAATCTCCAAGCCGTCTAGGAGACGACAATCTCCAAGAGTAATGGAGCAAGAAATCTTCACTTAAAAGTGCTCTAATGCCACAATGATCAAACCCTACCAAATGCTCTTGAAAAAACCTCAACTACCTTTGCAAAAGGAATTGAATGCTCTCAATGAGTTGGAAACAAAGCAAAGGTCTCAAGTGTGTTCAATGAGGTTCATCAAAGCCTTCTAGCTGCAGTGGGTGAGGTATTTATAGCCTCCACCCACTGCACTAGCCGTTGGGCATGAAATCCCCAAAAACTCAGAAAGCCGGGTCGACCGTAGGCAAAAGTGCGGTGAGTCCGGCCTGCAGTAACGGTCGACTGTTCCTCTCTGAAACGCATTGAATGCACTGAGAAAATAGCCGTTACAAAGGGGTCCGGTCAGACCGCAGTGCAATGCACGGTTAGTCCGGCCTTCCAACACCAAAAACAGCAGAAAACTTGCTTCTGTAACAAGCTGATCGGGCCAAAAATCCGGGACCCCGGTCAGTCCGGGACATAACCTATGGTCAGTTCAGCCTGAAGAAATTTGCGAAGCAATTCTCAAAAACAACCTCTCTGGAAAATGCTGACCGCGTCCATGACCCGTGATCCCGGTCAGTCCGGCCTTTAGCCGTCGGTTAGTCCGGCCCAGAGGATTTCCAGCAAAACCAAAAAACAACAACCTTCTGGAAAAAGCTGACCGTCTTTTTGGTCCGGGACACCGGTCAGTCCGGACATATAACTTCGGTCAGTCCAGCCTTAAAGATTTTCAGCAAATTCAAATCAAGGCCAAACCAATTTAAATCAAATCCAAGATTAAACTAAGTATGATTTGAGCATTTGTGGCATCATTCATTTTCAAGGTACTAGATTCTTGAACCCTCTTTATAGTACGGCTATCTAACCTATAACTTGATCTTCCGACCAATTCACCTAAGACTGGTAAAATAAAAAGAATCCTAGACTATTGTACCTTGTCTTTGAGCCAAAAATATCTTCATGTAGTCCATTTACATGCAACTCCAAGTCATCAAAACCACCAATGGGACTTAACCTTGTAATTACTCAATAAACACGTTAATCCCATATTCAGATATTATCATTAATTACCAAAACCATTTTTAGGGGCCTAGATGCTTTCAATCTCCCCCGTTTTGGTAATTGATGACAACACAATTAAAGTGAAAGAGATTGATTTGAATATATTACTTGTTGTGAAATGAGTATATATTCTTTTGATGACTTAACAACAAAATAATTCTTGCAATGAGTTCAAAGGAGTGTAGAGAATTATTTTCTTGTCAAAGCCAAAATAAAGAAAGCTCCCCCTAAACATGTGCATATAAAAGGTAGAGAATTTTTGCAAGCACATATAGAGATTTTTAGAGAATTTTTCCGGAGTTTCTTTTACAAGATGGAACTTGAGGAAATGCAACAATATATGAACATGATAAACATAGCATTTCAAGAGAGTAACATAATCTTAAGGTTATCCAACAAGTTCATCAAGATAAAAACCATAACAATGTTTTATACCGATTAAAGCACATAAGTACATAAACATTTAACCATGCTCATAAACGGTAGAACATTAAGAGTACATAGAAGAGGTTCAATAAGCACAAAAGAGAGCAATAAGCTTATCCTCTAACTATTACACAAAAGTCCAACAAGCATTCAACAACCATAATAGATATCTAATATAGAGTATATAGGACTTCTCCCCCTTTGGCATCAAATACCAAAAGCTACGAAGTAGAGGGAGGAGCGTCAGTCGACGTGGAAGGGGCTGTAGGAGGAGAATCAATGCGCCGACGCCGAGAATAAGTGACAGTCTGCTAAACCGACGAGACGCGAGTGGTGACCTCAACGATGTTGGTCTGAATCTTTGAAACCCAACCAGCCATCTGATCCAGGCGCTGAAGCACAACTGAGTTGGACTGTTCCACGGCTGCCTGGCGAGAGACCAAAGACTGAGAGGTACGATCTAAGGCATCCATGCGGTGATCCAGAACCTCTAAGCGATGATCCACTGCATCGAAGCGATACACTATCGTGTTGATGCCAGTGTGCAAAACCTCCAACAACAGAGGATCAAGTCCACCCTGCTGCTGAGAGGCGGGCTGAGGAGATGCTGGAGCATCAACAACGGGGTGAAAACTTGACTTTTCATTTAAAAAGATAATTTTGAGATCTTGTCAACCAAAAACCTTTGAAATACAATATATTATAGGAATAGCTTAATTTTCAAGAGGTTTGATTGATAAAATCCAAAGTTTGACCTTTTGACCAGAAAGGGGTGATTTTTGAAAACATATTCTAGCATGTATGTTGATATGTGCACAATTAGAGATGTGGTATACATAGTGATTGTATAACACTCCCCCTAAATGTGTTTCCCATCTTTGTTCTTAAAACAAGAGAATCATGAGAGAAAAATGAATTCAACTAAGATTTCAAAACATAATGTAATCAAATGACATTAGAAAGATCTATGACATTTAATTCATTCCTCAATTTGCAAAAGTGGCCTTCATCTAATGGTTTGGTGAAAATATCCGCTAATTGGTCTTCGGTTTTTATGTGGCTAATTTCAATATCTCCCTTGCTCACATGATCTCTCAAGAAATGGTGGCGAATATCTATATGCTTAGTTCTTGAGTGTTGAACAGGGTTATTAGCAATTTTCACCACACTATCTTTGTCACACAAAAGAGGTATTTTATCAAATTTGATTCTATAATCCATCAATGTTTGCCTCATCCATAGCAATTGAGCACAACAACTTCCCGCGGAAACATATTCGACTTCGGCGGTGGATAAAGCTATGGAGTTTTGTTTCTTGGATGACCATGATACTAAAGATCTTTATAAGAATTGACAACTACCCGAGGTGCTCTTTCTATCCACTTTACAACCCGCATAATCGGAATACGAATATCCAATTAAATCAAATTTAGCACCTTTGGGGAACCATAGGCCAACACTAGAGGAATGCTTTAAATATCTAAGAATTTTTTTAACGGCCATAAGATGACATTCTTTAGGAGAAGCTTGAAAACGAGCACATATACAAACACTTCATGTGGTCCATTTACATGCAACTCCAAGTCATCAAAACCACCAATGGGACTTAACCTTGTAATTACTCAATAAATACGTTAATCCCATATTCAGATATTATCATTAATTACCAAAACCATTTTTAGGAGCCTAGATGCTTTCAACCCCGACCCCCTTTGCCACAAAGGCTTACGGCTTCGCGGGTCATCTATCTGGTGCAACTCGTACTGATGGATACAAATTATTTAGCTAGGTTATAATTTATGGACTTGTGGTTGCACTATTTTACATTGGGCTGTCATCACAAGATTAAGTCCTTAGGGTTATCTGGACGGTTCTTTCCACATACCAACATTCCTTGGGCTGCATTAGCAGCCATCATCACACCCTCGATCACACCAGCTGCCCAGATGGTAATAGCAGATTATTAGGGTTTTAGAGAACTATAAACCAAATTATCACAACCATTTCAGTCATTTGCCCCAATGATTGCCCAAATCCATTTTTATGATTAAAATATGATGATTAGGGCATTTAATGCCCTAATACTTAAGCAAGACTAGCATGTCGCTAAAGTACAACCTATAGCTAGTATAGTTACCATATAATTACTAGGGTGACAACGATTCATGGATTCAATTATCAAAGGATGGTGCAATAATTAATTAATTATCAAATGGGTATTTAACTACATTAAGATTTAACATACATTTGCATAAAGAATTAGAGCATGCAATTTGCTATTTTAAAATAATATAATTTGCATAAAATGTAGGCTCAAAATGATCAAAGTATTGACTCGCATGGGTTAAAGGCAAGACAGTCTTGATAATCTTGAGCTTGATCAAGTTGGAGATCTCCTGCTTCTTCAAACTCTATTCAGACGAATGTACCGAAAAAAGATCAAACAAGCAAAGAGATCAAATAAATATACAAGCAATAAAAAATTAACACCAAATTAAATAAGACCACTGCGATTAGCAAGATCTTGAATTTGCAAAATTTTAGAAACAAATTTCACTTGAATCGGAGTTATAACGGAGGAGAACAGAGCCGCCGAAGTTTGATTTTTACAAGAAATGATGGAAATTCAGAAAATACACTATTATGAAAACACTGTTCTGATATTTCACCACAATACCATTGAGGGCATGACATTGTGGGCTCATATGGAAGAGAGACAATGACAGAGATAGGAGGGGGTGGGAGTATGACATGTGGGCCCCCTGCTTCATTTAGAGAAAGAGGGAGACAGAGAGGGGATAGGGGAGCCAGGGGAGGGCGCACGGGCGACATTGGGGGCGGTGGCGGTGCCGCAAGCGGCAATGCGGGGAGGCCGGCTGACCAGCAAAATGGGGCCCCACAAGGGTGGTGGCCCCACGGGCGGCGACGACGGTGCCGAAAATGCTCGGCGGCGGCGACGGCGGCTCTTGCAGCAGCGGCACGGGAGTGGAGGCACGCGGTGGCACCGGCGGCGGGGCAATGCGCCGAGGGAGGTAGGGCACACATGGGCTGTGCCCAAGGAGGGAGAAGCCAGAGGGGGGTTGGGGGAGCATGGGAGCGGCCAAATCGGCAGGGCAGCGGTGTTCAGAGGTGGAGGAGGAAGAGTGGCAGCGGGGAGGACCCATGGGGGTGGGGGAAACCTTCCAGGGGCCCTAGGACACCTCGTGACGGGGTCAGCCGGGGCATAGGCTCACCGGAGCGACTGAACGTCGGCGAGGTGGCACGACGGAAATGGGAGCTTCGGCTCCGGCTCTTGTGCTGGGTGGGAGAAAGGGGCAAGGGCGCCGGTGGGGAGGGGAATGGCAAGGAGGCAGAGGCTCTTTATAGCTGGAGGGGGAGGGCAAGGAGCCGTTGAGCTCGACAGCGCATGGTCTCGAGGTGGCGCGGCACAAGCGTGGACCGACGGGAGCAACGTGAAACACCCTGGCTATGCGGGAGCCAAGATGTTACCTAAAAGACCAACATACAACAACAATACGGAATAATTTCAACCATCTTTCAAATAATAACATAAAAAAGATCAATATCTAGTAGAATGAATATAAGAACTGAATCATAATTCGTCAACAAATCAATCTCAATCATCCAATCATATTGAATTAATTATGATAACCCTATCAAGAGTCTATACGAAGATCATTAAGCCAATACTAATTCAACCAAATCATGAGGAATGATAATATCAACCATCAACATCTATTTAATACAATCTAATAATTATCAAATGAAAGGTAACGACAAGTTCTTCTTATTTGAAAGTGAGAAATGTGAAGAGAAAGAGTGATTCATGTGTAACACCCCAGCCCAACATAGAGCCATAATGCTACCAACTACTCTACTGAACCAATTAATTTCAACATCTTAATAAACCATCAACCAAACACTCATGTATGAATGACATAAAGCTAATATTCAACGCTAGCACAACCTATAATTACTTAATAGAAGCACATCATCTATCAACTGAACATAAATCAATTCATGAAACCTTCTCTTTATCAACGAATCAAAAGCATTCCAACATTACTATGCTCAAGCAGTTAATAATCAAATAGCTACATCTAGAGCATCAATGATCCGCAATTCAACGAGGATGATAGAATAATCAAATCAACCCTTCTAATCCATCGAAAAGAATTAAATGAACTTAAACAACGAGGAATTAAGAACACAACTGGATCATCCATGATCACAATCAAAACATCCACCACGAAGGATGGTCACAAAACTGAATCTAAAGTAATTATCAAGATTCTAAATTATGGATAATTGGACTAGTTTATTTATTGTGGTTTATGTTCATGTGACGTGCACCATGCCTACCCCTTCCATGCATGTCGCTGCCTCGAGAGGTACCTAGAAAGCACAACATAGCAAGTGCGACTCCACGACTTAGCAAAGTGCAATAGCAATAAATAACATAGCATCATAATCAGCCAAAGGGAATAAACAATCCCATCATGGACAACCGCATTATATACCATAAATCCATCTCTTATGATAGCATCATAAGTAGTCAAAGGGAATAAACAATCCCATCATGAACAACAGCATGATGTACCCCAAATCCATCTCTTATGCAGAAATGCAATGAACATGTCATGAATGCACTTTCTTCAACTTCTTTGCAATTACCGGTAATGCGGAGTAGTGCATCCGTCGATGTATACTCAAGCCTGTGCCCTCAGGCACAGGGACGACCTCAAGCCCACACTCCACGAGTGTGGGGACCCATGCCCGTCCAATGCATGACGGGGACCTCATGCCCATCCATTGCATGACGGGGACGTCAAAGAAAAAAACCCTTGGCTACCACGTAGACCAAGGTACAAAAATGTATGTCATGATGCAAATTGAACTCACAATATCAACACATCATTAAAAATGTAAATGCTCATCAATATTACCAAGCAGTAAGCATCATCATTAAACTATGGCATTCATCAAGTATGAAATATAACAACTCATTAATACTACTTGCACTTACCTCAACCATTAGACAGAAGATAAAAAGCGGAACGCTCTAGCACCGAGGTTCACCACCACAAGTACACTGGTTGCTGCAATCTTATCTCTATCTGCAGCAGATGCACTGTTAAGTTTGTTCATATCCTTCCTTGAGTGATTTAATATCCTTTCAGTTATCCTAATTGAATCATTGACAAGTTATTTTGCCCTAAGAAGGTCAGAGCTAGCAAATTTGAGCATAGTTAGCCTTGCCAAGTGTACCAATGTACCTGCTACCTTAAAATGGTCTCTAGAGATAATTTTTTCTTCTAACTTCAAGGCATCTTTCCAATAGCTCTTCTGATTCCTCAGCTTCCCTATGGTTTGAAGAGTAAAAGTTAAGAGTTCAGCTGCATTTGTAGTATCCAACGAATCCCATCCCAAGCAGCAGAGCCACGGTAGTCGGCAGAGCAAAGAAGTGGCCGGCAGCCTCGTCAAAGCAAAGGAGGTGCCGATAGCCTCGTCGGAGCAAAGGATCCGTTGTCAGAGTGCTCAGCGGTGACGGGGACGAGGCACTCATCGAGGAGGTGCTGGATCCTGTGCTGAGGAGAAGTGGATCGAGCTTAGCAGCGACGGGGATGAGGCGCTGGTGATGAGAAGCCGGATCCCGTGTAGAGGAGCCGGGGATCGATCTCGAGAACAGCGGGAACGAGGCGCTGGTGAGCTCGGCAGCGGCATGGACTCGGCGCTTGTCGATGAGGCACTGGATCCAGTGGAGGATTACTCGAAGGGGAGCGTGAGGGAGGAGGATGACAGCGGCAGAATGCAGGGGCGGCTACACAGGGAGTGGGGCTAGGTTAGCTAGGGTTTGGTTGGCCCCCTCTACTCCCTTGCTTAAAAACAGTAGCCCAAACCTCCCCTTCTTGGCTAGACAACCGACCTCTCTATTGGGCAATGGGCCAAAGGCCACCTCTAAGTTCTGAATTAATTCTTTAATTACATCCTCTAATTTGTCAAGTACTCAAATAATTAAACAGGGTATTACACGGTGGGCGCGCGGGATGGGTGCGCTCTGCGTGGCACTGACACAGGATGGAGCAGCGATGACTTGGGGGCCGACGCAGGTAGCGGAGCGAGGGGTGCTGGCGTCACAGCGACGCGGGTGATACGGCGTGGGCGTGGGCGCGGCCGGAGTGTGGCCTAGGCACAGGCGCGTGTTGCAGAGCACTCCGGGCGTGCGTGAAGTGCACGCGGCGCTGTTAGGGCGGCGTGGGCGCAGCGACGACTTCAGTGGCCCGGGCAGGTGGCGGAGGGGACGGAGCGGTAGGGAGCGGCAAGGGCAGGAGCTGGGCACCGGGGTGACAAGGGAGCAGCTAGGGGAGGCTCGGGCCAAGGAAATGGCTAGGCGGAGTGAAGGGAAAACAAAACCAAAAATTGAAAACTGAGATTGAAAGTTGAAATTTGAAATTGAGCTTTGAGAACAAAGGACAATGGTAAACACTATTCAATAACTGAAAATGGAATGTTGCATTGACTCAAGATACACATACAAATAAATATCCTCAAGCGCATGGGTCAATTGTAGCTTTTCTCCCATAGTATTCCAAGGTTATCGTGTCCACATAGAACTGGGTCAATTGTAGCTTTTCTCCCAGAGTATTCCAAGGTTATCTTATCCACATAGAATGCTAAATTGATGAAACGATAAGATGCACATTTAAACATTTGATCAATCACTAAGGCAGCTCTCACCCTACAGTCCAAAACCGACCCCTTCACTGTTCTCCCCGGTCATAGGTCCATCGATCTAATTAGCACTAGCAAGTCCTGCATAACTTGATATAGTCCCGTTCACTAAATCTAAAGACCATGTCTAAACCTAGGGCTAAACAATCGATAACCATAAGCTTCTAATTACCGATCGAGAAACAAGCATGGTATCAAGAAGACACACACTTAGGATGACCATAGATGCAAAATATAGCTAAACATCATAGAAAATCACAAAATAGAGGAAGTACAAAGGAATGCTTACAACCGAGAAGATTACAGAAGCTGCAGACTTCGGTAGCCTCTCGGCATAGATGCTCCGTATCCCGACTCTAATTAGAATCATCCATAATTAGAGCCCCTTCTAAATAGAGAGGCTTGTTAGAACCATAATTAGAGAGGCTAATTAGAGCCCTTTCTGATCCCTAAACTCTAATGTAGACCTAATTACAAGATGGAACATTGCTCCAGCCTTGCCGAATCAGCGAGGGAAGAACACGAAGATTGGATGCTATAGAGGGCACACTTGGGGTCCTATTTAAAGGCCAAGGGCTGAGGAGTCGAAGATTGGACATCAATATTCTAGGAAACAACCGGTATTGAGTTTGATTCAGAGTACACAATGAATTCGAGCCAGTTTCCTACTTTCCATATGTGCATGCAGCTAACCTTTTGTAAGTCATAACTTTCTATTCCAAACTCAGAATTGAGTGATTCGTTTTTCGGAGGCCACATATGAGTCCATCGTTAGCCACCTCAGCTACATCTTCACGAGTCATCTCCTCCCCCCTACAGCTCTAGTAATTCTCTGCCAGTATGCATCACCGAGATGCCATACCACAGCCTGATGATTACGACCCATGGTGAGCTCCTGTAAGCTACCACCCTCCTTTGGTTCGGTCTCCACCAAAGCCTTACGGCCCCACCGTGGAGCATGAGCGAAGTTCTGCAGAGACGGCCATGCCGTCACCCTGGACATGTGCACACTAACGGTTGCCGCCCTACCCATGAGTCAGCCTCGCTGGGCCCTGGCTCCAGTCGAGCTTCGCAACGCAGAGCCAAATTGACTAATTCAACTTTTAAAAAATGACCATATTACCCGTAATCTTCTTGCTGCTACCTCCAATCTCCCCACCCGCAGCCCAGGCGCCTCTCTGTATACCATCCTCTCCCCGACAACCAGCTCGATATTGCAGGCACAACTGCTTCACTGCGCCAACCACATCGTCATACTTGCTGGCTAGTGGTATCTTGTAGTCAAAGTGTCAAACTGCTTGGTTGCAACGACCATGGCACCGCACCATATTTTTTCCTTGGCGACATTGAGACCATCTATTCTAAGCTGCCATGCTTACACTCCTTCATGGTGGTGCCAACCCAGCATATCCTTCCATCATGGCTAGTATTCCTTGTTGTCATGTGTGTGTGTGTGTGTGTGTGTGTGTTGGCCCCTGCTGCCCAACCATATATAGCTCCTGCTTCACTGCGGTGACCTGCAGTCCTCATGCCACCTTGGTGGTGATGACCTCGGTGCTATGCGTACTGGACTGTGCCACCCCGGCATCACTCCTCCACAACCAAGATTGTGTATTGCAGATCCATCTCAGGTGCGATGACCTTTCCGTCATCCCTCTTCTGGGTTGCCCATGGCGACCTCACCAATGATGCTGATCAGCGAAGCTTTCTTTCTTTTGCACTTCTCCACCATCGTACTTTTCATAACGTGTTTAGCAAAAATGTTGATGTGAGAATATCAATGGAATAACATTTTGACTTGGTCAACTTGCTTTGACCTTGTAAGAATGGCAATTTGAAAACAAAAATAGAAGGCGAAGGCACCCCCATAATAACACAATTTTCAGTGGCATTCAGCAACATGATGTGCATTAGTGGCATTTCAAAACCATTCTCAAATTAAATAGATGAATCTACTTGCAAAAAAATGTTACTTTGAAAATTCAAATTTCCACGTATCAAATAAAAATATAAAAAGATTTGAGTATATGCTTCCTCAAAGTTTGATGGAAATAATTTAGATAAGCCATTACAAATCTTTCAAATTTTGTATTGTGGTATTCACAAGGTCGGTTCATACCACTCGTGCCATCAAGCAAAAACGTACAAATGGCATACAAAAACAGCAAAAATAAGTCCCAAAGTGTTGATGCTCATTGGGTATGGATGTCAATGAGAATGATCTTGACTCCAATTAGGACGAAGTCTAGAGAACACGAAGGGAAAATGCCAAGGGTTAAGCCAAACCTTCAGAATGTGTGTCGCGGGAGGATATGTTGGAAATCGCATCCCACACTCCTTGCGCCTTCATGAAGATCTCCGTCTTGATCGCCCACACCGCGTAGTTGCTCCTCATGAGCAACGGGTATTGGAGGGACATGCTACCCTCTCGCACCTGAGCCTTCAACAACGCCATGCCGGTCAGCTTGCCGGTCGCGCTCTTGCATGGCGATGGCATATGCTTCGGCTATACAAGGCTCTGATACCAACTGTTAAATCTCAGCTACCAGGAACACACACAAGCATACGCTGTGGGAAGAACAAGTCAGGCGCAATGGAGATATGCTTGAGTATATGGGAACGAGTTTATCGTGTATTCAATCTATGAAAGCAACAGCTTGATTACAACTTAAATAACCAAAATAAAGTATCTAAGCAACAAACTACTAAAGATAAGATGCGCCAGAACGTGCGCATGTGTTACATGACTTCAGCTAGAAGCTAGGAGATAAATCTTCACATATGTGCATGCCAATACTAACTAGAAGCTAGGAAATATATCTTCACATATGTGCATGCCAATACTACTCAGGCTTAACCACGTCATGATTATTTCCAACATACTCCCCCCCAAGCTTGACGTGGAGGAGCCAAATTCTTGACGACGATTTGCTTGCACATCTCCATGAACTTGATGTGACTCAAGCTCTTCGTCAGTGCATCTGCTCGCTGAAAATTAGTGCTAATGAACTTCACTTCAATTTGCTTCTTCTCCACACACTTCCTGAAGACCGGAAAAGCACCACAGGGATGGTGTTTTACTACTGTGACAATGTGGTGAGTTAGGGGTCACAGAAGCCGCAGATTGTGTGTGTCTCGTCTTGTGAAGCAGAGTATATCGCAGCCATGACGGTAGCTTGTCAAGGTATTTGGCTATGGCGCCTATTGAATGAGCTCCTATGATCAAGATGAAGATGTAGTAGTGTGTTTATTGATAACAAGTCAACCATTGCACTTGCTAAGAGCCCAGTTTTTCATGACCGAAGCAAGCACATTGAGACCAGGTTCCATTTCATCAGGCAGTGTGTGAAGAAGAAGCAAATTGAAGTGAAGTTCGTCAGTAGTAATTTTCAGCGAGCAGATGCATTGACGAAGAGGTTGAGTCGCATCAAATTCATGGAGATGAGCAATCAAATCGATGTCAAGAATATAGCTCCTCCACGTCAAGCTTAGGGCGGAGCATGTTGGAAATAATCATGACATGGTTAAGCCTGAGTTGTCTTGGCATGCACGTATGTGAAGATATATTTCCTAATTAACTTCTAGCTGAAGTCATGTAACACATGCGCACGTTTTGGCGCATCTTATCTTTAGTAGTTTGTTACATTAAGTTTGTTGCTTAGATATTTTATTCTGGTTATTTAAGTTGTAATCAAGTTGTTGCTTTCATAGATTGAATACACGAGAAACTCATTCCCGTATAGGCGAGCATATCTCCATTGTGCCTAACTTCTTGAATACACAAGAAACTCATTCCCATATAGGCGAGCATATCTCCATTGTGCCTAACTTCTTCCCACGACTTCTTCTTCCCAGCAGTTGGGCTGGGAACTTAGGCTAGGCAAATTTGTATGGTCCCTATAATGTTCTTGAATCTTGATAGTTGATTCGTATGTCTATCGGTCTATGTAAAACTGGATCTCTAGTTTTTCTTTTGCTGGTTCATGTCACTTGCTCTGTTTACCTCCTTGGTGAATTAATGATTGATTCGTTAGCTTGGTTAGATGGATGAATTTCAGAATTTAGTTAGGTTTGCAAGCTGCAACATTGCTCACGAATTGCCCAATCTAAATGCCATCAATTGTTCTATTCTTGAATGTTTATTGTGATTTGTATATGTATGGCAAGTTGAATCCTTGAAATGAAAAGGAATAGAGATCATTTCTTTCTTTCGAGATGGCAAGGTAGTTAAGCCAAAATCTGTTGAAGTGGAAACTACTCAAACTCAAGAAGGAGGAGGAATTGAAGCAAGAATAATTAGAAATGAATTGACTTTGTGTAACACTCCGGCCCAATACGGAGCCCAAAATGCTACTAACTACAGTAACTATCAATTTTAGCATCAATTTATAATAAATTACAGCATCTCAACGATAAAACCCATCCACGGGTCACATGAAAACAAGTATAATGAAATAACAATCATAGATAATTAATCTCTAGGAAGCATAGCAAGATAATAAAAACCAATCGAATCACTAGTACATACAACCTTATCACAGACGGTTCAGTACCGTCAACACAGACGGTTTTTGAACCGTCTAAATTTGTACGTTTGTGATAACGGTCAGTTGTCACAGACGGTTCAAAAACCGTCTGTGATAGGGTATATCACAGACGGTTCTGTTTACAAACCATCTATGATACGTGGGATATCACAGACGGTTCTATTTACAAACCGTCTGTGATATTATCAAATCACACACGGTTTGTAAATAGAACCGTCTGTGATATCCTACCTATCACAGACGGTTTTTAATGGAAACCGTCTGTGATACTGCCTTCATAGACGGTTTCAACAAAAAACCGTCTGTGATAGTTCTTTATACAGAACTAATTTTTTTATATGTTTAGCTAGCCTTAAGAATTGCTAGATATACCCTCTGAAAACAAGCATGCAGAAAACAGATACATCACAGATAATCAATTGTTGACAACTCGAAGTGATCATTACTCAAAATAAATTACAAAAGAATTCATTCAAGTATTGTCGCTATAGTTACAATTGGATTACAATTGAGTCAATTGTTTGCAGGTGGTTGAGAGGTGTCGACGGGGTGAAACTCTAGGTCGGCGATGAAGTGAAAGTCTCCGTTGGGGTTAACGATATGTGTCTTAATGAAGGCACAGATCTTCCCTCGAACCTCCATGATCTCTTGCGGAACGAGTCCATCTAAATCTACCATCAAGGTCTGTCGCTAGCAAGAGTAAAGTGGTAAGCATCTATATTTAAATTTATAATTAGGAAATAATTATTTCAAGATTGAAAAACCTCGGGATCCTTCTTCTTAGTACTAATGATTTGATGCATATGATGGCAAACGTAGAATGCACATAGCTCATCATTTTCTTACTGGCGGCACTGCAAAAATAGAATTACATATATAGGTATAGTCAGTTCGAGACGCATTATTATGAAGTATGATATAGGATTATTGTATTGTAGCGCGTACCGGAAATTTCGTCCTGTGTGTTAGTTTGGCGCTCGATCCATTGTATGGTCCTTCTTTGGCAACATAGGCGATGAACGATCTACATGATTCCAAAAAGTTATCCTCGGCCATTTCAAACGAAGGAAGACTATAATAGAGTTATATATGGAGGAAATGAGCATACCTCTCGAGTATTCCTTGTAGAATGTTGAAGTTGTGCTTGTTGCGGACTAGGGAATCAAGGTATATCACCTTGTTCCTTCTTGGTATAATGACTAAAAGGATCCAGTGGTACCTCCTAATGTATGTCGTTATAGTCATTAAACCTAAGTTCGTGTTGCGTATAAAGTACAAATGAAATTTGTATAGCAAGTAGTGAAGCACTTACCCCTGGTTGTAGGGCACCACCATGTACTACTTATTGTTCTGACAAAGCAATGCCGCTGTTATGTATTCCTCGACGAAGGATGCGTCTTGTTCGATGGTTTGCATAGAGACCACGTGTGGGTCGAGGAAACCCACCGGTTCGGACCATTCCTCGGCTTGTTTCATCATGTATTTATACATAAGCAATGAGTTGTGATATTTATCAGTATTACGTGAATGTAGAACTTGATTGTATACACTTATAGGGTCCAACATCGTAGAAGTAAGGCGTCGAGAGCAGTGAGGTTGAATAGTTCGTATAAGTCGCTGAAGCCCACAATGAAGTTGCTTGGCCCGTTGAAGAAATGCTCATCCTTGTAACTAACGGTGATTCCAGTATCGCACCCCTTCTTTTCGATCTTCCGCATGTACTATAGATGCAAAGACTGACAACCAAATCCAGCGTGGGCTAATACTGTGTCAGGGCACAACTGTTTTCTGATGGAGTATTTCGAGGGCTCGGGAGGCGCCTTAATGTTCTTCAATTTTGATTTGGCCTTAACGACTTGCCCGCTACACGTCTTCCTGCGAGACGACTTGGGAACCGATGCGGCGGCACGCGTTTTTTTGTTCCTTCGGCGTCTTCTCCACGGGAACCAATGAGGTGGCCTTCTGAAGCGAAGGTTCATGAGGTGGAGTCATCGAGGGTCACGTTGGGGTGGCCTTCTGAAGCAAAGGTTCATGAGGTGGAGTCATTGAGGGTCTCGTTGGAGAGGAATGGCCGTGTCGAGATCGCAGCACTGGTGGGTCCAGGGCGATATCCTTCTTGGGCCACTGGATAAAAGTGTGCATAGCATCCCCCTAGTGTTTTGATGTCTTCGTTCAGGCGAATCTCCAGCGGGATGGTCATGAAATTGTCATATACCATGTCCACCTAGACCCTAGCGTAACCCTATGCCAGCTGGGCACCGTGCTGCACTGCCCCTTCCTGGTATGGATACAGCATCCCCCGCCCAGCCTCAATAGAAATGGACCCAACCATCCTCACTTGGAGCTTGCGGGGTGTAGGCTCCTACAAAACGATATGCAATTAGCTAAGGCGTCCTATATGTCTATCTTTGGTGCATTCCATAGATGTACATTACCTTGATGTCATCTATCAGTAATTGGACATCGTCATGTTCAGAATTTGGAGTGGACGCGACGCTACTCCGATGTTGAGGAGGACTGGCTCCCAAAATAACGGGGGCAGCTTGCGACTAACTGAGGAGTTGATTCATTTGATCCTGCAATGCTGTTATCTGTCCTTAAAATTTTTGCAATAAGCACCTGTTCCAACCGGGCGTCGTGCTCGTCTTGGATCTCTTCCTACTCCTATACGTGTCGCAGTCGCCTTAGAATCTACAACTCCAAGGTACGCTAACTCCAAGGCCTCGCGTGCGACCCGGGTGCTCCTTGTTTCCCAAGGCTGTAGATAGTATATCTGACGAGGATATAATAATCCTTATTTTATTATATATCTATAATCATATTATGGGTAATAATGACGTCATATAACTCTTGAGTATACCCCTTAATAGCCATGAGGGAGAAGTTGGAGGTTGTAAGTTCTTCTACGACCACCTAATAGTCGTAAGTCCTCTTACGACTACCTCATAGTCGTAAGTCCTTCTACGACTATCCCATGATCGTAAGTTCTTCTACAATCAGTCCGTAGTTGTAAGATCTTCTACGACCACTACCTGGTCGTAAGCTTTCCTACGACCAGTCCCTAATCGACAATGCTTACAGGCATATGGGCCTAGCCGATCAGGGAATCTTCCGCACCATATTTAAGATATGGGTAGTAAACTACGCGGTTATTCTCTAAAATAATGGCACGATTTTAACCCATTTGTTATGGTGATAACTGTCTAGCGGCGTGGGAACGTTACTACTCCTGTAATAAACTCCAGAAACGGCTCAATAATCTGGGACATCAAGGCAGCCTTTAACCGGAGGCGCAATGGTGCACCTTGGAGACTGTATAAAAGGCAGAATCATCAGGACAATCGGGGCGACCCAGAGGTTATTAGAAGCACAATACTCTAGTCTTTGATTCCATCTTGTAATCTAGCATACTCAATACATACACATAGGAGTAGGGTTGTTATTCTCCCAAGAGAAGGCCCGAACCTGTATAAAAATCCTCGTGTCTCCATCTCTGTGTGATTTTGAGCCTAGAGGAGCCCCCGAATCAAATAATCTTTACGTAAGTTCGGTTCTAAAACATCGACAGTTGGCGCCGACCGTGGGGATCTTCAAGTCATCAGATTTCCTTCGTCTGTCCAATTCTCATGCTCTCATAGCAGGAGAGTGGAACGAGGAGAACTGGTTCGACTTGGCCGATTATGCAGATATCGACATGGATGCCGATTTCGACTACGAGCCGAGTGATGCATCCTCCAATGGTGATGTCGCCCCCGGAGATCTTTCTCCAGGAGACTTTACCACCGATGGAGTTGAGGAGGGATCCTTATCCCCCATAACTATACGTCCAGATGGGGAACCAGCTTCCTTAGAGGGCAAGGGTCAATCCGACCACAATGAGGGCTGTCCCAAGGCAGACTCGGGGCACGGTAAGGGTTCCCTCTCCAAATGTCCAAGTCCACCTAAGACAGTCCGACTTGGCGCGACAAGTCTTGGAAGTCGTAATTCTGGATCTTCATCGGCATCTGGTGATTCTCTCTCTCCGGTTAGCCCAGCCAAGGATGCGATCGAACATGCTCTTCCTGCGAGTTCAACCATCCCAACGCAGGACTCGCTTGCCGACAGAGATGATTATAACCCTGAATTCCCCTTCCTGGAGGGGTTTGCTCCAAGTCGCTAGATGGTGTCATTCGACGACTCCTCAAGCAAGGAGGCCTCTAGCGCAAGTGGAGATCATCAATGGGAGGTCTTCGTCCTTCCCTTAGGTAGCAATAACTCTCCTAGAGACAAGGCTGAGGATGCTCCCCGAAGATGAAACCCTACGACCGCTCGTGGCAATGAAAAAGACACCTCCAGCGATGACCAGAGTCAATACTCTAATACGCGTGCGGAAAATTCTCGAGATCATCGCACTTCACTAAGGCAAGCTCAAGGATCAGGTATGGATGATTCTTAAACAAACCGATGGAAACGAGTCGTAGCTCAGAGAAAATTGCCTGGGCGCACTCAATACCAGTCGAAAGAAACTCAGGAACTTCAGCATATCAACGACCTGCTCGAGAACCCATCTCGAGAACTTGCCCGAGCACCCGGCTACGACCTCTTTGCTGAAGAGATCGCACGAAGGCTGCGGAGTACGATGAGCAAACTTGAACGACCCCGCCGACATCATTTTGGAAGTCGTAGCAATACGACTCCATCAGCTTCTAGTCGTTCGAATAACTCACCGCATGGGGATCGCCGCAAGATGCATCGCTCCCCAAACCGGAAGAGAGTTCCTCGAACGCCTAACGATCACAAAGCTCCTAGGAGAGGTGATCATTCACCGCTCCGACCCAGAGGTCTGCAACAGCAGACAAAATACGAGGAGTGTTACCCTCGTAGGATCGAGACTTACTATAAGTCAGATTCACCCTTCACTGGTTATCGTCGAGTACGATCACCTGGCGATGTCAACCCTCTTTTCTACAAAGGAGGCGTTACGAGGTAATTACCGGATATCAGGCATTCTCGCCTGACCTCTGAGTAGTTCACTGGCCAATGCGGTTTCGACCTGGGAACATAGAGAAATTTGATGGGTCTCAAAATCCTATCAAATTCCTTTAGATCTACACGGTCACTGTCCGAGCAGCAGGAGGAGGAGAGCACGTCATGACGAATTACCTTCCAACTGTGCTTGAAGGGTCTGCTCGATCATGGTTATTAAACCAACCAGTCAAGTCAATCTACTCGTAGCAACATCTATGCGATCTGTTGCTGGCCAATTTCCAGGGCACCTACCATCACCCCAGAAAGGAGGACGACCTACATAGAATACGACAAAACGACCATGAAACACTATGCCAATTCATCAGGCATTTCAGTCAGGTTCGCAACTCTATTCCTAAGGTTTCTGACTCATCTGTTATCAGAGCCTTCAAGCAGGGAGCCCGCAGCAGAAGGATCACGGAGGACATCACTTTGAACCCAACCGCTACTGTAGCCAAACTCTTTGAGATGGTTGATCGGTACGCTACTGCTGATGAAGCAGTCGAGTGGACCAAAATCATTGATTGAGATGACCAGCACCCTCAGGAGACTGGCGAAGGTAGCAAAAAGAAGGATAAGAAAGCCAAGAAATCCAAGAATAAGGCAAAGGGCCAAAACCCTTAAGCCAATGCTTCTAAGGAGGTCCTGGTCATAAGAGATAAGGAGCCACGAACTGCCAAACAATACCCTAATAGAGGCAAAGGTAAGCGCCCCGAACGGAAGAGCGATAAGCCTGGATGGTGCCCTTTTCATAAAAAAGAAAGACATGACCTTCGCAACTGCCGAGTTTTCCAACGAAAACTCGAAGACTACTACAACGGCGAAGGGCCACTTCCTGCCCTCGAAGAAGTAGGGCAAGCCAGTGGTCGTACACAGCCGGACAATAATGAGGACATGCCATTTCAAGATCCCGAGCACACCATTGAGCACATCTTTGGGGGATCATCAGCGTACGAGTTAAGACAACAGCTTAAAGCAGTCGAACACGAGGACGAAGAAGATCTCCTTTGATGTGGTCGATTTTGATACGGCATATAACGCCATACTCGGACGACCAGCTTTGGCTAAATTCTTAATAGCAACTCATTATGGGTATCAATGTCTTAAGATGTCAGGTCCCAAAGGAGTAATCACAATTCATTGTGATAAGAAGATGGTGCACACGTGTGACCGTCGATCCCTCGAGATGGTGGAGCATATACCAGCTCGGGAAGAAAAAGGGCAGCCTTCGACCAAGAACTCGAAGCCAAAAGCTGCGCCCAAGCCGAACGACCAAGTGAAAGAGGTTCCCCTGGGTCAGGAGGAACCTTCGAAGACTGTTCACATCAGGGATACTTCCGACCCCAAATAGGAAGACGCCATCATCACTTTCCTCCGAGCAAACGCAGGTGTCTTCGCGTGGCAAGCATCCGACATGCCCGGAGTCCTGAGGGAAGTGATCGAGCACATGCTAGCTCTACGGCCTAACAAGGTACCCGTAAAACAAAAATTACGGAGATTTGCCCTTGATCGACGAGATACTATAAGGTCAGAATTGGATAAGCTACTTAAAGCAGGCTTTATAAGAGAAGTCGACCACCCAGAGTGGTTGGCCAACCCTGTAATGGTAAGGAAGTCTAACGGCAAGTGGTGAATGTGCGTAGACTTCACTGATCTTAATAAAGCTTGTCCAAAAGATGATTTCCCTTTACCTCGTATTGATCAGTTGGTTGACTCTACTGTTGGTTGCGAAACTTTAAGTTTTCTAGATGCATATTCTAGCTACCATCAGATTAATATGTGTCTAGAAGATAAAGAAAATATTGCATTTATTACTCCATTTGGTATATTTTTGCTATGTCAAAATGTCATTTGGTCTAAAAATGCTAACGCTTCTTTTCAACGCTTGATGCAATCGACTTTTTCACCTCAGCTAGGCCGAAATTTGAAAACCTATGTTGACGATCTAGTCGTAAAAAGCATCAAACGACTTGATCATGTTTCGGACTTGCAGGAGACGTTCGACAACCTCAGAAAACACCGCTTGAAACTCAATCTTGAGAAGTGTGTGTTTGGAGTCTCTTCGGGAAAATTGCTTGGATTCCTAGTCTCTGTACGAGGGATCGAAGCAAATCCCGAAAAGATAAAAGCCATTGTTCAAATGCGCTCTCCAACCACGAAGAAAGAAGTCCAAAAGCTCACAGGGTGTATGGCGGCTTTAAGTCGTTTCATAGCACGACTGGGGGAAAAAGGACTACCTTTCTTCAAACTTCTAAGGAAGCATGAGGGTTTCGAGTGGTCGGAAGAGGCAAACGCTGCCTTTGAGGATGTCAAGAGATATCTTACGAGTGCTCCTGTTCTAGTTTCCCCGAAACCAGAAGAGACGCTCTTAATTTATCTAGCTGCCACGCCACAGGCAGTGAGCGTGGTACTAGTCGTAGAACGTGAAAACATTCAACGACCAGTGCAGTGTACTGCGTAAGTGAAGTTTTGCATGGACCTAAGGAGCGATACCCTTAGGTCCAAAAGCTTCTCTATGCCCTCCTCATGTCTTCAAGGAAACTGCAGCATTATTTTCAGGCGCACAAGATAATTGTGCTGTTTGAGTTTCCCTTAGGAGTAATCCTCCAGAATAGGGAAACAGCAGGACGCATGTCTAAATGGTCAGTAGAACTTGGGGAGTTCGACCTCCATTTCGTGTCCCGAACGACCATTAAATCCCAGATCTTGGCAGACTTTGTCGCCAAATGGACAAATCCTGAACCTATTCAGGATCCCCAGCACGTTACCCACGACAGGTGGATGATGTATTTTGATGGATCACTTACTTTAAGTGGCTCGGGGGCTGGGGTGGTCCTGGAATCTTCTAACGGAGAGACCTTAAAGTATGACATACAGTTAAACTTTCAGGCCTCTAACAACATGGCAGAATACGAAGGTTTACTAGCCGGCATATGAGCTGCGAAAGCGCTCGTGATTCGACGACTACTCGTGAGAGGAGACTCTCAACTAGTCGTGAATCAGGTTGGAAAAGAGTACTAGTGCTCTAATCTGACCATATCTCGGTACTTATCGGAGGATCGAAAGCTTGAAAAGCATTTTTTCGGTTTCGAGGTACAATTCATCCCTCGAAAGGATAATTTCCTCGCAGACCAGCTTGCTCGGATAGCTTCTTCCCGATCACAAGTATCAAAAGGGGTCTTATTGGAGCAACTCCAGAAGCCTTCTCTAGTGGACACACCAGAGACATCTCCTATTGAGACAACCTCTCTAGAATACAAGGATACTTGGATGGATCCCATCTACAAGTATCTTCAGACGGGTTCCGTACCCGATGACGATCTCGAAGAAGATCGTTTATCCCGAAAGGCCAAAATGTACACTTTGGTCGAAGGAGTCCTCTATAAAAGAGGTACTCAAGGGGTACTCATGCGATGCATACCGCAGAGAGAAGCACGAAACCTCCTTCACGACATACACAGGGCATCTATGGAACTCATGCTTCCTATAGAACGTTGGTCGAAAAAGCCTTTCGACAAGGATTTTACTGGCCAACAACCCTCTACGATGCCAAAGAGTTGGTTAAGAAATGTGTACAATGCAAGTTTCATAGCAGGCAAATACACCAACCAGCTTAGGAATTACAAACAAGCCCTCTATCTTGGCCTTTTGCGACCTGGGGTCTCGATATCCTAGGACCTTTCCCGATGGCTCTAGGAGGTTTCGAGTTCCTTTTTGTGGCTATTGATACGTTTACAAAATGGATCGAAGCCGAACCTATGACTGGGATAACAACGGAAGCCGCAAAACGGTTCATGATGAGAAGCGTGATTACTTGGTTTGGAGTCCCAAGTCGAATAATCACAGATAATGGTAAATAATTTTCGAGCGCAAAATTTCAGGAATTTTACGACGAGTTGGGTACCAAACTCTATTACGCCTCTATCGCCCATCCCCAAAGCAATAGGGCAGCCGAACGAGTGAATGGCCAAATAATGCAGGGAATTAAAACTCAAGTCTTCGACCAGCTTGTTAAGTGATCAGGGGCTTGGGTACAAGAATTACCCTCAATATTATGGGCATTTCGCACAACCGCTAGTCGGGCAACAGGCGAAACACATTTTTTCCTAATCTTTGGTGCCGAAACCATGTTTCCGCTAGAACTAAAGATCAGGTCTACAAAGGTCGAGAGTTTCAATGACTCAACCTAAGAACAACTTCGACCAGATGACATTAACCTGCTCGAAGAGAAGAGAAATAAGGCCTTAATCCGTTCAGCAGTATACCAGCAAGCCCTGCGCAATACTACGATTGTAAGGTCCAATCTCGCAGCCTTGCTGTAGGTGACTTGGTATTGAGGAAAATTCAATCCCAGTCTAATCGGAACAAACTTTTCCCCAAGTGGGAAGGTCCTTACACGATAGTCGAAGTTATAAGTCCAGGCTCGGTACGACTGGCAATGGAAGACAGCCGGGTTCTCTCTAATTCTTGGAACATCAACCAGTTGCGCAAATTCTATGTGTAAGCAACCAACCATTCAATAAAGCATCAAGTTCTTTCTATCTTTATTGTTTTACTTTGAGTAGCGCTTTGACAATTCTTTCAACCATACCCTAGTCGAAGGTCCACCCTCGACCAGTTCCTAGTTGTGAGCTCTTCCACGACAATACACTAGTCGTAAGACATTCTACGACCAGTACCCAGTTCATCTTTACACTGGTCGAAATGATGGTAACATCACCTAGTCGAAGCCTTTCCTCTCTGCACGTGGTCCTACCCACTAGAATGAACTTCCTAGAGTCGATTCGTTCCTCCCTTTTTGCTGCCAACACAAAGAGCTTGGGTTCAAAATATGGTCGAAATAATGTCAAGCCGACTCTTAGTACCTTAATTTATTTCTTCATTCATCTTTTTGAAAAAAAATTAAGCCGAGTACACTTTCCAAATTTGCTCGACTACTTTTGATAAACTCGATTTGTTTTAACTAGTCGGAGGAAGTTGCAACAACTAGCCGAAGACTTTCCTCTGTGCACATGGTCCTGCCCACTAGAAGGAACTTCCTAGCGTCGTTCTGTTTCTAACTCTTGCTACTAGAGCGAACCTACTAGGTGCATTGAAATAAGCTGAACAAATTTTTTAAGTTACTCCAGACGTTTATCTAACTCAAGTTGACCGTTCTTGATTTGATTAATCTGGTCGGAGATGGTAACATCACCTAGTCGAAGCCTTTCCTCTCTACACGTGGTCCTGCCCACTAGAAGGAACTTCCTAGTGTCAACTCGTTCCTACTCTTTCAACCAGTGCAAGATTATCGTGATCGAAAAACTACAAGTTAGCTAAACTACTCTCTTTTTCAGAAAACCCATTTAACACTATTTACTCGGTTTATCTAAATAAACCAAGCAAATAGTCGGGGCTAAGATAAAGTTATTAATTTGACTTCAATTCTTAGTCTTGCTATTTTTTCCATTCATTATCTTATGAGTTACTAACTACTCGATAAGATGATTTTCAGGAAGAAGGAAGGATTATATAGCAACATCAACAAAAAAATTGTCTTTACACGACTCGGGTACAGACTACTCTAGCGGAGGAGAACTGATGTGCATACCATCCGTGACCAACTCGGCGATCGACTGCATTGTCGCTATTAATTGCTCTGCCTCTGGTTCAGGGCAGGCGAAGTCGTTTACGATAAGCTGCAGATTAAGGTTGGGATCATGAGATTTAAGTTTTGCTAAGACAAATCTTATTCCCTCTTGGACCGCATTCTTTATCGAGTCGAATTAGTTAGCCCTCAGAGTAGTCACCAACTCTTGCGAAGTCCCGACTTGTTCACCAATAGCACTCGATTGGGCAGACAACGTGTCATCACGAGGAGTAATCCCCTCAGCATGAAGCCCACCGAGTACATTGTTCAGGAGTGAAATATTGTCCTGAAGATTGATCTTCAAAGCCTTCATTTCCTCCTGATTGCGAGTCGATGCCTCGCGAAGTCATTTTACTTGTACTACTTGTTCTGAAAAGAATAAGACCAGTCGGATAAAATGACCTCGAGAGGAAAACACAATCAATTACAGGTAAAGATTTGCTTACCAATAAGTTGAGAATCTAACATCTTGGCTTCTTCAGCGTAGGCGACAGTGTCCTTAAGGTAACGTTGCTCCCACGTCTAGACCTCTTGGTCTTTGTCTGAAAGAGAATGAGATTTAGAAAAAGAAAAAGAGGTCGAAGGTGGTCTTAAGTTCAGCACTTACCGCTTAGTCGTCCCTGCAACTTTTGGTTTGCAGAGTTTGCCTCCTGAAGCTTTTTCCGGAGGTCTACAATCTCCTCCCTTAGCTTCTTCGTCTCGGCCCTCTCAAAGTCGAGAGAATCAGCTAAGATCTTCTCGTCACTCTTAAACCTACAAAGGGAAAGAATAGACGTCAGTAAAGAACATGGTCGTAAGTTCTTCTACGACTAAGTCCTTATCGTAAGTTTTTCTATGACAATACCCTGCTCGTAAGTCCTCCTACGACCAATACCTAGTCGTAATATCTTCTACGACAAACCCCGCAAGTACTGCGTAAGTGGTCGAAACATAAAAGGCTACGAAAAGCAGTTACTTACCATTTCTTTGCCTGCTCGCAGAGTTCCGCTTTCTCCTGTCGCAATTGGACAAGTTGCCTGTTGTATTCAACAACAGTAACAATTTGCTCCAATGCTCTCTGCATGAAGAAAGATAGTTAGAAGCAAGGAAATGTATGAGTACAAATGCCGAACAGTAGGTACTTACATTCATCGCAATTCGTGCAAACGAAGACACTACCCTTGTGGGATTCCTCAGTTCATCAACCTCTCGGACTCGGTCCCACCACACCTCTTCGAGACACGCGTCATCGAAGACATCCCCTCCGTCGGGAATATTCTTGGGGTGAGGAACATGAGCACGAGGTCTAAGAGCAGAAGATCCCATAATGGAAGACGGCCTGAAGAACTCAGAGGCGAAGTTAGCATATTCTTCATCCTCGATTCGGTAACACCAGCCCCTCCTTGAGGGCCTGGAGGAACGTCTGCGACAACCTCCTTTCCAGCACGACACTCTGATGCCTCCGCAGTATCAGACGCCACCTCTGCCTCGGTCTCTACGGCCACTCCTGTGGTCGCAGCTGTCCCCGACTCTACTACCACCCCTATGGTCGTAGCCGTTTCTGACTCTACGACTGTCCCGGTGGTCGTAGCCACGCTAGCTATAACGGCACCTTCCACCACTCGGACGACAGACGACCATTCGACCGCCGCTACTATCGTTTCTTCGTCTGCCGAAGAAACTGCAGTGGGTTCCTTGACAGGAACGTCCTTGATGATAAGAAGAGCCAAGCTGAGATCATAAAAAGAAAAACACGATCAGGTGATAAAAAGCAAAAGGTAAATGTTGTCCTTACACTTTTGTCTCTTTTTACGTACCTCCGAGTGTCAGACTTGATCTTAAGTTTGGAAACAACCCTCCCTATGGAAGGTTTCTTCGACTTTTTCTCAACCACGTCTGGTTGAGACTTAAATTGAGGAACGGCCACGATCACGTCTGATCGTGGATCTTGAACAAGCGCCATCGCCCCTTGAGTCTCTTGGCTCTCTAGATGGTCGAGACTGGTCTCGACCACCTCAAGGGCATCGCTACCCTCGACCACAGGCACTACTGGCGTAGTATTTCCCTTCATAAAAGACATGAAACTCTTCCGATTCTCCTTTTCTAGTCATTTGATAAAACCGCAGGAAGGAGAAAATGCGAAAGTCTTATTGTCAGCATAGAAGGGTACCTTGATCTTGGGGGGCTTTACGCTTGAGAGGTTCAGCCGCTTCGACCGCAGTTTCTACTGCAACAGCCAGGTCAGCATCAGATTTTGCGAAAGGTTTAGTCGGGTCAAAGGTACTCGAGCTTGGGCCTCCCTTGTCGACGGCTTTAACAAGCCGACGTCTCTTAGCCGGAGGAGAAACAAACTGCTCTACGGCCGCACCGACAACCATCAGTTCGACTTCTTCGTCGTCCTAACGGTTCTCCATGCCTACTTTCTGCAGAAATCAGGAAGAGAGAGATTATGAAGTGGTCGTAAGTTCTTATGCGACTATTTACCATGTCGTAAGCTTTTTCTACGACAACCCCCTAGTCGTAAGTTCTTCTACGACCAGAACCTGATCGTAAGTCTTGCTACGATCAGTACCCAGTCATAAGTTCTTCTATGACTACAAAGTCATAAAGACGAAATCAACTCTAGATTACCTTTAGGCGCTCCACCTTGTCCTCTGGAGACAAGTCAGCCAAGATTGGAGGCGCCACAACATGGGCTGGGGGCTTCTCACAGATAAGCTTGACCCAAGCGTCAATCTCCTCTTGTGAGAGGTCTGCAGGGTTAAGGAAACTTTCAGTAAAGCCTAAATCAAAATTAACAGAAAGAAGGCTAAAGCTCAAAGTTTACTTACTCTCCGCGTAGTCCCTCGTCGGGACCGTTGGGCTCGAGTACCTCCACATCTGATGAGCCCTCTTCTTCAGAGGGCTGATGCGGCGCGTGATGAAATCCTTCACAACCCGTGCCATCCGATAAGCCTCTCTTCCTTTAAGTCTGCAATAGCTTGAATGAAGGAGGTGATCCGATCGAGATCCTTGGGAATCGCATCCCAAGAAGAAACCTTCTCGGCCGGCTTCCCGACGAAGGAGAGGTTGTCCTCGTTGGTGATCTCTCAATAGAACCACCTCTTCTTCCACCCCGGCCACGACGACTAGGTAAACATCTGAATATACTCCTTCGACTTCCCATTGTGGAGCTTCATACTATAACTACCGGCGATTCCGCCTAGTCGGGTCATTCCGTAGAAGTACCGGAACAACTCCAAATCAGCCAGAATCCCCAGGTAGGCTTCGCAAAGGTACACAAACACCCCCAACATTGTGATAGAGTTGGGAACGAGGTTCACCAACTCCACTTGGAAGTATTCGAGTACCAATGTGAGAAAAGGATGAGTGGGCAATCGAAAACCACACTCATAGAATGCTTGGAAGACGGGGATTTGTCCAATCTCCCCAGACGGCCAATGCTGCCCGGCGGCCTCAATCCACTTTACGAATTCCTCCTTCGGGATCTTCTCGGAGTCGACCAAAGCCTGGATTCTGGTCGTATCCATCTCCGATTCGACCCACTGGGAAGCGGCTTCGGCCATTTCTCCCAAAGGCTGAAGGTTTGGATTTGGGAAGATTGGGGAACAAGGCTCGATTTGGTTGGCGGCGGAGAACTCGAAAGTTTGAACAGTGAGAGCAATTTGGGGGAAGGTAAAAGACTTTATCCTTACCCACGGTGAATATTTATAACCGCACGCCTGAGGTTAAAAAGACGTAGCTACCCAACGGTTGCCAACGTTTCGGGAACCACTCTAACAGACAAAGGTGAGGGAGTCGATTGGGATTCTTAAATTTGTCTGCTCGAGGTAATCAGGTCAGTTTTTACACCTCAAGCGAAATTACCTTCTTGACCAAGTCTTTTTCTGATCAAACGCAACAGCTATTGGAAATATTCTACTTCCAACCATAGTACTGCGACCACTCGATGATCGTAAGATCTCCTACGACCACCTTGAAAGTCGCAAGATTATTCCACAATTTTCTTGACCAAGTAAAATTCTGGTCAAATGAAACACCAATCAAAGAGTTCTTCTTTCGACCATTTCCCTACGACAACTTACTGGTCGTAAGACCATCTACTGCTCCTTCTCCAAGTAAGTTATTTTCGCTTAAGCTGGGGGGCTAGATGACGAGGATATAATAATCCTTATTTTATTATATATCTATAATTCATATTATGGATAATAATGACGTCATATAACTCTTAAGTATACCCCTTAATAGCCATGAGGGAGAATCTGGAGGTTGTAAGTACTTCTACGACCACCTAGTTGTTGTAAGTCCTCTTACGACTACCCCATAATCGTAAGTCATACGACTATCCTATGATCATAAGTTTTTCTACGATCAGTCCGTGGTCGTAAGATCGTCTACCACCACCACCTGGTCGTAAGCTTTCCTACGACCAGTCCCTAATCGACAATGCTTACAAGCATGTAGGCCTAGTCAATCAGGGAATCTTCCGCGCCATATTTAAGATATGGGGAGTAAACTATGCGGTTATTCTCTGGAATAATGGCACAATTTTAACCCCTTTGTTATGGTGATAACTGCCTAGCGGCGTGGGAACGTTACTACTCCCGTAATAATCTCCAGAAACGGCTCAATAATCTGGGACATCAAGGCAGCCTTTAACTGGAGGCACAACGGTGCACCTTGGAGACTGTATAAAAGGCAGAATCATCAGGACAATCGGGGCAACCCAGCGGAGATTAGAAGCACAATACTCTAGTCTTTGATTCCATCTTGTAATCCAGCATACTCAATACATACACACAGGAGTAGCGTTGTTATTCTCCTAGGAGAAGGCCTGAACTTGTATAAAAATCCCCATGTCTCCATCTCTGTGTGATTTTGAGCCTAGAGGAGCCCCCAAATCAAACAATCTTTACGTAAGTTCGGTTCTAAAATACCGACAATACTCTAGTCCACTCCTCAACCAAAGGAATTATTTTGACAAATGATTCCCAACACCTCAATAGAGATTACACCTAAAATCCTATCACCTCAATCCCTTAAGGATAATCACCTTCAAATTTCCAGCACACACCTTTACCACAACTAAATGAATTCTATTACTGACCATCCCCATTCTTAGAATCCAATTTGTTCCACTACCTCCACACATAATCATAGGCAACCAAAATTCTACCATAGAAATGCAAAGCCCAAATTTCATCCCCAAAACTCATATAGAAAATTGAGTCATATACTGACACTAACACATCAATCCTCACTAATCTTAGGCTCTCAATAAACTACATCACCCTATTTCACCTACACACTTTGCAATTTACACAATCGTAATACTCTAAATAATCGATCAAGATTTCCAAACTTTTGATACTTCCAATATTCCACCAATAGGAAAAAAATATCTTGGACCATAAATCATTATAGGTTCTACTAGTTGCAACACTACAATCAGTTTAGCTCCAAAGACAATCATTCTATTTAAATCAAATTCTCTCCATAGATTATTCCATGAATTCAATTTATCCTCCAATGCATCTCAAATAACCTGGCACCCAAAGTATCACAAATCATTTACTTGACCACATTGTCCAGTTGCTACTATTTATTTTAAAAGACCCTTGTAAAACGAATCGGCTAATCCTTCCTCAAGAGAAGAGGCAAATAAAAGCAGTTTTTAGCACACAGAAAAATATTTTCTACTTGCAGTAAACACAAGACCAAGGAAAATTGTCAAATAGCAATGACCTCGAAAAAACAAAGGACGAGACCACAGTTGAGGGCACATGTCCCAGAAGAAGAAAATTTCAACCTCCACGAACAAGAGTAAAACATTGCTATTGAAACTCAAGAAACTCTTAAGTGGCAACGGCAGAAAAGTTAAACACACTTTAATAAGTTGCAAGTTACAAAACTTAACTTCAACCTCAAATACTTCTACTACACTATTTCCTTTAACAAATAAAATAATTTTCTTTGATTACAACATCACTTTACCAACGCAAACAAGAAGAGCTCTTAAGACCAAATCACATGAATCACTTAAGAACTTATAAAGTTTTCCAACAAGTCACTTACTCAAACTAATTTCAGTTACTACATAAATCATGAACTCCAAAAGTTCACGAATGCAAAGCTCGAAACATTTCATTTGAGCTATACCACGAAAGACTATCAAATTACCTTTTGTTATGAGAATCAACAAGACACTCACAATCCACTGTTGATAATCTTACTAACATCAAGAATAATACACACTTAATAAGAATCGTCATCGTCTACTCTTCCATTATAACACCCCCGAAGGCTCACCAAATTGTTCCATACTATTTTATCATCACATCCTCAAATTGAGAGTATACCAAAACCTTACAACCTCACTACAACAACCACTTTATTTTACAGAAGATCTACCAAACAAATTAAAAGGTTCTACCAAAACCCTTTCATCAAGGACATACTATTATCCGACAATTTTACCATCATGTAAACATATGTCACCTATTAAATCCCTTCAGTTCAACTCTTAGTAATGCTTAACACCAAACTTCAACACAAAATAATTGCACTCCAACTATCGTTGCTATCAACTGACTTCATTATGAAATCTAGTTGCTACCTATTTTCCTTTCTGTCAGACTCCAAATTTGGAACTTGAGACCTACTGTGTATATTTATGCCATTCTCTGGATCAGTAGTTGGCGCACACAGTTACATTGTTGGTTCAAACATATATCACGAAAATGTAAAGTTATTGCATAATATTAAACAAAGCGTAAATATACCTTATGGTTTTTGACTTGCAGAATGGCCGAACAAGCCAAATACTTTCAGAGAATCAACAGCGGAAGTAGAATCAAAGTATGACGCGTGGAACCCTCATGATATGCCCACTGGCAATCGACTGTGGGCTCACGACCTAGTTCTTAGCCTTCTTGATCTTCAGTCTTGTTCAATGTTCATAATTGTCCCTAAAGTCTTCTTTTATGCTTACTGACTAAAAGAATGTAAATAGTGAGCATAAGTCACAACCGTACTCGTGAGCCAATACATAATGCAATTATTATAGATGCAAGGCTGAACAAAGGAAAGACTCATGGTTCTTTTATTTTGCACCAGGCCATTTATTGAAATAGATTAAGTAATAGCAAATAATGAGACTTAGCATTTATAACCAACACAGGTTTTAGAAACTGAGTTTTTGTTGTAAAGTACTAGCAGAGATTTCATCTCCTATACCATTGAGTGACTTTGTTCACTCAATGCTCAGGCTATCCCGTATTTACCACTGGTCCCCGACCAGGCCATTTCAAATCCCTAGGGTCCCGCCCCTCCTTTTTCCATTCCATCGACCAATCTTTCTCAATTCCCTGGATTCCAACCCAACATTTCCAATTGCTGGGCTCAATGCCACCTTTTCATTCCACACACACTAATGGTTTTATGAAAAGGAAAGCTATATCAAGCAAGTTCTCAGTACTGCTCTTGACCGTGAGCACGGCTATCTAGATAGTTTTCTTACTCTGCAGAGTTTTTACACTTTACCCACAAGAGATAAATCAACTCATACTACCCCGACATACTTTCGTAGGTGTGTGGCTAATGTTGATTATCACAAGGCCTTTACAATGCTCAACCTCATTACAACTTCGCACCGCTAGGTATCACCTCCTTCGGACTCTCCAGCTTACCATCCTGGAGGTCTCCCTTTACCGTCGTACGGTTTCCGTAGCTTCGTTCTCCCCCGTCTATCCACCTGCATCCACCAATGGCGAAGCCACGCTGAGGCGAAACAAATTAGTCAACCAAGTCTTAAGTGTTATAGACTTGTGGTTGCACTGTTTTACATAAGAGGTCATTACCAGATTCGGTCCTTAATTGACTTGGGCGGTACATCCACATACCAACTTTCTCTCGTGCCCCCGGCACCAGCCGCCCAAGTCAAAATCTATTTTCAGGTTTTTCTTTTGTTTTCAAAATAACCTTTAATCCAACATACCAGCCAAGCTCCCAACCTCGACTGCCCAATATCATTTTCAAAAGATTAAGTGATGTTGGGCAATTTATTGCCCAAATGACAATGTATCTAAGCAAGGCTAAGTATGACACTTAGATACAGACTTATAAGCTAGTATGTTAACCATTAATTCTGAGGTGACAAGGATAGTGTCCAAATTTAAGGATTTGGAAGTTTATACACAATTATTGTTAAAGCATTAACCATAAGCTAGACCAATATATTTGTATAAAACATAGCAATGCAATTTCATAATTTAAAACAATATAATTGCAAAAATTAGGTGCAATATGATCGAAGTATTGACTCGCCTTACTCAATATTCTGATACAGCTCAATATGTTGATAATCGCCTTGCTCAATATTCTGATAAAGCCCAATATTGTGGTAATCCTGGTCTTGTTCTTGTTTTGTCTCAGACTGTGGTCCCATCATAGTTTCAGATTCTATCTACGCAGAATACGTTTAAATCCAGGAGCGACTGAAAACAACCAAATGAAATACAATAAGTCCAAAGGCATTCAAACCAAAGAAAATACTTCGAATAAAAGCAAATATTTCTAACGACAAATTGGAAGGACAAAGTATTCTAGATGAAATTAATCATACCTAATGGAGTGGATGAAGGAAATACTTCAAGTGAAGTATAACCGAGGAAGTTGATGAAGGAAATACTACAAACAAGATATATCCAAAGGAGTTGATGAAGGAAATACTTTAGACCAAACTAGATAAATCCAACAGGAAGACAGAGAATGTCCGCAGGAACATTACTCACTAGTTACCTAGATGGAAAAGATTACCTAGTTAGGTAATACTCTCAGATCTTCTTTTGGATCATGAAGGGTTCTGCTACTGAGAACGGATACTAACGGACGATACCTAGGGCCTAGGTGATGTCGTTTTCCTTAACAGGCCACCTAGTACTCACAAGCACTCTCTCCAGGCATTCTATGTATACATCCACTGTGATCCTACAGTCAAAATCAATCCTCTTGTATGCTCCCCTCTTTCGGCAGACTTTGATGGTGATTGCGTGCACATCTATTATCTATATGAGAGCATACCACCACTGCTCATGCGGCACCTAGCTACTCTTAAGGATTATTTTAGTTATTATTTCCTATTTACCGATGAAGTTCCATGTGAGCCAGGTATGACCTATGTATAAATGCGGGGTTCACTCTGGGTAAACATAAGTCTCACCACCACATGAGACCTAGCTCATTTAATAGTTTATCTTATTGATTTATATTTATCAAGGAAATTCCATAAGCTTTTAACTGAAATTTCTAAGCTTTGACTAGACTCTAGTGTTACCTCCTTAGTGTCAATATTACTAATGGTCAACACGGGCACATTAATTGACCTAAGTAATATGGTGACTTATTCTTAATATCACATCATAAGCCAATAATACTACATTGGGTTAGCCTCAACCGAAAACCCAAAACAACAGCTTAATGGTTGTAGCATCCTATTGTCATGTAGGCACCTTTTTAAGTGTTTAAAATTATCTTGACAATGCCATAAAGCACTAGCATTGTCCTAGTAGTAATTCCTGACTTCTTACCTTGTTCAGATTTCAAAAGGAATGGAACTCAACCATTAGTAAGACACTAGCAAAGTTTAACAGTTTTAGCCTCACCCCTGATTTAGGTCCTTTTCTTTTTAAACTAAATTATAATTGCATTTTATTGATAATCGGTTAATGGCTAATTGTTGGAATAACTCTTAAATTAGTTTTTAACTAAATTTGTTAGAAAGACAATGGCTGATTGAGTACTTATCTGATTACAACAATGGTCTATTCATCATCCTTTCGTATACAAGACTGTACATATGTATAGGTACATACTTCTAGCATTCTCTAATTAACCTACTAACGGTCATCTAGATGGATTTGGTTCTTTATCTGAAGGCTTAATAGCACCGATTGAAATGCCACTACTATTCACTACATTAATCACCTTAAATTACTTGCAAATCGAACTAGTAATGTATTCGTGGCCTGTAACCTACACTAATTAATTAATAATTCCTAAATTCCATCCTAACTCATTTTAGCTAACCATACATTTATACTTAATTAATCATCTAGCATTAACTGAGTTAATTAAGCAAATGGAATGCTACTAGCTGATTATCTTATTAAATGATCCATTGGTTAGATTTGTGCTTACTAATGTAAGTTTTACTCACTGATTAATAATGCTAGATAGTTAACTGGAATATGCCACACTATATACCCTAATCACTTTATAACAACATCACCTGACATTGCAAAGTGCTAGCTTCTATAACTAACAAACCTATACTTACTTTCTAATGATCTTCAAGTTTCCATTGAACCTGTTATCAATCACTTACTAATTAACTACTAACTATATAACATGATCTACTTAACTATAAAAGGGTGGAGTCCACTGTCAGTTGAACTTACATTTTTCATACTTCCTAGCTAAAACCCTCTCCTAATGCTAAACGATGTTAGCACACTAATTCATCCACTGACCTCCACTTACCTACATAAGGATGCTATTCAGTTTGATCATTCTACTAATCCTCTACTTACTTGACTCACTAATGTACTTAATTAACTATGTACTTGACAGTTGCAATACTTACTGATCTGGGACACTACAATACCACTAGCTAGCTACTGACAGATGGCCCTTAGTTCAAACTTGCCTTTGCATCATATTGACAACAGGTCTGATTATCCATGTAGTTATCCTGTTAATCAATTGATTTGTCCACTTAATGTTGCTATCTCATTAGCAAACTAATTACCTGATTAATAACTCCTAATTCAATGGGCCCTGTCACCATACGTGCATACATACAACAAGAGAGAAACAGGGACATGGAGGGAGGGTTCACCTGTAGAGAGACAGAGACATTCTCAGAGGCATTCATACAAACATACAAAGGACAAGAAGGAGGAAACAGAAGGCGGCTCGGCCATGGCTTATCGCCGGTAGTCGGAAGGTCGATGGCGGCCACGGGTGGTGAAAATGGAATGCCGATGTCATGGTGAGCTCCTGGGTGGTGGAGGCACGCCCGGGGGTGGTCGGGATCGGCGGGGCGACTGCGTGCGGCGGCCGACCGTGGAGGAGGGGAGGGGCGCCGGTGCCGGAGAGGAAGAGAGGGAGGTTTAGTGCGCGTATGAGCGGGAGGCAAGTGTGGGGAACTCACCGGGGCTATCAATGGCGGTGGGGACTGGGGAGGTGCTGGAGCGGGCTGGCGGCGGAAGCCCGTGGCGGCACGGAGGGCTTGGCGCGGCGCTGGCGGAGCTTGAGGTGGGCAACAGGGTCCGAGCTCCGGGCCTTGGCGGTGGTAAGGGCGCCGGCGCGTCTGCAGAGACCATGACCGGCGGCGGCGTAGTCGCCCTCGTCACGCTCATCGCCGGTGGCCGTGGTGGCGCTCTGGCAGGGAGCAGGCCGCCAATATGAAGGAGGTGCGGGCGCCGGCCGAGCCCCGGAGGAGAAGAAGTCTTTGGGGTGGCCAAGCGATGGAGGGCCGACGGCGCATGGGCTCAAGGGTGTTGAAACCAAACCAAAGAAAGCGATCACATGATGTGCTTCATGTTGTCGCTTGCTTGTACACGCTTATACGTGGGGCCGACGCATACGCACTCTACATGAGGTGAACTCCAAAAGCAGAGAGAGACGATGGAGTTTTTTCTTTGGTGCTTGCATTTGGAAAAAGCCTCGCTCTCACCTTTGTTTTCTATTCCTTTATATATTGTTTACATCCAACGAACTCACGACCAACTAACCGTGAGGAGATAACTCTTGGCTGATTACAAGCAAATCAACTAATGCTTATCTAATAGACTAACCACTAATCTTTAACAACTACTAGCTATCACGGAAACTCGTCACGTGAACAACTATGAGACTCTAAGCAGCTGCTTGCATGCGGCTCCTTGGACCAACGGACTCTTATCCAACTAACAAACTCAAAAAACTAAATATGTCAAGATTATGGTTAACAATTTCCCTCCTAATCTTGACACTTCAACTCTAACTTGTTGCGACAGCTGACTTAGACTCGGCAAGTAAAACGGAAACTAATACTTAAACAAAGATTATCTAACAATCACTCCCTAATCTTTGTATGCGTACTTATATTTCGTGTCTTTGCCGATTGGACTCAACTTCAACATGGCTCTCACACACTCGGCGAAGGCGGTGGCACAACTTCGAACACGTCTTGGGCCTTTGCCAGTTGGACTCGACTTCAACTTGGCTCACACTTTACTTTTCCGAAGGCGGTGGCACAACTCAAACACGTCTTGGACTCTTACTCATTGAGGCGATCGGTCTCAACTTCGACTTGCACCCCAACTCGTACTCAACTCGGGGCGATCGGTCTCAACTTCGACTTGCCCAACTTGTACTCAACATCCCTCGCCGCCTTTCGATGATCGGCACCAAGATACATCGTCTTCAACGCCTTTCACGCAGCTTTGGCCGTCTCCTTTTCGGCCAGTAGGAAGAGCGTCGACGTTGCCTCGTCACCGGTGACACCACTCCCCGGAGAACGCGACATAATCTTGGGCACAAATCAAAAACTTAGGCTCCTCCTCGTCACGGTGCCGCATGCACCGTCTGATGCATTGGTCTCGCCGATCGAGTCGTCGTGCCCATTGTGCACTCTGCCGCCATTGCGCCGATGCGCCGGGATCCGCCCGCGGCGCATTCCGTCTCACCGCCACAGGGTCACCCATATATCCTTCGCCATGGCTCGCCGCCGCCGCGCCCTCGGACATTGCCGCACGCCGCCAAATCACGCCGTATATGCCACCCCGGGAGTCGAGATCACCTCTCCCGGGGAAGCAACTTTGAACCTAGAGCTCTGATACCACTTGTTGAAACCAAACCAAAGAAAGCGATCACATGATGTGCTTCATGTTGTCGCTTGCTTGTACACGCTATCGTGGGGCCTTGCATACGCACTCTACATGAGGTGAACTCCAAAACAGGAGAGAGCGATGGAGTTTTTTTTCTTTGGTGCTTGCATTGGAAAAAGCCTCGGCTCTCACCTTTGTTTTCTATTCCTTTATATATTGTTTACATCCAACGAACTCACTGACCAACTAACGTGAGGAGATAACTCTTAGTGATTACAAGCAAATCAACTAATGCTTATCTAATAGACTAACCACTAATCTTTAACAACTACTAGCTATCACGGAAACTCGTCACGTGAGCAACTAACAGACTCTAAGCAACTGCTTGCATGCAGCTCCTTGGACCAACGGACTCTTATCCAACTAACAAACTCAAAAAACTAAATATGTCAAGATTATGGTTAAAAAAGGGCGCGAGTAGGGGGAAGCGGGGAGGCGGTGGGAGAGCACGGCGGGCCGGGAGGGGCGGCGAGCAAAGGGGCGGCATGGGGGAGTGGAGGCTGGGGAGGACGGGTCGGCCATGGAGAGCTAGGAGAGAGAGGAAGGTGGAGGGGCCGATGGTGGCCGCTGGAGCTCTACGCGAGAAAGGTAGGGAAGGGGGAAGATCGAGCGGTAGGGAGGGGCTTATGTAGATGTATTGGCGACGCACTCAGCAAGAGCTGGTGGGATGGGCGCGGCATTGATGAAGGCGGCGCAAGCAGGCAGCACAGTGATGCTTGGGCGATGACCGATCGGCGGATTCAGCGGCATGGCTGCTATGTGGAGCGAATGTTAGAGCGGTGGACACCGGGAGAGAGAAAGCACTGCCGATGCAGCCTGGACGAAGGTGATAATGCGCTACACATTGGCTTGGTTTGGCTGTATCAAGCTCGGACACTTGACCGGCCAGAGGAACAGTACATGAGGGAAAGGAACGATGAAGAAAAATTTGAGAAATAGGAAGGAGACAGAATTTCAGGTTTGCTAAAAATTATGATTCTTGCTTTAAGAAATTCTTATGTAAATAAGACCTGTTATTTGTTAAAGAATTCTAATTGTGTTTTTGATCCTTTTGGAGTATTAAGTTTTATAATTTATGCTGTCGACCTAATTAGGGTTTATACTCTATGCAATATTAAAAGGGCAACACCTTAAGTTTATTTTACTTTTGCATTTAATGTTTCTAGGTTCCCATATTTAGGATTTTCGTTTGTCATTACTTGTGTCGACGGAAAGATAATGCAATTCAATTAACTCATAAGAATGCAGGCAAATAGATTGACAACAGATAATACACAAAAAGTTTTAAAAACCCTGTATTTTTATATTCGGATACTTTTGGGATGTTACACTTTCCGAATCACAAGAACACTTACAAACACATATTCTACCGTCTCACCTCTAATCTAGCATCTCTTCAACTTTCCCTTCCCACATAGTTAATTTCATCAATTGAGACACTACTACAGAAAAGGCCTTCACAGACAGTTCAAAAACGTCATTACAGACGGTTTCGTGAGCCGTCTGAATTTATGGGTCAGTGATGACATGAGGTCATCACGAGCGGTTTTGAACCGCTCATGATGCATGCTATCCTGAGCGATTATTAACTTCAGAACCGTCGTGATATATGACTATCACGCAGCGGTTCGTGTTCGTAACCGTCTGTGATAACTATCTATCACGAGACGGTTCGTAACACGAACCTTTGTGATATATAATAAAATATCATATATGCTTGTGCCTTTATAAATATATATATATATATATATATATATATATATATATAAGCAGTGTTTTAAAGGCACAATATATACCATCGCTGAAGTTTTATAGAGAAGAGATGAGGAATAGAATGGTAGGACATATATGTACCTGGGACGCAAGGGATGAGAACTTGACCTGGGACACAAATATGAAAAGTTAATTGCAGCCAAGCCCCATCCGAACCACATCGATCCCATGTAAGCTAACCAAGCACAAAGAACCGGCATCAATAACCCTCAGCACCCATCAGAGAGCATTAACCAAACCCACCATTTTACCCCATTCCTTTTTGTCAATCTGAACCCACAGCTTGAACTAAGCAAGATGCACAGAATGCACATACACCAATAGCCCACAGTTTACATCATAGAGCAAAGGGGACTATTAATATGAACTAATTATTAATTCAATTTCAGCATAAGACTATTAACCTCATTACATCACAGAGCAAAGGGGACTATTAATATGAACTAATTATCAATTCAATTTCAGCATAAGACTACAAACGATATAATATATATATACATACATACATACATACATACATACATACATATATATATATATATATATATATATATATATATATATATATATATATATTTTAAAGGCACAAGATCCTTTGCTTGGAATTTTTATAGAGAAGAGATGAGGAATAGAATGGTAGGGCGATATGTACACGGGACGCAAGGGAGGAGAACTTGACACAGGACACAAATATAAAAAGTTAATTGCAGCCAAGCCCTATCCGAACCACATCGATCCCATGTAAGCTAACCAAGCACAAAGAACCGGCATCAATAACCCTCAGAACCCATCAGAGAGCATTAACCAAACCCACCATTTTGCCCCATTCCTTTTTGTCAATCTGAACCCACAGCTTGAACTAAACAAGATGCACAGAATGCATATACACCAATAGCCCTCAGTTTATATCATAGAGCAAGGGGACTATTAATATGAACTAATTATTAATTCAATTTCAGCATAAGACTATTAACCTCATTACATCACAGAGCAAGGGAATTATTAATATGAACTAATTATCAATTCAATTTCAGCATAAGACTATTAACATCATTACATCACAGAGTAAGGTAGGGTGATACCTCGATCATAAATAAGCAACCACTGGCGGCGACCCCACCACCAGCACAACCCTCATCCATCTCCTTCACCTTGCATAAATCACACAAACATCAGGACACAACTTAAGGCTCAAGCATAAAAATCAAACTCAACAAAAGACATTAAGCTAATAGATCTAGAGGAGAATGGAGGGAGGATGGGGAAAGCAAAGCCCCGCCAGGGCCCGAGCGCAGGAGGCCGAGCAGGACAACCAAGCCATGGCGGCGCAGATGACATGCGGGGTGGCGGCGTCACTGTAGTTGTGGCATGACCCTGACACTGCACAAGACACTATGACTATCGTACGATCTTGTGAAGTGCAGAGTGGTGTCACAACCTGCGGCGACGGCGACAGGGTCGGGCGGCGACGGTGATGGGGTCGGGCGGCAGCGTCAAGGTGGGGAGGGGAACGGATGAGAGTAAATGCGCTGGGGAGTGACGAGTTAGGGCGAGCGCAAACCCTAGCTAGCGGCGCTAGGGAGTGACGAGTTAGGGCGAGCGCAAACCCTAGCGGCCGGGCTCCTACTAATAAAGAGACTTATCACAGACGGTTCTATTATGGAACCGTTAGTGATAATTATCACAGACGGTTCCATAATGGAACCGTCTGTGAAATAGTTTTTCCTCAAGTATATTTATCTTGTATATACACTTAAATGGTCTGTGAAACAGCGTAGCCAGTCGCTTACAAAAATATTAAAAAAAAGTAGAAACCTATAATTAAACAAAGTTTTTCTAGTGGCGGAGGTAGGCTGCTATCTCCGTCTTCAATACTTCATAGGCGATGGCGTCGACATCGGACGGTTCCTGATCATCAGCGAACGAAGCCTGAAATGCGTCCATTCGCTGACGCGCTTGTTCGAGTGTCTCCCAAAGACCCTTAGACTGTTGAACCATGAAGAATTGAGCCCATAGGCTCTCTTCCCTTGCTTGAGGGGTCTCGGCTTGGTCGACTTCGATGCATCGCCGCCTCGATTCTGTGATCCAAGTGACGGCAAGCCTCCTGGAGACGTGCAACGTCGTTTTGGAGGACCACATCGATGACGCGGTAAACTCGTCGAAAGTGGGAGATCACCCGGAAGACACGGCAGAGGAGGATGTCAAGACGGCGGAAGGTGGCCGTCACCTGCTCCGGCAAATTCTTGGCCGACGTAGGAGTGAAGACACTGTTGAAACAGTGTTCTTCTGCAAAAGACAGTTCAACGTCTGACGAGAGAGGTGCTCGTACAATGCGGCGGAGTAGGCCATCAATGCGGCGACAAGGAAGACGCACCATTTACTTTTTTTAAAGTATGCGATGGGGATGATCATCTTCGATGGCGATGATCCTTTTATAAAACAAGGTATAAATTCGAGCGTGAGGCGAAGAGCGCGATCGGGTGCGAAGCGGATCGATGCGATGAAGAGACGATCGGGGCCGGCGGATGGCGGCGTAAGAAGAAAATGCATTGGGTACAGTGGCGATATTATCACGAGCGGTTATAACAAAAAAAACCGTCTCGTGATATGTGGTAATATCACGACGGTTATTGTTAAGAACCATCGTGATGTTTCACGAGCAGTTCTTTGTTGAAAACCGTCTCGTGATATGTAGCATTATCACATACGGTTATTAACAAGAATCGCTCGTGATACTTCAAACGGTTTTCAACATGAACCGTCGGTGATATTACCTCTTCACATACGGTTTTTAGCGCAGCCGAGAATACGAGCGGTCTCTAAACCAAAACCGTGCAGTGATTGCATATATCTGAGCGGTTTTGGTCAACCGTCTATGATGAGGCGTCTAGTATTAGCCTTTTTTGTAGTAGTGAGACCAAATAGTCTAGCAAGTTTAGCAATCTAAACAACGTTAATGGTCAAACCAGTTCATCAATGTTCCACACTTGTTAATAACTCCTTTGACTCCAATCAGGTATAAACATACTCATAGTCATAGTTCACAAGAACTACTAGAAATCAACATCAAATTAATCAACTACACTTTCAAGGATATTAGATAAGATTAATTATGTACCACGCTACATACCCAACTTCATAACCAACACCATATCAATTAATGTTCTACGATTACAACCTCTCACCTAATCATGGCATGACATCACTAAAGGGTTTTAACATTTTTCTTTCATAAAAAAGAGGCATTAACTTTAACACTCAAATTACTCCAAAAGAGCTACGTAAGATCAATGTTCCACGTGATAAAGAACTTACAATTGATTATTTCTGTTATTCAAAATACCAAGCAAAATAAATGAGTCATGTTTCCTAACAAGAAAGGCAGAATTCTCGTGAAAAGAACAACTTGCAAATTAACGGAGTTCACAAGAAACAACAATGGATCAACCATCGGGAGAATGAATAATCACTTTATGGAACCAATAAAGAATGGGAACCCATCAACTGTATTATAACCACTAGCTAACAAAAATTCATCAACTGCAAGAAATTGTACCCAGAATAATTGATACAAACCCAAGAAAAACAACATCTTTTCTAAATAAACTCATTCCCAACCTCTGTAACTAAGTTACCCAAGGAAAGCCCTTCACTAATCTCGTAGCACAAGCAGTGGTACAACCTGGCCATGCACATGGCCACAACCACGATCTCTATCCCTCGACATGACTAACATCACAATAACAACCATATAATTAAATTATAAGCATACAAGATCATTTCATAACATGAATCATCAATACAACGTAACGGAAGCGTAAAACATAATGCTTGACCCATCCCATCCTACTGTGCACCAGTGTGTCAAGTTTTAAGTTAATTAACCATTAGCAAATTTTAGTTAATTTTACTAATCCTAAAGCAAATTTTAGCAAATTAAGTTTACCTATGTTGTTAATCTATTCACCACGGACCTAAAGCCCGCTCTAATACCAACTGTAACACCCTGGCCCAATGCGGAGCCCAAAATGCCACTAACTACACTAACTATCAATTTTAACATCAATTTATAATAAATTACAGCAAGCATCTTAACGATAAAACCCATCCACGGGTCACATGAAAACAAGTATAGTGAAATAACAATCATAGATAATTAATCTCTAGGAAGCATAGCAAGATAATAATTCAAGAACAACGCAAAACCAATCGAATAGGTCTACTGAATGAATATTCAACTCCAACCTATCATCTAAGGTTATTTAACACCATCATGTCCTAAATATAAATCACCATGCTATAATAAAAATTTCTATTGTCCAATGAGTTAAATAATTGGGTGTAGGTTGAGACTCAAAGTGCGCTAGCCGTTCCCGAGTGAAACGTTATCAACGATTACCTAAAAACAACAATACAACAATAATGAATCCAAGACTCAGCAAATACATAATAAAGTCATAAACAACAGTTTATCAACCATAATCAATGTTATTATCATCATCTATCTATTTAATGCCATTCTCATACTCAAATAAACCAGCCATATTCCATATAAGTAACGTTGCACAATTTAACAATTTACTCATATATGCGAATGCACCATCATGCTCATGCTCATATGCATCTCATCAGCTGATATCGGTATAGCGGAGTGTTCACCTGTTGATGACACACTCTATCCTTCACCCCCGTGAAGTCCCCACCAAAGTAGGATTTTATCTAGAACACTCTGGACTAGTCATGTATCTTTCTCACCGACCTCACCGGAATATTTACATGACTCTCTCACCGACCTGGCTCGTGCAACTCATCTCATGATGAATGTAAATAATACAATATCTTTAATTATTCATCAACATAATTCATCTCATTAATTCAATATCTCATTCTCATTAACTCAATGTTATCAATATCATGCATAAGAGTAAGCTTAATGAAAGCATAACAAATAGCATGATAAATAATATCAATGACAGTGGCGAATAACCCGTTGTTCACCACTCTATCATGTACTTGCCTCTTATCCTTGTGACGCTGGAGAGCGAAACGGCGGTAATGCACACAAGACCACACATTTCCCGGATAAACAATCCAAAACACATCTCAAAACCATACATTACAGCACCTACACTTTATTCTAACCAACACATGTCTGCGCCACACCGACACTTTTGAACCGAAACTAACGTACACACTACCCGCTGTCCCAGTAGTAAAATGGTCATGTCTTACTCATATGAACTACAAATTCGACCATCCAAGACTTTCGGGAATTCTCACGAAACAGCCTACATTTTACTAGTTATGACTAAACTCTAATTCTACCATCTTCTACCCCATTTATTTACCCAAAGACCGATCCAGATTTTGTTAGAACAGTAAGATTCACAATTTTATATCTTTAATTCTACAACTTGAACATATATGAATAATATGAGTTCTGGAAACTACACAAGATTTCATACAATATTCAAGTTGCCACCATAATTTAATTTTACGAACTTCTATATGAAACCGACCCTTCTTTATGACGTCTACCAGCTACGTCCAAAATTAGGATAGTGACCTTCCTGAGACCATATCTTTCTGCTCGCTACTCTGATTCTATTGTTACAGACCTTCCTGGAAAGATAACGAAATTTTCTAAAACTTTTATTATTGAACGAAATCCCGAATCCTACCGTAATCACCTCTAATTTTTCCCGTAAGGTTTTGCGTCGAAATTAGACGAACTAGGGCTTATAGAAAACTACCCTTCTCTTGGACCAATCGATCTACGAATCAAATAGCGATGAACCTAAGGCCAACTAAAGGCTACCAGATTGTTACCCTTGAAGGAAAAAAAATCGAGGAAGAATGTGATGCCCTTCTTTCCTCCTTTCCCTACCCTTCCTCTTCCCTCCTTGTTCCTTCCCCTTGCTAGCCTTCCTCTCCTTGCTGCCTTTTCCTTAGTCTATATAGAAAATCGGCAGCAGCTACTTTTCCCATAATCTATTTCTCTCTCTAGCTCACAATCTCTCTCTCTTGCTGTAGCATGCACAAGCATGCGTATGGGTGCTAGCTATAAGTGGCAGCGGCAGCACATTCATTTGCTGCAGCCATGCAGCACAGGGGCAGCATTGATGGCGCTAAGGATGCATGCGTGCGAAGGGCAGCAGCATGGGAATAGGGCTGCGCTGCATGCAAAACAGGAAGCAGGGTGTTGGGGATCAGCGCAAGGGGCTACAGCGGCCTGGGTGCAGGGCGTAGGGGTAGCAGCTTGCTGCACGCTGGAGGCGGCGACCGAAAAGGGCAGGGGTGGCACGGAGAGAGGTGGGTAGCGTCTGTTTGGGAGCCGCCCCTGGCTGGACTTAAGGGCCAGTCAGTTACCCCCTTGGACCAAAAGGCCGTGAGTCGAAGGCCTGAGTTTTAATTCTTCACTTCGAAATATGAAATTCTACTTTAATTCTAGCTTAATTTCCTTTCTCACTCCTTTAATTCCGTAAAGTTTAAACGGGATATTATACTTTGGTTGTGGCTTAAATCAAGAGATGGGGTTAGTTAGGTCCGGTGACACTCGTTGGGGTTCTCATTATAGAACTATTTTGCACATTATTGGTATGTATTCAACAATCTGCAAACATATAGCTTGGAAAATACCCCTCACAGAAGAATGATTGGCCAAAAATACAGGCTATGGTGGGAGCCATTGAGTCATTTGACTTTGTTTTCAATGCACACTTGATGCTTGTCATACTTAGATATACAGATGAGTTGTCTCATTCTTTGCAAAAGAGAGACCAATATATTATTAATGTTATGACACTTGTTAATTTGGCTAAGAATAGAATGCAATGAATGAGGTGTGATAGGTGGGAAGAATTTCTTCAAGAAAAGATAACATCATTTTGCACTAAACATGGCATCAAAGGTCCTAAGCCGGATGGTAGATATGTACCTTATGAAAAATCATCACGTTTTTACCCAAAACAAACAAATGATGATCATTTTAGAAGAGAAGTGTATCTTGGCATCATTGATAATGTTCTCCAAGAGCTTGACAATTGGTTTGACAAGGTTAATATGTAGTTGCTAGTTTGCATGTCCACTTTAAATCCTATGAATTCATTTTCTTCTTATGATAGGGACAAAGTGCTTACCTTTACTAACTTTTATCCTAATGATTTTTCAAGCACGTATTTAATGAAACTTTCTTTTCAACTTGATAACTTCATTAATGATATGCGAAGCGATGATATATTTAAGGGCCTAAAGAATCTCGGTGAGCTTTTTACTAAGCTTGTTGAAACAAGGAAACATGACATTTATAAGTTAGTGTACTTGCTTCTCAAATTGGTATTGCTCGTACAGGTGGCAACGACGAGCGTTGAAAGAGTATTTTCACTGATGAATCTTGTGAAGAACAAGTTGAGAAATAGTATGGGTGATCAAGTATTGAATGATTGTTTAGTCACCTTTATATAGAGCGAGATATCTTCTCGAAGGTTAGTGATGATGATATAATCAAGTGTTTCCAAGGAATGAGATCGTGTCGTGTGGTATTGTGATTTCTATTAGCTATTTAGGACTCTTTTATTCATGTAAGATTTTATTTAAACTATTTGTATTGCAGTATTAACTAATTTCGAACTCTTTTGTGTAATTGTATTGAACTTATGAAATTACTTATGTGTCGTATAAGTTTTTTTAAAATTTTAAAGTATACACCACCATCGTTAAATTCCTGACCGCTGCATAAAAGTACCAAAAGTTTGCAAGTCAAGGACAGTGGATAGATGGGAGGGGAGGGTGAGAGTCTGAGATAGGTAACCGAGACAAACCGACTTTTATGAAAACAGGGAGGTTGTAATGTTATTATTTGAACAACTATGGCTCGTTTGGATGAGCTGGCCGGTTCACTCAAGATCCCGCCCGTCATAAATTCCAAATGATGGCTAACTTTGCTCTTCATAGCATATATAGATCACTTCAACCTAGAAAATTGTAGCTACCAAGCTCAATGTAAAACAATCCGTGAATGCAGAATTACCATTTTTCTCATGTTAAAACAGTACGTATTAACTAATGAATTGTAGCTAGCCTTCTCTACAAGAACACATTCATGTATTAAAAGCCACACGAGCTTTGTGTGGAACAAACATCTGTTAATTTATCACTCACAATGCATACATCTGATATCATAAACATAAAAGAACACTTGTAAGAGGAACCCAGTTAATCAAATGTTATAAAAGATAAGTAAATCTAACAATCCAAAATCAAAAAAGGAATTTAAACAAGATCTACCACATAATAGTAGATAGAAAACCATTTGTAAACATAACCAGCACCGAGAACATTCGAGTCTAATTCAAGTTTTGCATTTCATGGGTCTGTTTGAAGGCCAAGAATTATTATATAATGTAAAATACTACGGCAAAATAGAGCAAACAAACCACAGTACCAGACAATATAAAAATCCTAATGAAAAAGCATTTCCAATGAAAACACAGGTCCAAGCCCATAGCATCCCAAGCATGACTTTCAATAAACTAATAACACCTAGTTTAGGGCTCCATATCCTCGCTCTGCTGCGGCAGCTCATTCAGGTCGAAGCCACGGTCCACAGTGCCGAGAATCTCAGGTGTGATCACCGGCGCTGGCAGCTCCTCTGCAGCGTCAACAAGCATCCCCGCAGGCTCTGACAGCTCCATAGTATAATCATCCAGCCTGTTCACCTCCTGCGGTGGATGCAGAGCCTCATCAGCTAGCGGCACAGGCAGATGCACAATGTCATCAGCCGGTAGCAGTTCCAGCCTTGGCGACTGGACGGTGTCACCAGCCATCGGCATTGACGGCTGCATGTTCAGAACTGTCGGCAGCACCACCGGCCCTGGTGGCTTCACGGTATCATCTGCCAGCGGCGCCGATGGCTGCAAGATTTCTTCAGTTTGTGGCATTGTCCTGTATTGCTGCAACCTGTGCCGACGCTTGTGCCCGCCGAGCGCCTGCCCCGTTGGGAACCACAGCCCGCACTTGTTACACACGTACATCCCGGAGCACCGGTCACCTCTAGAGCTGCTGGCACCGTCATCAAGTCGGCTGTGCTTGGCCTTGTTGTGACTAGACTTGTGACCTCCCAGGGCCTGGTATGTCGGGAAACACTTGTAGCATGTCGTACACATGAACCCCCCTTCCAAAACTGGCGGTGCCTTCTGTACGATGTCCTCGCTAACTGTTTCAGGCAGTGTTATCAACACCTCTGCGACTTCCTTCGTTTGCTTCATGTCCTCGCTTCCCTCCTCATCAGAGCTGGTCATCTCACCGGTGACCTCGATCGCATGGGCGACATTCTCTGGCTGCCACTCAGAAGCCATGGATATCTTCATGAGGGTAAATGAGGCCTCCCAGATCTTCTTACAGACATGCTTGTCTGTCACAGGTGATATCGGCGGTTCTGGCTTTATGCGCAGGCTCTTGTACCCCTTCCGCCGGTGACTCGCCATGTGTCCGTTCAGTGCGTTGATCGTCTGGAAGCTCTTGCCACAATGATGGCACACCTGGGCCTCGCTGCCGCAGACAACGCCACCCTCAGAATTTGCCATTGACTCAATTCCAATGATTACACCCTCAGCATTGTCCGCCTTAGGATTTTCAGACGAACCAATTTCATTTATCCTAATCACAGTGTTATCCATGGTGACATTTTCCAATGATGCAACTCCGTCAATTTCCATGACAACATTGCTTACCTCAGTAACACCGTCGATTCCTTTCCCAGCGTCCTCTACCTCAGTGTTCTGCAACAAAAGGATTCCATTGTGAGAGTCATTGTTGCCGATCTCAGACTTTTCCAATAAAGGGATTGTATTCTCAGCGTTGCTAACAGCAGCATTTTGCAAAGTATCACTTCCGCTCTTCTCGTCACTCAAGCTCAGCTCCTGTGACGACATGGGAGTTTCACTCGGAAGCGTTCCATACTTGCCGACTTTAAACTTCAGAACCACGCCGCTCCTTGCGACCCTACGCACGAACAGCTCTCCACTGGACTCCTTTTTTGCCACATTTCCGTTGTCCATAGCTAGGGTGGATGAGCTTTACTAAGAGGGGAGTGGTACTTGAAACAGTATGGCGGTGTACAGCCTTGCGCAACTTAATTGCTGTCTCTCTCTATCTTATCTGGTGTGCTGGTGTGGTTGTGTCCTTTTGACGAGAGCAAAGAAAACCTCTTTTTTGTCGTTTTTTTAGGGCACTCCTTGCCCTTTATGCCACAGAGGGTAAACTGAATCCTACTGAATCTCAAAAACCTCTCTTGAAAGACTTCAGCGATGTTTACCTGGAAAGTAAAAGACACAAGGTAAATATCAGTTGTATGACCAGGAATTAATCAGAATAATAAAAGCAAAAGAAATCACAGCTTTTATTGAACATATAAACAAACTAACATAATATTTTTGGAGATTTTAAAAAATACCATAGTTTCTCAAAAAACAATAGTATTGAAAATTGTGTGGTGTTTGGGTGGAACAAACACTATTCAAAATTGTAGTTTTCTAAATTCCATGGTATTTTTTGAGCCTTCAACCGAGAAACAAAGCGGCCGCAACTCCTACAGATCCCATCTCTATTCTCCCCCATAAAGTGCTACGCACCCTTTTTTCTCATACGTGCAGGTCCGTACCAGAAGGGGTTGCAGCATGATGGCACAGGACCCATTATTCACTGCTTCCCTGGGAACTTCCATCATGTTTCCCTCTCTCTCTCTCTCCTCCTTTTTTTTTTTTTTTTTTTTTTTGCTGCCGCACAAGCACAAGTACTCTCCTATAACCTAGTAGTATTTTCCTGTCAAATTAACTCCTCCTCTCCTTGTATCCACCCTGAGGCCGCACTTAAGAGCTTCATGTGGAGTTCAAGTTACTTCAAGATTTCATGTCTACGAAAAACTATGGGCCTTGTTGACGTTTCAAAGTTTTTGAACCAGCTAGATCGTTCCACTAATGAAAGTATTGCCTATATAATTTTGTTGAACAGTGGCATATGCAGAAAGGAGATTTTCTATATTGGAGCTATTGAACTACTACTTGTGTTCTATAATGATACACGAAAAGCATGATGAATTAGCTAAGGTATAGCACTTGAAATTGATGTTTTGGGAGGATTGATTATGAAGAACTAATTGAAGAATTCTTTGCAAAGAATGCTAGAAGAATCATGCTTTTCAAATAAAAGTTAGATATATACTAATTTACAGAATTTTTAGTGGGATGTAGTAGTTCGTAATGTAAGAAACAAATTGTATTACAAACAGTTAAAATACGAAAAATATGATTTAAAACCTTGATAACAATTATCATAGTAAAAGAGAAATGATTTTTATTTTGGTAATCGACATTTCGTAGGTGCAGAGACTAATTTAGATTTAGCACATGGCCCCTAAATGTCAGGTACAACCCTTGGCACGTGCCTATATGTTGTTTGCATGAACTTGTTCAAAGACTAAAGTCGTAGAGATTGTCAAGTTAGCACATCATATGCACCTACGGAGTGGTCATGAGCATGCCATTAGCTTGGCCTCAATGGAAAAGCCCTAACCAGATATGATCTTTTGATATATGAAAGTAGAGCTTTAAACGATAAGTATCATGTAGGATTATATGTCTGTGAAGCACTGAAAGTACTTTTTAAACAAAAATACTACAGTAAATACTACGATTAACAAACACGCTGTGGTTTTCTCTAAACTGCAAAAAAAAAAAATGTAGTATTCATAAACTGTGGTTCAAATAGTATGGTTTGTAAATGTTGTGACATTCACACATGCCCTAGGTAAGAAATGTTATTTTAGTTGAAAAATAAATTAACAGATGGCACGCATAATGTAGAGGAGAAAGATCAATACATCTTCTGTCATAACAAAAATGTATCTAAACCACAGTCCAAGCAAATGCAACATATTTTCATGCAAAGAAAAATTAATATATATTTGGTGTCGTCCCAATTACAAGGGATAACAAGAAGCCAAGATTTAGGCTGTCCATGTGAGAAGAGAAACAAGAATCAGGGTAGTTGTGCAGATCCGCTTCAAATTGTACCCCTGGTTTGGGGAATAAGATAGTTCAAAAGAACCAAGATCCCAATCTACTTAATTAGAGGAAAAAGAATATCTTAACCCAAATCATAAGAAAAAGTATCTCCTTGCCAGGGAGCACAGATTAAAAATCACTAGCATACATCAACCAAAACTAACTGAAGCTTGAAGAGTATCTTGTTATACCAAATCTTTGTCCTCCAGTTCAGAGAAACAGCTGCTCCAATCAAAGCAGGTACCTGCAGCAAAAACAACGAAGAAACCAAATTGATACGCTGGTAGTAATTTTTGCTGAAACATTTCACAACAGTGAAAGTAAATACATTTTAAAACGCTCTACGATTTGAATATCCTTGCAATACGCACGCACACACAACTAAAATCTTGTCCTACGAGGAGCTCACTTTACCTTTGCCGTGTAGTGAAACATGGGAAGGGAAGGGCACACAAGGCAAACAGGACGATTATTCGCATACGGATACAAAGAGGACATAGCACAGCTTGTTGTGTTTTACATACTATTAAGCAGCAACATCAAATAGAGGAAACCAAATTAATGTATCAATTATTTGTATCTAACTTTGCAAACCCGTTGGAGCTTGGTAACAACGTTTGACTTTTGTGCCAGTGAAATATGCCCAAGTAATAGTAATGACCGGACTTATCTGTTCGGTTACCATTGCAATTTTGCATTAAAAACATGACTGATGTGCTGCAATATATGCAAGAATACATCACGAAGTAATCTTTATTTTTGAAGTGAAACGCACATGTATTTACTCACATTGTATTTTTATTACTATTTTGTTGTGCCTACTGGTGTGTACAGCTATGGTGCGATTTGCTCTATGGCATCTTCGAATCAATTAACAGCATTGCACCAGGTCCCGTACTAATTTAGCTAACCATCAGAAAATAGATGCAGAGCCAGTCGTATACGCATCTGTTGTGGAATGCAGCTCAAATTAATTACTTAAATTACCAACCAAATTGATTCTTTTTTAGACCCAAAGTTGGTATATATCTTCTATATATGCTTACCTACTACACATTAAACATTAGCAGAAAAGATATTTCCTCGTGTATCATTTAGATCATTCTGAAGGGGTCGATCCACTCTATCTTTCCTTAATTATGTTTTAATTCTTCAGGTCCAACTTTGAACCAAAGGGCATTTTGAGTACCGCAAGTCTCTCACAGTCCAGTCCAATAACCCGCATGGCAAATTTTCTGTAACACCTTAACTTTCGCTTCGTTTTGAAATTTTATAATTTAAATAACCATTTTATTTTTAATTAATTAAAGCTTAATTTTAATTTTTGGAAATTACAAAAATTTAATATGAATAAACAAAACATGAATTAAGTCCAAAACTAATTTATTCCAGTTCCACTAGTTTTAGAGTATTTTCTGGAATTGTCATGGATTTTTCCGTGTTTATTTGCTATTTTTCATAGCTCATTTGGATTTTCTTTATTTTCTAAAAATGAAAAAATAATTTGAAAATCTCGCTCTTCGGACCATCTTCTCTATCTTTCTATCCTGGGCCAAAGCCCACTTCTTTCATCTACGTGAGCCCATTCCTCTCTCGCCTAGCCTGCTTCTGTTCAGCCCAGTCATGCCTGAGCCAGCCTAGCTCCATTATCGTCGCCTCCACTCGCCGACTGGTGGCCCCCAGCTATCGAGGCCTTCTTCCCAACCATGTCCGTACGAGACACTATAGCACCGCCACCGCCATGCCTCCTTGTGCTATAAAAGCCACACCTGAGCCTAGGTTTGAGCACCCCGATCAAGCTGCCCTCATCCCAAACCCCAAGTCGCCGCCTCGAAGTGTGTCGGGACCTGGAATTGTTAGATTCCAGACCCACTTGTGTTTATTGTCCTAGTCCCAAGATCAGTAGCTAGGACACACATTGAACAACATTCATATCATATCCATACACGAATAAATAAAATAGAGTAGTACGATATAGATAAACAACCAAAATTAAGTTATACATGACCAAGTTTTATATCACATGGGCCGACCAGCCAAATGGTTCATATAGCATAATGTTTGCAGCGGAAATAACGGTAAAAGAGGCACCAAAACCAGCAAGAATGCCTCAGCCCACCCATAGGCATCCGACTTTATTAAACTCTAGTAATTGGCATCATCATCGCCGAACCCATAGCATAAAAGTAACCGTAACCGATCAACGGGTCATCATTCATAGCTTCTGAATCTGTTCAACAAGCAATTGTGAGTAGCTTTGATTTACAATAATGAGTAATAGATTGCTTTTGAAAGTTATAAAAGCACTTGACATTGAGAAACAAATAATAATAATGTATAACTAGCATAAATAAACAAGTGGTTTGCTGCCACAACATTAAAACAATGCAAAGTCGTTTTCCCGAACAAGCTATGCATGGATTATGTGTCCACACATCACTCGAGCCATTTGCAAAACATAAAACTGCTCATTATGGGATATAACCAAGTGGTATCCATAATCAGAGACACAACTATTCAAATAGATTTACACTCTACAGACGTTGTTCAATTTTGCCCACACGACATAAACATCCCACCATGTCAACCATGTCACGCAATACCGAAGGTACCTGATTTGAGAGTTCATAACAGAGCTTGTACATGACCGGTCCTAACAACAAACCGCGCTATGATACCTTCTTAAGATATGGAGAGCTCTCCGAAATCCTAAGAAGTCATATGTTGTCTTGGTAAGATTTGTGGTCCTCACAAAGCCCCTACAAACATAGAGATCATATATCATGCCCGCAAAAGCCCAAAAGCCTATCAACTACCACCTGCGGTTTATTGCTAGTACATGGTGACTTATTATGCCAGGACCTCCCCATATGAGGCATGTGTGGTGTACAAATTTACTTGGGTCTACGGCAGAATAGGTCAGTCCCTAGTGACCTGGGTAAGAGAACCACAAACCAAGGTCTACACCTGCACCGGTCTCAACAAACACTTGTCCAAGTCTAAAACAAGTTTTAGTTTTCATTAGTTAACCAAAATAATAGAGGTACATCCTCTGGACATGTATACAAGTGTTTCCCATATTTTACCAATTTATCAAATTGTTCCAATCTATCGAAACTAGTATCCATATATGCATGGCTAAGCATCAACTAATTCATACCTTCTAAAATTCCACAAGTATTTGTACCAACAGTGGATAGCAATACTTGGAAATGGCAAGCTGAAGGAGATGACATGCACGAGAGGGTTATGAACTTAGGAGAAAAGCACGAGAAGATGGCAAAAAGGTGGTGGCCACGGCAAGAACTCATGGGTGCGTTATCTCCCTCCCGAGCGAGACAAATGGTGGAGAAAAAAATAGAGTAAAAAGGTGACTACAGTGATGGGAAGGGTCAAAAAAGAGCCGAGACCAATTATAAATAGTAAAATAATTTCAAAAGCAACAAAACCCAAATATTTTTGCATATTAAGGCATATCATGATTTTATATGAATTTATAAAAAAATATTCATTCAATTTGGAGTTCGTATGCCAAAGTTATTAACGTTTTAATTTTGCTCGGTTTGAAAAATCCTAAAATAATAAAAAGATAACATTGAAAGCGTATTCTCTGATGTCTACGCTTTCTAATAGAGAAAGTGTATTTTCTTCTGAGTTGAAAATGGCTTTTCTCATTTTTGTTTTATTTTTTTGGATTTTATTAACTTACAGGTGGGGCCTACTTGTGAGTAACTCATATTTCTATTTCTTGATTATATTTATAAAAATAGTAGTGGTCCCACATGTTATAGATTCACTATTTATTTAACTAAATGATTAAATCCTGATTTGATTTATTCCGCTGACAGTTGGGGTCCACATGTCAGTCTCTCGGTTTTTAAAACACGTTTTGAAACTAAGATAAGTGGTCCCACATATCCGTGACTCATTTACTAAATACATTTTAAATTAGATTTCTGATTAACTTTTCAACCGATCCCACTTGTCATACACTCACTACACTTAACCACTGTCACTTAGCACTAATCATCTCTTAATCCCATGGGGCCCACTAGTAGAGAGAGAAGAAGAGCAGCAGAGCTGCGCACATGGCCGAGCGCCATGGTAAGCTCGGCGACGGTGAGGCAAGTGTGGAAAGGCTCGGGGGAGCTCGGGAATGGAAAGGTGGTGTCATGGCGATGCTAGGGGTGTTGAAGATGGCTAGAGAGGTGGATGGAGTCAGTGTCATGGTGGCAAGATGCGGTGTGGAGCCTTGGGTAACATGGCATTCATGCCAGTGGCAAAGGCAAAGTGAATTTGAGGCTCAAATCGGCTCAGGGTGCTCAAGCTAACGATCATGGCTTGGGGCCCTAGGGTCGCTTGAGGTGAGTTGGCGGTGCCGTGAGATTCACTAATGATTATGGTGCAAACACACTACACTACCCAAAATAAAGGAGGCTTATGCTCTAGTAGCTCACCACGATCACGATGAAGCTGGCAATGAGGTTAGAGAAGGGCTGAGGCGGCTTGTCGGCAATGAATAGAGGTGGCGGCGGCAAGCTTAATGGTGACAGGTCATCTCGGTGGAGGATGCACAGCTTCAAGGGGGCTCATAGATGGAGAAATTGACCTTGGTGGTGTGAAGGAATCATCGGAGAAGGGTTGGCGCCAATGGTGGCGGTGGAGGCAGAGAGGTTCATGGTGACAGCTCAGTGTGGGCAAAGATTGCTGAAATGGACTGCACGAGAAGGTTCAGTGAGGTGAGGCGATGGTCAAACTGGACACGGAGTGGCCAGGGACTCACCGGTCGTGGAGATCTCCCATGGCTACTGTAGCACCAGAGATAGGGAAGAAGACCCGATTGCGGAGCTACACTGTATTAGAAGGACAAAGAAGTGAAGGGTTGAATGAGTGAGCTAAATGGCGCATAATGACGTGCGTGTTGAGGGCTTGGTTCACTGGGACACGTGAAGGGTTGAATGAGTGAGCTAAATGGCGCATAATGACGCGCGTGTTAAGGGCTTGGCTCACTGGGACACGCTCGAGCTTCGACGGAGCGTGTGCATTGGAGCTCGAGACGACGGTGTGTTCCAGGCGATACGGTGGATGAAACTTACTGTTAAGGGAGAAAATGGAATCGGCAATGGTGGATTAAGGTTTTGGCGTGACGGTGAGGTCATCAAGTAGTGAGGTAAGGACGAGATGATCGTTGGGAGGTTGTAGTCGGGCTCGGGTTCTCACGAGATGTTCGCGCGGCGACAAGACCCAGGCGAAGCAAAACAGTGGGCAGAGCAGGTGAGACTGGGTGACCTCTGTCCTCTCCCATGGGTGCTCAAGGATGACGGTAGCGGCGGCATGCTACAGGGCAAAGGCAATTGGCAGCGCAAGGTGGAAGAAGGTGCCTGATGTGTGAGCCTGAAACATCAGCAAGAGGAGCACGAGGTGCTAGCCTGGGCTATAGCAGCACACGAGAGGAGTTTGGATGGGCAGATTCGGCCCATTGGCTTGGCAGTAATTCAAATCGAGTTTTGATTTTTCAAACTAGCTGAAAGGTTTCCAAATTTTTAAACTTAGCAAACGGGTTCCACAATTTATGAATTTTTTTTGGAGGCTCCTGACATAGTATTTTTCCTTGCATAAATTTTCCAGAATTTTATGTGTTCTTTATTTTTATCGAAAATTCTTTTAATTTGTTATTTGCATGTAATTTCACTATTTGATTTATGCAAAAGTTCAAAAACATGCCCAAAGTATTTTTTTTGCACACATAAACATTCTCAAAATTATTCCCCCATTTAATTTTAATGCAATTATCCAAAATTGGAATTTTTGGGATGTTACAGACCTACCCCCTCCCCCCAAAGAATCTTGACCCTGAAATTCGGTGGGCTCGGTAAAGAAGTATGGAAATTCGGTTCTAAGGCGGTCTTCTCATTCCCATTTGGTCTCATCTTAAGTGTGGTTACTCCACTAAACTCTCATCATTTTGATGGTGCGGCTACGAGTGTGTCATACAGCTTCGTCTAGAATTTGAATCAGGTACTCCAGAGAAGTAACATTCGGTTGGAGATCGATGTTCTCCAACTGAGTGAGCTCGTTCAAAGTTTGCAGACACCTCTTAAGTTGTGACACGTGGAAGATGTGATGCACATCTAAAAGTTGAGGTGGCAGTTTCAATTGGTGTACCATTTCTCCTTTGCTTTTGACCATCCTGTACGACCCGATTTACCGAGGTGCCAGTTTTCCAAGGACATGGAAACGGCGGATGCCTCGCAACAGTGAGACCTTGAGATAAACAAAATTATTTACCTCGAAGCTCAGCTCGCGATGGTGATGGTCAGCATAGCTCTTTTGATGTGACTGTGCTTCTTTCAAGCAGCTCTTTATCGCGTCAACGTGCTTTTGCACTTCCTGAGTGATCGCCTGTCCAAAGAATTGGTTTTCTCCGACCTCGGACCAGAAGAGGGGTGTTGTACACTTCCTCCCATAAAGTTTTTCGAATGGGGACATTTTGGAGGCTAGACTGGAAGCTGTTGTTGTTGGAAAACTTAGCGAACACCAAGCATTTCCCCCAATTCGTGTTGTAGAACAGCACACAAGCTCTCAACATATCTTACAGGATCTAATTTGTCCTCTCCGTTTGGCCTCCCATTTGTGGGTGGAAAGTTGTGCTAAAGAATAGCTCGGTCCCCAATAGCTCATGCAAGCTATCCCAAAACCGTGAGGTGAACTGAGGACCTTGATCAGAAGTTATTATCTTCGGTACACTGTGTAGGCATACAATGTTGTTCATGTAGAGTTCCGTGAGTTTAGCGCCCTTATAGGTGGTGTTAACCGAAATGAAGTGTGCCACATTGGTTAAGCGGTCGATAATAACCCATATCGAGTCATGCCCGCTTCGGGTTTTCGACAAGCCGGTGATGAAATCCATACCGACGTCATCCCATTTCCACTCGGGAACCTTCATAGATTGAAGTAACACCGCTGGTCATTGGTGTTCCACCATGACGTGTTGACACACGTCGCACACGGCAACATATGCGGCAATGTCCCGCTTCATGCTAGGCCACCAGAATCACTCCCGAAGGTCTCGATACATCTTTGTACCCCTGGGATGAATGGAGAGTGGTGCATCATGGGTTTCTCTGAGGATTAGCTCGTTGATATCATGATTATCCAGGACATACAGCTAATATCCATGCATAACCATTCCACTCACACCTTCGGTGAACTATGATTTCCTGCCATTTTGCAAATTGCACTTGATTTCAGTGATCGCTTGATCTTCAAGTTGGGCAGTCTTAATCTGAGATTCGAGGGTAGGTTGTAGTGCTAGGGCAGAAACAAAACCCTCCTCAATCACTTCCAAGTTGAGCTTTTGGAACTCTTCATGCAACGCTAGTTTATTTGCTTCAATCGACACGTTTATGCAGTGAAGCGTCCGGCTGAGGGCATTGGCGACAACGTTAGCTTTACCGTGGTGGTAATGGATGCCAAGATTGTATTCTTTGATCAACTCAAGCCATCTTATTTGCCTTAGGGTCATATCTAGTTGTGTGAAGAAATACTTCAGACTTTTATGGTTGGTGTAAATTTCACACGGATTGCCGATGAGGTAATGTCTCCAAATCTTGAGAGCATGAACCACGGCTGCCAATTCTAAGTCATGAGTTGGATAATTAGCTTCGTGAGGCCACAACTAACATGAGGCATAGGCCACCACTTTTCCTTCTTGCATCAAAACACAACCGAGGCCATGGCGAGATGCATCGCAATACACAACAAAGCTTTTGTGTATGTCAGGCAGAGTAAGCACTCGGGCTATTGTGAGCCTTTTCTTTCATTCTTGGATGCTCTCATCACAAGACATTGACCATTCATATTTCTTCTCTTTTTAAAGAAGTTGGGTCATCGGTCCTGCGATCTTGGAGAAGTTCTTGATGAACCGGTGATAATATCCGGCTAGGCCGAGAAAACTTCGGACTTTTGGAACGGTGCTGGGATGTTCCCAAGCTATCACATCACGTACTTTGCTCGAATCCATGGCTACACATCCTTCTGAAAGAAGCCGACTTATTTTAGCTAGAATTCGCATTTACTGAATTTTGCTTACATTTGATGCTCACATAGCTTGTTGAGCACTATACGCAAGTGTTGCTCGTGTTCCTATGCATTCCTGGAGTACCTTGTCCAATTGCTCCTTGAGTTGTTGCTTCAATTCAACCAACTCATCGGAGGTCATGCCCTAAAAATTTGGAGGCATTACCTCTTGGATCTTGCTTGGGTTTACTGCCACACTTCCTTTGGATAGGACATGGCCTAGAAATCTGACTTCTTTAAGCCAGAATTCACATTTGCTGAACTTGGCATATAGTTAATGCTCACGCAGCTTGTCGAGCACTAAACACAGATGTTGCTCATGCTCATCTTCAGTTTTGGAATAGATGAGAATATCATTGATGAAGACCACTATGAACTAATCCAAGTACTCCATAAAAACCTTGTTCATGAGATTCATGAAATTTGCAGAAGCATTGGTAAGTCCGAAGGACATTACGGTATATTCATATAAACCGTAACGAGTAGTGAAGGCCGTCTTCGGGATATCTTCGGACTTGACCTTGAGTTGAAAATATCCAGTTCTTAGGTCCATCTAGGAGAAAATGTAGGCACCATTCATCTGATCGAATAGGTCATCAATCCTTGGAAGAGGATATTTGTTCTTGATGGTGACTTCGTTCGGAGGGCGGTAGTCGACGCACATACGTAAACTGACGTCCTTTTTCATGACGAACAATGCGGGACATCCCCATGGAGACGAGCTAGGGCGAATAAATCCTTTGTCCAGCTGTTCCTTGAGTTGCTTCTTCAATTTGGCTAGCTCATCAGAATCCATAGATAAGGTCGTTTGGATATAGGTGCTGTCCCGGGTATTAAGTCAATCACAAATTCCATCTCCTGATCAGGCGGCATTCCCGGCAGTTCATCTGGAAACACATTGGGATATTCACATACCACGGGCACTTGACTAAGCTCTAGGACTGTTAGGGAATTGAGTTTGGGCTATTGCGACAGAGCGCTATATGTGGGGATAAAGTTGACGTGTTCTCCGTCAGAGTTGACTAGAGAAACTGCTCGTTTAGCACAATCGATGACCCCATGATGCTTGGATAACTAATCCATCCCAAGGATTATATATATCCCAGGTGTATCTATCACGATAAGGTCGGCTTTGAATCCTACCCCATTGATTTCAAGTGGAACACCTAAACATCAGAATCTTTTTCTCATGACAGATCCGGGTGATCGAATTTCCATAACGCTTCTTAAGGATGTAGTTTCTAGTTCTTGCTGTAGAGCAAACTTTTTAGACACAAAGGAATGAGTTGCTCCAGAATCGAATAATGCTAAGGTAGGTACCGAGTGTATGAGAATCGTACCCGTTACCACATCAGGTGATGCGTCGGCTTCCTCAGCGGTAGTGTGGTTGAGACGACCACGTCCATTGCCTTGCGCTGGCTTCGGCACTTGCTATCCGCCTGGGCCTTGAGCAGGGCCCTGGGGTCGCTGCTGAACACCACATGGCTGAGGTTGAGGTGCTGAAGTATTCTTCTTTGGACATTGGTTGGCATAATGTACGCACTCATTACAGTTGAAGCAAGTGATGTGGGCTGCCGGATTTTGAGTACCGGATTGCTGATTTTGGTAGTTATAGTGTTGAACCGCAGCTTGTTGTGGACGGGGAGCTGGTGCTTGAGACTTTTGAGATGGTGGGGCAGAAGGGTGAGCATTTGATGGCTACCAGTTCCGAGGTCTCAGCTGACTACTGCTAGCTGATTTCTATGCAAACCACTTGCGCTTGCGGCTCTCAACAACTACTCGAGTACTATCTTCAACTCGAATAGCTTTGTTAATCAACTCCTAGAAGTTGAAGACAACATGGGCAGCAAGTGACCACTTCATCTCGTCATTAAGTCGCTCCCAGAAAAGAACAATCTTTCTTTCCTCTATAGGTATCTCAGAGGCTGCATACCAGGCAAGATAATTGAAACGGTGCAAGAAATCCATCACAGTTTGGTTCCCTTGCCGAAGTTCATTGAACTCTCATCTCTTAATATCCATGATGCTGTAAGGGATATGAGCATTATGGAAAGCTTCTTTGAAAATAGCCCAAGTAAGAGTCTGGCCTTCTGGAAGCATAGCCTGATGGTTCTCCCACCAAGCAGCTGCTCCACCTTGAAACTGATAGGATGCATATAGCACCTTCTCTTCATCGGTGCACTATGCAATGATCAGCTTACTCTCCACTGCATGAAGCCAATCATCAGCGTCGAGGGGATCGATAGCTGATGTGAAAGTGGTTGGCTGAGTTCGCAGGAACTCGCCCATCCTCGATGAAGGCTAGTTGTTTGCAGCTCCATTTCCTCTAGTGATGGTGCTAAGGGCTGCAGTGTTCTGAACCAACTGCTATAGCAGTAAAGTGTTGGTCTGCCGGCCTTGATCAATCATGGCTAGCACTTGAGCCATGGTGGGTGGCGGCGGTAGAACTTTTGGGTCCTTGATGAGTGGCGAGAATGAAATTTGGTCTGCTTGTTCATTGTTGCGAGCATGATGTTGAGGATTAGGTAGTGAAGGCACAGGAGTCTCATTCTCTGGAAGTTGGAATCCAGAGGGGGTTCCTGTGGCCATGAGCTGGCGAATTGAGTGGGTTACTAGCATCCTAATCAAAACAGTAGGTAGAGTAAACAAAAGTTCGTAGGATGCGAGGGAATGAGCAGAACTTAAGAGGGCCAGTAAACAACTTCATCCCAAACTATTGTAACTTAATATAACTAGTAACATGCATATTCTTAAGATTTAGGGGCAGCACACATGAATTTTAACATACTAGTTAAACATTACATGGCACACATGCCCGTTGTTTCCGAAATACAAACGAGAGCAACTAGAACACAATAAGTAGCATATTACAACAAAAGTACAATGAGGTCCCACCTCGGTCTATGTCTACAAAATGTCCAAAAGCGCTCACTTAAAGACCTACAAGTGAGCTCTAAGCAGACTGCAGTAGTCTAGTCCATCTAGTCGCGTTGGGTAGCTCCCGAAGACTCAGGGGCAGCGGAGGAATGAGTACTCTGGGGCTTGGTGTCCCCAAGTCCAGCAAGGCAGTGACGAAAATGCTGCAACGGTTGTGTAGGAGCTATGGCATCTGCGTAGAGAGCCATCACCTGGTGGCGATGTCCGATCACCGACATACGATGGGCAAACTAGCCTGGTGGGCGAACGATGGGCTGGGTAGCTCCTTGACAGGTGCCAGTACTGCATCCTCTTCATATAATAGCTCTCGGGAGAAGAAACCCTAGGCTACCATAGGAGCGATACTGTCCTCCAGTGTGCAGATCCTCCGATGGGCCTCTAGAAGCTCGCGAGACACCCGACAGAGATATCCGTCAAGTGACCTCACCAAGCCTGCGAGGTGCAGGTGAGGGTAAGAAACTGTCTCCCCTCTACCTGGTAGGTAGGCTCCTCCTGATCCGCAGCTCGGGCTGGGAAATGGAAGAAAGGCTCAGAATTTGGCGGCTCATGTCATGATCGAGCGATAGCAACATAGGCCGCGTCAAGCAGGGACATCCAAATAGTAGAACCTCTCCCATAGCAACGGAAAGGTGGGTCACCAAAGTTCCTCCCCTGGATGAGCACTTGGGTGAGATACTCAGTGGAGGCTGCACTCGCTGATGTGTTGTAGACTGTGTACTACGGAGTGTGAAGCCACTCAATGTGCTGCAACATCACCCAAAGAGTATGCTACAACGTGCCCTCCTCAAAGGCACTCGTGCGGTACTGAGGCTCCCATTGGTTGACCATCTACACAATTATAAAGAGAAGATGAGTCGAAGATCAAATGACCAGAATTATGGGCAAGAAAGACAGTAGTTTAGGAAAGAATTTTCAGCACACACTTTTAACCATTCTAAGTTTACTTACTAATCCCTTAAGGTTGTTAAACAGGTATTTCTACCCCTTGGTATTTATATAAATAGACCTTTATAATTTCACTCAAAATAACTCCAAATGAAAGTAGAGAGGTTTAATAAGATAGTACATTACAAAAATTTCAGCAAGCAACATATTCTAAAATTTTATGAAAAGAGAGATTTAAAGTGGTATCCTTAGTAGTTCGAAGACGAAACTTCAAAAAGGATTTTGTGGGGATGTGTGGATATCATGGGGATATGCCCATGATCTTAGGATGATGAAACAATTGGCAATGTTGCTTTTGATTTGAAGTTTCACGCGTTTTCGGTAAAGTTAAAAGGCGGATCTTTAGTATTTTTGGGAATTTGGCCTTGGAATAGATTGAGTTCATAGGCTATAGTGCATATGTGTTGCATGTTGCATGTTTTCACTAACGTGGGTCAAGTTGTGAAGAACTTGTTCCCGGATTCATGTTTGCTTGTCTATTGCTGTGCAGGTGGCTTGCAGGTCAACGACGGTCAACGGCGAGGAGGATCGGGACTAAGCTTGGAGAGCTGAGGTCCAGAATGATCATGGATGCCAGGTGAGGTTAAGTGACTCAAGCGTGGCGCAGAATGGACAAGGATGACCGAACAGGCAGTTCGGTGCGACTGGTTTGATCAAGCGGTGTGGGGTCGGTGCAAGTGCCAAGGTGGTCCGGTGGGAACCGGATGAGAGAGACTTGCCGACACGATGAGAGCCGCTGGATCAACCTACACATGGCGAAGCAGGCGATTGCTTCAACAGGATTGGACTCGGTCTTCGGAAAAGATCGAGAAGGGGTATTTTGGTAATTTTACCAAATACCGCTTCGGTGACCTAATGCCAACCCGCGGCACAAGATGGTGCGTCAAGAAGTGGATTAGGTCAAGAGAAGAGAAGACGGCGCTTTAATTTGCGTGCGTGTGTGTTCCATTGATGTTGGGCCCTAACGGAAGCCCATTAGGGTAAATCTTCTAGAAAGTTTTTTTTAGGGTTAGAGGTTACCCTATAAAAGGAACAGTAGAAGGGAGTGATTGGGTGCCCTGTAGAAAAAGTAATACTTGGCGGCGGCTGTGGGCTGCTTGAAAAATCGGGAGAGTGGCGGCGGCGGACTGTGCTGTCCCGCAAAAATTGGAGAGCCCTTGGCGGCCAGTTTCTCTGAGATATAGAGTCCTTTGGCGGCGGCCTCTCTCCTAAAAAATGATGTGCGCCTCGTAGAAAATCAGGGCTGTGGCGGCTGTAGTTCTGGCTGTTTTTTTTGTTCTTGCGTGGCTGGATTACTCTTGGTAGCAGCTGTAAGATTTTTTTTTTGTTCCCATCATTTTGTGGATCTCCAAGTACTGCTTTGAGTTTAGTTTTTTTTATTGCCTTGGTTCATGTTTTCTTGTGCAAGCATGTCAGATCTAGAGGTTGACTAGCAGTGTGTTTCCTGTTTGCTGTCTTAAGATCTTTCTTTTTTGGCTGTCTTTTTGATGTGGGCCGAGCTGTGCAGCGGCTGGTCATCGAGTTGTGCCGCCGGCCTGGTTTCCCTGAAAAACAGAGCCATGGCAGCAGTTGTGCCCGATCTGGAGTCTTGAGTGTTGACAAAAAAAATAGGCTGCGGCGGCGCCGCTTGAATCCACCGAAAAAAAAATGACGGCGCCCTATTGCTGCACGCAGAAACCTCTTGGCGCCGGCCTCTGTGCGCCCGTGAGAAAAAGTAGAGCTGGTGGCGCGGCTTGTAAGCGCCTGTGAGAAAAGTAGCCGGTGACGGCGCTTGGAGAGCTCGCACAAACTGGCGTGGCGGCGGCAGTTCTTGGTCAGAAGTAGAGCCCCATGGCGTGGCGGCGGCTGCTGCTTCGAGCGAAAAGCGAGAAAAGAAGAGACTCATGGTGGCGGCCTGTTTTTCTCGGTGAAATGGTTTCCCTGTGTTTTGATTTTGTTTTTGTGTATTGCTGGGTCTGTCGGCTTCATGTGGTTTTGTGCGGCACTTGTGATAGCCTTTTTGCTTTGATGTTAATTGCTGGCTGCCATCAATGAACCGATTGAGTTTATGGTCTTAATTGCTGAGCGCCCTGTCGTGTTCCCCCGCAGAAACTGAAGTTCTTGGTGGCGTTGGCTTGCAGCTTCTCGGGTAGACAGAGATTCCAAGATCTGGTGGTTTGCTGCTTTAGTGTTGTTTACTGCTTGGATGCTATCAATGATCTGACCAATGGTTCCGTTTTATCTCCCAGTGATTCGCAGTTTTTAGATTAGTTTATTGCCTTGGCTGCTGTTCCTCGTACATGCTTGTCGGCTCTATATGTTTAATTGAAGCAGCAGTTGGCGGCGGTTGCGGCACGAGCTGTGCGGTTTGTTGCAGCACACGACCTGTGTGTGATGTTTCTTTGTGCGTGTCTGGTTGGTTTGATGTTGCACTGAACTGTTGCTGGTGGTTCACTGTTTTCAGATTTGTTTATTCGGCTGCCATTATTGATATGACTCGGCTGATTTAAGTGCTGTGGTTGGAGCCGTGAGATCTATTGTCTTGTGCACAAGAACAGAAACCGGTGAGGAGTGTGTGTGTTGGCCGAGGAAAAATCCTGTGTTGGATTTCATCAACTAGTTTGATTTTGTGCTTGCAGTTGTGAGTTGTTTTTAGGCTTGAGCGTCGGGGTTTGATCAGATTCAACACAGGTCATCTACTGTGCCTGTATACAGATCTTCATAGCTTTTATAGCTATTGGAGTGAAAGTAGTGTTGAGTTTGATCGAGGAGTAAAATAGAGAAAGCGTCTATTCACCCCCCTCTAGTCGCCTTTCCAGTCCTACAATTGGTATCAGAGCCCGGTTAGCTCTTCTCATAGATCTTAACCGGTCTTTGGAGCCATGGCGACTAACAAGTATTCAACCAAACCACCTGTTTTTGATGGAGTTGATTTTGCTTACCGGTCTTGGGCTTCAGTGCATTTGTGTTGCATGATGCATGTTTTCACTAACGTGGGTCAAGTTGTGAAGAACTTGTTCCCGGATTCAATTTCTTTGTCTATTGTTGTGCAGGACGCTTAGAGGTCAACGACGGTCAACGGCAAGGATGATCGAGACTAAGCTTGAAGAGCTGAGGTCCAGAACGATCAAGGATGCCAGGTGAGGTCAATGGACTCAAGCATGACGCAGAATGGATAAAGGTGACCGAACGGGCAGTTCGATGCGACTGGTTGGATCAAGTGGCGCGGGGGTCGGTGCCAGTGCCTTGGTGGTTTCGGCGGGAGCCGGACGGGAGAGACTTGCCGACATGATGAGAGCCGTTGATCAACCTACACGTGGCGAAGTAGGCGAGTACTTCAGCAAGATTGGACTTGGTCTTCGGAGAAAGATCAAGAAGGGGTATTTTGGTAATTTCACCAAATACCGCCTTGGTGACCTTGGGCTAAACCGCGGCGGAAGACGGTGCGTGGAGAAGCGGTTTAGGTCAAGAGATGATGAAGATGACGCTTTGAGTTGCGTGCGTGTGTCCCGTTTGTGTTGGGCCTTGACGGGATCCCATTAGGGTTAACTCCTCTAGAAGCTAGGCCTCAATATAAATAGGAGGGGGTGCTGTCAAATAGCTTCCAAGCACTTCATTTGCAAAACCCTAGTTTGTCTTAGGGCTTAGAAATGAAAGGAGAGACTTAGGGTTTTAGAGAGATGAGTTGAGTGAGTGCTCATGGATTGAGCTCTTGTCCTCCTTGAGGGAGTGGCTGTAACCAGCAACAATCACGAATCAATCTATGGATGGTTATTCAAAGATGAGTCTTCTTGTGTTCTTCCTTCTCATTAGGTGATTTTGGGTGGTTCTTTCATCCATTAGGTTTCTAGTGGTTTCTTGCCCCCATCTACCTTGCTGTGACATGTGAAAATACATCTAGGATCATCTTGATCATCAATCTCCCACGAGCAAGTTTTGGATCAAGTTTTTCGTTTTTGCTCGGTTTTGAACCCTCCTTGGGTAAAATGGAGAAAGGTCAAAACTTTGATGTGCATCTACTCAATTGTTGCTTGGAATAGGTTCCTAATATCCTTAGGAAGGTGTGTTCCAAATTTGGTTAAATTTCATCGTGTAGATCAAAAGTTAGAAGGATTTTTGTTTTGGATTTGGGCTGCTGCACTGTTTCTGGTCAAGGCCGGTCAGACCGCGTGTAAGCCGCCGGTCCAACTGCGCAATAGCCGTTGGTTAGACTGGGCCCGAGGGTTTGTTCCTTTTGTTTTGGTTTGTTTGCTTCGGGGTTTGATAGGATTCAATACAGGTTATCCACTGTGCTTGAATGTTGATCTTCATAGCTTATGTAGCTATTGGAGTGATATTGATGTTGAATCTTATCAAGGTGAAAAATTAGGCAAGCTCCTATTCACCCCCCCCCTTCTAGGCGCCTTTCCGGTCCTACAAGTGGTATCAGAGCTCGGTTAGCTCTTCTCATAGATCTTAACCGGTCTGAGGAGTCATGGCGTTTGACAAGTATTCCACCAAACCACCTGTATTTGATGGAGTCGATTTTGCTTACTGGAAGGCACGCATGCATGCCTACATCGAGGCTCAAGGGCACGTAATTTGGCTTAAAGTCAAAAATCCTTATGTTGTGCTAGTCAATAACGATGTGATCACTTCAGATGTGGAGGCAAATAGCAAGGCTCGAAACTTCTTGATTCAAGGGCTTAGTCGATTTGAGTTTGAGCGTGTTGCTCATCTGAGGTCTGCTCATGAGATTTGGAAGACCCTTTGTGATTACCACGAGGGCTCTACTGCGATCAAGGAAGTGAGACAGAAGCAACTAAAGAAAGAATACTCAAAGATCGAACAAAGGCCCGGTGAATCTTTGGATGGGTTGTGGGGAAGATTCTCAAAAATCCTTCATGACTTACGTGCTGTGGATCTTGTGTTCACTGAATCTGAAAATGCACGTCAGCTCTTAGGTGCTCTTGATGTGAAAGTCTAGGGGATAAAAATCACTTCCATCAATGACAACACTGTCATGAGTGAGCTTACCATGGATAAGCTCTACTCGAGGCTGAAGACGCATGAGATTGACTTCATCTCGTGTCTCTCCAAGACAGAGTCGATGGCTTTAGTGGTTGACCCATCTAAGGGTAGTTCTTCTGATTCTTTGGATTTTGGCTCATCTGGGCTTTCATTGTCCGCTTTACACTCTTTGAGAGATGAGCAGCTAGAGAAGCTACCTGAGGATGATTTAGCCCTCCTATCCACAAAATTTTCGAGAGTCTACAACAAGGTGAGGAGCAGAAGGAGAGTTGGCCCTGTCAGTTGCTTTGAGTGTGGTGAGCCAAATCACATTCATGCCAGGTGCCCCAAGCTGAAGCGCAAGGAGGAGAAGGACTTCCGTAGGCATCCTCAAGCTAGGGATGCAAAAGTCAAGAAGCCCAACTATCACAAGTTCGTCAGCCGGGTCCTTGCTGCTCTTGAAAGTGTTGATATGAGCGATGTGGACTTAGGGACGGAGGACGACGACGATGATTCTCATGGCAAGAAGAAGACCCAGGATTTCACCAGTATGTGCTTCATGGCCAAGGACATATACGACGTCGACTCCTCCAACGACGACGACCCTTTCAGCGATCCCGATGAGGTATGCCCCTCACTCAATGAAATGAAACGTACTTTGGTCGTTGCTGAACAAAAACTGAAAAAGCAAGCTAAAATAATTAAGAGACAGGACAACATGATTGATAACTTGAACCTAGAAGTTGTTAGGCTAAAATCCATTAATCCTGTTGATATTTGTGATTCTTGCTCTAGCTTGCATAATGAATTGACCAATCTGAAATCTGCTCATTCCTCTGTTGTGAATCAACTTAAAGATGCTCTTGATGAACTAGAATCTCTCAAGTCTAGTCCTGTGTGCATGAATGCTATTGCTCTAGATGTGACTGCTGTAGATGCTATTCCTTTACCTTGCTCAAATTGTGCTCTGCTTAAATTAAAATTGGATAGCGCTACAAAAGAATTACTGAAATTTGATGCTAGTCACACTTACTCTCATTGTGAGGATAATAAGATTAAAATGAAAGAAATGACTGAAATGGTTCTTCATTCTAAATCTACATCATGTGAAAATTGCCTTAAACTCACAATGGAGAATGAAGCTCTAAACAAGACTCTAAAGGAGAAAGCTAAAATTGAACAATCCATGTCCATAACTGCATCCAAAAAAGTTGTTGATTCTACTTCTTGTGCTTTTTGTACTGAAGTTGGGACAAATTTAGATAAGATACAAGAGGCGTTTAGAGTCAAATTCAAAGAGGAAGTGAGTAGGATTGAGAATGCTCCTTGTGTGTCTTGTGAGGCTTTAAGGGTTAAGGTAGCTCTTGTTAAAGAAAAGCTTACTAGGACAATCAAGTCAAATAGGTGTGTCACCTGTAAGGATCTAGCCAAAGAAAATGATTACCTCAAAAAGAGCCTTGAGAGATTTTCTAGTGGAAAGAAGAATCTCAACATGATCCTCGACCAATCTAAGGTGAGTGTGAAGAAAAGTGGCCTAGGTTTCAATTCCCTAGAGCATTCCAAGAACCATCCACCTAAGATTGTGAGAGCTGTTGAGAGTGGCATGTTCGAGTTAGAACCCTCTGAGCCATCTAAGGTTGTCTTTAGATCTGCAGGTTTTGCCCAAACCCCTTCAAGCAAGACAGGTGCTTCTACTTCATCAGGTCAGACCCCTCAAAAAGTCAAGTACCATTGCACCTTCTGCAAGAAGGATGGCCACATCGTTGAGTTCTGCTTCCGTAGAGCCAAGATTGAGAGGAAGGAGAGGATGAATGCCTTGAGGACCATGAGAGGAGTTCCCTCATCTGTGACAGTCTCTAGACCTAAGCAGCCTGTCTTTCCTGCTAGACATAGGCCTAGATTCGTAGATGACTTCTTTGACTCTTTTGGTAGCTCTAGGCAGCATTTTGGGTTAGGATATCATGAGGAGAGACCACGGGTAGCATCTAGACAGGGGGAGTACTGAACTTTTGGTATGTCAATTCGGAGAGGTCTAGGTGGTTCTCGTGTGCATTCTTATGATTATTCCTCTAACCATTTTATTCTTTGCTTCTCTTGCTTTGCCTAAACATCATGTGACTCGATCTTTGGATTCCCAAGTCTTTTATCACTAACTTGATCTTGAGATCTGAGATGTTTCTGATCAGGCTCGCAGTCCGCCGTCGACGAGGAAGGAGGACATATGGCTTGTTAACTCTGGGTGTTCTCGACACATGATTGGAGATTCTAGATAGTTCTCCTCCTTCACATGTGCATCTGGCAATGAGTTGATTACATTTGGGGATGCTTCTACTGGGACCGTGACAGCTAAGGGCACAGTGCACGTCAACAACAACTTCATGCTTAAGGATGTCGCTTTGGTAAGTAAGCTGAGGTATAATCTGCTATCTGTTTTTCAGCTTCTTGATGAAGGTCTGAAGGTGAGGTTTAAGAGTGGTGAGTGTAGAGTTCTAGACTTCTCGGGTGAGCATGTCTTTGGGATCTCCAGGTTTGAGAGGATCTTTTGTGCTGATTTTAGTGTCTCTTTTGCTTCCAGTCCTAGATGTCTTGTGGCTTCTGTCTCTCATGATCTAGTTTTGTGGCATCGTAGGCTTGGGCACATAGGCTTTGACCATTTGACCAGGATTAGTAGCAAAGACTTGATTAGTGGTTTGCCTAGACTTAAGTCTGTTAGAGACCTTGTGTGCACTCCCTGTAGACATGGTAAGATGGTTTCAGCTTCTCATCCACCTCTTACTTTAGTGATGACTGATGGACCTGGTCAGCTCTTGCACTTGGAAACTGTTGGCCCTTCTAGAGTCCAGTCTATAGGTGGGAAATAGTATGTGCTTGTGATTGTGGATGATTTCTCCAAGTATTCATGGGTTTATTTTTTGGTTTCTAAGGACGAGGCTTTTGGCTATTTTAGAGAATTGGTCCTTAGACTAGCTGTTGATCTTCTTGGAGCTTTGAGAAACATTAGGAGTGACAATGGGACAAAATTCAAGAACTCTTCTGTTGCCACTTTCTGCACTGATAGGGGACTTGAGCACCAGTTCTCTTCTCCTAGAGTTCCCCAGCAGAATGGTGTTGTAGAGAGGAAAAATAGGACCCTTGTAGAGATGGCCAGGACCATGCTAGATGAGCATAGTACACATAGGAGGTTTTGGGCTGAGGTGATCTCTACTGCTTGCTATGTGTCCAATAAGGTGTTCTTGAGATCTGTCATAGGAAAGACTTCTTTTGAGCTTAGATTTGGTCATAAGCCTAAAGTCTCTCATTTCAAGATTTTTGGTTGCAAGTGCTTCATTCTTAAACATGGCAACTTGGATAAATTTGAATCAAGATGTTCTGATGGTATTTTTCTTGGATATCCTGCTCATTCTCGTGGCTATCATGTGTTTAATTTGGATACTAACAAAATTGTTGAGACTTGCGAAGTCACTTTTGATCAGGCTAGTCCTGGTACTAGACCCGATGGTGCAGGTACATAGGTTTCTGAAAGGATCTTCGTCAACAACGACTCTGAGGATGAGGACCCAATCCATCCTCCAGTCATTTCTAAGGTGGTTGGAGAGTCTGCTTCTACTTCTCCAGCTTCTGATGAACAACCTCTTCCCAACTTCACCGACGATCTGAGTGGCTCTGCTCCTACCTCCACAGTCTATGAGGTAGAGGCCACTTCTGCACCAGGACCTCCTCTTCACATTCAGCGACAGCATCCATCTGAGCAGATGATTGGGGATCTTGATGAGCGAGTCACTCGCCTCAGGTTTATCTCTCTAGATTCTTATGCACATTTTGCTTTTGTCGCGTCTTTTGAACCCCGAGATGTCACCCATGCTTTATCTGATTCCTCTTGGGTCAATGCCATGCATGAAGAGCTTGAAAATTTTGAAAGAAACAAAGTATGGACCTTAGTTCAACCTCTGCCTAATCATAATGTAATTGGAACAAAATGGGTTTTCAAAAATAAGCAAAGTGAGGATGGGTTGGTAATTCGCAATAAGGCTAGGCTTGTAGCTCAAGGTTATTCCCAGGTAGAAGGCTTAGACTTTGAGGAAACCTTTTCTCCTGTAGCTAGATTAGAAGCCATTCGTATTTTGCTAGCATTCGCGGCATCTAAGGGTTTTAAGCTATTTCAAATGGATGTCAAGAGTGCTTTCCTTAATGCCTTCATAGAAGAAGAGGTCTTTGTCAAGCAACCTCCTGGTTTTGAAAATCCCAAATTCCCAAAACATGTGTTTAAGCTCTCTAGAGCCTTGTATGGATTGAAGCAAACCCCTAGAGCTTGGTATGATAGGCTTAAGAGTTTCTTGCTTAAAAATGATTTCAAAATGGGAATGGTAGATAAAACCATGTTCACTCTCAGGCATGGCAGTGATTTCTTACTGGTTCAGATTTATGTGGATGACATCATATTCGGTGGTTCTTCTCATACTTTGGTGTCCAGATTTTCAGATTCTATGAGCAGGGAATTCGAGATGAGCATGATAGGCGATCGAACTGACTTTCTTCCTTAGTCTTCAAGTCAAGCAACTGAAAGAAGGCACCTTTATTCATCAAAGCAAGTACACAAAAGACCTTCTTCGGCGCTTCGACATGGGAAGCAGTAGGCCAATGTCTACTCCCATTGCTACATCCACCATGCTGGATCCTGATGAGGATGGAGAGCCCATGGACCAGAAGGAGTACCGCAGTATGATTGGCTCTCTTCTCTACCTCACGGCGTCGAGGTCGGACATATAGTTTGCTGTGTGTCTGTGCGCTCGATTTCAGGCTTCCCCTCGTGCCTCTCATCGTCAAGCTGTGCGTCGCATCTTCAGGTACCTCCAGGACACTCTTGACTTTGGACTTTGGTATTCTTCTGATTCTGCTCTCTCTATTCGGGCTTTTTCTGATGCTGATTTTGCAGGGTGTAGAGTGGATAGGAAGAGTACTTCTGGCACTTGTCATTTCTTAGGTACATCTCTTACCTCTTGGTCTTCTAAGAAGCAGTCCTCTGTTGCACAGTTCACCGCCGAGGCTGAGTATGTAGCTGCAGCCAGTAGTTGCTCTCAAGTTCTCTGAATCTTGTCTACTCTGCGGGATTATGGGTTGTTTTTGGACAATGTCCCTCTTTTCTGTGACAACACTAGTGCCATAAACATTGCCAAAAACCCAGTAGATAGCACTCACCGGAACATTGCTAAATCAATCATACAAGTCGTGAACTAACACAAATATAATACAACATAGAGTAACATAGACCTCAACGGGTCGAGTTTTACAAAAGGGGCCACGCAAAGCCAACTTGATTACATTTCATGAAGATAACGATATCTACAGTGGAAGAAAAAGGGGAGGTAGGGCTCGTCTCACACGAAAGCGATCGGGGTAACTCATGTCTGACGGATATTAACCAAGATTTGGATAATATCGGTTGTACACAGTACCAATGAGTCTACTTAGACCTGGGACGAGACCTAAACTACTGAACTATACTACTCCTCATCATTTCCTTGTCCATCATCTTACGGGCCTTCAGAGAAAGCGTAGTCTCCTTCGTCTTCATTATCGAAGGGTTTGGGGAGAGGGCGAGAATGAGCACTACTATTGTGCTCATGAGCCAACACAATGCAAGATATATATATATATATATATATATATATATATATATATATATATATATATATATATATATATATATATATATATATATATATGCAAGGTTAACCAAGGATGGCTCGGTTCTTTTATTTGTGAAAGCAAGCTTTTCAAATATCATATTTACAAAGTCCTATCACTTAGCATTTTAACAAATTGTAGTTTAATAAAGAGAGTAATGTGCAATAATTAATAACAATAGAGGTTCCATCCGTCGAAAACTCTACACCATGCATCTTTTCAATTGGAGCTGCCTCCAATGACCACACCCACTGAGCTCGAAGACTCAGGGAAAATCCAATATAGGGCTAGGTGAGCCCTTACACCATTTTTATATCACCCACAAAGTTTTGAAATAGAACTTACTCAAGTTATGATTCCCATGTCTGCCTTTGACCGTAGGCACGGCTGTTTAAACAGTTTAGACTCTGCAGAGCTTGCACACTTTACCCACAAGATCAGATAGTCATACCCGTTACCCCACATGATTCCATAATCATGTAGTTGGGCGATCGTCACAGTAACCTTTCGAACTACCTTGCCCTTTCTGTCATCTCACCCATATGGGGTTGCGCCCATACGTTGCGCGGGATCATTGTAACCCGAGTGTTGGGTGTAGTTTTGGACTACCCACAATCACTAGCAACCTCACCCATTCAAGCTGGATGTACCCAAGCTTGCGCGTTCCATTTCTCCACCGTGTGAGACACATTCAGAGTTCAATAATTTTACTAAGCCAAGTTGCACTTTGTAGACTTGTGGTTGTACTTGTTTAACACGAGAGGTCGTGACAAGATTAAGTCCTTAGGGTTATCTGGGCGGTTCATTCCACAAACCAACCATCCTCGTGCTCCCCGAGCACCCACCTCTCACCATCCGGCCCAGATAGAACTAGCAATTAGGGTTTTTGAGGAGTAAACCAAATTATTCCAAACCTTTTAGTCAATGGACCACCAATGACTACCCAAATCATTTTATGTTTGAAGAATGATGATTGGGGTATTTTAATACCCCGGTACTTAAGCAAGACTAGCATGTCGCTTAAGTACAACCAATAACTAGTATTACCATATAGTTACTAAGGCGACAAGGATTAATGGATTCAAATTAACAAGGATGGCATATTAATTAATTAATCAACAAGTGGGTGTTTAGCTACCTTAAGCTTTAACATACATTTGATTAAAGAATTAAAGCATGTAATTTTTGTTAATTTTAATGAATATAATTTGCATAAAATCTAGGCTCAAAATGATCAAAGTATTGACTCGCCTTGGTTAAAGGCAAGGGGATCTTGATACTCTTAGTCTTGATCAACTTGAGGATCTCTGGCGTCTTCAAATCCTAAACGGTCAAAAATACCAGAAAAGGCACAACAGCAAAGAGAGCAAATAAATACACAAGAATACACAAATGAACTTCAAATTAATCAAGTCCTATGCCATTAGCAAGATCTTCATTTAACAAATTTTTAGAAATTTATTTCATAATTTTTGGAGTTATAACGGAGAACAGAATTAATAAAGATTAAATGAATTGAAAAAGAGAGAGAGAGAGGAAATCTGGTGCATAGCACAGTGTAGACTGGGTTCACGTGCACAGGGGGGTGGCTAGCTCACGGCACAGTGCGCAGCGGGGCCCACTACCCGTGAGAGCAAAGGGGAAGGGGTGGTTTACTGTGCGCGGGGGCCCACGGGTCGGTGAGAGTGGGGGGAGGGGGTTAGGACACATTTAACCGGCTAATCATTGATTAGGGATTAAACACTGCCATTAAAGCTAATGATGAGGGAATAGTGCCGGTCCGAACAGGCCACGCACGGGCGCTCGCGGGCGGGCGCATGCGGCACGGGGTCGTCGCCGATGGCCTAGGGCGCGGCGGGGCAACTACTTGAGCACAGGAATGGGAAGCTGGAGAGGAGGCAGTCCGGTGACATGGTGGCGGCGCCGGAAGGGTGGACGTCGCCGGCGGCGGGTGGTGCAAAGCGGCGGCGGCGGCTCGGTGATGGTGGAGAAGGCAGTCCAGTGGCGGCTTGAGCTGGGGAGGGTGAGCACGGTGTAGCCCTCGACGAGGCGGTGCTAGAGAGCTTGATGGGGGAGGCCGGAGGAGGCTTGCAAGCGACGGCGCATGGTGATGAAGGCGGTGGCCGAAGGCGGGGAAGAAGCTCAAATACGGCGGCGACAGTGGCTAATCCTCGAGGGAGTTTGAGGGGAAAGACTCCTGGTGGCCGGGGGCCCACGGTGACAGGGTCGGCAACGCTGGAAGATGGCCGGAGCGGCGAGACGGCGGTGGAGGTGGCGGCGGCCGCCGAAAACGAGAAAGGGCGGCTTTTGCTCGGTGGACTTACCAGAGCTCGGGAGCGATGTGGGGAGTACAAGGGGGCAGAGGGGGGCTTTATAGCGGGTCAAGGGCGTGGGAGGCCAACGGGAGAGAGCTTGGAGCCGTTGTGGCGCGCAGGGTCCCGAAGAGGTGGCGTCTGTGGCTTGCAGCCTGAGAACAACAGGCGGCGGGTTGGTGAGGCGGCGAAGCGCGTCGAGGGATGGCGTCTGGCCGAAGCGTCGCGAGGGCACGCGAGGGGCAGCGACGGGAGTAGGTGGCGCAACAAAGAGCGGCGACGGGCGCCCACGCTAACGCTGCTGTAGCGTCTTGGCTTCTTGCGTCTTGGCTTCAAACAGAGTGAGGACGGCGATGGCGTCGCGATCTGGCGCCGAGATGACAAAGCGAAAGCGGCTCGGGAAGTCGCGGGTGGTCAGGGAGTTGGTGCGGTGCACAGAGGAGTAGGTGGGCTCGGCAGGCTTGGTGGCGTGAGCCAGCCAGCGTGCAATCTGATGGCGTCAGTGGCAGAGGCCAGGCAGTGCTTGGCGGCGGGGGAGGCGTGCTGCGCCAGAGAGCAAAGGGGGAGGAGCAGGCGCACGGCAAGGGTTGTGCTAGGAGGATGCGTCCAGGAGGTAGGGGACAAGGGTGCCGGCTTGGGCCTAGGGAAGAAAGGCCGAGGGGGGGGGGGAGAAAGGGGGCCGGGTTAGGAGATTGGGCCAAAAGGGAAAGGGTTGGGTGGGCCGAGGGGAGATGGGCTTGGCCCAGAGGGAAATGGGCTGAGCCCGAAAGGAGGCCCAACCTGAGATGGCCCGGGAAATCAAAGGAGAGGGGAAACTCCAACCCGGTATTTGAATTTCAAATGTTACGGATATTACATTTGAAACACACACCGGAGAGAAAAGAAAGGAAGTTTTCGAAATTAGTTTGATAATTTGAATTACGGCGAAGAACGAAAACCAGAAAGGAAAAGTACTATGTGCCGTCCGAAAACGGACACTACAGGTGGTCATCTACAACTTTTGGAAAAGAGAAGAGTTAGTCATCATTTCTATACATAATGAGACATATAGTTAAGAAATGGCACTAATCTTTGTTTCAATCTTTGTCCTATAGTTAAGAGGGCATGGGTTTATATTGGAAGCCAGGGGAGTAATGGGAATGGTTAGATCTTTGTCTGAGGGTTGAGAAAATTGACCAAAATTCAGTCACTATGTGAATAGACAATCCCATTCATAATACAGGGCAAACCGGCAACACGTTACAGGGCAAACCGGCAACACGTCGCAGCTGACCATCACAAAGTTAAAGAATCTATTTATAGCACTCCACCAAATTCTGTCAAGTGTCAACACATCCCACAAATGTGGAGGACCCAGGAAACTAAATAAAACCAGTGGACAATGTCAGCTGCAAATCCAGAGGCCAACCGCCATTCTCGAGGCTGAGACAACCCTATAAGAGCCCCTCCCACCTCGCCCATTTCACTACCCTCTCCTTGCCCTCCTGCGCCGCTCCATATAGAGCTACCCACGACCACTCAGAAACCATACAGAATAAACCATGGGGCCAGCCTATGCACAGCTCGTCCTCCTTGCCGCGGCTGCGTTCCTGTCCGCCGGCTTCCTCCCGCAGGCCTCGGCAAAGGGAGGCGCCGTCCCCCCACAGGTCGCCGGCTTTTGCGCGCGCACCCCGTTCCCGGACGTGTGCAAGAGCACGGCCGGGCGGCACGCGGCCAAGTACCCGGTGATCGACAACCTAGCCGTGCTTAACATGCAGGTGGACGCGTTCGCCAAGCGGACGGCGCAGGCGCGGAAGCATGTTTCCACGGTGTCCCGCACAGCGCCGCCGGCGCAGACACAGGCGCTGAGCTTCTGCGACACAATGTACATGAACACCCAGGACACCATCGGCGCGGCGCAGCGGGCCATCACGTTCAAGGACAAGGCCACGGCGAAGATCATGCTGCAGCTGGCCGTGCAGGACTTCGAGTCGTGCGACCGGCCGTTCAAGCAGGCCGGGATCAGGAACCCCATGGAGAAGTTCGACACGGCGCTAAACAAGATGGCCAACAACTGCATGGCACTGGCCAACATGATGTGAGTCATGCATGGCGCGTACGCATGCATGCATGAGATGGCACGGCATGCAGAGGCTAATGCATGGATATGAGAGGACGACTTGAGTTTTTCCTTCTGTTTACAGAAAATTATTTACTCATTATGTGTTTCCTTGACAGAGCGTATATTTGTTAATTATCATTCTCCGAGCTGCATTTGATCAGTATTTCTTGAAATGAGGAAGAGGGCATTTTCATTTGTTATTATGGACTTGTTTCACTTCCTTTGACCGATTGCATCTTAATTTGTGCTGTGTTTCTTAAATTTCTTTGGATTACTGATCATTTTTATATAAGAATATAGCTTGTGTGTACAATACAATGGATAACTACTCTTTTCAGTTTTTTGAAGATATATACGGAAAGAAAAGATTTGTAAAGTGCATTAATTCTGCTGACAGAGTACCGGTGAACCCAAAGTTATATAAGATTCATCAAAGAACAAAATGATACCAGTATATTGGAAACTTATTACCACTATCAAAGAGGTCACGTCACGTCCTCATCCATGCTGCTAGGGTTTCTCTCTGGCGGCTAGGGTTTTCACGGGGACGATCTCCTTCTACGATGAGAAGTCCTGTTTCTCGATTGGTTTCCGGCTCATTCTAACTTTCATTCTCCGCTCCCTTCCAATCTACACGCGGGCTGGGGTAACAAATGTTGGCCCAAACCGAAGACAAACACTTACGAATATAATGGAATCCTAGAATGCGGACACAAGAAAAAAATTTGTGCCACTGGAACAACAACAGTTTTTTTCCTAATTTTCTCTTGCTCTATTGCTCTTGTTCACGAAATCTGATTACAGAGTGCTCTCTTATTGAGAGCAAACAACTATTCGTATCTAGAAAGAATTCTACGTATCCTGAAGGGATACCACACAAACTCTAGAATCCATAATGAATATTATCTAAATATTATAGTACTACGTAAACAAACACTACGTAAAATCTAGATATATCATATGCACAAAGATTACTAACAATAAAGGGGAGCCCTTGCGCTTCTACCCACCCGAGGTCTGATGCCTGATTAGGGTTTGCAGGAATAGATCAGTTTTCTCTGTGGTGTGAATGGTTTTGTTGTGATGGCGAGCGTTGGATCTCATGAAGGGGAAACAGAGAAAGACGGGGAAGCGTTGGTGAGTAATCCTAACCGTCAGGAGCAGATTGGTCACCGTGACGGTTCTGACTGGGAGGATGAAGAGGAGGAGGTGATCGAGTTTGACATGGAAGAAGTGGAGGCAGAGGTTGAATCTCAGTGGGCGGATCTTGCAAGGTACCACTCAATCCGGCACTTCAGTATCAAGGGTTTATTCGGTGAGATGGCGCAATCCTGGGGTTTACACCATGGCATGGAGTACAAGGCCTTGAAGGATAATCGTTTTATTGAATTTCAAGCTGACTGTGATTTCAGATTTGTAACAAGAGGAGGTCCGTGGATCCATAAAGGTGATGTTTTAACTGTTGCACCTTATGATGTGAAGCAAAGGCCGTGCACAAGCAACTATCATTTAATTGTGATTTTTCCTAAGATTATTGAGCTAATCATGCTATTTGGTGGCTAACCCTAACCAAAAACAAGAATGTTTGCATTAAGTGTTCTTTGTAAGGAAATACATGAAATATGCATAAAAGAGAGAGATTTGGGAAGCTTCCGGATTTCTTTAGAGACGGATAAAGGAGATAAAATCATGTATTTTCGGAAGACTTTATCCTGAAAATTGGAGGAGAATATGTGAATCAAGAGTCCAGAGCAAGCACAAATGAAAGGAGGCTAGACCAGCCTATCGGCCACACAAGAGCCGGCTGGCGCAAGAATTGCGCCGAGTGGCATAAGTCCTGAGCCAGGCAGCGCAAGGACTAAGCTGCTTGGCTCAGACATGGACACCAACTCTCCCTTGTCAACCAAGCCTCCCCGACGCCTATAAAAGGACCCAAGACCCCCTGTCGGGAGAGAGGACGATTGAAGACAAAAACTAGCGTGTCTACCTAGAGAAAGAGGGAGAGTCACGCGGCGCAAGAAGAGAGCCAAGCGGCGCACCCCCCGAGCCAGCTGGCACCCCCTCTACCGACCACCCTTTGGCAGCAAGATGACGATGACTTCTTCCTCCTGCTCTTCCTCCACAAATCCCATGATGTATTCTCGAACCAGGAGTGAGTAGATCTCTTTTCTTCCTCCGGGTTTGGGGAATCTTGCAATGTAATCGACTTTAGATCTATTTATAATATTTTGCTTAATACTTTGATTAGTCTATTTGCTATTGCTTTTATTAAGCTTGTCCTGGTCAGCGAACGTTTTAGTCATAGATCGAGTCATGGTGCCTTGGTCTATTCGACCGATCTATAGTAAATAGTACGGTGCATGCTATGCTAAGATTAGCCTTATCATAGTTGAAATATCAATTCATAGATGTATTTGTTGATTTACGTGCTAGTGAACCCAACCCAGGGGAAGATGCGTTCTTATTGAGGGGAACCCCAGATTCATCTTTATTCGTAGTAGTTAGCTTTAATTAATATCATTCATCCTATTTGTTAGTATTTGTTTATAGCCTTAGTTGTAGATCCATCCGTTCACTGTGTTTGATAACTTTGGCATGCTCTGGGTGAAAATCTACAACCGACCCATGCGCTTGCGGTATGATTGTACGTGCATAGATTGCGTCAACAACTCTGCATGCATGCAAGGAGGGGCGGGTTGACGCTCTACAATCTAACGTAGCAGTGGATGTGCGCATGAGAAAGGGATTTGATGGTATAATTTAGATTTTGGCTCTACTTGACTTGTTGTTGCTAGTTGCCTAGTTGCTACTATTTCTATTTGTATCTTTGATGTCTACTTGTACAAGTTCATGAATCATTTTCACTTTTTCTTGCTTTTGTAATTGTTGTAGGCATAGGATGTGTAACAGCCCTAAATTGGAGTTTCCTGCTTGCGAGTGCTTGAAAACATTTTGGCATGGATTTTAAACTTTTCTTTCTTTTAATAATTGCTTAAAAGTTTTTCTTAAAAAGCTACAGCAACAAAACAATTTTCAAAAAAAAAATCAAAGCTGAGAAAATATAGGGATTAATTTTATTAAAAACTATATAAAGTCAGCAGCCTCCCCAAAAAATTTCATAATTTTTGGAGCTAATTTACTATATTTATAAATTCCTTGAACCTTTTAGCCTTTTTGGAAATTTCAAAACCTAATTCATTTTTGGGCCCACTCTTTGGGCCGAAAGCCTATGCGGCCCACTTATTTTCGCTCCAGCCCAACGCTGCCGTGGCCCACATAGCCCACCTCGCTCTCCCGCTCCGCCTCTCGCTGACGTGTCAGCTCCACCCGTCAGCACCCATCTTCCACCTCGCCTCACCCCTGCTCGCCAGCACATTGCGCCAGCCTGCCAACTCGTCTGGGTTTCAACCACTGCCCCCGGTTTTTCCCCGACCAACATGGTCATCGCCTGTGCCTCACCATCACCCTCCTGATGCTACAGGCGCCAACCACCCCGCTGTCGCCACCCTTTTGTAATACCTCGACTTGCTATGAGAGAGAGAAAGAGAGCAATTGAATTAGAGAAAAAATTTAAAGGTTTTAAAGGGCGTTTTTGCGTTTTTTGGGAACTCGGGCCTTAGGCTACCGGCCTACAGCCTTGGCCCAAGGGAAACCGGCCCAGGAAGGGGGGAGGGGTAGCCAAACCCTAACCCATCCCCCCCATGCGCCAGTCCCTCCCTCCCTCATTTTTCCAGCCGCCACCCCCCTTCCTCCCCCATTCCAACCACTGCTCCTTCAACTCCCCTCCTACGCAGTCTTCATCAATTCATCGATCGGAGCATCAAACGACATCCGATCGGGCTCAAACTTGGTCAGTGTGTTCTTGACTTGTTTCTCTTTGATATGTATGGTTGTATTGAGGATTAGTTGAGAGGAGAACCTGTTTTGAGAGGGGTTTTGTCAGTTTGTACTACTGCAGTTCTAACTCAAAGCAGTTTTGGTAGATCATCTGTTTGAGTGGTGAAACAATCACGGATTGGGCTAAAATTTTTAAAGATTGTAGAGAACTCGTGTAAATACATTCATACCAATTTCATGCAATAATTGTCTGTGGTTTGTGAGATTTGAGTAAATAACCGAAGGGAACAGAACTGTAGTTTCGAGTAGCAGATTGGTTTTCTGTTGATTTGGTCGTGCTGTAGTTTTAGGTTCTTTAATTGCAAAATTTAGTCTAGCCATCTCCTAGAGATTTGCGGGTCACGTCTTTAGCTTTCCATAGAATGTTGGATTAGGTCATTTGGATGAACGAAGCATGAGTTATGAATATTTTAGTTCTATTGTGAAGAGGCTCTCTTAGGATTCTGGTGGGTTGTATTAATCGGATGATAAGAATTAGTTAACCACATAATTACAGGATCTCACCAAAATGAATATTGTTGGTTATTTCATAAGGTTTCTAGAGAGCTAAAGTACGTAATTTGTGGATAAATGTACTAAAAGTTATGAATATTTTGGTTCTGCTGTCCACATTATCTGCTAGATTCTGGCTGTCTTATTAAGCTGTTTAGTAAATATAGTAAATGACAAAATTAGAGAATCTGACCAACTAGATTGAGGTGGGTAATTCAGTAAGATTTCCAGAAAATCTGAGATCACCATTTTTGGGTAAACAGAAGAAAAGATATGATTTTTAGAAGTTGACTGCCCTGTTTTGGGACAGAACGATGTTCATGGGAAACAATGTTTTGGGTTGTGCTAGGGAGCATAGACAGTTATGTAAAGTTTTTATTTATTGCTGCATGCTCTGAGATGTCTCCTTAAGTGTGGATATTAATTGTTCAGGAAGGGGTGTGAATCCGGGAATAGCATCCTCTTCTCGTCATCCTACTCCACACGGTTGAGGCAAGTACATTAGTGGGTAGAAAATTGTTCATGCTTGGCCCATGTGGTTTCTTATTCATAGTCATATAGTGGTTGTTATATGCCCATGCTGATTATTACTTATTGAATGTTAATGCTTTGCGGTGGTGAATTCTTGTTCATTGTTTTACAATTGTTGTTACATGCATACGTTGATCAAGCGTATTGGCTCATGTGCATCATTATAATATCCTTGAGTCTTGGTCTACTTGGTAGCCAAGTATTGATAAATTTGAGGTCCCCGTTATGTTTTAGATGGGCATGAGGTCCCCACACTCGTGGAGTGTGGGTTTAAGGTCCCTGTACTAGAAGGCACAGCCATGGGTATGTATCGACGGATGCATACTCCGCATTACTGGTAAATGCAAAGAGAAAAGTTATGTGCATTTGAGGCATTTGCATTGCATGGCATTGAGAGTTGAATAGTTGTGATATTATTGTGAATGATTGATTGTGTAAGAAGCAAAATTTGTCTTTGAGATTTGGGTTATTGTCTTAATTGTACTTTGCTGAGTCATGGACTCACGCTTGTTGTTTTGTTTATTTTATTTTTAGGTACCTCTTACGAAGACGTCATGCATGGGAAGGGCTAGAAATAAAGCTTGATGCACACTACCATGTTAAACACCATGATCACTAATTTTGAATCTTAAGTTTAATTGGAAGAACCTGCTAGAGAACGATATTTATCTTTATGATCGTTTTCACCTTTCGAGGTGTATTTGTTTTATTGTAATAAAGTCTGGTGGTGACTCTTTTGTAAATTTTAAGTTTATATTTTAAAGTTTGATACATTATTATCTTACTCAAATATCTGTTAGTTGTTTGATAATTCCTTTAATGGTCAAAATACAAAGGAGACTCTGTCAAAATAAAGAGAAAAACTTAGCCTAGCATTGTTTTACATTTTTTTAGTAGCATTCCAAGCTCATGTTTGCTGGGGTGTTACACCTTTTGACCGCTCTGGCAAAGAATATAGAAACGCCAAGTTATCGCTGCCACCGAAATCTTCTCTCCATCTTCTTGTAGTCATCTCTTCAGTATATAAGCCACTGACCATGTCATCTTCACCGCCACTCACCACCCTCTCCTCCCTCCAAGAGTTAGAGCTCGTCGCTCTTTGGTTCCACGAGAATGTGAGTGTTTTCCCTGACACCAGCGTGCAAGCTTCGATTCGCCATTTTTGTCGGTGAGCTCCATTCCTTATGAGGACATCCCATTGATTCACCTAAACATCAATTGAGTACTAAAAATTGATTAATTTAGTTGAGAGTTCTTTATTGCATGAAAGAACAATGATGTTGCCTAATTGCTTAATTGATGATTGTAGAAATGCTAAAAGTATCCATGGTTTCCAGCAGGAGGTGAGGGAGGAAGGCACCACAAGGGAATGCATGCTTGCAAGAAGCTTCGGTCAAAGGAGAAGGAAAGAAACTATTGGGCTAAAGGAGGAAGAAGGAAGATCCAAAGGGGGTGCATGGGCCCAAGGAGGGAGGCACATGGCCCAATGTGGGCTTTGAGAATGCCTAGGCATGGAGGAGGATTATTGGGCTCCAATATAAACTCAATGAGTAAAACAACGAGTAAAGTTACTAGTAGTGTTGTTTCTAATGCTAGGACCAGCAATATTACATGCTTTTAAATGTTATGGTAAAGATCATAAGATGAGTGAATGTCTTAACAAACACACGCTGATTATTGATGATACCGGTGGTGAGCTTCATTCTAAAAGTGAAAAAGAAGAAGATGTACAATCTGATCATGATAATGATGAACCAAGTGATGCTACATATTGTGATTTTGAACAAGGCATGTCACTTTTAGTTAGGAAAATCCACAAGGAAAGTGATGAGTGCATGTGTAATATCCCAAATTCAAATTAAAAAGATTTGCGTTCGGGAGAGGGATTTTAATCGAAAATTCAGCTTTGGGGGAAAACCTTCAGATCATGGGCCTCCGGCCCAGGCTTTGGGCAGCCTATTGGCCAGCCCTGTATGGGCCAAAAGTGGGGGGAAGGGTGCCCAAGATGGGCCAGCCCAAGCCGCCCCCACCTCCTCCCCTAAACCCTACCCCAAACCGCCCCCTCTCCTTTCCCTTTCCCCAAGCCGCCACTTCCTCTTCCTCCCTGCCCCAAGCCGCCATCTCCTCTAGTGTGGGACGCTGCCGCCTGCCCTAGACGCCACCCCCAAGCCGCACTTTCCCGTTGCCGGCATTCGCGAAGGAAGGGAAGAAGGGACTGCGGACTCGGTGGCCGAAAGAAGGGAGGGACGAGAGATCTTCTTCGTGGGGGATCATTCAGCGTCTCCCTAAGGTTCTACAAGTGTAACAAAAGTCATTCCTCGCTATTTGATTCAGAATAGATGTGAATGTTGCGCAGCTGATATCATGTTCTTAGAGCCCGATTTTGATATGTCCATCTCCTAGATTTTTATAGGAATTGTTCTTAACTTTTCGTAGCCACCAAGAACACTCAAATCCAAATTACGGTTCAAAAGATATGATAGATTCATTCCTACTGTCCAGAATGCCAACGTGATTTAACTGTCAATTTGTCTGTTAAGTTTTGATTAAGTTAAGGTCAGATTCAGGGTTTCCACCCAACTAGGTTGTTGTAGAATTTTTGTTAACCTTTCCATAATGATAAAGATCATTCAATTTAGAGTAGTAGAACAAAATATATGACTATTTATCTACTGCTATGTAGTTCTGTGAAACAGTTTGGATGTTTGACTTTCGTAGGACTGTTAACATAGATTTTTGGCCGAATTGGGAGATTTTGCCAACTAGACTTTTGTAGATATTTTTGTTATGTTTCCTTAGGATCTGAGATCACCTCATTTCGAGTCTCAGATCAAAAGTTATGATTTATTTAGTACTGCTGTCCAAATTGTCGTCCTGCTAGTCTGTCGGTTTATTTGAGTAGATCGACTCTGTGAACCTTGGGTTTAGCATGTTGAGATTAAGCGTTTTGAGAGACGTCCTGTTCGCATGGTTCCTTTTTCAAGTATTTAATTTGTGTAGGAGAGGGAATTTCGAGTGTAGCGGCATCCATCTTGCCTCATAACGCTTCGCAGAGCGGAAGGCAAGTACATTGTAATTCTTATATTGGTGAATGCTGGGTGCTTGTATTCATACTGTTATTTCTATGATTCATGATTACATTCAATGCTTCATGTTTATTTCATATCCGTTAATCCATATTTAAAGAGAGGATGTTTTTCATTATTCATGATTCATTCCATTCATTCATTTGTTCATGTTTCTTCCACAGGAGTGGAAAATAAAGACCCATCAATTCCAGTATGGACACATAAGACCCACCATTCCAATGTGGGCAGATTTGGATCCCCGTATGAAACGTTCTTCATACGGGCCTTGGATCCCCGCATTTTGTTAAATGCGGGCCTAAGTGAACACCGACGGGTGTGTCACGGGCTATACCGGTATAAGCAAAAGTGTAGTTCATTTATTCTATTCATTCATATGTTTCTTTCAGTTCTATGTTCATATTCTTAATGATGTTGTAATGTTCATATTCAGTGTGGTTCATATTATTATTTGTACTTGCTAAGTTTTGGACTCATTATTACCTTTGTTTGTTTATTCTAGGTGATCGCTGATGATGGCATTCTTGGGAGGGAGTCGACACACATAATTCATTCACTTCACAATATTCAAGTTTCAATAATATGATTTTTGTCCCTGTCTTTCATTCGTTAAGTGAAGAACTATAATAAATAGAGTTTGATGATGGATGATATCTTTCTCTATGTTAGGGTTGATTAAATAATTGCTTGTGATCCTTGATTACTCCTTTGATATAATTATCTTAGTGGATTCACTAGACTTGAATGATTGGAGTTTGTGAACTGTTGTTGGATTCAGAATATATTTCTGCACTCGTTCTAGTACATGTTGATCTCTTTAGGCTATTAGTTGAAATATTGTTGAAAATTACTCCGTATTGATGTTGAATGTTAGTCCTTTAGGTAACATCTTGGCTTCCGAATAGCCAGGGTGCTACAGCATTGGCACAAATCAGCGAAACAACATCTTCCACATTCAAGGGATAGTTGTAACATCCCAAATTTGGATTTTATTTGAAGCATTTAAAAATAAAAATAACCATTTGAATTTTCATGTTTAAGTTCAAGCTTAATTTGAATTTGTAGAAATCAAAACAATTTAATGTGATTAATTTATACTTGAATCAAATTAAAAGTTGTTTTATTTGGGTTCCTTGAGTTCCAGAGTATTTTCTAGAATTTTCTAGGAATTTTTGGAGTTTATTTGCTATTTCTTTGAGCTCAATTTTATTTAATCTAATTTATGAAAATTGGAAATCCTTTTTAATTCCAATTTTCTTTTCGGACTCAATCTCTTTTAGCCCAATTTCTTTACCCATTTCTTTTTCCTTTCCCAGCCTTTTTCCTTTTTTCCCACTAGGCTGATCCGCTCTTTCTTTTTCCCTGCATTACTGCCTAGCGAGCCCTCCCTCTTTCTTTTCACTAGCCAGCAGGCCCGCCTCGTTAGTACGCCAGCACCATGTGGCCGTATCCTTCTTCCTCCCAACACTGGTTTTGAGTTCGCATCCAACACACCAAAGCCGATGTCCTCGTCTCGAATACTCCCCTCCACCCTCTATATAAGAGCAGCCACCTGTGTCAAAATTTTCGCGCCATCCTTCTCGTCCGAATCCCCAAATCGCCGCCCTCGAATCCACCGCCATCTTGCCGTTTGGACCTTGCAAAATCTCCAGCCGCCTAAGCTCTTGTCACCGAAATACATCGACGTGCGTGCCTCTTCGCCGCCATTGCCCCCGCTCCTAGGTTCGCCGCTCGACTTTCCACGCCGTGCTCCCTTTACCTTCGCGAGAGCTTCATCACAGAGCCTCGCCACCATGCAACCCGAGCCGCTCTGCCGCCGTTGCTGTGGTCACTGCCGGTGAAATCCCTCCACGTCACGGTGTTCTCTGTCACCCTTTTACCTAAGCCTGTGCCATACCGTCCCAGATTCGCCGTTGTTCGTCGCCGCCGCTGCAGACCGGAGCCGGTGTGGCCGCCACCTCATCCTCCACCTCAGCATCGCGTCAGCCCCACTGCCTATGTGTTCATCCCCGTCAGCACCACCTGGCCTCACACGTGGCATACCGAGCCAAAACCTAGACCAAAACCGTGGACTTGGTCCACGATGAACCGCACCTATGCCATTTGGGCCCCGCATGTCATCTACTCATCTCTTGTGCACCCGGTCCACCATGAACCGAGCCAGTCCCATGGACTTGGTCCATAGACCAAGGCCCACTCGTCAGCCTCTCTAGCATTTTTGGATTTTCTTATAATTTGGAAATTCGAACAATTGGTCTAGTCCCATGTCCGTATTAAATTTATTTTCCTTTAGAAATTTAATTCCTGCCAAAATTAAAATCCTTGCTGAAACCATGCTGATGCGGTAATCTAGAATTTTCTTTTGAAAGGAAATTCTAAAATCCAGAATAGTGTTTTCTCTCTCTTTTTCCTTTCCGCCAAATCTTCTAAGAGTCTGTTCTCCTTTGTTTGAACCCCGATTTAGTCCATTCAAATTCCTAAATTCATCTAAAATCGAGCTATTTTTTAGAGTTGGTTTTGCTATTTTTGGATTTTATTTGATTTTCTTTTGGATTTATTTGTTTTTTGCCTGTTGTTTTCTCTCTCGTTAGACGATCTGTTTAAAGTAGCAGGAGCAGAAGCAAGGTTTGAAGATCCAAGTATGGAAACTGAGAAAAGCCCAGGCAAGTTGTAGTCCTTTAATCATATGGAACCAATGATTTCAAAATTGTTTGCTATCTTTATATCAACTGCTTTTGGGAATAGTTAATTCTATTTGTCACTACGCCTCCATTAATTATTTGAATACCATAAATTATTTGTCACCATAGGATGATCAATATTAGTTGGTCATATTTGTGTCACAGACATGGGTTATCGTAGAGATGCTTAGTCAAGCTTACTTACGATGGGCTCATGATCACATGTTCAATATTGATAATTTGACTTAATGATATATGAAATTATGGTGCGATGCCATTTTTGTGCAACCAATGAAGGGAACACACCGTTTTCAAGTCACGAGCAAATTTGCACTATGCTACATCGGACCATTCCGAATTCTAGCGAAACAAGGAGCGGTGGCTTATCAATTGGAGTTACCACCATCACTCTCAGATGTGCACGATGTCTTTCATGTCTCATAACTGAAGAAGTGTCTTCGACTCCCAACCGAAGCAACACAGTTGGAAGAACTCGACTTGCAACCCAATCTTTCTTATCGAGAACACCCGATTCGCATTCTTGAAGAAACAGAGCGTAAGATGAGAAATCGCAACATCAAATTCTTTAAGGTTCAGTGGAGCAACCATACTAAAGATGAAGCAACTTGGGAACGTGAAGACCGGATGCGAACCGAATATCCCCATCTTTTTCCTTTTGTCTGAAGTACCTTCGAATCAAGAAAGGAAAGGTTAAACAAACCAATGGAAAGGAAAATGTATTAGCAACTCCTTGTTACCTTCATAAAATTTCTATGTCAACTAAGTCACCCTAGAGCCCACTTTGAAAAATTTCAGAATTTTTTTCAAATTTAATTGCTATTTTTAGTAGCTCGGTCAAAGTAGAAACATTAGAAATGAAATCAGTCAGCTTTTCACTGTTCCTTGGGCTTGAACCAAGCTCCGACTCAGACCATGTCATTTGACTTGGTTGAACTACCTAGCCGCACCCGCACCGCATCAGACCCCGAATCGCACTGCACCCGAGCCTTTGCCAGCCTGGGCCCGCTTGTCGAGCGCTTCGTCCACCTCCCGCTGCTGCGCGTAGAGCACATTCGCCACGTTGCCACCACATGCTGCAAACGTCCAGCAACGTCGTGGCCACACCGCCCAAATCGGTTAGTCCCCGAGCTTCCCCAGCTAACCCCGTCACTATTCCATTCCAGTCCACACCTTATCTCGCCCTCTTCCTCCTTTCATTGCTCACTTCTCCTCTGGTTGGCCGAGGAGAGGAAGGCTCGCATTTGCTAATCTATGCAGTAAACTCCTCACCACCGCCTACCCTGGCTTCATCTCTGCATGTTGTTTCCATTTTCCCTTATGCCAACTTTAGCTCTCACTTGTAGCTTCCGAGACAAGGCAGTGCCATTGGAGCTTCCAGAGCACGCACCGAGCGACCTCTTTTGGCTATCTTTGTCTCTACTAAGCATATGTCTCAATCTTGTGCGTCATGTCGTGTCCTTGAGCATGATTAAAGTTTTTCCTCACTCAGTTTTGAAAGTGCGCTACAGGATCTCAGGAATTTGGTTGGTGCCCAATTTCGGCCGAAATTCCCATATTTGCTCCATTTCAAATCGGGTGAGCTCCCTCCTCTTTATGCATGTCTTTACGTGTCTTAGGATATTTTTTGTATTTCCCCTCACGTAGTTCGGCATTTCACCAACAGGAGTGTTGGAATTGGATTTTTCTCTCTTTTGGCTAAAACCATTGTTCACGGTCATTTGCCGATCCTGGTTAGCCATTTTGCAATTGGCTACGGTGACACCATCTCATGCACCCTCTGGTGCTAGTCTAACCCCTCAATCCCCTTCTTTTTCCCCAAAACATTTTCTCCACGTTGAACTGCACCGCCGCCGTAGCCGTCATCGACGTCAAGCTTCCTTTGACTAACTCTTGTCCCCTCCTTGCACTAGTAAGCTTCCTATGACTTTCCAGTAGCTCAAGCGTGCGTTGTTATTCACAACAATGCGCCGTACCGTGACATGCAATTTTGCCATTTTAGCATCACTGCCACTCTCCGGCTTGCCGCCGTTCTAGGCCGGCTCAGCGTCCGCCACCACTACTAGGAGGTGCGCAAGCTTATTGTGAACCCATTCATGTCCTTGGCTAGCGCCGTCGCAGCTGGAGCCGCCGACGAGGCTCCGAGAAAGCCAAGCTTGCCATTGTTGGAACGCTGACCGACACTGTAGCATAGCAGTTAAGGCTAATGGTGATGATTAGTAATTTAATGACGCAATCTTTGTCGGTAAGACGTGCTTAGTTGGTTTAATGGCTAGCCACGAGAGTATGATAGGTGTGCCCCAGGGAGTTAAGTGGGTTAGTTCATGGGCCGTGAACCGGTGAACCGTGTGTGTTGACCTTCAGTACACGCACTATTGCGTGGACCGAGTCAATGACAAACGGGCCCCACCTGTCAAGACATTTTAATTCAGAAAATAAAATGAAAAATGACACTATGCACTGGACCCCACTTGTTGGTGTCTATGGCTAGGGTAGGCTTCGGTAGAAAAAGTATAAAATGATTAAGGAAATTGAGAAATGATTTATTTATACATTGAAAAATCAAATAACTTCAAAAATTCATAACTAATTCAAATTAACTCCGAATCAAATGAAACCAATTTTTATAATTTTCATTTTGAACGAACTTTAATTTGAAATATGTTTCTGTTTCAGAAAATATAGATTTTGGAAAGTGATCTAGAACCGAATTATTTTTACACTAGAAATGCTATTAACTTGCAAAATTCATAGAAAATATTTATGAACTCCAAATGATTTGAACCAAGTAATTTTGGTCTTATAATTTTATTATATATTTACCTATGTAAATATTTTTATCCACCACGGTTCTACAAATTTTTGCGAAAAAGATCAATTCGGATGAATAGTAACCAAAGTCCTTTTTTTAGCCTTTTTTGTTTTCGAACCACTATAACTTTCACATACTAACTCCAAATGAAGTAATTATTTCACCTAAATTCATCTAAAATTATGAACTATCTACTGTATAAAATTTGTACATTTTTTAGCAATTTAAATTTTTAGGTTTTTCTCGGTATTGATTCGATGTCGTCTTTGTATAGAATCTGATGTGTTCAATTCACAGAGCAAGGGGACTATTAATATGAACTAATTATCAATTCAATTTCAGCATAAGACTATTAACATCATTGAGCAGTTCAACAGCAAGACAGCAAGACCAAGGGTGTCCAAACCCGACCACCACACAGAGCACTAGCCATTTTCATCACAGAGCAAGTGGGTAGAGATAGAGAGGGAATAAGGTAGGGTGATACCTCAGTACAGCGCAACCACGATGGCGACCCCACCACCAGCACAACCCTCATCCATCTCCTTCACCTTGCATAAATCACACAAACATCAGGACACAACTTAAGGCTCAAGCATAAAAATCAAACTCAACACAAGACATTAAGCTAACAGATCTAGAGGAGAATAGAGGGAGGATGGGGAAAGCAAAGACCAGCCAGGGCCCGAGCGCAGGAGGCCGAACAGGAGAACCAAGCCATGGCGACGCAGGCGACACGCAGGGCCAAGCCCGGCCAGTGGCTTAGGTGGCGGCGTCACCGTAGTTGTGGCACGACCCTGACACTGTAGAAGACACTACTATCGTATGAGTGTTTACGCAATGCGCAGCATGTGGCGGGCGGCAGCGGCGACGGGTTGGCGGTGGCGTCGGGGTGGGGAGGAACGGAGTAAATCTGTTGGCAAGGATTTGAGTTAGGCGGGCGCAAACCCTAGCGGTAGGGGAGTGACGACGATTAGGCGGCGCAAACCCTAGCGGCGGGCTCGTACTAATAAAGAGACTTATCACGAGCGGTTCTATTATCAAACCGTCGGTGATAATTATCACGAGACGGTTCCATAATGGAACCATCGTGATATGGGACATATCACGGACGGTTCCATTTATGGAACCGTCGTGATATGTCCCATATCACGATGGTTCCATTATGGAACCGTCCGTGATATGGTTTTTTCTCAAGTATATTTATCTTTTATATACACTTACATGACATGAAGAAATTACATGTTTATGTCAATTTTGTCATTTAAATCTTCTTTGAAAATTTGTTTAACTATATATACATACATACATATATATATATATATATATATATATATATATATATATATATATATATATATATATATATATATATATTAATTAATTAATTAATTAATTAATTAATTTGTTATATATATATATATATATATATATATATATATATATATATATATATATATATATATATATATATATATAGCAATAATTCAACATATAATTAATATAGTAACTTCACCTCCAAACTTTTTTTTCATTTTGGAATTTTCATATATATATAGCCAAACAAGTGGTGGCGTTAAACAAAAAGATTAAAAAAGTAGAAACCTATAAATAAACAAAGTTTTTCTAGTGGCGGAGGTAGGTCGCTATCTCCGTCTTCAATACTTCATAGGCGCGGCCAAGATCGGACGGTTCCTAATCATCGATGAATGAAGCACGAAATCGTCCACTCACGACGCGCTCGTTCAAGTGTCTTTCAAGACCCTGACCGTTGAACTAAGAAGAATTGAGCCCATAGGCTCTCTTCCCTTACTTGAGGGTCTCGGTGCAGTCGACTCGGCCGCTCTGCCGCCTCGATTCTGTTAGTCAAGTGACGGCAAGCCTCTTGGAGGCGATGCAACGTCATTTTGGAGGACTACGTCGATGACGCGATAAACTTCGCCGAAGTGGGAGATCACCGGAAGACACGGCGGAGAAGGATGTCAAGGCGGCGGAAGGTGGCCGCCACCGCTCCGGCAAATTCTCCGTCGGTAGAGGAGTGAAGACACTGTTGATCAAGCGGTGTTCTTCCGCAAAGACAGTTCAACGTACACCGAAAGAGGTGCTTATGCAGGCGGCGGAAGGCCATCAATGCGGCGACAAGGAAGAGGCGACCATTTTGTTTTTTATAAATATGTGGGGATGATCATCTTGGATGGCGGATGATCCTTTTTATAAAACAAGGAATAAATTCGGGCGTGAGATGAAGAGGCGACGGGAGCCGAAGCGGATCGATGCGACGAAGAGACGATCGGGAGCCAAGCGGATGGCGATGAGCGAGCGACGGCGGCGAAGAAACTCACCGTGGAGTCAGAGCGATATTATCCTGGCGGTTATAACAAAAACCGTCGTGATATGTGGTAATATCACGAGCGATTATTGTTAAGAACGAAATGCGTGATGTTTCCTGACGGTTCTTGTTGAAAACCGTCGTGATATGTAGTATTATCACGAGCGGTTATTAACAAGAACCGCGTGAAGTATCCTGAGCGGTTTTCAACATGAACCGTCGTGATATTACCTCTTCACTGCAGCGATTTTTAGCTCGGCCCGATAACACGAGCGGTCTCTAAACCAAAACCGTCGTGATTGAATGTATCTGAGCGGTTTTGGTCAACCGTGCGTGGTGAGGCGTCCAGTATTAGCCTTTTTGTAGTAGTGGATCCAAATTCTGAAGTATATATGACCATCTATCGCAGATTAGCTTCAACAGAATACATGCTGCCTACCATAATGGAATAATTAATAATTCGCTAAACAACTACCTTGATAAAGTCCACTGCTTGCGGTCCACCATCAATATCAAAGCTACAAAAGAAAAGAAAAGAAAAAGATCATTAAGATCAACAGAGTACATGCATGAGTCCCAACAATGCAAGCTCAGGAAGCACACTCCAGGGATGCTTGTAATAATTAACCACACGAATCAAACATAACGCAGATCCGAGCATGAAATGGGGGCGGGTCGGGAGGTGGTGGGAGCGTATCTCACCAAACTCACAGAGGCAGGCGTCCTTGGGGTCCGTGATGGAGTCACGGAGGGAGGCGAGGTCGATGTTAGCGTCGTTCCGCACCTTCCAGTTCTTATGCTGCAGCCGCTTGTCCCCCGACAGCTTCTTTGCCTCCTTAAGGAGCTTCTCGTCCTTCGTCAACATGGCCGGCCGCCACCATCTCCGCTCGACGAAACGCTATAGCCCAGCAACCACCGCCCCGAATCGATGCGGCGACCTAGGGTTTCAAATTGGGGCGGTGGTGTTCGTGGGGAATTTGGGTCCGAGGGTGAGGCTAGGGCGTTGCGGCATCGGGCGAGGGGAATGGGAGGTAGGGATGGGGTGGTAGTTAAGGCGAGGGGTGGCGATGATTGCGGCGTCAGGCGAGGGGAATGGGAGGTACAGAGGTGAGCCGGGCAGCCAGTAGGAGAGCGGCCATGATGAGGGTGGTGATCGTGTGGTGGCAAGGAGGAGAGCCGGGGAAGTGGAAGGTGCGGGAGCCGAAGGGGCGAAGGGGATGGGGAAGGGGAAAAGAAAGGCCGAAAAGAAAACGGGAGATTCGATACGGGGTGGCCAGGTGGGTGAGGTGGTTACCTATTTTTGCTCGAGGCAGCGTGGTGGGGGTCGGACGATCCTCTGCTGGTAAGCCCATTTGCAATGGTTGTTAGTTCCGTTGCTAGCTATCCGTTGTTGTATGGGTGTTTTTGTAGTAGTGCTAGCTATAAGTTTCTTTTAAAAATTTCGATAGAGTTTCACTTGGATTTATGACTAAACAAGGTTCTTGGAACAATCTAACATGTAATAGCTTGATAAGTCAATAACGGAAGTTTTAAGCAAAATCAATAACAACCACATGGAGTACTCAACTAACTCAATTACAAAGTATCTAAGTCATCACAAAGAATGAACAATCTTAGAATGAGAGTAAATAATGGGTTATCTTCAATTTAATCGCAAGTGCCATTTTGTTTGTCTTGGTGAAACTCAAGTGAAGTGCACCAAGGTTTCTAACCCTTCCCATGCATGCTGCTCTCATAGAGAGTACCTAAAAAAACATCAACAACAAGCGTGAGTCCTCAACTCAGCAAAGTACAACCAATGTGATAGACAAATCATCATAAACAGGTATAGAACATAACCTTGTTCCCACATAGTCATCAATAATGAATCCGTGAGTAATACTCTTCTACTTTCATACAAATGCAAATACAATGCAAATGCCAAGAAAGCAACTTTCTTCCTTCTTTCCAATTACCGATAATGTAGAGTAGTGCATCCGTCGATGAATACTCAAGCATGTGTCTTCTAGCACAGGGACCTTAAACCCACACTCCACGAGTGTAGGGACCTCATACCAGTCCAATTCATGACGTGGATGTCAAATGAATCAATACTTGGCTACCACATCGTTCAAGACTCAAAGATGAATGCTTTGGTGCAAATGAACATAATATTCCTAATCAATCATGAGCAAATATCATTCAGCGGCAAGATCATGAATAAAATTTCATACAAGTAAATCAATAGTAATTTTCATGAATTTGTCCCTACATATTCTATACATTGCTTGCACTTGCCTCAACCGTGTGATGGGCGACGACGAGTAGAGGGTTCTAACCCTGGTTTCACACCACCACCTGATAATCGTACAACATACTAAGAATACCATCCAAAATCACACAACATTACAATAAAACTAAATAGACATAACCGCTCCTAAACGCAACCCACAACTATACCATTCCTTCCCGAACACCATTCTGTCCAAAACAGAACAGTCACTTAGAAAAAACATAACTTTTGTTCTTCAGCTCCAAAAGTCATGAACTCATACTTTCTGGAATCTACACAACTATACCCACAATTTCTCAGGTGGTCAAAAGTTCAGATTATTTCATCTAAACCCTTGTTTTTAACTCCAAAGACTAATCTGTCATCTTCGGTAATCTCAACTTAGAAATTCCATATCTTTTAATTGGTTCAACCAAAAACAGTGATCTAAGACATTCTTGAATCCACAGGAAATTAACTACCAAAATAAATTTAATCTATTTTTTCTACTCTGCAACAAACTTCGCTAACTTAACATTTTTTCCCGACTGTCCCCAACAGAAAGACAAAACTAAATCGTATAGATCAAAATTTCATAACTCCTATTATACTTGTCCAAAAAAATGTGATCTTTGACTTTATGGAATCATTATAAAGTTATATATCTAATTCATGTAGACCAAAAGTCCAAATTTGTCTATTTTCCTATTTTAGTTTACATAACCATGTTTGTTGCCTGAAGCCTAGGAACTGAATAGGCACTCAGATTGTAAAAATCATAACTAATTATCTACTCATCCAAATAATACGAACAAAAACTTTGCAAAAAGCTATTGAAATTATCTACTTATCTCTAGGAGACTCAAATCCCTAATTTCACACTGAACTAATCCAAAACTACAGATCAATGGGATTGCGGATTACCTGTGATACCCTGTTTAAGAAAGTGGGTAACTAAAAGAATTAAAAGGGGAAAATAACTTAATAGTGAAGAATTTCAGAATTTTGGTGGATTAAGGAAAATAGTGGGCCGTTGGCCCATAGCCCAAGTGGAGGAGCCTGGCTTTAAGATGGTTAGAGGGGGGGATCTGGCCAAAAGAAAACCCTAGCCTTTTCTTTTGTTTCCTACAGCCGCTGCCCCTATGAACGTTGGCCGTCGCCCTCCTGGCCCTCCATTTCCCCCCGCCCAAGCCCCACAGCCCTTCTTTTTTTCTCTGGTGGCTTGGCTTGCCGGATTTTCCTGGCCTTGCCTCCCCTTTGTCTTGCCACGCTTGTGCAGCTCTCCTGTGCCGCCACGCCACTGCCCACCATTGCTCCCACGCGCCTTTGGTTCTGATGCAGCCCGGCTCCTGCGCTCCCAGCCGGCTCGCGTTCACCGACGGCCGCCGTCGGCGCGCCAGCCCCTCCTCTGGCGCCGTGTGCGCCTCCTCCGTCGTCGCTCGGCTCCTGCGCCACCGTCACATCTGGCTCCATCCTCGGCTGGTCGCCGCCTCGCCCAGCAGCCGTTTCCACCCCCCTTTCGGCATCTGTCGCCTGGACATTCTTGCCGCCACCCGGCCCAACCATCACCGTCGCCGGCCGGCTCGGCTCTGCTCCCCCTTGTTCTTTGTTACATCAATGTTAGTGTTCGAGGTTGAATCAAGTCCTATTGCTAGATGATTTTCATTATACTTGTTCATGGTGATTTGTTGAAGGCGGAGGCGGCTGCCGATGAGGTGTGGTGCCGGGAGACGGCGCCTCAGGTGATGGAGTTGGTGAGCTCACATCTTCCTCAGCGAGACACCTGCGCCCTGCTCTCCGTCAGTTCCTGGTGCCACCGCGCCCTCATCGCCAACCCCAAGCTCTGGGAGGTACTTGATCTACGTGATATGAAGAAAACTGGTGACCGACTTATTTCAGCACTTTCACTGGCAAGGTATCGTCTTCTCAAGGTACTTAACCTTGAATTTGCCCAAGATCTTGAGGACCGACATTTTGTTCATCTAAAAGGTATGAGAGGTATCTCACTGAAAGAGTTAGAATTCTTGAACCTAAATGCATGTCAGAAAAATCTCTGATAAAGGAATTGAAGCTGTTACCAGTCTTCGTCCAAATCTTTGGGCCCTTTCTATCTATTGGATTGTCAGACTGACAGATGCAAGCATTAGACACATTTTGAAGAACTGTATGCAGATGGTGACCTCAACGTGCCTTTGGTATGTTCTGCGATGGTTAAACATCATTTCGTTTACAGACAGTGAGTCGTCAGTACCTTCTGATTCACTATTCTTAGCGTTGTTCAGGATATTGTTACGCACTACACCTCTTTCTTTGGCTTATTTGCTTTATATGGTTTACATATTCCCTCTCACATAATACGAACAACTGAATTATAAATTAGCATATTTATTACTACTTGCTTTGAATTCTGAGTGATGTTTACCTTCTATGATGGCTTGGTAAAAGCTAGCTTCAATGGAATCTGCACGTGGAGTAAATGTTCCTATGTATACAACTCTAAGGGAAAGAAATGGATGTGGCGTGGGGGCATGGTGCGACGATGGTTGTGGATTGGTTTATGCTGGTGAAGGTGCTGCAACCGGTGCATGAGGAGGTGGTGAATTCCGGTGCTAGGGTGTTCCGCTTTTGTGTTCTGTCTCATGGTTGAGGCAAGTGCAAGTAGTATTAATGAGTGGTTATATTTCATTATTGATGATGATTGCTGCTTGATAATGTTGATGAGCCTGAATGCCTTAATTGATTGATGATGCTTACTGTTTGGTAATGTTGCTGAGCTTGAATGCCATAGGTTAATGACGATGTGTACTACTTGGAAATGTTTACATGATGCTGCATGCTAATGGTTACATGATGATACGTACATATTACTATTCATATGGTGATGCTTGCGTGATAATGGTTATATGTTGATGGCAAGAATGATGGGACAAGACGAGCAATGAGGCTACCTTGTTAATGATGAATCATAATAATGAAAATGGACATGCGCATTTACATTTCTGCTTGTTCATTTCTAAACCTTGGGCTACGTGGTAGCCAAAGGCTGTTTCCTTGAGATCCCCGTCCTGCATTGGACGGGCCTGGTCCCCACACTCGTGGAGTGTGGGCTTTGGATCCTTGTGCCTAGAGGGCACAGGCTTAGGGTATGTATCGACGGATGCATACTCGGTATTACCGGTAATTGCTAAGAAGTGAAGTACTTTGCATTCATGGCATATTCATTGCATTTCTGCATAAGAGATGGATTTGCGGTATATAATGTTATGTTCATGATGGGAGTGTTTGGTCCCTTGACTGCTTATGATGCTATCATAAGAGATGGATTTGTGGTATTTAATGCTGTGTTTATGATGGGATTGGTTGTTCCCTTTGACTGTTTATGATGCTATGTTTGATTTTTACTATTGCACTTTGCTGAGTCGTGGACTCGCACTTGTTGTGTTGTGCTTGCTAGGTACTTCTCGAGGCAGCGACATGCATGGGAAGGGGTAGACATGGTGCACGACACATAAAACACAAACCGCAACGAATAATCAAACCCAATTATCCACAATTCATATTCTTGTTAATTACTTTTGTTTCAATTCTGTGACCACCCTTCGTGGTGGATGTTTTGTTTGTGATCATGGATGATCCCTTTATGTTCTCATTCATTCGTTGATTGAGTTCATTTAACCCTCGTAGATATGCTGATCATTGATGCATTAGTTGATTAGCATATTTTGGATGTCCTTTGATGATTCATTTATATTAGAGGATTTGATTGTGATTGATGCTATATTAAACTGTTTGAACCTCCAGTATAGCCATCTAAACAAAGGAGGTTCTGCCGGATTTTAGAGAAATATCTTAGTTTTTATTGGTTAGAACGTTAGTTTAGTAGCAGACCAGGCTCATGTTGAGTTTGATTGTTAGCATTAGGTTATTCATGAATTAAAATGTTGGTTGATGGTTGATATTATCGACCTTCATGATATGGTTGGATTAGCAATGGGTTAGTGATCTGCGTTTAGACTCTTGATAGTATTATCGTAATCGACTCAATCTGATTAGATGTTTGAGATTGAATTGTTGATGAATTCTGATTCAATTTCTTGTATCCATTCTTCTAGATACTGATCTTTTTAGGTTACTATTTGAAAGTTAGTTGGAATTATTCCGTAGTGTTGTTGTATGTTAGTCTTTTAGGTAACATTATAGCCAGGGTGTTACATTACCGATTCACTAACAGCAGGGAAACCGATCTGTTACTCGACAACATTCGCATAGAAAAATAATTAAACTAACTAATGGAGAACCAAAAATCACCCTTGAAGACCACGCTGGAGCCTGCTGAAATCCCAACGAGAACTCCTTTTTCCCTTTCCTTCTCCCTCTTCCTCTTCCTCTCTCCATTAGCCGGCAGCACCCAAGGCCTACTTCCCTCAACTCTGCCAGTGACACCAAGGCGGCACAAGATGATGGCGGATGAGGGCAAGATCAGAATAGGGTGATCTTGTAGTGCAGGTAGGATTCCGCCCTCTCCTTCTTTTGTTGGTGGCCGGTTTTCCCATGGGTCATGGGCCACTATGGCTATTTTTCCCCGCTTGACTATGGGCTGACGGCCCATTCCTCTCCCAATTTCTGAATTTTCTCTTTTAATTCCCTCTCTAATTTTTATTGCACCCACTAATTATAAACGGGATATTACATTCTACCCCCCGAAAATGAATTCAACCCCGAATTCTACTTTCACCAATCTACTCGAAAGAACACCAGAACTGAAATCAACAATCTTTAACACATACCCCCACGTGAACCACTCTGGGTATTGCTCGCACATGTGAGACTCCAACTCCCAAATCACATCTTTTCCAGACTGATGCGTCCACAGCACCTTGACATATACCCATGTCTATACCTCAACACTCTCTCTGACCTCTCCAGTACACGCATCGGACGAAAATTGAAGGTACAGTTTTACTCGCTGGTCAACGGCTCTAATGAAACCTCAACTTCGTATATCTCAAGTACTCCCTCGACACCGGGTCATATAAAATGTTGTGTATCCTCGCCCAGTATTCGAGACAGTCCTAGCGATACGCTATCTTCCAAAAATCCATGCAACTTTCAGAAACAAACCGATGTACCTTAGGCCAACCTCCTCTTTGGTATCAAACCACACAGCATGCACATAACACATGAAACTCTTGTTCCATCTCTGAATCAATTTCTTCACCGTAACAAGGAGCACCTCCTTTAACAAGGGACGTATAACAGAACTCATTTTAAATAAACTCTTTTACAAACAGAACCCAGCTGAAAATAAAGAATCACCATCCCAACCACGCATTATCAACTCCCCACCAAAAGAGTCAAATCCAAAATTAAAGATTCATCACGAAAACATTTCCACTTTCCAAATAGACAGTTTGCAAATAAACACTACGTAAGCCAAGGGGGAAATCACTCAAATGCCCAATTCAACCATTTTCTCTATTTTTCTGAACCGAAAAGAACCACACATGCCAACATAAAGCTATCTAAAATTGCAAACGACCTTTGTCATAAACACACAACTCAAACAAGAATCAAAAGAGCATTTCACTACCCGAGAAAACATCTTTTTCTCAATTTCCTTTTAGGAATAAACTTTCCCTCAAATCGTGGGATTCCAAATCATCGCATAACACGCTAACTCATTTCTCTTAAATTGACAACCTCAACACTATACTCAAACCGAAAATATCATCCACACCTTTGTAGAGAGACTCTACGACCCCACGATAACATACTCTAGCCAAGTCCTCTACCAACAGAATTACTTTGACAGATAATTCACAATGCACCTCAAAATAGATTCCGTACGCAATCACATCACCTCAATCCTTTAAGGATAATCAATTTGGAATTCATAGCCCACACACACTCTTTTACTATACCCAAAGGATTCTATCCACGATCATCACACTATTTAGAATCCTATTTGTTCCACTATTTCTACACAACATCATTGGGCCTCCAAGGTTCAAGCATAAAAATGCAAAGCCCCAATTTCAACCTCCAAGTCTCATACAATGAATTTCTGGTATAATTGATAGAAATCCCTCAAATTCAATTACTAAAATTCTCACATCCCAAATAATATCCTCGGTCACTAACTTCAATCATCTTCAATAATCAATTAACTACCCAAAGCGGTATACTTCACCAATCTTGGACACTCACTAAACCACACCACTCAGTTTCTCCTTCTCAACCTTGTAACTTACACAATCCCAATACTTTAAAGAATCGATCAAGTGTAACAGCCCAAATTTTCAAAATTCAGAGAAATTTAAAACCTATTTATTTTTGTGGATTTTCTAAAATTTTCTAAAGCTCTTATTAATAACCCTAAAGCTAAAACAAATTTAAGTACAAAAACTATTACCAAGTTTAAGTTGAAATTATTTTATTTAAGTCCAAAATCATTCTAGGAATTTCTGTGAATTTTTCTAGAATTTTGGAATTTATTTGCTATTTTCTAAAAGCCTCTTTGATTTGTCGAATTAAATCAATTAGGAAAATCAATAAAACCCTAAACAGTGAATGGGCGAATTAGGTCGGCCCATCTACCTCAAGACGCCAAGACACTGACCCACGTGGCCCACTCCTCCCTGCGTTACCTCCTCGCGTGGCCGTTGGATCGTCATCGGACGACTCAACCGCGCCCGTTCTTTCCCGTTCTTCGCCGTGACGAGGTGGGACCATCGTTCTCGTTCCTCTTCCCTTTCCTTTCTTCCTCAACGCGTCTGCTTCTTTCCATTTCGCCGTCCGCCATGGTCACCAATTCGGACCTTCCTTAAACCGGTGAGATCTCCATCGCATCGCTGAAATTCCGCGCGCATTCAATACAGGGATCCTCTCCGCCTCCGGCACGGCTTTTCCCTTCCCTTTCTTGGCCCTAATTCCCTAATTTTCGCCGGCGACCTCGCACGAGCTTCGTGCGCTCCACGGCGAATCAGCCCCGCCCGCACCCCTATAAGTAGCGCCCCGGGTGCGCCTCCTCCTCACGCCACAACGCCTCCACCAGTAGCCTCCCCTCTCCCTAGCGCTGGATTGTGGAGCTCTTCGCGGCGGGAGTTTTGGTTATTCTCGATTCCGCCCGGCCGTCGACTTTTCGCCCTCGACGCCACCATCGGCACCACCGCGTCGACGCTGGCTTCAAGACATTCACTTCGCCGAAGACCTCGAACGCCTACTTATCGACGACCCGGCGCCGCCCGAAAAGCTCGTCGCCGGCGACCATATCGCCTTTGCCCGCCACTCCAAGGTAGTGCCCCAGTTCCCCACGTCACCTCTCGCCGCCCGGTACCACTCACGCCCCTCGCGTGGCGCGTAAGCGCCGGCGAGGAGGTCGTCAGCTCGCCGGCCTGTGTTCACGTGGCTCGGCCACATCACCACCACTCGGCGCCACATGTGCGTTTTGCCGTCGGCACCTACGTGGCGAGCCACGTCGACACCAGTGTACAAAGACACGATCCGCGTGCCTTTGTCTTGTCTGCACCGTGCACCGTGGACGTTGACGAATCGTGGGCGTGGTCCATTGACCACGGGCCCACCCGTCAGTGGTATCCTCCGAGGTGCTGACGTCAGCAATGCGCATTAAGTCGGGATTTCCTTCGGGAAAATAAATCCTTAAATGAAATAAAAATCGATTAGGGTTTAAATTTGTAAAATTCATAACTTTTGCATCCAATCTCCAAATTGGGGTTTCAAATTTCTAAATTCATGTAAAATCATTATCTAGCTAACTAAACCAAAATTATTTAATTTGAAGCTATTTTGAATCTGTATTTAATTTTAGAAATTCTTTTAAATATCAAATTTAGACTAAAACTTGTAAAATTCATATCTTTTGAACCACAACTTCAAATTGAGTGATTCAAATTGCTAAAATCTTAGAAAATTATTATCTAGCTAAATAAAATAAAATTAGTTCATTTGGAGTTAGTTTGATTTGTCTTTTGGATTTATTTGAATTTCATTTGAATTTGTCGTACTCTCGTATAGAGTTTGACGATTCAAGAGGTAGATCTTTCAGAGGGTTTAGAATCTCAAGACTTCAACGAAGGCAAGTTACATTCTTGACCATCTTGATCCCAGTATTTCAAAGTTAATTAATTCTGTTTTTAAAGTTATTATTGCATGCATATTTGTATCCAAGTATTTTAAATTCCTGTTTTAATTCTTAGTTATGCCAATTCCTTTGTATAGCCAATCTTGATGCTTGGAATGCCATGCCCTTGTCACCTTAGTAAAATAATTAAGATATTTATGCTTAGTCATTGCTTAGACCAAAAGATGATTTGGGAATTTTGCCAAAATATAAAGTTGTTTTGAAAATGAATCTATGGTATTGTTTTTACCATAGATGATTGGAAAATGTCTTGACAAAAGAAAAATAAATGAAATTGGTTTAGACTTGGGTGAATTGGATTGTTGGTGGGTGCAAGTTCATGCACGGGCTCAATCAAATGAATGTTTGAGACCTGTGGTTTGTTTTGAAGTCACCCAGTCATGTAAGGACCGGTCTGCGGGCATGAATGTTAAGCCAAACTCGTACCACCACAAGTCTGGAATGGGACAGACTTGGCCAAATAAGCTATATCATTTCACCATGTTTATGTCTTGGAAAGATGTGGGAGTCGTGAAGACTTATTGATGATACCCACATGGCGCAAGAGGGGGTAGTCGTTTGGTGCGAAGCCTTCGATTACGAAACCTTAGCGGGCATAATTATGTTGAAATAATGTAGGGTAAAGGCCTCGTGATAGTCGCTAGTCGCACGCCTACGTAAGCGTGTATTGGCCGACATAATAAGCAAACTATCCCTTGTGGGTAAAGCTGTACCAACTCTGCAGAGTATTAATCTATTCGAATAGCCGTGTCCACGGTCATGGACATGCTTAACAAAAGCCACTCGAAGTTAGTCTCTGGTTTTGTTTGAAAAGACTTTGTCACCTGGTTTATGAAAATGGGTTTGGGCAGAAGCCTGGTAAGGGGGGGTAACCCTTCACCATTTGTGTATGGAGGTTCATCCTACACTTGACATTGAGAAATCAAAATATGATTTTGATCTTATTAAATTCTAGAAATGGCCTTGGAAATTACTAAGAGTATTTAAACTGAAAATGATGTCTTATGCAAATAAACCCTGCCATTACCCTTTGCTCACTTTATGCATGCATTCAATCTGTTACTTTACGGGTGTAACTTGCAAGCACAGTGGTAGTGCTTACTCTTCTTTGAATAATCTTTATTAGAGAAGACCTCTATCAAGATGGTGAGGACATCGATGCTTAGGCCACGCATCCCAGCGATTGCTTGTGGCGAATCGTTGGGTCTACTCTCGCTATTTTATTTCATTGTGTTTTACCTTATTTGGCCTCGAGCCCGTTTGTATTAAACTTTGAATAATTATTAATAAAGTCGTGATATGTTTTGATTATCACTTCTGTTTAACTGTGTACACTAGAAATCCTGGACGAGTGTATGAACACAGAGAATTCGGGATCCTTCGCTCCCGGGTTCGACATCAAGATCCTCAAACTTTTGATATTTCCAATAATCCACCAATAAGAACAAAAGGATATTGGATCACAATTCATTATAGATTCTAATAATTGCAACAACATAATTAGTTTGGCTCCAAAGAGAATCATTTATTTAAATCAAATTCTCTACAAGAATGATAGCATCAAACCAATTCATCCTCTTATGCACCTTAAATAAATTGGCACCCATAGTCTCACAAAATAATTTACTTGACCACCATTATCCAATGGTCTCTATACACTTTAGAAGACCATTGTAAAACAAATCGGTTACTCCTTTCTCAAAAGAAGAAGCAGATGGAAACAATTTTCAGCACATAGAAAAACGTTTACCACTCGCAATAAACACAAAACCAAAAGATATAGTCAATTTATAATGATCTCGGAAAAGCAAAAGACGAGACCGTAGTTGAGGGCATAGCTCCCACAAGAAGAAAAATATCAAACCTTAACCAATAAGAACAAAGCATTGCTTCTGAAACTTGAGAAATTCTTATGCGGCAACTAGAATGGTTAATCACGCTTCAAATAAACTGCAAGTTACAAAACTTGACTCCAACCTCAAATACTTCTAGTATTTTTTTAACAAAGAAAATATTTTTTTTAATTGCAACCTTACTTTGCCAATTCAAGCAAAAGAGCCTTTAAGATCAAATCACATGAACCTCTTAAGAACCAATAGAACATTCAAATACATCATTTTTTTTAAACTAATTTCAGCTATCACACAATTCATGAGCTTCGAAAGATCACGAAAGCAAAACTTGAAATATTCTCATTTAAACGATATCACCAAAGGCGATCAAATTACTTTATCTCTAGAAGAATTAACATCAATCTCACATTACTGCCAGTTTTAATAACATCAATATCATACATTAGTACCAAGAATCATCACACCATATTACCCCATCCTAAAACGTTATAAAAGAAACGCAATAGGTTACTTCATAATTTTCGATTATCTCAATAAAACTTCATCAACTACTTAATATAGGGAAAACCTATTACACAAGCCACAAGGTTGAAACAAATTTCTTTTAACAAGATCATACTATGCAATAGCAATTTCACAAGGCACGCTATCAAAGACCACTTATGAGATTCATTCACTCAACCGTTAGCGTTGCTCAATACCAACTTCAGCTCTCATTATCAATTGACGATTGTATTAATCATGTATGTAAATATGGTGCTACTTCTATTTGCAATCACAAAACCATTTATAAACACAGATTCAATATTTCACCTTATGTTTAGAAATTAGGACAAAACATGATTAAAGATTTACTAAAATAATTTCTACAAAACAAGGTTTCACGAATCGATACACCAACATCCATCTAGTCATTTATACAGGTTTCAACAATTTTAGCATGTCAGGAATTAGGTAAATCTAACATTTATGTAAGTTCATCAAGTAGACATTTACAAGATAGTTTCATATCATTATCCACTCTTCTTAGTAACCCTGTTAATTCCAATTAGGAATAGATATATTCTAAATCACAATTCATCATGCAATCACTGCAAGGCAGCAATAAATTAACCAACTACGCTTCCAAGGGACATCAGTTCAGATTAATTATGCATCAGGCTATTGACCCAACTTGACATCCCATACATTATCAATTATCTTCTATACTTACAACTTCTCACTTAACACAGCAAAACATTACAAAAGAGTTTTGACACTTTCTTTCTCAAAGAAGAGGTTATAAACTTCAACACTCCAACTACTCTAAAAGAAATGAGTAGAGTCAAAACTTTCTTCAATGAAGTTTGTAAAAGATAAATTTTGTTATCCAAAATACCGAACGGATAACCGGGTCACATTTATCAACAAGAAAGGTAGAACTCTCATGAAAAGAACAATCTTGTCAATAACAATGTTTAAAAGTAGCAAAAATAGCTCAACAGTTGAAAAACAATAATTGCTCTGTAAAACAAATAGGGACCAATTGAAACCCATACCCTATCAATTTATTTGATTACAATCTCTGACTTAACCACGGCAGGACAATGCAAAAAGAGCTTTGACGCTTTCTTTCATAAAAGAGAAGTATTAAACTTCATACTCAAATTACTTCAAAAAGAATACATTGGGCCAAAGCTTCCTCATGTTAAAAAACATGCAAAATAAAGCTTCCATTAACCAAAGTACCAAGCGATTAAACGAGTCGTGTTTCCCAACAAGAAGGACATAACTTCCCAATAGAAGATCAATCTTATAAATCAACTACGTTTACAAGTAGCAAAACAACTCTTCATTCGGGAGAACAAATGTTTGCTTTAAGGAACCAACAAAGACCAATGAACACCCATCAACTGCAATGAACAACTAACCTAAGAAAATTCATCCACCGCATCCGAACAAGAATAACCATTCCAAACTCAAGGAAGATAATAACCTTCCCAAAGAAACCCATACTCAACGCCTGAAACTAGTTGACTCGAGGTAAACACTCCACTATTCTCATACCCCCAAACGGTGGTACAACCTGGCAATCCAATGCCACAACCATGATCTAAACCTCTCATCATCTACTATGATCACACATAACAATCATATAGGCAAATCATAAGCATCCATACTCATTTCATATCGGCAATGATCAATGCGACACAATAGAAACGTAAATGCAATGCCTAACCCATTCACATCTTATTGTGCACAGTGTGTCAATTTAATAATTCAATTACCACGGATCTAATGCCCGCTCTGATACCAATTGTAACACCCCACTCCAGCTCAACAAGGAGACTAGAATGCTACTAAACTACCTTAACAATCTACTGTACATCTACTTACAATAAAATTTGAGCAAGCTTTTCTTCATCAATTATGCTAGCAGTAATCTAAATAACAAGTACAAGATACACATAACCAAGCTTTTAAACATCAAGGAATGAATAGAAGGAGTCTACGCAAATATCTAGTTCTTACTCATCAATTATGTAGTTATAAATAAATTATTATATCATAATAAAGTAAGAGTTCCTTACTAGCTATAAGTTTCTTTTAAAAATTTCGACAGAGTTTCACTTGGATTTATGACTAAACAAGGTTCTTGGAACAATCTAACATGTAATAGCTTGATAAGTCAATAACTGAGGTTTTAAGCAAAAATCAATAACAACCACATGGAGTACTCAACTAACTCAATTACAAAGTATCTAAGTCATCACAAAGGATGAACAATCTTAGAATGAGAGTAAATAATGGGTTCTCTTCAATTTAATTGCAAGTGCCATTTTGTTTGTCTTGGTGAAACTCAAGTGAAGTGCACCAAGGTTTCTAACCCTTCCCATGCATGCTGCTCTCATAGGGAGTACCTAAAAAACATCAACAACAAGCGTGAGTCCTCGACTCAGCAAAGTACAACCAAAGTGATAGACAAATCATCATAAATAGATATAGAACATAACCTTGTTCCCACATAGTCATCAACAATGAATCCGTGAGTAATACTCTTCTACTTTCATACAAATGCAAATGCAAATGCAAATGCTAATAATGCAACTTTCTTTCTTCTTTGCAATTATCGGTAATGCGGAGTAGTGCATCCGTCGATGCATACTCAAGCCTGTGCCTTCTAGCATAGGGATCTCAAGCCCACACTCCACGACCGTGGGGACCTCATGCCCGTCCAATACATGACAGGGACCTCAAATGAATCAATACTTGGCTACCACGTAGTCCAAGACTCAAAGATGAATGCTTTGATGCAAATGAACATAATATTCTTAATCGATCATGAGCAAATATCATTCAGCAGCAAGATCATGAATAAAATTTCATACAAGTAAATCAATAATAATTTTCATGAATTTATCTCCGCATATTCTATACACTGCTTGCACTTGCCTCAACCATGTGATGGGTGACAACGAGTGGAGGGCTCTAACCCCGGTTTCACATGACCACCTAACAATCGTACAACGTACTAAAAATATCATCCAAAAACACACAACATTGCAATAAAAGCAAATAGACATAACCGCTCCTAATCGCAACCCACAACTATACCATTCCTTCCAGAACACTATTATGTCCAAAACAGAACAGTCACTTTAGAAAAATCATCACTTTTGTTTTTTAGCTCCAAAAGTCATGAACTCAAACTTTCTGGAATCAACACAACTATACCCACAATTTCTCAGGTGGTCAAAAGTTCATATTATTTCATATAAATCCTTGTTTTTAACTCCAAAGACCAATCTGTCATCTTCGGTAATCTCAACTTAGAAATTCCATATCTCTTAATTGGTTCAACCAAAAACAGTGATCTAAGACATTCTTGATTCCACAGGGAATTAGCTACCAAAATAAATTTAATCGAATTCTTCTACTCTGCAACAAACTTCTCAAACTTAACATTTTTTTCTCGATTGTCCCCAACAAAAATACAGAACTGAATCACATAGATCAAAATTTCATAACTCCTATTATACTTGTCCAAAAAATGTGATCTTGGACTTTCTTAAATCATTATAAAGCCATATACCTAATTCATGTAGACCAAAAGTCCAAATTCATCTATTTTCCCATTTTAATTTACATAACTATGTTTATTGCCCGAAGCCTAGGAACTGAACAGGCACTCGGATTGTAAAAATCATAACTAATTAGCTACTCATTCAAATAATGGAACAAAGACTTTCCAGAAAGCTATTGAAATTATCTACTTATCACTAGAAGACGCAAATCCCTAATTTTGCACTGAACTAATCCAAAACTACAGATCAACGGGACTGCATATTACCGATTCACTAACAGCAGGGAAACCGATTTGCTACTTGACAACATTCATATAGAAAAAGAATTAAACTAACTAATAGGAAACCAAAAATCACCCTTGAAGACCACGCTGGAGCCCGCTGAAATCCCCGCGAGAACTCCCTTTTCCCCTTCTTTCTCCCTCTTCCTCTTCCTCTCTCCTTGGCCGGCAGCACCCAAGGCCTTCTTCCCTCAACTCCTGGCCGGCAGCACCAAGGGGCAGCACAAGATGGCAGGGTAGCAGCACGGCACAACACTTTAGCTCAGCGGTGGCACTGTAGCTGGGAGATACTTTAACAGAGATAGGGTTCCCCCCCCCCTCCTTCTTTTGTTGGTGGCCGGTTTCCCCATGGGCCATGGGCCACTATGGCTATTTTCCCCCACTTGACTATGGGCAGACGACCCATTCCTTTCTCAATTTCTGAATTTTCTCTTTTAATTTCCTCTCTAATTTTTATTGCACCCACTAACAACAAACGAGATATTACAAGAAGGAAGAGTTGGTGTCTATGCATCGAGTCAACTAAGACCTCATGAGGAGAATTACCCTACACATGATTTAGAATTAGTTGTCATTGTGCATGCCTTGAAAATTTGGCGTCACTATCTTATTAGTAATCGTTGTGAGATATACACAGTTCATAAAAGCTTGAAGTACATTTTCACTCAGTCTGACCTGAACATGAGGCAGAGAAGATGGTTAGAGTTAATAAATGATTATAATCTCGGAATCTATTACCATCCCAGTAAAGCCAATGTTGTTGTAGATACTTTTGTAATATCCCATTTAAACATAAAATAAATAAGTGATTAGTACTAAAATTAAATAGAATTAGAAAGGAAAAATTCAGAACTTTGGAGGACTTTTTAGAACTCGGGCTTTCGGCCCATAGCTCTTTGGGCCCATGTGGGGGAAACTAAACCCTAGCACCCCCATGTACTGTAGCACCACCGTCACTGTAGCACGGTGCTATTGTAGCACGCCCCTCTCCTCCATGGTGGTGCCCCCTATCCTCAATGCTTCTCCGTTGTTGCCGACCAAGGAAAAAGAAGGAGGAAGCCTCCTTCGGGTACTGCCGGCCAAGGGAGAGAGGGAAGAGGAAGTGCTTGCGGGGGATTTTCTTCGAGTTTCAGAGGGTCTTCAAGGGTGATCTTCAATTATTCGTTGATTTGTTTAGTCATTTTCTATGTGATTGTTATCGAATAGCGCATTGTGTTCCTGCTAGAATTGACTCATAGATCTGTAGCCTTTTTGTTCAGTAGTTTTACACCAGATCAAGGTGAAATCATAGGTTAGGTTCTCCTAGAAAATTGTGGGGAATGTCATTAGGTTTTTGTAGGATCTGACTTCACTTCATTTGGAGTTCTAGTTTGGGAGATATGATAATTTCTTTACTGTTGTCCAGAAACCCTGTCAAATTACAGCAGTCGTAGTAATTGATAAATAAGAATTTGATAATGGCCGAATTAGGGATGTCTCCCAACATGACTTTTGTATGACATTATCTTAGCTTTCCAGATTGGTAAATAACACAATTTGTGGTTCAGCCAATTGAAAGTTATAGCTATTCTTTTGCTACTGTCCATTTTGTTTGTCAGTTTCTGACGGTAGGTTTTCATCTGTATGTTAGATTTAGTTAAAAGTGGAATTAAAAGATCTCGCCAACAGATGATTGCATACTCTTTCTAGAGAGACTGAATATGCCTTTTTATGATTAGCAGATGGAGAGTTATGAATTTTAGAATGGTCGCTGTCCAATTTAGGTTTTCTGCTAGTTCGTCGTCATATTTGATTAGATTAAATAATTGAATCATGGGTTTTGGGAATGCTGTTGAGAGCGTTGCAATTAGCGTTGTATTACCTTGCCAAGCTTGTTTTGAGTAAAAATGCTTGTTGTAGGAGGAGTGGCTTCGGGGTTAATTGCACCTTCTCTACCTTCCAACGTGTTGCAACGCAAAAAGCAAGTACAGATTGAAATAACTTGAATGTTTGTTTGGTTCAAATCGTTTGTATGAGTATGTCATGGTTGAATTCTATGGATAATGAGTAATTTTGTTCTTACATGATTATGTTCATTGTTGATATCAATTCTCTTCTATGAGATAATGCAATTGTTTTATTCATTTGATTTCGTTCGTTCATGCCTCACCCACGGAAGTGGGTAATGAAATTCCCATCATTTCAATATGGGCAAATAAGTCCCGTCATTCCAATATGGGAAAATGGATCCCCGTATGAAAGATTCTTCATACGAGCCTTGGATCCCCCGTATTTTGATAATGCGGGCCTGAGTGAACACCGACGGGTCTTCACTAGCTATACCGGTATATGCAGAAGAGAAGTGGTTGTCATTTTCATACTTGCATGCAGTGCATCGCATTTTCTCATGTATTCGAAATAATGTGAATGACCTGTCTTGATTTGATGTTTCATATATTATTCAATTGTATTTGCTGAGTCGTGGACCCACTCTTGCAAATCTTGTTTTGTTCTAGGTGATCCTTGAGGACGACACGCTTTGGGGAAGGGAATAGTCCACATGAAGAAACTCACTACATCACTTATTTCACAATTTAGATAATAATTCTATGACTATCTTTCATTTGAGAACTATGGATTGTAATAATTTGTTTGATGATGTTTTCTATTGCTCGTCCTTAAGCTTTACTCACGCTAGTTGATGGTTTAAGTTTTTTTGGGGATATATTCATGATTTTGTTCCTCTTGAATGAAACATTATAATCTGAAATTTAGAGTTTACATGCTTGCTGAAATTTATGTTATTTAATGTAATAGTACTTTTGTGTGTTGAAGTTTAGCTATCAGTAGATGTTAAAATATTGGAATCAATTCTTATTGTTGATTTCTGTTAGAAGTATAGGTAGCATCTTGGCTTTCGCATAGCCAGGGTGTTACAACTTTAAGCTGTAAGAGCTACTGTAATGCTTTGGAATTAAAAGAGAATTGCCCAGAACTACATAAGGAATTTTAAAAGTTAAAGTTAGAAGTTGTAGCTGAAGGATTCATGACCAGTTTGTAAGTAAAGTCTACCATGGAAAAACAAATTCGTGCTGCCCAACCAAATAATCCTGAGATTAAAGGTATTAAGCTCAAGATGGAAGAATGGAAATTTAAGGATTTCACCAAGGATGATCAGGATACGCTTTGGATCAATGGATGTATTCCTATTCCTGATGTGGATGGATTGAGACAGCTAATTTTAAAGGAGGCTCACGATTCGAAGTATTCTATTCACCCTGTAAGCACTAAGATGTATCAGGATGTTAAGAATAAATTTTGGTGGCCAAATTTAAAGCGAGAAGTCATAGAATTTGTTGCCCTTTATGACGTTTGTCAAAATGTAAAAGTAGAACATCAGATACCAGTAGGCATCTTACAACCCCTGAAAATCCCAGAGTGGAAATGGGAAGAGATCGGAATGGATTTTTTCACCGGTTTACCCAGAACTCAATTGGGTTACGATTCCATTTGTGTAATAGTAAATCGTTTAACAAAAGTTTCTCATTTTTTGCCAGTCAAAACCATTTACTTAGGAGATCGTCTTGCAGAATTGTACATGGCAAGAATTGTTAGTTTGCATGGTGTGCCTAAGAAGATAGTGTCAGATCGAGGATTCCAGTTCACCTCTCGTTTTTGGCAAAGTTTGCATGAGGCATTAGGGACTCACCTAAATTTTAGTATTGCTTATCACCCTCAGACAAATAGGCAGCCTGAAAGGGTAAATCAAGTATTGGAGAACATGTTAAGAGCTTGTGCTCTAGCTCATGCTACTAGTTGGGATAAGAGTTTGCTTTATACAGAATTCTCGTACAACAATAGTTATTAGGCCAATCTGCAAATGTCATCATTTGAAGCTTTATATGGTCATACATGCAGAACCCCTTTGAATTGGACAGAAACAGCCGAACGTTTGGTATTCGAACCCGATATTATTCAAGAAGTAGAAGACCAAGTGTTTATGATTAGAGATATATTAAAGATAGCTCAATCTAGACAGAAGAGTTATGCTGATAATCGTCGTCGTGATCTCAGCTTTGAACCAAGGGATTTTGTTTATCTTTGAGTTACTCCTCTTAAAAGTGTCAAGAGGTTTCATGCCAAAGAGAAGCTTGCCTCTAGGAATGTCGATCCTTTCAGGATTGTAAAGCACTGAGGAGAAGTTGCTTACCTACTCAAACTGCCGCAGTCATTAGCAGGAGTACATAATGTCTTTCATATCTCGCAGTTGAAAAAGTGTCTTCGTGTGCCAACAGAGCAAACTCCCATGGATTCAATTGAGTTGAAAGAGGATCTCACTTACAAGGAACAGCCAGTCAAAATTTTGGAGGTGGTAGGGCATTTGGCCAGAAGTAAGGCCGTTCATTTTTTCAAAGTTTAGTAGAGAAATCACTCAGAAAGTGAAGCAACATGGAAACGTGAAGAAGTACTAAAAGCTGAGTTTCCTAGTCTTTTCTCTAGCTTGCCTAAATCTCGGGGTCGAGCTTCCTTTAAGGGGGGAGGTTTGTAACATCCCAATTTTCTGAGTTTGAAAACCTTTGTAGTAGTTTAGTTCTTTGGAAAAAATAGCCAAGTTTTATTTGAATTTAATCAAGCTTAAATGAGACTTTCAAATGTCAAAATAATTTAATGTGATTAATCTGAACATCCACTAATTCCAAAACTATTTTATTTGAGTTCTTGGTGCTTGGAAATATTTTCCAGATTTTTTTGGAATATTTCTGAGTTCATTTGCTAATTTTAATTTGCCATTTGGATTTATTGGTATTTCTAAAATACAAAACTTCCTTCATGTCGCCGGAGCATCACCGGAATCCAGTTTTCGTCCACACCCGAATCTACGCCGCTGCTTCAACCTCACCGCTTGCCAACTCCGTCATCCCCTCGCGAATGTGATCGCACCAGCGAGTTCATCGTTGCATCAACTATGTGTTCCGCACCTCAGTTCACCTCGCTGAGGCCGGAATCGCCGATGACCATCGGAACCCGAACGCCACCCACCTCGCCGTCGTCCATGTCACCAACCACGTCAGCTTTTGGTTGTGTAGCAGTCCAGTCAGCGCCACATGTTGCCCAGTCGGCGTTGAGTCAATAGCCCGCTTGCCACCCGTACCCAAATCCCAGATCTAAACCCAGTTAAACCTAGTCTACCATGAGCCTAGCCGCTGCCATATGGACCCCACCTGTCAGAGTTACTATTCTGTAGACCAGTTGAAAGCATCTAGGCCCCTAAAAATTGTATTGGTAATTAATGATAATATGTGAATATGGGACTAACATGTTTATTGAGTATTTATAAGGTTAAGTTCCAATGGTGAGTTTGATAACTTGAAGATGCATGCTAAAGGATAACATGAAGATCAATATGTCTCAAAGACAAGGTACACGTAGTCTTGGATCCTTTTTTTATGTTTTACCGGTCTTAGAAGAAATAGATGGAAGACTGGATTTTAGGTTAAACGTCGTACTATTAAGAGGGATCATGACTAGTAGCTTGATAGCATGTTCTTGTGCCAATTGGATCAATTTAGGATCATACATGCATTTGAATTTTATTTTGGAAAGCCAACTGTGCATTGTCAGGAAAATCGGTAGTACCAACGTTAAATCAATGGTACTACTGCTCAGCGTTATGACCGGGCTCAAGGTGCGGTACTACCGCAACCCGGTTGTTCCGATTTTTAGTTGGCAGTATGTAATTTCCAGAGAGAATCATTTTTCGGCTTAAGTTGCAAACCCTATGAACGGTAGTACCGCCGTTGTTCAAGCGGTACTACCACACCCCGGTAATTCCGAAGTATTGAGCAGTACGTATTTTCCAGTAAGCATCATTTTTGGGTTCTTTGAGAAACGGTAGTACCGCCCTTAATCAGTAGTATGACTGGCCAGCGGTAGTACCGCATGTTGGTTGACGGTAGTACCGCGCTGCGGTTTAAACAGTTATGTCAGAGGGAGTTAATGCCTTTGTTATAGTCATTACGGAGCGGTAGGTGAAGAGCGGTAGTACCGCTTGGTACATGGCGGTAGTACCGCAATTAGCTGAAAGTTGGGGATTTCCTCCCCAACGGTCATATTTGTTTGTGGGGGGTATAAATACCCCTCTATCTGCTCAAGGACAGTAAGCAAGACCTCATTTAACATCCTTAGAGCCTTGAGCATTCATTCGACTCCTCAAATATACTTATGCATTCATTGTGAGGTAATTGAGCCAAAATTCAAGTGCATTCATTCTAGATTGATCCATTGCACTTGAGTGTCGTCAAGCGAAGGTCATCGATTCATTACTCTTAGTGTTTTGCCAAACACCTCGGCTTAGTGGTGTTAGCACGGTGATCTTTTCAAGAAGATTGTGAAAAGACCCGGTGCCAAGATTGTGAGTGGTTTGGTGTTCACTATCTCCGAAGCGGAGGAAGAACAACCACTAATAATCGAGGAAAGGCTTAATTCGTGGAGCCGGCTTGATTTGTTCAAGCTTCCTCAACGTGGACTAGTGAAGACCGGCAAGTCTTTAATACCACAGGAAAAACTCTATTGTCTCAATTGTGGTTATTTCTTATCTTTACTTATTCTGCATTTACAATTCTAGCATTTATCTTGTGTTGAATTTCTTAGCCAGAATTGTATCTAGTTTAGACTTAGCTCATAATTGACATAAATTGTTAATTAGTCAAAAAGTTTAAAAACCTCCTATTCACCCCCCTCTAGTCGGTTATCCTTGATCCTATACCAATGAGCCATAGATCCATAGACCAAAGCACTGTAGTAGGGTTGATACGACGGTAAAACACATCGAGAGGGTCAAACGTCAAGATGAAGTTTCGGAAAGATTTTGTTATGATTGGTGCTAGCTACACTGATTATATCTTGTAAGTAAAGTGTACAAACCTCTGCATAGTGTTAATAAATCTATTCGAATAGCCACGTCCGCGGTCATGGACATGCTTAGGGATTTCACACGAGGGGTTGATTTTCATAAAAAAAAACAATTAGGAAGAGACAGTTGTGTAGGGAAACTTATGCAGTTGTACGAAAGAAAATGATTAGGTTATAGAAGCTTTGTGAAAATACTTATTAAGATTATTATTGTTATTTGTTTCAGTTTACACTTTCAATCTATTATTTGTATTCAATTGCCATGTTGCGTTATTACAAAATAACCACAGAAGCCATTTTCTTTTAAATAAGCCATCATCTATATTTGCATTCTGTAGTACAACTTGTTGAGTACTCGGAGTACTCATTCTTGCTGCTATCATTCAGCTGAAGTGGAAGAATCGTCCTACTTTCGAGGATGATGATCGTTAGGTCTTCATCACAGTCGGTTGCCTGTGGCAAGTCGATGGGTTTCCGCTAGAGTTACTTTCGTTCCGCTGTCGTTTATTTATTTAGTGTCAGCCCTGTCTCGCTTAATAATTGTAAACTCGACCATAATGTCACAACCGTTATTTATAAATCAAATTAGTCATTTATTCTTATATCTGTCTTGTGTGAAATGATATTTATTTATGTTGACACTGTGTACACTAATGTAATCCTGAACTAATGCGTTATACACAGAGAGTCCATATTTATATATTTTGGTCCCAACAACATAGTAGTTATAGCCTAAAACAGCCTACTCAATCTTAGATTGCGCTTCAAGTCTCCTTCATGTCGGCTTAACCTTTCCCTTATATGGAATCCCTATCCGTCTCAGAGTCTTCTAGTCTTCAATCTTCTGATGATGTTTCCTCATTTCACATCAAACATTCCTTAGTTGGCTTTTCTAGATACTTCTAGCACAGTCGATCTTGACTTTCCAAATCTTCGTCCCGAATCTTTTTAAAATGCTTAATCCCATATTGATATAGCCGACTATTTTGTCTGCCAAAATCTGACAGCAACAGAAGCTAACAATAATATCACACAATTAAGTTGTTTATTGAGAGGGAGCAGAAGCACACATGTACAACTCCACATGACTCAAATGATGTTTGTACTCGACTCACTATATATAGCAACAATTCGAATTCGAATTCTATTACAGACAGCGAAATCGTGTATATTCGTCTCATCGGCACCTGAGGTCGGGATTGTCGAGGACGGACTCCGGCAGGCCCTCCTGCAGGCAGTAGATCGGCGGGATGGTCGGCGTCTGCTGGAGCCCGTACGCGCTCCAGCAGAATGGGTCGTCGACGAGCTCGCCAATGAAGGGCAGCAGCTCGACCTCGGACATGGTGATGTTGGTGCAGGGGACGGTGTCGCTGCAGGCGAAGTGGATGGGGGCGCTGCGGACGTCGTAGGAGCCCCGGATGTTGGCGTAGGAGACGTCGGTGACGTGCACGGCCGTGGACTGGTTCATGCACCGCTTGTCGAGGCAGTAGTACTGGTCGATGATGATGCAGTTGCGCACGTTCTCCATGGCCACCGTGTCGAAGGTGATCCCGGAGACGGCGCCCATGCCGCCCTGCCACGTCTTGATCCGCAGGCCGTTGTCCGAGTTCCGGATCACCGCGTTCCGCACCGTCACGTTCGCCACGCACGCCTGCGAGTTGTGCACGCCCAGGCTGCCGATGCTGCAACGCAGAGCAAAGCGATGTTAATCTTTGATTTACAGAAATGTATTGCGGCACAAAAGAATGTTCAGTACTGTGTTTACTGTGTAGAGGTCTGTCGATGCTGCAGTGACATGATTGATTCAAACAATTCAGTGAAAAGGGGATAAAGGATGTGCACCAGGAACCGGAGTTCTGTCAAATAATGTTTGTTGTCCGCAGTAGCAGAGAACAAGACTAGTATCAATTTCCCCCAGTAGTGAATATATAACTACAGTCGAAATTTACCGAAAATTTAATTCTGTGAAATCATAAATGTAATATTTGTTCGTACGTATACCACCGTAAGATAAAGGTGGTATTCATGCATTACTAAATTCTTGCAGTCTTCTCGTGTGACTAGCTTTATTTTTCCTTTGTTGAAGCCTCCTCTCTTCATGTGACCTAGTTGAGTACTCCCTCCGTTTGAAATTAGTTGACGTCAAGTAAACTAATTTCCTCCTTTGAAACGTCATGTAAAAAAAAAACTGGAGGGAGTACTTGACAAACGTTGGCATGTTTAATCTAGTACACCGAATCACAATGCAAAAGAAGACGAGCGCAAAGCAAACGATGGAAGCTATGGAGATGCCGTTATGCATTTATACGCTTTGGATGCTTCTGACGCATTGCTGTTTCCTCCTGAACCGTGTTTTTGGGATTTCTGGTGCCCACCTTAGCAACATATGCGTCGGTTGTATCATTACTAGCTCCTTCGAAATTCAGTTTAAATTGATTCTACCTATGGTTGTTTTCATTTTTTTTTTAAGAAAGGAAGTGGTATCATAGAAATGTGATGTTTGTTCTCCAAGTCAACAATAGTCACACCATCCACTCTGTTCTTGGTCCATGCAAGGATGAGGTAAAATTGCTTGCAGACCGAAATTACAGAATAGGAAAATAACGTGAAAACCGTGAGACCATGATGACTTATGTTTTCTCTTTTTTTTCCCTTCAGTAAAACCAAAATAAAAATAAAACAACAGAGGAAAATGGGGGGTCTACCTTATGCCATGTCCAGCGCCGCAAGTAACATTTTGTATGTCCACGTCGAAGCTCCCGGTCCCAATTGAGATGCAATCATCACCTGAACCAAAACAAATTTCGTTGGCTCCATGTCACAAGTTAATCAAAACCCACTGCATCCATCAAAAGAACAGCAACCAGCAGCAGCAGCAGCTGCGTACCATTGCTGATCCTGGAGTTGTAGATGGCGACGCGCTCGGTGTTCTCGACGTGGATCCCGTCGGTGTTGGGGCTGTTCGCCGGCGAGCTGATGGACAGCCCGTCGACGCGCACGTCGCTGCAGCCGTCGAACCGGAAGTGGAACTCGGGGCTGTTCTCCACCCTCAGGTCCTGAACCACCAGGTTGCAGCTCATGAAGAACCGGATCAGCTGCGCGACGCACACGAGAAGAGACGTAACGTGAGCCAACGCAACGACGCATACCTCGTTACCCACCATACGTACGCACTGCTGATGCAGACAAGAATGGTACATTGCTACTACATAACATACCGTGGGGCTATCGCACGGGCCGCGCAGCGTGGACCCGTTCGGACCCTGCAGGGTTGGAATTTGTCTTTGTGATGTTGCGATGTCAAATTTGAGCCGAATGGGATTGAAAGAAATATGTTGGAATTGCTGTGTCAATTTGTTGCGTACCTTGTGAGGCTTGCAGGGGAGGTTCCACCAGTCCTCGCCGTTGCCTTCGATCGTGCCGGCGCCTCGCAGCGTCATGCCGTCAAGGTTGGAGAAGACCAGCCACTGCCGTCGGTTGTCCGACGGAGGCCAGCAGTCCGGCCCGTCCGGCGGCATCAGTACCCCGTCCACCTGCACGATGCCCCATTGGTTCGTTTAGTTAGCTGTCCGTCGATTTGGAAATGGAAAACACACATGGCTACATGAGTGTGTTTGGTTTTGAGTGTTGGTACTTGGAAGACGAGGCCGGGTTTGCACGGCCCGGAGAAGGTGGTGGAGGTGATGGTGAACGTGCCGTCTGACGGCACCAGCAGCACGGCCGAATCGACGGCGCAGGCCGCCCTCCATGCCTCCCGGAACGCCTCGGTGTCGTCCGTCGTGCTGTCTCCCACCGCGCCGTACGCCCGGACGTCGAACACGCAAGGCTCCGGCTGGATCGGGGTAGCCGGGTCCGAGGGGACAATGCCCGGCGGTGGCGGCGTCACCGGCTGCGTCTCATCATCCGCCGGTGGAACAGCCGGGGATGACACCACTGTGCCCCCCTTGCCACCGCCCCTGTGCCGGCCGGCGCCACCACCACCACCGTGCGGTTTCTTGTGGATGTGGTTCCTTCCATCGACACCGAAACCACACAATGCCAATACTACAAACGCCGCCGCCATCAACTGCGGCAACCCTAGCCTTGCAGCTCCCATGGCCAACAAATGCAACGCAGCTCTGCTTCAAGAAACAGAGGATAAAGGTGGTGTTCTGTTGCTGTCTGTAGGAGGAAAGGGAGAAGCAACAAGCTATAAGGGAAAATTGTTGCAATGCGAGTGTAATGTGACTGCGAATCTGCGATGATGACGACGATGGGTTTAGAATGGTTGTGAGCTTGTGATCATGTGATGGCTGGCTTGCGAGGGGGTTGGAGCTTGAGGCGTCTGCGTACTTATGCTCGTCTCGTGTGGAGAGGAATGGAGGGAGAAAAAGGCCACGAGCAGGGTGACACTTGTCGTACGCGAAGGCAATGAGATCAGCGCCATTTGGGGTGGTGTGGAGTGTGGTATGTAGTCATCTCATCGCCTATCGTTTTCGTCACATGAATATTTGCAGGTAGCATGTTGAATACAAACATGTTTACTATAATATTTTAGATGAACAGAGAAAGGGGAGGATGATTCAGATGCAGCTAGATCAGGCCTGGCTGGCTCTGCAATGATAATTTAGCAAAATAGGCGAAGATATATATAGTAGAATTTGTCCTATATGTGCCGAGTAGTGTGGTTATTGTGATGCAAGGAACAATAAGGAAAGATCAGGGTTTTTGTTTTTGTTTTTCGAAAAAAATGGCTGGCAGCTCTAGCATTCACTAAAGAGAGAGGTGGGCACCCAAGCCGGTTCCCCCCCGAGCCACTAGATCAGAGGGGGATGAATGGAGATGGGGAAGGGGCCTCCCCTATGGCCCTCCCCATAGAATTTTTTTTCCACAACAGCGCCTCTTTACCATCCGGCCACCAGCTAGACGTTCCCTAGGGTTTGTGTTATTAGAGTTACACAGTCTTGGCTTCTTTTAAAAACTGACTTCCCATACAAGTTTTGGTGGAAGGTTTTAGCAGGGCAGTATCAACAGGGTATTAGCTTAGTTACTTAACAAAAACTATTCGACTAAAACTCTGTTTGCAGGGCTTACGTTTTTTATTGTTATGAGTTTCAAGCTGAAGCTGAAGCCGTCCTAGAGAGGCCAAACATACAAGTACTATGAAGGAGCAAGAACTCGAATTCTAAATATTTCATATTGTGATTTGAGAGAAAGAATTTATGTTAGTTTTCGTCAGATAAAAACATAGAATTTCTCAGCTGAGAGTAGAACTTATAATTAAGTAAAAGATAGAAGAGCGCAAGTCAGGTATAATAATAATAATAAATGAGAAATTTTATGGTACATTCTACTAGTAAGTATATGGTGGTAATATAAATCAAATCTAACTATTGATTTGTTAATGGTATAATAGACTTTTCTTGTATTTATAATGTTTTGTGAGGGTATTATGAACTTTTCTAACTAGGGTTAAAAATATTATTATTGTGGCATGTTATCTCCATATAGGCAATTACAATTCTATCCCTCTCAGAATCATACTACTCATACTATCAGGTGTGGCATAACTAAATCATAACTAATCTAAACCATTGGATAAAAAGAATAGACGGCCCATATTAAATTAAATGTACGGTAAAAAAGCTCTAAAAAATAGGGATGCAAACAAAGTACCGTGTTTGTTTGGTTGACAAAGCGAAAAAATCGCTTAACTGTCTCTCTAGTCTGTCGTGCTTTTCTTTTTTATTGAGACTATGTCTATCGTGGTTAGACATGCTTTCCCTATTGCCGAACGGCGATCGATTGCTTTTAGATTAATTAGCTTAACGTGGCATTAGAGGTCAGGTTAAGGGGAAGGTTCCAATGACTCACAAGCTGTTGTCTTCTTCCTCCCTACATGTGTGATCTCCCCGTGGCCATGAAAGTTTAGAGGCGCGGTCACAAGACTAGGAAGGAATCAAAAACCAATTATAACCATCTGTTTGGTCCTTAGTTTCGATTAGGAGCAAGCATATATTTTGCTAATTAAACCAGTTGACATACCCACTCAAGTCATTCACATGCACGTACTGTTCAAATCTGCCTTGCAGTACATAAATTTGGGCTTATATAATATGCTAGCTGAAGCTGGCCCCGAAAATAAATGTAAACTATAAGCATGTATGGCTGAAGTATGGGGCCATCAGTGTAGCACGATTGTATATATAGCACAATGTTATGGTAGTAATGGTTGTAGGTTCGAAGCCCTACACTCATTCTCAAAAAGCTTCGTCTATGCACTCTTTTTTTTTATAGAGCCGAAGTATTTTGCAATTCTGGAGGAAACAACCAACTTCCCCTGGAATTCTGTGGGTTTTCTTCTCTACATTGTCAACAAATCTAATTATTTGAGGAGAGCATGTCTATTGACACAGTTTCTATGCCCTCCCATAAGAAACTTTTACAAAAAGATGCTGTACACAGGGGGATCTAGATAGACTATAGCCCGAGATCTAAGGCCAAAAGTCTATGAAAGTCTCTTTAAAAAATTGTCAAAAATTCAAAGAAATAGGAGACTCAAATCAAAGAGAGCCGGGCATAGCCCACGCTGGCTGGCTGTACGTATCAGTAACAATCAGTCTTATCGATGGGGCCAAAGCGCATCTTGTTAGATCCCCACCGCGAATCGTTTTCGCGGTTTCAAAAGGCTCAGAATATCTGGACCACTTGTCGCATCAATGCATGCACTCTCGTGACTAAGGTTACCAGCTCTAGAAGCTTCATGTATATGTTGTTATTATATGGCCAAAGAAATGGCATTTGATACATAACAAGGTTGGATTGGTGAACTGAACACAAATTAGATGCAAGTATGTTGTACGTGGATGAGAATGAGACCAGAAGGTGAATAGGTCGTGCAATGCAAACGGCAGTGGTCAGTGATGAGAGCAATATATTGGGCACTTCAACGACCTAAAATGGTTAAGTAATTTAATTACTATGTAACAGATTGGCTCTAAACTGTTAAACTGTAGACTGTTGTGCAAGCTCTTGTTACCAAATCTGAGCACTATGAAGAGACTACACCCACCAATTAATGCTTTACTAGATAAAATCTCACCTTCTTTTCTTAAAAAAAAAACAAAACAAAAGGAAGTGTCACCAACGATCGTGAGTTGCCGATAGAGCTATGCAGCAATTTGGATTGGTGGTTGAGATTATTTATACTCTTAACGAAAAGGAGATTGACAATCTGTGGCAAGAAGCTGCATTTCATCTTGGAGCAATTGAATTTGAGTATAGCACTTGATTTCAACCATCCATTCTAAAACAAACAAATAGGAGACAAACCATATGCACACTGAAGGCGTCGTACATATATGTGCCGCCAGCACGTGCATACAACCATTATAATGAACATTGTGCCCCATAAATCAAACCCCCTGTCAGTGGGCCCCCGAATCACGAACTCTGCATGAGCGAGCGAACAGGAATGGAAAGCAGCATGAAAGCTAAAGCTAGAGTATTCCTGAAAGGAGAAAGGCAGGTGAAAGTGAAGGCAACGAACTGTGTAATTTACGGTTTCCGTCGAGAAAAAGGCAGCACGCAGCAATGCCGCTCTGCTGCGAGTGGAGGATTCGGTTAGTCGTTGGGAAGGGGAGAGCGCGGGCGGGGAGAGAGAAGGGGATTCGTGGCCGTGAGGCGCCGACGGACGCGGCCCGTGAGCGCTGCTTGTTGCGTAGCTCGTCAGATGTGCGGCTGGCCATGCGTGCATGCATGGATGCGTGGGGGCTTTGGAGTCGGAGAGGCGGTGGTATTCCCTCCCTTGACCCTCGAGCCGGACAAGGGAAAAAAGCTGCACCAGCAGCGAGTCACGGGCTCACGGGGCTGCGAGAGCTGGCGGATCCTACATTCCCACCGACTGCTCTGCTCGGCTCCTTTCTGCCGAGTTTTTGCCTCTTTCAAACGATATAGTAAAACAGCCTCCCACCTATGAAATAACAAAAATAATACATCTATCGTGCAAAATCACCGTGGAACTGATATACCACGCACCCGGATCGCGATAGGCAACCTACCGCGTACCCAGACTACGGCAGGAACAGTATGCGCGGTAGGTCGTCTGCCGTAATCCGGGTGGTATGTCTGTTTCACGGTAATTTTGTACAGTAAAAATATTATTTTTATCATTTTGTTCGTGAAGGCTAGTTTTGCCTGCCTGATTGCGCGCCACATGGAGAAATGCCGACGCAATGATGCACTTTTTGGTTTCGGAGGTGCAATTATGCGCTTGGCTGTCTTGGTTAATTGCCATCTTCAGAGAGATGTAAAATCCGCCAGTACTTGATAAGCAAGGCAGCACATTCTATTCTATATATTATAGTAGGGATTCCCTGCTATCATGTTGAACATCTTCGTCTATAAATTTTGAAAAAAAAAACTTTAAAGCAAAGTTCTCATATCTCTAATCTACCGTTACAAAAACAACATCTCCCTTCTATTCCATCACATCTCACAAACGTTCCGCTTTTTTGCCACTACCATCACCTCTATTAGATTTTTTCCGTCAACTTTTTCCAAAATGCCCAAATTACCTTGGTCTTCTTCCTCCTCCCTCCCCTTTCTCTCTCTCCTCAATGTCGGGACCCAAATATACAAATCTGGAACATCTGTGTATACCGCACTAGTTCAGAATCACGCTAGTGTACACAGTTGCAACATAGATGAATATCATTCCATACACAACGAATATAAGAATAAATATACTAATTTGAATAGCAAATAATAGTTGTGACCTTATGGTCAAGTTTACGATTATTGAACCAAGCAGGGCTTAACACTAAATAAAAAGCAGCAACGAAATGAAAGCAACTTCAGCGGAAACCCATTAACTTGCCATGGACAACTGACTGGGAACAAGATCTAACGATCCGTGGGAGCCACCTCACCACCACCTCATAGCCACCCGTCTCCACCTATCGCCATGTGTGTGCCACGTGTGCACCCGCCGCCACCTCCGCCGCCACCTAAACCCTAACCCTAGATCTAAACCTAGGTGGATCTAGTCTATCGTAGACCGTGCCTACGACATGTGGACCCCCCTTGTCAGTGCATTGTTCTATGAACCTGTGAACCTGTGGACTCAGTCTATAAACCGTGGGTCCCCTTTGTCAGTCCATAATCCAATTTTGGGACTTTATTTAATTTCCAAAAAATCTTTTCCTGTGGGCCCCACCTGTCAGTTTGTCTCTTCTTTTTATTTTTCCCGAATTTCTCAGCCAACCAACTTCAAAGAGCACGTTCTCCTTCATACAATCTCCTATTGAGCCCATTAAAGTCTCCTAATTCATCTCAAATAGAGATCTACCTTCCTATGTTTTTTATTTAATTTTTGGAGTTAATTTATTGCTCTTTTTTGTATTTATTTGTGTTTCTCTCTTTTTGCAAGTAGACGTCGATACTTCGGGAGCTTTCGAAGGAGTAGAGCTAGCTCAAGACCAGAACCAAGACTTGTTCTAAGGCAAGTTGTGCTTTGATCATATTGCGCTTAGTTTTACAAAATTAATTTGATTCAGATTATTGCATACTAATTCAAATATCAAATGATTTACTACTTTGGGATTAGCTATGCAGCCTATTTGATTATGCACACCTTGATATTGTATTGTCATTATCATTTGTCACCCTAGCTTGGTTAATTACTAGTTGGTATTATCATAGCACCAACGTGAGTTGGTTTAGACACAATTAGTATGCTTAGCCATGCAATGGGTCATTATACCATTTTAATGGCAAAACTTATACCTGACTAAGTGATTATGGAACATCTTTGTGATAATTGGTATGACATGTGTTGTCACTCAGTGGAAGTATGTGTAGATCTTCGTGAATATGTGTAGTAAATTGGTAGTCTTGCCCTGATCAAATTAAGGACTTAACTTTGTGCACTATTGAACTGAGCCATGTAGTACGACCACATGCCTAGAATGGGAAAGGCCTAGCTCAGTAAGTTATGGAGTCTCAACATTGGCTGCCTCAGGCAGTAGGTTAGCTTAGTGAATGGGTGAAGATGTGGAGTCACTAGTTGCACCATATTTATGGATGGTTCTCCGTTTACATATCCAACGGTGCACTCCGAGCCAACGTCCGTGTGACTCCAGACTACCGGATTAAAGCTCGTCGGGAGGGTCGATTGTTGAGATGAAGTTTTTGAAAAGTTTTATTATGATTGGTGCTAGCTACACAGGTTATATCGTGTGGGTAAAGTGTATAACATCTGTAGAGTGTTAACAATCTATTCGAATAGCCGCTTCCGCGGTCATGGACATGCTCGGGGATTTCACACAAGGGATAGACTTTCATAAAACAAATTGGGAGGATGGGTATGTGAAAGAATTGATTGGACTAAGTGAGCTTCGTGGAAATACTTGTTAAATTATTATTGTTATTTGTTTCCAATTACGCTTTCAATCTACTATTCATATTCAAGTGCAATTATTGCCTTTGCAAAAATAACCATAGAAGTCATATCCTTTGGAATAAACCATCATCTATAACTGCATTCTATGGTACAACTTGGTGAGTACTAAATGTGCTCATTCTTGTTATAATCATCATTCAGTTGAAGTGGAGGAGTCATCGCCTACTTTCAAAGACTGATCTTTCATTGTATTTATAGGGATACGCTCTAGAAACGGCGGCTTTCACATTAAACAAGGTTTCATAAAAGACAGTAGAGAAGACACCGTATGAGATATGGACCGGGAAGTGTTCTGGATTGTCTTTTTTTTAAGATATGGAGTTGTGAGGTATTCATAAAATGTTTGACATCTGATAAACTCACACCCAAGTCGAATAAATGTGTAACACTCCAGCCCAACACTGAGCCCAGAATGTCACCAAACTATGTTAACTACTAATTTAAAAATTAATTTACAATAAATTCCAGCAATCATATCAAGATTAAAACCCGTCCACAGGTCACAAGATGAACATTTAAAGTAACACTAATCAACTAACGAATTTATCAACTAGTCGCAAGCATTATTCTAAGCAATAAATAAGTCCATGAACAACAACCCAAAGAAAATAACAATTGTCTCTAGATTTATATGGAATCACTCTAAAATATATATTTAATGTGTATTTGTCTCGCATATGACGCATGTGATCTATTCTCTCCCATGTATGTCGCCATCACCGGTCACCTAAAATTAGCAACAAACCGAGAGTGAGTCCAAGACTCAGCAAATGCATAATAAAGCCATAAACAATAGTTTATCAACCATAATCAAGATTATCATCATCATTTATCTATTTAATGTCATTCTCATACTCAAATAAATACGCCATATTCCATATAGGTAAATTTGCAAAATTTAATAATTTACTCATATATGCGGATGCACCATCATGCTTATGCTTATGCATCTCATCAGCTGATACCGGTATAGCTAAGTGTTCGCCTGTCAATGACACACTCTTCCCCCATCTTTGTTAGGTTGGGGTCCATACATTGTAGGGCTTTAATTAGTCCCTACAAATGTAAGACTTTATCTAGAGCACCCCGGACTAGTCATGTATCTTTCTCACCGACCTCACCGAAATAGTTATATGACTTTCTCACTGATCTAGCTCGTGCACTCTTATCATGATGAATGTAAATGATACAACATCATAATTAATCATTTACACAACTCGTCTCATCAACTCAATATCTCATTCTCATTATCTCAATATCATAATCTCATTAACTCAATGTCATCAATATCATGTATACGAATAAGCTTAACGAAAGCATAATAAATAACATGCTAAGTAATATCAATGACAATGGTGAACAACCCATTATTCACCACTCTACCATAGAGTGGACTAAATGGCACTGCTAGCGCCGTTATTAATGAAACTGGCCATTCATAGTGTAACACCCCGACCAGCCCCCTGGGTCCAGAATGCTACCACCACACATAATATAATACAAGAACTGCGCAGCTAATTTGACAATTAAACAACTTACAACAAAATTCGAGTTTCTAAGGAGAAAGACTTGAATCATTACAAACTTGGCGCAACCAACTTAACAATTAACCATATTACAACCACAAAAGTGAAACATATTGGGAGAAGGTTTGCAAGAGAACTACGTGTGACGTGGATGATCTATCTCCCTTCCCGAAACATGTCATTTGCAATGGTCACCTAAAAACATTGATAAGCAAGAGTGAGTCCGAAGACTCAGCAAGCACATAATAGAGACGATAAACATTGCCAAATCAACAAAATCATAACCAAGTCATTATTCCCACCGATAGCTTTCCATTAGTGCAACACATCATTATTCTACATGCTCAATAGATCAATGCATTGCCCATACATGCAAATGCACCATCATGTTCATGCTCATATGCATCTCATCAGCTGATACCGGTATCGCGGAGTGTTCACTCGTCGATGACACACTCTTCCAACATCTTCATTAGGATGGGGTCCTTACATCGTTGGACTTTATCTAGTCCCTACAGATGTAAGACTTTACCTAGAGCACATCGGACTAGTCATGTAACTTTCTCACCAACCTCACCGGATTAGTTACATGACTTTCTAACCGACCTGGCTCATGCATTCTTGCCATGATGCAAATGCACATGTCCATTGTCATTATCATGATTCATCATTGTCATCATTAACATGGTAGTCTCATTGCTCACCTTGTCCCATCATTAGTGCCATCCACATGTAACCATTATCATGTAAGCATCACCATATAAACATCATGTACGCATCATCACGTAACCATTAGCATGCAGCATCATATAAGCATTTCCAAGTAAGCATCACCATACAAACATTATCACATAAGCATCATCACATAAGCATCATTATGAGAACATCATTATCACGCGAACATCACATTCTTTTTAGCACTTACAGGTTATCGCTTTACTATGCACTTGCCTGTTAACCAAGCGGAGCAGAGTAACGTGCGGACAACGCCGTTCCAGAACCTCCACCTGAATAGGCATTCAACCTGACTAAATTTATATAGCAATACATGCACACACACGAGTGGCGTTAATCCTACGCGCAAAAACGACACGATTAAACCCCTCTCACCGAGCATTATTCCACTAATCCCGGTGCCAACAATAAATCATGTTAATAGGTCAGAGATTCGCGTCGTCAAATTTTTGCGAATAACAAATTTAGGTGCGCGCCCCAAACTCTTTCCCCTCTTTTCTTTCTTTCTTTTTCTTCTTTCTTTCCTCTCCCTTTTCTTTTCTTTCCTCATCCCATTTACCCCTGGCCGAAACCACCCGAGTCCCCAGCCTCATTTCCCACCTTCCCCTATCTCTCACTCTCATTCTCTCCTCTCCTCATGGCTCTCCTAGTCGGCGCCTCCCCGCTGCCTCGCCCAGCGCCGCTCTCCCACACGCCGCCCGCGCCCAGTGCCAGCTCCGTCGCCTCGCCTCCGGCCTCTCCCGGCGCCTCTTGGCATTGGCAGCCTCTGATGCCACCGTCGCGCCGCCTCGGTGCTCACCTCCGGGTCCTCCGCCTCACCGGCCGCCTTCTCTCTCTCCTCGTCTTGGCCCAAGCAGCCCATGACCTAGGCCCGCCTCCCACTCACCCGCTCACTTGCGCCCGGCTCGACCTCCGACCGCTGCCTCCCAAGGGCTCCGCCCCAGGTACGCCTCCCCTTACCCCTCCCTCCCCTTGTTCTACGTTTGCTAGTGGTGTGCGTCCAATAGATGAGATAGAGGGATGGAGTGACCTACTTGGTTCACCGATTTGGGGGTAGGAGGTGGCGACGATGCTGCCCGTGGTGGCCGGAGTTTCTCCCTAGTGGTGTTCCCCTGGGAGTGCTTCTTCCCTTAGTTGCCTTCGATGGGGAGGAAATGGAATGGGAGGAGAGAGTGGGCTCTAGCTTGGTCTTATTTTCCTCCTCCTCTCTCTCTCTACCTCTCTCTCTCTCTACCTCTCTCTCTATCGCTCCTGTTGTTTTCCTTCTACTGTGGGAAGGTGAATCGGTAAATATGTTCTAAATTTTCCCTTCCATTCCATATTCCTCTCTACTGGCATTACACATAGGCTGTAATGCCAAAGTAATTCCAAAGATGGCACAACAGATGTGCTGGTGGCCAACATGCATCCAATACCATGCCTCCCACGCTCGGATTTCATCTCCGCCGCACATCTGGCACTCGAACTTGCCTCGTCCTACCACGTGGCCATCACCACTCACCTAGTGCACAAACATGCCTTGTCCATGCGACCAGCGCCAGACGCGCCTCAACCGCACGCCCCTCGCCCGAACGCAGATCAGCCACACGGGGAAGACCGCCTCAGCCCCCCCCCTCGCCCGGACACACCTCAGCCGCACGCCCCTCGCCTAGACGCAGCTCAACCGCACATGTGGCGTGTGGATGCGCCTCTGCCGCCCCCTCGCCTAGACACCGCCACATGGGCGCCTCCGCTCCCCCTGTGCCCGGCAACGCCTCTCCCGTGCTCAGATTTCCCGCCACCACCCATCTTTTTATCCAATCTATCACTCTCTCATGCCCCTCTGCATGCGTGCGAATGATTCCCTGCATGCAGAATAACATCGCGTGGGAGGGAATCTGATCCCCCTCCCGTCGCTGTGTTGTCTGCGGGAATTGCGTTCGCACGGCTATAAATACCGAAGTCGCTCTCGCTCTCAGTCATTCTCAATTTCATTCTCATTCTCACGCTCGTCGCTGAGAATACAGAGAATAGAAATAAAATTTATTTGGAGATTAAAGAGTGTTTAGAGCGGTTCTTAGGACCGTATTAGTATAAAACGGTTGCCTTGAAGGGAAGGTGATTTTTCTCCACTGCATTTGTTGTAATTACTGTAGTCGTAGTTAATTAGTCTTAACCAACCAATCATAATTAATTTAGTTAGTAGTTTTAAATAATTAGTCGTAATTAACTAGCCGTAAATAATTTAGTCGTAGTCTATTAGTGCTAATTATTAATAGGTCATTAATTAGTCGTAATTAATGTAGTGCTAAATAAGCAGTGCTAAATATTTAGTGGTAATTAATTAATATACCCTCTCAATTAATGAATAAGTTGTATAGCTGTGAATAGCAAAAACACTCTCCTATTTTCTAACATGGTATCAGGGCTATTCAACCCTAACTCTAGCCCCTAATTCCACCACTGCCGATGTCTTCTGCTAGTGAAGCTTTTTCGCTCGGGCCGACAGGCTTGAGCCGCTCTCGCTGCCTTCACTCCTCACGCCGCTCTTAGCCGCCGGCCTCCTCAAGATCCGTCCCTCTGCTTCTTCGGTGCAAGTGCAGATCTTTCACCTAACGCCGCCTCATCGAGCAAGAGCAAGATCCATTCTTCTGCTTCTCTAGCGCAAGTGCAAGATCTGTCGTCGCCTTCTCTCCGACACCGCCTCACCCGGATCTACGACCAAGCAACGCGCCACCTCATCTAGATCCTCAAGTGCAAGCGCGAGAGTCGTCGCTACCTCATCTGGATCCCGATCTGCGCACGCCGTCCCTGGTGACGATCTCGATCCGCAACACCCAGTCGGAGAAGTTGACCGAGTTGAAGGCGAACTCGAAGCTCGGGCCCCTACTTGCCCGCAAAAAGTCCGGGTCCATCCCAATCTGCTCCTCATCTTCCTCGCCTAGCGCTGCCTCCAAGCACGACATCGAGCCTGGAGGTAGAACCGCCTCGTCTTCACTGACCTCCTCCTCACATGACATTCTCTGCTCCGCCTGGAGGCCGAGCCACCTCTTCTAGCTGCCTCCTCTTCGACGCTTGGTGACCGAGCAGCACCGGGTCCATGTCAAGAGCTCGTCTGTCACTCCGGCAACCCTACTCCGTCGACCTAGACCTCATGCTCTGACGACCTGGACTTCATCTGCTGCTCTGATGACCTCGTGGGTGATTATTGTTGCTTGATTATTGCTAGTTTGCATCTGATCTGCTTGATTACTGTTGCTTTATCCTGCTACTGTTGCTCTGTACTGCTATCGCTGCTGTTGATGCTCTACTATGCTTAGTACTACGGTGTGGTTTTGGGTCCATCAAGATGGAAAAATATGACTCATTGTTTGGGGGTAGTTCATCTCTTGTGTTCACAGACATCATGCTCGATTGGTTGAACTACCGAGCATGGGCTTTCTCGGTCAAGACTACTCTTAGGGGTTATGGTTTGGCCTCTCATTTAACTGATGATCTCCTGATCCGAAGAAGGTTGATGTTGAGCAATAAAGGCTTGGCAGAAAGAGGAGGATCGTGTCAGGACTAGCCTTGTTCTGAGTGTTGATGTTTCTCTAAGGATGAGTCTTGAGTATCATACTTCAGCCAAGCAGATGTGGACATACTTTGAGAAGAGATATGTCCAGTCCAGTGGTGCTCTTCACTTCACATTGCTCAAGAACCTTCATAGTATTCAGTAGCATCCGGATCAGTCAGTGGAGTATTACAGTGCTTTCACACATATCACTGGTCCTCTAGAGTCTATGACACCGAAGACTACCATTGCTTGTCAGTCATGTGTTGCCAAAGATGAGTATGCTCAGTAGACACTCATGTATTAGTTTGTGATGGGACTTCGATCAAAGTTTGAGCCTGTTCGTACTCAGTTACTCAACTATCCCACTCCACCGACTTTGACTAAGGTGCTCTCTAGTTTGATTGCAGAGGAGACTCATCTTCATTCAATTATGCCTACCTCAGGATCCTCACCACATGTTGTCCTAGGTTTCTCACAGCGGTCTGGATCTATCAGAGCGACACCCACAGGAGTGCTGGTATGTTCTCATTGCAAGAGGACTGTTCATCTTGTTGATAAGTGCTTCAAGTTACATCCAGATCAGCTTGTTGATTATCGTGCTAGACGTCCATTTGATCGTCGTCATGGAGCATCTACTAGGCCTCCAAGAACACTTACTGGAGCAGTCACTACTGCCACACCCACAACTACTATGACTTCTGGATCAGTGTCTGCTATGACCTCAGTTGCACATTCTACTTCTAGAGCTACTCATCCTTGAGCTCTGGACTCGGGTGCCTCTTTTCATGTCACATCTGATAGCTCTCAGCTTGTTGCTCGTAGGCCCATGACTGATGTTGCATATGTTCACACTACTGATGGTACACCTTGCTCTATTACTTATCAGGGCATTCTCTCTACATCTCGCTTCTCTGTTCCTGATGTGTCTTTTGTTCCTCAACTATCTATGAACCTTCTTTCCATTGGTCAACTCACTGATATGAACTGTTTCATTGAATTTGATTATTCTTCTTGTTTCATTCAGGATCATCAGAGCAGAAGAGTGATTGATTCTGATCATCGCCGTAGAGTCTCTCCTAGTCTCTATGTCTTGGACACCTTACATCTTCATTCCACTAGTACATAGAAGGCATCAGTATCTTCTGCTATCTCATCATCTCAGTCTCTTATTGGTTCTTCCTTCAGCAAGTGGCATCATAGGCTTGGTCATCTTTGTGGAGCTCGCCTCACCACTCTAGTTCACTAGGGTTCCTTAGGTCATGTCACTGTTGAGTATGTTTTCATTGTACTGGTTGTAAGCTGGGGAAACAGCTACAACTTACATATTCCAGTAGTACCTCTCAGTCTTCTAGTCCTTTTGATTTGGTGCATTCAGATGTATGGGGTCCATCTCCTTTTGCTTCGAAAGGTGGTCATAGTTATTATGCATATTTATCGATGATCACTCTCGATACACTTGGATCTATTTTATGAAACATCGCTCTCAGTTGATTTCTATTTATCAGTTTTTGCTAAGATGGTTCATACATAGTTTTCTTCTTCCATTCGTGTTTTTCGTTCTGACTCTGGGGAAGGTATCTTTGTTGGACCGAAAAGGCGACTAGAGGGGGGTGAATAGGAGCATGATCTCTTTTTCACCTTCATCGAATTCAATACGATTTTCACTCTAATAGCTATAAAAGCTATGAAGATCAATATACAAGCACAGTGGAAGACTTGTATTGAATCCAATCAAAACCCCGAAGCAAATAGACCAAAAACATAAAAAGTCAAAACCTAAATGAGTTGGGCGGTCTGACCTCCAACTAGAAATCGGTCTAACCTTTGAAAATCGGTCTGACCTCTCAATACATGGCGGTCAGACCTCCAGGCCAATGAACAGTGAAATCAGCCCGCAAAGCAAAACTCAAATCGATCTAACTTTTGATCCGTAAGGCCAAACCTTACCAAATTTGAGACACACCTTCTCTAAGATATTGAGAACATATTCCAATCAAGGATCGCATAGATCCATGCCAAAGTTCCTATCTTTTTCAGTTTGAACGAAGAGTGCTCAAAAACCGAGTCAAAATCGAAATATGATATAAAGACTTGCTCGTGGGTGATTGATGATCAAGAATCCTAGATGGGTTCCCACATGTCACAGCAAGTTAGATCAAGGCAAGAAACCAAGCAAAAACTCACGGATCAAAGAAAGACTCAAAATCACCAAATAGAGAGAAAGAAAGCAAATGAACTTATCTTTGAGAGAACTTTCTTTGGATTGATTTGATATGGTATTGGTTTACAGCCACTCTATCAATGGAGAACAAAGACTCAATACATGAGCACGAAATCAAATCCAACTCTCTAGAACCCTAACCTCCAACTATCCTTCCCTAAGCACAAAAGCAAAACTAGGGTTTACAAAGTAATGAAAGGGTTGAAGGGGGTGCAGCCACCTCCCACCTCTATTTATAGTGGAGGCTAAACCTTCTAGAAGAGTTAACCCTAATGGGCTCCCGTTAAGGCCCACAACAAACGGGTTACATACGCACGTATTTTAAAGCATCGTCTTCATCTCCTCTTGACCTAATCCACTTCTCCACGCACCATCTTGCACCGAGGGTTGGCAAAAGTTCACCAATGCGGTATTTGATAAAATTACCAAAATACCCCTTCTCGATCTTTTTCGAAGACCGAGTCCCATCTTCGTGAACCACCTCCCATGCTTCGCCATGTGTAGGTCGATCCAGCGGCTCTCATCATATCGGCAAGTCTCTCCCATCCGGCTCCCACTGAAACCACCATGGCACTTGCACCGACCCCCACGCCGCTTGATCCAACCCGTTGCACCGAACTGCCCGTTCGGTCACCTTTGTCCCTTTTGCGGTATGCTTGACTCCATTAACCTCACCCGGCATCCCCGATCGTTCTGGACCTCAGCTCTCCAAGCTTAGTCCCGATCATCCTCGCCGTTGACCGTCATTGACCTCCAAGCAACCTACACAACAATAGACAAAGAAATCGATTCTGAGAACAAGTTCTTCACAACTTGACCCACGTTAGTCAAAACATGCATCATGCAACACATATGCCATGAAACCCATGAACTTGACCTAACCAAACAATCATCGCCACCAAGTTGGCCGATGAACAAACCAAAACCGATCAGACCACCACTTTGGCGGTCGACCGCCTGGCCGATCTCGACCGCCACTGCTATAACGGTCGACCGCCACTGATGGCGATCTAACCGTCGGTAGAGACTAAACCAAATTTCCTTCCTGGAAATCTGAAACCTACTGGAATTTTCAAACCAATAGAACTTTTGTCTGAAAGCTCCAAAAATTATGAGACCAAGTGTAGTAGAATCTACTCTCTTGCCTACACCCTCTATTTTTGGCCCAGCTCCAAAATACAACATCCCGTTATGGCCGGTCTGACCGATTTCCCAAAGCAGTCGATCGCCTTCTTGGCTTGGTCAGACCGCCACTAGCTCGACAAATAGATTTGAACTTCGCCGAAAACGCGTGATTCGACAAACCTTCAACGCCATTGCCAATTGTACCATCATCCTAAGATCATGAGCATATCCCCATGATATCCACAATCTTTCATCAGCCTTTCGTCAATTCCTTTCTTTTGAGGGTACTCTTCCTCAGCTCTCGTGTCCTGGTGCTAATGCTTAGAATGGTATTGCTGAGCGCAAACACCATCACATCATTGAGACTGCTCGTTCTCATTACATCTCCTCTTTTGTTCCCTCTTACTTCTGGGGGGAAACAGTCTCTACGACAGTCTATCTCATCAACCGCCAGCTCTCTTCCAAGCTTTAGGGCAAGTGTCCTAGTGATGTCCTGTATAGCGCACCTTCTCGCTATGCTCATCTTCGTGTCTTTGGTTGTGTCTGCTGTGTCCTTCTAGCACCTCATGAGCGCACCAAGCTGAGTGCTCAATCGATTGAGTATGTATTCCTGGGTTATAGTCATGAGCATAAGGGTTGTCGTTGTTACGATCCCTCGACACGTTGCAATCGCATCTCTCGTGATGTAACTGTCGGTGTTTTAGAACCGATCTAACGTAAAGATTGTTTGATTCGGGGGGTCTCCTAGAATAGAATCACGCAGAGAGATTGACACAGGTATTTTTATACGGTTCAGGCCTTCTCCGGAGAGAATAACAACCCCACTCCTGTGTGTGTATGGTATTGAGTGTATTCTGAACAATCAGGAGAAAAACTAAGACTATTACAGATGATAGCACTTGTCTTCCTGATAGCCCTCGATAGCGTGTGTGTACGCCTCGATTACTCTGTCTCCTTTTCCCTCTCTGACCGTTGCCTTTATATAGTTGTGAAAGAATAGCTGTTTTCCCCTACTAAAGAGACGCCTCATCAAATCCAGTAACAGGCGCACGTTTGCAGTAATCATCGGGATAGTAACTCCTTCACGCCGCCTGGCAGTTACTTGTCAGAGATAATGAGGTATTGCGTGTCATTATTTCACATAATAACAGCGTATGTTGACTGTTTGGATTCCTTAATCAATTGGACCCACTCTCCTATAGGTCTTATTGATCATAAGGTGGTCGTAGCTGACCTGGTCGTAGAAGAACTTACGACCATAAGGTAGTCGTAGCAAGACTTACAACTATAGGGTAGTCGTAGAATAACTTACGGCTGGGTACTGATCGTAGAAGAACTTACGATCATAAGGTAGTCGTAGCAAGACTTACGACTATGGGGGTGGTCGTAGAAGAACTCACGACCACTTAGTAGGCTTCTCCCTTGTAAACTTAAGGGGTATACCCAGGGACCACATGACATCATATTTACTTATAATAAGAATTATAGATAAAAGATAAAATGAGGATTATTAGATCCTCGTCATCTAGCACCCCAGCTTCAAGTGAAAGTAACTTACTTGGTGAAGGAGTCATAGATGATCTTACCGCCACGAGAGGGTCGTAGAAAGGTGGTCGAAGGAAAAACTTTTCGACATTTGTGTACTACTTTGACCAGAAATATGCTTGGTCAAAAAGGTTGCTTAGGACTATCAAATAGCCGTAAAAAAAACTCCTACGATCACGAGGTGGTCGTAGTATGGTGATCGGAAGAAAAACATTTCCGATTAATATTTCATTTGGTCAAAAAGATCTGACCAAGAAAGTAACTTTGCTTGAGGTGTAAAAACGAACCTGATTTTCTTGAACGGACAAGTTAGAGAATCGCAAACGACTCCCACAAGTCTGTCCATTGGAGTGGTTTTCGAAGCGGTGGCAACCTTTGGAATGCCACGCCTTCAGCCCAAGGCATATGGTTATAAATACTTACTAGGGGTAAAACTTGGATTTATACTTTTCCCCAAATCGCTCCTGCTGTTCTTCGAGTTCTTGCCCTCTCCGCCGTCAACCCAATCGTGCCTTCTCCTAAGATCTTCCTTAATCCAAAACCTCCCTTTTCTGAGAGAAATGGCTGGGACTGTTTCTAAGTGGGCCGAGTCGGAGATGGATGCGGCGAAGATTCAAGCCTTAGTCGACGCCGGGAAGATTCCAGAGAAAGTTCTTGTGAAATGGATTGCGGTGGCTAAACAGCATTGGCCGTCGAGGGAGACTAGGCAAATCCCCGTCTTCCAGGCATATTGTGAGTGTGGCCTTCGATTGCCTACTCACCCCTTTCTCACACTTGTACTTGAGCATTTTGGGGTGGAATTAGTGAACCTCGGTCCTAATTCCATCACTATGCTAAGTGTATTTGTGTATCTGTGTGAGGCATACCTGGGAATTCCAGCGGACCTTGAGCTCTTTCAATATTTCTATGGAATGGCTCGACAAACAGGGATAGCTAGGAGTTGTGGTCTGAAGCTCCATGACGGGAAATCGAAGGAGTATATTTAGATATTTACTAAATCTTCGTGGCCGGGATGGAGGAAGAGGTGGTTTTACTAAAAAAATCACCCAAGAAGACAGCCTTACTTTCGAGGGGAAGGCTGCCGAAAAGAATTCTTCATGGGATTCGACTCCCAAGGATATCGTTAGGATTGCCCCTATATTGAGCCATAAAGGACTTGAGAGAGGAGGGGCTGACCGGATGGTATGTGGTGAAGGATTTCATCACACGTCGAATTAGCCCTTTGAAGAAACAAGTACCTCCTATGTGGAGGTACACGGGGCCAAAAGACCCGACCAGGGACTACGAGGAGGGTAAGTGAATTTTCGACTTAGCTCTCGGTTTGGTCTTTTTCAAATTTGTCTAATGAATATTTTTATCTGTTTACACAGATCTTTCATAGGCAGAGATTGATGTTCGAGTCAAACTCTTTTGTGAGAAGTCTCCGCAACTCAGAATGGTAGTTCCTCAAATCCTTGCGGTTTTATCCGCAGAGGAAAAGATGGAGCGCCTAAAGGTGATCAAAAGTTGATTATATCCTTAGGACTTCATAGTCGTAGAAAGAACTTACTACTAGGTAGTGATCGTAGAAAATCTTACGATCAAGGAAATATCGTAGAAAACTTACGACTAGGTAGTGATCGTAGAAAATCTTACGATCAGGAAATGTAAAGAAAAGCTTACGTTGGATCTTTGGTCGAGAAAATCTTCTGACCGGTAAGTGATTCTTTTTTTCTCGCTTTTTTTTAAGTAAAGTAGGTATGGAAAACCGTCGACGACTGAAGAGGTCGAATCGATAACCATCGGTCTTGAGGATGACAACGAACAAAGGCTCAGCTCCTCCGACTAAGAAGCGTCAACTCACAAAAGTCGCCAACAAGGGAGGAGCAAGCTCGAGTACCTTTATTTCGACCAGATCCTCTACAAAGTTTACGGCAGACATGGCTACAGCAGAAGCCGAGGTTGAAGAAGCTGAAGCTGAGGAGGCCGAAGAACCTCTTAGGCACAAAGCCCGTAAGGCCAAGGTACCCTTTTATTATGACACAAAAACTTTCGCAGTTTCTGCCACTCGTAGTTTTGTCAAGCAACTAGAAAAGGAGAACTGGAAGGACTTTATGTCTTTTGTGAAGGACAATGCTGATCCAGCAGAGCCTACAATTGAGGGTAGCGCTACTCTTGGAGTGGTCGAGACTGATCTCAACCATCCGAAAAATCAGGAGACCAGAGAGATGGTTCCTGTTCAAGATCCACGACCAGACGTGGTCGTGGCTGAGCCCATTCTTCAACTTGAGCTCCGACCAGACATGGTCGTAGAAAAGAAGTCAAAGAAATCTTCCGTTGGGAAGATAACTCCTAAATTCCTGGTTAGGTCCAAGGTGCAGAGGTATATGAAACAAACTAAAGTGTAAGAATAGCATTTACCTTTCGCTTTCCAAAACCTGACTTGCTTTCCTTTGTTGATTGTAGCCCGACTCCTTCAGCCCCCGAGGATGCTTCTATCGAGAAGCCCATTGCCGTCTCTCCAGCGGTTGGAGAGATGACAGCGAAAGTGGTCGAAGGATCATCCATAACCCGGGTAGTGGAGGAAGTCGTGGCCCCTGAAGTGGTTACCACAACCACTGAGGTAGTAGCTACGACTACTGAGGTAATAGCTACAACCACTAAGGTGGTCGTGGAGATAGTAGAGGCAGCTATAGAAGCCTCTGGTCAAGGTGGTGATGTACCTGACCACCATGCTGGAAAGGAAGTCGTTGAAGACGTTCCTCCCGGTACCCAAAGAGCTGCGATTCTGAGAATCGAAGGCGAGAATACTTCAACTTCTATGCTAATTTCTTTGGGCCTGCTTCCATCGTAGGGTCTTCAACTTTTAGATCTCGCGATCAAGTCCCTCATCCCAAAGATATTCCCAATAGAGGGGAAACTTTTGACAATGAGCGTCTTGAGAAGGTTTGGTGGGATCAAGTCGCGAAGATAGACGAGCTGAAGAGTCCAGCGTTGGTTTACTCGATGTTTGCTCAGTCGACCATGAATGTAAGTATTTAAAGATACTTATCTATATATGGTCTTCCCTTGCTTCTCATTGTCTTTCTTTTTGTAGAAAGCTCTGGAACAAATTGCCACTGTTGGTGAATATCACCGACAACTCATAGAGCTACGACAGGAAAATGCGAAACTCTGCGAACAGGCAGAGAGGTGGTAAGTCACTGTTATTCGTAGTCGTTTTAGAGTTTGACTACTTATACAGTGCTTTATGAGGCTTGTCGTGGGAAAACTCGCGACTAGGTGCTAGTCGTAGAAAGACTTACGACTAGTTAAATAGTGTTCATGTCTACTTTTAACCTTTACAGGTTAAAGAGCGACGAAAAGACCCTGGCCGACTCGCTCGATTGTGAAAAAGAGGAGTCGAGAAAACTAGGGGAAAAAGTAGGAGACCTCTTGAACAAGCTTCAAGAGGCTAACTCTGCAACTGTAAAAGTGCAGGAAGAGCTAAGCAGTAAGTGTTGAACTTAAGACTGCTTATGTTGTTGATCTTTACCTAACTCTTGCTTCTTTTAAGAAAAAGAAGACGACATGAGAAAGCTTCAAAATGAAATTAAACATAAAACTTTGGTTATTCATGAGATTTCTCGTATAGCCAAAGATAAAGATCAAGAAATTGAGAGGCTGATATCTCGACAAGCAGGTAAGCAATTCTTTACATGTTGTTCTTTACGAGTTCTTTTCCTTTTCTAACTCCCATTTCTTTTTCAGATATTGAGATCAAATTGGGAAGGCTCGAAACTAGGGATCAGGAAAAATCCATGATCCTTGAAGAGACTGTCCGCATTGCTAGGGAAAATGCAAAGGACATCAAATTATAGGAGGAGCGGCATGCTGAGACCATTGCTTCCCATAATGAAGAAATCAAGAAGTTAGATTGTCAACTAGTAGGTAAGGAATTCTTTTACCTATGATTACTTTTGTTTTTTCCTTCTCTTGGAGTTTATTTTTGCTTGACCAGTCTTATTCTTTTCAGAGCAAGTGGTCGAAAACAAACAACTCCGCGAGGCTTCGACTCATAACCAACAAGAGATGAAGTCAATGAAGATTAATCTTCAAGACAACATCATGCTCCTGAACAATATACTTGGTGAGCTATGTAGTGAGGGAAAAACTCCTCAAGATGACACAATAGCTGCTCACATAAGTACTATTGGGGTACAAGTCGGGACTTTGCAAGAACTGGTGACCACTCTGAAGGCCAACCAAGCTGAATCAATCAAGGAGGCGGTCGAAGGTGCAGTAAGCTATGTATGGGCAAAACTTAAAGCTCGTGACCCCAACCTTAATGTATAGCCAATTGAAGTCGACTTTGACTGCCCTAAGGCAGAAGCAAGTCGTCTTATGGAAGAAATGCAACCAGTTGGCAGGAACGTCTCGGAGGAGATGCGACTGGGCTCTCCCTCTTCAGAGTAGTTTGTAAAAAACCTGTAAAAAACAAGCTTTTGTTGATGTATTATATAATCCATCTTGTTTCCTGCAAATAATCTTATCGAGTAGTTAGTAACTCAAAAGATAATTAACGAAATAAAGACTAAGAATTGAAGTCAAATTAATAACTTTATCGTAGCCCTCGACTATTTGCTTAGTTTGTTTAGACAAACTGAGTAAATAGTGTTAAAAAGGGTTTCTGAAAACAGAGAGGTTTGGTTAACTTGTAGTTTTTGGTCACGATTGTCATGCACTGGTCAAAAAAGTGGGAACGAATCGACACTAGGAAGTTCCTTCTAGTGGGCAGGACCACGTGCAGAGAGGAAAGTCTTCGACTAGGTGATGTTACCATCTCCGACTAGATTAATCAAATCGAGAACGGCAACTTGAGTTAAGCAAACATCTAGAGGACTTCAAAAAATTCGTTCGCCCTTCCTTGGTGGACTCGATAAGTCTGTCCTGGTAGCAAAAGTAGGAAACTGAACAATGCTAGGAAGTTCCTTCTAGTGGGCAGGACCACGTGCAGAGAGGAGAGACTTCGACTAGATGTGTTTCTTCCTCCGACTAGTTGAGACGGATCGAATACACCAAAGGCAGTTGAATAAATCTAAGAAAGTGCACTCTGCTTAGAATACTTTTCAAAATAACTGAAGAAATAAACTAAGGTGAAAAGAGCTGGCTTTAAAAATATTTCGACCAAATAGAACCCGAGCTCTTTGTATTGACGTCAAAAGTGAGTAACGAGTAGACACTATGAAGTTCCTTCTAGTGGGCAGAACCACGTGCAGAGAGGAAAAACTTCGACTAGGTGATGTTACCTTCCTTTCGACCAGTGTAAAGAAAACTGGGTGTTTGGAATGTAGTCGAAAGATTATGAAAGCACTACTCAAAAGTAAGACAATAGAGGTAGAAAGAACCTAAGTCTTTATTGTCTGAATGGATGGTTACACATAAAACTTGCGTAACTGGTCGATGTTCCAAGAATTTGAGAGAACACGGCCATCTTTCATTGCCAATCGTCTTGACCACGCCGAGTAACCCGACCTTTGTGTAAGGACCTTCCCACTTGGGAGAAAGTTTATTCGATTAGACTTGGATTGGCGAGCCTCAATACCAAGTCACCCTCTGAGAAGGCTGCGAGGTTGGACCTTCGATCGTAGTATCTCGCAAGCAGGCTTATTGGTAGGCCGCCGAGCGGATTAAGGCTGGTTTCTCCTTTCTTGAGTAGATTAATGTCATCCGCTCGAAGTTGTTTCTGGTTGGAGTCTTTGAAGGTTTCGACTCGTGTTGACCGTATCTTTAGTTTCGGAGGAAGCATGGCTTCAGCTCCAAAAACCAGAAAAAATGGTGTCTCACCTGTAGCCCGGCTAGTAGTTGTACGAACTGCCCATAATACGGAGGGTAATTCTTGTACCCAAGCCCCCGAGCGCTTGATAAGCTGGTCGAAAACTCGGGTCTTAATTCCTCGCATTATTTGGTTGTTCGCACGTTCGACTGCTCCATTGCTTTGGGGATGGGCCACAGAAGCATAACATAACTTGGTACCCAACTCGTGCATAAAATTCACGAAATTTTGCACTCGAAAATGCTTACCATTATCTGTAATTATTCGACTCGGTACTCCAAATCGAGTAATTCGCATCTCATCATGAACTGCTTTCTTTGCTTCGTTGTTATCGATTCTGAGTTAAACTTCGATCCATTTTGTGAACGTATCAATAGCCACAAAAAGGAACTCGAAACCTCCTGGAGCCTTGGGAAACGGTCCTAGGATATCGAGACCCCATGTCACAAAAGGCCAAGACAAAGGTATCATTTGTAATGCTTGAGCTGGTTGGTGTATTTGTGTGCTATGAAATTGGCATTGGACACACTTTTTAACCAACTCTTTAGCATCGTCTGAGGCTGTTGGCGAAGAAAACCTTATCGAAAGGCCTTACAGGCCGATTGTTACAGAGGAAGCATGATTTCCACAGATGCCACCTTGTATGTCGTGAGGGAGTGTTAATCCTTCGTTCTGCGGAATGCATCGCATGAGCACCCCTTGAGTACCTCGTTTATAGAGGACTCCTTCAACCAAAGTATACATTTTGGCTTTTCGGGATAAGCGATCTACCTCGGGATCGTCTTCGGGTACGGAACCCTTCTGAAGATACTCATAGATGGGAGTCATCCAGGTATCCTCATATTCTAGAGAGACCGTCTCAATAGGAGGTGTCTCTGGTTCTTCGACCAGGGATAGCTTCTGGAGTTGTTCCAAGAAGACTCCTTTTGGTACTACAGATCGGGAAGAAGTTATTCGAGCAAGCTGGTCTGTGAGAAAATTATCCTTTCGAGGGATGAATTGTGCCTCAAAACCTAAAAAATACTTTTCTAACTTACGCACTTCCGATAAATACCGAGACATTGTCGGGTTAGAGCACTGGTACTCTTTCTCGACTTGATTCACGACTAGTTGAGAGTCTCCTCTCACGAGTAGTCGGCGAATCGAGAGCGCTTTCGCAGCTCGTATGCCAGCTAGCAAACCTTCGTATTCTGCCACGTTGTTAGTGGCCTGAAAGTTTAATTGTATGGCATACTTTAAGGTCTCTCCGGTAGGAGATACCAGGACCACCCCAGCCCCCGAGCCACTTAAAGTAAGTGACCCGTCAAAGTATGTTGTCCACTAGTCATGGGAATCGTACTAGGGATCCTGAACAGGTTCAGGATTTGTCCATTCGGCGACAAAGTCTACCAAGATCTGGGATTTAACGGCCGTTCGGGACACGAAATGGATGTCGAACTCCCCAAGTTCGACTGACCATTTTGCCATGCGTCCCGCTGTTTCCCTATTCTGGAGGATCGCTCCCAAGGGAAACTCGGACAAGACTGACTATTTTGTGCGCCTGAAAATAATGCCGCAGTTTCCTCGAAGACATAAGGAGGGCATATAGAAGCTTTTGGACCTGAGGGTAACGCTCCTTAGGCCGTGTAAGACTTCACTTACGTAGTAAACCGGCCGTGTATGCGTTTTCACGTTCTACGACCAAGATCTTGCGCTTTCTTGCTGTGGCGTGGCAGCTAGGTAAATTAAGAGTGTTTCTTCTGGCCTCGGAGAGACCAGAATAGGAGCACTCGTAAGGTACCTCTTGACATCCTCAAAGGCAACGTTTGCCTCTTTCGACCACTCAAAACCTTCGTGTTTCCTTAGAAGTTTAAAGAAAGGTAATCCCTTTTCTCCTAGTCGTGCGATGAAATGACTTAAAGTCGCCATGCACCTTGTGAGTTTCTGGACTTCTTTCCTTGTGGTTGGAGGGCGCATTTGGAGAATGGCCTTTATCTTTTTGGGATTTGCTTCGATTCCCCGTATAGATACTAGGAATCCAAGCAATTTTCCAAGAGATTCGAACACACACTTCTCGTGATTGAGTTTTAGCGATATTTTACGAGGTTGTCGAATGTTTCTTGTAGGTCAGTGATATGATTAAGTCTCTTCATGCTTTTAACGACTAGATCATCAACATAGGCCTCTAGATTTCGGCCTAGTTGAGATGAAAAAGTCGATTGCATCAAGCGTTGAAAAGAAGCGTCGGCATTTTTTAGACCAAATGGCATTTTGACATAGCAAAATATACCAAATGGTGTAATAAATGTGGTCTTTTCTTCATCGTCTAGACACATATTGATCGGTGGTATCCGAATATGCATCTAAAAACTTAACATTTCACAACCTGCAGTAGAATCAACCAACTGATCGATGCGAGGTAAAGAAAAATCATCTTTTGAACAAGCTTTATTAAGATCAGTAAAGTCTACGCACATACGCCATTTGCCGTTTGACTTTCTAACCATTACAGGATTAGCCAACCACTCTGGGTGGTTGACCTCTCTTATAAAGCCTGCTTTAAGTAGCTTATCCAATTCTGATTTGATAGCATCTCGTCGATCAGGGGCAAATCTCCGTAATTTTTGTTTTACGGGTACTTTGTTAGGCCGTAAAGTTAGCCTGTGCTCGATCACCTCCTTGGGGACTCCGGGCATGTCGGATGCTTGCCCGCGAAGACATCTCGTTAGCTCGGAGGAAGGTGATGAGGCGTCTTCCTACTTGGGGTCGGAAGTATCCCGTCTGAGCAGATCTTCGAGGGCTCCCCTGCGTCTAGAGGAACCTCTTTGACCTTGTCGTTCGGCTTTGGTGCAGCTTTAGGCTTCGCCTTGCTGATCGAAGGCTGACTTTCTTCTCGAGATGGTATTTGTCCAACCATCTCGAGGATCGCTGATCGTGAGGTGTCGTCATCTTCTTGTCACAATGAATTGTGATTACTCCTTTAGGATCTGGCATCTTAATACATTGATACCCTTAATGAGTAGCCATTAAGAATTTTGCCAAAGTCGATTCGTCCGAGTATGGCGTTATATCTTTATGTCGAAATCGACCACATCAAAGGAGATTTTCTCGTCTGAAATTACTTGGTGAACCAAATGTTAAAGGAAAGAAACTTGGCCAATTGGTTTGGTGAAGACCGATGCGATCCATGGAAAGAGTATCGTCGGTCTTACCTTAGTCCCGGTACTTGCATCTCGCCCGGGGCACTCGTAAACAAGATGTTGAACGAGCTGCCACCATCAACCAAAACTCGATTGACCCGACAATTGTTGATGGTGGTTTCGACCACGATCGGATACCGACCTAGTCGAGTCGAAGAAATCGGGCAGTCACCCTTCTCAAAGGAGATGGTGACTTTTGACCACTTCGGTAATTTATTGATGAGAGGAGGATCTATGGAGTTTACCTCACGTTCAGCAGCTTTAAGCTGTCGCTTTGATTCGTATGCCGATGATTCCCCGTAGATGTGCTCGACGGTATGTTGTGGATCCTGGAACGGCATCTACTCGTTGTCGTCTGACGACTTATGACCACTCGTTTGTCCTACCTGCTCGAGAGTGGGAAGTGGTCCTTTGCCGTTGTAGTAATCTTCGAGCTTTCGTTGGAAGACCCGGCAATTGCGAAGGTCATGTCCTTCCTTTTTATGGAAAGGACACCACTTAGGCTTATCATTTTTTCGATCGGGGCGCTTACCTTTGCCTCGGTCGGAGTGCGGCTTGGAGGTGCGTGGCTCTTTATCATTTACAGCCAAAACCTCCTTGGAATCACTGGCTTAGAGTTTTTGACCCTTCGCCTTGTTCTTGGACTTTTTTGCTTTCTTATCTTTCTTCTTACCAACGTCGCCTGGTTCTCGAGAGGTATTGTCTTCTCGATCGATTGTGTTGTTCCACTCGACCGTTTCAAAAGCAGTCGCATACCGATCGGCCATCTCAAAAAGTTCGGCGACGGTGGTAGGAGGATTCAAAGCGATATCTTCTGTTATCCTTCTACTACGGACTCCTTGCTTGAAAGCCCTGGTGACAGATGAGTCAGAAACTTCCGGAATTGAATTACGAACCTGACTAAAGCGCTTGATGAATTGGCGCAAGGTCTCGTTGTCGTTCTGTCTCATCCGAGGCAGGTCTTCCTCCTTCCCAGGGTGATTGTATGTGCCTTGGAAGTTCGCCAGTAGAAGGTCGTAGAGGTGTTGCCAAGAATAGATCGACTCGAGTGGTTGGTTCAGTAACCACGATCGAGCAGACCCTTCGAGCACAGTTGGAAGGTAATTCGCCATTACATGCTCTCCTCCTCCTGCTGCTCGGACAGCTGTTGTATAGATTTGAAGGAATTCGATGGGATTTTGGGATCCATCGAACTTTTCCATGTTCACTGGTCGAAAACGAGGTGGCCAGCGAACAGCTCGAAGATCAGGCGAAAATGCCCGACATCTAGTAATAACTTCTTGACGCCTCCTTTGCAGGAAAGAAGAGTTGACATCATCAGGTGGTCGTACTTTCGGCGATACCCGATGTGAGTTGACGACTGTAATAGATCTCGGTCCTACGAGGGGAATGCTCCTCGTAGTTCATCTGCTGCTGCAGGTTTTCATGTCGAAACGGTGAGCGATCACCTCTCCGAGGGGTTTGTTGATTATCAGTCGTTCGAAAGACATTTCTCTGAGTAGGAGATCGATGCGACTTGCTGTTGCATCGATCTCTCCGTGATGATATGTTTGATCGACTGGTAGCTGAAGTCGTATTGCTATGACTTCCTGAATGATATCGGCGAGGTGCTTCCAGTCTTGCCATTGTGGACCGAAGCCTTTGTGCGATTTCTTCGACGAAGAGATCGTAGCCTGGCGCTCGGGCGAGTTCTCGAGTTGGGTTCTCGAGTAGATCATTGATGTGCTGGAGTTCTTGAGCTTCCTCTGATTGATATTGGATGCGCCCATGCAGATTCTTCTGGGCTGCAATCTCCTTTCGCCGAATAGCCTCAAGATCTTCCATGTCAGATTCCTGAGACTGTCTCAATGGAGTGTGAGTATGTCGAGGATTTCCCTCGCGTTCATGAAGGTGTTGGTCCTGTCCACCATCGGTGGTGCCCTTGCCATTGTCACGAGGAGGCGCAGTGCGTGATCTTCGGGGAGTGTCCCTAGCTCGGTCTCTAGAAGAGTGACCTTGATCTGAGGGAAGGACGAAGACCTCCCGTTGATGATTCTCACTTGTGCTCGAGGCCTCCCCGCTCGAGGAGTAGTCGAGAGACACCATCTGGCGACTTGGAGTAATCCCCTCCAGGTAGGGGAACTCTGGGTTATAACCGTCTCCATCCGCAGGTGTGATCTGCGGAGAGATGGTCAATTGCTGAGAAAAGCATGCTTGATCCCGCCTCTCTGGCGTCATCCGGAGAGAGAGGATCACCAGATCTTTAGTGAAGTCCTGGAATTGTGGCTTCGAACTTGTCTCACCAAGTCGGACGCCTTAGGGGACTCGGACACTTGGAGGAAAAACTCTCGTCTTGTTGTGAGTCCGCTTTGGGTGTAGTCTGGTAAGATTGACCCTTGTCCTTTGAGAGGATTGATTCCTCTGTTGGACGTCTTGTTGTGGGGATAGGGATCCTCCTCAACTCCATCACGTGACATTGTCTCCTCGGATCTGCGGGAAGATCCCGGAGGAGGCGAATACCATCGGATGAGTCGACACTCGGCTCGAATCGAAACCGCATCCATGTCGACGTCTGCGTGTCTGCCGCCAGTCAAACCGGTTCTCCTCGTTCCATTCTCCCGCCACGAGTGCATGAGATTTGGGAAAAAAAGAGTATGTTGACAAGAGATTACCGAAGATCCCCGATCGGCGCCAAGCTAACCGGTGTTTTAGAAGCGGATCTTACGTAAAAATTGTTTGATTCGGGGTCTCCTAGAATAGAATCACGCAGAGATTGACACGGGTATTTTATACAAGTTCGGGCCTTCTCTGAGAGAATAACAACCCTACTCTGTGTGTGTATGGTATTGAGTGTATTCTGAACAATCAGGAGAAAAACTAAGACTATTACAGATGATAGCACTTGTCTTCCTGATAGCCCTCGATAGCGTGTGTGTACGCCTCGATTGCTCTGTCTCCCTTTCCCTCTCTGACCGTTGCCTTTATATAGTTGTGAAAGAATAGCCGTTTTCCCCTGCTGAAGAGACGCCTCATCAAATCCAGTAACGGGCACACGTTTGCAGTAATCATCGGGATAGTAACTCCTTCACGCCGCCTGGCAGTTACTTGTCAGAGATAATGGGGTATTGTGAGTCATTATTTCACATAATAACAGCGTATGTTGACTGTTTGGATTCCTTAATCAATTGGACCCACTCGCCTGTAGGTCTTATTGATCATAAGGTGGTCGTAGCTGACTTGGTCGTAGAAGCACTTACGACCATAAGGTAGTCATAGCAAGACTTACAACTATGGGGTAGTCGTGGAATAACTTACGACTGGGTAGTGATCGTAGAAGAACTTACGATCATAAGGTAGTCGTAGCAAGACTTACGACTATGGGGGTGGTCGTAGAAGAACTCACGACCACTTAGTAGGCTTCTCCCTTGTAAACTTAAGGGGTATACCCAGGGACCACATGACATCATATTTACTTATAATAAGAATTATAGATAAAAGATAAAATGAGGATTATTAGATCCTCGTCAGTAACATTTGATGAGGGTCGACCTTTCTTTTATCATCCTTCTACACATCACACTCCTTCCACATATTCCACCTCCTTTTTGTGTCTACCTCCCGTTCTTTCACCAAACTTGTCTTCTCCAGATACACTTTCTCCACCAGTTTCACCTTCTAGTGTGTCTCCTCCACCAGCTTCACTAGTTTCTGACACTTCCATTTTTTTTCTTTCACTATAGTCGCCGACAGAGAGTTCCTTCTGATCCTTAGTCCTCCTCTCCTCCACTTGACCCTTTGGGCAGTACTCCCGACTCTGACGATCATTCTACTACACAATGGTATGCCCTACATGATCGTTCTTCTATTCAGGCACCAGAGAAATGGGGTTTTTTCTCATGCAAGGTGAAGTAGCTGAGCCGAGTACCTATCAGGAGGCTGCCAATGTACCTGAGTAGCAATTGGCTATGACAGGAGCTCACAACATTAGAGTATATAGGCACTTGGGATCTTGTTCTACTACCATCTGGAGCTGTTCCTATCACTTGCAAGTGGGTGTACAAAGTAAAGAACATGTTAGATGGGTCAGTAGAGCGATACAAGGCTCGATTTGTTGCAAGAGATTTTCAACAGGCTTATGGTCGAGATTATGATGAGGTTTTTGTTCCAGATGCTCATATAACCATAGTCCATACTCTTATTGTTGTTGCAGCGGTACGTACATGGACTATATCTCAGATGGATGTCAAGAATGTTTTTCTTCATGGTAATCTACATGAAGAGGTCTATATGCAGCCACCCTTAGGTGTTGAGACTCCTACAGGTCATGTTTGTCACCTTAGACGTACTCTATATGATCTCAAGCAGGTTCCTCGTGCTTGGTTTGAGTGTTTCAGTTTCGTGATTCGAGCTGCTAGTTTCACTCTAAGTGAGCATGACCCTGCCTTGTGTATTCACACTTCTCAGTAGGATCGTACTTTGCTTCTGCTATATGTAGATGATATGTTGATCACAGGAGATGACATGGATTATGCGGCTTTTGTGAAGAGGAACTTGAGTGAACAGTTTATGATGCCTGATCTGGGATCATTGAGCTATTTTCTAGGGATTGAGATTCATCCTGATAGTGATGGCTACTACCTCTCTCAGCATCACTATATTTAGGATCTGCTTGCTCACTCTAGTATGACTGATACATGCAATACTGCCACACCCATGGAGCTCCACCTACAACTTCGACCTACAGACGGTGTACCACTAACAGATCTTTCTCGCTATCGTCAGCTCGTTGAGAATCTTGTTTATCTCACTGTCACCAGGCCAGACATTGCTCATGTTGTTCATGTGCTCAGCCAGTTTGTCAGTGCTCGCACCTCAGTCCACTATGATCATGTTCTTCGTGTGCTGGGATACTTGAGGATGGCTGCGTCCAAACGTTTGTTCTATGCCAGTTCTAGTCAGCTTCAGCTCCACGCTTACTCTGACTCTACTTGGACGAGTGATCCTACTGATCGCTAATCTATCACTGGCTACTGTATCCCTCTTGGTACTTCGCTCATTGCCTGGAAGTCCAAGAAGCAGACTGTAGTATCACGCTCTAGTGCAGAGACTAAGCTTCGAGCTTTTGCCGCTACAACCTCAGAGATCATTTGGATTCGATGGCTCTTAATTGATCTAGTTGTCCATTGTGACAATCCTACACCTCTCTTTTATGACAATACAAATGTCATTCAGATTGCTAGTGATCCAGTTAAGCATAAGCGGACAAAGCACATTGGTGTTGATGCATTCTTCACACGATCTCATTGTCAGCAGTCAACTATTGCCCTCAAGTATGTTTCTTCAAAGCTTCAAGTTGCAGATTTCTTCACTAAAGCTCAAACTCGAGAACATCATCAACTTCATCTACTCAAACTTAATGCATCAAATCCTCCTGATCCACCCATGTAATAATGTCTATATATACTCTCTTAATTAATGAATAGGTTGTATAGCTGTGAATAGCAAAATCCCAGGCTTTGAACGCTGACGAGTGAGAGCGAACCACACAGCTCTCGTCAACTCCACACAGCTCTCACCAACTGAGCTAAGCTTGGCCCTCATCCACCCCATGATTTGTAGACCGTATTTATGCTGGTTAACAGAGGTCAAAAAAACAAAAACAAAAAAGGCAAAGGCTCTAGAAAAAAAAAGGAAAACAGAATATGGCCAAGATTGTCAGCTATTGGATTTGCATCACAAATACCAATTATTTCAAATAATGAGATTTTTTTAGATCAGAGGATCACAAACACACAAAACTGAACAAGTAAAAAATGCATCACAAATTACTTAAATTTACTTCATTAATTCACATATAGATTTTGGGGGTGTTACAGAGAGTCTCGGTGATTTTATTCACATATTTGAGATTTCACAATTGCCGTCAAAAACTGGTCAAATACAGTTGAATATATACATCAAAACCGCACCCAGAGCGCTGAGAACAGAAACAAAACAAAGGACGAATGACTGGGGGCAACAACAATTATGGTGGATATCGAGCCAGGTACTCCATTTACCGAGTTTTTTTTTTAAATTGACACAGTTTGATTAAATATTATTTTATTTATAGTTTAAAAGTATTTTTAGAACCGAACTAACGTGCCAGAGCGAAATCAAATTCCATTCAAAATCAACTCATTTCAATATTTAACCAATTAACAAGTATAATTAGAGCAATTTTGGACCGAGCCAACGAGCCCACTAACAAACTTTTTTCCACCCCTAACAACAATAGAAGCACTCCTGAGTGGTAAGGAGTCGTATCGTACATAACAAATGGAGACCCATGGGAAGGAAAAAATAACCCCAGCAAGGTGAAATTCATGATAGACTGCAAGTACTGTTGTTGCCATGGAGAGAAAAGATGCTTTCCACATCTCAGATCCTGCACATTGTCCATGTTTACTATGATTAAGGCGAACCATACACAACCGGATAGACATATAGAAATGAACAACTTAGCAAAAAACAAATAAGGCTGGGAAACAATAGTGAGAAGAAAAAAGTATCGCAACAAGAGTACAAACAATGACTATGAAGGTGTTTCGGCTAGGCGGACCGAGCGCGGAAGCAAAAATTCGGCAAAGATGGGAAAGTGTGAGGACGGATAAACACCGTCTATATTGTCATTTATGACTTCACATAGTGCAGGAACCAGTGGACGTCCTCTAAACAGTATCCAGTCAATATGCAAGTCCTGAGTTTGTCGATCCCAGCAGAGGCAAAGGGCTCTAAATATCAATTTAAGAAATTCTAGGGCACCTTGCTTCTCCCCTGCAGCACAGCATTTCTTCTGCGTAAGATTGCTAAACAGAATACTGCTACTTGAAACATGAAAGCATTGGCAGATACAAACTGCAATTGAAACTAATAAGGTCACTGGTTATAATCAACTGATCTCGGAATATTCACCCACTGAAACATAAGTAATGCAGAAAAACTATCATTGCACAGATGAAACACATGATGCAGACTGCAGAGTAGCTCAATATATTAATTTTGGGAAAAGCAGATTAGATCAAGGTTCTCTCTACAATATAATGATACAATGTATAACCTTCAAGCAATGCATCCAAGCGAAACCCTTCCTTTTATTTTCTGGTTTCTTAATTTTAAGAAAAATATTCTGGTTTCTTAATTTTAAGATAAATAAATGCAAGCCTTCTCATGCAATAGTCAGGTAAGTTGTTTCTCTCAGAAATTTGAAGAAAATGTATAACCTGAGTAATAGTTACTCCCTACGTTGATTTTTATAAGGCGCCCACATATTTCTAGATTCAAACTTTGTAATGTTTGACCAACAATTAGATCAACAATATATAGGTTTAGTGACACAAAAGTGGTATCGTTAGGTTGTATTTGAATGTACTTTCATATGGGCTTTGAATCGTAAAAGATATTAACAATCAAAGTTCAATTTTGGGGACCGTGCCGAGTAAAGCCGCGACCTATAAAAATCAACAGAGTACTTACTAGTGTATCACCTATGTTTTGCTGCGGGGTTCTTGATTGATGTTTACTTCGACTATCAACACGCATGAAAAGAGTCCTAGACTATTTATACATCCTAGAGGGTGCCATAGAAATATGCCTTTCCATGAAAGAATGTATTTTCATGAAACATAGGGTACGATTTCACAAACTTCCACCCTTTCAATAAAAAAGGTGTCTAATCAAAGCATCTGCTAAGTATTTAAGATCTGAGGATTGATATTTTAATTGAATTCAATCTGATGGCTACAATTTTAAAGGTGACGTGGCATAATAAGGATGCACATTAGGAGTCAATTTAGAGTAATTTAGGATATTCTAGAAATGTTTTTTTCATCAAACAAAGGGATTTTTTTTCCTTTGTTTAGGAACTAACCCTATAATCTATGACAGTCCTGATATTTTTCCTTTGTAAAAGGGAACTGGAAAAAGAGGAATCTCAGCGAAGTAGACAGAGGGGTTTACCTTTAAATCCATGATATGTGTGTATCAGTGAAACATTTTTGCGCACACGAGCATTTGGCCAAGCATCTCTCATATCACCCACAACACCATGTTCTCTGTAATGAAACCAGACCACAAGGAACTATGTCAACGAACATAGTAAAGGATGTTGCTCAGTACTCCAATAAAACATAAGACACATTCTCAAAGGAAATATATTGTTATTAATAATAAGGGGCACGCTTGTACAAATATTAATACTGAATAATATGGTTCCTTGGGTCCACTTCTCGATGGAAGCAATTAAGCAGTTTCAAATGACTGTCTAAAGCCCAAATCAAACCCAAGTGCCTTTTCATCCCTAAGCTGATCTGTGATTTGTATTCTCTTACTGAGAAACAACTATCGAGTGAACACATCCACCACGTCCTTGTTCTCTGTTGGTGAGGATAGCCTTTGCAAAGAACATCCAGGGACACATCGCATAATACGTTTAAGACCATGGGTTTGATATGGGCTCGGAGCAGGGATGGCTCTTGAACGCATATGCATCCTGTTAAATGAAGTTATTTAACATTCTTAAAATTTGCCCCTGGTTATTAGTTACCAAATTTGTTTTAAGATGTGTATCTTTTTTGTCGGGTGGAATAATGATTAGCTTTCCAGAAACAAATGGTACTCAACCATTCAATAACCACTACCACTATGTCTTTGTCAAAAAAGGGAAAAATATTATATGTGACTGGAAAAGTTGCATGATTCGGGTCTACCATCAATTTTTGCATCTCCTCTATATATTCATCGAAATGTTCGAGTATTATATTATGTAACAGCCTCAATTTAAGTAAAAGGTATTTATATGCATTTCATAAGTATACATGACATTTTAGATCATTTGCACAATTTGTTGCATTTGAACAATTCACATTCAAGTCAAACTTAAAACTTGAACAGAAACTCCTTAAGAAAAACTAAAGCTAATGCTAATGCTTGTAAATAACCCTGGGTAATAATTTAATCAAATGCTAGATAAATTATCTTGAATAAAAATATTTTTTGTCAAATTTTTAGAAATCAGTTTGACTTTAAAAAAAATATTTGTTTCTTAATCAAACCCTTTCGGTTAAGAATTTAAAGTAAGTATCTAAATCGTGAATAGTGAGTCTTCAAAATTTATATGGGACCTATATCATCTCTGAAAATTTCATATTTTTATAAATTTATTTGCTATTTTAAACTCTTTGGTCAAACTTAAATCTTTTGAATTAGTTTCGGTCAACTGGTTAAACTCAGCCCGAGCCACTTGGCATTGTAGCGACTTGAACCAACTTGGTTTAACCCAATCGAGTGTCGTTCGGACCAACCGAGGAAATGCGCGTGAACCATTCGATTTGAAACGGATGGACCAGATCAGTTGTGACATTCGGACCACCCGAACGCTCCACGCAATCTACACCGTTGATTTTCAATCGGACCACGCCATCTTATTTTATTTGAAACCAAACGCACCCCGCCTCTAGACCGTTCGATTTTATTTCAACCGCCAGATGGAGCGGTGACGTTCGGACCATCCGAACGCGTCGTGTTTTTGGACCGTTAGATTTAGATCGGGTCGTCCGCATCGAGTGGGACGTTCGGACCATCCAAACAGCCTTTTGATCTTGGCCGTTAAATCTTGATCGAACCATTCGCGCCTTTTCGCTCTCGATCGTTTCATTTCACCGCTGGGACTGACAGCCCTGGCCCACTTGTCAGTTTCTCTCCTTCGTCTTCTCCGCGCCACTGCGCCAACTCCGAGCACATCGCGCATGAGGTGGCGTTGCGACCGCGTTTCTTTGCATGCAAATCGCCACTTGTTCTCGCATTGCTGACATGTTTAGCTCTATTGCCGCCACGCACGATTGCCTTGTTTCCTCCGGCCAGGAATGCCATAAAAACTGATCTCTCTCTCTCGGCCGAATTGATGCCGCATTTGGTTCTTCCTCCTCTCGACAGCGTATCCTCTCTTTCTTGCACCATTGTTCATCTATCTTGATGCCTTGTTCATCCTGTAATTAGAGCTCTTGGCATTGTTTGTAGATCTGGAATCTCGGAGTTGTCTTTTGAGCAACCGGAGCGCGCACCGAATGCCAACTTGGGTCAATCTTGCATTCGGTAAGTTCTTTGCAGTTCTCTTCGTGTCAATTCATGTCTTAGACTTTAGGGAGTAAAACCCCTCAATTAATTCCATCTTTGGTCAAACAGGTTAGTTGAATTTTGAAAAATCCCTTTTTTCGGCCAAAATCACCCCTTTCGTTTCCAACTCCGGCCGAGTGAGTCATTTCTCTATTCCTTTCCATGGTAGCATCTTATATACATAAGTAACCTACACCGACCATTCACTCTTTGATTCCTTGCTCAGGTCATCGTGTCACCGTGGACTTCTTATTGTCGTTTTTCGTTTATACGTCGCCGGCGAGCTCCATCATTTCTCCGGCCCTCTTTTCAGCTCAAGTAGGTCCCTCATAACCTCTAGTAGCATAAGCAAGAGTTCTTTTGCTTAATGTGCGTTCAAATCGGAGCAGCCACTTTTGGCTGGTTTTTGCGCCGCCGCTAGGGTTTGCCGCCGGCCAAACTCCGGCCACCTCTGGGACGCAACCCTATTTCGGTTCCATTTTGGCCTCTAGTTCACATGCAACAGTAGGCTATAGCGGCTGCTAGCAAGCAAAAGCAAGCGGGAGTTACTCGCTTCTATTGTCGGACAACCAACAACACTGTAGCAGGCCATTAAGCGTTAACCGTTGTCGTAAAGGTTAAGTGAATGATTAGGTATTAATGATGTCCTTTCATGTTTCGCTGACGGGTGGGACCGCACACTAAACCGCACGCTTTAGCCTCCAAATTTCGCGCTGAGACGCTGCCACGTGGGCCCAAGTAATCAGTTAAGTGGATGTGCAAGCTTAGAAAATACGCTTTGTGTTAAGTGAAAACGTATTTTGTTTACTTGAAAATCAATAGTACGTTAGTGTAACTGGAAGACGTATTTTCATATTTACGCCTTCAACGCGTGGCTACGGCTGGGCTGGGTCTAGGCTGACTGGGTCAACCATGGACCTAGTCCTCGCTCGTCAGTGAGTAGGGCTAGTTGCGGCTCGGTAGGAAAGGTTTTGAGTACAATTTTAAATCCCAAATTGATTTAGTTTTATACTGAAAATGGTTTTAACTTCAAAAATTCATAAGTAATTCATTTTAACTCCAAATTGAAATAAATTTTGTTAGCTTTAGTTTTTACTGAAATTTAATCTGGAATAACTTTTGCACATGCTACTGTTACCAAAATTTTCGTTAATTAAAATAATTACACATTAAAGACTTTAACCTTATAAAATTCATAACAAATTCATTTGAGCTCCAAATAAACTGAAAGTTTCACCAAAAATTAATTAAGTCAGAAGCATCCTACTGTAATTTTATCATGCATTTTTCTATGTTTTTGCACTTGGTCATTTCTTTTCTCGATATTTACTTGCTCTTGTTATTTTAGATTCTGGTTTTCCCGACGTGAGTGAATATACTTCTGAGCAACCTGAGATTGAACAAGTGGTTTATAATCAAGGCAAGCATCCTCTTGCATCATTTTGATCCCAGTTTTGGTAATTAGTGTTTTTGAAATGCAATAATGATTGTGTGCATGCTATTTTTGTATGAATCATTACTTTATGAGTTAGTTAGTTATATCCCAATCTTTGTGGCTCATCCTTAATCAAATTCATACACTTATGCTTAAGATAGAGATCTTGTGTTAGAAAAATGGTCCTTAGATAATTGCTTAGCCTTGCAAGTCCGTAGAGCGATGGTTTGATTGACAAGCTTATCTTGTCGGTCATGGGAAACACTAAATGAATTCTAGATTTGTTTTCTTTGTTCAAATTGTTAAAAACTGAAAATTAAGTTAAAATTTGGTCAAGTAAGGGGAAGACTTTATTAAATTGTAATACAGGTGGTGTGAGGATATTTGTGTTTGATCATATGTTCATAGGGATCCGATTGCAATTTAATATGTGCGTGCGAGCACAGTTTTAGATTTCAGTTATTGGGTCGGCATTCCCAACATAACTTGCATGCCCCGGTTAGCATGCTCTATCAGTAGCTTGCACTAAGCGGGATTCATCATGTATAGTTGTTTCAATCTAATAAAGTGTTCTTGCTAAAAAGTACCAAATCTCGATCTACCCGGCCGACACACCTAAGGAAGTGTGTTATTTCTAGAGGCTTACGGGCTGGTCGAGTCATGTAGGGAAAGATGTACACCCCTGCAGGATTTAAAACTATTCGAATAGCCATGTCCCCGGTTATAGACAATACTTGGTTTTGATAGACATCATCGTTAGACTCTGAATTAAAATTTTGATATGGGAACACTTGGTATCGGCATGAAAGGTTATTCATGCATGTTAACAAGTCAAAGTGGGCAGCCACTTTGATTTGCTTTGAGTTATGATTAATTCTTTACTTCTTGTTGTTTTTAATCCAAACTTGTTTACAAAATGGCCTTTACAAAAATTAGTAAGTATAAAAGTAAAACTTGTTGCTTTATGCAAAACTAATACCACTACAACCTTCCCTTGGACATCTTTAAGCATATATAAAGATTCTAATCTTTTGGATAGGTTCTACTAAACATTGTCTTTTAGTAGTTTTGTGTCAGTCTTGCGAGTACCTTTTCTACTCAGTTGCTTTAACCACTTGTTGCAGGTGAAGACGAGTATGTTTACGACACATCCGTTAGCGCCGATTATGTCGATGCTTACGAGTGATGCTGTTTCTACCTCCACTCAGTTGCCTGAGGGTTTTAGGGCACACTTGGTGGTATTTTGGTGTTTATAGATGTTTCCGCTGCAGTTTTCTGTTTTAGCTGACCGTTGGTCCCTTATGTAATTATTGTACTGAAACTCAGGTCTTGTAAAGTTTTGTTATAAATATATGGCCTTTGTATGACTTTGTATAATGTTGTTTAGGATATGTGTACATTAATCTTTGATCTTGGGAATTAATGTAAAACATATATCCGGGAACTTGAAATTGGGTTCATTCCTTATTAAAGATTTTACCTTTGGGTATAATCTTTTGATTTGGAATGTATTCAATCTCAAGGATCCTCACATATTATATGCCACTTTTGACTGACATTTTTTTCAAAAATAACCAAAGTACCAGACATGATTTTTTTAAAAAAAATTGTAAGCTTTCAGGGTTTCTAGAATACTTGTGGATATTTAAACATATAAAATTCAAATTTTGGAGATCAAACTTTTTAAAACATGGGAACTTCATTTCAGAAGACTCAAATTCGGATCTAAAGTATGGAAGTTTCTGGCATTCAAACTCAAACGTTATTTTTGAAGTTTGAATGCTCAAAATTTTTAGTTACCTAAAATCTTGAAAAAAAAGTAGGAAGTTTAAATCTTTTTTTTAAAAAAAATCAAGGGTACTTTTGTCACTTTTTAATATATGTTATATACAAGGATCCAAAACAGTTACTGGGACAAATCGCTCGTGACCCAAGATCTGGAGTTCTTGGCCAATTACCAAAATCGAAAAAAACCGTAGTTTTTAAACTGAATTTTGAACTGGGGTTTTGAATCGTAACCTGACCTAAGTTACTAAAACCGAAAACCGGTTTAAAAATCGGAAAAACCAGCCGGAATTTTGAATTGACGAAATTTGAATTAGAAAGTGTTTAATGAAGTGCATATTCAATTCATACAATACATAATCTAGCATATTTAGCTTATACAATACGTAATCTAGCATATTTAGCTCATATGAAGTGCAAACCGGCCAAAAACAATAATTCAAGCATATTTAGCTCATACAATATGTAATCTAGTACAAAATAGGCCTAAACCAACCTAAGAAGTGCATTATGGAGTTAAGAATTCAAATTTGAAATTGAAATTTTCCGGCCGGTTACTGTTCACCCTGTCGCCACCAGGAAATCCGGTTACCACCAACCGGCTGGGATTTTTTTCCCTGGTTATATACGATAACGCACAAAAGTGTAAGTTAACAAAGGAAGCTAAAAATCAATGTTAGATCCAATATAGCATAACTTTGCAATACATATACTAAATTTCCTCCAAATAAATATTGTATTTATACCCATCACATTAGGATCTCTTACATGTAACGCTAATACGTTAGTACATTACTAGTGTTCACAATACAGGTATGCTCATATCAGAATTTTTACTACATAAACTAAATATCAGCAGTGGGAAAAGAAAAGAGAAAATCTCAAACAAGAGTTGGAATTTTTATCTTACCTAAATGCTAAAATATTCTTCTACACATTGAAAAAAAGTGTAGATTATCTCATATTCTTTGATATTAACATAAACAGTTGGTTTTCAAGCTGACAATAATAAAATAGAAAAATGGAAGAAGCAGACAACATATATACCCATAATAACTCTATTTGAAATGACCATGTTAATTTCAACAAAGTTGTCATCCTCCACCAAGCTATACCTGGATCTGCCGAGCAAAAACCGTCCAGTCATAGACTCCTTTTGTGTGTTGAAGCCCCCACAATAGATCACAGGCAAATTGGGTGGCAAAGATGCTATATGTTGCCATGTAAGCAAAGCACTTCGTCTACGAGCACGAGGGCTATCTTCATCAAGATTTGTATTTACAATCTGGAAACTGAACCCAGGTGGTTCTATTCTTTTGAGTTGAAACGTGTGTACATCATGTTAAGGCAACAACCTGTCTTCATTCCAATCAAGAGACTAAAATATCATGGAATAATATATTGTGACAAAAGCATTGTACTAAAGGATATTGCCCATGTAGCAATGCTGGGTGCGGTTGCTCCCCATGAAATGCTTCCTGGCACTGAAGGAGATTCTGATAACCAGAAGGTACCACCTTCTGTAAGCTCCACCTTCATCCAATTCATGGGTAGTTCAGCTCATATATGAAGACATTATTTATTTATATGTTGGCATTATAGAAGCATGACAAATATGTTTTCAAGTGGAAAAGAGATAAGTAACAAACAGGAAAAAAATGATTGATCAAAAATGTCAAACCTTCTCTTTTTCATATAATATTGTGCAGTATTCATCAGTGGTGTCTTGTGAGCCTTTTCTTGAAATCCCAAATTGCTCATAACCTGGATAAGTGCAACAGCTTGGTAATTCAGATTCTCCATACATGCTGATCAACGGACTGCACAGTAACACACCATTGTACTACAAAAAGAATAGCTAGCACTCTGGCTAGTTTTGGTTCATCTTGGTCAAAGAAATATGCTTTTTTGCCAAAGGGACCGGGGAAAAAACTCAATAATGAAATGAAAACAAAATATACATTACCCTTAAAAGAATTTGTTCACTCCATCCCACAGTAATTAATCAAATAAAGACCATAACATATGTATCCACTGGATTGTTTCATTTTAACAATATTATAGAGGACTTTGTCCCTCGGCCGGTTACCAGTTACCACCTGGGGTCCGGGATCCAAAATCCCAGCCGGTTTTCATGGGTTTTGCTAGTTCAAATTTCAAATTTCAAATTTCGGCTGGTTTTTAAGCAAATTCAAGCGAAATTCAACCAGATTTTTCCCGAGAAAATAGGTAACTACCGCCCGGTTTTTTTTACCGGGCAGGATTTCCCCCGGTACCGGCTTTTGGATCCTTAGCCCCAAGCAACCGGATAATGTACATTGGACTGTTCTTTTGTGTGATTGTAGATGGCGGATAAGGGATATTATTTAAATTCAGATAAAAAGGATGACACCTACTATACCACAAATGATAAGGAACAAGAGGAGAGTACAGAGATCCGACTGAGAGTCGCTTGGAAGCATGCCCTCAAGTGGTTTGTGGTGGCTAGCCTATACAATCAATCACACCTAGGGGTGAATTCTGGCAAGTTGAGGTTTCTTGGTTTTGCAGAGGCTTCTGTATGATGCCAAGTAGTGTTGCTAGCAAAAGATGATGCATGGCTATTGCTGGATGATCTTTACAAACCCATGGGCATCCTTGTATAGCTTGAAGTCCCTCTGAGGGCACTGTAGAATTGCAGACCAGTAAGGGATAGACTTTCCATCCTCATACCCATCAATTTCATCCTTTCTAGGATTGGATGGTACGTGTAGAGTCCTAGATCGGATATCTACTTGCTGGTCAATTAGACAGATACCATATTCTAGAACCCACAGGATTTCCTTATCCAAATAAACAAGGGTACAGAGAAATTTGTACTACAACACATCCTAAAAGGACAAGAATACCTCTCGATTTTCCTTTCTTTCTTTTTCTTTATACCTCTCGATTTTCCTTTTTTTTCCTTTTCTTTTTAGCCAACAGTCAAGCCAACGCAGCATTGTCAGTGGCCACGAACTGTAGTGGCAGAAGCAAAGCATGCAAGAAGGCAGCAGCAATAGGCACACATACTTACATAAATATTCAGCTGAATATATCTGTTTTAAGACTTGATCCTTGTTCAGTTGTTCTAAGTGTAGGATTTATCACTATAAGTTTGTACACTCGTCTATGAGGAAACAAAGGTGCTATAAGCATTTCTAAGCATTGTGTGAAACATACCTGTTTCTGAGGAAACAGGGTTCTTCCTACTTCGTTATAATAAAAATGTGGTTCTCTTGGCCAAGACCTTGTTTTAAGCAAGATACCTAAGACAAATCGACATTAGATGCTACTACCTAGCAGCTTGATAGATGCATTCTTTATGATGCAGCAGTTTGATGAATCCATTCGAGTATTGCATTTCGACCAGTTCACAATAGAGATAAAAGGTGACATTAGGGACTATTTACAATCATTGTTCTGAATGAGAAGCTAACATAAGTACTGTGATCACCCAATATATGGTACATGTATAAAAGTTTCATCATTATTATCGGACAAAAAACCAAGTTAGCATGCAAGGAGGGGAAAATAGCATGCAAAGAAAGCATTACCAGGCAGGCACTGTTGTAGGTAGTCTAGCTGCCACCTCAACCCTGCATATCAAACATGTTATTTTAAGCCTGAACGAACTGATAAAAACAACTGAAACAAAAAGGGAAAGAGAAGTGATGAACGCAATAAATTGATCAATGCGAGCAAATAGTGACTTTGGAGGTCTAAATCCAGAGTTAAGATCCCACCAAAAGAACCAAATGACTCATCAAGTTCATCTACCGAAACTGAGCAAATCAAACCAACCGAACCAAACAGCTCCTAGAGATGGTTACATTAGCCAATCCAAATCTTTGCCAATAAAACCTTGTTCTGACCGTCAAACATCAAGTCAAGTTCCATGTGTAGTCTGTAGCAATACTACTAGTCTACTTGCATCTAATAACAGCATACACCAAACCCACATATTCTTGAACGGGTGACCCAAATCAATTACATGACAAGAAAAGAAACAACACATAGCCCAAGCTCCTACGCCTGCTTAAATGTATCACGTATCATATCGCCCCTCACCTTGCTGGGTGCAGAGGATGGTGGGAGAGTAGCTGGTGATGACGCTGACGCAGATGTCGCGGCGCTTCTCCCAGATGTTGGGGCTCTCGCTCGGCTGCTCCCCCTCGTGCAGGTTCAGCGTCATCACCGTAATGGACAGGCTAGTCATCCCTTCTTCTCTCGCTTTCGCACCACAACTACAATTTTTTTGCAGCACGTGCTGTTTACTGGACTCCCCTACAAAGAGGGGGCAGGTTGTAGCTGGCGCCCGCGCTAGTCGTAGGCGACCGGCGAGGAGATCGCCAGCGATCTGGCGGAGTTGGTGAAGATTTGGGGGGAGGAGCCGAGGAGGGGATCAGGGGAAGTGGGGAAGTGTTCGGTTCTTTCGCCGATTTCCCTTTTTTTTTTCTGCTATTTTTCCCTTATCGGTTGTCTGTACCTGTTCATGGGCACTCGGGCCAAGCTGGGCCCGACGTCAGTCCGGGCTCCGTCCCAGATTTTTGGCCCAGCCTGAAGCCCAAAAAGCCCAATGAAACAAATAAAATAATAAATTAGAATTTTTTATTCAAGAAAGGAATCAAATACTAGTTTTTTTTATTCCGAAAATGAATTGTCAGGTGGGTTCGGGCATGGCCTTTCATGGCCGGGCTTTTTTTTGGGTGCAGCCCAACAAATTAATAGGTCTATTGTTACTCAAGCCGGAAATTTTTAAGCAACTATGACTTAGATCGGAATTTTTGTCGCAAATAGCACGTTTGCGATAGTCATCGTAACGAAATAGCAAATTTGAAGTCTCGTACGAACGGTTACCGATCGGACGCGATGTCCACAGGACACGTCGCCTCGTCCGGCCGGTCACGGGCTGACTCCAACTAATTAGCTTAGCAAACTTAAATAGCAAACTTAATTAGCAAACTGAAATTTAGCCGCATCCGGCCCGTGGCCAGCTGGACGCGCCGCTACCCTCGACATACATGTCCCCTCAACCCTCTAATTCCTCCCCTCAACCCTCTAATCCATCACTTCCATCGCGTCTTTGTCTATATGCATGTCAGCATGTGCATGCATGCAAGAGATTGGTGCAAGAGGGAATCTGATTCTCTCCGCATCACCCTCTCGGTGTTTATTTCATCGCATGAGAGTGCGATTTCACTTCGCTCTCTTGCTTTCTCGTTTTTTCGGTTTTGGTTTTCCAGTGACTTATTATTATTTGCCGCAGTCATTTTAGCAGGTATATCTCTCCTCATATGTTATTTATTTTTTAATTTTGTGGTTAGTAAATTATTCGTAGCGAAATTAATCCTACTTAATTTATTAGTTGTAATTTTCAGACATAGTTAATTAACTACCAATTAATTAATTAGTCGTAAGTGCATTGTTTTACTCGATCATTAGTTTAAAATAGTTAGTCGGAATTAAATATTAATAAATTAGCGGTCATTAATTAGTCGTTAATACTTTAGTTATAATTTTTAGGATGTGGTTAATTTGCTTTCATCAATTAGTGGTAATTAATTTAGTACTAATAAATTAGCATTAAGGACTGAAGAATAGAGAACAACAAGATGTGTCAAATCTATTAACTACTTGCACTAGTAGAAATTAATACAAACAGTGATGTGATTCAGAGACTTGTTTCTCCATGAATGACAAACTTAAAGCAACCTTCTAAACAATGAAGTTTTGACTTTGACATAAAATTGACCTTAATTGCGGAGCTTAGACTTGAAGCATTTATTTACCACAATGCATCTAGGTTGTGAGATGGGATATGATATTCCATGTGATTATGAGAACTGCCCCCGTTCATCTGGTTACAAATGCCATAAAACCTAGAACAATGAACAGACAACATAATTTTATTCTTTAGTATGAACCGCATTATTAACATATGCAAATGGTTTAAGAATATGCAAATACAAGTGCTAACAACATAATTAAGGCATGTTTACTTAAATTCGGAATGATCTAGACATCATTTTTTTTCATAGAATCATGTCAAAAAGTTACCTTTACGCCCATCCCCTCATCCCTCGTAATCAGTCACCTCCATCACTTCCTTGTCCATGCATGCATGCAAGAGATTAGCCTTAGTTATTTTAGTGGCCTTAGTTAGTCGTAATAATTTATTTTTTCACTAATAGTCTATCTCTTCCATGTCTTGCAAGTCATGTCTCTACCGGAGCTTCTGGAACACTTCTACGATGAGAATCACTGGTGCAAGTCATGGATCGACGGGGACGAGGATGGCCCTCCACCCCTGGCGCTTCGGGCAAGGAGGGAATGATGGGAGCTGGACGCTCGCTATGTCCCCATCTTCCGAGACACGAGCTTGTTGCTCTTCGCGATGCTGGTCTCCGTCAGATGCCAGTTCACCCTAGACGGTAACCTACTGTCAGCACTTGTCGAGGCCTGAGACGCACATGTTCCACTTTCGGTGAGGTGAGATGACAGTCACCTTGCAGGACGTCTCATTCTTGACCGGTCTCCTGATCCAAGGTGAGCTACTTGTTCCAGGCCGTGCGTTGGCGGACTGGAAGGCCAGGCTGAGGAACAGGTTCAACATACATGTGCGGGACAGTGCCCGTGGCGTCCCTCTCAACAATCTAGACCTGCCATTATGAGTTAATGGAGTATTTTGATAATTAATGATAATCGTCATGTGGACTAACATTTTTCATGAGTTGGTGAAACAGGTTGAGTCCCATGATGATGAAAACTTTGGGTGGTATCGTAAGTTGATTATAATCAAGTCAAGACTTGGGATGAAGGGTGTCCTCATGTGTTGATGAGCATCAAGATAAGATCTCAAAGTAAAGAAAATCATCATGAGTTGATGATATTCAAGACAAGATCCCGAAGTGAAAAAGATCATCATGTATTGATGATTATCAAGTCAAGGGTCAAGAAGAGGATGCATCATGTGTTGATGCACATCAAGATTTTGAAGAAAAGATGATCATGAGTTGATGATCATCAAGTCAAGAGAAGACCCATCATGTGTTGATGGAGGGCACGTGAAGAAAATCATTATGTATTGATGATATTCAAGTCAAGAACTTAGGGTAAAGAAAATCATCATGTGTTGATGATTATCAAGTCAAAAACCAGGACTTATCAAGTGATCATTCCAAGATGGATGCTCAAGGCAAAGGTATAACTAGCTAAGGCTAAGGATGTGTTCCTAGTTCTCTTACCGGTCTTGGTGTTTGGTGAGGAGGCCGGATTGCTAGCATAGTTTGTCGTACTATTAAGAGATTTCTTGACTAGTAGCTTGAGTTAGTCATGTGTTGATAGCTCTTTGTGCTTGCTCTAGCTCTTGTTAGCATGTTGCTAGTATTTGCGAATGTGTTTTGCAAACAGTCGAGGCTAATGCACAATCCTTGTAACATGTGACTTTAGTTTGCAAATATGTTGTAATGTCCTATTCAAATATAAAACATATAAGTGACTAGTACTAAAATTAAATATAATTAGAAAGGGAAATTTTGGAATTTTGGAGGAGTTTTAGAACTCGGGCCTTTGGCCCATAGCTCTTTGGGCCCATGTGGGGGGGACTAAACCCTAGCACCCCAAGCTTGTAGCATGCTAGAAGTCTTGAGCGCGCCATCCTTTGTAGCACGGCGCTAATGTAGCATTCCCCTCTCCTCCATGGTGGTGCCCCCTCTCCTCCGGTGCTTCTCCATTGTTGCTGGCCATAAGGAAGAGGAAGGAGAGGGAAGAAGAGAGGAGAAGGAAGAGGAAGAAGGAGTTCTTCGTGGGGGATCGATCTCTAGTGAGTCATTCGTGTCTTCTAGGGTAATATTTCTAATCCTCGTTGTTAGTTTAAGTATTTTCGAGGAGATGGTGTCGTTTAGTGATTCGTTGATCCTGTTGAGATTAAGTCGGTATTCTGCAGTCGTCTTGTTTGGCAGATTAGGTCTTGTTCAGTGCGAAATTAGAGGTTTGGGCCTGGTAGAGTTAGGTGAGGAATTGCGTGGGCTTTCTGGAAATTATTAATTCACAATTTTTTATTGGATAATGAATTAGTTATGATTTTTGCAAATCTGGGTGCTTATTCAGTCTCTGGATTCGGGCAGCAAGCGTAGTTCTGTGAATTAGGGTCTAGAGATGGACGAATTTGGTTAGTTGATCTCCATGAGTTATGTAGATAACTTTATGATATTTTCCGGGAGATCAAGTTCATAATTTTTGGACAACCTCCGGTTTTGAAGATCCAAAGAATCCAAATCATGTCTATAAACTCTCCAAGGCGCTCTATGGTCTTAAACAAGCTCCTAGAGCATGGTATAAATGCCTTAGAGATTTTCTAGTCTCAAAAAGATTCAAAATTGGGAAGATTGATTCAACCTTATTCACTAAAGTCATAGATGATGATTTCTTTGTATGTCAAATTTATGTTGATGATATCATTTTTGGGTCTACTAACCAAGATTTTTGCAAGGAATTTGGTGATATGATATCTAGGGAATTTGAAATGTCAATGATTGGAGAATTAAGCTATTTCCTTGGACTTCAAATCAAGCAACTCAAGGATGGGACTTTCATAAGTCAAACCAAGTATGTGAAGGATTTACTTAAAAGATTTGGCATGGAAGATTCAAAGCCCATCAAGACTCCCATGGCTACAAATGGTCATCTTGATCTAAATGAGGGAGGTAAACCGGTAGATTTAAAGCTTTATAGATCTATGATTGGTAGCTTGCTTTATCTTACCGCATCTAGGCCCGATATCATGTTTAGTGTTTGCATGTGTGCATGTTTTCAAGCAACTCCAAAAGAGTGTCATTTAATGGCCGTTAAAAGAATACTAAGATATTTAAAGCATTCCTCTAGCATTGGCCTTTGGTATCCTAAAGGTGCTAAATTTGATTTAATTGGATATTCGGATTCCGATTATGCGGGTTGCAAAGTGGATAGAAAAAGCACATCAGGTAGTTGTCAATTCTTAAGAAGATCTTTAGTATCATGGTCATCCAAGAAACAAAACTCCGTAGCATTATCCACCGCCGAAGTCGAATATGTTTCCGCGGGAAGTTATTGTGCTCAATTGCTATGGATGAGGCAAACATTGATGGATTATGGAATTAAAATTGATAAAATGCATCTTTTGTGTGACAATGATAGTGCCGTGATAATTGCTAATAACCCTGTTCAACACTCAAGAACCAAGCATATAGATATCCGCCACCATTTCTTGAGAGATCATGTGAGCAAGAGAGACATTGAAATTAGCCACATAAGAACTGAGGACCAATTAGCAGATATTTTCACCAAGCCATTAGACGAGGGTCGCTTTTGCAAATTGAGGAATGAGTTAAATATCATAGATTATTCAAATATTGTTTGAACTCTTGCCTCATGTTATGTGTTTCATTTGATGTTATTTGAATATTTTATGAAAATATTTTTCAAATCTTTATTAAGAATAGCTATGATCATAAAAATTATGTTCCTATATAGACAATAGTCTACTCTATGCATAATGATCCTTGATGATATTTATTTGAGTGCAAAACTAGGGATCATTTGCAAAATAATCTAATTTCTAGAAAATCCGAAAGCCCTGTGATAATCGGAACAATAGGCATTATCTGGGCAGTACGACATGTGTGTGAATACGGCCGGCGTTATAACAATGCATATGACCAAAGTCTTGAACGACCAAGCGGCTTTTGGTCGGAACGACCGTGACGGTTTCTAAAGAGAACTTAACTCCCAGCGGTTATCTTTTCTCGGCCTTAACTCCCCGAAACGGTCCTTCCGCTCCTAACCTTTCGCTCTCTCTCTTTCTCTCTTTTTCTCTCACCCGTGGAACTCAACTCCCCTCCAATCCACTCAAATCTCTCAAATTTTTGATTCCTTCATGTTGTCAGTCTCTCCAAGATTAAACTCCTCCAATCCGAAGGTAAAACCTTGTTTGATTCAAGATTCATCTCTTTTGGAACCCTAGGATATTCCTTTTTAGGGTTTGTTGAGAATGCGATGATTTTCTGTAGTTCTATTTGGCCAAAAGATGTTATTTGGTGTCTTAAGATGGTTGTGCATCAAATCCATGGATTCAATCCATGAAAAATCACCAAGTATGCAAGATTTGACAGCCCTAGAACTCGGTCAAGAAAATTGGAACGACCGGTTCTTGAGCGTGGTACCAGCCAATGAACGGCGGTACGACCGATTGTCCTGACAGAAAACAAAAATGTCAACTCTTTTTCAACTAAATTCAATTCCAATCATTCCTTTGAATATCTTGTAACCTATTATCTGTTTCTAAAGATGCCTAGGATGAGGATTGCGACAAGGAAACCTCATGGACCCCCTCGAGAACAGTCGTCTCCTCAATCCTCTGCCGCTCCTACTCAATCACCTCTTTGTCGACGACAGTCAGCTCCAGTGCGGCAATCACGTTCAGTTCAGCAGAAGGTCGTGCATGGTAAAGGAAAAGGGCCAGCATTAGAATCTGAGACAGAAGCAAGTGAGGACTATGTCTCTGATGATCAGACTCAATCTGAGCCCGACTCTCCAGAAGGTACATTTGATAACTTAAGAGATCCTCCAGCATCTCCAATTGATTTACGCCTCCTGTCAGCTGATGATTATGCAATCAAAAGGCATGTAAATCAGTACCTCTTAAAGTCAGACAGTGTACATCCTGTTTTTCACACTGTCTTTTAGGAGCAAGTATTTGAGCAGCTGTATGGTCCTAACAGAAAATTTGCAAATCATAAATGGATCAAATGGACTCATTTAAATTCTTTGGACAATTACAGTAGTATTTATCAGCTCTTTCTTCACGTAGGTCTTCATGACCTTGTTACACTAAAACAGAACTATGATGACAAGCTTATCAGGCAGTTCTATGCTACAGTGCATGTCTCTCCAAACTTAAATTCTATTAGATGGATATCAGCCTCTAAGTATGTGGAGAGCACCAAGGAAGAGTTTGAGCAAGTTCTGGGAGTTCAGTCCGGAACTTGGGATAAAGTCCTTGAGAGGCCTGCCTTATTGTGTCCTGCTTGGTCTGATTATTATGATCTTACTGTCAAAAACAAGTTAGGCACAATCACTGGACTGAGACCAATTCCTAGCATGATCAACAGGATCATCAATCATACTTTCTACCCCAAGAGTGGTAATTTTGATGCGATTCGTGGTCACGCCTGGAATATCATTGATAATATTATGAGAGCCTTGAGAGCCCTTGCATTCACTCAACACTCAAAAACACTCTTGTGCATTCATTGTGAGCTTGTTGAGATTCATTCAAGTGCATTCATTCTCCTAGTTGATCCATGTGCACTTGAGTGCCGTCAAGTGAAGACCTTGATCTATTACTCTTGGAGTGTTGCCGCACTCCTAGACGGTTGGTGGTGGAGCACGGTGATCTCTTCAAAGAAGATTGTGAAGAGGCCCGGTGCAAGCTTGTGAGTGGTTCGGTGTTCACCATCTCCGGAGCGGAGGAAGAACAACCATAGTGATTTGAGGAAAGGCTTAATTCGTGGAGCCGGCTTGAGACGTCAAGCTCCCTCAACGTGGACTAGTGAAGACCGGCAAGTCTTCGATACCACGGGAAAAATATCGTCGTATCTTTGTGGTTATCTCTAGTCTTTACTTTCCGCATTTATATTTCTAGCTTGTTTATTGTGATTAATTTGCCTAGCTAGAAGTATAACTTATTTAGACTAAGTTATTAATTGACTAAATTGTTAAAAAGTTTAAAAACCTCCTATTCACCCCCCCTTTAGTCGGTTATCCTTGATCCTACACCAGCGGGTGTTCATTAGCTATACCGATATAAGCAGAAGAGAAGAGCATGCATTTTCATTCTTGCATAAGATTTCTGCCGTGTTACTTATGTATTCAAATATTGTGAATGACGTATTCTTGTTCCAGCATTTTCCATATTATTATGTTGTACTTGCTGAGTGCTGAGTCGTGGACTCACTCTTGCTAGTGTTTGTTTGTTTTAGGTAAACACTGAGTAGTCACATGGATAACTTCACTCATTTCACACATTTCACTTTTAGTTAATGAACCTGCTATTATCATTCAGTTGAGAATTTTGGGATTGTAATAATTGATGTCCTAATGGTTGCTATTGTCAGTCGTTATGTTTTGGATGATCTAGTTAATGCTTTATGCTTATTAGATATATTCTTGATAATAATGCTCTTGAATGGATTATTATGATTGTACAATTAGAGCATTGTTATGTTGCTAAAATTTAGAACAAATTTTATAATCATCCTCTTATGTGTTGGACTTTAACTGTCAGTAGTTGATAGAATATTGAAATTAAATTGTATTGCTGATTTGTGTTAGAGTTTTAGGTAACATTTTGGCTTTCGCATAGCCAGGGTATTACATATGTTTTACAAATGGTTTAAGTACATGTACCTTATTCCTTGTGGTGTGATTTTAAAAGTTGGCAAATGTGTTTTATAACTTGTTGAGAATCTCGCCTTTACCCTTTGGTTGCATCGCGCATTTAATTGGCAAATGTGTTTTGCAAATTGAGTTGAAGTGAAATATAAAGTCGTTTTTCAGCTTTCCAAGTCTCTGGCGGTCTGACCGCGAGATTTTGGGCAGTCTGACCAACCCTTGAGAGGTTGATCGGGTTGTGTGCCGGTTCCTTGTTCCGCGGTCGACCACTTGTGGTTGACCGATCTGGTCGATGGAAGCAATGTGTCCACCGCCATGTGTTGGCTATCCGATCGACCTCCGAGTCATGTGACCCGGTCAGTTTTTTTCCAGAGAATATGTTTTTATGGATGTTGTTGACTCCTCTGTGGAGCGGTTTGACCGCCATGTGTTGGCCGGTCTGACTGAACCTGCGGTTAGCCTCCCCGGACAACTTTTTCCAAAGATTGTGTTTCTCTAGTTTTGGTGGAGCGGTCTGACCGGTTTGGTCCGATCTAACCGGCCCTTATGAGGGCGGTCAGTCCGGATGTGTGTCCAACAACTAGTTTTATAGCTATTGGAGCAATGGCGGTCTGACCGGCAATTGGTTGGCGGTCAGATCAGGTTTCCCTGTTTTCTATAGATTCTCCTCCAACGACTAGTTTTTGTGTGTGGGTATGTAAATACCCCTTGTGGCCAGTTGTGGGAGTGTTGTTGGTGCTATTTCCCATTCCCTTAAGCAAAGAGCAAGCCATCTCCTCTCCTTTGTGCATGTGTTGTACTTAGTAAGATTAGAGAGCGAAACCCTAGTGCATGTGTTGCATTAGGTAGTGGATTGTGTATCTATTGAGTTTAGACACTTGATTCGTTCAAGTGAGCGTCTTCGACTTGTTACTCTTGGTGTTTTACTGACACCTAGATGGCTTGGAGGAGTTACGCCAGTGGTCTTCTCAAATAAGGTTGTGAGAAGACTCGGGTGGTTGTGAGTGGTGTGGTGCTCGCTATCTCCGGAGTGGAGGAAGAGCAACCCCGAGTGGATCGAGGTGTTGGTCCGAGTTGTGGACCGATCCAATTTAGTTGGACTTACCTCGGAGGTGTTGGCTCAATTTGTGGAGTCGATCTAACGTGGTTGGGCTTACCTCAATGTGGATTAGGGGAGACCGGCAAATCTTCGAACACCACGGTAAAACATCGTTGTGTCATTGTGGTTTGTCTTCTTGTACTCTATTGCTATTTACATTCCTAGAATTAAATTGCTTATATGTCTTTGTATGTTTGCTGTCATTATCAATAGTCTTATATTATTGATGCACTTAGTCAAGTCTAGTGGATTTAGGTTTTAATTAGGAAAAACCGAATTGATTTACAATTCAGCATAAAACTCTGTTTTAGCCAAAAGAATTTTAAAACCACCTATTCAACCCCCTCTAGTTGGCCTCCTCGATCTTACACCCTCGGGCTTGGCTGGGGCTTTTCAGCCAGTGCCCAGACGATGCACCCGACGACGTTGTTCAGACGCACCTCGTCGCTTACCTTCTATATCTTTTTGGTTCGGTCATGTTTCCCACGTCACAAGACGATTGGATGTACCCCATCTTCGTCTGCATCACCGAGTCATTGGCTAACGCGGAGGCTGGGGCGATGCCTCAGTACAGCTGGGGATCAGCTGTCCTTTACACCACATACAGAGGGTTGTGTGACGCTTCGAGGTGCGACACCGGTGTCAAACCCAGCCTTCATTGTTTCTACGTGCTCCTGTAGTTGTAGAATTGGAAGAACTTTCCTGTTGGGTGACCATTCTTCCACAGAGTAGTCCACCCGTACCGTGTGTTGCAAGACCCGATAGACAGGCCCACCATGGGCTCCCGGTGGACTATCATTGTCCTACGTTGGGCGAAGGAGGCGAGGAGCTACTCGTTGTTCCACAATGAGTTCGAGTTGTTGCACCACAACGAGTTCATCTGGGCTCCATGGAACCCAGACTTCGTGGCCTCGGTAGCACCACACGGGCTATCCTTGCAATGCACGCAGGATACTGGACTTTGGGCGACAACATGCCACCTGGTGTTTACACATATGGTGGAGCCTTATGCGCCGCAGTGTGTAATACGACAGTTCAATTTGTACCAGGTCATGCCCCCTCCCGACGGTAGGATGCTGCAGCGAGTCGTCCTTTTGTGTGTCCAACTCCCGTTAGAGTAATATTTACACTTCATACCTATATCCTCTGTTCTAACATCAATTCTTTCAGAATGCAGGCAATCGAGGTCGGCCCGACATGCTAGGGACTAGCGAGCACTCCAACACGATGCACGTCAAGGTCTTGCTGGAGCGGCGACTGTACGACGTATAGATATATCATGAGTATGTGCAATGGTACGTGCCACGATCGCGCACCAGACTCACCTGTACTCCGCCAGAGCGTCCGGAGCATGTGACGCACTAGGAGAGCCTCGGCTACTCGTACAATCGATACAACGCTTCGCGGTGTGACGACACGGTGAGACACTTACAACCTCTGGTCATTTTATTGATGATATTTGTACTCTTTGTTATTGAACATGTTTTGTATGTCTGTTTAGTTAGAGCGGGCGCAGTGCATCGGAGACCGCCATCCGCAGCCCAGACACAACACTGGGTCTGCTGAAAACTTTGAAGTACATCTTCGAGAGTCGATGAACATAATAAAGAACATGAGTTGTGACCGTTCGACGGACGATGTCCTGTGCACCGGGCAGCAAGTGGGGGACTGTGCTCACCTGCCAAGTCATCGTGACCCAACAAGACCAACCGACGTCGTAGCACTCCACGTCGGTCATCCGCGGGCCAGATCGGCGGGGAGGTAAGTTACTTACAAATCTACGTTATATTTTTTGGTTATGCCTTACGTTCCGCTAACATAATGTCATTCTCCCGTCGTAGGTCCGTCGGGATGCAACACTTTTGCCGTTCGCACCCCGTACACAGACCAGCGTTCCCCCTCAGTCATCTGCACTGCACATCCGGGAGGTACGAGATTCTCAGTTTACGTCCATGCTATTTATTTTGGCTAACATCGTTCCGTCTTGTAGCCTTCGGTTGACTGTGGGGGTGACGATCATCCGTCCAGTGATGAGGATACGAGACTCCCAACTCCTACAAGGCAACAGTACACGAGGTTTGGAGTATACGCAGGGTTTGGAGCGTACGCAGGGCAGAGCTTCTCTGGGTTCGCTAGCACACCAGACGTTCAAGGCCAGAGTTCCTCCGAATGATCGAAGTTGTAGACATCGTACCTTGGGGCGGACAATTTGGGAGTGGATTTATTCGGTCCCTCGTTCATGACTTCATTGCAGGTGGCCCTCGGTTTGGCATGTCTCAGCAGGACGACATCGACACTTACCAGACTTAGCTTTCTTTGAGTCAGCTTGTTGGTGCACCCTCGCCCACTCAACAGATACAACGGTCTTCGTACCCCCTTCGATCCAACAGACACTCTCCAGACCAGTTGACGTATCCCACGGGACATGCTCGATGCAAAACAAAGATGTGGACGCAGACGCAGCGAGCAGAGAGCAGTGGCTCAGACGAGTAAGCCATATTGTATCCCGTGTACCCTGATCAAATAGGACAATCTTTGTTAATTTATCAGTTTAATGTGGATGATATTCGTTAACACTGTATTGCACCGCATGCTAGATTATATATTAATTAATTTGTCTCTATGTATCTTTACTCTTTGTCTCAAGCTGGAGAAGGAGGCTTCATGACTATTTAATTTGTGGTTGCTAACTATTTAATGTAATTCGCGATTGCTAACTATTTAATTTGTTTGCTATTTAATTTGCTAACATCTCACGCGGCTAATCCAGATTAATTTTTGCGGCATTGTGTTTTCATGTCTATTTGCATAACTTACGGCAGGTCTGAAGGATCGGTTATGGTGACTAGAGGGGGGGGGTGAATAGGTGCAAATTAAATTTCCACACTCAAGTATTTCTTCTCTTGAACTCTAGTGCTATAAGGAAGACACTAGGTTCAAGAACACCAAGAACAGAAAAATCAGAACAAGAATTTTAGAAACTTGGCTGTTAAGAAACCTCAAGAACTCAAGATAAACTTAACCAAAATTGATGAAACTTGAACCATAGCAAGATGATATCCTCAGGGTTATGATTCCAAAAGGAATTGCAGAATAAAGCCTAAGAGAGTGACATTTCTTGTTTAAAGTCCACGTTACATCAAAACAGCAATTTCAGCAAATCTGGAATTTCAGAAACTTGCCCGCTAAGAAGCCTCAAGAACTCAAGATCTACTCAACCAAAATTGATGAAACTTGAACCATAGCAAGATGAGGTCCTCAGGGTTATGATTCCAAAAGGAAATGGAGAATAAAGCCCAAGAGAGAGACCTATCTTGCTTCAAGATCATGTTGCATCAAAATCTAGAATTTCATAAACTTGCCCACTAAAAAATATCATGAACTCAAGATCTATTCAACTAAAATTTATGAAACTTAAACCATGGCTAGAAAATGATCTTGGGGGCTATCATTCCAAAAGAAATTGCAAATATATGCCCAAAGTCTCAACCTTTCATGCAAATAGTTCAAGCTGCATAAAAAACATCAATTTCAGTTCAAGAACACGGTTAATGCAAACACAACTTGAGCAAAAATTAATTCTAATGAATCTTGTTAGGTTGGAACATGTTCTTGATGAACTCCTCAACCTTTTACACATCCTAGATCCAATAGAACTACAACAAGTAGGAGGAGGGGAATAAAAGCTCAAGTTGCAACAAAGAAAAGTTAGAAATTGCTAGAAATAAAATAAATTTCAGAATATATAAGAACTTGGAACTTTCATTGCTTGGAAATGAAGGATTACAAAGCCACAATTCATGGTGGGTAAAGCTCAAAAGAGTATAAGGAAAACTCTAAATCCTTCTCCAAGACTTGGTAGTGGAATTATACATCTACCCCTCTATTTGTAGCCAGGGAGCAACCTCAACCCTTGGATCACCTCAAAGGCTAAGATTAACTCTCTCTACTCATTCATATCCACTTAGGGTTCAGCCAACTCTACCTCTTGCCTAGAATACCCCTCTAAGCTAGCTACAATTACAACACATCACTTAGCACACATTACAAAGCGGCTATTACAAAATCTGAGCCCTCGGCTCTACACAACTCAACGCACCCGGTTTATCTAGCCCTAAACCATCTCCAAGAGTGCACCGCAATATTCTCCATCTCGAAGATTCCCGGTAATATGCCAATTACATTAATGCCCTTAAGCCATCTGGAGCTACCACGCTGCTCCACCTTGACGGTCTTCGCTCCACGTTGACTTGTCATGTTTTTGCCTTGTGTCTCGAGCTCCGAACACCCTCGGAACGCCTCGCTGACACTTGAACACTGCCAAGTCACCCCGAGTCACCGCACAGACCAGTCTCGTGCCATCTTCATGAAGACTCTATCTCCATGACCAGACTTTCCCCGATGATCTCCTCGACCACCATGATTGTTCTGGATGCCAAGCTCTCCAAGCTTGCACCCGATCCCGCGTCGATGGTCATCCAAGCCATCAAGTCAACCTGCAATCAACAAAGACAAAGAAATCGTTTTCTTGGCACAAGTACCACGCACTTGACCATCATTAGTGAAAACATGCATCATAACATCCCATGGAATCTAGTTGAAACTCAAAATTCGACTTCGCAAACTTCAACAACTCTCAAACCTTCACCAACAAGTCCCAAATGCTGTCAAATATTCATCACAACATGGAAAGGACCTCCGCATGGCCTCTCAAGGTCCTATTCTATGACCAACTGAATCAATTAAAACAGAGCCACAAGAACCAGCAAAAAATATTTCATCATCAACTAGGAAATCCTATTCACCTATTAGCTTTTAAGAATGAGTAAGCACAAACTTACTCTTATTTGGCTATATGACTCTTTTATTTTGTTGAGCATTAGCATATCTATAGGCTTGTTCACTGGATCAGTTTGAAAGTTCGGCCATGTGCGATGATGACTTTGAACCCAAAGCAGGCATCTAGAAATGTCCTACAAAAGAACGAAATTGGCAAGAATTCTCATCGCCAAACTCTCTAATTAATTTGCGTCCGGTTAGCTACGGGCCGAACGCGGTTAATCGTTTAATATTGCATCGTCCGACCGATGAGGGGACGGTGGAGGCGACATGGAGGGGTGTCCAGCCAGTGACCGGCCGACCGAGGCGACATGTCCTATGAACATCGCGTCTGGCTGGTGACCGTGCGGACGAGGCTTCAAATTTGCTATTTTATTGCGACGGCCGCTACTTCCGTAAAAAAAACATCACAAACGTGCTATTTGCGCCAAAAATTCCTTAGCTCGTGTGTTGTTGCAGGTGTTATAAAAATCATCTAATAAAAAGGTATAAGAAATGTCGTAATATCAGAACGATTGAAGAAGTATTATTTAGAAGTTTATAGTACATTATAGAGTCTACTAATTATAAACTACTATGTAGTGGTACAATTTTAGGTTATTTGTGTCTATTGAATTGTTTAGATGGTCATAAGAAATGTGGTATTGTGGCACCCTCGTCTCACTGTTCACATTCAACTTTAATATAGAGATAAGTCTTCACGTCAAACAGTCGAACTTCCATAGAAATTTGAAAATTTACGCATTTCAATCAGGCCCTTGTTAATTAATGAGAGAATAACTAAGTGTATTAAACATCAAGAAGATAGCTAGGTCCGCATGTGGGACCTAGAAAGCTTGTTTTTCAGAGGATGGACCCTGGAATTAGATGAAATCACCTCTTACCGACCAGTATCTACCGGTCCTAGACGATTTTTATATCCCTGAATGTCACACGGTTGAATTCACTTCAGCAGCCAACACAACCAAACGAAGAAACACTAATAACTTGGGAGCATAGAGTGCACGGAGCACTCTTGCAAGACAAGAGTTTAAAAACATGTAAAAATAAACACCGTCATCGCATTTGGAGCTTGTATTATTCCAGAGTCAAATGACAGCAGTATCGTCTGACTACAGACAGTAAATGCAAGTGTTTGTGTTTGTGTCATCAAAAGTTACAGCCTGGAATCGAAGTGAAAAAATTATATAAATGGCTAGTCACGCATATGCCATAATCTTTGGCAGAGTTGTAATATACCGTCTACCAATGGATTCGAACAAGGTATAACTAGCCAGAAACACGACTATATTGCGCCATGACTTTCAAGTTTCATCCTCACTTTTGAGATTTTGGCCCAGAAAATTAAGAAAATGAACCTTAATTCAAACATAGTGGTCATCTACATTGATGAAGTCTTCTCCGACCAGCTAACCACAGATCACAAAATGTGCACATTTGGCAACAGGATCTGCTTGTACGGTTGACCAGCTCAATGGACGCGTCAAACTGCATCTGCAAAATCATTTTACTTCCTTCCATTGCTCGAAAAGAGCTTCTGTCCCCCACCACTCTTCCAAACACCTCGCACAGGCAACCCCGTCTGTGGGCCTTGTGATTCCCTTTCTGGTCGTGCAGGGCTCACATTAGGACGACTAAAATCAGGTGTAGCTTGCGAGTTATCGCCTAATCGGGCTCTGAGAAACTTTGATGTCTTCTTTGATTGTTTACTGTTGTTACTGCTGCTACTCCCTCCTCCCTTGCCCACATTGTCTTTTGCACCAGAAGCCTTTGAAATGGCACCAGGATTACCATCTAGACCCACATCTGTACTAGATGATGAACCTCCAGCTAATAGTTGAATCTTTCCCTTGGAAGATCGATACCCATCCTTCGACAGCACCTCAGACTCTCCTTCCAGAGCCTTGTTGCCTAACTGAAGCTTCCTTACAGTGTCCAGAAAGCCATCTGCTAGCAAATCCTTCGCATCCTTAGCAGCACTAGTTTCTGTAAAATCAGGAGCTTTTCCCTTTCCCCTCTTTTTACGGTTGCTCTCTTTTGAGATAATGGTTTCACCACCACCATTTTCTTGGAGGTTTTTGAAGCTTATATTGGTGTAATAGGCATCAGCAAGTTCCTTCTGCTTCCGAGGATCAGGTAATAGCCTAGCCATTTCAGTAACAAGGTGCGAGAGACCAAATTGCTCAACATATGAAAGATACTCTGAAGTACCAATGACGCCTTGACGGTATTCACCAGCAATTTCTTTAAATGCAGAGTACCTATCCTCATCCATTCCTAAAGCAGCACGCATTCTTTCAACCAGGGATTTGTTGGCGGCACGAACGTTGTCCACAGCAGGCAAAGTTTGACTGCTTTGTGGTGACTGTTTGTTTTTATTGCCACCATAAGCTGTACTTGATGATGCCTGCCCAGACAACCCACCAGAAACAAGATTAGGAGTAGAAATAGAGTGCTTCATCTTGCCTGAACCTCCAGGATTCCATGCTGAGTTGCTGGAGGCAGGTGGCATGGACCCATTTTCTCTTGTTGGTTGAGCTCCAGTCCGAAGTTGAGACGAACCAGACAGAAGTAGCCCCTGATCAGGTGTAGGCCACGTCTGGGTGGAACTTGAAACAGGAGGGACTATTTCAGGATTTTCAGAGGGGCGAGACCGAGCAGAATGGAGTACTTTCACAGTGCCCTTACTGCGTTGTTGAAGCCTTGATGCAAGTGTGTTCTTAGCAAGACTTTGTAGCCCCTGTTGTGTTGAAGCAGTACCCCTGTTGTTACTTGACCCAGGTAATGGAGGGAATAATGACTCGTCCCCAAGCCTGGCAGAACCCCTTGAGGTCTGACTAAGAGCCAGAGCATACCTTGATTGCTGCTCTGAGAGGGAAGGAAACGAGGTTTCATCAGGAACAGAGTCCATCCTCGCATTAGGGATATCCTGGTCTTGAAGAGGAGGAAAGGACAATTGTTCAAACACACGACCATTCCCTGAGCTTTGGCCAGTTTCTGCTCGCCCAGAGCTAGAACTGACACTTAATGACTGTAAAGGCCCTGTAACATTATCAACTCGACTTGCTAGGCCTTGGTCTGCAGTTGCACTGTCATTCTGCAGAGATGATGAGATATCCATGTCAGGTCCACCACGGTAAGCATTGCGGCCCCTACCTCTGCCACGCCTTTGATCTTGCTCATTCCTTCGATATATAAAACTGGTAGGTATCTGACAATGTCAAATTAGAAAATTTAGCCCGAAGCAAATTCTTTTAGATACAGATAATTCCTTATCAATACTGGTACTAATAAGACAGATACATTAAATAAAAGGGGGAGCTTAAGCACAAAAAAGAAAGAAAAATAAAAAAATGAAATCCTAGAACCATGTACACACCTGAAAAGCAGCATTCCTCTGAGCACGAGACATCCGCCCGCCATGCTCCATAGCATTATGTCTCTGAAGAAATAAACTAGTCAGTCAGTATAAACACAAGTAACCCAGTGCCGTGTCCAGTTAACAAGCAGATAATAATAATACAACTAAATCAACAGCTTCAACTAAACTTGCCTTGATCTCTGCTTCACTCTGGAAGACAACAAACTTCTTGGCCAAGCATGCTTCATCTTCACAGAGGAAATGATCTTTTCGAAAATGCAACTAAATTGAATTCATAAGAAAACATGTATTAGAATGCAGTCAAAAGTGTAATAGAAAATGTAACAAGGGAGCTAGTGGCACAGAGTAGAAAGAAATAAACTTGCAACACAGATTAGAAAGAAATAAACTTGCAACAGATATCAATAAGAGCTGGAGAACAAAATATATCAACTTGGGACAACATACCTCTAAATCGTCATAGTTCCGAAAATAATCATACTGCCCAGGATGCTGCCTGTAAGAAACCACAAGGTCAGCACATCTCATAAGTTAGCAACTATGATTTAGCTAAGGACAAAGGTCGCATAATACCTCTGGCATATGTGGCACGAAAAGTGTTCTCTGGACATGTGTGTGTAAAGCTCATTATCTCCATAAAATGGGGTTTTGCAAAACTCACACATCGGATGCCCTGCAAAACCACTGCGCTCAACCTCAGAGCCATCCACCTCAGAGTCACCAGTTTTTACATGCTGAATTAAATGTGACCTTGTATAAAGCTTCTGTTCACAAATGAACACCTGCCCACCATTTCAACTAGTTCAGAAAACAATCATCCCAAGAGAAAATCGTATAGTGTCATGTCTGAAGCATCTATTGCAGGGGTCACAGAATATCAAAACTAAACTACGATTATGTTCAAAGTATTAGATACTCCAAAAGAACTCCACAAATTCACCTACTTTGTATAAAAAGGTACAGGTGACCGAAAGTACAATTCAGACACAGCCATGTATCAAGTCGACGAGTAGCCGTCGACTAGTCGACAAATCACCGGAGAAGTGCCGACTGGAGGTGGCGAATCGACTTGCACCGGCAGGTCGGGCGACTGGTCGACTAGTCGTCGACTTGCCGGTCGACTAGTCGACCAGTGGAGCCCGACCGTCAGCAGTGGCAAAGAGGCAAGAGCGAGTGAGTGAGGGCAGTCGGGGGCTCACCTCACGTGTGACTCCAGAGCAAGCAGAGCTCCAGATCCAGTCGCCCTCGGAGGCAGCTCCCACCACGCCGCCGGTCTTCGTCCTCACCCCTCGGAGGCAGATCCAGTCATCGCCCTTCGTCCTCGCCCCTCAGAGGCAGACCAAGTCGTCGCATCTCCATCCGTCTATCGCCCTTCGTCATCGCCCCTCGGCTCGTCGCAGCTCCTTTGTCCGCTGGAGGAGGTGAAGGCCGCAACTCCTACCACCCTGGCCACAGCTCCCGCCGCTCGCGTCGCCCAGGAATGCTCCTCTCCTCTGTTTCTCCTCTCTGTTTCCGTCGCGTTCGGTGGAGGTGGACTTCGTGTGGCCGGAGAGGAGGGGAGGAGGGATCTGTGTGGGGCTTCGTGGGACTGGAGAGACTAGAGTTCGATGGCTGGAGCTTGAAGAGGAGGGGAGGAGGGATCTGCGTGGAGCACTGCCACACTAGGGCTTCGATCGATTTGGGGGTAAGGGAGGGAGTTCGGTGGCTGGAGAGGAGGGGGGAGCTAAGGAGGGATCTGCGTGGGCACTGGGGCTTCGGTTCGGTCGATTTGGGGGTAAGGGAGGGGATAAAGGAGGGATCTACCGCACTGGGGCTTTGCTTGTAACTGCAATACAAGGTACATAATATATACATGTGTACATACATAGCACTGTCATATGAACAGTACCTGTCGACTAGTCGGTCGCTAGGAGAGTAATGTCGACTTGCCGACTTAATAACCTTGGACACAGCTAAGTAGAAAGCAATTCTATAACTCAGCAATTCTCAGCTAGTTAGAAATTAGAACAGTACTGTGTAATCAAAATAATCAAAATGTACAAGCTTGAAATAAAGTTTTTATTACAGTTGAAGGCGGTCATAAAAGGTTATTCATTTCTACTGTCTCCACTATCCAGTGTGTTAAAATGCACATTATAAAAATAGCCTCAACTTCAGTTGATAAGAGAAAAGAAATCAACTCCAACTACTTGAAGTTCAAAAAAGTATATATTAATATTGCATCCAGCCATCCAACATAATTGGGATAAATTTATCCTAATTATATAGCACTAGATTAGCAGGTTACACATGTTTCTCTGGTATGCTTTGTGTGTGACTCAAATACATCATGTTTGTGCATACAATTCCATAAAAAAATATCACCTTTTAACTTTTAAGGCAACTACAAATATGCAGTAACGGAGAGGGTGGGGAACTTTGACATCGCTATATAGCATATAGGGATAATTAGACATACACTGACAATACTAAATTTGTAATACCTAATAATTACCATGCTCCTGAGTCCTGACAAAGCCTAATGTGATGTTATATCATAATACATATTTTTTGTAATTAATTTGCAGGAATACTTTAATTCCATCACTGGAAAACAGAACAAGGTCTACTCATTACATAAAGCAACAGCACTACATGATGGAAAGCAACAAGTCTTCTACCAAGTATTTATGAATATTTCTCTGAGCCATTAGAGTGTACTTGCAGAGTTATAGCAATAGTACCAACCATTAATGGTCGAGATTAATAAAGACCTTTACCGGATTGCACATACGCAAAATGAAGGGGCCCACAGAAAACACAGTGGGCAAAACATGAAGACAAAGGTAAATCAGGTAGATTCCAAACATGGTCTACGATTTCATGCTGAATTTGTTAACAAAGTACGAAACCATGAAATCCAGTGTTGGGGACACAACAGTAACTCAATTTAGTGTTTCTACCCCACAACAACTATATAGGAAGGAGAAAAGAGAAGAGCACATTAGGTCGTCAAAAGTTTTACCTTTCTTCCCTCCAAGCAAAGATTGCACATGAATAATCTATGCTGATGGGACAAATGTCCCTTCAGCTGTTCAATGCTCCTGAACCTGCTTCTGCGCTTTGCTTGTGCTGCCTGACCAACCTGATCCTCTGTTTTGTCACATACACTACAAGAAAGCCGGCACATTGCCCGTATCATCTTGTAATGGTCAGCATCATCAAAGTATGCCTGTGTATCCTCATGGTACCAGTACTCCCCCGCCTTTCCCTCACTTGGCCCAGAAGGGAACACAGAGAAATCAGTGATCACTCTTGTGTAATCGCCCATGGCCTGTTAAGTGGTAAGACATGAAAGAGGTGAAATCCTTTAATTTGTAAAGAAAAGGCATGCAAATGGCTGTCACAAAAGGCATCTTTCGGTATTTCAAAAGGCTTTCTACCTACTCCCCATTCCCTCTGATTAACACTATGCACAAATCCGAATGCTGAATGCCTGAACCACGATACGAATATAAAACTCACATACAGGTCCATCATATTTCTATTTTTTCTCATGTAAAATTTCACAATTTATAACTTGTGGAATTTAAAAAGGAGAGTAAAAGTAAACTTTCTTTCATTGTGAAAACATTAAGGAAAATTAAAGAAACACTACACATATTTCCATCTGAACATGTCTCTGTACAAATAAATCATTGGAGAGCAATTGTTGACGACTTGGATAGGAAATCTAACATACTCTCATTAATGAAGTCCACAACATATCTAGCTCTTATCAGCTCAAAGCCCTTAATTTGCTAAAAGCATATGCAAAAGGACAATATTTGCATGCCCCATTGACCCCTAGGGAACCAGGGAACCAAACTTATATTGCAATGCCATGTATCACAAAAAAGTACAGGAACCATGGCATCCAATTAACTCCTAAACGCAAATCGTCAACCACTCAATCGCTTGGCACACCAAATTTCTAATAAACCAAATTTACAACATTAAAAATCATTTTCTCATCCTTCACGATGATACCAAGATCAGTTGAGATCCCAACTTCCCAGGCATCCATTCCTACAATGACCTAAGCCAACCTCGTCAGGAAACAAGACATCAAAGTCATCATATGTCGTGCTATTTCTCAAATCTTTCACCATCCGAACAGTAGAACGAAACCCTTCCACATATAATTCAACTAGTAAGAACCCATATCCCCACCCATCCAAACCCTAATCAATCAACGACCCCAAGATCCACCCGCGCACACGCCACAGATCAAGAACCGGGCAGGGCCAGAGCAAACCCTAGCGACGAACCTTGGTGACGAAGACGGAGGGGCAGTTGGTCTTGCAGATGCAGCAACGAGAATCCTCGAGCACGAAGCGGAGGCGGACGACGCAGGTCGAGCACACCTCGCGGTGCCCGCATGGCCCGTAGGCCACCCATTCCAGGGCGTCCGCGCACACCGCGCAGCTGTCGTCCATCTCGGTGGGCGGCGGAAATCGGTCGCGGCGGAAGAGGGGTAGACGGATGCGGCGGCGGCGGCGTAGTAGGAGAAGAGGAAGGGTTAGGACGGGGAGGGAGGCGAGAAGGTTCGGGACGGGGAGGCGGTTTTTTTTTAGCGACTCCTGTTTGGGTCCATTGCAATTTGGAAGGAAGGCCTAATCTCTCTATATAAAAGGGCGCTAGATTGGAGCTCAGCCAGGGTATCTACGTCACCCCGTTTTTTTGGGGCCGTCGGATGTTGCTAACTCGTCCGTGTCCGTCCGATGGAATCTGCGTTGTTCGGTGCGCACTGGCTCCGCTCACCACACGTGGTCCTGTCGTGTCGCCCGTTAGTCGTCTTCGTCGCTTTTCCTTCCTTCCTCTCCCTCCCTTTCTCCTCTTCTCCAGTCTTTCGCCCTCCTGCCCATAGACGTCTCCAGCCGAGGCGGCGGCGCCGAGAAGCCCAGCCCCAATCAGAACCCTAGCCCCAATCCTCCGGGAGGCGTCTTCCCCCTCCCCCTTCCTCGCCCCCGCTTCCCCCTCCTCCCCCCTCTCCCTGGCCCCTCGCTTCCACCACCAGCGGGCGCGACCTCCATCTCCTCCTCGGCCCCGCCCCCATCCCCTCCCAGGCGTGCTGTCGTCCGGCCCACGTGGTCTCTGCTCATCGGTTCTTCTACGCTCGTGCGCCTCTTCCCCGCCCAGCCATGGAGTCCCTCCTCTCCCAGCTCCCCGTGTCCTCCCCCCGCCCCCGGGAACAGCTCCTCTGCCGCGTCATCGCCTGCCTCCCAGCCGCCGCCCGCCGCGCCTTCGTCCACCCCCATCTTCCCCGCGCCCCGCACCGCTTGCGCTCCTCCACGCCCTCCTCGCCTACCGCACGCCTCTCCGCGATCTTATCTCCATCTGTCGGGAGGCCGCCATTCCCCCGGACGCGTGCTCCTATAACATCCTTATGCGTGCAGAGGCCACGTCTGGCTCCGTTGACCACGCGCGTCACCTGTTTGACGAAATGCTGCAGCAAGGGATAGCCCCCACTGTCATCACGTTTGGCACCCTCGTCGCCGCGCTGTGCGACTGCGGCAGCTCGAGGAAGCGTTTGAGGTGAGTCGGTGTTGTGGGTGAACGCTTTGGAGTCAAGTGGGTGGGAGAAGGCAGTGGGTGGTGTGTTGTATGATCCAGCAGATCTGAGGATAGTGAGGCTCCTGGATAGTTTGAGATTGGTTTGATTGTATCTCTCTATGGACTTGATCAATGCACTGGTAGTTGACAAACGAGGAGAGGTGTGGTTTTCTAACTACCATTATGTTGCGTCTACTATACAAGGCTGTATAATTGGTGGTCCTGCCTAAAAGGATAAATTAGATTAGTTCCTAGCTGCACATTATGATAAGCTTGTTGATGGCAGTAAACAAATGAACAGGAATCAACTTTCAGATACAGTTTAAATGTCTTTAAAACTACCTTTTGCAAGTATTCACATAGAGTTAATTAGACATTGTTTTGATGCAGAAAAGATGTAGCACATCACTTGAAAGTACATTAGCAATACGGGGTCTTGACTCATGTGCATAAATGTACGTATTGAAGATATATATATATATATATATATATATATATATATATATATATATATTTGTTTTGGATTTCGATATGCTTCGAAGATATATTGTTTTTTGACTTTTGTCCTTTTCCTAACTCATAATGTGATTGTGTCCTTATAAATATTTGTTAACATCTCTAGAGAATTTGTGTAAGGTCTCTTCTTTGCAAGAACTCCATTTGCAGTAGACAGTAGTCTCCCTTTTTTGCTTTTGCCTTTATTTGTTTGCAAGAGCTCCATTTGTAAGCAGACTGTGAGCCGATCGAAGGTTATATTTACTGGACAAGAAACATGGATTTGGGGTTGTTGTTGATATATGGAATGAGGCTGTGCTGCTGATCTGTGTAACCGGTTCATGGAAGCTTTTATTGCCTTTTTTAGTGATGTATATGTTACATATTTATACAGTTGTGCATGTACTGTTATTGTCTTGATTATGGTCTAAATGTGAGTCGGATACTGTCCTCCTCCCTTCTATGGATACATTATGAAGATAAGGTATATTATTCTTACCTCATTTTTTTTTGCATAGTAAATTTAATGAGGTGGATTTTTTGTGATGTTCTTTACGATTTGAGTTATGTACTGTGTGTTGCTGCTCATTTTTTTCAATCCTAAATGATGTGTGCCATAGATTTTAGATTCTATGGATACATTATGAAGGTAAGGATATATTATTCTTACCTCATTAGTTTTTGCTTGCATAGTAAATTTAATGAGGTGGATTTTTTACGAGGTTCTTTACGATTTGAGTTATGTGCTGTGTGCTGTTGCTCATTTTTTAAATCCTAAATGATGTGTGCCGTGTCGTTGCGATTTGAGTTATGTACTGTGTGTTGCTACTCATTTTTTCAATCCTAAATGATGTGTGCCATGGATTTTAGATTCTATGGATACATTATGAAGGTAAGGATATATTATTCTTACCTCATTAGTTTTTGCTTGCATAGTAAATTTAATGAGGTGGATTTTTTACGAGGTTCTTTACGATTTGAGTTATGTGCTGTTGCTCATTTTTTAAATCCTAAATGATGTGTGCCGTTGCCATGTTTGTGATATAAAAAAAATGGATTCCTGTACCTTTAGGTACGTTTATTTTTTCATGTTAACGAGTTATGCATAACAGAGTGATTAGGTTATGCAAATATTTCAAAGTTTGCCTATGTCTTCTATCACCAACGATTCCTTAGTCCTAATTATAGTCTCAGCTTTCAATTCCGCGCGCCAAGGCTTTTTTCATGCTGAACGTGTTTTTCCTTCTGCAGTATGTTTTTCATATATATTCACATAATGCACCAATCCTTGAAAACGGGTATAATGAGGAGGAGATGAAAATGGTGAAGGAGACCAGAAAAATCTGGGTAAGTGAAAGCCTGGCTACTGTCCTAGAAAGACTTTGAATTACTCTCCATCAGGCTTTTCTCTTAAACTTGACATATAAGCAAACAGGATTCTCCTCCAGTCCTATAATGACAGATGTGAAAGTAGTTGCGACCTGCATACGAGTTCCTGTGATGCGTGTGCATGCTGAAAGTCTTGAATCTACAGTTTGAAAAGCCACTTTATGAGCAAATATGATGAGTCACGTTATGTCCTGGATTTTAGAATAGTTATTCATTTTAGTTACTTCTATATATTGGGAAATATCTACAGTTTGAAAAGCCACCTCATGAGCAAATATGATGAGTCACGTTATGTCCTCGATTTTAGAATAGTTATTCATTTTAGTTACTTCTATATATTGGAAAATATATGTTATGAGCCATGGATGTAGATGTCGGTGTTCCTGGTGCCAAGATTACCCTTTCCAATTTTGTTTTCTCAGTGATAACTATGGGCTAAACTGTTCTCTGGCACTTTTGTATCACATATTGGGGTGACATGAAAGCAGGGACTAGCGATAGAGGAAAGAGAAAAGAGAGCTTTCATTTGTACTTCTTCCTTCTGTTATAAAACTGTCCTAATTTTTGTCTCTTCCTTTACTTTGCAGCTGTTTGATTTTCTTAAATCGAGGGTTGAATCACCTGAATTTGTCGAAAAGCTTGATAGCATCCAAAAGTCAATGTATCAGTATGGTGCAGGTGCGCGTTTGCTGAGTTAACCATTATTGCCTTTGCTGGGCTTAAAAGTTTAACCAGAATTATGGCTTTAAAATGAACGCACACACTAATCTTTCTGCAGCATGCTACAAATTTCCTTTTATTTCATTTCTTCCAATTGGACCTGACAGCTGAACGGTTCCACAGTTATTCATTAACAATAGATGGATCTATATGATGGGAATTAAAAGTTTAACCAGAATTATGGCTTTAAAATTAATGCACACGCTGATCTTTCCGCTGCGTGGTACAAATTTCGTTTTATTTCACTTCCTCCAATTGAATCTATGAACTGAACAGCTCCACGATTATTTCACTTCTAGAATTATTTCCTTCCTTTTTGCGTCAATCTTGGAACCCTGTGTGTTTGGGTAGGAATATGTTCATTGGGTTCACATTGTTTTCTCTGTCATTGTTTATGCTAGGTGGATTATTCCTTACTAGTGGGACCTGCCTCTTTGTCATCGATGGGTAGGTTAGTCATTTTATTTTCCCTACAAATGTGACAAAACAAAATTGATACTTGCCACCTTTTGTTAATAAAATTTCATCTTTTTTATTTTGGGAGTGGTCGTATGAGAGACAGAGGGGAACCTATTGCCATCGCCATCGCTTCGTCCTCCTATAGATATGGAACTTCTAGATATGATTTTGCGATGATGATTAGGAACATAGCACGAAGATTGTTAAGGGTTGTACTTAACAACCCTTTATATAAGCCGTGTTTTGACATGTGTTTTCTCCATAATTGAAGGAGTTATACTCATGGTTGAATATTCATTTTAATTGTCATCTTGCATATAAATTCACAAAGGATCACTAAATATTCACTTGATCTTGTGCATATAAATTCACGAAGGATCACTAAATATTCACCTAATCTTGTGCATATAAACCCTTTTTTTTTATAGAGACCCACCTGTTCGTGTGCGTTCCATAGCTTGTATGTCCAGAATTCTCTTTCCCTAACCATCGTCCCATGTGTTCACCCCCGCACAACATTAATATTCCTGTTGTACAAACAACATTTTTTTTCTCTTAATTAATTTTCTTTGTATCCATATCTACTCCTGAGTGTGTGGAGTTATGGACTATTTGAATTTAGACCCTAGCATGGTTTACCTCCACATACTATTTGATGAACTACATTAGTTTTATCTCCAGAATTCTCTTTTTCTTGGACACAAATACTTGTGTTACGCCAAGCGCCAAAGGCGCAAGAGTTTCTAGTCTGATTAATGTGCAGCCGTGTTTGTGACTTTATAAGACTTTTGGACTCTTCGAATACCTTGGGTCCCAAGTTTTTTTTTAAAAAAAAATTATTGTTTTGCAGCAGTCGTGATAGACTACCCTGCTCCTCACGGAAGTTTTTTAAAAGGGAAAAGCATCGTCACGTCCCCGATTAATGGCATAACTGGTAACCGTTCGAACCTACATTATCCAACAGTTATGAAGCTTTATCCTATCGAGCTCACTTATGGTCCTTATCCATCCAACTCATCCCTATTCACAAGTCCATTCCTCTCTCTCTCTCTCTCCTCACGATACTTTCCCATCCGTAGCGGCAAGCGAGCGAACAAGCTCTACAAAGACGATGACAGTAGGCGAGAAGGAGTTATAATGGCGAGCGGACGCAAGCTCATGTAGCGGCACGGCCATGGTCTTGTCGAGCACAGCGTGAAGCGAGCGGCCATGGGATTGCCCGAGCACAGCGAGTGGTGAGCTGCCAAGGGCTCGTGCGGCAAATGGCCCGAGTGCGACGCCCGATGAGGGGCAACAAGCATGTGCAGTTGGGCAGCCATGGGCTTGCCCGAGCGCAAGCGCTGCAAGCCGTGAGCAGCAATCGACGTGTCGTGCTCCGCCACCATAATGACATGAATTTCTTTGAAATTTGTACTGAGTTTTCCAATATCTACATCTTTGAAACCTGAAAGTTAAAAATTTTCTTTTGAAATTTGTATATAGTTCTTAGGTTTTTGGTGTTGAAATCTACTAAAACTTGTGGAACTTGTTTGAAACTTGCGAAACTTTCCTCGAAACTTGTGAACCTTCTTTCAAAACTTTGCTGGAACACACATGAAACTTCTTTTAATCTTACTAAACATGCATGAAATTTGATGAAACTTCTTCGAAACTTTTTGTGAACCTTTGGTTTTGAATATCGCTTGAAACACGCATGAAACTCTCTGAAACTTGCTTGAAACCCTGTGAAATATGCATGCAACTATCTGAAACTTGATTTTGAAATTCTGTAAAAACATGCATGGAACTCTCTAAAACTTGCTTGAAACTTTTAGGTTTCAGAATTTGAAACTCCTTGAAAGTTCATGAAACTTTTATGAAAAATGAAACCTCATGAAACTGTTATACCGTTGGAAATATATGCATGAAACTTGATGAAACTTCTTTGAAACTTTTTGTGAACCTTCTTTTTTGAATATCGCTTGAAACACACATGAAACTCTCTGAAACTTGTTTGAAACCCCGTGAAATATGTGCGTGCAACTCTCTGAAACTTGATTTTGAAACTCCGTGAAACATGCATGAAACTCTCTGAAACTTACTTGAAACTTTTAAGTTTCAGAATTTAAAACTCCTTGAAAGTTCATGAAACTTTTATGAAAAATGAAACCTCATGAAAACCCATGAAACTATTATACCGCTGAAAATGCATTCCAACGGTATAGCGTGAGCTAGTAGTACTCTTTTTAAAACTATTCTCTGTTCACAATTACTTGTTAGTTTTGACTCTGACTGGTCGAGCTGTAACTATTACTTTTTAAACAACACAAAAGCAAATATTTATAAATGTAGAACATTAGTAAAATATTTTTATTACAGATCTAACAATACCATTTTTATGTTACATAATTAGATATTTTAAAAATATTGTTGGTCAAAGCTTGATAAGTCTGTTGGAAATGTAGTCAATTTTCGGTATATTTTAATCCAGAAATTCAGCATATAAAACATGACATAAACATGCATGAGTGATCTATCAACGATGTATTCATATTCGCTAACGAATGTGCTAATGTAAACATCTATTAACATATTCATAGCGCATGTAAAGAAATACACCGAAAAGTTTTCAATTTATACCCTCGGGCGGGGCGATGTTAGAAACACCGAGGCGCCGTTACCATCGATTGACATGATGGCCTATTCGATGTAGTCGATCGAGGCGTGATGCGTGACGAAGCTTGATGCAGAAGATGTTCGCAGTGCGATTCATGAACGATTCACCACCGAAGTAGACGCCGCAGATTGAGTAGTCATGACGATGCGCCCCCAAAACTTGATCGCCCGCCTACCCGTGCAGTACACAAGCGGACGGTTCCGAGGCCTACTCGCCCGAAACTTGTGCGCGCAAGGCTCGGACCGGAGATGACAGAGAACAAGAACAACACGTAACAAGAATACTTTTCTCCCTAATCCTCGTATATAGTGGAGAGTTCTTTTGTAACAACAAAAATGAAGAGGCGAGTAATCGCGACCATTAGTCACTAGTAATCGCATCCAATATTAACCGCAGCCATAATACACTAGTAATCGCACCGTTCTCGCCAGAGTCGATCGCGTTTGATTTTCGAATAGATAAAAAAAACGCGCCGTGCATTCGACACGCTGCACAGCACATATACAAGACGCAAGACGCGACGCGCGCGCCGCCTTGTGGCGGCAGGCGAGGCGAGGCGAGGCGAGGCGAGGCGAAGCGAAGGCGGCAGGAAGCGGCGTATTGGCTCTCTCCAATTCCACAAGGGTTACCACGTTCCACCTTTTAAAGTGGTGTAACTCCCATTCAATTCTCCATATGGGACTAAACGGTTTTACACCTAGCATTAATAGTGGGCCTAGGAATTTCATTTGATTAATTGCTAAATTAAAATGGACCAAGCCCAATTAATCCAACAATCCCCACCAAATTTCAAGGCACACGAGAAATGCTCTCGATTCTATTTGTTGTTTGATATACCGGTGTTTCGATGGAGACTATTAAGTTGAACAACCATCTAGGAAAGGAGTTACACTCATCCACAATCGAACAATGGACTATGCCTTGAATTGACAGTTTTGTGCGAACAAGCTTTATCCAATTCCTTTACTAGTACTAGGCTGCCTGAAGCATCTCCTCTGGTTGGAGTATATAAGTCATACTCCATGCCTATTCATGAGTATCTAGAAATCACCCAAATCTCATAGATCGTGACCAGCAAATCGAACTCATATAGGTGTGTTTCTTCTAAGATGTCTTGTAGGCCGACATCTCGCTTTAAATAAGCCACTCGGATCACATTGAGGTAAAAACCAACTCGCCATACGAATAGAGAGAAGTGCATCACTAAGAAAAATGAGCCTTGTAAAGGTCTCTCCTCCCGATCAACCAACGGCTTGTTTCACCATTCTACTTCACGGGATCTCCGATCACGAAAACCAGGTTACCACTTGGGGTATGATTCAGTTGGTTCTCAGGCCCATCTCACTCGATGCACTATCTATCACATTACGTGATAAACCCTTTGTAAATTGGTCGGCCAGATTATTAGCTGTCTGGACATAGTCCAGCGCTATCACTCCGGAGTTTTTCAGCTTTCTGACAGACTTCAACCGCCTCTTAACATGCCTAGATGACTTCATGTTGTCCTTAGAACTGTTCACCTTGATAATTACGATCGATTATCACATTAATCAGATAGCAGATCGGTTTTTCAACCACCCAAGCAAATCCATAAGGAGTTCACGGCCACTCGGCCTCAACGAAAGCGGTATCTTCTAATGTGTGAGTTCTGCTTCCATTGTTGACCTCGTTAAGATGGTGCGCTTGCAAGACTTCGAGGAACAAAGACCACCTCCAAGTGTGAACACATATCCACTCGTGGCTTTTATCTCATCAAGATCGAGATCCGGTTTGAATCACTATAGCCCTCCAAGACCTTTGGGTACGGCAAAGATAGTGAATGCCATAGCTCACGATTGCCTTTAGATAGTGCATTACTCTCTCAAGAGCACGCCAATGATCATCTCCGGATTTGAAACAAACCGCTTAGCTTGCTCACGACAAACGAGATGTCAGCCTCGTAGCACTAGCTAAATACATCAATGAGCCAATGATCAGGGAGTATCTCAATTGATCCTTGTTATTCTTGGTTTTCCTCAACAACACACTAGGATCATAAGGAGTAGAAGCGGGCTTGCAATCACTATAACCAAAGCGACTCAAGACCTTCTCCACATAGTGGGATTGCACGAGTGTAACCCCACCATCACCTCCTCTCAAGAGCTTAATGTTAAGAATCACATCACCACTCCCAAATCTTTCATCTCAAAGCTCTTGGACAGAAAGTCCTTGACCTCCTCAATCATATTGAGGTTTGTCCCAAAAATCAAGATGTCATCAACATACAAGCACAAGATCACTCCTTCTCCCCCACCATAGCGATAGTACACACATCATCGGCTTCATTCACAACAAAGCTAGCAGATGTCAAAGTTCTCGAACTTCTCATGCCATTGCTTAGGTGCTTGCTTTAGGCCATACAAAGACTTTAACAACTTGCACACCTTTCCTTCTTGACCTTCTACCACAAACCCGTCTGGTCGATCCATATAAATCTCCTCCTCCAACTCTCCATTTAGGAAAGCTGTCTTAACGTCCATTTGATGAACGAGAAGACCATGAGAAGCGACCAGGCAAGTAGTACTCGAATTGTGGTCAATCAGACAACTTGGTGAATAAGTATCAAAGAAGTCCTCGCCTTCTTTTCAGGTATAACCCTTGGCCACAAGCCTTGCCTTGTACTTTTCAATTGTACCATCGGGCCTAAGCTTTTTCTTGAAAACCCATTTACATCCTCATGTGTTTACACCCATAAGGACGATCAACGACCTCCCAAGTTCCATTAGACATAATAGAGTCCATCTCACTGCATCGCTTCCTTCCAATAGTCGTCGGAGAAGAATATGCCTCTTCAATGGTTCTTGGAGTGTCATCCACGAGGTATACAATGAAATCATCACCAAAAGACTTTGCGGTCCTTTGTCTCTTACTCTTCGAGTAACTTCATTGTTATCCTCCTCAGATTTTCCACAGCGCTTGCTCAACATGTTCTATCTGAGAAAAGAATCAAGGGAAATTATAGGTTTTTGACTAGATGAGCTAGGTACATCACTATTCATAGGAAATTCATTCTCAAAAATGTAGCATCTCTGGATTCTATGATTATACCAACACGCATGTCGGTACTCAGATTTTATAATTAAGAACCTATAACCCATTTGTGCATAGCATATCCAAGGAATATACAATCTACGGTTTTTGTCCAAGTTTGCGCTTCTTGATAATTGGCACGTTAACTTTGGCCAAACATCCCCATGTGCTTAAATATGAGAGAGTCGACTTCTTCTTTTCCCATTCCTCGAATGGTGTTACTTCTTTGTTCTTTGTAGGAACTCTATTCAAGACATGACACGCGGTCAATATAGCCTCACCCCACCATTCCTTAGAAAGTCCCGATGTCTAACATGGCGTTAACCAAATCGATTAGAGTGCGATTCTTTCTTTCGGCAACCCCGTTTGATTCGGAGAATAGGAGGCGCCCTCTCATGAATAATTCCATATTCCTCGCAGAATAAAGTAAACTCATTAGAAAAATACTCTCCCCACGATCGACCTACCCGCTTGATCTTCCTCTCAAGTTGGTTTTCTACCTCGACTTTATAGATCTTAAAGTAATCCAACGCTTCATCTTTTGTTTTTAATAAGTACACGTAGCAAAATCTAGTGCAATCATCTATAAGCGTCATGAAATATTTCTTTCCACCTTTAGTCAAGACGCCATTCATCTCAAGACAAATCGGAATGAATGAGTTCTAACGATGCCAAATTCTCGCCTCTTTTGTTGCCTTTGTGAGGCTTGCGAGGTTGTTTCGATTGAACACACGCATGGCACTTAGAACCTTTGACCAAAGTGAATTTGGGATTAAACTCATATTAGCTAAGCGCGTCATACACCCAAAATTAACATGACAAAGTCGTGAATGCCAAATATTAGACTTATCATCATCGTTACACATGGTTCACAACTTTATTACAAGAATCCATCAAAGAAAAACGGAACAAACCTCGTTCTCATAGCCTTTACCAACAAATGTTCCATACTTAGACACGACACATTTATTGGACTCAAATGCAAGCCTAAAACCATCTCTACGGAGAGATCCGCCGACGAGATTCTTCTTTATGGAGGGACATCTTCAGACGTTTTCACCGCACGGTCTTTCCCAAGTAAACTTCAGATCGACCGCACCAACACCATGAACAGTTGCATGCGATCCGCTCCCCATCAACAAGGAGCAACCTCGACCGACCGATAAGATGAAAACAAGGAAATATCAAGACAAACATGAATATTAGCACCGGTGTCAATCCACCACTCGGTGATTGACAAGCGAAAGAACTGAGGTAAATAATTACAGTACTCGATGTTCCTCCAAATACTAATAACCATGTTTGCGGACTTCTTTCGCTTATCCTTGCGATCCGGACAATCCTTAGCCCAATGGCCGTAATCACCGCACACAAAGCAACCACCCTTTCCTTTGCCTTTCTTCTTAAACTCAAGAGTAGCCTTGGGCTTGACAAAAGGCTTATTTTTCTTCTTGTTGTGGAAAGCACGAGGATTCTTCTTCGCACCAAATTGGCGCTAGAACCTCCTCAAAGAAGAACTTTCTTGCCACGAGTATCTTTTGCCCTCGCCTTCTCTTCAACACCAAGAGTGCCAATGAGATCAAGAATAATCTTGAACTCCGCCTCTTGTGCTTTAGAGAGGTAGCAAAATCCGACCAAGAAGGCGGTAACTTGGCGATAATACCGCCACCACAAACTTGTCCAGAACTCGTGACTTATTGTTCTCAAGCTCCTTTGCGGTGTTCGAATCTCATGAGCTTGCTCTACTACGTAATCGGTCATCGACCATCTTGTAGTCATAGAACTGCTCCATGACATCTGACTCACTACCAAAGATCGAAACTCCGAACTTGGCCTCAAGTGCATCCCACATCTCTTTGCCCGTAGGCAAATGCATGTACACATCCACAATGTTGTCCGCCAAGATGTTGACAAGTGCACCTCGAAACAAGTTATCCATTGCATTGAACTTATGCTCATCCTCATCGACAGAGGCTCGGCGGGCTTGCCTTGTGCAACATGAAAACATTCCATGGCAATAAACCACGATGATCGCGTGCGCGCCATCTCTTAAAATTTGAACCATCAAGCGGAGGGTGTGGCTTAGCGACGAAGAAAGCCAACTACGAAAAAAGACCTATCAAGTTTTTGGATTGTTGGAAATGTAGTCAATTTTCGGTATATTTTAATCCGTAAATTCAAAGATATAAAACATGACATAAACATGCATGAGTGATCTATCAACGATGTATTCATATTCGCTAACGAGCAAGCTAATAGAAACATCTATTAACATATTCATAGCGCACGTAAAGAAATACACCGTAAAAGTTTTCAATTTATACCCTCGGCGGGGCGGTGTTAGAAACACTCTTTGGAGGCGCCGTTACCATCGATTGACATGATGGCCTATTCGATGTAGTCGATCGAGGCGTGATGCGTGACGAAGCTTGATGCAGAAGATGTTCGCGGGCGATTCATGAACGATTCACCACCAGGAAGTAGACGTCGCAGATTGAGTAGTCGCGCTGATGCGCTCCCCAAAAACTTGATCGACCGCCTACCCGTGCAGGTACACAAACGGACGAAGTTCCGGAGGCCTACTCGCCCAGAAACTTGTGCGCGCAAGGCTCGACCGAGATGACAGAGAACAAACAACAACACAGAACAAGAATACTTTTCTCCCTAATCCCTCGTATATAGTGGAGAGTTCTTTTGTAACAGCAAAAATGAAGAGGCCAGAGTAACTGCAGCCATTAGTCACTAGTAACTGCATCCAATATTAACCGCAGCCATAATACACTAGTAATCGCAATTCTATCGCCAGAGTCGCTCGTTTGATTTTCGAATAGATAAAAAACGCGCTTGCATTCGACACGCTTGTGCACACACACACACACACACACACACACACACACACACACAGCATAGCATACGCAACGCAACGCAACGCACGGCACGGCGAGGGAAAGAAGCGAAGGAAGGCCAGCGTGTATTGGCTCTCCAATTCCACAAGGGGTTACCACGTTCCACCTTTTAAAGTGGTGTAACTCCCATTCAATTCTCCATATGGGACTAAACAGTTTTTACACCTAGCATTAATAGTGGGCCTAGGAATTTCATTTGATTAATTGCTAAATTAAAATGGACCAAGCCCAATTAATCCAACAAAGTCAAAGTCAAAACTAACAAGTAAACACAAACAATGTATTACAAATGGTACACCTGATACACTTGCAAAATTTACAAAAACAATGATATACTCTATTATGGTGTATTTGCCTAATGATATATTCTATTATGGCGTATTTGCCTAAATATTTTTTTAAACAAGAGGCAATCCGAAATAGTTGTGCTGTAACGTAGGGTAAATCCAACATAGATGTTGGTGACCTTTAGAGGATTAGATGAGCAACCACAGAGTAGCCCATTTGAGCTATATCCACGATCGAGGCAAGGTTTGTTGTTTGGTTCCTTCTTTTCTATACAAGATTCAAATGAAATTAGGAACGGGAAATTAACAACCGCAAGTATTTTAGTTATTCGTATTAGGAACATCATCGATATTCATCCAGGATATCAGTGAATTTTTGGTTTGTTGCAATATTAGTGACCTAATATGGTATTGCTTCGTCACTAATTGATGAATTTTTTTTTTGCAGCGTGCTTTTGCTGAACTGATGTAATGCCTTTGGAAATTGGAAGGCAACGGATGCTGAGACATGTGTGCACAATGGTGAGGGTAAAGTGTCGTTGCTGCACGTTTTTTGCTCCTTCAATTAGAAGGTTGCCAACGAAGTGCAAGGCTTTTGTAGCCATGGCAAGCTAGAATGCTCAACAAAGATGTTATTGTGCTACATGGCACTCTGCCAATCTTCTCACAAATTACATAACTGACTAGTGTGGATAAAAAAATTAAAGGGAATAATAAGATTGTCTTATTGGCTTCATCGTTATCACCATCATTGAAGTAATTGGTGATGAACATTTTCATTAGGAAACTTCAGTAAAGCTGTTGAGTACCTATCGGAGGCGGAGTCAAAGAAAATTCCATTCTCGGGTGATCAAGTAAGGGCGCCACCTGATTCCGACAACGGCGTCTAATGTCCAGAGCCATCCGAGCCCAATTCACAGGTCTCTCTCTCCAGCTTCTTTCCTGGCTGCCGCGGCTCCATCTGAGCCTTCTGAAGAAAGTTTGTCAACATCGTCGGCGGCAATCGAGCCCGGACCCTTGCGACCAAGCTTCCTTGCTCTCTGTCTCTCTGTGTGTTTGTGCTCCTTTTCGGTTATTAATTGATGTCATGCTATAATTTAAAATTTCAGGTGATTATTTTGCAAGATTTGTGATTGGAGGTTTTCTTTCGATCACTCATTTTCAGTCCTATACAATTTCTCCACTGATTTTATTCACTGATTGAGGTTGCTCTCCCTCTCTTTCTGTATGTATATGTGTATGTGCAACGATTAGTTTGCAAAATTTGTGATTTCAGGCTATCGATTAGAAAATGTTTGGCTGCTTCCGGCCATGCCGCCGCCAACCGTGCTCTGATACCCTCCGATGGTTTGCTAATGTGGTTTTTTAAGTAAATTTTACTTTAGACCGTGTTATCTTACCGTAGTTTTACCTCTGTATCACTCTTAAATGGGCTATGTGCATCCTTAATGTAGAGGTGAAGAGAGATTTCTCTCTTCTATTATCTAAAAAAAGCAAATATTTTCACTTTGTACCACCGCTTCTTACCTTTTTATTTCATTTTGCACCAGAAGAACGTCCTGTTAGCGAGAGGGAAACAGGGAAGGCGTGTAGAAAGCTTGCTGGCGGCGAGGCGGCGGCAACCCAAAAAATGGAGAGAGCGAGCCATTTTTTTATCGTCGTCGTTGCTATGGCCACCGCCGGCAATGCTCAGGCTATTCTTTTTCCGTTTTCGACCTATTTCCTAGCTCCATCTACCTCCCCTCTCTTCAATCCATGTCTTGCTGCCATTCAACGCAGGTGAGCACCAAAGAAGACAGTCAAATCTTTACCCTGGTGTAAAGTACAATATATGGTAAGAAGAGGTGATACAAAACGAAAGATTTGTTAAGAATGGTGTACAGTAAAATCGTGTTAAAATTACATGGTCATAGTGAAATTTACTCTCTTTTTTTTCTGCTGATACTTGACAGAATCATGCAGGTGTAGTGCCAGTGCCAAACATTCATTAGTTTTTTCTTCGGTAAACTGAAATAACTTTTTGTCTTGCTTTCCATAATGTGCCTTTCTTGAAGCATGCACACGGATAACCTGCCATAATTCACCTTGTTGTGAAAAGACAAAGGTCCTTCAGTAAGTGGCTAACAAACAGTATTTGCACTTTTGTTTTCATGCAGTAACAAGATTTGATATGAAAATTCATGGAGTGTGCTTCAATAGGTCTATACCATGCTTATCACTTCTGTTAACAACTAATGTCAAGTAAAAGACATGTTTTACCGCAATAACTCATCTGACGATTATATATGCTTGCTTGGCATTTAAGATCATTGATTTTTTTTAAAATATTACATTTTTATTATTAATTACAACAATATACCTGCGATATTTTTTTTTACAAAAATATACTCCTGTCGCCGAACCGTTGAGCGACTAGACCCAGTCGCCCAACGAACAAGCGACACTAAAGTAAGTGCCCAATAGACAAGCGGTATTATTGCAGTCGCCCAACGAATGAGCAGTAGGAGCTATCGCCTAACCGCAAGGCGACAGGGATCCTCTCGCTCAACGATTCAGCGACAGGAGGCTGGGGGCTTGTTTGTTATTATTTAATTCTTTTTAAAAAATATTTAAAAGTTAATCTCGAACCATACATAACTTAAAAGTAGAAAAACTATGTGTAAACCATATATAAGATCATCCTTTGAACTGAGCGTAAATACATATATGGACTAAAAATCTTTTTGTGGGTTGATAACCTTTGACACTTCAGCGTATATATTCTCTTCATAAACAACTGCACAATATTTTCAGGCCTTGCCCCAGAAGTGATACATGTTGTTAGATGCCTTTATAATGAAGCTCGAAATAACATAGAAGAATTGAGAATTGAATGCGAAAAGACGAGAAGATTTGATATTGCGAATTAAAAATGATTTTATAATGAAGCTGGGAATAACATAGCACAAAGGGTTTGGTTACGTGCATAAGAAACAGCATCATGCATGACGCAACAAACCGAAGTACTCCTACGATACATATGCGCCTTTTTGGAATGTAAATAGATTCGACCTTCGACGGGGGACTAGTACAGCATGGCCCGACCTACTACGTGGATCGGGGCCATTTTCCCTTCCTTGCTAGCTCAGCATTGAACTCCTCGCCGGCCTCTTTGGCCTTAGCCGCCATTTCTCTCTTTTTCTCTCGCTCCCTCTCGCAAGCCTCGCGCTCCCTGCGCTGCACGCCTCAAGGTGAGCTTTGGTCTCCCGACGAATACACTCGTTTTGCTCGTCGTTGCGGCGTTCCTCCTCCTGGATCTCGTAGGCCCTTTTGGCATCCCACTCGTCGAAGTCGAGAGACCACTGGTCATAGGGGTGGATCTCTAGGTCGATCCACTTGTGGTAGCCACATAGCAGATCCGGGGACTACGAGTAGACAGGAGAGGTTGTTAGTGCGTACTTTGAAAGAGAAATAGTAGCAGAACACACTGTAACTGGTCCTTACCGGCTGTCGATAGCTGCGTGTGTCCCAACGTCGGTCGGGATAGTCACTGAAGTAGTTCGCGCAATCCCAATAATGCATGCCCAGGCTCAGCCGCTGCTTAGACTTGAAGAACTTGCATGGGTCCCTACACCAACAGAGGGGTGGCGTCTCCCCATCTGGCGAGTGTTGCGGCAAATGCTTGATTGGAATGTTCTGGAAGGGGTTGCTGCTATGGGGGGGCTTCATTACGAAGAGCGGCCATCCTTGCACGCTCCTCTTGTTCGACCTGGGCCGTAGCAGCCCTTGCTTGCTCTTCCCGGGCCCCAGCAACCCTTGCTAGTTCGCAGATCTCATCCCATTACCTTTTCATGTTGTCCATCCCAGTGTGGTAAAGCAAGCTCTGGTGTAGTGTTGGGTTTGGTTGTGTAATGTTCTCTCTAAGATCTTTTCCACCTCCTTTTATAAGCCAAAGAGTTGGCATGGAGTGTTGTCATTTGATCTTTTCACTGAAAAAAGCCGCTCCATTAAGTCTTGTCACTGCGCAAGGCTATCTCCTTTGGCCTTATCACTGCGCAAAGCTGCCCTATTTGGTCTTGTTACTGCGCAAGGCTGTCTCCTTTGGCCTTGTCATTGCAGCAAAGTCGCTCATCCGTCTTGTCATCGCGCAAAGTCGTTCCGTCTGGTCTTGTCACCGAGCAAAGCCGCTCCTTTGGTCTTGTCACTGCGCAAAGCTGCCATGTCTGGTCTTGTCACTACGCAAGGCTATCTCCTTTGGTCTTTGTCATCGCGCAAAATCGCCTGCTTGGTCTTGTCTTCGCAAAGCAACAATTTCGTCTGGTCTTGTCATCTGTAAGATAACACATAACCCGCTTTGTTAGCCTCCCCCCGAGGGCTATAAAATGCACGCCCCACACTCCGAAAGTAGGACCACTCGACCCATCAAACCATAGGAAGAATAACCTTCTCCGTCGTACAGTAACATACCATGGTAGACGCCGAGGGACCAGTCCAACCGGGGTCGTCGAAGCAAGACCTTCCCCTTGAGAGGAGGGAGGACTTCGGCCCTAACTACCGGTTGATGCTGAACAAGTGTGCTCAACCGGTATGGCCGAAATACGGACACATGGAGGATGCTGTCGTGCAGGTCACGGATGCCCCTTTCGATGGCGGATGACGTTTCTTCCGATGCCCACACTCTGGGGTACAATTAGTAAATAGTTTGCTTCATGTTACTGCTAATGGAGCCTCCATGTTAACCGTCCCTTCCAGCAGATGGCAAAATACGACTTTGTCCACTGGATCGATCCTCCCATGAACGACATGTTGTGATGTACGTGGATACATTGTGAGACCGAATATTTCAGTTGGAGGCGCGGATTGACAATCTCAACGAGTAAAATGATTACCTCCGCCAACAGATACAGTGCGAGAGGGGCAACGAGGAGGTTGTGAACATAGGAAGTTCCTATGATCCCACATGTTGCTGCGCGAACCCTAGCTGCATATGTGCGTGCCACTACAACGACGGCCAGCCACGTCCGAGGCGCCCCCCTGTACAACACTCTATGTGGGTAGTGCGAAGCACCTTCTACCATTAGACACGGGCGGAGAAGCTTGTACCTCGGCAGTCTCCCCTTCTGTACGCTGTTATGTTCAATATCATAAAGCATGTAACTAAATGGTTGACGCGTCATTGTGGTTGCCTTTTATCGAGACGACTGTTGCATCGAGGTGTCGCGTGCATTAAGCTATAGGCGTCGATATGCAATGAACAAACATGCATTGTATTAACGAGTACACATAAGAACGCAAAAGTATTACATACATCACACATTAAGTGCAAAATTTATGTATCACATAATGAACAAATGTACAGCCAGTGCAGGGGGACGCACCCTACTAGCCCCCCCCCACCGCACCCCTAGCATCCCCTCCTGCGTCGCCACCGCCCACTCCACCTCCGCGTCCTCACCTACAGGCTCGCTTGGGCCCCCTCCTCTGTGCTGGGTGTCGGTGCCTCGGCCCTGAGAGGGAAAGACGGTCTGGAGGCCTGGTCTGACGAGGACCGAAAGGTGGAGGGGTGGACAAAACTGTCATGTGTGTTGGTCTTGGCGCAAGACTCATGAAGTCAGAATCCTGAGAGAACCTCAGTGGGTGTAGGCTGAGGTGCCGAGTCCTCGTCCACAAGTAAGTCGTGCGTGCCAACGTCGCATAGGGAGGCCCCTAAACCGTCATAGGCTAGAACACTTGCACAGCAAATATTGTTAGTTAATAAAAAAAAAACGCGATGTGTGTTGACAAACAAAGACGTGACGTACCCTCGGCTAGCGCCATAGTGCGCGCGAAGGCATCCGGAGGGAAGTATGGCATGTCGTACATGCCCTGCGTGTGCTGCGTGTGGAAGGCGAAGGAGTCCGGAGGACCGAAGTAGTGCGACGCTGCCGGTGTACGAGGCTGTTCCCAGCCAGACCCTCTGGTCTCCTTAAGCCGCGGCGGTGTCGGACGTGGTCTGGCCGAGCCTCTGGTCTCTTCAGGGCGTGCTGCACGTGGCCACACTGACCCTCCCGCCTGCTGTGCTGCTGCCAGACGGAACGGCACCAACGGACGTACAGACTGTCGATTAGGCGCAAGCGTGTCAACCTCCGGGAGTCTAGTGAACGACAACAGGCCGATAATACATGTGACTTGAACAGCCACACAACAGAAAGCCTGGGCTGCCTCCTCGCGTGTGCCCTCCACACCGTCGGTGAACCTCTGAAACAAGGAGCGACAGTCCCTCGCAATCTCAGCACCGATGCTCACCTGCAAAAAAAAAAACAAGACAGGGTGAAAACTATAATTGGGGATGCCACAAGCGAAGTTTTCGAAGTAGGATGTAACGTCCTGCGCGTTGCACGTCCTGCGCGAAATGCACAGGGTATGTGTCGGTCGGTGCCATGACACGTGATGTGGGCTAGTCTGTAGCAAGTACGAGTCTGGTACGCGTCTGAGGAGCGTACCAGCGAAGGTACTCATCGTACGCGCTGTGGTCGTAAGGGGTGTCCTCCTGCACACAGTCCTGCAGCGCGCCCTCCCACTGCCCTACCCACGTGTCTATCCTACTCCCCCAGTTCCTGTCGCGGTGGACTCCTTCCCATCAAGCCGCAAGACGAACATGTAGTTAGAAGTCGTATGCATAAGACGACAACAAAAATAGGACATCTATGCCGACACTCACGCAGCACGCTTATCGAGCATCGACCGTCGACTGCATCGAACCTCCTATCAGAGGTCAATCGGGCAAGATCACACGACAAGCCTCGTAGTCCTCGACGAAGATGTCAAGACGAAGCGCCCGCAGTCGCCCAAGAGTCCCGGTCACGAGGAGGCAGTGAGGAAGGCCGGTGGAGTGTAGGCATCTAACTCCTGAGGGGAGTATGGCTCCCAGCGAACGTCGTCCGCCGTGGAGCGGCCGAATCGCTTCCATGAATAGCCAGACGCGCAGGTTACCCGTGACGCAGCGAATCTGACTGTAAGAAACACAAGCTATTAGATAGGAGGATCGGTTATATGAAGAAATTAGTCCCACGACAGAGTACGTACCCATCACCGGCACCAAAGAGAGCCCATTGTCGGCCGGTCCACCTCATCTGCGTTGTACATCTCCTGCCCGTATAGAGCGCTGTCGTCCAATAGGGGCTGTTTGAGGCTAAAGCGCTCGAACGACCATAGCTATAGTAGGAGAGGACACCCCGTGAGGACGGAGTTCAGCCTCGACCTGCAGCACGCGTCGCACAAGCCGCGATAGGTGGCGGCAAGTGCGGCCAAACCCCAGCTGATCTAGGGGCCTCCCCGTCGGCGATGGCCCTAGTGTGCATGATGAGCCGCGCGTCGACGGTGTCGCCGTGGCTGCTGGTGAACATGACCCAACCAAATAGCCACAACAAGTAGGCCTCGAAGTGGCGTGACTCCAGTTGGTTGTCCGCGGCAGGGTCCATCCGCTCGACCTGTGTGCAAGGAAAAAGATAGTAAGATCGTAGTATGGAAAGGAGAGCGCAACACTCCCAACGGGAACAGCATCGAAAACATACCCGGAACTGCGACAGCCACCGCAAGGGCGGGCCGTGCCTCTGTGCCTCCGGGAAGACATAGTACCCGGCCACAGCTGTAGGTGGAAGGACACCCTGAAATCTGCCCAGAAGGTCCTCGCACCAGTCGGCCGGAGACTCATGCGGAAAGGCAGAACCTCCCTCAATAGGGAGACCAAGCAGCAGGGAGACGTCCTGCAGAGTAGGGGCCATCTCCTCGAATGGGAGATGGAAAGTGTGAGTCTCCGGCCGCCACCGGTCGACGAGAGCTTTCAGCAGGGAGCGGTCGAACGGGAAGCGTCGTGACCGCTCCGACCCGGCATGGACGCTTCGCTGCCGCCGACCACGGTGCCGCCACTGCCCTCGTCCGTGGCTCGCACCATCCGGGCGAGGTAGTAGACCGCAAGCTGAGCTGTGAAGCAAGAAAAGGTCAGTACGAAATGTATGTATGGCGAGAAGATAGTGTCGACGTATGCTAACCTGTCTGTCCAGCGTGGGTCTAGCCTCCAGGCCACCCGAGGTGTTTGCGTGTGGATCACCCCAACACAGTCGCATCGGTCGCGCCCGTAGGATGCGGGACATGATGCGACGCACGATGTAGCCGGTCGATGCGCTCCTCCAGGAGGCCGAAACTCCAATCAGATCCGTGAGGGTCACGAGCCATACCTGCAAAACAACTTCAAGTTACCAAATACGTGCAAATAAAATATCGAATGTAAAGCAGGAGTAAATTTAACTTGTAAACAAACAAACCAAAAAGTACTAGGCTACCAGGACAGTACTTTGAAAAGTAATGAAAAACTTACATAAACATTACGTGCAACATACAATACATGTGCTATGGCAATACGTACATCAAATGAAAATTGGGTAGTAGCAAAACAGTTACATAAACAATACGAAGTACAGATGGCAATATACACTGATTTGCAATTTTGGTCCCCCTTTGCACACTCAAAGAAGTGCTACCGCAAACCATGCCAAGGTTTACTCCTCACCGGTGCCTTGCATCGTCTGGTCAGGTGGGTCTCCCGTCATAGCCGTCATAGCTGCTTCTACCCATAACGCTCGCTTGTGCTTCGTCCATATCATTGATAATACGATGACTCTACCGACAACCCTTGCCACCCTTCAGCATATCAACATCCGGAATCCAGATCCTATTTGCAATATCTAAGGTGGCGAAGTTACCCACAAACCTGAACCCCCTAAGCTCGCTAGTCCACACCTACACCACCCTATCCTTCAAGAAGTACTCGGACACAAAGTTCGCAGGGTCCATGTGCACAATCCTGCATGCGGCAAGGACATGAGAGCATGGCTTGTGTAAGAGCTTCGATTTATTGCACGTACAGCTAGGTTCATTCATATGATCTCCAAGGCATACTTCGTGGGTGACAAAAGAATGAGCCGTCCCAAATCCGGCTCTATCCCAGAGGAGCACGTTGAAACGATGCTCCGTATTACCCATCACATACACCGTGTGCGACTGGCCCTTCTCTGTCTTCGCCTGCATGTATGCCGTAATCTTCGAGCAGTACGGTGTTTGAGAGTTGGTGGCATGAAGTGCAGCATTTGCATGTCTCTCCCTGAAATACCCGATTGTGCTGTGCAGAACACCTTCCACGATGGCTACGAGGGGATGAGAACGAAGGCCCCTAAGAACCCAGTTGTACACCTCTGCAGGTTAGTGGTCATTTGTAATATCCCATTTTAACATAAAATAAATAAGTGATTAGTACTGAAATTAAATAGAATTAGAGAAAGAATTGGAGGTTTTAGAGGGCGTTGTTTTATTGGAGAACTCGGCCTTTGCCCACGGTGTTTTGGCCCATTTGAGTTGGTCGGCCTTAAAAGGAAGGGGAAGGCCACCCAAACCCTAGATGGTACTGTAGCTCGCGGTCACTATAGCATCGCCGGTACTGTAGCACTGCCTCCCCTCCGTTGCTGGCAAGTAGGGAAGAAGAAGAAGGTGGCATTGGTGGTGGCCGGCCAAAGAAGGGAGAAGAAGGAGAGAGGGGAGAAGAGAGGGAAGTGAGAGATCATGGCCTCAGTACATGATCTTCAGCGGTTCTTCAAGGGTAAGATCCGATCCCCTTTCGTTTAGTCGATTAATTGATTATTTAGCAATGTCGGTATTTAGATCTGTTAGAGCAGACAGGATTGGCCGATGTTTTTGAGTAGTTTAACGGCAGAATCCATTCTGGATTCCTCCTAGAGAATTGTAGGCGACGTCGATACCTTTCCGTAGAGTATTATATCACGTCATTTGGACAAACGGTTCAAAAGTTATGAATTTCGTAGCGCCACTGTTCTGCAAATCTATTGGTATTCTGACAGTTTTTAGTAATCTGACTTAAGAGAATAGTTAAAGGAAAAATTAGAGAAGCTCACTATAACGAAAGATGTAGATAATTGGCTCAGATTTCCAGAAATCTAAAGAACGTGAGATTTGGATAATTATACTGAAATATATGATAGTTTTAATATTACTATCCAGAAACCCGACGCGATTTAGGTGTTCTGTTAATTAGCTTGGTAGGGGTTGTAAATGACCTAATCTGGAAGGCTCATCAACTAAGTTTAGTTGGAGAATTTGATAAACTTTCCAGAAAGTCCAAGAACACCCCATTTGGATCTCTGTACTAAAATATGTGGATTTTTTATTATGACTGTCCACAGAGGGGACAGATCGACATTTAGGAGTTGGAGTTGGGATTGTGCTAGAGAGTATAGCAAATTCGTTTGTACTTCTAGTTTTGTTATTGGTCCAGTATTGCTGTCTTAGAGTGTTTGCTAAACTAATTCAGGTGTGGGGTTGGTCCCGGGGGCAGCGCCCTCTTCACGTTCTCCATTCTCGCACGGTTGAGACAAGTACTCTGATTGACAGAATAATTATGAATGTTTGATAGTGAGTGCTAGTATTTTGATACATATTAGCTATGTATGGTTGATAGTGTGATATGTATGATTAAAGATGGTGAATGCTTGAGATATGATTAAGTGTTATTCATGTATGATGCTGTTGCTATACATGTTACTGAAAGATAGAGTAATTGTTCATGTGCACATTAAGAGCATACTTGAGACTTGGTCACGTGGTGACCAAGTATGTATAATTGAGGTCCCCATCATGTAAATGATAGGCTTGTGGTCCCCACACTCGTGGAGTGTGGGCATTGATTAGAGGTCTCCATCATGAAGATGATGGGCTATGGTCCCTATACTTGTGGAGTATAGGCTCTTGGTCCCTGTATAGAGAAAGATGTGCAAGGTATACATCGACGGTTGTATACCTCAGACACCGTAAAATGTGAAAAGAGTAAAAGAGAAAAATATGCATTACACATTTGCATTACTTAAACATGTGATATGTTTTAGAGTAAAGCTTTGGAATTGGCTATTGATGCTATAATTGTGAGTTTAATGTTTTATTAATGGTACTTGCTGAGTCTTTGGGCTCACTCTTGCTTTTGTTGTACTTTTAGGTACCCTTTGCAAGAACGGCATGCATGGGAGGGAATAGACTTGAGTTGGATTCACACACTGCCACGCATCTTTAAAGTTGATTAAATTTTAGATCGTACCTTAATAAATGAGCAAACTACTTAAGGATTGATTATGGTTATGCTTCATGCATCAAATTATTTGTAATAATGATGAGTAGTATATTTTGGATATCTTTGAATATGCTTAAGTTGATTAGCTTGTTTTGAATGCTTATTGATGATACTGGATGTTGGAATATTTAGCTATGATATATTTAACTGTTGGAACCTCCGTATAGTTAGCTATGCAAAGGAGGTTCTGCCGAAATTTAGGAAATTGCCGTTGTTTAGATTTGTTTAATGTTATTTTAGTAGCATTTTCAGGCTCATGTTGGGCTGGGGTGTTACATCATTATGTTGTACCTTGCCCCGTCCGTGTCATGTAGCAGAGACCACTTGTCCAATGGCTCGGCCTCGATCCAGTTAGAGAAGCACTCGAGGTCCTCCTCCTCGGACCAGAAAGTTCGCACTCGTCCCCTCGGTTCCTCTCGCCCACGTGTTTCCCATCAGTGCTCATCCAAGAGCGCCTATAAAGCCAAATTTGCATCGCTGATTCTCGTGATAGCTTGACCACTTGAATAGCTTCACCAATGGTTGCTTCATGAACTTCTTGAAGGAGTTGGCCCCCCTCAAGTGGCGAATGCACCATCTACTCCTCATATCCGGCCAAGGGAACGGCTCCTCGGGGTCTTCCTAAAGTTTTCTTATGGCCTTCAGCATCCCCGCGTGGTGATCATGGATCACACACACACACCAGGACGAGCTCCAACAACTCCCACCCTCACATGTCGAAGGAACCACAACCACCGTCAGAATTTCACCTTCGATTTAATGCGATGGCCAACGGCAGAATTTGATTGTTCCCGTCAACGCCAATGGCCGTAAGGATCTACCCCTTGTATTTCTCGGTCAAAAAGGTCCCATCAACTGAGATCACGGGCAGCACATGCCTAAAAGCCTCGATGCAGGCACCGAAGGCTACGAAGGCCCTATGCAATATCAAAAAACCTCGCGGATTTTTAGATGGCTTGTCCTTTACAGCAGTATACGTGCCTGGGTTTCTCTCCTGTAGCACCCCAAGCATACAAGGAAGGTTGTCGTACGCCACCTCAAAAGACCCAAACCGTCTTTCCAAAGCCTTCTGCTTCGCACGCCACGCCTTCGCGTAGCTGATCTTGTACTTGAATTTCTTCTCAATAGCCACCATAATGTGCTTGGCCTCCACATCCTTCTTCTCCACCATCTCTCCATACATCAAATTGGCTATAAAGGTCGACGTTAGGTTACGATGCCTTGACAAAACACTGCTGAGCATGCAGCAGTGCGGCTCCACCTTCGAGACAATCTAGTGAGTCTCATACTTTGGTCTATGTGCATGCACTCGCCAAGGACAACCGGCCTGCTCGCACTTGACGGTGTACTGCTCCTGGCTAGATTTCACGACCCGAAACGTCCGCTGCATGAACATAGCCCACAGCTTAATGGCATCCTGCAAGGATATCTTATCAGTAAACATTGAGTGCAAATGAACCTCCGTGGCATGGTACTCCCATGGCGATTTGTGCTCGTCATACGTAGCTACACCCATAGCGTCAAATCTATTCCATTCCTGGGGGATGGGAGCTCCGCCCTCATCGAAACTGTCCTCATCATCCTCCTATACAGCTTCCTCTTCAGCCAAGGCCATCCGGTCATCGCTATCCATTTGACGCAATATGTACTCCCTATGCTCTCCTTCATCACCGTCTCAGAGGCTCACCATGCGTAATCGGTCTTCCTCTCCTCAGATCTACCGTGTCGGGCTCATCACGAGCAACATCCTCCGAACCCTTCGAACACCGCCTCCGGGTCCTCTTCTTCACCAACATGTTGGCACTGAGCCGCTCCCACCACCCGGATGATATCCAAAGAAGGGGCCCTACATGCCTTCTTTTGGGCATGCTTGCACAAGCAAAGACACACTCAGATCCACGACACGACAAATTTCTATAAAGCTCTTCTACACGTACCGCGAGTCTTCTCAACTCCTATCCGATGTCCGTGGGAGACCGCCCAAAGCCCTTGTATGATGACGCCGCACACCTCGTGGTCCAAGGAGAAGCTACGGTGAGCCAATGCATCACATCCGCGATTCAGGCATTCTTGCCATCCCGTGTACCAGAGTGGCTTATCAAAACCGCCAAGTCAACACCACATCGACCTTCATTTAACGGTGCCAACACCGTAATGCACTTTTAATGTAGTGGGTGTAGGCATGACTTATTGTCTGCTTGCAAATATGTCCAATATTGCAACTAGTCAGATCACAACACATGATATGCAAGTACTGCTGCACTGTAATTTACATTTGTACGACCCTTCGCCTATCGTGAACAACTATACTACAGCATGGTCAAGGCGTCATTCGTTCCCTCAGGTAGAGGGCATAATGAACGTGTAGTACTCTATTCTGATTCAACCTGAAAACCGAGCTATTCCATACCAGGCATTATCTGATTCTGACACTAACTTGCAATCCGAAATGCTACAAGTGGCATTCCAGTTTTCTACAGAGCTATACCAATTACCTAAGTCAATTAGTTCATACTAATTAACCCGTACTAATTAGTCTATACAAATAATTCATCCTCCTCATGCGCTCGGCCAGAGTACCCACTACTACTTACCAACTTTCTAATTATTTACCGAATAATAATTGATCACGCATACACTGACACAACTACAATACTTCTCACAAAAAGCACTAATTCTCCCTCACGGACTATTTTTTTCTCTAATTTAAGTTTTCTATCGCTGCTACTTGCATATAAATTAACAACATTACGATTTTCTACTTTTTTTTCTCTAACTAAAATTTTCTACAGGTGCTACTTACACTATTATTTTAACTACACAAACTATTTACTTACTACAAAAAATACACTACAAGATTAAAAAAAATACCTCACGGACGAATCTTTCCTCCTCTCCCTCTCCTCTTCTTCTTCTTCTTCCTTTCCCTCTCCTCTTCTTCTTCCCCCTCTCTTTTTTCCCCTTTCTTTCCTCTCCCCTCCCTCTCTTCTTCTTTCTTCTGCTCGCTCAATTTTTTGGCAGTCGCTTGGCCGGTGGTGGGGGCGAGTCGCGCGGCGTTTATATAGGCCATCCAATGTCGAACTGCTACGATCGAAGGCTCTCGTCGCTTTTGTTAGGCGATAGCCCTATCGCCCATCCGCTATCGATCGCAATAATATCGCTTGTCCGCTACGCTAACTTTAATGTCGCTTGTCGGCATGCATCAGCCAATCGCCCAACGGTTCAGCGATAGGCGTATATTTTTGTAAAAAATTATCGCAAGTATAATGTTGTAATTAATAATAAAAATGGATTATTTTAAAAAAAATTCGAAGATCATATGTCCTGCTACAGACAAACAAATCCTCTGAGATTATGTACCAATGGCATGGCGCCATTATCACCGTAGACCGTTGGATCAGAAAAGAATGCATGAGGTTCATCCTGCACTATGTCAATCACTGTAGCCAATACTCTAGCAAAATACCATAGCCGCTGTAGCAAAACACTGTAGTAGTTAATTAATGCTGTTCTTCCCGAATCAAATGGCTCAGATTGTGGGAATATCACAGTACTGTGTTCCTCTGCCATTGCCAATTGGTAGAGGATGTGATTCCCTGCTACCTACATGTACTAACAATGTTACAGAATTCATGGTATGGTGACATTCAGATAGGACATTGCCTCTATCAGTGGTTCATCATTTAGTGAGGAGCTTATGTATGCAGTTTTATATTCCTAAATCTCTTAAGATGTTTTATAGTGAAAATGAGTATTTTCTATATGTTTCTCCCTTTCCATATTGCCAAGTTATTCTAGCCTTCTGTCTTGCTACATATTATGTTTAGACAAAATTTCGCAAAACTACAAGTTTGTTGTACAAACTATAAAAAAAATATACAAGTTTTACCTATTATTTCACAAAACTCCATATTTAAAGGCTAGATGTGTCACAAAGCTACATGTTTTAGAAATCTCGTCGCACATACCTGTATCTAACACGGGCCAACCTAACAGCCGCTATACCGCCCTTACCTCCTGTTACAGACTCTCCACGTCATGCTCCACGCAGTAGCTGCCAGCCACGTCAATCTGCATTATGTTGCTTGGTTGCATACTTTAGAGAGAAATAGGCATCAATAGTGAATTTTGTGGCAATGATTTGTTATTTCCTTGTATTGCATATTGACGTGACTAACAGCTGTAGCGCGGCGATGATGTGGATAGTCCGTAACGGGATGTAAGGGTATTATAGTGGTTGCTAGGTGGACCCATGGTGGTGCTAGGTGGACCCATGGTGGCAGATACGAGTACGTGCGACATGATTTCTAAAACATGTGGTTTTGTGATACATTTAGCCCTTAAATCTGGAGTTTTGTGAAATAGTAGCTAAAACCTGTAGTTTTCTGATAGTTTTGTACAACAAACCTATGGTTTTACGAAATTTACTCTTACTTTTACTTCAAAAGAATCGAAGAACCAAAGTGGCCAATAGAAAAGAACCTAGAAGCTGGTGAGGTAAGGTACGAATTACCTGCTTACTCTGTTCCATACATTAAGATCAATGTACATCCGATATGTTGTTGTATGTAATTAGGTATTAATATGATTAAGTGTTAATTAATTGCATGTCTATTGTAGTACTAAGAGCATCTACAATAGTTTGTTTCTTAGCTTGTTACTAAGAGGAGAGAGAGTACTCAATCTAATAAAAAGAAATAAGCATTCCAATGAATTGTTTCTTGAGCTTGTATCTAACTTTAATTGCTACAAGTGTGCGTGATAGTTTGTCAGAGAATAATAAGAAACAATATTAGCATAACATATTTAAGCACAACGTCAGCACATAGTTTGTCAACAAATCACTTTAATATTACAAAACATTTCAGTACAATGTCTATAATATCCCGTTTAAACTTTAGAGAATTAAATAAATTATAGAGGAAATTAAATAGAATTAAAAATTGGAATTTTAGTTTTTTAGAGAAGGAAAAGAACTTGGGCGTTTGGCCCATGACCCCTTGGCCCAAAGGGGGCCGACCGGCCTTAAGAGAGCAGGGGGGCTTCCCTAACCCTAGTTGCCCCTACCCCCTGCTAGTCGCTGCCTCTTTCCTACCCAGCACCACCTCCCCGTGCTGCACGCTCCTCCCCTACACAATTAGCATGCTACTAGATAATTTTTGCTTCCTTGCTTTGCACTTGTTCTTGAGTTTTGCAATAGTGCAAGAGAGAAAGAGAGAGAGGGAGAGAGAGAAAGAAGATGTTTCTGTTGGATGGTGTGCTGCCAGAAGGAAGACCAGCAAGGGAGAGCCATGAAGAAGGAAGAGGAAGGAAGAGGGAAAGGAGAAGAAGGGAAATAACGGAGGAAAGATCAAAGGATTGGTGACCAACAGTGTTTTCTCGTGGGTAACATCTAGTAATCCCTAGATTTATCATAGATTAATCTCTGTTCAATTCGTAGATTGATTGGTCAAAGGGAAGGATAGTTTTCAGTAAACTCTAGTTCGTCAAGTTGCGACGTAGAAACTTGTGAGGGCAATTAGAGGTGTTTAAGGTTAGATTCAGGGTTTCATCCAATTAGAAATGTTGTATAGAATTTTAATAGATTTCCAGGAAGGTCCAGAACACTAGATGTAGTGATACGGGGGGTCTCGGTCTTCTTGACGTAGGATCGAAGATAACTTGCACACTTGACTAGACTTGACAAATTGTAGTTGCTCACCCGATGCCAATGCATGAACTTGCAGCTCTTTAATTCGCCCAATCTCACGTGTACTCCACTCGACCACCAAGTGGAGTTTTACTGATCCCTCAATTCCCAACGGAAAGATAGAACGATCTTTGGAAGAAAACACCTTATTCCCCTTCAAGTCGTCGGTCTTCACCAAACTTCTTAGAAGAATCAAGCGTTGATGCAATAGAGGTCTGCCCCTCAATATATAGTTCCCTTCTCCACCTTAGGGCTGGCCAAGAGGCCCTACTCCTACTCTATTTTGGAATTAGAGCTCCTACTCCAATTCGGACACAATCTAAAACAAAAAGGAAACTCTAAGTTTACAATAGTCATATTGTTTCAGACATATCTTCTGATACGAGATGAATCTGAGTTTGAGAGAGGATCCATTGGATCAGGCTTGAAGTTATCTTTCCAACAAGCATAAGAACACTCAAATCGGACTCCATTTGTGAAAGTTATGACATTTTTAATCCGGACTGTACTGCTGATTCCGAATCAAATTTAATGCTGATTCCGAATCCGTATTGAATCCAAATCTTCCTATCTTCAATTTCATTAATTGAAACGACTTGAATCCGTGTGAAACTTTAGAAAAGGACTCTTGTAAACCTTTGGAAAGTCATGCCATAGCTGGATATCCTCCCAAGATGTCGTACAAGCAACAGAATCATTAACTTTGTCAATTCTCGCGCGTCGGTTGGTCTGAATGTGCAGCATGCACACGAATAGCCATAACTTTTTATAGATAGCTTCAAATCACATACCGTTTGATCTGTTGAAAAGTACACTTGATAAGCTTTCCAAATATATATATATTGTGCATGCTAGATCCTTCCGAGTTGCTGCGAAGATCATCGTGAACTTCAAGATCAGTGCGGCGCCATCTATTGTTCGTATCATGCACCCATACCTCCCATGCGTCCCATGGGCCGCATGCTATTTTTGCGAGCATCAAAACACCCCAAGAAGCATCATGTTCTTGATATTCATATAAAGCATCTCCTTCAAACCTAACAATAAGTGGTGACCCGCTATTAGATAGTATAATATTGTCAACTAAACTAAAAGAAAATTCATGGAACTGATTTACCTGTTGGTTAAGTTTCTTTGCACAAGCTTCACCCACAAGAGTTCTTCAACTATTTTAGTAAGCTTGTGTTATTCTGAGGTACTTGATGAATTGAAAATACTATATGGAACAACATAGCTAAGGATGTCCGCATCATGTAGACTTGTGAGCGAAAAGTTACAGTGTCGGGAAGATCGTTGTCCAAAAAACGGATATCGTTGGCAACTATCGTGAAGATGGGTTGTTTACGCCTAGTAAATGAAATAATTTATTTTTGGTGATAACTTGAATAAGCTAAGTAATTTTGAGTATATTCCATAATAGGCATCGTTCCCTGCTTTTCAAGTTTTAGAAATAAAGATACGAAATTGTGAAGTGGTCTATCCTGATAGATTCTGGGACTGTCTCTCGGGAAGGAAACAGGGGAGTAAACGGTGGATTCAGAAGTTCATCATAACTAGGAAATTGTAAGCAATGTTGTGGGGATTCCATAAAGTATGTGGTTCACTAGATTTGGGGTTCATATGAGGGAGTTAGAGCATTGTTACTATCGGGATAGCGGGTAGTGCATCGGATAGAACCAAGTTAATTGTGTTGTTTTGGCGTAGACATGCGAGGGCGATTAGTGTAATGTTTTGGTGCTGTGATGAGGTGATTTTGATAATGTTTTTGAATTATTTGTTCAAGGTGTGTGGCCTCGACTCCTTTGTCGCGTCTCTCTATCTAGCTTCGAGGGGATAAAGATGCAAGTGTATGGTAGAACAGTGATCGATGGTTTGATCGCTATATTCCTTATTATTCATTATCATTATGCTATACCGGTATAAGCATTGAATGAAGAATGATTATGATATTTGAGTATGAGTATAAATATAATTTAGTATGAGCATAAAGAGAATTGAATAGATGATGTTAATGATGATATTGATTATGGTAGATAAATCATTGTTTATTGTTTTATTATTGTGCTTGCTGAGGGGTGAACTCACTCTTGCTCTACTGTTGTTTTAGGTGAACGTTGACGGTATCTCGCATGGGAAGGGATAGCACACATGGAAGAAACACATTCACTTCAATCACTTGATTTACTTGGCCATGAGAAACTTTTACTATAGTGTGATAAGTTATCCTTTAGGACTTGATAGACATTGAAATATTCTATATGATTGGTTGGAACCTATTTATTCATTCATTAGACTATTTATGGTTGGCTTTACGTAATCCTTCGATTATTATTCTGCTTTGCTCTCTAGAGATTAAATAACTATGCTGGTCATGTCGTTATCCACGTTTATTTGTGACCCGTGGATGAGTTTTATTAATGATTTGCTTGCTGTAATTTATTTTAAAATATTGTTAGAAATGATAGTCAATGCAGTTTAGTGACATTCCGGGCTCAGTGTTGGACAAGGGTGTTACAACGTCATCACACAGTTTGTCGACAAATCACAGTGATATTACAAAATATTCTAGCACAATGTTATCACATAGTTTGTCGACAAATCACAATGACATTACAAAACATTCAGCACAACATATTTCTTCAAGACAAACTATTCCAGTGGTCGCGGCCTCGGTGCCTGCCTTGAGTGTGTTGGTCGGATCAGGTCCCCGCGGCGCCGTCCGGACTGCCAACCTCTCCTTCATCCTGTGCATTTCTTGTAGGGCATTTCTTGAAGGTATGTCCGGACTCTCTGCAAATTGAGCACTTCTTTGTACGACGTCCGGCTTTTGCTTCGTCCATATCATTCATGATATGTCGTATCTACCGCCAGCCAAGCTTTCCCTTCAGTCTAGCAATGTCCATGGCCCAGATCAGTTGCTCCCAGGTTGGATGACCAATGAAATGGCCAACCACGCCGTAACCATACAACTCACTAATCGCCTTTCAAAATTCCACAAACAACAACACCGTTTCTATTTCTTTTCCCATTTTTAGTATTGTTGCGCACGTAAACCTTCAGCAATACTACAGAATGTACATGTCCCTAACAGCTTTGTATGTTTTTGTATTACTTACCTACTTTTGCTCCAGACATCCCAGTCACATTTAAGATGCTCCTCGTCATTTTCCTACTATCTGATCGTAACACTTTTACTCTTCGACACTACACAAGATTAGCGTTGATCATCCCCAAACAACACCACTTTCAGAAATTAAACAGCCAACAACAAGGACCACTCCCTCTAGGTATTTTTGTTTATCTCAGTACATTTAAATCGAACACTGCCAACATCTGGTTCTTACTGACATCCTTCTACTATCTGCGAGAACATTACTAATTTTTGCTTGACACAGTAAAGGAAATAGCCCTCCATCACATCCTATTCGCAAAAAACTATTTCTTGCTTACGCATTTGTAGACGTCTCCATGGACACAGAGGCATGCCTTAAAAAAACCGTACAAATTATATATACATCTTACCTAAATTGATAATGTCTTCAGATTCCTAGCCAGTATCTATTATTCATACTGTTCTTTGCCTTCAAAGCCAGATACTTACAACAACACCTATATTCGCTTATTTGCTACATCCTTACATTATCTGAAAACAAACCCTCTTTTATGTTACGTTTACTCATTGTGCGTAGCTACTTACAGCTAAACAATGCGATACTACCATCTAGCTTACATGCATAACCAAAAAAACCCGAAAGGAAACAATCTAGACAAAAAAAAAACAACTTCTATCCCTTCTATGAACGTCTGTTCTGCATTCATTAACATTAGAACCTTTTAAATATTTACTTACACCCCATTATCATTGCATCTATATCTCTTTTGAAATACCTATTATGTCTCACCTATTTACATTCACAATGGCAAAATGCCACCTGGAAGAACTGCTTCACCACCTGATGGAACTCCACCTGCTTTACTCTCTAAAAGGTATGCTACCATAGTCAGTTAGATCATACACTTTATCAGACATTTCATAAATAAAATTCTTAAATTATGTCAAATGTTTCCTACGTTTACTCCTTTATTTCGTTAAACGTGTTGTTTGGCCAAATTTGCTTACACAGATCTGCATCACCTCCTACTCTATCTCTGACCAAACCACCTACAAAGAAAACACGGTCATCTACAAAAAAAAAGGTCACTAAATGCTCTGTGTGGGACCCCGAAATTGAATCTGTTTCAAGTCAAGTGATTGCACTAGAGGCACAACCCTTTACAAGAAACGAGAATAATTTCAAGTTCCCAGATATTTTTCTCATGTTAGCTCCCAAGGATCAACGACTAACATGCACATATCCAAAACAATATCGATCACATCTTTATTCAAATATGCAAAAATATTAAAAGTATTATTACAACATCAACAAATAGGACCTTATGGCCCGATTTTGCATAAGGGGCCGACCGGCCAAATTTAATCATAAAACAAATAAATCTCAGCGGAAGTAAATAAGGAAATAAAAGGAAACAACCATGTTGGCATGTCCAAACCCATAAGCAACCAACTGGAGTTAAAGCCGTTGCATCTGCTGTTATCGTCCAAAATCGGTACAATAGCTAAAACCGATTCGTATGTCATTCTCACCTACAGCATGGACAATCCGGTTGAGTACAAAGTTGTACTCGCAAGACTTACAAACAACAGAATAGATAGATGCATTCAAGTAGCAAAGGAAGGCTACTACACTAGGCAATTTTTAGCATAAAGCAATAATTTTTAGCAAGATAACGTATTTAGATTCAAATCGCAGCGAGTAAAACATTTTAAATACTTAAATAATAGCAAGGTAACATTTCATAATCCTCACATTAAATCCATGATCACAATTTCAATAACAGTAAAGTAACAATTCAATAGTTCTCACACTAATCCATGATCACAATCTCATACCCATCCCAAATGTTCCTAGACCCAAATTTCAGATTCTAACTGTGCCTGCTTTCCCACAAGCGATGTCCATGACCGGGGACACGTCTATTTGAATAGATTAGTGACTCTGCAGAGTTTGTTCAGCTTTACCCACACAATATGAATACCTCTTAATGTTGGCCAATGCCATCTTCCGTAAGAGTGTGACTGAGATACCATAACAAGGCCGTTATAATGCCATGTCTTAACTATTAAACTACCTGAGGATACACCCCATGGCAGGCTATCGTTCGCCTGAACCATGGTTACACCTCGTTGTGTAAGTAAGTCCCTTGCGCAGCTCCGCACAAACGCAAGTGACCCTTAAGGGCAAGTAAGGCAAAACTTAACATGCCCCACTAGATTGACAATACAATAATAATAACAACAACACTTTTCAATCTAGTTGTGGTTTGATAGCCAACACACGATAAATTATTTAGCCAAGCCATCGCCCATTATCCCGGCGTGTGGTTGCACGTAAGACTCAGTTCATCACATCACAGACCGGTCCTTAATCACCTAGACGGGGCTACACGAATCCAGGACAGCCTCCCTTCATCACCCTATCACCCTTCCAAGTCCAGCACACAGTACCCACAACCCAACAAGTCCACGATGACCAGATTCAAAGATCTAAACACATTCCTCAAATTCCAACATAATTCAAATAACACATTCCTCAATTCCAACATAAGTCAATTAACACATTACTCAAATTTCAACAAAATTCGATTTAGCTCGGCCGATGAACTAGCTCCATCAACCACTTTCGACTACAACTACTAGCATGGCTAAGCATCGATCTATCCTACAACATAAAATTCCCATACATACATATAACCTAAGCAACAACTGAATAAGGTGATATCAACATTCAAGGAAGGCAATGCAACAATTAGGAAATTAACTACTTCTACCCATGAACATAATTTCCAAAATAGTATGCATACATACAATTGCAAAACAAGATAATTGTATTGAACATAGTAGGATCAAAATGATCAGGGGGGGGCTTCTTGCCTTTGTTGGGGATAGTCCAGGTGCTCCTGGGGATCACTTTTGTATATACTCGAATCTCCGAGATCTACCAAATGAACGAGAAGAACACATAAGAACTAATAACGCCGAAAATAACCAAAAAAATCAAATTCATCCAAAAAGCATGAAAATTATACAGCAGGTAGAGGATGAATTTAGAGACAAAAATTATTTGATTTGGAGTTTGCATGTGAGAGTTATGCCCTAACGAAGATGTACCGGAGAAGAAATTCCAAAAAATAGCTTGCAGTGGAGTTGTGGTGGAGATTAAATTTACATGGCATGAAACAAAATAAAGAGTTATGAACAAAAAAATTGGAATCACCCCATTTGGAGTTTATAAGAATTTTCTGTGAATTTTTGAACTTAATTCAATTTTCAATGTAAAAATAATTCTTTTCTGAATATAATTCTAATCTCAAAATTTTATATGACAGTAACATGTTTCAAGCCTATTCCAAATTAAATTACAATAAAAATGGAAACCAACAAAATTGGTTTCACTCAATTTGGAGTTGATTTGAAATAGTTATGAATTTTTAAAGTTTAAATCAATTTTAATTAACTATCTCATTGACCTAGTACCTCTATTGCTATTAACATATCTATGGCATGGGGTTACTATCATTAGACATCCATATAACCTAACTCTTGTCTTCTAAATAATTTTACTGTTTTAGATCAAATGTTAATGGCTAATTAACTCAACATGATTTCCTATTTGCATTTGAAATGCAATTAGCTTAATGCCTTATTCAATTCCCTAACTATTCATAAATGTTTTTGAGAGTTTATCTAAGTGAAGTGTTCTCGTGATTGATTAGATCACTAACCATTTTCTTTCCTGTTTATCCAAAAGTTGATTGGAGGTTCACTGTTTGATTTGGAAAGACCATTCTCAAAACTTGTTTTTCAGATTAGTGTGCTCTTTTAGATCAATCTCTAATGGCTATTTAAACCAACACAACTTTTCCATTTACTTGTGTCCTGCATTCAAAATGACAGTAACTTACTGCTGTCCCTAAATGAACTCTTGTTACCTTCTCTACTCAACATTGCATAAAAAGGATTATGCTGTTTTGAGGAGTTGTTAACTTAATCTTCCCACTTGTCCACATCCGCCATAGTCATTGCCATTTTTGCATCCTGCTCGGCCTCTCGTCCGTGTCCATGTCCTCATTCACCGTAGCTCCGCCGTCGTCGTCGGTGCTCAGCTCGCCCACCGGCACCGTGCTGCTCTCCCTCGATGCCACACCCCCGAGCCTCTACCGACCCACACCGCGTTGTCCGGGGCTGCCGTGCCGCATGCATGGTGCATGCATGTGCCAGCTTTTCTCTCGAATGCTGGCTTTGCTCCTGAATGCTGGCTCCAAGCCGCCTTAATGCTGCCGCTGCATGCATGCGCCTCAAGCCGCCGGTGCCGAGCCACTGCACCGTTGGCCAGCGCCACCGCATGCTTGCATGTGCCGCCGCCTTGCCGCTAGCCAGCTTCATCTCGGCACCAAGCCACCGCCTCCACGTCGTGCAAGCCACCAGCCGCCATCACTTTGCCTTGGCTCCCTCAGCGCGGCATAGCCTGAACATCACTGCACTTGCCTTCTCTGCTGCTGGGCCATCGCGCCCCTAGCCTCCTTGCACAAGCCGCCAGCTTCTTCACCTCGGGCCAGGTCTTTGCGGCGCTTAGGTCACATCTTGCATCTTTGGCAATGCGTTGCTACTCCTTCCAGCCAAAGCAAAGCTACTTCTTCTCTTCTCTCGCGCATCGCTCAAATGGTCATGCATGCAAAAACTAATTGCATGAATGAAATGCTCATGAGGTGATGAACACAATGGTATAGCATGCGTGGATTGATTTTGTGTTCTTGGGGGTGATTGGGAGGAGAGAAGTGTGGGAGCTTGAGCTCGTGTTAGGGCATGTACAATGGTATAGACAGCTCCTGTCTATAGCAACTCTCCATATCACCTGTAGACAACACTAAAGATAGCTCATACAATGGTACAGACGGCTGCTATCTTTTTAGTTGTCTTTATAGAACACATAATCTTTTAATGCTTTTCTTGTTTCTTGTGCTATAGTCGACTAGAGGATTGTAGACAACATCTTTCTCTCTCTTCATTCTCTTTCATCCACGTCAGTAAAAATCCTACATGGTAATGACTATAGACGACTGACATAAGCCCATTGTACATGCTCTTAGAGAAAGAAATGACAGAGGTATTCTAATGTGTTGGGGATGAGAAAGTGACACAGGAGGGGAGAAAAGGGTTGGCTGGGGGAAAATGAATGGCAGTGGTGAAGCTTTGCATGTTGGATGAATAAACAAATAAGGTGAGGAGAGGGTAGAGGGATGGTTGAATTGTTATGTGTGCTACAATAAAATAGGGAAAGGTGGTTGTGTTCGGCTGTGTGGAGAATAGCAATGCAGTTGTATGGTTTTGAGTGATATTTGACTTGATATTTCCAGGCATTGTTCATGTAACATACCAAAATCCTAATTATGGGATTATGTAATATAAATGCATTAGAAAAAATCACTTTGATCAATTACATATGAAATATACCATGTTGTATTTGGATTTCTAAATTAAAAACAAAACTTGAACTACAACCAAAAAGGTGCTAAAAAGGAAATAGATAAAACAAAATAAAATTTTCAGATGAAAGAGTTATTTCAGGCATATTATCCCATAAATAATTCACAAAAGAATTTATATGAAATCTTAATTAGAAAAATAGTTACAAAAGCACAAACAGAAATTGTTTGAATTTTATAGAAATTCACAAAAGGTCTAAACCTCTAAAAATTTTATAGGAGAAACCACATTGGGTCAGAAGCCTACATAAAAATTTTCATTAATTTTTGACTTAATACGACTAGTAAATAAAATCAAATAAGAAATCAGCTGAAATAGGAAAATTTGAAAGCCTTAACTCCCTATCACCCTCACTGACCGGTGGGCCTCGTGTGCAGGGTTCGTCTTCCACCTCCGCTCGCACGTGACAGCGCATCATGCACGAGAGCTCTGCCATGCCCACTGTTTTTCTCGGCGCCTGTGGTTTTCCACCAGCCACACCTGCTGCGTCATGTCGCCATCAAGTCGCACCCATCCCTACCCTGGTCGCACCTTGCTCCTACCTGTACGACCACCAAAAACTTCGAGTGCTCCGCCGACCTGCCCGAGCTCTTCTCGGCTATCTCCGCCCTCTCCGGTTATAAATAGGACACCCCGAGTTGTGCCTCGTCCTTTCCAACTCCATATGCTCACTCACTTTTCTTCTACCTCACTGAATCGAGCTCTAGAGCTCAAGGAGCGCGAGCCCTACTTTGGCCGTGCGGCGCCGCCTTCATCCCCAACGCCGTGAAGGATTTTGTATCACCCTTACCACGTCATATCATGTTCCAGTGATCACTAATGCCTCTCCCACACTCAATTTGGCCTTTGATTCACAGGAGCCCCCGAATCACTTCTTCTTCCTCATCTTCGACTAGAGCCGCCGCTCCAGTCGTAGCCGGAGCTCCACTGCACCCCAAGCCGATTCTTTGCGCTTGGAGCATCGTAGGACCATCACTAAGCTTCTCCAACCACTGGATGATCGTTTTCATCAGCCGAACTCCTTCTCCACGTATGACCAGCCTCACCGCCTCGGCTCGCCATCGACCAGTCGTCTTCGACCACCTCCAAGCCTCCACGTCTTTCCGGCATGACCCTAGTAGCCCCTAGATCCTTATGCACACAATAGATAGTCAATGGCATAGCTCGTGTGCAACTTCAGCCGTTGCCATAGCAACTCCTCCGCACGACACCGGCGTACTGCCGTGTCAGACCACCTTTGGCATTGCGTCGGTGCCAGCGGGTACGCAAGGGTATGGAGATTCCGTTTTGGGCTGGCAAGACACCTTTGCGCTCGCGCCACCACACGGCACAACGGTCACGAGTACTGTAGCTCGTCATCAGTATGTCTAAACACATGCACTAAAGGCTAATAGATGTTTAGTTGTCAGTTTAGCCCAAATGTTTCACCGACGTAGGTGGTCGAAGCTTCTCTTGACCAGGTGGTCGAAGCTCCTCTCGACTTGGTGGTCGAAACCACCCTACGACCACATGTAGTCCAAACCTTCTACGACCACATGTAGTAGAACCTCCCTATGACCACATATAGTCGAACCTATGAACAGTACCCGAAACGGTGAACAGTACCCGAAACTGGATTTATCAAATCGAACCAAATTGAGACCTTAATAACTTTTGCTACAAAACTCCAAATTAAATGAAATTTGTCTCTAAATTTATCTAAAATCGTAATATACCAGAATATGTACAAATATTTAATTCTTCTCTCTGTTGATTTTATTGAATATTATTTAATTTGTTTTTGACCCTTTTTAGACGTCGATTATTCGGGTTATTATTGCGACGATCAATCAACCTTACCTCCAGAACAGCAAGAGCAAGGAAAGCAGCCCTTTTATCATGTTGATCCTAGTATTTTAATTATTGTACTTTATTTTGTAAATCCTATTATGCATGCGTGCATGTTGTGTATGAAAAATGCTATTATTGGAAAAATGGTAGTTGTAATCCTAATTGTTGCATTTATCCTTTTGAGATATTGATCCTCTATTGTTGTAACCATTATAATATGAGTTAGACACTATGTAATGTTGATTGGGGATTTTTGAGTGCGATTATCACACAAATGCAACTAGAGTGATAGATTTTCTGAAAAATTGATAAAAGGGCAATATGATAATTTGAAAGTTTGGGATATTTTGAAAATGGTCTGGAGGGATACCTCTGTTGTTTTTGTATGAAAACAAAATGAAAACTTTAGTTTTTAGATGTGGCGCGAGTTATAACGTATTCTAAAAAAGTGAGGATTTTGACTCACTAGTAGCTAGGGTGGAGTTCTCGCCCGTAGTCGATTAAGGACTGAAGCCAGCAAACCCGGGACTAAGACCTAATCGTACAACTGTATGTGCTAGGGTGGGGTAACCGTAGCTAACTAAGTTATCGAATCCTAGCCTTGCATGACAGTATGCAGAAGTAGTGTGAGCATGCCGAATGACAGGTAGGCCGACACAACTACGGATGCCTCACTTCGATGGGTTTCTATCTAGGCGAAGTGAGGGACTCACTCAACGGGTTTCTATCTGGGTGAGTGAGGCTCCTTATTCAATGTGTACTTTCATTATTATCATCATTATTATTATCCCGACGGATGAGGATAAAGATTCGCAGGGCTAGTGTAAGGTTAGGGCTAGATAATGTAAAGGCTGCGTCACAAACTCTAGACTGCTTATCTTCGGTAGTGAGCAGTGGCATTGACGGATGCCGATCAAACTAGAGATATTCCAGGTAACTGGAATACCGCGTACTATGGGTAAAGTTGTACACCTCTGTAGAGTAATAAACTATTCGAATAGCTGCGCTCGCGGTCATGAGCATGCTTAGTATGGCTAGTATGGTGGTAGTCTTGTTTTTCCAAAAAATTATTTTGTCACAAAACTTGGGTAATGACATGGGGTTTTCTTTTGTTGAGTTAACTGCCATGTCTATGGCTGGACTGCTATGTCTATAGCAGGACTGCTATTTCTATGGCTGAATATGAATTTGTCAGTGCCATTCCTATGGCTAAATATGATTATATTTTTGCTTGAAACCGACTAGGGTTGCAGGTGTTGTTATTACTTGATTCAGTTTCTTACTTACTGTCCTGTACTTATTTATACTGTTCTTTCAAATTCCGTTGCAAATTACTACTTATGGATATTGCAAATAAAAATGGCTTTGAGCAAAATAACTTATGGATTAGAGCCTCCTTATTTGATAGCCTTACATCTAATATAATTTTTGTGATACACTACAAGTCTTGCTGAGTACACAAGTACTCAATCTTGCTATTGTTGTTGGTTTAGAGTTTGCAGATGAGCCGACGCCTGACGACGCGTTCTTTGCTCCTGGCACCGGAGGGTTAAGTAACGGGTCTACCTAAGCCTTGTTCCTTGTCGGTTGCCTGCGGGATCGGATGGGCATGCCACTGGACTTTTGCTACTATTACTATGTCTTACGCTGCTATTTAATTTGCTTACTTTGATAACTGCTTTTATTTAGCCAGTTGGCCGTTGTTGTAATACTTGTTTTAATAGCTTAAGTAGTATACCATTTTGCTTTACTTTAGTATGAATTTGTATGGATGTGAATGCCAAATGTTGTGAATGTGTGTGCTAGCCATTAATTCTGGGACTAGCACGGTATACACATAAGATTTTCGGGTATTCCACGCCCGGGGGTCTGACAGTTCACATGAGTTGTTTGTATTTTAAATTCAAATTCAAATATGAACATGCAAATTAAATGGGAATCAAATAACCTCCAAAGATTCCAGAAAAAATTCAAACAAGCATAATCAGAGAAGATAGAATCCAACTAAAATATTCCCAGCTATGGGTATACTACTATATTTTCAAAATAAAAATCAGTTTGAAATTCTTAGCTAGAGAAAGTATATTTTCAAGTTCGCATTTGAGAATTCTTTTGAAATTATCTCAAGCATTCTAGGAGCCTTAGAGGTTTTATGTTATAAGTTGAGTTACAAAATAAACGTTCCCACACTTGAAACCTTTTTAGTTTTGTCCCAAAATCAATTTGAGCTTTTGAATTGGAGAAGGAGTATTGGATTTCTAGGTTTAAATTCTAGTCTTCAAAAATCAAAGGAGTTTCAACATATGGTTTACACTCCACTCTGAACTAAGTTTCAAGATCTTGATAAAATTTTATTTTGTTTTAGAAAATTCATTTCTAGGATTTGGAAGACTAGGTTTCAACCTATTTGCTTTGCAACAAAAAGTTTTAAAAAGTCCAAAATTTCACAAATGCATATTAGATGCTTAACTAATCCAATTAGGGATTTGGGGATGTTACACTCTGATTACTCTACAGATCAACAAAAAAACAGGTATAATATGCTGACAGTTCCCAACAAAAAAAACATCTTTACGCTCTCTTCTAATTGACTGCTATTCTATACGGTCTCTACGGAAAGCATTTCCAGCCACCGCACCGATCGCTGCTTCCCTAGGAACAACAGATTCCTTTTGTGCACACGTTTACTTGCTCCTATCTAGCAATGTTGTCCAGTCCATTGATCCTCTACCTTGTTCAGTTGCTCCTTTCGAAGCCTCTTTTGTAAACGTTCGTAACTCAACTATGTTTGCCAATAGTACCGCTTCGTTTGTACACACTCTGAAATCTTCATTGTTCTTCATGTGATATGCTACACATAACTGCCATATTATTTATTCCTTAAGATATTTAGTTCCTCTATATAATGACATCAATAATTAGATATGCTTCGATCTTCAGTATCTTCTGCTTCAATCAAAGCTTCATTACCATGTCACATAATACTCATGGTTTAAAACAGTCTTTAGCAAACTAAGATAACAAAAAACACCTCATTTGTATGCCGCGGCAGATGGTGCGGGTGATCTTCTAGTCTCATTAATTGTGGAATTATTTTTTCGATCCTCTCCTCCATGCATATTATATTCTTGGTCATCATGGTTTTGTTTCAACTTGCCTTGTTTCCGAGTCATGATTTGGTAATTGGTTGTGTAGCATCATGTCCGATGGAGCATGTCTTTCAAAGTTCAATGCAAACACGTTAAAAGACGTAACATGTTTGTATCAAAGATCTAGTGTAAAAAATAAATAGATGGGCAAATGTTTTTTTCCTAGTTAATCTGAGATTTTTTTCTTATATCAGATTAATGGGGAGATTCTAGCTTTTCCCACCTGGATTAACGTGGGAAACACGAATTAATTACAGTGTATTGTGGTGTGGGGACATCAATATGCTCCTGTGCCAAATGTTTTGGTTGAAGACACGAGTCCGTCACGTATACGACCAGGAGGCATACATAAACCTTTTTCATACCGACTTAGCTTTGGCTGTACGAGTTGTGTGTATTTTCGGTAAGTATGTTCATTTTTCGTAGATAATCTACGCGGTATATTGCAGAGACGACTAAGATGTTTTATTTTTTCGATTAAATCTGGAAATTTCAAGATTTATTCTTTTCTCTGATTAATGTGATTTTTTTTCCTTTTTTACTTTGTAGGATTAATGTGAGAGTTCCTAGAGGTGTCTCTAATTAGTATAGATATAGATAGATAGATAATCTATATTGTATATTGCACCAATTGATGGCTAAGATGTTTTCTTTTCTTGATTAGTCTGGAAATTCCAAGATTTTGTTTTCTTATTAATGCGAAAAGGATAAAGTCCACTTTTTAACGCTTAACTATCGTCCGAGTCCACTTTTCAACCTCGAACTATAAAATCGTTTGAAACACAACCATCAACTATCAATACTGGTGCAAAACACAACCTTGGTTGACGCGGACTCCTAGTAATACATAGCACCCACGTGTGCATCCACGTCACCGTCCACGTCATCCTTAGAGCCCCTTCTTGTTCCTTTTCAAAACGCAGAGAGAGAGGGGCGGGGGTGGCCATGGCAGCGGCAGTGCACGGGTCACAATGGCTTGACGAGGCAACGGGGGTTCGCCTTCCCCTCCCCTCCATCTTCCCAACTTCCCCTCTCCATTCCTCCACTCCCCGAACTCCCTCCTCCGCTCCCAAGCCTCATAGCGCCGCCCAACTCGGTCGTCTATTTGTGCAATATACAGTATAGATTATTGCACCAATAGAGGTGTCCACCAAACCACCTCCCCCCCACTTAGGTCTTCTCCATCGGCGACGTGGCCCATAGGAATCTCTTCAGCGTCTAGCCGTGCCATCTGTGCCCCTGTTCTCACCGCACCATGGTCGCCGTAGGTGTCCACCCGACCCAGGCTACCTACGACCTCTCCATCCTCATCAGAACCACCACCTCATCCTCCTGATGCTCCTTGTTCCTTTGCCAGAGACCGTTGTCACCGACTTCCACCTCCGCGCCATGGCCGCCGCTGGTGCCAGCACGCCTCAGGCCATCTTGGGCTATGATGAGACCACCACCAGTCTTGCCGTGCCATGGCCATGCTTGTGCGTGCGTCGCCTTTCCCTCCACGTTGCTGGAGCTCGCTATCACCATTGGGCCCGCGCCGTCCTACTCACCACCACGGTGACCTCCTTCCCGACAGCTGTGCCCAGCATCCTAGCAGTACTAAGCAGCCGCACGGTCAGGCTGCCATAGTCTCCACGCTCGACAGCGAGTGCATGTCGGCCATCCGGTCTCTCTTTGCCAGTCCGTTCACTACCGCCGCCTACTCGTCCGACCTAGCACGGCCACGCAGTCTAACCTCCGCCGATGTGATAAATTAGTTTTAAGCATGCAATTAATTTGTGGTAAATCATGTAATTAATTGGAGATTAATCAACAATTATATGTCACAGATCCAACGAAGGAGAGTGACGTGTCTCCACATCAGTGTAACTTGCCACCTTCGATCCACGTCGGCCAAAACCGTCTTAGATTCTGGTCAAGGTTGTGTTTTGCACCAGTATTGATAGTTGAGGGTTGTGTTTCAAATGATTTTACAGTTCGAGATTGAAAAGTGGACTTGGGCGATAGTTAAGGGTTGAAAGGTGGACTTTTTCCATATGAAAATTTCTATCCTTTTAACCTCGTAGGATTAATGTGAGAGCTCCTCGATGTGCCTCTAATCTTAATCTACTAATGGATATAGATAGATAGATAGTCATGTGCTACAGTTGCTCCATCTATGTGAGGACCCCTGGGTTATTTTCGTAAGACCGAGGCCTTCCTAGTCTTATGAAAATAACTCTAGGCCTCAAGTAAATGAATTCCAGATTAACTCCATCTAGTGAGAAGCTCTGACTGAGCTAGAGCTCTGATGATCATGTGTGCTGCTCCTCTGCAAGCACTGCATGATAACCGGTTCTCCAACAGTCCAAGCCCACACTTAATGAGTAAAAAGAGAATTCATCAACAACGAGTATGAGACCATGTTGGCTCCCAAGATCAGCGACCAACATGCTCATACTCTTATTCAACGTTGATCACATCTATACAACATTCATACATTGATAATCCAAAAGACACACAACATAATAGTTAAGTCTACAACTATTACAAGTGGCCAACCGGCCAAATTCAAATGAGAACAATAAGTAGCAGTGGAAGCAAATGTAAATAAACCAAAACATCCAGCATGGTGTGCCCCATAACCCATGGCAACCAACTGGGAGTTAAATAATAGCACTATTCGTTAGCGTCACTTAGATCGGTGCTAACGAACTCATCGGGCGTAGAATCGTCTTCACTTGAATTTGCAGCACCCAGGTTAAGTACAAATATACTCGCAAGTCTTACACAAATTAAAAATTTTTATGCTTAAGGTCATTCAAGGATGGCAATAGTGGCTTAGTTTTGCAGAAAGTGCAACAATTCTTATCCTATACATACTAGTTTTACAAATGTCATTTTAGAAAATAGATTTAAAACAAAAGTAAGACATGTTCCATAGTAATACATTAATAATTAATTGAGTCAAACAAATACCAAAGTGGCAACCCACTGTAATAAATAAAAATGCATGAATACCCATTCATGTCGATACCAAGTTGTAACCATGTTAATTTTAATTCAAAGTCTAACAATAATGACTCCCGAATTCAAGCAGTCGTTTGTAACCATGGACATGGCTATTCGAATAGATTTACACCCTGTAGGGGAGTACAACTTTACCCACATCGACTCGCCAGCCCGTAAGCCAAACACACTGCCTTTGGTGAGTTGGCCGGGAAAATCGAGATTTAGTATTGTTTAGCAAGAAAACCCTATTGAGTTAGATCACCCATGCGAGATGAAATCCCAACTTAGTACATATGCTTATAGCCAATGCTAAGCGGGCACGTAAGTTGTGTCGGAGGGGCCAGTGTAAGGTAGTTAGTATGTTGGGTGACCCCCAACATAAGTAATCGTGCTCACCTGCACAGTATATATTACACTGGGTTCCTAAGGAACATAGGATTTCACGGTCTCTATATCCTCACACCACCTGTGGTATAAAACAATGAAATCTTCCCCTTACTTAACCAAACGGCACCCATATACTGCGTGTGGAAGTACGAGTGTTACCTGAATTAATGACGTCACCAAAGTTCGGTCCTTATTGGTCCATACAAAACAACCGCATACCCGATCTCGTGCACGAAGGCACCCTCAGTAGCAACCACTTGTCCAGACCCAAATCACTTTTAATTTTTAACCAAAAGAACTAAACAACCAGATTCAAAGATCTGGACCAAAGGTAGAGAAGATAAAAGTAAGGTGTTTCCCAAGGTTGACGGAATAATTCCGTCAACCATACTAACACACTCTCTAGACTTGCATGGCTAAGCAAACCCATATATATTTCACCCAATCTAACTTAAGCATCATGTACTAGATTAATTCAAGGATAACCTCAAGAGTAGGAAATAACTAGCTACACATCACAAAAATATTGACATAGCAAAATAGCATGCAAGCAATATCATAGCATTTCGAAACACTAATTTATCAAAAACTCGGATCAACATGATGCAAAAGAAAGTTCAAATAACGCTTGCCTTACTGGGATTTCACTTGCTCACTCTCGGTTACATACTCACTTACTTCCGGCAACTCGGAATCTATAGAAAGACGATATCGAATAAACATCGAAAAAAGCCGAAAAATTCAAATTGCTAAAAAATGCATGAAATTTTTACAGTAGATATATTATGAATTTAGGTGAAATAATTACCCCAATTGGAGTTCATATGTGAAAGTTATAGCCTTTTGAAAATCGAAAAAGGATTATAAGCTGAAAATCCAGCTTCTGTTGCTCTATGTCCGAAAATGGTGATTATAGCGAAAATTTGCAGAAAACTAGTGGAGATAAAAACTACAAAAATGGATAGAGAATAAAATTATATGAATAACCCAATTGGATTCATCCCATTTGGAGTTCATATGAATTCTCTATGAATTTTTGAAGTTCAAAGACTTTTCAATGTAAAAATAATTATTTTCCGAATTCTCAAATGCATTTAATACTTTTTAAACTCAGGCTAACCTAGCTTCTGTCATGACAGGTGGGACCTACTCATTTTATTTTCTTTAACATTTAATTTCTAATGGAAAACATCTATACGACATAATCAAGGTAGTCAATCCAACAAATAATACCCGGACTCTCGATCTTCCATCCAAACAATCCATCCGGTAGTTGTACAAAATCCACCCAAACAATCCATCCGGTAGTTGTACAAAATCCACCAAGTGATAAGCATATGAACATGACTAAATCTATCAATTTCTCTTTACTAGACTATTTAATTTAATACTAATTATCTATCTCTACTAGCCTTACCCCGGCAAATCATATTCGCACACACCAAAATTAATTTCCACTGATCGAGGTTTATTTGACTTACCGACACCTAATGAGCTTTACAATTTAAAAGCACATCCAACACTTAGTAGCTCACTAATCGATCAACTCACATCCATTTCACCGGACTAGTCGTGAACGACATCTACCAATCAAATCACATTTGTGTCTCTACGATCAACTAATAATTATTTATCTACTAACTCAATTTAGGACACAATTCTATCAACTCGGCACATAGGACTTATCCACTAATTATAAGGCAATCCAAATATTCATCCGCAATCAAATAATCCATTCCTACCTTCTCCCAATTATAGCATGTATAACTCATATAGATATTAATTAAGACATCCAACCAATTTGCTCACGATTAAATACATCATCTAATTCAACATCCATATTTCCTTAATCATCATTACAAGAGCTATCCATCAAGTAATAAATTATAAAATCTGTATGTGTCCTAACTCCTAAAATTATTAATCCAACGTGAGGAAAAACCTCCAATTAATTTCTCATCCAAAGATCACCACAAATTTCCATACGACTCCAAAATAATATCATCTGGTCAAACAATCCAATATATATATTTAATCTAGCATCCACCGATCAACAATACACATATTTCGCCACAATAATCTAATTATTCACATTCACCAATATATCAATACATGATCATACCTACGCATAATTAAGACTTAACTAGAGAGTTGCACCGGTCTAAGCTATCAAACAATTTTTATACTTATACATGCATAAAAAGATGCTATGCTTATGACTATTATGAAACATGCACAACTAAAATCGTAATGTGGTAACATAAATAACACTAAGGATTTTACCGCAACGCTAGACGTGTGAATCACCACCGAATGACGTCTTCTCGGCTTCGCGTCCACGTCCACCGTACTCGTCGCTGTTTTCGCGTCCGCTCGGCCTCTCGTCCGCGTCTGCCGTAGTCGTCGCCGAGCTCATCCGTGTCTGTGTCCGCATCCCGCTCCGCATCGATGCCACCATGTCATGCACAACACGTCATACCGCCTCGCCTCACTCGGGCCGCCGCGCCGCGGCATGTATGGCCGTCGCATGCATACACCGCGCTCTCGGCCGGCTCCTCCATGCCACCATCTTCGTGCCGCTGGCCGTGCCGCAAATCTGGCACTGTGTCGTGCCGACGCCTTGGCGCCCCGCGTCGCTGGACAACTCTGGGCCACAGCATCGCTCTGCGCCTCGGGCTGCCGCCGGCCTTGCCTTTTATTCGAGTGACTTTGACACAAGGAAAGTCACTGCTCCTGCATCGATCTTGTTCAGACATTCCATGCAGATGTTGCTCCAGCAATACGGAAATGGGCACTTTCCTTGCATATTCAGAAACGACATCACTTTAACTATGCAGTCAAGCTACGATCAATCAAGTGAACATCCTTCCTTTGCTGCAAATGAGGCCTCTAATACAAAGCTGCTGCTACTTGCTTATCCCCTTCTGAATTGCAAATCACAAGCGCAGATGTCGTAGCTGCTCTCAGCCGCCTGGCCTTGGCGCCTCGATGCCGCGCCGCTCGGCCACCTCTGCTGCTGCTGCATGCACAGCCTGAGCCAGCCCCCGGCCTTGGCTGCTCCTCCATGTCATGCGCTACTGCATCGGCCTGTCGCAGCCTCGACGTCGCGCCGTCCGACTACAGGCGTCACTGGGAAGCTGCTCCGCCTGAGCCATAGCTGCCTCCGCTGCTGCACCCAGGTGCTGGCTGTGTGCACTAGTGCGCCACCAAGCATTGGATGTCGCTGCTCCACTGATGCTGGCTCTTGCTCCCTGGAACCGAGCAGCACCACTGCTAAGTCTCTCTTCTCTCGCGAAATGCTCAAACGGTCGTCGATTTGAATATCATCTATGTGATCGTCCTCTTCCCCAATTATTATTTCAAAAGTTCCTGGTAGCCCATCTTCTTGAAAGAATAGGTCAACACCATTGTTGGTCTCCATGTTGTAGTCCTGTTCACTAGGGGTAGGTAGTTTACCATATGGTTGCACCTTATGTACTACCCACTAATCCACTAGACTACTCATAGTTTTGCATGGGTACGGGATGTAGTATACTTGGGTGGCTTGTTGAGCCACAATAAATGGGTCATTGCCTGGTAGGATTGATTGATGCGCAACTTCAACCAGCCCAAGTGATGTATCCCGTCTGACTCCCCTAAATGGATGGAACCAATGACATTTGAATAACATAAGTTTGAGAGGTTTGCTACCATGGAAATATAGTTCAATTATTTCTTCAATTACTCCATAGTATTCAACAGGTGTATCACTCTCATCTTGTCCTATAGTCACTACTCCACTGTTAATTGTTGTTGTATTAGGCCGTTCCCTCTCATGTGTCGATGTTCGGAAGCGGTACCCATTCACATCGTAGGTACTATAGGACAGCACCCGAGTGTGGCATCCTTGAGCAACTTGCTTCAATTCACTACTCATAGACTTGTCCTTGAAACTCTACAGCATAAATAGAATATGTTCCATGTATTAGTTCCTCTTTACTTAGTAAATATTATGTACAAGGGGGAGTAGCTAATAGAGAAGTTACTTTCTGATAGAACCAAGTCGGGAAATTCGGTTTACAATTCCCAGTACCCTTCCTAAGAAGGGTCGCAACTTGTTTTTCGGATGGGTCTCGACGTTGCTTCCATTCGCTCCTAACAAATTCCCTATAGGCAACAAGACAAGTAGATTAAAACACTCATACATCAATTATTGGGAAAAAATAATTGTTGCATACCTAATGTAATCATCCACTTCGGAGAGGTTGGTAAAGATGTACAACATCACAGTCAACCACTCATCCCGCGATAAAACTTTGGGAGTACCACCGCTTGAAGTGTCACCTCTTCCGGTGAAGAGGCTAAGTTGGCAATTATTTTGAGGATGCCAATATTGTATCGTGAGGTTTGATTGTGCACCGTATGTAACATTATCGACAAAGTATATTGATGTGAAATGGGAAATTTCCTCAATTATGTACGCCTCGCTATGGATGCTTCAACACGTGATCGATTTTTGCTTTGCCCGTAGTTCCTTTTGCTCCTCTCAATTGGATACATCCACCGGTTTTGCAATGGTCCCCCATCCTAACTTCATAGGGAAGATGGAGAATCAAATGTTGCATTGGATTGAAGAAGCCAAGTGGAAAGATCTTTTCCAACTTGCAAAGCAACACAGGCACTTCACGCTCCATAGTTGATATTACCATGGGATCTATCTCTTTCGCACATAGCTGTCGATAAAAGAAGCTCAACTCCGCCATCACTTGCCAAACACACTCGGGGACGTAGCCACGGATCATCACAGGCAAAAGGCATTCCATGAATATGTGGTAGTCATGGCTCTTTAGGCCATTGATGCGCATGGTAGCTAAATTCACTCCTCTTCTCAGATTTGCTGCATACCCATCAGGAAACTTTAGGGTCTGAAACTATTCCAAAATCTCCTTCCTCTGAACCCTAGTTAGGCAATAACTAGCTCTTGGCTTCTCCCACTTGCCAGTAGCTGGCTTATGGATCATATTTAGTGAGGGCCTGTTGCAAAGCTCCTCCTGATCAAGGCGAGCCTTCACATTGTCCTTCGTCTTGTCTGGAATGTCAAAGAATGTGCTAAATATGGCATCTGCAACATTCTTCTCATTATGCATTACATCTATGTTATGGGGAAGAATGAGCTTATGAAAGTATGGCAGCCGCCACAAACTTGGAATGTGAGTCCAATTGTGCTCCTCACCATATTTCTCAAACCCATCACCATCATCAAGAGGCTTCAAAGCATCTAGCCGTGCACGAACCTCCTCACCTGCCAGACGACGTGGTGGTCCACTGCGGACAGCAATATTGGCCCTAAATCCAGTTGTGTCACTTCTGAATTCGTGGTCAATTGGAAGGAATTGACGATGACAATCGAAGAAGGAGTGCTTGCGACCATGCTTTAGCCAACAGCCACGCAACGTCTCCCTACAGATTGGGCATGGCATCTTCCCATGTACAGACCACCCACAAAATATCCCGTACGCCGGGAAGTCATGCATAGATGTGTGGTACGCGACCCGCATAGTGAAGTTCTGTTTCAATGCCCGATCATATGTCACTATGCCTTGTTCCCAAGCATGTAACAATTCATCCACCACCGGCTCCATGAATACACTCATATTCTTCCCTGGGTATTCAGGACCAGGGATTATCAACGAAAGGAATATGTACTGCTTCTGCATGCAAACGCCGGGTGGAAGGTTAAGGGGAATGACAAACACAGGCCAACAGCTGTATGGCGCAGCCCCCATACCAAATGGGTTAAACCCATCAGTTGCAATTGCAATTCGAACGTTCCGAGGCTCCGCGGCAAACTCTACATAGTCTCGATCAAATTGCTTCCATGCTTCACCATCAGATGGGTGGACCATCTTGTCATTATGGTACCGACGACCATACTTGTGCCATACCATTTGTTTGGCAGAAACCTCAGACATGTATAACCGTTGGATTCGTGGCACAAATGGTAGATAGCGAAGTATTTTTTACGCCAATAGGAAGTCGCCTCTTGACCATCACCGGAGTCAACCTCAACAAACCTAGACTCACCACACTTATCACAATGATCTTTGTCCACATTCTCATTCCTAAATAGCATGCAATGATTTGGACAAACATCTATCTTCTCATATGGCATATTTAGTGCGCTTATCAATTTCTTGGCCTCATACAAGTTAGCGGGCAGTTTGTGACCATCTGGGAGAAGAGTGCTAAACACGCTTAAGAATGCATCAAAGCAAGCAATGCTTGTGCTTTGAATCGAGACTTGATGACAAGTAGTCATGTGATGGCATCTAGTTGGGACACTGTGTGTGCCCATGAAGTGGTTGACTTCATTGCGGACAACATATCAAAGAAAGCCCTTGTTGCAGCTCGGTTCTTCCTCGCCAGTGGCCCATATGCATGACGCACATCATCTAGCATGTCTTCTATCCTACTCTCATTGTGGCCGCCATCGTCCGTTTCTTCCCTTAGCACATCTGATCTGCTATGTTGTGACTCGTCGTGATACACCCACACGGTATAGCCTGCCCTAAATCCGTACTTGCACAGGTGTGCGATCATTGTGGCCCTCATTTGTGGCCGTGTGTTCGAACAACGAGAACAAGGGCACAACACACCCCGTCCATTACTCCTAGCAAATGCTCGATCCACAAAATCTGTCGACTTTTCCATCCATTCTTGGGTACAGATTACCCATCGCTCTCGCCAGTGTACATCCATTCACGATCCTCACCATCCTAGTGGAGCCGAGGAGTCGAGGAGTCATGGTGGGGAAGATGGGCTGCATGTGTGTGTCGGTGGAGGCGGTCGGCGAGGAGGCGGCAAGATCTTGAGGCAAGTAGCATGAGCTATATTAGGACAGAATCGGCACTTAAGCATCGAAATTTAGACAAAACAAAATTTTTATTGAAGTGAAGTGTAGATGTAAGCATCTTGTTGGACATACTTAATCTTATGGACCTTATACTGATACATATAATACTGATAAAAACCCTAGAGCTCATGGGCCTTATACACATGGGCCATATACACATATACATAACAAATAGAGTCGAGTTTGAAGGTTCTCCTCCGTGGTCCGAAGGACAAGACATCATTCTTCTCTGATGCATCCAGAGTACTGACCCTACTTGCAGTCTGTATGCCTTGTTTGTCTATCGCTTGTTCTTCTCGTGTGCGGATGCATCATGATTAATTGATCGGTTTCTTGTTAATTTTTCAAGCACCAAGAAATTAAGTTTCTTCTTCAGTTCTTTCTACCTTGTTTTAGGTTTTGCAAAGACAATTAATTACTACCCTGGTAGTTCCCCCCCTTGCTTTCTTTGCTCAAGTTTATGTTCATTTGATCTGTGCATATAATGTATTTTTTCAGTTTCACTTATAGTTCATCTCATGCATGATATTAAGCATATAATTTTTATTTTTGTCTTCTGTTCTCTCCTACCTTCTTTATTTTAACTTTTGTAATGTATATACATGTAGTTTCCTTGATTTCTTTGCTAAAGAGCAAAGAATTTATTGTCAAATTAAATCGACATCAAAGTCATATCTTGTAGCATGATCTGTATTCGCTCTTTAATTTATTGTAACCTTGTACCTGGAGTTTTTTATGTCAGAATTGGGGAGCTATTGAGATTGGTGTTACTACTAAAGCATAGCAAGATCCGCATGATCCTAAGTTTCCAAATATCTAGCTAGCCAGTCCCTCTTTATTTCCTTGGCTCTCATGAATTTGCTAGGTAAATTTCACCATCAAAAAATATTTGATAGGTCATTTAACTCAGATATATGTGCGTTTAATATGTCAGAAGAATGCGCGCACTGATTTTTTTTATTTCATATGGCACCTCAAATTTGTAATCAGTTTGTTGAAGAGAGATATATACTCTTTTAACATGTGTCATTAAGCCTTTGAGGATTTCTTGGTCGTGGATCAAGTTATGTATGAATCGCCACTAAATCATTCAAACTCATTATTCGGATCGATGTTGATAAATACATGCATATGCATGGTAGTCGCTTCTAATCGATGAACAACCCAAAAATCAAAAGGAAATTTGGACTCGTATACCATGCTCCTAAAATTTTGTAGTAAATGAAAGCGAGTTTTGTAGAATTATCCCAAGATCTTTCTCGCAAATTGTTCTTGTAAATTGGTGTAGCTCCAACAGATCAAGCCTTGAACTAAATTGTTACATGCACATAATATAGCATCAAGAAAATGCTCACAACAAATTAATCTATCGAGATTAAGTCAACAATTAGGTCCCTTTAATTTTGCATGAATTAGTAGCGAGCATTACTCATAATTAAGCATATGTAGCAATCGCAAGCCATCTAATTAACTAAAATAACTAATGAACATATTTGTTAAACTATTGATGATGTAGCTTGAGGGACCTCATTGAGCAAGACTGCATCGTCACACACAGTCACTTCGAGGAGTTAAACCACGATCAGGTAAGCACATACACGCAAAAAATTATTTGTTAATATTGTTAACTAATGAAATCCTATGTTAGTATTTAGTAGCTACTAATCGAATGAATTGGATTTTTGCATGGGCACATCAAATATTTGTGGAGATGACACGGATGAGGAACGAGATGGACAAGCTGATAGATTTTAATTGTGCTATCTATCAGTCCTTTAGAGTAATAATATGAATGACTACATCATCTAACCCATCCAACAAATTTCAATGGATTTGCTAAATAGCACGTTCGATTTTTAACTTACCTATACTGAATCCCATGGAGGAGGGAGCCGGGAGGCGAGCTGGGAGGCGGACAATGGGGTCAGGCCAAGGAGGAGGGAGCCCGGAGGCGGAGGTCGGGCAAGGCCAAGGAGGAGGGAGGCGGAGCGAGGGAGCCGGGGAGGCGGAGAGTCGGGCGGCGCGCACAGAGGGAGCCCGGAGGCGGACTCTGGGCGGGCCATGAGGAGGGAGCGGGCGAGGAGGCGGCGGGCGGTGGGCGGGCCGGGAGGAGGGAGCCGAGGGAGCGAGGGAGCCGGGCGAGGAGGCGGCGGGTGCGGCGCCGGCGGTGGAGGCGGCGGAGGACGGGGAGGGAGCTAGCGCGCGGGGGATTAGGGTGAGCCGCAACGCGCGGGGGGGGTGGGGGTATGGGGAACGGGAGGAACGGGAGGAACGGGCGCGCGCGGGGGGAGGAAATGGCGCGAACCGTGATTTTTTAGCTCTCGAGTGTCGACACTCGGGAGATAATTTTTCCCCGTTGCTCCCGTCAGAGTTTCCCGAGTGTCCGATCGAACACTCGGGAAAGTTTTATTTCCCGAGTGTTTTTCGACTTTCCCGAGTGTTTAATGCGGCACTCGGGAACTTCCCGAGTTTTCCCGAGTGTATTATTCAAAACACTCGGGAAACTTAATAGCACTCGGGAACTTCGACGATTATGGTAGTGCGTGCATGCAAAAACTACATGGAGGAATGGAATGCTAGAGCGATGGGAAACGTGTAGGTATGACATGCATCACTTGATTCTCAGTTTTTTATTTGGATTATGAGGAGAGAAGTGAGGGAGATGAACTTGAAGAAAAGAAATGAACTAGCAGTGTGTTCTGTGGGGGGAGAAGAAGTGGCGCGGAGAGAAATGGGAAGAATGGCTGTGAGTGGAAATGAGTGATAGTGCAGAGCTTCGGTTGGGGTGTGTGTTGGGGAAATGAGTGATAGTGCAGAGCTTCGGTTGGGGTGTGTGTTGGGGAAATGGCAGTGGGGAGTTGGTTGATAGATAAAGAAATGGGAAAGTGGCAGGGGGTTGTTCGGTTGGCGACAAAGAAATGGGTGCTCTCTCTCTCTTGCTGCAACCGGCTAATGTGCAGTACGGTTACTCCTCCTTTTCTTCAACTTGTTCTAACAATCTCATATGCGAAAACTAACCACTAAAATGGAACGTTCTCGCGACGACGATCGCAACGGTATAACATGAATTGTCGGATTCTTGTTTTTTTGTGGTAATTGCAAGGAGAGAAGTCGGAGAAAAGAAATGAACATGCAGGTGTTTCGTCTGCGGTCGGTCGATCCGGAAAAGAGCAATGATACTAATGCATGCAGGATGACATGATTTTTGAAAAGGAAGCGAAAGCAAGAATTCAACGTAATTTAATTTAAATACAGTTTTTCAAACAATTCGATTTAACCTTTAAATGTAACCTTTTAATTTGTTCGATTTGATTTTAAAAGTAATCTTTTTACTTAAACATGAGAAAATTTTTAAAACTCAGTCAAAAATTTAATAGATCGCTAAATTAAATATTAACATTCCGATTCTGAAAATCGGGGTGTTACAATCTACAGGAACATCATAACTAAATGTTTTGTTGGACATTGACCCACGTAGTATACTTAGCATTTCTATTTGAATAAAATTGTAAAAACTAATAAAATTATAATATTACATAGTTGATTTTTGGACAACGTAATTACATGACTTTGATGCAATAACTTTAAATATTCATAACGACCTTTGTCTGTCAAAATAAATTGTTCATTTCAACGCATTCTCAAACTCACTTTCTTGTTTTTTGTTTTTGTTTTTTTGTTCTTTTGAGCAGAGACTACGTAAATAGAATGCATCCCGCGGCATATCCAGCCAACCTGCAATAGTTGCTTCAACTACTACAATAACACCATGTAAATTAGCAGGGCATGCTGCCCAGTGCCCGCGCACGCATCATTAGGGTTAGGGTTGAAAATGGATTGAATACAAATGAATAATGGCTCTGCCATATTTATTTTTAATCTTTTTTGGATGTGAATATGAATATTATAAATATGAATACGAATAATGTCAAATACAAATACGGAGTGAATACGAATCAAAATGAATCACAAATATTTCTTGGAACACGAAAACCTCTTAACTTGTTTGCATTGCAGCAATTGAAACTAAGAATTAGTTTATACTTCAAAATATTCGTCAATTTGGTATATGTGTACATATTTACATCCACTTCCTAACATATTTTTAGTGTAAAATAAATCAATATGCTATCTATTGCATGCTTTATTTACTACTTTTGCTTACTCGTTATGTTATCTATTGTCTACATCATAAACATTGCATAATTCATAATAAATAATGTTTTATTATTATTTATTTATTTATGTAACTATTGTGTTTGGGACTCCCAAGAAAGAAGAATGATGAAAGGAGTCATGTTTAGGCAAAATCCAGAGAAATATCTGGTGCTGAAAATACTATTCAGACATTTGGAAGTATTTTTAGAAAATAAAATGGTCTCAAATGAAAATATGCACAAAAATTAAAGTTGTAGATCTCGTTGAGAGCTACAATTTAGCCTACTCATTTACCTAATTTGGACTTCAAACAAGAAATTTATGGTCTTCAAAAGACAATGCAGATGTAGCCTCAAACACTATCTCGGGATATCCGACAGCGTATCTGTATTCGACGGATAATGCATTACCGAATCCATATTCATCTTCAACAAAAATAATCAGTATTCGCTTCTGATCCGACATTATCCGATATATATCCGAGCCGATAGCATTAGCATCCGAAAATGAGCATTTTCATCCCTACGCATCATCATCATCATCTATACCTGAAAATCGAGTTTTTAGTTCTAAACGTGCGGTCAACCGCTCATTCTTCCAGAACGACAGCACCAAATTGAAAGCCACACACCACAGCCGTTCCCGCCAAACGCTCCCACACGCCCGTCTTCAACATCCGCTCGCCCGTTGGTCTAGCTCCCCTGCCGCCTTATTGCCCCAAACAGACATCCCCTTCGACGAGGAGATCGCAGAGGCACACACCTCTGTTCTTCTCCCTCCTCTCTCGTCTTCGCCCTCAATTAATCCCCTCACCATCACATGGCTTAACTTGACCACTCCTTTCCTCACATCCGCATTCGCAAAGCTGCCGCGGGTGATTGCCACGGATGGCCATGGCTGCCCGCCATGGTGTCTTGCTCGCTATCGTCGTCATTGTCGGGGTTGTGGTGTCCGCTAACGCGGAGAAGTACAAGCCAACGGAGTCCATACTAGTGAACTGCGGGTTGGCGAAGGAGAGCCAGGACGCCGACGGGAGGAAATGGGTGAGTGACCAGGACAGCAAGTGGCTCGTGGACGGCGGGAAGTCGTCGATAATGGCCATCGCCGATTTCCAGGACCCGTCGCTTCCATCGCCGGTGCCCTACATGTCGGCGCGCGTGTTCACCAAGGAGGCAGTGTACAACTTCTCCGTCGGGGAGAAGGACCGGCACTGGGTGAGGCTCCACTTCTATCCGGCGTCCTACCACGGCCTCGCCGCGGAGAACTTCTTCTTCTCGGTGTCGACTTCCACCGGCGTCACACTGCTCCGCAACTTCAGCGTGTACATCACCGCCAAGGCGCTCAGCCAGGCGTACATCGTCAGGGAGTTCACGCTCCCGCCATCAACAAGCGGCTCGCTGTCGCTCACCTTCACGCCGGCTGCCATGAACAACGCGTCCTACGCCTTCGTGAATGGCATCGAGATCATCTCCATGCCAAACATCTTCACAGACTCAGTCCAGATGGTCGACATCACCAGCACCGTGGACACCGCAGCCAGCACCCTGCAGACCATGTACCGGCTCAACGTCGGCGGGTCATACGTCGCACCGGCAAATGACTCCGGGCTGACGCGCGAGTGGTACGACGACACGCCGTACATCTATGGCGCCGCCGTGGGGTCGCTCAACCAGGCCGAGGACGAGTTAAAGATCAAGTACCCAAGCCCCGAGGCAGAGTACGTCGCGCCTGCGAGCGTCTACCTCAATGGCCGGTCGATGGGCCCTAACCCTACAGTGAACAGGAACTATAAGCTGACATGGGTGTTCGAGGTAGACGGCAAGTTCACCTACATCGTTAGGCTCCACTTCTGTGAGCTGCGGGACACCAAGGTGAACCAGCGTGTGTTCGACATCCTAATTAACAACAAAACAGCGCAGTCCGGCGCCGATGTCCTCGCGTGGGCGACGCCGCCGGAGCAGGGCGTGCCGGTGTACAAGGACTACGCGGTGAACGTGCCCGACAGTCCCGGTGACAAGATCCTGTGGGTCCAATTGCACCCTAGTGAACAGGACTCACAGTTCGCTGACGCTCTTCTCAATGGCCTCGAGATCTTCAAGGTGAACGAAAGCTCCGGCAACCTGGCCGGGCCGAACCCAGACCCGTCCAAAATGCTCGCCGGCGCGGAGTTGGAGGTGGCGCAGGGGAAGTTCAAGCCCAAGCCGAGCGACATCAAGGCAACCGTGATCGGAGGGGCGGCGGGCGGGGCGGCCGCGTTCGGGATCGTCGCGGCCGTCTGCGTTGTGGCATATCAAACGAAGAAGAAGAGGGCGCTCAGCAGCAGCCCGTCGCACTCGTCCGGGTGGCTGCCAGTGTACGGAGGCAACTCGCACACGAGCGCCAGCAAGTCGTCAGGTGGCAAGAGCGCGGCGCTCAACCCGAACATCACGGCCATGTGCCGGCACTTCTCGTTCGCGGAGATTAAGTCGGCGACCAAGAACTTCGACGAGTCGCTGGTGATCGGTGTGGGCGGGTTCGGGAAGGTGTACCGGGGCGTTGTCGACGGCGACACCAAGGTGGCAATTAAGCGGAGCAACCCGTCGTCGGAGCAGGGCGTGCTGGAGTTTCAGACGGAGATCGAAATGCTCTCCCAGCTCCGGCACAAGTACCTTGTCTCGCTCATCGGCTGCTGCGAGGACGATGGCGAGATGATCCTGGTATACGACTACATGGCGCACGGCACGCTCCGGGAGCACCTGTACAAAGGCGGCAAGCCGCCGCTTTCGTGGAAGCAGCGCCTCGAGATTACCATCGGCGCCGCGCGGGGGCTGCACTACCTCCACACGGGCGCCAAGTACACCATCATCCACCGCGACGTCAAGACGACCAACATCCTCCTTGACGAGAAATGGGTCGCCAAGGTCTCCGACTTCGGCCTCTCCAAGACTGGCCCGACGGCCATGAACCAGACGCACGTCAGCACCATGGTCAAGGGCAGCTTCGGCTACCTCGACCCGGAGTACTTCCGGCGGCAGCAGCTCACGGAGAAGTCCGACGTCTACTCCTTCGGCGTCGTGCTCTTCGAGGTGCTCTGTGCGCGGCCGGCGCTGAACCCGAGCCTACCGAGGGAGCAGGTCAGCCTCGCCGACCACGCCAGAAGCTGCCAGAGGAAGGGAACCCTGCAGGACATCGTCGACCCGTTATTGGAAGGCAAGATCGCGCCGGACTGCCTGAAGAAGTTCGCGGAGACGGCGGAGAAGTGCCTGGCAGACCACGGTGTGGACCGCCCGTCCATGGGCGACGTGCTGTGGAACCTCGAGTTCGCGCTGCAGATGCAGGAGACCTTCGAGAACGGCGGGAAGCCGGAGGGCGCGGACAGCGTCGGTGGCAGCAGCACCACCTCCGCGGCGGACAGCATGGCCGCCAACGTCGCCGCACTCGAGCTGATCAGCGAGGACATGGACGAGGAGGACATCGCCAACAGCGTGGTGTTCTCGCAGCTCGTCCACCCAACCGGCCGGTGATGAGGGTCGTCTGTGGGGGGAGGGATGGTGAAATGGATCGTGCATACGTTTTGTTGTCGGTTGGAAACTTGGAATTGACTGGTTGGTGTTCATATGTACATTAGATTCTAATAGATCATAACATGTGTATGTGTGTTGCATTGTTGATTTATTCTTTGATTCGGTTCTAGTTGTTGCGCACGGTGGGCTGTCAAAAAGAGAGAGAATCAATCGGTAGTTGAGATCATGGGATTTTTTTTAACAAGATCACGGGAATTCTGTAAAAACAAAACCTGAACATGTTCAGTGCTGGGAGGCTTAGATCAGATTCACAATGAGACTAAGTTTGAGCAACCTACATTCCTATCTGCAATCTTTGGAAAGCTTGAAATCTCTCTTTTATATTATGGGGCAAACTAAGCTTTAGTCGTCTGATTTTTTTTTTAAATCCAGTCACTTTCTTCGGTACGATGGATCACTATCCAATAGTTTCTATTTTTTATGTTGAAAATTTCTAAATTAGACAAAAATAAATCTAGGTGAACCCTACAAATACAAAAATAAAACAAAAAATTTCTAAACTAAACAAAAGTAAATCTAGATGAACTATACAAATACAAAAACAAATAGAACTAAAATTTACAGTAAAACTGTGCTAAAATTGCATGTCACTTGGTAATGCAATTTTAGACTTAGTACTGTGCAATTATAAGTGACTGAGTTTTAAAAAAAATTTAGACGACTAGGAGCTAGCAAAAGTGTAATATTGTTGACAATAAAAGAAACCATGTCCGTTAGTTTGTCTAATAACCTCCCCATGTCCACGTGCTAATTATTGCTCATTGCCTCATTGGTTCTTCGAGGGAGAAACCACCCCAGCATTCCGAAAAGACACATAGGCAGGAGGCAGCTTAACGCTCCTTCTAGCATACGCGCCTCTTAATTGCACCCCCTCCTCTTTAGGGCATCTTCAATAATATATTTATTGTCGTCTCTTAGTTATATTACATCAATAAAATCCTATGTGGAGGAGAGAGTGCACATGTCATCTCTTCTTAAAAAGACTGTCGTACACGTGAAACAAAACATGATACATAATATACTCTAGTTGACATGTAGACCTATTTCAAAGAAAAATTATAAAATATAAATGTTGGAGAGTGTGCTAGAGACTATTTATTGGAAATGTTGTCTCTAAAGATGATGTAGTATATGTTAGAGACAAGATTATCTCTAACTATTAGAGATACCCTCATTGACACAAATTCACTTCGCCTCGCCTCGCCTCCTGTTATTCCGCCCTTCACCTACATGTACCGGCCGGTGAGCTCCATCATCCGACCTAACCCATAAGAAGATAAAGAACATGAGTCTTTGCTTCCCCACTTACGTGATTTTCAACAAATTATATTTCAAATACAAATCTAATTGTCAATTATTGTTTATTTTTTATTTCAAATTATAATTTTTGGCATTCGTCTCAAAATCAAATTATTTATTTTATTTTCCAGATTTCATTTTTTTGTTGGATTTGTATACAAATCTAATTGCTAATTTTTGTTTATTTTTTGTTATGAATTATAATTATGTAGGATTTTACTTAGAAATTAGTATGAACATCAATTGCTAATTTTGTTTGATTTTTATTCCTAAATTCCTCAGTTTTATTGTACTTGATATGAACTCTTTTACTTAGTAATTCATATGAAGATCAAATTGCTGATTTTATTTTATTTTTTATTATACTTGACATTGACTCTTTCTTTTAATCTAGAACGTTATAATCTAGACCCACCACGATCGATGATGTAGATCTTTCTTTTTTTGTATTAATTAACATGAGAATTTGTAACCTTTGAGAGCGAACGTGGTAGTTTCTTTTGACTTTACTTTAATAAGATAAAATAATAGATAGATAGACTCCCACAAAATTATCTAACTGATGCTTAGTTACAAAATTAACCCCGTAAGTGTGAGCTTCTTGATCCACCACTGTTCCTACATATGAAAAGCAAATGAGTTATGATGTTTGTTTTTTTAGTTTCCTCCATGCTAAATAATGAATAGATCGTTATGCTAAGTTATGACAAGTAATGTACTACCATGGTAGTTGTAAAAAAATATGATGGACTATAAAGACTATAGTAAGTAATAATAATATGTAACTTCTTTATACGGAGTGCTTCTATGCTCTCCAAAAGTAAAAGGCACGTGGTTATTTCGTTTTCTGTCCAAATTCATCATGTTCAGATAGGTTAATATTGAAAACATAATGCACAAAATTAATAGCCCGAAATCAACTTTAATAAAGTTACTAGCAGAGCTATATATGGACCTCGTCTTTTGATTGCTTAAGAAAGTTACATAGGTGACAAAGTTAGTCAATCCTGGCTCTCCCACTAGCATAAATTGTGTACAAAACTGAAATTTTTTCATTTAATGGTCCAGAACTGGCGCTTGTAACTCTGTTTCTCCTTCCCAAGTGATTCTGAAGAAAAAGAAGGAAGAACCGAGGAGATGAGGCCGGAGTTGGAAGGGGTTGATGCCGTCGCCGGAGGTATTACTGGCGGCGGGGAGGTTTTTGTGACGTTTTCGCAGGTTTATCAGGTTGTTAGCGCTACAATTGGATCTCAGTTTTGGCAGTTGCAAGAGGGTGGTTCATCCAATGATGAAGATATTATCTTGGCGGAAGCGGCAGCGGCAGCTGCATCGAAAGCGGAGAAGCGTCCGCCCGTTTGGTCCGAAGATGTCTTGAAATTTTCTGAAGGTAACAAAGTTCAATCTACTAGCTCATCTACCTTCCGCAGATCCTTGCAGGTCTATGGTGATGCAATTGCGACGGGTTGGCAAGGACCGGTACCACCCCCTCGTTTGTCACCTCCGATGACGATGGGCGCTGCCATGGATAGAGCTTGCCGAATCCAGAAGACCGAGTCGGCATGTAGTAGTAAAAGTGCGACAATTTCGCCGGATGTGGCATCCATTCAAATTACGCCGGATATGGAACCCATCCAAATTATGCATGTCCCGTCCATTGCGTCGAATATGCCGCCCATGCATGATCTAGTTGTCTCTGGGTGCTTTGAGCCGGGCCCAACCGAACCTCATTTGCCTCCTTGCAACTCGGAACAAACACAAAAACGAGGGCTTCCTTGGCTTCGTTGTTTGCTTGGACGTCATTGGAGAGCGGCTCGGCAGATCGCAAAAAAGGATTCCGGTGGCTAGTCGGGAACAGCACACGGGGATTGGCGTTCGTACGTGGAGGCTCTTTGTCATCATAGTGATATGGTGTTTGGGCGGGATCGCGTAGGCGTGAACGAGCCCTTGGTCGGCTTCTACGGTGATCAGTCTTCCATCAGCGGAGGGGCGAGCGGCCCGGCAGCTGGGCATGATGGCGCGGTTGGCTCTGGTGGGAGTCATCTACCTGGCAGCGGAGGTGCTAGTAGAATAGGAGGCCAGGTTGTTGGGTCTCGGGGTGCTGCTGCCTTCGGTGGGGTGCATATTACAGGCGACGGTGGCAATGGTTAATTTTCTGTTAGCGGTGGGAGGCATCAGCCAGGCAGGGGAGGTGCTAGTAGCTTTGGAGGATAGGCTGCTAGGCCTGGAGGTGTTGCTGCCTTCGGTGGTGCGCATATCCTAGGCAGAGGTGGCACTGGTCAATTCATGTTAACATTGGTTCTGGTGGGCAAGTTGGCTTCGGTGGGGGTCAGACCCAAGGCAATGAAGGTGTCGGACGATTTTGATCGATGGTGGTGCGGTGGAAGCGATCAGAGGGTGGCGGCGCTTTCGAGCAACAAGCTTTCAGCTTTTTGGTGTTGGAGGCATTAATCCTAATCAGCATCAAGCTCGGGTGCTTAACAATGGCCGAGGGAGGGTCAGAGGCAGCAGCAGAGGCCGGGGTCGTGGCAGGTTCAGAGGGGGCTTTCATCATGTCAACATCGGTTCCGCAGGTACTATTTCCAATGTTGTCTGCTTTCGATGCAAAGGGAAGGGGCATGGAATAGCAAGTTGCAGTGCAATCTTATTGTGTGATATTTATGAGGGCGATGATCATTTGGCAAAAAAGTGCCCGTTGCTGCTGATGCTGAGACCTATCGCTAACTTGTGTGGGTTTATGCTGATGGGTTGGGGTTTTATCACATCTCAACATCTGGGTCGAAAAAGTTGAAGAAAGAGAATAATAAGATAGGGCTTGTTAAGATAATGGGTGATCAACTGTCAGAAGACCTCCTGATTGCAGAACTGAAAAGACTAAATCCAATGAATTGGCAACCGCAGGTGGAGATTCAAGGTGATAATGCTTTTTTAGTACATTTTCCAACCAGGCTTGATATGCTTCATATGTCTGCTATAGGTGAAGTGCACGTAAAGGAGCATAAAGTGGTGATGCAATTCGAGGAATGGAATTTGAAGCCAACGCCAAAGTATCAACTTCAGAAGGTGTGGGTTCATATTCTAGGAGTGCCTTTTGAATCTCATGACTTTCTAAGTCTTTGTGCTATTGGCTCGATCATTGGTATAGCATTGAGAGTGGACATTGAAAAGGTCCACAAGAAAGACTTGGTTTGCATGTTAGTGGGTGTTCTGGACATAGACGCCATACCTTCTAGTGTTGAGATTGTGGTTGGAGAATATGTCTACGACATTTTCTTCAAAGTTGAGGAAGCTGCGATGGATAGTGTTGACGAAGGAGTTCATTCGACAAAGGATCATGAGGGAGATGATTCATCGGGCCGAGGCAAAGATGTTGAGATGGAAGATAGAGATGCTAAGAGATTGAAGAATAACTCGAATCTGACATCTAATGCTCCTGAGAACAGCAAGAGACAGTCTACCTCATTTTCTAAGGGGACTTCTTTAGGACTGTTACCATCAGATACTGTCTGGGTAATATTGCACATATCGATGGTGTGTTTGCTCCGAGCCGAAGGGTGCTACAGTTAATGCCGGGGTGGGTGAATATTTTATGGAGGAAGCTCAGTTCGGGGTGACGGACGAATTAGTGGATGTTGAGGAAAGTTCCAAGGGGTAGTAATGTGATTCATATCCCACGGTAACGAGAGATGAGACCATGGCTAGTGGTGGCCTTGTCTCACATGCGGCCAAGGAGCCTTCAAAGGGTTCAGGTGTAGCTACGGTAAAGAATGATGTGCCCATGGCTGGTGGTGACCTCGTCTCACATGTGGTCAACGAGCCAGGCAACCCCTCGGTCGGGTCAGTCATTTCCGATGTCAAGCCAAGAGCTCCAGCCGTTTGTCTTGCTTCCAAGGCAATACCTTTGGTTGTTGAGGCAAGCGCACCTTCTAGTTGTACTGCTGCCGCTTCAGACAATCTCGTGTTGGCCGATTGCTTTGGAGTGGATGGGTTTGGGGAAGCCCAGGTGGTGATGGGTGCACCTGAAGACAAGCCCGTAGGACCAGTAATTGCCACTCCTATCATAGTTACCCAAGCAGTTGCTACTATTGCTAAGGTGGACAAAGTCCCTAGACTGTTTCATTACATGGCTAACAGAGGGAAGGGGGATGGCTCCGCGGGTGTCATGGCTACTTCAGATTCAAAACAAGAGGGGGCTACCTGGCCGGTGTTGAGTCGTGAAGTCAATCCGGTGGAGATTAGGCAAAGTGAGCGAATTAAGAAGCAGAAGTCCGGCAATGAAGACTTGGTACAAAAGGCTATGCGGTGAGCGCAAGTTCGTAATCTCGAATTTAACCCAAGTAAGTCTGGTAATAAAATTTCATTCATGTCTTTTTTCGATGAGCAAGTAGTTGAAAAGATTGCTAGCATTGGCATTTCCTTAGGAGTTGATAATGCAGAGATTGGTAGTTCAATTAATAGTCTTAAGTATCTTGAATTAGGAAGATTAAAAACAAAGGAATTGTAGATGTCGAGGAGATGGAGGATGAGATTCTAGATTATAGAGATATCTCAGCACTTAACCATTTTTGTATGATTTAGATGGAGACTTGGAGGATGACCAATCTGATTTTACTTTGGTGACAAATAAAAAGAGGTCGAAAAAGAAGAATTTTCAAAATAGGCCAATCAAATTAAAGTTAAAATGAAAGGTCTGTTTTGGAATAGCAGAGGTCTGAGAGACTTGGCTAAACATCGTTATATTTGTGATTTGGTTCAGGAACAACATTTAGATTTTATGGCCATTATTGAAACTAGTAAAAAGGATTTTTCAGTGGCTAGTCTTAACCATCTTTGTGGTGGGCGGGATTTTTTATGGCATTTTTCTTCGCCACAAGGTCAGTCAGGGGGGTATTCTTTTAGGGGTGGATCCTCGGGTTTTCGACGTTGGATCTATTGACGCTGGTGATTTCTATGTAAAGTTTCATTTAAAAAATAGAGAAGATGATTTCCAATGGGTTCTTGTGGCTATTTACGGTGCAGCTCAACCTCAATTCAAGGAAAAGTTCCTTAATGAACTTGTTCATGCCTATAGGAAAGAATTACTTCCTATTTTAATTGAGGGTGATTTTAATATCATCAGGCATTCGGGAGAAAAAATAATGATAATTTTGAGTATAGGTGGTCTTTCTTATTTAATGATGTGATTAATAACTTGGATTTAAGAGAAATAGCTTTATCTGGTAGACAATATACTTGGACCAATTCGTTAGATAATCCAACCTTTGAAAAGTTGGATAGAGCCTTAATGAATACAGATTGGGAGCATAAATTTCCTTTGGTTACAGTTATTGCTTTTGAAAGGCCTTTGTCTGATCACACGCCGTTGCTTTTAAATATGGGATCAACATCTTTTAGTGGAAGTCAGTCTTTATTTAAATTTGAATTAGGTTGGTTGTGTAGGGAGGGGTTTAGGGAGTTGGTGGCTGATGTGTGGAAAAAAATAATAGAGGTCATTCTGCCTTACAGATTTGGCAATGTAAGGTTAGATCTCTCAGACCATTTCTTCATGGTTGGGCTAAAAATATCAGTGGGACGTTTAAAAAGGAAAAGATAGAGCTTAACTTATTAATCGATGAGCTAGATAAAAAAAAAGTTGAGCTTGTGAGGGTGTCTGATCACGATCTTAATATTTAAAAAGGTGCTAATGAGAGATTGGCTCATCTTTTGAGAGAAGAAGAAATTAAGTGGTACCAGAGGTCCAAAGTGAAATTTCTTTTGGAGGAGGATAGAAAGACACTCTATTATCATTTGATTGCGAATGGGAAACATAGACGTCAAAGAATTTTTTCAGCTCGAACAAGAGAAAGGATTAATTTGGGGTGATGTACAATTTAAAAAATATATCACCAATTATTATAAAGGTTTGTTTGGACCATCCGAAGTTAAACATTTATCTATGATTGATACTGTTTTAAATGATATACCTCAAGTTTCGGAGGCGGAAAATAATTTCTGTACAGAATCTTTCATTGAAAAAGAGGTGAAGAAAGCAATTTTTCAAATGGATCATAACAAAGCACCTAGGCCAGATGGCTTCCCAGCCGAGTTCTATTAGATGTTTTGGGATGTCATTAAATATGACTTGATGACCATATTCCATGATTTTCATAGTTGCTCACTACCCGTTTTTAGTTTGAATTTTGGGATCATTACATTACTTCCCAAAAAAAAAACGGATGCTAAACAAATATAACACTACAGACCTATTTGTCTTTTAAATGTTAGTTTTAAAATTTTTACTAAAGTTGTTGCTAATAGGCTTTTGGGTGTAGCTCAAAAGCTGGTTAGACCGTCCTAGTCGGCGTTCATGCAAGGGAGATTTATTCTTGATGGAGTTATTATCCTTCACGAAACCGTCCACAAATTACATAAAAAGAATTTAGATGGAATAGTTTTCAAGGTAGATTTTGAGAAAGCTTATGACAAAGTAAAATGACCGTTTTTACTTCAAACTTTGAGGATGAAAAGCTTTTCTGCTAAGTGGTGCTTTTGGGTGGAAAGTTTAGTTAAAGGAGGGAGTGTTGGAATAAAGGTCAATGATGATCTTGGTTCCTTTTTCCAAACTCAGAAGGGTCTTAGGCAAGGTGATTCTATGTCTCCTATTCTTTTTAACCTTGTAGTGGACATGCTTGCCATCTTTATCTCAAGAGCTAAAGAAGCAGGCCTTATATCAGGAGTAGTTTCTCACTTGATTGATGACGGGTTGTCAATATTATAGTATGCTGATGACACGATCCTCTTTTTGAATAATGATTTGGAACAAGCAAAAAATCTCTAACTTATTCTTTGTGTCTTTGAACAATTATCGGGTTTAAAGATTAATTTTCATAAGAGCAAGATTTTTTGTTTTGGTTCTGCCAAAGTAGTTGAACCACAGTTTACACAATTATTTGGTTGTGAAGTGGGTGATTTTCCTTTCAGGTACTTAGGTATCCCAATTCACTTTAAAAAGTTAAGGAATAGTGATGGGAAAGTGGTTGAGAATAGAATTGAGAAAAAACTTAGCAGTTGGAAAGGAAAAAATATGTCTGTGGGGGACGGTTAGTACTTATTAACTCGGTACTCAGTAGTCTGCCAATGTTTATGTTTTATTTTTTGGAGGTTCCTAGAGAGGTTCTCAAAAGACTTGACTATTATCGATCTAGATTCTACTGGTAGAGCGACAGTCATAAACGTAAGTATAGGCTTGCTAAATGGAGTTTAGTTTATTTGCCCAAAGAGCATGGCGGTCTAGGCGTTCAGAACATAGACATAAAAAATAAAAGCTTGCTCGGGAAGTGGTTATTTAAGTTTCTTAATGAAGAAGGTGTTTGGCAATCGTTGCTAACAAGGAAATATTTGGGTAACAAGAGTCTTTCGCAGGTGGTTAATAAGCCTGGGACCTCCTATTTTTGGTCAGGTCTTATGAAAATTAATGATCAATTTCTTCGCTTTGGGTCATTCCAGGTTCAAAATGGAATGCAAACTATGTTTTGGGAAGATATTTGGTTAGGAGATTCTCCACTGAAATGACAATATACACTTCTTTATAATGTGGTAAGGAGAAAGGATGATACAGTGGCAAATATTCTGAGATCGGATCCTTTAAATATTTCATTTCATAGACCTATTATTAGGCCTAAGTTACATGATTGGATGAGTTAATTTTGAGAATTTCTAATTTACATTTAAGTTCTCAAAAGGATGTCTTCAAGCGGAATTTAAATAAATCTGGACTGTTTACGGTAAAATATCTATATGGGGCGCTAATTAGCAATTTTCAAGTCCTCATTAGAAATTTCTTTTGGCTAATTAAAATTCCCTTAAAAGTGAAAATTTTCCTTTGGTATCTCAAAAGAGGGGTAGTTTTAACTAAAGATAATCTGCTTAAAAGAAATTGGAGGAGAAGTAAACAATGTTGTTTCTGTATTAAAGAAAAAACAATTCAACATCTTTTTATTGACTGCCCCTTTGCACGTCTTGCATGGTGGGTTGTTCAATATGCATTTAATTTATCTCCCCCTGTGAGCATAGTACACATGTTTGGGAATTGGTTAGCCAGTATTCCAACAAATCTAAAGTCACAACTCCTGGTGGGAGCTAGTGCCTTATGTTGGTCTATTTGGTTATGCCGGAATGATGTTATTTTTAACAAAAAGATGGTCACTAATCCCTTGCAGGTTATCTTATTGTGTGGGTTCTGGCTGAGTGCTTGGGCAAATTTACAGAAATCGGCCCAGAAGGAATACATGTTGGATGGAAGCCTAAGGTTGGAGTTTGTGGCGAAACAAATCCTCAATTCTCATGGGTGGCAGCTTAGTCATAGGATTTGCAATGATTGAGTTTAATTTTCATTCATCTGGTGGTTGTAAGGCTTCTAGCCACTTTTAATAGCATTGGTTATTTTGATACTCATGTCTCTTTAATAAAATGGGCTATGTGCATCCTTGATGCAGAGGCCGGGAGATATTTTTTCTCTTCCATTATCTAAAAAGAACAATGCAAGCAAACTATTTGGACAATAATACTTATTACATCTTCAGGACAATATAAAATGTATGTACTAATGTACTAATATAATTTATTGTGTGTCAATTAAATGAAAATCTACACTAACTTCACAATTCCAACAATATATTTCTTTGCTACATCAAACTAATTAAATCTCTTGACAACGATATTTGAAAAACTTATATTATGAAAGCACAATTAGCCCCGCTGCATCACGCGGGAGGTTCAGCTAGTTGAGTTTAATAGGAAAGCGTAGATAGGTACCTGCATGCATCCGAAGGTGAAGTGTGAAGTGTTTAACAGTGTATTGAAATGTGTTGTTTTGTGCGGTAATGTTTAGCTCCTAATTTCACCATTTGGACATCATGTAAAAATTGCTTATATGTATAGTAGGCTGATTGTTTCCAATAATCTGGAACCTTAGACGGTTTTATGAAAAATTGACATTTTATCCCCTTGCCCCAACTCGAACTGGAGCAAAGAGTTCACTTCTTGAGTTTGAGGGAGAGATAGGGTTAGGGAGAACACATGAGAGGCTTGAGTGCCACCAAATCCACCAAATTTGTGAGAGATTTGGGGATCTAAAGCCTCTGCATTCTTGTTGGCTTCCACCTATTGTTTTGCTTCATCTATATAGTTGATTATGTTGTTGTTGTGAAGTTTGGACAACTTGGTATATGTAGGTTTGAATCAAATGTGGGTTAGGGAGAGACATGAGAGGCTTGAGTGTCACCAAATTTGTGAGAGATTTGGGGATTTGAAGCCTCCGCATTCTTGTTGGCTTCCACATATTGTTTTGCTTCATCTATATAGTTGATTATGTTGTTGTTGTGAAGTTTGGACAGCTTGGTATATGTAGGTTTGAATCAAATGTTGCTCTTTTGTTTATGTAGATTAGGTGTTCGGTAAAATACTTGTGAGTAATTAGCTTGCTAATCTTGTCATTTCCGCTGCCCCTCTGTGCTCACATATTGTCTCAGTAAATAGCAAGGTAAACTCTTGTTGGTGATATCTAAGAGCCCTATGCTTTCCACTCATGCACTTGCTTTAATTTGCTTGCATGCCTGTATGAGCCAAGATTGTCTACTAGATACTGGATACCTTTCACGAAATGTTCAGAGCATCTCACATCAGATCGAGGTCCTCACATCAGGTCCGTCCCCATGGCAAAGCGGTTATTTAGTTCGTGATTTCCTTTCGGCGAAGCAGATAGTTCACAATTTCATTTCTTTTGTTCCCCATTTAAGGTAAATAGTAGTTGAGGAAAAAAAATGCTACTGCTCATGTATGCAATATGCTACTTTTTCAGTATGTGTGTTCCTAAACATACTAATGTTTTTGCAATCTACAAATAGTTTCAGTGTCGATATTAAGTTCCAAGCTTCGTGTAACCTGGTTATACAAAGAATATTGCTTTGAGGCAGACATCCTATCCACACAAATTAATCGGACACCTCTACTCTAGTCCCAACAGCCCCGCTCCCCCTTTGTCTCTCTCTCTCTCTCTCTCTCTCTCTCTCTCTCTCTCTCTCTAGTCTTCCCCACATCACATCCACATAGGCCAAACCTCCAAATCCAATCTAGGTCTGCTGCTCTCAACCCAAGTCCTATATCCCCTGCCTGTAGCAAGATCAATTGCCGGCATCCTTCTGGCCATGTTGCTTTGTTGCTGTGGTGCCACCACCATTGGTGGTAGTTTATCCCTATGTGTATCTCTCCCCAAGTCCAAGCCCCTCTCCATGTCCTTATCCCTTCTAGATATCTTTGGCTTGGAGAGTAGAGGCTGCCACGGCAGCACGTCGAACGAAGATTAGAGGATCTGAAGTGACAAACAACGAGCATGAGGAGTGGGGTGATGTAGGCGCCAAGCAGCATGATCAACAAGACGGTGTAGAGTGGGTCGGTGGCGAGGCACCATGCCGTTCTTGCCCCCATCAGATCCGTGTGTTCCGATGATGAGGTCGGTCAGCTCATCATATGAGCTAAGCTCCTCACACTGTCGTATTCCTTAGTTCTCCTAGTATGCTTTTGTTGCAAACATTTCTCAAATTTGTTGCACACACTATCCTCATTACTACAGAAAGTGATTTTATTTGTTGCAATGTTTCTTTCTCAAATCTTATAGAAAAATGTATTTTTTTTGTAGCAGTGGAGTGATTGATTTGTGGCATCGTGTCTTTTTTTTTTTTGAGGTTGTTATTTTGTTACTCCGGTTGTTGTGACTGTCTTGTTGTAATAGAAAGGGCATTTGTTGAAAGCTCATAATCCATCGTTGTTGTTGTGCTTCACGATTTTTTGTTGCAACAAATCGAGTTTGAGCAGGTTCTCCATTATATGGATTTGATCCAATAATTGGGGGCCAAGTTCTTCCCAAGGTGATTTGGTGTTTGATGCTCAATTTTTTAAATCAAATGATCCAATTAGATGTATGCTGTAAAGAAATTTATGAGGAAGGGAGAGGCGACGCTCATGAGGACAAAGGGGGCACCTCTGACCTAGTGATAGGGTTTTTCTGTTTCGTCATGAGGAGATCGAACAGTTTCTTCTGGGCTCGTTGGAAAGATCCAATGACAGAAACAACATATGGCACTAGTGCTCGGTTTAGATGTCCGAGCACTAGTTGCTCCCTTATACAAATGAAGCTCTTACAGACCGTCCAGATTGTTTTCAAAAGTGGCCTGAATTGTAGTCACTCTTCACTTGTTAACAACTCAATATTTGCAAGTTGTGCAATACTTAATATATATGAATATGATCATCGTTTGTCTAACAAAGCAATGTTGGTACTGTTGTGAGGGGTCACTTTTGCAAGAAATTTGCTATAGGCTTGTATCTCATGTTTGTTTCTTGGATAATCGTAGCGCTCTTACGTCTGATAGGACCGTTCGTACACTCTACATCCTTATCTGCTTCGAAAGCGCCTCGTCCACCCATTCCTCCGTGACTCCCCTAGCTCTTCTTCATCTTCCTTTCATCTCTTTTCTATTGATCTCCTCCTCTAGAGCTTTTCTCTCTGGCTCCTTTCTCCCTTCGACCGACTGGTTCCCACCAACACTCTGCCGCCGCACCAGTCGTGCCTACGCCACCACCATTGGCGGCCGTGCCGCCTCGGCTCGACTGCGCCGCCATGCTGCCTCCCGTGGGCGCCACCTCTCTCCCGGCACAGCCACAACGCCCGAGTTGCTCCACCCTCGGCCACCTCATCCGCACGTCACTTCGGTTCTCCCACACCTCTACCACACCTCGTCGGGCCGTGCATCGCCTACGCTAGTCGCCGTGCTTCTACGTCATTTCCTCAGACATTTTATTGCAAGGCTTCAAGCTACTTTTACCAGTTTTGGTTACTTTGGTGCTTTAAATCCTTTAATAAAATTATAACAGCCCAAACTTGGGTTTGTATTTAAAATGTATAAAAATAAGTAGTATTTAAAACTTTTTATGCGTCATGTTGTTATTTGAATTTTCTGGATTTTCTTTCGAAAGTTTTGTTGACTTTGAAAACCTATTGCTTCAATTGACTAGAAGCATAATCCTTTAAAACTTTTAAAACAAATTTTGTGATCATCCTCTGGAAATATTTTTCCTAGGTTCTGGATCATCTTAGTAACTCCTCTGAAAAATTTCATAATTTTTAGATTTTATTTGCTAGGTTAAAAGGGCTAGTCAAATCAATTAGATCCTTAGTCAAACCTTAGGGCAGGACCTCGAGAAATTTTTAGAGAAAAATGCAATACATGAAAATCTCTAGAAATTTTAGATAAGGTTAACCTTAGAGTCAGGAACCTCCTGTAAAAATTTTGGAATTTTTGGAGTTGTACAACTCTATGTAAAAATTCCTCAAGGACTTACCTTTTGTTTTCTAAAAACCAACCCGCACTGTTCCTTAGGCCCGAACCCAAACCTCCCGGTTGAACCCGACCAACTTCCCAATCGGACCAGGTCCGAAATAGCGCAAAGTAATTTGGACCGTTAGATTTGATATCAACCGTCCAGATCAAATGGGCCGTTTGGACCGTCCAAACAAACGCGCAATCTGGGCCGCTCAATTTTGATCGGACCGTCCAAGCAAGCACGCGCACGCACCATCAGATCTTGATCGAACTGACCTAATCAAGTGGGCTGTTCGGACTGTCTGAATGACACACTCGATCAAGACCGTCCATTTCCGATCGGACCATCGAAATATTCCAACTCTTGTTTGTTTCGCTGACCGGTGGGCCCCGAGCGCAGGGACCTTCATCCACCTCGCGCCCAGGCGCTCCAGCGCGGCATCGCGAGCCCTCCGCCACGCCGCCCACCATTTCTGACCATCTTGCCCATGGTTTTCCACAGCCAACTACTCCGGTCGCATCGCCTGGTCACACCGTACCCATTCCTTCTCGTGCGAACCCATCCCTGCCCGTACAATGTTGTGAAGCTCTGCCGGATTGCCCATGGCTGCCCGAGCTCCACCTCGTTCATCTCCACCGCATTGTCTATAAAAGGGCATCCCTGAGCTGAATTTCATCTTTTCCAAGCTTATGCGCTCACTCACTCCTCCTCTCATCCACTCAATCGAGCTCTAGAGCTCGAAGAGTGGAAACCCTAAAACGACCGTGCTCCACCGCCTCCATTGCCGATGAACTGAAGGGTTCCTAGTCATTTCTATCGGGTCACTTTGTGTTCTACTGCCCTAGTATGCTTTTCCCTCATTCAATTTTGCCTTTGATCCTCAGGAACGACCGAATCAAGCCTTCTTCTTCGTCTCCGGCCGAAACCATCGCTCCAACCCCGCCGGTGATTCACTACGTTTTGAACTAATCGGCTACACCCGGAGCATTGCCCAAGCACCAGGAAGCTTCTCCAACCATCGTCGGGTCTTCTCCTTCGGCCACGCCTCTTCTCCACGCATGACCGACCACGCCGCCACAGCTCACCATCGACAACACATCTTCGACCATCTCTGGACCTCCACGTCATTCCGCTAGACTCCTAGTAATCCCTAGTTGCTATTGCGCGCATTAGACCGTCATGAGCATAGCTCGTTTACCTTGTCGCCTTTTGCTGTACCTGCTCCGCTGCTCATCGCCGGTGCGCCACCGTGTTGAGCCACCTCAGGCCACACCATTGGTGCCGATAGGTGCGCATTAGTACATAGGTTCTATTTTTGGCACTCATTGGCGCTGTCGAGCTCCGCATTGCCGGCGAGTCGCGCGGGCGCTCGCGCCACCGCGTGGCACAACGATGACGGCACTGTAGCACGTCATCACCATGCCTAATCCTGGCCATTTTCTCTATTTAAATCATCAACTGTTTAGTTAGTTCTAATGAATCACTAACGTGTGGGACCGAGTCATTAGTTTAAAAGAAAACTTAAATCAAAACGTTTTCTTGATAGAGTCTATGACATGCGGCCCCCATAGCTTAAGTGCATAGTAAAACCACCCATGAACCCGTGCGCCACATGTATAGACCATTGGTCTATGCACTGTGCTCGTGAACCCTTTCACTGACAATGGACCCCATATGTCAGTTTAACCGAAAATCAAATGTAAAATAGAAAGTACGTCTTCAGTTATGAGGAGAATACGTTTTCCTTTTGGGAAGGCACAAACCTCTTTGGAACATACGTGGGAATACGTTTTCTCCACTGGAAAGTGTATTTCTCAATTTTTATTTGATTTCCTTAGCCGAACTGAATTAAAACCTTAATAACTTTTGCTAGGAAACTCCAAATTGAATGAAGCTTGTCTCTAAATTCTCTAAAATCATAATCTACCTATTTTGTAAAAATATTTGTTTTTAGTTGCTTTTTATTTTGTTGATTGTTATTTAATTCATTTCCGACTCTTTTTAGACGTTGATTATTCGGGTTATTTTTGCGACGATCAATCTACCATAACTCCAAAACATCAAGAGCAAGGCAAGAACCCCCTTTGATCACATTGATCCTAGTATTTTAATTATTGTACTTTGTGTTTGCAAATCCTATTATGCATGCGTGTATGTTTGTATAAAATTGCTATGTTTGTGAAAATAGGTAGTTGTAAATCCTACTTGCTGCATATGCCTTCTTGACATATTGATTTCTTACTGTTGTAGCCTTAAGAATATGTGTTAGGCACTATGTAATATCATTTGGGAATGCCGCTAGAACAATAGATTTTCCGAAAAATTGATAAAAGGACAATATGATAATTTGAGAATTTGGGTTTATTTTGAAAATGGTCCAGATGAGGTACCTCTGTTATTTTGTATGAAAACAAAATGGAAACTTTAGTCTTTAGACGCGGGCGAGTTATGTTGTATTCTGAAAGGGTGAGGATTGTAACTCACTAGTAGATAGGGTGGAGTTCTCGCCCATAGTCGATTAAGGACTGAAGCCAGCAAATCCGGGACTAAGACCTAATCGTACAACCGTATGTGCTAGGATGGGGTAGCCGTAGCTGACTAAGTTATCAAAATATTAGCCTTGCACGACAGTAGGCAAAAGTAGTGCGTGCATTGCGGAAAGACCGGCATACCGACACAACTGCGAATGCCTCACTTCGACGGGTTTCCATCCGGGCGAAGTGAGGGACTTGCTCAACTGGTTTCTATCCGGGTGAGTAAGGCTCCTCATTCGATGTGTACTTTTATTATTATCTTCATTATTATTATTATCATCCTGACAGATGAGGATAAAGATTCGCAGGGCTAGTGCAAGGTTAGGACTAGATAATGTAAAGGCTACGTCGCGAACTCTAGGCTGCTTACCTTTGGCAGTGAGCAGTGATATAGAGATGTTCCAGGCAACTGGAATACCGCGTACTATGGGTAAAGTTGTACACCTCTGCAGAGTGATAAACTATTCGAATAGCCGCGCTCACGGTCATGGGCATGCTTAGTGCGGCTGGTATGGCGGTAGCTTTGCTTTTAAAACTGTTTTGTCACAAAAGATTAGGGTAATAATATGGGGTTTTTCATTTGTTGAGTTAACTGCCATTTTATGGCCTTGTTGCTAGGTCTATAGCGAAACTGTCATTTCTATGACTGATTTGCTATTTCTATAATATGACTGCCATTTCTATGTGGTTGAACATGAATTTGTCAGTGCCATTTCTATGGCGGAATATTGATTATATTTTTGCTTACAACCGATTAGGGTTGCAAGTGTTGTTGTTATTTGTTCAGATACTTTACTTACTGTCCTGTACTTACTTTCTTACTACTGCTCTTTCAAAATTCCGTTGCAAATTACTACTTATGATTATTGCAAATAAACCTGGCTTTGAGCAAAATGACTTGTAAGGTAGAGCTATTCATTTGACAGCCTTGCATCTAATATGGATTTTGCGATACACTACAGGTCTTGCTGAGTACATAAGTACTCAATCTTGCTATTGTTGTTGGTTTAGAATTTGCAGATAAGTCGATACCAGACGACGAGTTCCTTACACCTAGCACCGAGGGGTTCAGTGAAGGGTCTACTTAAGCCATGTTCCTTGTCGGTTGTCTAAGGGATCAGATAGGCATGTCGCTGGACTTTTGCTACTATTACTATGTCTTTCGTTGCTATTTACTTATCTCTGATGACTGCTTTTATTTGGCCGGTCGGCCGTTGTTTGTAATAACTGTTGTAATAGCTTAAGTAGAATACTCCATTTTGCTCTACTTTAGTAATGTGACTGTATGGATGTGATGTCAAATGTTGTGAATGTGTGTGCTAGCCTTTAATCCTGGGACTAGCATGGTATACACATAAGATCTTCGGGTATTCCACGCCCGGAGGTCTGACAAAAATGGGCTATATGCATCCTTAATGCAGAGACCGAGAAATATATTTTCTCCAGTTATCTAAAAAAAAGCAACATGGCGTACATGCCTTTGTTTCCAGAACAGAAGGCTGAAGGTTCCGAAAAGAAGTATCAGGGCCGTTTGGTTCAATTCCAGAGTAAACCTTACCCAAAAAAATTATAATACCCTTGATTCTAAACTTTGGCATTTCCATATACCTATAGACAAGATTTAGGAAGATTCTTGCTAAATTTTTTAGTGTGGTTTTCTCACGTGTACATGAATATGGGCACATGGATACCGCACTTTTAGATACCCTTGATTCTAAATTTTGGCATTTCCATATGCCTATAGACAAGATTTAGGAAGATTCTTGCTAAATTTTTTAGTGTGGCTTTCTCACGTGTACATGGATATGGGCACATGGATACCGCACTTTGAGATATGTGCGTGATTATTGTGGGAATTAGGAGAGAGGGTGATTATCTGGTACATTTTCCCGCAAACACTCTCTCTCCTCACCTCCTTTTCTCTCTCTCCTCACCGCTCTCGTTACCGGCCGGAGGCGCTCTCTCTCTCTCTCTCACCAGCTTTCACCGGCTTCTTCCCAAGCTCTGACGGCTCTCCTGACCGAAGACGGGCAACGAGTAGCCTAGCTGCGGAGCACAGATCCGGCAGTACGCGGCGTGCGGCCCGTTAGGATGGATTCGTCGCGGAGGCGCGAAGCCCAGATCCGGCAGCGCGGCGTCCGCAGGATGGATTCGTTGGCTAGCCTGTTCGGCTAGCTCCCCAGTTTCTTCTCTGTCACCGGATCCTCATCGTCGTGCCCTCCGTCGCCGGCTTCTTCATCAACTCTGGCCGGTGAGGAGACAAGGCACGACCGGATCTGGACCCGATGCGGCCGGATGACGCGGACGAACAGCGGGCGACACCGTTTTTTGGTTCGCGCTCGCCGGCGTGGAGATAGAGAAAGGGAGAGACAGACGAGGGGTTGTTGGTTTGCTACCTCGTAAGTCAAATCAGATATTATTAACGTCGACAAAAAATAATTGTTGTTTGATTTGATATTAAACAAAAATTTAGTATCGCTAATGAAATCTAATGTCACAGGCACGCAATCTGAAGGTGAGAAAATCGCTCACCAAAAGTTTGATAACGCCAAAAATCCAAAGCGAGAAAATTGCTCATCAAAAGTTTGATAACGCTAAAATTTGATTTAACCACAATCCAAACAACGCTTTTTTTATTAGTATTTGGCTTTACATGGAGAGACAAAAAAATGCAGAGTTGTTTTTTCGTGTGCAAGAATCTTGGTGCATGTTGGTTCGTGTAGATGGTACATATACATGTAGTTTTTCTTTTTTATCAAGTTTTTGGCTAAAACATGGGAGGCAAAATTGTTAACAATAATTTGGTCAATGACATGTGAGCCTAATATAGACAAGCCAACCTCTCGGTTGTCAAAGTTTTAGGTTTGCTTTGCTACTAAAGATTTTGGTTGCATCCATGATTTGACCACGACCCATATCAATATCAGTGTGCCGTGGTCCGCAACACTGGGGAGTGCGTGTTACGAAACAGAGCGAATGAGTTAGCTGAGTTTGGCGACCAAAAACTTTGTTCAGCTATCCATCTACAGGCATGCATGCTAAGCTAGTATCTTCATAAATACCGTCCTCAGTTCGACATATTTCAACCCAGATAGTGACATACAGATCCTTCTACGTTTTATTAAGCATTGCTGCAGTTACAAAGGGAACTTCGTAAGATGGGCAGTAATATTCTTAACTAGCATCGTAATGTAGTACATATATTTTAACACGGAATTGGTGCTTTGCGCGATATCTCGTGTACATGTTGTACAAGATTGACAGGGCACTTCAAAAAATCATGTTGGAAAAATGACGAATAAAACGTGTGTGTGTACATGACACGGCGGAAATACTTGCATGGCAACCTAGCTTTCATTGTCTGTACATTTTTTTACCCAGCTATATTTTTCAATAGAATAGTTGTATCGGAAGTGCTTTGGTGGGATTTAAAAGCGAAATGCACAAATTTTGAAGCAAATGGACAGCTTAGTTTGCAACCATCCTATAGTCTACTATTGAGCATATATGTAAGATTTGTACAACTTAGTTTTTAGAAAAAGCGCATAAATGCTATTATAATAGTATATTTTCTTGTTGATCCACCGGTTTTACTAAAATGTGTCCCAAAAGTGTCCACCATGCAAACCTGAAGTTTTTGGCCCATTTGGAACTGTTTAGCAACGAAATTGTAAATCTAGCCTCCTTCGGAGTGAAATGCTAAAAATGGCACCGCATACGCACCAGCATGCGACATGTGTCGCCTGTCGCCACGCGTGGCATGAGCCTGTTTGCGCCCCCATGGCACTACCACCTTGCTCTCGTGCCCCTGAGGAGCGGCAGCTCCCTGCCGCGTGCCCGGGCCCGTCGTCCCCTCGCTGCCCCCCTGCCGTGCCCTCAGGAAGTTGCAGCTCCTTACCACACACACTCGGGCCCGCCATCCCCTCGCTGCCCCTGTCGCGCCCCTGAGACCCTACACCTGTGTGCCGCGCTGCGCCTCCCATGCCTTGCAGGGAATTAGGGTTTGCACCCAGTGTTGCAACGGATTAGGGTTTGGAACCACACTATTGTTACTAGGGGTATTGTTCGCCGAAACGATTATTTTCGAAAAACAGAACGAAATAGAGAACAATTTGATAATTAAATTTGGAAGATGAGATCTCAACTCTGACAATAAGACTTCATAATGTAGATATGAATTACATGGCGTGCAGGGTTTGGTTACGTGCATTTGGTTGTCGCCGTACTTGTACGGTAGAAATGACAACATACACGAATCATCAACCCGATGTACATGTAGGTTACATGTGCGCCTTTTCGAATCGGAAAAACTGATCAATTGAAAAATAGTCAGTCTTGAGGGCCCATTGATGCCTTTCCCTTGTCTCCTGCAGACCTACAGGCGTAGATAGTCCCGAAGGCAGCTCTGTACTGGGCTTCCAGGAGCTCGTCGGAAGTAATCACCCGCTTAGTAGGAGTATCAAGGACAAATGGTTGTTTTTCCTTGTCCAAAATCAAGGCCTTCAGTGGTTGTTCTCGATGAGTTGGGGGGTCTTCGGCACTACCTGGTTTCTTAGGCACCATCGTCGCCTTTCCCTTATCTTATCGCTCTTGGCCAAGTAAGGTTTCCAACTGGTGAAATTATCAGGTGGCATCGTGTAGTTCAGCATGTACTTCTATTGGATGAATGCCCTATCATACTTGTCCGAGCCATCGATCCATTGGAAGAAATAGCAATGTTCTGACGGCTGTGATTATGCACAGATAAAGTTAGCGATATGTGAAATTTTAACATGCAATGTGAAAAAATCGATGTGTGTGAGAGATTCTCTTACGTAGATATCCCAGCACGTGTAGTACGCCCGAACGGCGGTCTTCGGGTGTGTTGACTAAATGATATGTGCCTGGTTACCGCAGTCGCACTAGGTGCGTGGAAACTACAGGTAGGTTCTCACCTTCCCAGCAAGCCACTTCCAGTTTTGCATCATCTCCCCGTAGCCTGACATATCCAAGCAAAATGTATTGATCTCCTGTACCTCTCTTCTCCCTCATTTTTCTCTGTTACGAAATTAGTTAGAGTGGAGTGTTAGCTATCATGGTGCAGCATACCCTACCTACATAAGCGGCTAGGGTGTACTGTTGAGAGGGGTAAATTATGGCGAACGATGATGCACTCACATCGGTGACGAAATCTTCTCGACCGCACAAGAAAGTTATGGTGAATGGCGTCTACTCCCTACAAAAAGCTAGAGCGAGCTGTCATTTTAGTCTGAATAGGTGGCATGATAGGGTGTGGTCAATTCGATTTGAAAAGGTGGGATGGCTGGTGAGTGATGACTACTCACTATGAAAAGCTCGTGTGGAGTGTCATTTCAATTTGAAAATGTGGCATGGCCGGGTGTGGTCCATTTGGTTTGAAAAGGTGGGATGGCTGGTGAGTGATGCCTATTCACTGTGAAAAGCTGGTGTGGGCTGTCATTTCGATCAAAAAAGGTGGCATTATAGGGTGTGGTCCATTCAGTCTAAAAAGGTGGGATGGCTGGTGAGTGATGCCTACTCACCACAAAAAAAACTAGTGCGGGCTATCATTTCAGTCTAAAAAAGGTGGCATGCAGGGTAAGTCACTTCGGTCTTAAAAGGTGGCATGACACGTTGTGGTCAATTAGGTCTGAAAAGGTGGGTGGCTGGTGAGTGATGTCTACTCATTGTTGAAAGATGGCATGAGTTGTCATTTCGGTCAAAAAAGGTGGCATTGTAGGGTGTGGTCAATTCAGTCTGAAAGGTGGGATGGCTGGTGAGTGATGCCTACGAGCTGCGAAAAGCTAGTGCGGGTTGTCATTTCGGTCTAAAAATGTGGTATGGCAGAGTGTGGTTACTTCGGTCTGAAAAGGTGTCATGACTGGGTGTTGTCAATTCAATCTGAAAAGGTGGGAAGACTGGTAAGTGATGCCTACTCACTAAGAAAAGCTGCTTTGAGTCGTCATTTCAGTATGAAAAGGTGGCATGACAGGGTATGGTCTATTCGATCTGAAAAGGTGGGGTGTCCACTCACTGAGACAAGGTGGTACGGGTAGTTATTTCGGTCTAAAAATGTTACATGACATGGTGTGGTCACTTTGGTCTGAAAAGTTGGCATGACATGCTGCGGTCAATTCGGTCTAAAAATTTGGGATGGCTGTGGAGTGATGTATACTCACTAAGAAAACTTTGTGAAGGTTTGTGTTGTCTTTTGGATCTGAGATTGTTGGGTCTACTAAGTACTAGTACAATGTAGATACTATATACAATCTGATTACATACGGACTGATACAAACTAAGTACATCCGTGATGCAAAGAAGTACAATGCTACACTACTGGCTAAAATATGGCTCACTCGTCTGAGCCGCCCTATGGCTAGTGTGTCCACGGCCTCGTCCTACGTTGAACATGATCCGTGGAGTACGTCAACCGGTCTGGAGAGCGCGTCTCTATGCGGAGAACATAGGGAGACCGTTGAGTTAGGTGAGTTGGTCCAACAAGCTGAGTCTGGCTAAGCTGGTCACCACCTGCAAACATATCATTAACCCACGCATGTAAGAATCCCCGAGCCATGGCCGCGCAGGTACGATGTACCAATGGCCGTGGATGCGGTAGAGCTTTGGCCGTGCTGGTACAATGTACCAACCACGCTTCAAGATCATCCAATCTGTATGACACGTGCGACAACTCGTTGACACAATTCCGCCCACCAGACAACCATCCCCTGCACCCTAGGGTGTGTCCTCCTCACTACCATCTGAGCTTGGATCGACGTCCTTGTCGGACACCTACTCAGCCCGCTGGTTTGGGAGAAACTCGTGGTAGTCAATGCGGACTGACCACCATTATCCCGCCCCCTCATTTTGAATAAAATTCTCCGCAAGTCTTCTATCAGAGTCTTCCTCGAAAAAAACACATTTGTGCTCCCATCTTCATGCACCGCTTGCGCTTCCTCGCTCCCACTGGCAACAACATCATCAATGTTTGCTGGCACCCTTTGTACGAAGTGCACATACACTATCGGTGTCCCGTATATCACCGCCTCGGGCTTCACAACAATTTGCATGTACTGGCCCATGCAACACTACCATTCATCTTGTGTAACTCCCATACGCCCACTGGCCCCACACAACACTACGTACCATTCACCTTGTGTAACTCCCATACGCTCTACCCTCCCTTATTAGTGCAGTGACCGCCTTGATGACAAGCTTCTTCGTTGTTGACTCCGTGTCGTACTCCCTCCGGATGCAACTCCTCTACTCGTGAATATTCATCTCATTTAGGCCCTCTGCTCGGACCACCTTAAATTGGTATCTTGACTTGACCAACCCACCAAGTCCACCCCGTACGAGACCATCACCAAAAAACATAAGCATGTCTTGCATGTTGGACATTACCCATGACCACAATAACCCAATAAACTTAATATCCATGTTTCCATAAATTTAGCTTTTTTTTTCTGCCTACGAATATAACTAGCTACCTCACAATTCACATATTTTCCTTATATAGCCAACAATCGTCTTAAACACATTCTTAACATTTAACAAAATTTTTATTCACAATCAGGTAAACAGTTTGCACTACTTATTCTATATTTCCGTACATCCCCAAAGAACCTAATCTTTGGTAATCCTTATCTAAAAATTTAACCTAGTCAATGGCCAATTGAAAAGCGACTAAATTGCAATAAAATATGTGCAAAACATTTTATTCGTAGACAATCACCCTAAATAGTTTGCACTACTTAATCCTACATCGCCAAAGCAACTAAACTTTGGTAATGCAGACCCAATTACGTTAACTAATCAATATGCCCCTAGTAAATTCTTGTGGATCATGTTTAATTATAGTTCATACATACAAAACAATTGTGCTAAACACATTTGCAACATGTACCATAATTTGTACTCAACAACCTAAACATTTTGCACTACTTAACCTACTTTTTCCTATGTCGCCAAACCAACTGCACTCGCATCATCCTATTCTAATTATGCTGCCTAATCAGTGTCTAATTAAAAAACTACTAAATTAATGATGACTATATTCATTATCGAAAAGATAATTAAACCCTAATTACACAGTTAATAATCATAATACATGCAGAAAAAAGTACCTCTTCTACAAGACCTTTGCTTGTAGGATTTTTTCTACTAATACAACCACTAAACGCTGCTCTAAACACTCTGAAATCCACACTAAAATCGAAAACTTTTTGGGCCGAATGGGATTCCTCTCGCTCACTCGCTCATCTGGTGTGGGAGATCAGAGCGAAATCTCGATTGCTCGCTCTTTTGGTGTGGGGGTTGAGAGCGACGCAGGAGGCCTTTTATAGCAGCGTGATGGCTACGGGTGAGCGAGCGGCACGGGTGGGTCAAGCCAATCGTGGCGCGACGCATATGCGTCGTCGAAGAGACAGTGACAGGATAGGGTGTGCGGGGGGCGCAGTGGGACACCTACAGGGAACTCAGGGTGTGGGAGGCATAGGGTAGCGACGCGATCGCGTGGCATGGGGCTGCAGTGTGCGTGGCATGGGCTGCAGAGTGCAGAGTCCCACGGGCGCGACAGGCCACTCTGAGACAGGCCATTTTGGCATTTCCCCACGAGGGGGGGACTATATTTACACATGTCAAACAGTGCAAAATGAGCCAAAAACTCTCAAACCTGTCCACATTTTGAAATAAAAAACACGTGCACCTGGTTTTGTTACCTTGATATGTCATGTCCATATGTAAACCCGGACACGGCTCAAGTATTGTCCTACCTGTGCCCCTAACACACCACGCAATCAAGACTAGTCAAACTTCAAATGCTTGCGTAGTTGCGTTCCCTATAAGTACTACAGGCCCGTACTTGAGGCTCTACAAGCAAAAACAAAACGACAGCGGCGAACACATCACGTAGAAGCCATGGTGAAGAAGCCTTCCTCCTTCCAAAAGCCTTTGGTCCCCTTTCGCCGCCTCCTCCGGCGAACCCTCTCATGCTGGCACCACCGCCGCTCAGTGACGGCAACGGCAAATACTCCAGCCGTACCACCAACGGAGAAGCTACAAGACCAAACGGTAGTGGTCGACGTGGAGGCGTGGCTCCTGAGGTCGCCGCTATCTACCTTCCCTTACTTCATGCTTGTCGCCGTCGAGGCCGGCAGCTTCCTTCGCGGCCTCCTCCTCCTGCTTGCGTACCCTCTCCTGTGCCTCGTCGGCCATGACATGCGTCTCAAGGCCATGGTCATGGTGTCCTTCTTGGGGCTGCGTGAGAAGGAGGTGGTCAGGGTTTGCAAGGCAGTTCTGCCAAAGTTCTTCCTGGAAGAGATGGCCATGGAGGGGCTCGAGGCGGTGAGGAAGGCGAGGACGGTGGTAGCGGTGACTGCTGCGTTTCCGAGGGTGATGGTGGAGGCGTTCTTGAAGGATTACCTCGGCGTGAACGCTGTCACCGGAAGGGAGCTCATGACGGTGGCGGGGCTCTACGTCGGGGTAGTCAAGGACGAAATGGTGGACATGGAGAGGGGTGGAGGTCCGGTTGGGGAGGAAATGGAGAACGTGATGGAGGGCAAGGTCGGCGGAGCTGTCGGGCTTGTTGGAGTGGGCAGCAGGATGCACCATCTATTTGCTCATTGTTGCAAGGTGAGTTTTAGACTTTTAGTTTATTATTAGAAAGAAGTAGGAAATTTGCCCTTGCTTGCAGTAAGGAGATCAAAAGATTCTAAAAAGAACTATCAGTTTTTTTTTGTGTGTGCAGGAGATCTACATAATCTTTATATAAGATAGGATAAAAGGGGCAATTACAAGTTACATTAAAATTCTTACTTGATGAAAGGCATGATATGTCTATTTTGCCAATAGGAAAGGTTATAATTTTCAGTTTGTAAATTTTACATGATGAACTGAAAGGAGGTCACCATAGCTTCGGAACCATGTATGGTTAATTAGATCAATTTGTTCATGGTAGGTAAGGAATTACATAAGAAAACTTAGTTCACAACAGCAGCATGCATATGAGCTATCTTAGCTAGATTAGATATGCCATCTTGTAGGAATGTTTCTCTAAAGTGGAATGAAGTAAAATATTAAATAGAAGCTCTATTAATTGCGACATCTATATATTTGTAGATGAAATGTTTCATACCAGCACCCTTTTAATTAGTTCAATTAAATATCTGGAACATCGAAAGAACGAATTTATGAACTAGCACCGCATATATAGAACACACAAACTGATGGTATTTTCTTGTTTCTTGTGCTATATCAACTCTATATGTAGACATCATCTAGACAACACTAAATAAAGCTTATATGATATACAGATCCTACGTGACTAATATAAGCCTATTGTACATACTCTAACACCTGCAGAGCAACTTAGCTATAGTTATCAGTGAACTCAACTCTTTCAATTATGCCTTGTATACGGTTGTAGTACAGTACGTACATGCACGTAACTTCAATTAATCATGAACGAGTCGCACGTATATATGACACCTACGGACATTTGAAGAAAAATAATATTTCTAGCTAGTGCAAGTCGCCAATATTTGGACTTTGGAGATGACTTGTAGAAAGGAAAAGAGTAGGCGGTGTTTGGTTAGAATTTGAGGCATGGGAGCATATATATCTCGCGCTCCAAACATGAGATCTAGATGCATACGCTCTTCTTAGTTGAAGTTAGGTGTCAACGAATACCTACCTATGTATCTATCGTGTGGGGTTCATGTTAGTTAGGTTCTCAAGTAAAGTTATTAATTTCTGGTACACCTCTAATTTTTAATAATGAATGTTGCTAGCTACATTTGCATCTCGATCTTAGGTGAAGCAGTTGAAGCCGGAAATATTACGGAACGCGCGCGCCCTCTCTAGTATTCGTTCTGTTTCTTTTCTTTTATTTTTCAATTAATGAAGTGTTCCTCTGTTTCTTAATGCATTTGATTTTAGACATCCACATTATCTTTAATTAATACACACTTTTTTACTGTTATTTTTCTAATTAGATGACAGTAAAAATTATAAAAACTTAAAGGTATGGAGTTATCTTTTTTATAAGAAATATATTACTACCATTTTCGTGTGATGAATGTAAGTTCTACTATGTATATTAGTGGTGAAGTTTCAAAATTTTGACAAAAATCATTCTAAAACGACATCTATTTTGTTGTTGTTCTCCTAAGAGAGTAACATCAAATCTAAATTGAAACGGAGGAAGTACCAGTATAATATATATCTGGGTAGATATACATGTTTGAGACTTGTAGGATAATCCTTATGAGCCTAGAGAAACAAATATACGTCTATCTGTACGTGTGCTTCACCTTTTTTTTGGTGAAGGAAGAATATAACTGTATTTTTTTGTGAATTTTTTTTATTAATTAACCTTTTTTTTGAATTTTATTTTAAAGTTAATCTCCGGCGCAATTTATTTTCAATTCTGACCCTGTTTGGTGATGCCACCACCCGTGACGTGACAAAATAACACTGTCACGCAACCCATTTGTGAAGGAAGAATATAACTGTATAGCATGCAACCCTTTACATATGTACAGCGTGGTAACAGAAAATCTTACAACAGGAAACCTACGCTGTGAGTGAAACGGACAAGAAGGCATGGCATCCATTGACGAGGGACAAGTACCCCAGGCCCTTGGTCTTCCACGACGGCCGCCTCGCCTTCACGCCGACTTTCTCCGCCGCGATCGCCATGTACACCTACCTTCCTTGGGGCATCTTCCTCGCCGTTTTCCGCAGCGTCGCATTCGGCCTCCTCCCCTACCGCGCCTCCGTCCCGCTAGCCGCGCTCACCGGCATGCGCTCCAGGCTCATCGCCGGCCCGTCGCCGGACGCCACCAAGAAATACCAGGCTGGCGGCCGCCTCTACGTCTGCAACCACCGCACGCTCCTGGACCCCATCACGGTCGCCGCCGGGCTTAACAAGCCCGTGACCGCCGTCACGTACAGCGTCAGCCCGGTCTCGGAACTGATCGCGCCCATCCGCACAGCGCGGCTGACCCGGGACAGGGACGAGGACCGCCGGCGCATGGCGGCGCTGCTGGCGCGCGGCAACCTCGTGGTGTGCCCCGAGGGCACGACCTGCCGCGAGCCGTACCTGCTCCGGTTCAGCCCGCTGTTCGCCGAGCTCACCGGCGAGGTGACACCCGTCGCGCTCGAGACGCGCGTTGACATGTTCTACGCCACGTCGACGAAGCCAGCGGCCAAGTGGCTGGACCCGTTCTACTTCATGATGAACTCGCGGCCGGAGTACCGCGTCGAGTTCTTGGAGCAGGTCGTCACAACTCCGCCCGACGGCGAGGAGGGCGACAGCGGCCACAGCCACAGCATCGAAGCGGCGAACCGGGTGCAGCGCGTGCTCGGCGAAGCGCTTGCGTTCGAGCACACCAGCCTGACGAGGAAGGACAAGTACATGATGCTGGCTGGGAACGAAGGGGTTGTGAAAGCGGAGAAGAAATAGAAAAGTTGTCTTGTGTTGTGTGGGTATTTTACTGTGCGGTTAGTTTTTGATGTTTTGTGTGATGTAAATATTTATTGCCATAATTTTTTCGGAAGTGCTAAAAATCTGTCGTGTGAATTTTTTGGTAAATCAGTCGAATTTCTGACCTTACGATGTGCTTAAGATCTGTGCGCCGGCCGACGAGTTCGTCTTCTCCAACGGCGGCTGCGACGAATTAGGACATGGGTTCATTGGATTAGGGTTAGGGTTCACCAGGATAGGAGTTGGGTTCACTGGGACCTGGATTTAGAGGGAGGCCAAGGCAGCAAAGGAACGGCAGTGGCGGTGCGTTGAGCCAGCGGTGGCACCACCAAACGCGGACGAGAAGGACGACAGTGGGTGGGGGTTGGTGAGGGGTGGTAATGACAGATCCGACAACGGATCCGATGGCAGCGAGCTGTCGGGGACTAGGAAGAAGATACGCCGACGGCTAGGAGGTGGCAGAAGGACGGTGGAAGAGGAAGGGGGTAGCGCCGGCGCCAATGGCGATGCTAGCAGCCGCAGCAGGAGGTGGCTCATGGGGAGGGTGGGAGGCGGCGGCTGGAGGGAGGAGGTGGGGTTAGGGTTAAGCTGTTGGTTTATATTAGAGATAGGAAAGATATCTAGGGCATTGGATCTCAATCCAATGGTCAAAATATTCGACTGTTTGGGCCAAAGGATAGTATGTATAGACAGATCCCTTTATCACTCCTTTGCACATGGATTGTTTTGTTGTATATACATTCGTTCTTGCTTTAATCTTTTGATGTGTGAAAATCATGTACATGTTGAAAATAATAAAGGAAGATTTTACATCCGGTTGTCCTTGTTCGGTTTTTACTATTTATGTTATTAGCTGAACTTTTATTAACTCCGTAAGTCGATTTTTCGAGCTTTTGAATTAGCTTTGAGATGTGCACGCGCCTAATTCTGTTTTTTATCCAATAATTAAAAAATGTAACTTGCACGTAAGAAAGACTGGTTGAGGAATCAAAATCCATTTTAATGTAGTTCGTAGTTATTAATAAATGTCGTGGTGACAGAACATATAGATGCGAACCAGATAAATTGGAAATAAAAGACATCGTGTTTATTTTAATGGCCACGGTGCGTTGTGGAAAATAACCACTATTTTGGAGTGTCCTCTAGCCAAACCACAATATTAAGTATCTTACAGCAAAATGCGACCATTTTACAATGTCCTAAAGCCAATCTTACGTCCATGTTTTTACTAGTAAGTGCTTTCACTTTCCATCCAATTCACTCAAAGTATGAATTGCAGAAAACATATTGTGATTGAATCAACATCCCACAAATCCACCTTGGGATATTTCTGCTGAGTATGAATGTGGGAATAAGATTTTGAGCATGTTTTTGAAATTTTTCCATAAATCAAATATTGAATTTGCAAACAATCAGCCGCTTGAAAGAATTTTCGAGAAAAACATAGACAAAATAAAATTCTGGAACAATTACACAATAAACTACACTATGTCAGAAGCCTTTTTGAAAAATTTCAAAACGCATTCCCTTTCCCGTCGTGCCTATTGGGCTGAATCCGCTCTGACCCATTTCTTTGCGCACCATCGCAGCCCAACGTAGCCCCATTTTTCCCTCTCGCTGATGGCGTGGCCCCACCGTCAGATGTCTTCATCCACCTTGCCTTCGTCTCCGTGCGCTAGCACGTCGCGCCTGCTCCACACGTGATCAGTTGCGACGCCGCCCACCGTTTCGCACTTCACCTGCTCCCGTCACCTCCGCCTGTGCCATGCGTTACCGCGCCTATGTCACCCACCCGCTTTTTCCCGTGCTGGCGGAGACGACAGAGCGCGCCCGCGAGTTTCTCACGCACTCGCCGTTCTTCTCACACCAAACCCAGATGTACTTAAACCCTAGCCATGTCCGTGTGCGTCGTCCTCGATGCCGGTGAGCACGCCTCCGCAGTTCCGTCGCTCTTGTGATCTTCTTCTTCCACGACGAGCGCGTCATTATGATCATTGAGCTTCACTCATCCTTCTTCTCTACTCAATGAAGCTTCTGGAGTCCCGTAGCACAATCGCACTACTTCATATTTGTCTCTAGCGTGCACCCAGATCTGGACCAATGTGTTCCCGTCACTTCGATGAGTTTGAGCTCAACCCGAGCGCGTCACAGCGTGTTCCATTTCCTAGTGATGATATCCCCCTACTTAACCTCATTTATCTCGCAGTGGATCAAGCCCTTGTGCCTTTTCCCCATTTCCGGCCACCGCCGCCATTTCCGTTGATCTCTGCTAACTCGGTGAGTCCCTATTCAATTCCTTTCGTCATCGTCATTGTCAGCATGTCTTTGAGCTATTACGCACCTTCTTGTAACACCTTCAACACCGAGATGCACCATCACCGTGAACCTCCCCTGCGCCGCCGCTGCTCAACATCAACAAGCCTCTCCGGTTTGCCCCTGACCTCATTAAGGTCATTTTATCCATCCTTGTACCACCTTGAAGCTATCCCCGTGCTTAATTTCAGCCCAATTCCGCCAAGGAGCTCGATCACCGTGCAAATTGACGTTGCCGCCGCTATTCACTATCATCAACCGCCCCAAATCGTCTCCGACCTCACCATCTTCACCTTCGTGATCGTGGTGAGCTCCGACCTCACCATCTTCACCTTCACTCTGATCGAGGTGGTGAGCTCCTAGCTGAACATAATAATATGTTTGATGAGATGAGGGCATCTCTACCTTTCCATGTTCACAAGAGCAAGATATCACTCTAGAATTGCCTGGCCCATCTGCCAAGGAAGGACAATTACAAGGAGGAAAAGCCCATGCGTGCAAAAGGCCCAAGGTGTGAAACTTCAACAAGAGGTGAATTCACTCCTAGACCGGTGAACATAATAATATGTTTGATGAGAATTTTATCACGACTCGGTGCCTAAAGCTTGTGCTCAGGTTTATGTGTGCTCGTGATTGGCGGATTTGAAGAACCGCTCGAAACAACACAATGGATGAATTGTGGCTATCAAGACTTGTTTGCTTATGCATCAAATGATGGACCCCAAAAGAGAGCCTCCCCGTGGGAGTAAGGGAACCATTCAAATGAAGAGTACATGGACCCTAATGTTTATTTGTTTTCTTTGTTGTATTCCTTAATCGAAAGCATAGGGTTTAATTAGTTTCAATTAATACTTCTCACAAAAGCAATAAATTCATAGAAAAAGGCAAATTTAAACATCTAGCTCTCAATTTGATGGACCCTATATTAAACCTAAACTATAGCAGCCATTGGATGTTATTGAACCAAAACTATGATATAAATTCCAGAAAATGAAAAGCAAAACATGTAGCCTTTAATCTGGTGTAATTCCTTTGTGCAACGATGAGACAAAACGAGTAAGTACGTACAATTAAAGAGGTGAAAGTCTTAATCAGAACTAATTTCATGAGTTGTTTTCTAGAACAGATTAAAAAGAAGAATTTATGACACACCAAGATAAGTCACATGTGCAATGATCTATTTTATATTTCCTCCATTTATCCATGAAGAAAGAGTGGTTTATTGTTTCAATTATATCAAAGCGGATACCAGCATGAATCGCTGACCAACTTACTAGTTATTAGGATCTTCCTCTTGTCTTTTGTCTCGTATCTAATCAACCGCTTAGAGAGGAGAAGGTTGACCCTCGCCTAGCGCCTCCAACACCCGCCGCCTCCTCCCCATTGCGCCACCTTAGAGAGGAGAAGGAAAGGAGAGAGGAATCGATTTTCTTCAAGCTCCAAGGGTAACGATCTATAACCCTTTATGTTTGCTATAAATTAATCGCTAATCAATTTGACACTAATTTGTTACATGCGTAGTGTAGATGGCCGATGTACAAGCAGAACCATGGCGTGGTTGCTTTTAGAAGAGCCGCCGAAAGGTGATATGTTGAAGAAGGGATAAATTTTATGTCTTCGCCATGCATTGATTGCGTAATCAAGATGTTTAAAACGTGGCGCAGATCGAAGCACACTTGATTCAAGGGTTTCAAAAAGGGTATACATGTTGGACCACCACGGTGATTATACGAAGTTAATAATGACGACATCGCCGAGGAAGTCAACGATTTCCGGATGTGGACTGTGCTTTTGATGAGGATAGGTGGCACGATGACAACTGGATCGAGATGCTACACGATGCGTAAGAAAACTACTGAGAGAGAGTTTTGTAAATTCGAGGGCTTAAGGGAGGACTCGGTGAGACCTTTGTTCCCGGTTGCAAGCCGAATATACAAGATTGTCAACCGTGTTTGAACTGCTGAAATTGAAGGCAAGCAATGGTTGGTCCGATAAGAGTTTCACGGCGTTGTTAGGTCTCCTAGCGGACATCCTTCCGGAGGGAAACGTGTTGCCCAGCACCACTTATCAAGCAAAGAAGGTTATTTGTCCATTGGGAATAGAAGTACAAAGAATACATGTATGTCCGAACGATTGTATCCTCTACCGTAAAGAGTATGCGAGACATGCATGTATGTCCTGTGTGCAAAGCATTCCGATACAAGCGTCGAGAATCGCTAAGGTGAAGCAAGGACCTCTGCTAAGATGTTGTGGTATCTCGCCGTGATCCCACGCTTGAAGCGTTTATTTGCGAACCCAAAGGAGGCAAGATTGCTGCGCTGGCACTCGTGAGGAGCGTAAGAGAGATGGAAAGCTAAGACACCTCGCCGATTCTCGCCAAAGGAGAAACTTCGATCGGAGTCAAGAGTTCGGTGCGAACCGAGGAACATAAGGTTAGGGTTGAGTACGATGGAATGAATCCTTTCGGTAATATGAGCAAGCGACATAGCACCCGCCCGTGAATCTATGTATGTACAACCTTCTTCCTTGGCGTGTATGAAGCGGAAGTACATTTTGATGTCACTACTTATCCAAGGGCCAAGCAACACGGGAATGATATTGATGTGTACCTAGCACCATTGCCGAAGATCTTGTGACACCGTGGAACGAAGGGGCACAGTATGGGATGCGTACAAACGAGAGAACTTCACTTTACGCGCCATGTTGTTCTCGCACCATCAATGATTTTCTCGCCTTGGTAAACTTGTCAAGCCAAGACAAAAGGAGCCAAAGCTCATTCAAGACCGCTTAGATGCTATGGAGAGTGTATGGTGAACAACTCGCGAAAAGCGTGTATATAAGGCCACCGTAGGTTCCTTCCTCAGAGTCACCCATACCGCAAGATGAAAAACAATTCGATGGAAATAAGGAGAACGATTCACTCCAAGGGCTTTTAGAGGGAAAAAGGTCTATGATATGGTTAAGGATATCGATGTTGTGCTTGGGAAGGGACGAAATTAAGAACCCGTGAGAAGAACATCTAGAAGAAGCGGTCAATTTTTGGGACTTGCCTTATTGGGAGCACTTAGAAGTTCGCCATCGCATCGACGCCATGCACGAGAGAAGAATGTATGTGATAGCTTGATTGGTCTCTTTGTCAACATTAGTGGCAAAACAAAGGATGGTGTTAACGCATCGGCGTGACTTGGTTGATATGAACATAAGGACCGAGTTAGCACCGAAGAGACCGACACAGATTTAACGCACTTTCCCAAATTTTGCTACACTCTGTCCAAGGCCGAGAGAAATGAATCGTGCGAGCTTGCATGGAGTGAAAGTCCCATCCGTTACTCCGCTAACATTAAGAACCTTGTTTCTATGCAAGATTTGAAATTAATTGGTATGAAGTCTCATGATTGTCATGTGTCGATGACACAAATGCTTCCTGTTGTAATTAGAAGTATCTTGCCAACAAGGTCCGAGTGGAAATCTTGAGGTCAGGTTATTTTTTCAACTCAATTGCTCGAAGATCATTGATCCCCAAGGACTAGATGCTCAGAGGTCGAGGTGGTGACGACTCTATGTCATCTTGAGATGTATTTCCTCCGTCATTTTTCGATATCATGGTCCATCTCATTGTTCACCTTGTGAAAGAGATAAAGATATGTGGCCCTGTGTTCTTACGCCATATGTACCCGCTCGAGAGGTACATGGGAATTCTCAAGTCCTACGACGAATCGATCTCGACCGGAGGGCAAGATCATCGAAGGTTATGCAACCGAAGAGGTCATTGAGTTCTGCGTCGACTACATGGCTCAAAGTTGAACCGATAGGTGTGCCTCTATCTCGCCATGAGGGGAGACCGATGGTATCGGACCATCGGAAGGAAATCAATCACTCCCGATCCGATACGCACGCCAAGCCCATTTCACGGTCTTGCAACACATGACCCAAGTGTCCCTGTACATCGACGAGCACAAAGACATGGTGCGCCAATGTAATCCGCATCGGTCGGAGGTTTGGATCACGAGAGAGCACAACCGCTGGTTCAACGAATGGTTAAAGGTGCGAATCACTGGGAGGTCATCAAGTGATGATACGTTGCTATGGTTGGCACGAGGGCCACAATTTACAATTGTCGCATGGCAAGGATACGACATAAATGGGTACACATTTTATACGGCAACTCAGGATAGGAAGAGCACAGCCCGTAACAATGTGTTCGTGATAGATGCATTCAAGACCGATGGGATGAGGAGCTCCTACTATGGGCAAATAGAGGAGATATGGGAGCTCGACTATGTGCTTTTCAAGATCCCCTATTTCGTGTCGTTGGGTCCATCTCCCACGGTGAAGGTCGACAAATACGGTGTCACTACCGTGAATCTCTAACGTGTCGGATACAAAGACGAACCATTCGTGATCAAGCTAACCAAGTTGTTCAAGTCTTCTATGTAACCGACCCGGCAAATAAGAAGCGCCACGTAGTTCTTCATGGAAAAAGGAGGATTGTCGGAGTTGAGAATGTAGTGGACGAGGAAGAATACAATCAATTTGACGAGTTGCCTCCTTTCAGAAACGGCATTAGGCTCGAGGAAGAACCCAGTGAGGAAGCTAGCTATATGCGCGTCGATCATCACGAAGGCCTATATTTTAATTAAGAATTTACTCCAATGTAATTAATTTATTCCATAACATCATGTGTTATGGACTTGTAATCTCTCATATATTTTGATGTCAACGTGAAATTGTCATGTGTTGATGTGTTATGGACTTGTCATATTTGATATTGATGTCAATGTGGACGTACATTGTAATGTGGAGTATCAAAATTGGTTTCACTTGATTTGGAGTTGAGTTGAATTAGATATGAAATTTTGAAGTCAAATGTGTTATGAACTTGTTATGGACTTGTCATATTTGATATTGATGTCAATGTGGACGACATTGTAATGTGGAGTATCAAAATTGGTTTCACTTGATTTGGAGTTGAGTTGAATTAGATATGAAATTTTGAAGTCAAATATGTTATGAACTTGTTATGGACTTGTCATATTTGATATTGATGTCAATGTGGACGTACATTGTAATGTGGAGTATCAAAATTGGTTTCACTTGATTTGGAGTTGAGTTGAATTAGATATGAAATTTTGAAGTCAAATGTGTTATGAACTTGTCATCATACTTGTCACCAGGTTTGAATTCATATGGACTTGTCATGATTGTCATCATACTTGTCACCAGGTTCACTATGTTTTGTCAGGATATCACACATTGTCATCAGGTTTTGTTAGGCTATCACAGACGGTTTTATAATACAACCGTCTGTGATAAGAATATCACAGACGGTTTCTGATGAGAACCGTCTGTGATAATAATATCACAGACGGTTCTATAATAGATCCGTCTGTGATATACTTTTTATAAGGCGGGAAACGCTAGGGTTTTGCTCTCACTTGTCACTTCCTCTCCCGCGCCCTTAGGCTCTCGCGCTGCTCGCCTCCTCTAGGGTTTAGGGCTCGCCTGCTCACCACCGACCACGACCTCGGCGCGCCGCCCGACATTGGCGCCCCGACCTCGGCGCGCTGACCTCGGTGCCGCCTCGACCTTGGCGCCTGCTCACCTCCCGATCAGAAGCCCCGACGTCGCCGCCTCCGACCTCGACACCGCCGTCCTCCTCCCGTGTCGGCCTCCTCCTCCGCAGACCGCCTTCTCCCCGCCGCCGTCCTCCTCCCCATGTCGACCTCCTCCTCCCCACCTCCCTCCTCCAGCGTCGGCCTCCTCCCCGCACCGTGAGTTCTTGTGCGGCATCCTCTCTGCGAGTATTGGTCCTCTGTGGTAGTTCGGTTGATCTTTGCATATATATATTTGCGGTGCTAGTTGATACCTTGATCTCGTATTAGTTTCGATTTCAATCTAACATCAAGATGTTGCAAATTGATCGGTGGGCTTTGTTGACATGCTCGTGATGAACTCATCTTATATCGAGATTGAATGTGATAGTTAGTTCATACTTGAGCTCTATTGTATTACTTGCTACCGTCAATATGATGTAATCGTTAATTGGTTATTTTCGTTGAGCTCATAGTTCTATTGCAAATTGATCTTCTATTGACTAGTTTGTGATTCTTTTAGTAGTCTCAGATGAGCTCATTCAACTTTTCATTTGCCATCTTGATCTCTATAGTCAACCTCTGCTTGATCGAAGTTTAATCTGTTTTGCTAATGCTGAGATCATTTGACAAGCTAACAAAGTATTGTTTAGAGCTCATAGTTTGAATTTATATTATCATATTCATTTAATGAAGAGTATAGACAATAGGATTGAGATGGCAAAGATTTGTTCTTTAGCTACTCTCCTTCCGAGAGCACATAATATCATCAATCAATATGTTGGAATAGTGTCTACGGCAATCGTTAATCTCTAGACCTTTTATTGGCTGAGAGTTTAATCCAGACACTTGCAATAAATTTTATTGCATATGTAACTTATATAGACAGCAAGTAAGCGAGATGGCAGAGGCACTGGTCTTCACCGCCATCACCGACGCCGCAGATGGAAGAGGCACCGACGAGGCCGCCAACACCGATGCCGAGATGGAAGAGGCGCCGACGAGGCCGCCGCCACCGCCGATTTATAATGACACTAAGCGAGATGGCAGAGGACAATCGAAAATGCCTTTGGGCCGGTGGTCATCACGGAGGTCGTTGACTTTGGGGTCCCTCTCGAGTCCCAAGAGATCGCGGCGAGATTTCGCACTCATCTCATGGGATACTTGAAAGGAACGGGTCCCCATCACCACACCAAGGTGGAAGGACTCGATTTAAAGAAGCGAGAGGCGCTGCAGTGGGATGAGAACTTTCAGAGAAGTTCACTATTCCGTAGCGAGATGTGGTACGCGCGGCGACGGACGGCGATGCTCACGATGGATAAATCGTGGAGGACCTTCAAGAGCATTCTTGTCACGGCACGTGAACACGGTCAAACGCCCTTCGCTAAAGATAGATTCTTGACGCGGGAAGCATGGGACACCTTTGTGGCTATGAAAACGACGGCCGAATTTAAGGAGCAAAGTGCGGCGCACAAAGCTCTCCGCAGACATCTAAACACTCACCAAGACAGACTCGCACCGCCGGGCACGCGGTAAATACGAGGAATGGGGGCGGAGGAGCGTAACCCGCTTCTCGATGTCACAGCACGCGCTCCCTAAGCTGGTTAAAAGCGAGGGCAAAAGTCTCGCCTTCGGCAAAGATCTCTTTCACAAACCCGCAGACTAGGAAGTGTCCCAACGTGTGGTAAATATGTCGAACTACCTAGTTAATAAGTCCATAACTTCATAGTGTCTATAATAACATGATGACCTCTTGCAGCGTGACTTGACTGCCCAAGCTTCCCAAGGCTCCTTCCATGCGCATAGGAGAAGGATATACTATCTACGGCCTTGGGAAACAAGGAGCACCCGGTCGCACGCGAGGCCTTGGGGTTAACGTACCTTGGAGTCATGGATTCGCGGACGACTTACTGCACGTATAGGAGTAGGAAGAGATCCAAGGCCGAGCACGACAACCGGTTGGTACAGATGATTACTAACAAATTTGAAGAAGAGATAGCAGCATTGCACGGTCAAATGGAGATACTCCTTAGCTGCCGGCGATGAAGTCGCCTCGTTAATTCGGGAGGCGATCCTCCTCGACTTCGAGTAGCGTCGCCCGTCGCAAGATAATCCTCAACATGACGACGTCCGACACCGATAGACGACATCCGATTACCGATAGAGGCGACATCAAGGTAACGTACATCTATGGAATGCACCAAAGATAGACCTATAGGACGCCTTAGCTAATTGCATACGTTTTATAGGAGCCGACGCCGTGCAAGCTCCAAGTGAGGATGGATGGGTCCCTTTGTATTGAGGCTGCGCAGGAGATGGTGTATCCATACGAGGAAGGGTCAGTGCAGCACGGTGCCCACCTGGCGCAGGGTTACGTCAAGGTCCAGGTGGATATGGTACATGTCAATTTCCGAGTGGGACGAGGTACTTCGTCGTGGGGTTCAACGACTTATATGAACTATTCAACCTCGTTGGCCTCGATGTCTCGCTTCTACAATGTTGGACACTGTAAGTGCGTACAATCAAGTTCTACATTTATGTAATACCGATAAATATCACAACTCATTGCTTATGTATAGATACATGCTGAAAAATATCCGGAATGGAAAGAACCGTGGGTTTCTCGATCGACATGTGGTATCGTTGCAAACCATCCAAGAAGACTCGTCCTTCGTCGAGAAATACATAACGAGGTCATTGCTTCGTCAGACGAACATGAAGTACATAGTGGTGCCCTACAACCAGGGGTAAGTGTCACTACTTGCTATACAAATTTCATTTGTACTTTATACGCAGACTAACTTAGTTTAATGACTATAGCGACATACATGAGTAGGTACCACTAGATCCTTTTAGTTATTATACCCAAGAGGAACCATGTGATATACCTTGATTCCCTAAACCGCAACAAGCACGACTTCAGCATTCTAAGAGGAATACTCGAGAGGTATGCTCATTTCCTCCTTACATAACTCTATTGTAGTCTTCATTCGCTTGAAATGGCCGAGGATAACTTTTTGAATCATGTAGGTCGCTCATCAATTATGTTGCCAACAAAGGAATAAACAATGGAAAGAGCGCCTAACTAACACACAGATGGATTTTTCGCACGCGCTACAACACGATAATCCTATATCATACTTCATAATAACGCTCTCTCAACTCGACTATACCTATATATGTAATTCTATTTTTGCAAGGTCCGCCAAAGAAAAAGATGATGAGTTATGTGCAATCCACGTCTACTATCATATGCGACTAATCCTTAGAGCTAGGAAGAAGGATCCCGAGGTTTGTCAATCTCAAATAATTATTTCCTAATTATAAATTTAAATATATATAGCTTACCACTTTACTCTTGGTAGCTTACGTGTCTTGGGTTTACAATGTGATTCACTCGTTATGAAGAGATCAAGGACATTCGAGGAAGCTCGACCTTTATCAACACGTAAATCATTAACGACAATGGAGAGTTTCACTCCGTCCGCCAACCGAGAGCATCACCCCGCCGACACCTCTCAACGTAAACAATTGTAATCCGCTTGTAACTATAGCGACAATACTTGAACAAATGTGATCTTTTGTAATTTATTTTGAGTAATGATCACTTTGAGTTGTCAACAATTGATTATCTCTAATGAACTGTTTTTGTGCATGCTTGAATCTGTTTTTGTGCATGCTTGTTTTCAAAGGGCATGGCTAGCAATTCCCGAGGCTAGCCGTAAAAACAAAGAAAATTGTGGTCGTGGGTATGAGCTATCACGCACGGTTTTTGTTAAAACCGCTCAGGAAGTAGTATCCTGCAGCGGTTTCTACTAAAACCGCTCAGGATATTTAAATATCTGTAACGTTATAAAAACAAACCGCTCAGGATCGCGAATATCACAGAGCGGTTCTCAACAAAAGCCGTTTGTGATATTCACAAATCACGACGGTTTTTTTTAGAACCGCTCGTGATATTCCCATATCACGACGGTTTTTAGTCCAAACTATCTGTGATACTAGCCTTCATAGACGGTTTTTAGTAAAACCGTCAGGATATTGTATATCATGACGGTTTTTTATTATTCAGGATAATGGCTCGTTATCACAGCATCAACAAACATAGACGGTTCGAAACTGTCTGGTCATGACGGTTCCAACCGTCTGTGATGTGGCTTCCTGTAGTAGTGTCGGTTTCTTAAAAACCGAATAGGCATCAGTTTCGGCTCCTTTGGCCAAAACCACTTCAGTCGGCCCTAGGCCGAACCTTGCGTGAGAGAGGTGGGGCGCCCTTAAATACCTTGGCACCCCACTTGTATTCATTAGACCATTTTATGCATATGAATTGAAACATAGCTATTGCTTGTTCTTAAGAATCAGAGTTCATGCGAAGACTTTGAGAGAGGATTGGGCTTTCCATTGATTCATTCTACAATCCAAGGTCAAGCTGTCGTTCCATTGGGAATTAGGGACTTGACGTTCGTGGTCTTGTGACGATCAGCTACCTGGTGTGTTTTGGGCGTTTTCCGAAGAGTTGAGAGTTCGTGCATGGGCACGAGTGTTCAGCTAGTGACATCATCTACTTCGCATCAATTATCCATTCTTAATACGAACCATTTGTGATAAATATCTCACCACAGATGGTTTGTATTAAAAACCATCTCTCACTTGGAATTTTACTTACTCTACGATTTTACCATGACTTGGAATTTTTCTTACTTTGTGATTTTACCATGGCTTACTCTGCGATATTACCATGGCAACCAATCTGTGATATGTCATCATAGACGGTTTTTGTAACGAAATAAATCGTGATTCGCAGTATGAGTTCGAAAAAATTTTGAACACGCGTGCTGGGCGCAAAATGTTTTGGCACTATCCTTATATATTATAGCCGAGTTGAGGTAGGACCTTACTGGGTGAGGCTCTGCGTCGTCATGCGGCAAGCTTCCTTTCGGCGGCAGAGGTGGAGCAAGTCATGAGGAGCAAGCGGGGAAGAATAAGAAGAATAGACATGCGGGGCCGCACGGTGCAGATCAACTGGCACGACCTACAGCCAGTGCTCACCCTCGACTTCCACCCCGCCTCCCGCCTCTTCGCCACCGGTGGTGGAGACCACGACATCAAGGTCCATTGCATTCTCGCTGCGGTTGCAGATTACTGGTGCGATTTCGCTCTTCTTTTTTCTTGCTGTCACTGATTCCGTGGCATTTGGCTTGCAGATCTGGGCGATAGCGTCGGATGATTCGGACAAGAAGCTCCCCACTGCCTCCTACCACAGCAGCCTCTCGTCTCATAGTTTTGCCGTGAACATTCTCCGCTTTTCTCCTTCCGTAATGCCAACACAATTTCAAATTTATTCTACGTGCGAACAAATACATATTTTTTTAATAAAAAAAACCTAAGCAATTTTCTGAAAATACATTTTTTTTTGTAGTAGAAAAACTATCATAGACGATTCTGAACAAAAACCGTCTATGATAGTAATTATCACAAACGATTCTTGTTCAGAACCGTTTGTGAAAATAGACTATCACGAGCGGTTCTAAACAGAACCGCTCAGTGATAATACTATCCTGAGCGGTTCTTGTTGAGCACCGCTCGTGATAGCTTTTTTCACAGACGGTTTGAAAACCGTCTGTGATGACATGCGTCATCACAAACACATAATTCCATACGGTTCAGAAACCATCTGTGATGACCCTTTGTGTAGTAGTGTGCTTTGAAACAACCAGTGAACTACCCATTCACTTCTCAAGACAAACCACCAAGTGAATTACCCGTTCACTAAACAAATATTATATTCATCACGTGAACTTCTCGTTCACACTCTGACACATTTTATAAGAAACTCTACCTTTTGTGTTAAATCCTCGAACACGTCCATAACTGCGGACACGGCTATTCGAATAGTTTTACACTCTATAGAGGTTGTACAGCTTTACCCACATAACACGACTTCTCTAGTTTATTTGGCATCCGTCGATACCACTGCTCACTGTCTTTGGTAAGCAGTCTAAAGCACACGTCAAGGCCTTTACAAAGTTCTGTTTTGACCCGGTTTTGCTCGCTAAGGTTTCAACACTGAATGTCTTACCGACTAGACAGGGGCCCCCTCTTGCGCCAAACACAACCCAAATAGAACTAAATCAAAACATTGCTAATTAATTAGTCAGGTCCCGCTCATACAAGACATGTGGTTGTATTGTTAAGGCTCAGTTCAATGATGCACAATATTAAGTCCTTAACAAATTACTCAGGCGATCTTACCACAACCCACAACGTGTTATAATCACACTCTCAATCCACCATCTACTCGCCCGAGCGGAAACCATTTTGTTTAACCAAGACCAATGAGATACCCTGTCTTGATACATAAATTTTAACAAGAGTAGCTAACCACCATGATTCCATATATCATTAAATCAAGATTTATCATTATGACGCATGTGATAATGAACCCATCATAACTAAGCTTGACTAAGCATTTGTACGATACCCATGTTAGTGATACAAATATGTCCAACTAAAATTATCCATGCTAGAGTGACAAAGGATTCATGGCATTCAAATAATCAATGGAGGCATAATGATAACAGGTGATAGCTAATCCCAAAATAATTTGTATAAAGATAGCATACAATTGTATAAAACAATATACTTTTGAAATCATAGGTTCAATATGATCAAAAGACTACGGCTTGCCTTGGAATAGATCTTGGGATTAGTCTTGATCTTGGTGCACTCCTCCTTACTCAAAACTTCCTGAAGTATCAACGTCTACTCGTAAACAAGGCAAATAAACCAAATAAAAAAATAACAGAGAGAAAACAAACTCCAAAAATTACATAAAAATCTCAGTAAAACATAGCTCAAATTTAGATGAATTTATAAATTTGAATGGCCTCAATCGGAGTTCGGATGAAAAAAAAATATGGCTTTAGAAGATCTAATATAAAGAAAATACTCAAAAAGGAATTTGAGTACTGATTATCGAACACTGTACATCGAGTATTGTACATCGAGTACTGTACATCGAGCACTGTACAATGAGTTCGACTGCACGTGGTCAGAAGGAAGTTATGACTACCTGGTCGTAGAAGGCTACGACTACCTCGTCGTAGAAGGCTACGACTACCTGGTCGTAGGAGGTAGGTGCTAACCATGATGCCACGTCAACTGATTACGTCATCACCACGGTGAACCTACGAGCCCCGGTGACAACGGTGCATGGCGGTGTCTCATCGACGATGAATGATACCAACATATAGAGAACGCTATCGCGAACTCATTGGTGCACTTACGGGTGCTTGAGGATGATGGTGGTAGCCGGTGACGAGGTTTTGGCGGCGGAGAGGTACGGGCGTTTGTCGACAATGCGCCGACAACGTGGAGAGGTTCTGGGGGTAGCCTGGGTGACACTGAAGACGATGGCGGCAACGTCGGCAGCGCAAATCGAAAACCAAGAGGCTCACCAAAACCCTAAAATCTTGGATTGCGGTGGCACTAGAGCTCTAGGGTCGAGGTGGCTTGAGGGTTTGGGATGAGGGTGTTGAGGCGATCCTCGGGATCCTATTTATATGGTGAGTGCGAGGCCGAGAGGGCAAATCAAGCGGAATCCGTTTCGGCCACGAAACAAACTCGGAGATCAAGGGCATTACGGGATAGGAATTGGTTTGGTTTGATTTGATTCGGATGTGAAAAGATACGAGGGTTTAAATGGTAAGGTCGGCACAAGATTTTCTTGTTGGAGATTCCACTATCAGACAAAGCTTCAAAAGATGACAATGGTGAACGTGAGCGATCTCACGCGGAGAAGATGACGGAAGGTGGACGAAGGGGGTGTAGGGCCCACCTGGCAGCAGGTGCGAGCGGGTGCGCACGGGGGAGATGGGCTCCGATGGGAGTTGGTCCAGAAAACTAGGCTAGTCCAGAGGAATAGGAATGGGCTGAAGCGGGGAATTCGGCCCGAAACAAATTCTGATATTTTAATTAGTTTTTGTTTTTAGAAATTGCAGAAAATGCAAATAGCAAATGGACTTGAAAAAATTCTAGAAAATATATCCAAGCATAGAGAATCCAAATAAAATAGTTTTAACAATAGTTTGTGTTGACATTATTCATATTAAATTGTTTTTTATTTCAAAAAATACATATTAAGCTTTGACTTCAACAAGACAAATTCAAATAGTTATTTTTATTTTTAAAACTTTAAAAATAGACCAAATAACCTACCCCCCTAAAGGGAATCTCGTCTCCGAGATTCGGGCTGACTAAAGAATAGGTTCAAACCTTATTCACTCTTCTAAATGGATTTCTCTTATAAGTGAAACAAAGTTGCACTACCAGACACCCTCTCTTTGCGAGTGCTGCGGCTCATTCAGACTCCTTAAATAGGCTTTCTAAGAAAGTCGAGTGCCTTCGGCAAGGGCACTTTCGGCAAAGAAGCCTTTGCCGAAAGTGCTTTATCGGGCACTCGGTAAAAAGCCTTTGCCGAGTCTTAATAACACTCAAAAGATTTACACTCGGCAAAATGAAAATCTGAAAAAACCCAAAAATAATAGCAAATTTTTTTTTTTTTGAGGCCACCACCGCCGGCGTCGCCGTCTCCATCGAAGTCACTTTGCATTTTTGCATAAAATTCATGGCTAACGCGTGCGGCGGATTCGAACTCACGACCTCTCCTCGCGGTCTGTTGCTCTACCCTCGCACTACAACTGTCACTTGTGTCTAGATTCAGTTATCTATCCTCATATATTATACTAAACCGAGAGTAAATTGCTTGTTTGAGACCCTAAACGAATTCAAATCAAAAAGTGGTCAACTACAAAGTTTCATAACTTTTCGAGATCTACAATTTTCATTTAGGAAGTTTTTCCATCCGAGGTCGTTTGAAAAATTCGAATTTCAAATTTGAGAGATTCAAACGTAGTTTTGCATGATAAGATGATTTCAAATCAAAAGTTGTCAACTACATAGTTTCATAACTTTTGGAGATCTACAATTTTCATTTAGGAAGTTTTTCCATCCGAGGTCTTTTGAAAAATTCAAATTTTAAAATTTTCAAATTCAAACGTCGTTTTTGCATGACAAGATGATTTCAAATCAAAATTTTGCCAACTACAAAATTTCATAACTTCTCAAGATCTACAAAGTTTATTTTGGTCATTTGTTCATCCGACATAGTGGTAGTAACATTGTTCACAAATCTTATATATCTCTCTTCTACTTTCATGAAACTAATATGAGAGAGATGTAGATTTTATGAACAACGTTATTGTCGCTTTGTCAAATGAAGAAATGACCAAAATAAACTTTGTAGATCTTGAGAAGTTATAACTTTGTAGTTGAAAAGTTTTTCATTTGAATTCATTTAGGGCCTCAAAATTGCTTTGAAAAAATGATTTGCCGAGGGGCAAAAAAAAATGCACACGGCAAAATGCCTCTTTGCCGAGTGCCAAAACAAAGGCACTTTCGGCAAGGACGATTTTGCCGAGTGCAAAATGGCACTTTTCGGCAAAATACATCTTTGCCGAGTGCCAAAAAGGCACTCGGCAAAGACGATTTTGCCGTGTCTCGAAAAATAGCACTTTCGGCAAAATACATCTTTGCCGAAAGTGCCGAAAAGGCACTTCGGCAAAGCCATCTTTGTCGAGTGTTTTTTTGCCGAGTGTATTTTATTTGGCACTTTCGGCAAAAGGCATCTTTGCCGAGTGCGATAAAATACACTCGGCAAAGCCTCCCAAGACTTTCGACAAAGTGCGGTTTCGTAGTGTTGCCTTTAACGCAGATCTAACTTAAAGACTTATCAGAAGCGACGTTCTGAACTGGTTGAATTTCTTCTGCAGTGACGTGATTCAATCTTCCTCTTGCTGCAGTTAATTGAGTCCTGGTAACTTAATTTGGAGTCTGAGGCATTTCTCTTCCTGCTCCTAGTAAAAAAAAGTTCTGTCTGGTATAGCTCTTAAATTGAAAGGAATTAGTGTCGACCCTGAGGACAGAGGAGGTAGCGTGTTCAAGCGAAAGCCCTAGCACCGACACGGAAGCGTTTCTCTTCTTCTTTTTTTACTAACAGATGTAAGTATGTAACATATGCATTCCGAAAAACAATTCAACTGACATTTTATGTACGATCACTATCACAAAATCATCTTTCAAGATTACTACATATAACTTGCAACTTGCAGCGCATCTGCGCTTACGCTTTCTTTCTTTTGCTTCTTTATCAATTACTGTACTAAAATTCTTAAAAATATCAATGTACTAAAAACCCTAGCAGCAACAGGAAAGAGTAGACCAACACAGAAAGGGTCAGCGCATCATCTTTGATCTTGATCTGGGCTGCTGGTAGCTGGTGATGCTTGTGTCTTGCCATTGGGCACCCCATTATGTGTAGGAGCAGGTGCTCCCCACCTACCTTCAGACTCCAATGGCTCTATCACTTTAACAGATCCATCAGAGAGCCCTAGTGCAAACTGATTTGGCTCGAGCGGATGCACAGCAACAACTAGCGGATAAACAGGTGGATTGCTGGAGACAAGAAAGAGAGATTATTAGCTAAAGGAACATTATATTCAACGTGCTAAACTATGCTCAGAGAAAAATAATTATATGGACAATGAAGAGCACATGATGTCAAACAGTTTGTGTTTTCAAGTATATGCTACTACTGAAGATGAATCCATAGAGAAAAATAATTATAACATACAATTTGACCATTTCCTCAAAAACATAAAAAGACAAGAATGTCGAAAACAAAGGCCATAATAGTACTGGACAGTCTATCACTGTGATACAACACTACTTAGAATCATAGGTCTGTTAGTCGCTGGACTCTTGCACTTGGTGATAGCAAGATCCTTACTCTCATTGGGAGGATGACACTTGGAGATGGGGCAATTTTCTTTGTTTATTTCTCACACAATGCCATGCCAACCTGAGAGGTTGGGGATACAAATTTATAGGCTGCTAACCGACCAAGCATATGCTAAGATGCCGGTCTAAGATCTTGTCCTAAAAGCAGTCTAAGATCTTTGTCCTCTAAGATCTTTGTCCTCTAAGATCTTTGTCCTTGAAGGGCGCAAAAGCAAACACACAAGACTTATCCAACAAGTACAGAGACTTATTCATCATTCTCCCCTAAGTCTTGTCGTCGTCTTGTGGGAGAGTTGAACCATCCCGATCTGGAGGCGAGCTCGAGGAATTTGACCCTCCCAAGAGGCTTGGTGAGTAGGTCCGCAAGTCGATCCGTGGTGTTGATGTAGCTCGCCTTGATGTTGCCTTCATCCAACACCTCGGATGAAGTGGTACTTCACCGGATGTGCTTGCTCCGTTCATGGAAAGCGGGGTTCTTTGCGAGCAGGCGGACTTCTTGCACTCCTGGCGCCACCGCTTCAGTGTCTCGCCGAGGAGATCACCAAGCGATCGAAGCGAGCAGGCGCTGAGTCGAAGCGGTGGAGGCCGCTATGTACTCGGCCTCACAGTTTGGACAGGCTACCACCGCCTGCTTGATCGATCGCCGACTAACGAGGCACTTGCCGAGAAGAAGAGAATCCCGCTTGTGCTCTTCTTTGGTGTCGATGTCGCTGCGTGGTCATTGTCGTGCATGCCGATGAAGTCTTGTGCCGGGACACCTCGGGTAGTGCAAGCCGTAGTCGGAGGTGCTCGCAACGTGGCGGAGGATCCTCTTCACGGCTTCGCCGATGCTCTCGTCGTCGCGTCATTGCATGAACCGACCGACGTGGCCGACGGCGAACGCCAAGTCGATCGGCGTGTGGACAAGGTAGAAGGTTTGCCCACAATGCGCCGCGTCTTGCGTCGCGTCCACCTCCTCCGCCGTCTTTGTCGCGGCTCGACTTCACCTCTCCTCCATAGGAGTGTGGGTCAGGTTGCGATCGGCGAGCCCGCCCGACTCAACGATGCGCTTGGCGTGGCGGTGCGGCGAAGGGAGATCTGGAGCTGTCTGGTGGACCTCGATCCCTGTAGAAGGAGAGAGCCCCAAGTCGCTCATCCGAAGGCGGTCTTCATCTCCGCCTTGAACGCAGCCGACCTCGGCCTCCTTGGAGCCGGTGATCACCAAGTCGTCGGCGTGACGCCACCGCCAGCCAGGCGTTGCCGCCCTTGCCCCGCCGGTAGACCCGCGACCTCGTGTGCGCTCTGCTGGAACCCCATTTGCATAAGGGTGGAGTCGACTTAGCGTTCGGGCTCGTGGTGCTCGCCATAAGCCGTCAGAGGGCCTTGCGTGGCGGAGGACCTTGCCCTCCTTGCGGGATGACGAATCCGGCGGTGACGGACGAGACCTCCTCCTTCAAGTCGCCGTTGAGGAAGGCGGACTTGGCGTCCATGTGATGGGCGTGCCAACCCTCCCTGGGCGCAAGTGCGAGGAGAAGACGAGCGGACTCCATGCGCGCGCGGACGGTGCAAAAGCGTCGTCGGTCGATCCCTCTGCCGCATGAAGCCTCGTGCTACCAAGCGAGCCTTGTGTTGAGCGATGGCGCCGGCTTCATCCGCTTCAACTTGAACACCCACTTAAGGGTGATCGCGTGGTGACCGGCGGGAAGATCCACCAGCTCCCACGTCCGGTTCCGCTGAGCGGCGTCCATCTCTTGCTTCATCGCGACCGCCACGCGCGTCTCCCTCCGCCCGGCAAGGAGGCGGGGCTCGCCGTCGTCGCCGCGCCAAGTGCAGCTCGCCTCGAAGTCGTCTTTGCGCCGATCGAGAGGAGGCGGCTTCGCGAGGATGTTGTCCATAATGCGGTAGCGCGAGGCTTGCCGTCGTGGTAAGCGTCGGCGCTGTCGTCGTGGGACAGTGAGTAGCGAACTCCACCGCGTTGCTCGTCGTGGACCCGCTGTTGGGGCCGATCCGGTGGTGTGGCTGCGGTGCAGGAGAGTGGTGAGCCGTGCGAAGTGGCCGGTGGTGAAGAGTGGGCGTGGTGGTGCGGCGGTGGTGGAGCACTCACGGAGCTGTGGCGGCGAGATGTCGAGGTGGACGAGCTCGGTGAAGACGAGTGCTAGCTCCCGCTCTCTCGAAATGGGCGAGTCGACAACGAAGTCCCCGAGAGAAAGTCAATCGCCGATCCACCGCCTTGTCCCATGTCCACCGCCGCCGTCGAACACAACGTCACGCGAGATCGCGGGCCGTGTGTGTCGGTCGAGGATGCGGTAGGCCTTCGAGCCCTCCGCGTAGCCGATGAACACTCCCGGAGTGCTCCTGTCGTCGAGCTTGCCGATGTGGCCAAGCTCCTTGGCGAACGCGAGGGAGCCGAAGACCCGCAAGTGGGAAACCGCCGGCTTGCGCCCATGCCAAACCTCGTACGGCGTCCTGCCGTCGAGTGCCTTGGTAGGCGAGCGGTTGAGGATGTAGACGGCCGTCACCACCGCCTCTCCCCAGAAGACAGCCGGCATCCCCCTCTGCTTGAGGAGGGCCCGAGCCATCCCCACAACCGTCCAGTTGCGCCGCCGACGACGCTGTTTGCTGCGGGCATGCGGTAGCGGAGTAGTGGCGTGAATGCCCTCATCAACACAAGACGACGCGATTCAGCCGCGTGAATTCACCGCCGTTATGCATGCTAAAGACGCCTGTACGGCACACGGCCGCACTTCGCGCGGCGACTGCGTGCGCTTGATGGCGTCCGCAGCCTCTCCCTTGCTGCCGAGGACCATCACCCACATGTAGCGGGAGAGGTCGTCGACGAGCAGCAGGAAGTAGCGTCGTCCTCCCGGTGTGGCCGGTGTCACCGGGCCACACAAGTCCCCGTGCACGAGCTCGAGCCTCTCCTTGGCTCGGAAACTCGCCTGCTGGGGAAAGGGGAGTCGCCTCTGCTTCGTCAACACGCAGACGCCGCAGAATCGCTCCACATGGTCAAGGGCGGCGCAGCCTCGCACCATCTCCGTGGCACTGAGCCGCTTCAGGGCCTCGAAGTGAAGGTGCCCAAAGCGCTCGTGCCACTGCCACGCCTCGTCGTCCCGACGAGCAGCGAGACAGAGGGGTTGTGCCACCTGCACGTGAAGGATGTAGAGTCTATTTGCGCCTCGGTTACCTTGGTAAGAAGGCGGCGGCGAAGATCCCAAATCCGCGAAGACCGTGCTCGATCTCGACATCGCGAGCCGTTCTCATCCAGTGTCCCAAGCCGATGATGGAGTTCTGCAGATCGGGGATGTAGTAGACGCCGGTGAGTCGCTGTGCTTTCGCCAGACACTGGCGGTGAAGATGACGGAGCCGACGCCCTTGATTTTCACGCCGAGGCGCGTCAAACTTGACGGAGCCTCGAGCGTTTGAGTCGAGCTTCGAGAAGAACTCCGCCGCCCGGTCATGTGGTGGGTGGCGCCGTGTCGAGCACCACCCGCCGATCTTGTCGTTGTTTTAACTATCGCCGAGGAGGGCATGTGCTTTTGGCTCGTCAAGGTGGATGAAGGCAGGCTGCGGCCGGTGTACTGGAGGTAGTTCGATGCTCGCGATGAGCAATGAACGAGCCATTGCTCCTCCTCTCCGCTGGCGGCGTGGGCTCGGCGCGTCGTGGTTGCCGACAATCCTTGGCCCAATGACCAAGCTTGCCGCAGATTGTGGCAAGAGTAAATCTCGTCTTGGCTTTTGCTTGCGGCGGCACGCCCTGGCGCCTCCACGGTCATCACCTGCGTGGTATCGACAATCCTTGGCCCAATGACCGAGCTTGCCGCGGCCAGGCAAGAGTTGTCTCGTCTCGGCTTTTGCTTGCCACGCTTGCGGCGCTGTCGTGGAAGAAGGCTCCTTCTTCTGTCACCTTGGCGGCACCACCGCTCCCGAGCGAGGAGGAGCTTCCCACCAATGGTGACGGGTCCCGAGACGCGCGTGGCTCATCGCCGCCATCCGCGACCTTGAGGCGACCGCGCCTCCTCGATAAATCATCGTGGAGAGGTCTAGCGAGACTCGTCGAGCGAGCCATCTCGCTTGTACTTCTCGAGGGACGCAGCGGAAGAGCTTCTCCACGCTCTCTCCTCGCCCGTAAGGTGTCGCCGCCGAATCGCACCAACCGCAACAGAGTGTTGAGGAGAGCAAAGTCATCAACGTCCTCACCGCTTGAAGGCTGAGTTCTCCACTCCGCGTGCGTAGTGCCTGCAATGTAGACTTGCGGGCGCGGTCGCTGCCGATGCGTGCTGCAGCGATGGCGTCCCAAGCCTCTTTGGCAGTCCGCTTGTTGGTAAGCGAGAACTGCATCTCGGGCGGGACTGCAGCGATGAGAGCATCCAGCGCCCGTCGATCCTGGTCGTAGTCGACGTCTCCGTACCGGACTGCATCCCACATATGCCGCACCTGGAGCTTTACCCTCATCACCGCAGCCCACTCGACGTAGTTGGTCTTGGTGAGGTAGGCCACCACCGCCGGGCCGGCGTCCCCGGCGACGACGACTGGTACTCGTGGTGACCACGCGATCAACCGGGGAGAGAGCCGTCGCTTTGAAGGAAGCGCTCTCCGTCGACCGTCTTGCCCGCCGCATGCGTCTCCTCCAGGCGCGCCAGCGCGTCGCTGCTTCAGGAGCGCCGCGCTCGTGGGCGTCGCGGTTGTTGCATGCGCCACTCGCCTCGCAGCGCCTCCCTCTCCGGCTCAAGGTCGCGTCGGCCATCATCGCGAGAGATGGAGCTGCTGCCGCTGCAGAACCTCGACCTCTGCGGTGCCGCCGCACGCATCTGCCGCCGTCATTGCTTCCACCTCGCTCGCTCTTGCCGCTCACTTCTTGCCGCCAGCCTTTGACGCCCTTTCGCCGCGCGGCCTTGTGCCGCCGCTTCGCTCGCGTTCCTCGCCCACAGAAGTTCGGCTTCTTCGCCGCCGCGTGCTTTCGAGCGGCGAAGGCCGAGATCGCATCTGCGGACATGGTGTGCCGCCGGAAGCTGCTGCGTGGAGAGAGCTTCTTCTTGGTTGGGGCTGCTGCTGGCCGAAGCGAGGCGGAGGAGGATTGAGCAGAGATGCTCGGAGTTGCGAGATAGGCGGCTCGATACCACTTGTTAGTCATTTGGACTCTTGCACTTGGTGATAGCAAGATCCTTACTCTCATTGGGAGGATGACACTTGGAGATGGGGCAATTTTCTTTGTTTATTTCTCACATAATACCATGCCAACTTTGAGGGGTTGGGGATACAAATTATAAATTGCTAACTACCAAGCATATGCTAAGATGCCAGTCTAAGATCTTTGTCCTAAAAGATCTAAGATCTTTGTCCTTGAAAGGCAAAGCAAAAGCAAACACACAAGACTTATCCAACAAGTACAAAGACTTATTCATCAAGGTCAAAGATACCAACACCCATCTCCCTCGTTTCACAAAGTAAACAGTCAGGTTCTCGCGATGCCCACTGGTGACAAACAAGTAGCTTCACCAACCAAATATTGGAACTCTACTCTGTTACATACCTCAAAATTTGAACCTAACTCTCCTACAGATTTGAGTAATGATAACTCATCCACAGCTCCTATATGCGAACATTCTTTCATGATAGCCAAAATCTTGTGTCAACAAACATGTCACCTATGTTCACTTGTACCTCAAGTTCACATAACGTTCTATACAGCAATACCATCAACAATAAGATTTCAAAAGGTCCTTTGAGAACTGGAAACTTGGCCAACCCACTACACCAAAAAAAAATTAGATAATTGAATTTTACGATTTATCATTGATGGGTTAGTTATCAATAGTCCAACTCGAACCATCCAAAAGAGACACAACGCTCACACTGACGCATAACTGTTAACCGCACTGCATCTTCACATTATCAATAAAAAAAGTCATGATTTCTCAGTAAGCACATGGCTTCTGCTTTGCCTGGAGGCATTAATAATTATCACTTGTCTCATCAATAAATTAGCTGCAGCAGACCAAACAAGAACATGCAATGATTTAATTGCATGAGAATCAACATTTTAGTACATCCAACTTCTGTTTTGGAGCAATACTAAGGGCCAATTTGCGGTTGCTGTGTTGTTCTTATTTTCCAAAGCTGATGGGGAGAAGCAGCTGTGGAAAATCTAGTACTTTGTTTGGCAAATCGGATTAAAGATTCATAAATTCTACTCCCTCCAATTCATTTTGGACATCGACACGATCCCCAAAATGCAACTTTAACCACTAATTACTATTGTAATATATTTGTAAAACCCAATAATATTATAATATTAAGAAAGTACTTTTGAAGACAAATCTACACATGATTTTCATATACAAATCTACACATGATCTTCATGTATCTAATCTAAATATTTTAAAAAATATCGATGGACAAAGTTTATAAAGTTTGACTGCACGCATTCCAAAACGACTTGTTTTTGTGAACCGGAGGAAGTATTATCTAGTGATTAATCCTACCATATTTCCTCTCAATTGGATTTTCCTTCCCTAACTACTCCCATATATCTTTCATTATTTATTTTGAAATGGATATCTTCCCTTATTTAAAAGGCAACAATAGCTCCATTTGGAACATGGTTTAGAAAAAAAAATGCAACTAGCCAAACTGCAAAATATTTAAAAACTGTTCCACCAAACGATATTCTCATAATCCACTGCAATGCCAAACAGAGCCTAATTTTCTTATGCACAGCAAACGTTGCTTACCTATTTATAGCTGCCAAAGCCATGTATGCTTGTGGAGCCATCCTGCATCTTAATTGCAGGTTTTCCGCATAAAAAATGCCCAAGTTACCATCGGTGAACGAAGTGAAAACCCATTGGCTGTTGCAAGAGTATGATGCATGTGATATGGAAGCAGACAAAGCATTCTGTGGTATCCACTGAAACAAGAGAAGCATATAAGTGACTGCGACGGAATATTGTTATTTAATTTCTAAAAGAATGAACCATTTCAACCTGATAAATCCTCTCCATTTTTGGTGCATCATATATGGCCAGATGACTCTCATGAACCACTAACAAGTGACTTTGATTAGAGTTAAACTGGACACTTGTATCCCCTGCTGGGACTTTCCCGGCTGGCATTTGTATAGTAAATGATTTATTTTCCTCCCAAGTATCAGCCGCCCATGCACATAGCTGCAAAGAGGAAGATAACATTTCTAAATGTTACTAAGGGGTGCATGATGCGGAATACACCTATCAGTTCGCTATGACTGTTTCTTATATAATGAAACCAAATGGATAGTATTCATTCAGATGCAAGCTCGTAAGAGCGTTACGAAACAACAAGGGTAAAAAATAACTGCTGTTGGTAGTAACCTGTGCATCAGCTCCTGATGATACAAGTACATTATGACAACTGGAAAAGGCCAATCCTGTTATCCTTTTATGATGGCCCTTGAGAATTTTTTTGACCTGAAAACATGGATGCTTTTAGTGCAAGTGTTTAGTGGTAATTCAATTAGTTCAAATTTTCATTATTTTTAACCAGACATACCTCATCTACCCTGACATTGTATATCTGGATGGTTGAATCTTCCATTCCAACAGCTATGATGTTATTGTCTTGTGGATGGAATGCTAAAAATGTTGAAGCTGGTGGTGCTGGCATGAATGTTGTCATCACCTACCAGAAAAGATTAATGAGCAAGTTATCCTAAATTCTCGAAGTCTCAACCATCTCCAAATAAGAATACTTATAATACCTTAAATGTCATCATGTTAAACAAAGAAATCTTCCCACCACATGCGGACATCACATATGAATCGTTCTTGGAGAGTGCAATGCATGGGACGGCCTCCTCAGGGTTGGAATCTGCTTTGTCATTAATCATAACATGACCGCTGTTTGGTTGCCAATGGTATGGCAGGATGCTGGCTGTGGCCTTTTAAGAAGAGTGGACATAATTTTAGAGCTCACATTGGCTAGAACTAAAACCTAGAAAAGAATAGATATCTTCCCGACCATCTTTTGGTCCCAAAAAACTACCAAAAGAACATAACCAATAGAAAAGACTCACCATTCCACTTGGATTCCGCTCACTTTTACTCCACTTCCATAACCTTTGAATGCCGTTAGACCCTAGTGCTAGCAAGCCAAATCCATTATTTGTGTACAATAATCTAACAACCTGCACATAGACGCTGTTAAAGACTACTTATAGCCTTCCATGACATGACTCAAAAGTATTTATTGATGCAGGAGCAAGATTAAACCTTCATGGCTCGATCTGCAGTCTCTGGTACCGTAAGTACGTGGCATTGCTGCGGGTTCAGCACTTCTGTCAGTTCCCAGGGTTTTCCTTTGTTAGGCATTTCTTCTGAAATTCTTCGTTTAATATCAGTGTTTCTAGATACTGCGTCACCACCATTCTGCAAAATTTGTGAAGGAACATGGCAGTTCAGTTATTCATAAAAGATTAAGACCAAAAAGAGATTACTAGTACATTTAGGGTTCCTTCTGAATTGTCGCGGCCTTTGAAAAGCACCTCTATTTTTCTATTTTTTGGGTAAACTAAGTAATTACAATCTCTATTTAAAACTAAACCAGAAATATTTTACTACATTTGGTATATATTCGCCTAACTGTTTAGATTCTACAGCATAGCAATGGCAAAGTGGCCATTATACTATACTTAAGTAGGCAAAGATTATTTAAGCACATTGACATTATCCAAAAAATTTCTTTTATCAAATTACGAATGTTTTTCCTTTTGTCCTGATCACCTTACCAGAATAGGAGATGGCATTGCAGGAGAGTTCCTGTCAAAATGATCCATCCGGCTGATATTTGGAGAAATGCCAGCAACAACTGGAGCACCTGACACCTGGTGATTCAATATTCAAGAGGTAGTACAAGATGAAAATAGACAAATAGCAGGGGAGGAGTGCAGAAACTTGTACCTTCATAGAAGAAGCATCATATTGAGACAAGAATGCTTCGAATGGCCGGTTTCCAAAAACCCATAAAGATCTGAGTCCATCAGCATTCGCAAGTATCTTAACACCATTATCTACTGTAGTAACAGCAAGAAGATTTCCTTCCTTATTGAATCTTAAGCGTGGAAGGTCCTGATGTAATACACAACGGTTAAATTATCATAAAAAAATCATTGAGCAACATGATTCGGAAAGAAGACTAACTGGTAGGCCTCCATCAGCATCCGTACTGATCAGCATGTTAGTGTTGTCAACATCCCAAAATTTAATCCGGTTATCTTCACCAGCAGCCAAAAAGTGATTTTGCGCCGTATCAAATTGCACTACACCAGCTGAATTTTTATTAAATCCAGAATATGTCCTCTTGATAGATCCTTCACTTTCATTCCACTCAACTAAATATGACTCCCCCTCTTTGCTAGTTCCACACGAGAATAACCTTTGTAGGATCAGAAGTTAGTGGTTAGATTAAATATCTCCATTAAAAAAGATTAAATATCGGAGTAAAAACAACTGAAGCTATCTGCTGGTGAAGGACTAGACCTTTATTATTACCTTGTTCCATCAGCACTATAAAGCATTGTAGTACAAGATCTTCCTGGAGCATCGTAGTCTACTCTCGATCCCATGTTGTCATAAAGCCATGCCTTAATTTTCCCATCAATGGAAGTTGAGAAGATAAACTACAGTCAACAAAAAAAAATCATACATTAGTAACATTATTCACATATGATCAAGTTGCGCAGCCACAGAAAGATCCACTCCCATTTTGTCTCCAATACAGCAACCATGGTTACTGAGACAATTCTTCCTCTAGCTTGTTTCCTTTCAGATGTTTACACTGATGCATTGCACACACCTATACCATTTTTTGCCTTTTAGAACCAACCAAGCAGTACATTTTACAGCTTAATTATGCATATGGAAACACAATTTATATTATTTTGTCCTGGTGTAGCATTGAACTTGATTATCAGCTATTGCATCCTTCGATGTAGATGAGTACTGCACACAAATCATATTCAGATCATGCACCTGAATACTCTCCTTGTAATGGGGGCAAATAGAATAGACAGGTGTCTCATGCCCATCAAATAGAAACAGTCTCTGTCCATTCATGGTCCAGACCTACAAATCAGAAGCGAAACTGTACAAATCCAACTTAAGAGTTACATAAATTTACAAAATACATCATTAAAGTGTCTTTCACACCTTTATTAGCTTATCATCTCCACATGTGACAGCACAGAGTTGCTTATTTGGACGAGAAAATGCTATGTCATTAACTCCCCCAGAATGAGCAACAACCTGACATTAATAAACAACAGTTAGTAATAAAATCGGTTGCAGTACAATTTCAATTTCCTTCGAACATAATGTGACATTTCTTGAGGGGAACATTTGTGCACAATATTATGGGGGGCAATTAGAAATTGTCCAGCACCTCTGTACTTTGGTGTACATCATTAGGATGTTGATATGCATGCAGATGGATTAAGTGTTTTGAGAATGCAACTCCTGCAAGCATGAAAGGAAGCTTAATACAACCATTAGGTGGAGCATAAAAAAATTGTTTTGCGATATTAGAGTTACTTGACCTATGAAATCTCCATCAGGACTCCAGGTAACTCGGTTGATGGATATGGAAAAGTCATTTACAACAACACCCTTTAGCATAAGAGGTTAAAAATGAAGATCATGAGGAAATTTTATGCAAACAACAGACATATTCAAAAGCAAAACAAAACCTTGCACATAACATGACAGAATGAAGTGGTTATACAGAAACTCAACTCAAGTTACTAAATATGCATCCACCAGCACCAGTGATTAAGGTACTATGCTTGGTATTAGTCAAAGGCCCATTCCAGAATTTTTAACAAGTTCCTTACAGAACTGTGGCAGCCATATTAAAAAGTGTAGTTAATTCCTAATGTGAACGTGGTAGGGAGTGGAGGATTAATATTCGATCTGATAGGGGATGGAATACTGAGATGAGATGTGCAGCAAAGGCGCGAAAGGTACGATTTTGAAACTTGTTTTATAACGAGTATAGATAAGATAACAATCAGTATGGTTCCCACCATATCAGGTAAACTGAAAAAAACTATCTTCCTCTTCCATACTTCCCTTGACTAGAGCTGCTTATAAAGATAAAGTTCTTGCTCTTGTTATTTGGCACGGCTAAGGAAAATGTGACGAAGTCTTGATGCTAAGCTAATGACAAAATACAAAGGTCACATGCACTCTGTGAATGCAATAAATGACTGAACAGGCATAACATATCTAGAAGTATGATTTCTGTTAGGCTTACGCCCAGTAGGAAGAAAAGGTGAATTATCAGACGAAAAGACCTAGACATGAAGTCTTAGAATTATAAGTAAAAAAGCAGTAAAAAGTGCATTACTGTAAAACTCGAAAAGTGCAGAACAATACATGATTATGAGTACCTGAAACTGGGGTGAACATGCTTGTACATCCCGAATTTTGAAAGGTACTGACACCAGCCTCTCTCGCAGACCAATCTCCCAAAGCGCAATTTCACCATTGGAATAGCCAACTAAAAGGTAGGGAACATGATCAGCAAGTGAGAGATTCAAGCTAGTTATTGCATTTTGCATTAAAAAAATACTACGTTGATTTTTTTTCTAGAAAATTTCTTGATCATACCAAGAAGTAGTGTATGGCAAGATGGATGGAAATCCATGCTAGTCACATTAGATGCTTGTGCCAATGTACAAACAACTGTTCTAGGAAGATGTTCCAATGACCAGGAGGAATGAGGAACAGGTGTAGGGTAGGTGGCCTGCAAAAATATGTTGGCATGTTTTTAATAGATCATATGAAGTGAAATAGTCTTTCATATATCTGGATTGCAAATGAAGTGTTACCTCATCAACGCCAGTCCCACTAGTCCTCAATCGCTTCATTAGCTGCTCAGATTCGCCATTTTGATAGCCTGTTATAGTTGGATGCCTCAAGCTGGACGCTGCTGAGAAAATAATGCAACACAACACAAGTCATGACAGAATCCCATGCATCACAGGAAAAAACCAATAAGAACACTCTAGTTCCTACTGTACTGTTGAATCACCATTTTAGGCTAATTAAGTCGCAATACTCTCAAACCACCTTTCAAATCATCCATTTAAATTATCTATTTCAGTTTTGCATCTTTGTTCCGCTATCCCATCAGCAATTTAGCAAAATAAGAGTTCTTTTTTGAAGAAACAGCAAATTAAAAGTTGTATTGACACAGCGACACAATTGCAGATTTGGGATCTAAGTGCCACAATTTACAAGTTCAGCAACCTGCCAAGCTAAATTTCAAGTTTAGTGACTTAGTGGCACTTCACAACATGTTTATTAGTGTAAGGAGCACTGATGAAATTTTATCTGAACTAAATTGTGACTTAGTTCTGATTGACTGTACAATTGTTAACAAAATATAGTTGAATTGTTTCAAGTTTTCAATTATGTGAAGACTACAGAATTACACAAGGAAAAAAAGGCACAAAGCTATAGAGAATAAACGATACAAATATACACCATATGTGCCACAAATTAAGATACATATTATCAACTGCAATTGTTTATATACCTACAGCTGAACTTGTCAGTTGTCACAGCACAAATACTGCCATAGTCCCCAAAATTAAAAGGAGAACTGATTCAACTTCAAGATGTGGACTATTTAGATACATTCCATGAGATTTCAGATTTCAGGTGCACGCCTGCACGGTGGCTAATATAATGTAAATAGTTTTGGCCAAGGTTTCGCATATTCTTCTTATCTAAAGAAATTTAGATCTGATAAAAACTTAGTTACTGTCTTACTGATATTATGAACAAAGTGCACTCATTACACAACATCACCATGGACTAGAAAGAGAAAAGGATCAAGTCTGGACAATTAGGTGTCCCAAAGTGGGTGTCAGAAGAGTCTCAAAAGTCAAACCGGCTATCACAAGTTTGCTGATGAGAAGTTTTACCATACCTTGATTCGGTGGAACAGGTATTGATGATGCTGCCACAACAGCAGACTGGACAGATGATGAAGCAGCAGCATTTGTCATCCAACCAGCTAAAGCTTGACCAGCAGGAGGAGCAGGTTGGAGCTGTATCCATAAACAGGTTAAATGTAATTAGGAGCTAACACCAAATATTGCATATGCGGGGAACAGAAGTAGCAAACATACAGCATGAGTCACATGAGGCGGATACACAGGACCACTGTTTGGAAGAGCTGCCAGTGGTACAGAAACTGGCAAAGCACGAGAACCAATTGGAGGGTTGCAGGTATGATCAATGAATAGTGTTTTGATATCAGGATTAGACCGAGGATTCTTACAAAGCTGGTGTTGCCAGTTCAAGCTGCACAGGTAATCGCAGAACCACAAATTAAAACACGTTGAAATATCCCCTCAAAGAACAAAACTATAGTAGAGAGAAACTTGTGAGCAGAGCACGACAAAATTGTAGTAGAATGCTGATTGCAAAACCTTTGGTTAATTAGTGTCCGTAGGCGTGAGGCCCTAAGAGAAGGGAAGGCGAGTTTTTCTCGGAAAAGAGGATTTGCTTCAATAAGCTTTTTTAGCTCAATTAGCATGATATTGCGAGCAGATTTAGTATCACCATACTTGGACAACTGTTCATTTTCTCTGCAAGAAAAAATGAATTGTTCATAACTCAAAATTAATTTCCTAAATCAATTAAAAATTTAAGCAGATAACGTTAAGATACTACTTGTAGTCACACTAGACGTGCAATCGAAACTTTTTTATTTTTATTAACAAGATCTTTGTGAATATTTAGATTGACTGTTGTTGATCTTTTAGGAATAATTGTGTGTATTCCCGTAGGATCTCACACCCTTTATTTATAGTCTCAAAGTAGAGTCCTAATCTAATACAACTCATTATTAGGATCTAATACGAACTCTCCAACACTCCCCCTCAAGATGGGCCGAAGATATCAATCATGTCCATCTTGTTACATATTGTAGCACCCTTACTAGGACCTAACCCTTTAGTAAAACAGTCAGCCAACTGTTCACCAGACTTGACATATTCCAACTTCAATATTCTACCATCGAGCTTTTCCTTGATGAAAAACCTATCAATCTCAACATGCTTGGTACGATCATGTTGAACTGGGTTGTTAGCAATGTTGATTGCAGATTTATTGTCACAATGCAACACTAAGAGATTATTCCTCCATACCCGAAGCTCGGACAATAAACCCTTCATCCATATCATTTCACTCACACTCAATGCCATCGCTCTTTACTCTGCCTCTGCAGTAGATCGAGCCACAACCTCCTGCTTCTTACTTCTCCATGACACAAGATTACCTCCCACAAAGATGCAATATCCAGAAGTAGACCTCCTATCATCCATACTACTCGCCCAATCAGCATCGCAATACCCTTCCACATTTAGATATTGATTCTTCCTGAACCAAAGGCCTTTCCCGGGGCTACTCTTCAAATATCGCAGGATTCGATAGACAACATCCATGTGTCCTGTTCTGGGATCATGCATATATCGACTAACCACACTCACTGCATATGAAATATCAGGTCTTGTATGACACAAATAGATAAGACGCCCAACAAGCCTTTGATAAGCTTCCTTGTCAACTGGATCTCCTGACTCAGCACATAGCTTGTGATTCCTATCAATAGGTGAAGCAATAGGGCGACACCCAAGCATACCTGTTTCTGCCAGCAGATCAAGAACATACTTCCTCTGGGAGAGAACTATACCCTTTAAAGAACGAGCAATCTCGATCCCAAGAAAGTATCGAAGAGCTCCAAGATCTTTCACCTCAAATGCCTCTCCCAGTCTGTTCTTCAAGGACTTGATTTCCTCAGCATCATCTCCAGTGATCACAATATCATCAACATAAACTGCCAATATAGTGATATGTGATCCTCTATGCCTATAAAATACAGTATGATCTCCATTGCACTGAGAATAGCCCATACTATGATCGCACGCTCAATCTATCAAACCACGCTCTTGGAGATCGCTTGCATCAGTATAAAGACTTCTTGAGTTTACACACCTTCCTCTTAGTCTGCATGTTCTCAAAGCCTGGAGGAATCTCCATGTATACCTCCTCTTGTAAATCACCATGTAGAAAAGCATTCTTCACATCCAACTGATGTAGGGGCCATCCGAAGTTAGTTGCACAGGAGATCAACGTTCTTACTGTGCTCATCTTTGCCACTAGTGCAAAGGTCTCATCATAATCTATCCCATATGTTTGACTGTAACCTTTTGCAACCAACCGTGCCTTGTATCTCTCTACCTTGCCTTCAGGAGTTTGTTTAATTGTAAACACCCATTTGCATCCTCATCGCCTTTTTTCTCGCTGGAAGCGGAACAAGATCCCATGTCTTGTTCTTGAAGTGCACTAAGTTCCTCCTTCATAGCATCCTTCCACTTAGGATCTGTTTAGCGGCTTCGCCAATCCTTTGGAACATGCCTTTGTCTCAAGAGATGCAATGAATGCTTTGTATGCGGTGAGATATGAGAATATGAGATAAAATTTGCAATGTCATGCTCAAAACCATACCGGATGGAGGCTTTCTGCATTAGCTCTAGTTTCTCTCGTTGTGCAAGTGGTAATTCTAGATGGGAGTGATTAGAATGAACATTACCACTCGCCCCAAGGAGACAAGGAACTTGATCGAGAAAGACACGAGGAGGATTTGGGATTGGATCAATGGCAAGGCCGGGCTATTCGGAAGGTTGTTCAGTTGTGGCAAGGCCGTATTGAGAAGTCGTCAGCCGTGGCAAGGCCGGCATTGACTCGTAAAGCTCGTTGGTGGCTCAGTCTTGTTGCTTGTCTCTCGCTTCTCCCCTGTTTCTCAAAGCGTCTTCACGATAAACCTTCAATTCTTTTGGGGCTATCACATCTCTTGTATATTCCGTTAGGTTTGGGCATGGAATTGTCCCCACAATAATTTCTTCTCGTTGACTCTCTTTGTTCTCCCCCTCTCGACTGTCACCCTTAGTGATAGGAGAGATCTCTAAATACTGATCAAGAGTACCTCCATTCGTAGTAAGGCTCAAACTCCCGAATGTCACATCCATACTCACGAACAACCTTCGTTCAACTGGATTCCAGATCAGAGCCCTTCCGACTTGACGAATAGCTCAGAAGATACACTTCAATGCTGTGGATCCAACTTGCCAACTATTTGGTCTATGATCTCGTACAAAACACACACAACCAAACACCTTGGGAGGCACCTTGAATTCTTGCGACCCAAAAGAAGTTCACCGAGACCTCATCCCAAGTATTCGAGACGGCATGCGATTGATGAGATACGCTGCCGTCATCACTGCCTCGCTCCACAATCCCTTTGGCACATTCATCTGAAACATGAGTGAACGTGCTACCTCCAACAAATGTCTATTCTTCCTTTCAGCCACTCCATTCTGAGGTGGGGTTCCTGGACAAGTAGTCTGATGAAGTATCCCCTCTTCTGATAGATACGCTGCAAACTCCTTGTTAACATACTCAGTTCCATTATCTGTTCGAAGAATCCGAACCTTGGAGTCAAACTGAGTAGCAACCATCTTATGGAAGTCCTGAAAACATCGAAGGGCCTCGCTCTTGTGCTTCATCATATAAATCCAAGTCATACGAGTATAACAATCAATAAATGTGACAAACCACTTAAAACCACTCACAGAAGTAACTGAGCACGGACCCCAAACATCTGAATGTATTAATATAAAAGGTTCATAACTCCGAAGACCAATACTGCTATATGTAGACCGTGTATGCTTTCCAAACTCACAAGCATCACAAACAAGTTTACTCTTGTCTACCCTTTTGAACAAATCGAGATATAACTGACTTAAACTCTTAAATGATAAATGTTCTAAGCGACGATGATGTAACAAAACTTCTCTCTCGATTCCTCCTACAGCCACAGCCAATGCCGCATCAACCCGATCAATGTACCATAGCCCATTACGCCTTATTCTAGTCCCAATCCTCTTCCCAGATCTCTTCTCCTGGAACAAACACGAATCCTCATCAAATGTGACAGTGCATTTGAATTGGTCAATGATAGAACTGACTGAAAGAAGGTTGACTGGAAAGGAGGAACATGCAAGACGGATGATAAAGCAATGGATGATGTGCACTCTGAGATCCTACACCTGAATGAGTGGGAGGTTCCGTCATTTGTTTGGACGATTTGAGAATGAGTATACGGGTGTAAGATGCAAAAGCACTAAGCTTAACCCGTGACATGCTTGGATGCCCTGAATCTATGATCCAATCAATATGAGAGTGCTTATATGTGGATGCAAGTGCATGTGCCTGAGTACCTTCGCCTACGTGGGCATGGTTTACAAAGTTACCAAAGGAGGTGGAATCATGAGAAGTTTCCAATGCCTTTCCCTTTCCCTGCTGCCACTTCTCCCACTGCGTAGCTTGCTCGCCTGTCAGAGTAACAGACGTAATCTCTTCTGTCAAGGCCACATTAGCCCTGGGGCCAACTCGGCCCCTTCCTCGACTTCCACCTCCACGACCACCACAATCTCCACCTCGGCCTCCACGACCACCACGACCTCCACCTCGACCTCCAGACTGTGGAGAAGGACAAGCACGGCTCAGATGTCCTCTTATTCCACAGTTGTAGCACTCTCTATCATCTGGTATGGCATATGCGGATCTGACCGGGATGTTGTCCCCCATTACTCGTAGTCGAACCTCCTCCCGCACCATAGCCGAAATAGCCTCCTCCACAAGATGGCGGGTTTGCCAAGTGAAACATGGCAGCCCTTCTACTCTCAAACTTTGGGTTCACCCCTTTAGAAAGTGTGTAACCCGTCTGCGTTGTAGCCACACCTTGCCAGCCTCAATATCACCAAAGACATGTTAAGCGCAATGGATCATAGTGATCTAAATCGCCCATAGTTCTTTGCATTCACTAGCATACTCTCGACGATCTTCTCTCCTGTTTGAGCCTCCACCTTACCCTGGACCTCCACCATCATCATCACATTTCCTGCCCCGGAGTACATGTTACTCAACGTCTTCCATATCGCCGGTGCACTCTGCATCATCTCCACCATCCGAGCGATGGATGGAGACATCGAAGTTAGCAACCAAGCTACCACCACAGAGTTTGTGGTGTTCCACATCCTCCAATCCATGCTCGCCTTGTCTGCAGGCTCAACGCAAGTCTCCCGCAGGTAGTGCTCCATCCCCTTCGTCCTCAGAATTAGTTGTGCCCTTCTAGACCAACTCAGGTAATTCTTACTTCCTTCCAACTTCACATCATTTAAGCATCGGCTCGGCTTTAAGTCGATGACCTGCACCGACCCTCGGACCTATCATACCCATCGTGAAGAGGTCCTGCAACATGCTTCTCATGTCACCTTGAGTTACGAGCGAGGAAGTAGTCTCAACAACAGCCTTCCTTCTCTCTTCTATCGCCCTCATTGCGGCTTCTTCCTCTTTCTTCCTCGCAGCCTCAATCTCCTCGGGGGTCATCTTTTCAAACAACCAGAACAATGTCAATTACTACCAAGATATGCCGCGCGTATCTTCCACGATCACAGCAATTCTTCACGCATCAACGTTCCGCCGAACCTTGATGACTGCCTTCACGATTACCAAAATCATATAGATGTGTAACATAATTAAACAGAAACAGAACCTCCTTTTTTTATCTCCACTGCGGCTCTGCCGATGCTACCTTTTTTCCCTTCTTGTGCCGATACTTCTTCCTCCCGCAGCAAATCCACCTCTCGCTTCTTCTCCCGAGCAGCGCGCAGCGGCGACCTCAGCGGCCACCCCTAGAGGAGGCGACGAAGAGGCTCACGCCCGCGACGGCTTCTCTCCTCCCCTTCTTCCTCCTCAGCGGCCACCCCTAGAGGAGGCGACGGCGAGGCTCACGCCCATGGCGTGGGTGGCGGCGGCAACCCCTGCAACCAAGCGGCGTCGAAGCGGCCAAGGCCCCGAAGCGGCGTCGGGCGGCAGCAGCAACACGGCCCAAGTGGCGGAGGCGGCAATGCCGCACGGCCGCGAGGCGCAGCTGCAGCGCGACGCAGCCCGAGCGATGGCGGCGGCGGTGTGGGTGGGCGGTGGCGGCGGTGTGGATGGGTGGCGGCGACGGATCTCAGGTATTAGGGTTTGGCTCTGATACCATGTTGATCTTTTAGGAATAATTGTGTGTATTCCCGTAGGATCTCACACCCTTTATTTATAGTCTCAAAGTAGAGTCCTAATCTAATACAACTCATTATTAGGATCTAATACGAACTCTCCAACAACTGTGTTAAACTGAGTAATTGCATGGCAAAGTATGTTCATCATATTATAATTTTATTAGATTTTATCCAAGTTGTGTTTGGAGACAATATCAATGTCCAAGATAACACTTTTCTGGCCAGATTAGTAGAACGTTAACTTGATGAAAATGATTGTTTAAAAGTAGCTCCTGAAAGGAGCATCCATTGATAAAAGAATAAAAAAGAGAAATGAACATCACACTACTAACTCTATTTCCTATAATTCATTTATGGCAACAAGTCTATGCAAAGTTCAGCAGTGAGCACTCAGCAATAGCAAAAGCTATCTGTGATGGAGGAACCCCTGCACCCACCCTGGACCAAAGAAGTATTAGACACATTGGCATTTGGCAAAGTATCAACAATATCGTGAGATCTATACATATTAGTCTGCGTATTGGTCCAAATGAAAATATACAGATCCCAGACTTGCCCAAGGGAATATGCTTAAATCTAGAGCTCTTTTACGGTACACTAAAATTAATTCGGGTCGTCTATTCTTTTTGATCCGATGGTTTAGATTAGTTAGGATTTAGTTATGCTACACCTAGTAGTATGAAAAGTATAATTCCAAGGGGATAGATTTGTAATTACCTAGGTGGGGATCACATGACACAGGAGTAATATTTTCAACCTTAGTTGGAAAAGTTCATAATACACTCACGAAAAAATTATAAATACAGAAAATTCTATTATGCCCTTAACAAATCAATGGTCAGATTTGATTTATACTACCACCGTATACTACCGGTAGAATGTACTATAAAATTTTCCTAAATCTAATAGCAAGCCACTTCAAAAGATTTTAAAAAAACATCAATCAACATGACAATTGGCCAACATTGAAAATAAAGCACATGATAATAATGCAGGGCAAGATGAAAGAACCTGAAGTTTTCAAGGGTAACAAGCTGTGTGATCTCTTTATATAACTCCTCGTTGAATGTTGAGAAGACCTTAAGGTCCTTCACAAGTATATCTACTGCCTTTGGCCTATCATGCCTGCTAAAAGGCAGTACAAAAGTCAGTAAAATTAATCAAACAGAACATATCTTTTTTCTTGAAGCGAAGATCTCCAGATGTAACAGAGAACCATTACCTGTCAAGTGCTTCCAAATACTTCTGCTTCCTGATCTCAAAGAAGATCTTCATCGAATATCTATTGTCGTCAACTTTACTGAACCCAGAGAGGTATCTCTCCACCTCGTCCCACTCCCCTGCATGCACCTTCTCCTCAAAGTACCTCATGTTGAAGAAGAACCCTGACTCTTGCTCGAGCCTAGGACCAAAATGAGTTGTAAAAATAATGCTATAGATCGCTAATGGAAGTATCATACCACAACATGAAAGGACATGCAGAACAGAGGAATCCAATCTTACTTATCTAGAAATGCACATACAAGCATTCAGCACGTCAGCACCATCACATTTAAATAGTCCCTTCTTTTCCAAAATACGGCCAAGGATCGTGCTAAGAATTTAATATTTTCTGGTCACGAAATAAACGAAAACAAGGCAACAAAATCTAAAGGTTTAATCGTGCACGTGATTTAACCAACAGAGGCAACGGAACAGAGTTAGGTCTTGTTTGGCTCGGGGGTTTAACCCGCCGATTACCCCCTTAGGTTAGGAAGGATTAACTTAACTCTCAAAGCCTTATAATCGTCTTAACCTAGCATTAGTTAACCTATTAAATCGGTGGAATAAGCTAACCGGCGTAACAAAATATCATAAGTTCTGTTTTTTATATACTACCACCGATAACCCACCAAATCAGCCAAACGGTAATTGAGCTTAACATGGTTGGTTGCCAATCACAAAATTTGGGTTAAGCTAACTTAGCCAGGTTAAGTTTAGCTAAACCGGTTATCTCAACCATGGTTCAAACGCAGCCTCAGAGTCTTACAGAAGTCTTGGGCGGAATTGACCCCTAATTTTCCGAATTCAGCAATGAAAAAAAAACGTACCAAAATTCAATTACTCGACCAAATTTTCCAATTGAAACCAGGCCTGCCTTTTGACCGAAGCAACCAAAACAAACTCAGCAGAGGATCACAATAACAACAACCGCAACCTCCCACAAGTTTACCACGCATATGACATGACAGAACAATGCACCGAGAAAAAGAACATTTTTTAAGAAAATAAACGTTCGTCAATTTGAAAACAAAAATCACCAAAAGTAAAGCCTAAGCAACCAATATCTCCGCTGAATCAACCAAACTCGTCATCAGAACACCTCCAAAACTACGACCAATCAAAACCCCCTAGCGAAATCCCCAAAAAGCCCCCGACAAAACAGCCCCACAAACCCAGGGGAGCCCACAATCCAACCAATCCCGCCGCCGAAACACAGCAAGCACGACACGAACAGAGCAGAGCAGAGCAGAGCAGGAAGGAGCCTCACCTGTGCAACGAGTCCTTGAACTTCTCCTCATCCAGGAACTGCAGGATGAGGTACACGAGCTCCCGGCTCAGCGACGACATGTCGCCCGCCCGATCGATCGATCCGCCCGCCACCGTGCAACCAGACGCCTCTCCCTGCGCTTCGACGAGGCTACGAACGACGAACCCTAGGGTTTCGTGATCCGTCTCCCACCACGCGAAGAGAGAGAGAGAGATCGGGGGAAGGCGAGATGTGGGTTTGTTGGCTTTAAGGCCTCGCTTTCTTCGATGCGGTCCAGATAGAGAGGCCGCCGACCCGACGCCTTCCTTTTCTACTCCCCGTGCCCACGCCACTACGCGCCGGACCGGCTTATCTCTCATAAGGCAACTGGCGTATCGATAAGAGCAGCTGCTTATGTGATGGGTCGGATGCGGAGTGGGCTGGATAATTCGCGAGCCGGCACCCGGAGTCCGGACGCGATAGGCGAGGAGGACTGCAGAAGAAGACTGCGACCGGACCGACCGTCTCGCGAGTCCCGGCTCCCGAGACGAGATCGTCGAGATGTTAAATTTGTCCGTGTCTCGGGCGAGCAGAAGGGGAAAGTTGAGGAAAAGGAGTACACGGAAATATGGAATTGTGGACGTGCGGTCGACGAGGGCCCTGTTAGGTTTCGGATTTGGACGTGCAGCAGTGGTAGGAGTATTATTGAGTTGGAATGTCGGATGGATACGGGCGGAAGTAAGACGTAGTTGACCATTGGGGCAAATCAGTTTGGTTGGTGTCGTGTCACTTTGACCTAATTTGCTGCGCTGTTTGGAACGCAGAAACGAAAACGTAGAAATACGAAAGGAATACATGAACAAAACAAAGGATTAAAAAACAAAGGAATTTAGTAGGAATACGCTTTTGGGACAAAGGAACAGGGGAAACGTAGAAATGTTGAAGTGAATAGTAATATCATTTCATTAGAATAACTAGGCGCTGATATTTCACTTGTAAGCAACTGATACATGGGGCCCACTAAATCAAAGGGCATATTTTTAGATAATGGAAGAGAAAAACTCTCTCTCGATCTCTGTATTAAAGATGCACATAGCCCAATTTATTAAAGAGTCACAAGCACCAAAATAACCAACACTGTTAAAAGTGGCTTAAAGCCTTACAACCAATAGCCGAAAGCAAATCACACTCAAGTATTGCAAATCCTGTGACTAAGCCGTCACCCATGAGAATTGAGGATTTGCTTTACCACAACCTCCAACCTTAGGATTCTAGCCAACATGTTCTCTTTTTGGACCAATTTCTGTAAATTTGCCCAAGCACTCAGCTAGAAACCATATAATAAGATAACCTGCAAGCGATTAGTGACAATCTTTTTTTAAAAAAAAAAAAACAACATCATTCCGATATAACCAGATAGACCAACATAAGGCACTAGCTACCACTAGGAGTTGTAACTTTAGATTTGTTGGAATACCAGCTAACCAATTCCCTAACATGTTTTCTATGCTCACAGGGGGAGATAAATTAAACGCACATTAAACAACCCACTATGCAAGACGTGCAAAAGGACAGTCAATATAAAGATGTTAAATTGTTTCCTCCTGAAAACAAAAACAACATTGTTTGCTTCCCCCTCCAATTTCTCTTAAACAAGTTATCTTTAGTTAATACTACTCCTCTTTTGAGATACCAAAGAAAAATTTTCACTTTTAAAGGAATTTTAATTTGCCAAAAGAAATTCCTAATGGGGGCTTGATAATTGCTTATTAGTGCCCCATAGAAAGATTTTACCGTAAACAGACCAGATTTATTTAGATTCCACCTGAAGACATCCTTTTGAGAACTTAAATGTAAATTAGAAATTCTCAAAATTAACTCATTCCAAGCATGTAACTTAGTACCTATAATAGGTCTTCGAAAAGAAACATTTAAAGGAGTCGATCTCAGAACATTTGTCACTATATCGCCCTTTCTCCTTACCATGTTATAAAGAAGTGGATATTGGACTTTCAGCGAAGAATCTCCTAACCCAATATCTTCCCAAAACCTAGTGTGCATTCCATTTTGAACCTGGAATGATCCAAAGCGAAGAAAATGATCTTTAATTTTCATAAGACCCGACCAAAAATGGTATGCTCCAGGTTTATTAACCACCTGTGAAAGACTCTTGTCACCCACATATTTCCTTGTGAGCAACAATTGCCAAACACCTTCTTCATTAAGCAATTTGAATAATCATTTCCCGAGTAAGCTTTTATTTTTTGTGTCCAAGTTCTGAACGTCTAGACCGCCATGCTCTTTGGGCGAACAAACTAAACTCCACTTAGTAAGCCTATACTTTCGTTTATGACTGTCACTCTACCAATAAAATATAGATCGATAATAGTCAAGTCTTTTGAGAACCTCTCTAGAAAACTCAAAAAAAGAAAACATAATCATTGGCAGACTGCTGAGTACTGAGTTAAGAAGTACTAACCGTCCCCCCTCCTGACATATTTTTTCCTTTCCAACTACTAAGTTTTTTCTCAAATCTATCATCAACCCCTTTCCAATCACTATTCTTTAACCTTTTAAAGTGAATTGGGATACCTAAGTACCTGAAAGGAAAAGTACCCACTTAACAACCAAATAATTGTGTGAATTGTGGTTCAACATCTTTGGCAAAACCAAAATAAAAAATCTCGCTATTATGGAAATTAATCTTTAAACTGGATAATTGTTCAAAGACACAAAGAATAAGCTTGAGATTTTTTGCTTGTTCCAAATCATTATTTAGAAAGAGAATCATATCATCAGCATACTAAAGATTGACAACCCATCATCAATTAAGTAAGGAACTACTCCTGATAAAAGGCCTGCTTCTTTAGCTCTTGAAATAAAGATTGCAAGCATGTCCTCCACAAGGTTAAAAAGAATAGGCGACATAGGATCACCTTGCCTATGACCTTTCTGAGTTTGGAAAAAAGACCCAAGATCATCATTAACTTTTATTCCAATACTTCCTCCCTTAACTAAAATTTCCACCTAGGAACACCATTTGGCAGAAAAGTCTTTCATCTTCAAAGTTTAGAGTAAAAACGGTCATTTTACTTTGTCATAAGCTTTCTCAAAATCTACCTTGAAAACAATTCCATCCAAATTCTTTTTATATAGTTCGTGGATGGTTTTATGAAGGATAACAATGCCATCAAGAATAAATCTCCCCTGCATGAACGCTGACTGGGATGTTCTAATAATCTTTTGAGCTACACCCATAAGTCTGTTAGTAACAACTTTAGTAAAAATTTTAAAACTAACATTTAAAAGACAAATAGGCCTATACTGTTAGATTTGCGTAGCATCGGCTTTTTTTTGGAAGTAGTGCAATGATCCCAACTTTCAAGCTAAAGAGGGGTAGAGAGCAGTTATGAAAATCATGGAACATGGCCATCAAGTCATCTTTAATGATGTCCCAAAACACCTGATGAAACTCGGCTGGAAAGCCATCTGGCACAGGTGCTTTGTTATGGTCCATTTGAAAATTTGCTTCCTTTACCTCTTTTTCAGTGAAAGATTTTGTAAGGAAATTATTTTTCGTATCTGAAACTTGGGGTATATCATTCATAACAGTATCAACCATAGATAAATGATTGACTTCGGATGGTCTAAATAAACCTTTATAATAATCGGTGATATACTTTTTTAATTGTACATCACCCCGAACTATTCTTTCCTCTTGTTCGAGCTGAAAAATTCTTTGACGTCTATGCTTCCTATTCGCAATCAAATGATAATAACGTGTATTTCTATCCCTCTCCAAAAGAAATTTCGCTTTGGACCTCTGGTACCACTTAATTTCTTCTTCTCTCAAAAGATGTACCAATCTCTCATTAGCGCCTTTTTTAAGTTTAAGATTGTGATCAGACAACCTCATAACCTCAGCTTTTTATCTAATTCATCAATTAAAAAGTTAAGCTCTATCTTTTCCTTTTTATGCGTCCCACTGGTATTTTTAGCCCACCCACGAAGAAAATGTCTGAGAGCTCGAACCTTACTTTGCCAAATTTCTAAGGCAGAATGACCACTTATTTCTTTTCTCCACACATCCTCCACCAACTCTCTAAACCCCTTCGTACACAATCAACCTAATTTAAATTTAAATAAAGGTTGATGTCCTCTAAAAGAAGCCGCTCTCGTATTTAAAAGTAACGACGTATGATCAGACAAAGACCTTTCAAGAGCATTAACTGCAACCAAAGGAAATTTATGCTCCCAATCTATATTCATTAAGACTCTATCCAGCTTTTCAAAGGTGGGATTATCTAACGAATTGGTCCAAGTATATTGTCTACCAGATAAAACTATTTCTCTTAAATCCAAGTTATTAATCACAGCATTAAACAAGAAAGACCACCTATACTCAAAATTATCATTATTTTTTTCACCTGAATGCCTGATGGTATTAAAATCACCCCCAATTAAAATAGAAAGTGATTCTTTCCTATAGGCATGAACAAGTTCATTAAGAAACTTCTCCTTGAATTGAGGTTGAGCTGCACCGTAAACAGCCACAAGAACCCATTGAAAATCATCTTCTCTATTTTTTAAATGAAACTTTACACAAAATCACCAGCATCAATAGACCCAATATCAAAAACTATAGGATCCACCCCCCAAAAGGATACCCCCCCGACCAACCTTGTGGCGGAGAAAAATGCCACAAAAAAATCTCGTCCACCACAAAGATGGTTAAGACTAACCACTGAAAAATCTTTTTTACCAGTTTCAAGAATGGCCACAAAATCTAGATGTTGTTCCTTAACCAAATCACAAATATAACGATGTTTAGCCAAGTCTCCCAGACCTCTGCTATTCTAAAAAAGACCTTTCATTTTAACTTTAATTTGATTGGCCTATTCTGAAATTTTTTCTTTTTCGACCACTTTTTATTTATCACCAAAGTAAAATCAAATTGGTCATCCTTCAAATCGCCATCTAAATCACTACAAAATGGTTAAGAGCTGAGATATCTCTGTAATCTAGATTCTCATCCTCCATCTTACTTCCAGAGTCTTAAGACTGTTAATAGAACTATCAATCTCTACACTGTCATCTCCTAAAGAAATGCCAATGCTAGCAATCTTTTCAACTAATTGCTCATCAGAAAAGGCCATAAAAGAAATTTTATTACCAGACTTACTTGGATCAAATTCAAAATAACGGACTTGCGCTTGCCACATAGCCTTTTGTACCAAGTCTTCATCACCAGACTTTCTTCATCACCGCTGCTTCTTATTTCTCTCACTTTGTCTAATCTCCACCGGATCGACTTCACGACTCAACACCGGCTAGCTAGCCCCCTCTGGTTTGGAATCTAAAGCAACCGACACACCCACGGAGCCATCCTTCTTCCCTTTATTAGCCACGTAATGAGACAGTCTAGGGATTTTGTCCACCTTAACAATAGAAGCACCTGCCTTGGAAACTAAGACTGGATTGGCAATTACCGGTCCTACAGGTTTGCCTTTAGGAGCACCCGTCTCTGTCGGACCCGGGATTAACACCCCAAATCCTCTGTGCATTTCTGAACTAGTCCCATGATCAGTAGCTAGTTCACACAGTAAACAGATATGGTAACATCCATAAAACGCACAACTTTATTAATAATCAACAGAGTTTATTACAAAAGAGGCTTACAAGCCAACAATAAACAAACACATCGGAAGACGAAGAAGTAGTGGAGTCCAGCTGATCTGCCACAGGCAATCGACTGGATAGCGGCCTAGTCGTCGAGATCCACACTAGTAGCGAAGTCCTTATCCTCTGAAATTTATTTGCATGAAGTAAGAATGAGCACTACTACCGTGCTCGCAAGTTACACCCGTCAAATAACAGAATGACATGCATACATGGATATCTCAAAGGAAGGCTTAATATGGTTGATTTGCATAAAGCAGCATTTTCTTTAAATACTTGTACTAAGTTCCAAAGCAGTTATTCCATAACTAAAATTCATTTTATAAATTCTCAATTTTATAGTCAGATAACATTCACACAAGAATGATGAAGGATACCCTCCTATCACATGGCTTCCTGCCCAATTCCCATTTGGATAGAAATCATTTGACAAATCATTTTGAAATCAAAACCAAAGTCTAACTTTGAGTGGCCAATGCTAAACATGTCCATGACCGTGGACACGGCTATTCGAATAGATTTACACTCTGCAGAGGTGTACAGCTTTACCCACATGACACGAATTCTCTAGTTTGTTTGGCATCCGTCGATACCACCGCTCACTACCTTAGGTAAGTAGTCTAGAGCACGTGACAAGGCCTTTACATTGCATCATTCCACCACAGTCTAGCCTCGCTAAGGTTTCACCCCCTTTGGACTAACCATCCGTAGGTTCAGGGCCCCCTCTTGCGCCAGGTGGGAACAATAGTCATGAAAGACTTTGTCAAAAGAAATGGCCATGAAAGACCACCCACGTACAAACAGGATCAACCGCGATGAAACTTTACAAATTAGTTGACCAGGTCCTGCCCACATAGGACATGTGGTAGTACGATTGTGGCTTAGCAAAAGCGGCTCTTAGGCCGGTCCTTAACTGACTTGGGCGACTTCCAATAAAAACCCTGGGCTTCAATCCAACCCGGATTGATCCCGTGCATAAACCTGCACCCATCAAGCATCCATTTTGCCCAGGTCCAAACCAATTTTACTTTTGCTTTTCAAAATCCTTTTCAAACATCCATGGCACACCAACGCTATGGATACAATTTTAAACAACATTTGATTTTTGGCTGAAATTCCCCAAATCAAGTATTTCGGGTCTAAGCATGGCTAAGCATAATTTTTCCCAAAACTTTCTAGTTCATACTATTGCATAAACTAGATTTTCATCTAAGGTGTCAAGGTACATTTATTTCAATGTCAAAATTGGCAGTACAAAGGATTTAGGTATAACTATAATTTAAAATAGGAATTTAAATAACTGGATAAAAATAAGCATGCAATAATAATTTAAAACAGAATAAATAATTTAAAATAATAGGTGCAATATGATCAAGAATGTAACTTGCCTTGCTCAATTAATTGCTGTTCTCAAACGGCGTCGAAATCGAACTCTCCGAAGTCGTTGAAATCTATTCACGAAAACAAACCAAATTCAAACACAATTCAAATAAAATCCAAATAGAATCCAATAATTATAAAATAAAACATTGCTAAGAAGGTATCGACTTTTTATGAATTTAGGAAGTTGAATGGAAGGAATTGGAGTTCGTATGAAGGAGAACGAACCCCGGGAAGTTTGGAAATCACATGAAATGATATAATTCCGAAAATTGTACTATTCATCAAAAATTGTGGTTTCGGATGACTGGAAACAAAGAAAGAGCTTTAGGGCCATGGCGATAAATTACAACGTTGAACGCGTTGAGGCGAACTCAACGGTGTCGACGGCTCGGCCAGATGATCTTCGATGGCGACGCAGTCCGACGGAGAAAACCTTTGGCGGGCGGCGAGGTGACGTCGGCGTTCCGAGCAAACAAAAATGAGTTAACGGGTGCGGTTTGCGGCGAAAAGAAGAGGAAACCGTGGGAAATGCAACGCTCACCTTGGTTGGGGTGGAACGCGCATGGTCGTCCGGCGGTGGCGACGACGCGCAAAATGGACCAATTAAATAACGGAAAATAAATAAAATCTAAAAATTATGAAATAAATACTAAAAATAGTAGATGAATTTAGGAGGAAGAATCAACGGATTTGGAGTTTGCATGTGAGAGAATGAATTTTGGAATGAATAAAACTTGTATGTAGAAAGTGCAAAGCACTAAACTTAATAATTGGTTACTGTTCATCATCTCCTTCCAATAGCAGCCGAACAGAAGAAAAATGGATGGCTTCGGGAGAGAAAAGGAAAAATGGTGGCACCCGGAGAAGGAAAAGAGAGCATCATAAGGAACGCAACATCGCGATGCCAGTGGTGGAGACGATGTGGCCGGAGCTAGCTCGACGGTGACACAATTCGCAATGGGAGAGACTTCGGTCTATTGTTCGGATGGCGATGTTGCCGGCGAACGACGGTGTTACGACGGCCGGCGAGGGGTGGAATGGAGAGAGGGAATGACGGGGATGCCGGTGCTCACCTCAGTTGTGGAGGAATGTGTACGGATGGCCGGAGGCGAGGACGACGACGTCGGCGCGGCTTGCGCTCACGGTGGTGAGGATGTTCCGGCGATGCTCCGGCGACGAGAGGGTGAGCACGGCGTTGGCGGGGCTGCGGCGATGCCGACGGTGAGGTCGGGGTGGCCGGGGAAGGCTTGACGGCGCCGGAGAAGACGGGATTTGAGTTTCGGCGGCGCGGAGAAAAGCTCGAATTGCCGGCGATTGAGAGGGAGAGAGAGAGGGCTCTTTGAGGGGTTTTGATCAGGAGGAGGAGGCACACCTGATGCTCCCTTTTATAGGGGCGGAGGGGGCCGGGAGAGGGAGATCGTGGGGCGGCCGTTCCGAGTGCACTTGAAGAACGAAAAGAAAATGGCTTAATTAATCGCATGTAGTGGATGAAACGTCCAATTGAAGGTTTGGGAACGTGGGTGATGTTAGCGCGGTCGTAGTGCTTCAAACGGAATTGATTTTGATGCTTTGAATGAGAAGAACGGGGAGAAATAGCGTCGGCAGCCATTAATGGCCTCATGGAGCTCAACCGGCTCTGCATTGAAGGAAGGAGGGAAGAGAGGCGCGCTTGGTGGTGGAGGAGGCGTGGCGTGGCTAAGCTGGAGGTGCGCCATGGAGGTGGTCGGCCAAAGCAACGCGCCATGAGTGCCTGACAAACAATGTATAAAATCGTTTTGGGGAAGAAGGTGAATAGGAGAGAAGGAGGGTAGAAAAGAAATAAAGGAAAGTATATGTTTGATTGAAAGAAAAGAGGCAAGATGTTTGTGCATGCATTAGATGCTTGCACGTTGAGCGTGCTGGGCTTGGGGCAGCACTGGTACTTGGGCAGCACTGGGATGGGTGACCGCACGTGCACACGCGTGAACAGATTAAAATATTTTTTTAATTCCAAATTCAGATTTAAGCAATAAATCAAATATTTTTAGAACATAGCAAATAGAGTCCAAAAATTCTAGAAAAATTCACAAAAATTCTAGAATTATTTTAAACTTAATAAAATTATTCCCAACTTAAAATTGCTTTTAATTTTGCAAATAAATTATTTTAGCTTTAAAATAATTATGGAAAAGCTTTTAAAATCTCGAAAATTACAGAAATTAATTAATTTTTATTTTTCAAATTTAACTCAAATAAAACTTCAAAAACTTTAATAAATTTTACTTTTGACTTTTAAAACTTCAGAAATTCAAATAAGGCAATAAAACTCTTTCAAATTCAGAAAATCCAACAAAATAATAACTTTATTTATTTTATTTTGGTAACAGCACTTTGAGATGTTACAACCCGCCACCAGCTGGCCTGGCCTTCCCCAAAACCATCCTCTCCAAAGTGATCGGTCAGCTTAGGAGCGGTAGTAGGACAACCAGAAGGTACACCTGTCTCACCGACCGAAGGTAAAGCCTTGGAAAGCCAAACGGCTGGAGCTCTTGCCTTGACATCGGAAATGTCTGAGCCGACCGAGTGATTGCCTGGATTTTTGAACACTTGCGAGACGAGGCCACCACCAGCCGTGAGCACATCAATCTTTACCAAAGCTGCAGCTGAACCCTTTGAATGCTCCTTAGCCGCAAGCGAGACAAGGCCGCCACCACCAGAACACATCTCTTGTTACCTCAGCATATGAAGCACATTGCTGCTCCTTGGACCTCTCCTCAACAGCCAATAAATCATCTGTCACCCCGAACTGAGCTTCCTCCAAAAAATAATCACCCACGCCATCATTAATTGTAACACCCGTCGGCTCGGAGGGTAAACCGGCCAAGACAGTCATAGTACTATGCCCCTGAAGGTTTGGAGTAGACACCCCATCGACATGTGCAATATTCTCAAACTTTTTTCTAACTGCCCTTGGGGTGACCTAGACAGTATCCGATGGTAACAGTCCTAAAGAAGTCCCCTTAGAAAATGAGGTAGACTGTCTCTCGCTGTTCTCAGGAGCATGAGATGTCAGATTTGAGATATTCTTCAATCTCTTAGCATCTCTATCTTCCATCTCAACATTAGATCATCTCCCCTATAGGTCATTGAAGGCGTGAGCATTAGATCATCTCCCATCTCCAGTTGTTAGCGTCCATTCATTTCTTTCTTCTTTTTCCCCTCGCTAGTAGGGTTGGAAAAAATGCTCGAAGATCGCGAGCCAACTTGGGCTCGTGAAATTTCGAGCTGAGCCGATCCTGGATTTTAGCTCGCAATCAAAACGAGCCGAGCCTGAGCTAGCTTGCGAGCGGCTTGCGAGCTCGACCCATGGAGGCCCAGGAGACCAGCACCCTAACCAGCTTCCCTTCACCCTACACCACCACGCAGCCCCCAATTCCCCACCCCCATCCCACTTCCCCTTCACCTTCAAGCTTCAGGCCTTCCTCTCCCATTGTCCTTCATCCGCTGCGGCCTCCTCCAACCGTGCCATTGCACCCCATCCTCCCCTGGCCGGCTGGCCCCGGGCTCTGCCCCCCTCCCCCGTCCTCCTGCCTCCGCCCTGACCCCGTCCTCCCCTGTCGTCCCGCCTCCGCCCTGGGCCCGTCCTCCCTGCATCGTCCCGACCCTACCACCGCATCGCTGCGCCTCATGGCCCTCCTCTCCCTCCCCTTTCGCCCTGTCCTCTAGGCTCCACCCCCCCACTGCTGCCCCTTCCACTGCTGGTCCTCCATCCGTCGCCCTCCATCCGCCGCGGCGTCCTCCAACCAACGCGCATGGACCGCCAATGGAGCATGGAGTCTCGTGCTCGAGGGAAGAAGTTGGCCAACGCCGGGGCCTCCGTCTCGACACTACCAGTACCAGTACCAGTACCGGACGAGCGTGCAATCGGTGGACGACGCCTCTGCTCCCAGCCTCCGAACCTCGCCGAACCGGCAGCCTCGATGAGTGTAGACGTGTAGTGTCTCTCAGTGAGAATGTTGTAGATGTAGTAGTGCAGATGTTGAAGCTAGATGGGTAGTGTTCTGAAGCTTTGAGCAAGTTTGCTTAATTAGTTATGCAGATGTCATGATGGTTTCTGATGTCATTATGTAGTAGTGCAAATGGTTTCTGATTGATATGTATTGAGCAAGTCAGCTTTGAGCAACTTACCTTTTCTTAGTAGACATGTATAATGTATTGAAAGTAGACATGTATAATGTATTGAAAGTAGACAGTATGTTGTTGTTACGATGATAACACTAGAAGATATAACTTACCTTTTCTTTGTAGGCTGTAATTATGACTTCATGTGCGAATTAAAAGGAGAGGGTATGAAACCATATCATCAAGTCATGAACCATATCTTTTGTGGAAGTTTATGAACCCGATATTTGTATCAACTGACAAGACAACAGTGGTAGTTTATGAAGTTTAACAGAACCATTTGTGGACTACAAACATATGCTAGACAAATTGGACAGATGAGAAGACTTGAAGCTAGCTAACAGAATATTGACCACAACTAGATGACTAAATATACTCAGAGAGCATTGGTTTGCTTTACTCCTCCCAATATGGTTGCTTATTATTTCTTTGTGTAATTGCCATTTGTACTGAAATTTTCATGTATAATTATCTCCAATGTTTTATCACAGTCATTGAGTGAGGATGTGGATTGGGAGGATTTGGTTCATGATGATCACGATGTTGTACCATCTGACGAGGAGCAAGAACAAGGACATGTTTCAGTGGACTCTTCAAGTTCAAATGGTGATGAACAAGCCGCTGTGGCATTGACAGAAGATGGTACTACCGTGTCTCAAGGAAGATCAAAGAGGGAGGCAAAAAGGCGGAAGGGGTCTCCAAAGGCAACTGGGAGACAGAAACAAAGATCAGATTGTTGGAAGATCTTTAAGGTGGTGAATGTTCCATCGAAGACAAAGAAAGGGGAGATCGCTACAAGGGCAAAGTGTAGGTTCTGCTACAAACTCATGTATTATAAACAAGGGGGTGCAACTTCACATCTTATGAGGGATATACCGAAGTGCACACCATATATGAACAAGGTGGCTAAGATGAAAGCTCAAGCGAACCTCAACTTTGGTCCTGCCATGGGAGGTGAGACTGGTAGTGTCCTGCATTGTTCTGGGATTTCAGCCAAATGTTTAATTACAAGTATACGCCACAAAGTAGTCAAATGTATGGTGCCTTGAGCTTCTGCATAACAATCCAGATTTTCCATGAGTATATGCGGTAGGGTCATTTTCACATTTCCATTTCTTGGTACACACTCCCTGCATTAGCTAGTGAAATAAAATGATGCAGTTTCAAGCAGTATCAATGTCCAGCTGGGGGACCCCCATTAGAAAACCTATTGAAGCTGCACACTAGTTTGCATATAAACAACCCTAAAAAAGTTTGCATATGAACACACCAGAAATATACTATCAAGGAATCAAACAGCTACTACTGCATTGACCCTACTTACATCTCCAACTACCATGCATGTGAATCCTTGAACTCAATGATAACACACACACGCACACATTGCTTCATTTCTAGTGTCATAAAGGAGTATGGGAAACAAAAGAAACATAACCAATCATATGACAAGAACTTTTCTTCACCAAAGCTAAATGCAACTTTACATGCATGAATGCATTCTGTACTCATGTGCACATCAATATTAAGTTATTATCCCACAAACTAATCCTTAATTATTTCCTCTGATCCCATGTCAACAAAAAATCCATGCATGTAGGAAGGACAGACTGCTCAGCCATAGGGCCTTCTGTGATGCCCTAGCTGAAGAGAGTGCAAGGCTTCTTGCAGCTGCAAACTGGAAAGGATATGGCCATGTGGGGGATCAGGCAGCTTGATCATCCCATGAATCACAATATGGCAGTTTACAGGAACTTTTGTTTGGTTGCCTCTGTATAAAAGAACACCTTTTGTGAACTAGAGATTAAGTGTTAAGCTTAAGTATGGACTGTTATGTTGATAGTTACATGGAGTTATGGACTATTATGTTATATGGAGAATGGAGTTATGGACTGTTATATGGAGTTATGTACTATTATGTTATATGGAGAATGGAGTTATGGACTGTTATATATAGTTATGGACTATTAAATATTAAGTGTTAGTCTTTCAATTGAATGGATTATGAATCTATGATGAATGCATGTATGGATTATGGACTGTTATGTGTTTTGGCTTTGTTTATGATGATTGGATTATGAATTTATGATGAATGGCTCACATTCTGCCTTTATTTCTAGCTTCTGGATTCATGTTTGGGGTGCCATGGCAGGGGTGCGGCATAGGATGGGGTGCCACGGTAGGAGCGCAGCATAGGATTGCCTGCCCAAACCCTACCGCGGCAGAGGATTGGGTGCCATGGCAGGGGCACGGCAAAGGATTGTCTGCCACGACAGGGGCGCAGTAGAGGATTGGCATTTCAAGTCATGGTAAAATTAGAGTGTAAGGAAAATTCCAAGCCATGGTAAAATCACAGACGGTTTTTGTACGAAACCGTCTGTGATTCGGTCATCTCAGACGGTTTTTGTATGAAACTGTCTGTGATTCGCAACGCGGGAGGACGACAAATTTTGAACGTGTGCGCGGGAGTTAAAATGTTTTGGCACTGTCCTTATATATTATAGCCACCCAGCCTTGTCTTCCATCAGTCTCTCCCTCTCCCCTCCCCACACCAAGCTCCGGTGACCACCCTCGATTCCCCGTCGCGGTTCGGCGAGGAGACACAGCCGCCGATGACAACGAGGAGGGATGTGAATAAGCTCCTTGTCTCCTTGTCTACCGTAGGAGGTAGACTGCCAGAAGGTACATGTACATCCTCAAAACATACATAATTTGTTGGTTGTTTGTTATAAGAAAATGATCTTAAATTTGTGTTACCTAAGGTCGGAATGTCGCCGGAGATTTTCAGTCATCTCTCCTTGCCGACGAGCTTGAGTCAAACTCGACGACATGCAAGAACATCTTGTGATATGCTGGTAAGGTACAGAAAGGAGCTCACAAAACCAATCCAAGAAGCCGATGAGTTCTTCAGGAGCTTGGAGGCATAGATGGTTTCTAGCTAGTTTAACTTTGTAACTTTATTCTTTTTTTCCCATTCGAAGGGGACGTTGTGAAACCTTTTGGTTTCCCTTTCCTATATGTGTTTGCCATCAGAATTTTAATTGGATTTTAGTTGTCTTGCTAGAGGTTGCATATGGAAACTACTGTCTAGCAATTGATTGGTTTGGCTCAAAATCTGATTTTTTTTTTTGCAATAGAAAAAACTATCACACACGGTTCTGAATAAGAACCGTCTGTGATAATCTTATCACAGACAGTTCTTGTTTAGAATTGTCTGTGATAGTTTTTTTCATAGACGGTTCAAAAACCGTCTGTGATGACCTCATGCCATTACTGACCCATAAACTCAGACGACTCACGAAACCATCTGTGATGACGTTTTTGAACTGTCTGTGAAGACCTTTTCTGTAGTAGTGAATATGCTGAAATTGCCATTTATATTTCCACCACACGCGCGCGCATGCGTGCGGGCGGGGCGTGGGCTGTGTGGCACCATTGACGCCTTTTAGACACCTTTCATTGATGCACTTATCGCACTTAGGGGCATGTGGGCAATTAGCAATTTTCTCTAAACAGACAGTTGTTTTTGTCAGAAAAACAGGGTACATTCGAAGAGTCATGTCTCTTCATTTCGTATCATTTCAACTGGAGGGTGCACTCGAAGAGTCGTGTGTCTTCATTTCATATCCTCGCAATCCTGTACTTCGGTTTTGTTCATGGTGAGTTTTCACTTTTTCTTTAGTGCAAACTTCATCCAGGCTAGTCTTATCCTACTAGCTTATTTGCAGTAGACCCTTAAAGCATTTAGACAGGGTGCAAATAATCGCTTTAGAAAAATGCTTCTGGCGTGATTCGAGTCTCCTACCTCCTACTCCACAAAATTTCAAACAGGACTCGCCGGCCGGCGCGCCACAGGCGCCCAGACTCCCCCACCACGCCGTAGGTGTGCAGACTCGCCTCGTCTACATGCCAGGAGGCCAGACCCACCTCATCTGTGCTCTAGGGGCCCAAGCTCCCCTTGTCCGCGCACCCGTGGCCCAAAACTCCCTCATCTACAAGCTAGTGGCTCGGATTCCCCCTATCCCCCATTGCCACACTATCCCCCGATTCCACACCGAATGCCATTTACTGATTTACGTGTATAAATGGAGTACAATGCGTACAAGGTATACAAGGAAATACAAAACAAATATAGTGCGGATTGGGACAATTTTTGTACATGTGATAATACATAGAAAGTCAGGCATACAAGGAAAACGTGTGATTTCATACGCATGACTTCGTGCGCCCTATTTGGAATATGAGTTTTTGGCTTATTTGGCACTATTTGGTGTCGCAATAGCAAAAATGGGTTTAGGGTTGGCACGCGCGTTGTTGTCATGATTGTAATGTTTTGCAGAATCATGCCTTTCGAAAAAGAGAACGAACTTTGAAATATACAAAATATTTGGAATTAAATTTGAAAGACTTCCTAATGTAGTTGTGAATTACACGGCGCGTAGGGCTTGGTTACGTCCATTAGAAACGTCAGCATGCACGAATCAACAAACTGAAAAACACCTAGGATACATGTTCACCTTTTTGGAATCGGAAAAAAGGTGGATCAGAACGAAGTTAGTCTTGGCGGCCCATCAGTGCCTTCCCTTTGCCTCCTGTAGACCCGCAAGCGCGACCAGTCCTGAAGGCAGCCCACCACTGGGCATCAAAGATCTCCTCACAACTAAGCACCCACTTAGCAGGAGCATCGGGAGCTCAGCCAACCCCTGATGGGATATGGTGGAACTGTGTGCTTGGAAAATATGAAACTTGGTAATTTGGTTAGAAATTGAGCAGTCTCGTCTTGGTTAATTAAGGACTTAACTTTGTGTGCCATTGAATTGAGATATAACTGTATGACCACATGCCTTGTTTGGGACATGCCTAACTTAGTAAGTTACAGAGTCTCAGCATTGACTACTCAAGCAGTAGGTTAGACTGTGTGCTAGGGTGGAGGTATGTTCTACTATGTTTGGGTCATATTTATAAGTGGATTGTCGTCTCCAGATCCAACGGTGTGCGTTGGACCAACGAGTGAGGTTGGGGTTGACAATATGCACATCGGGAGTATCAATTGTCAAGATGAAGTTTCGGAAAGGTTTTGTTATGATTGGTGCTAGCTACACTGGTTATATATTGTGGGTAAAGTGTACAATCTCTGCAGAGTATTAATCAATCTATTCGAATAGTTGCGTCCGCAGTCATGGACATGCTCAGGGATTTCACACGAGAGGTAGATTTTCATAAAACAATTGGAAGGGATAACTGTGTGAATTAACTCATGTGGCTGTGTGAAGGAAATTGATTAGGCTTTGTGAGCTTTGTGAAAATACTTGTTAAATTATTATTGTTTATTTATTTTAAATTACACTTTCAATCTATTATTTGTATTCAAATGCAAGTGTTGCTTTTGCAAAATAACCATATAAGCCATCTCTATAATTGTATTCTGTGGTACAACTTGTTGAGTACTCGAAGTACTCATTCTTGCTACAAACATCATTCAGCTGAAGTGGAGGAGTCTTCATCTCCTTTTGAGGAGGAGTTTCAGGAGGAGGTTGGTCGCTTGGTCCTGATCCCAGTCGGTTGCTGGTAGCCAGTCGATGGATTTCTGCTGGAGTTGCTTCTATTCCGTTGTTGTTTCTTTACATAGTGCTCAACCCTGAGTGGCTTAATAAGTGTAAACTCGACCATAAGGTCACAACCGTTATTTATTAATCAAATTAGTCGTTTATTTTTATATTCGCCTTGTGTGGAATGATATTCATCTATGTTGACACTGTGTGCACTAGAGTGATCCTAGACTAGTGCATTATACACAGAGAGTCTATATTTGTATATTTGGATCCCAACAAAGACGGAATGATGTTAGCACTACGTAATGTGAAATCAATAATCAGGACGTAAATTGAACATAACTTACCTCCTCGATCCGCAGTGCAGATGACCGACTGGGGGCACAAGGTTGGCCACTAGTCTCACTAGGTCATGCAGTATCTCCTCCATACACGGGCGGTCGCATGGACATTGATCGCACCAATGATGCATCCCGATGGATGTGTGGCTGGAACAGGGCATGATGTTAGCACAACGTAAGACAAAATAAATAATCAGGATGTAAATTGAACATAGCTAACCTCTTCGGCCCGCGGGGCGGATGACAGACAGGGAGCGCTATGATGACCACCAGTCTCACTAGGTCATGCCACCTAGGCGGGGAGCTAGGTTGGTCCACTCAGTGAGCAGCTAGAAGCATGTTGTCTCTCGTCGAACCGCAGCTCAAGTTCTTGATGATTTGCATGGCACCATCGTAGATGGACTTCAGTGTTGGAAATATGCCCTAGAGGCAATCATAGAGATGATTATATTTCATTATGTTCATTATATTGGATAATATGTTATCTTGTTCCTAGAATAATGTTGTTAATATTGATTATCAAGTATGTGACTTGGTTGTGAAACTCTATATTTCTGCGATAATTATTCTTATACGTTCCCTGGTCGGAAACATATGAGGACACATATGAATAAACTAGCATATGTATTGGTTGATGACTATGTTTCACGAGTCATAGATATGGAGATATCAAACCAATAATATGGACACATATTAGAGAACATGATGTTGGATTAGACCCACCTTGAGACACTATTGAGATTGTTATGATTCTATGTGTCGTTAGTTGGTCTCAAGCAATGATGATGTATAATCCTTAGACCTGAGATCAGCATGGTTTCCTACATGTGTAATAGCACTCTTAGGGGTTGCCAAATGCTACACAATGGCGGGTAGTTATAAAGGTAGCTTTGGTGTCTTTGTGAAACATGGAGAGGAATGTATTTGGTGGGATATGGGATTTGCCCTCCTAACATAACAGAGAGATGTCTCTAGGCCCCTCGTTGTGATCGGATAAAGAAAGTGCACAGCCGTGCCACTAGTGGTCGAAGTGTTTGACCACGTAAAGTTATCTGACACTCGATCGAGAAAGAATTGAACAGTCCATGGATGACACAACATCTCACCTGAAGTTCAACCAGACATCGTGAGGCAAAGGGAGTATACACGAGTAGGTCGCTTAGTTCGAACAATTACGGACTGGTCGAACGTAATCACAGAGTGGTCGTAACCTAGTCGTAAGGAGTTATGAACTGGTCGTGACCACATACAAACTGGTCGTATAGAGATAGGACTTGGTCATAAGTGATGAGGACCTGATCGTAGATCATATTGCATTAAGGTTTGTCCGATATAATTTGTGTGTATTCGGGAATCGCTATGTTACGCTAGGAGCCACTACGATGATGATCGGAAAGGGTTTAGAGTCACAACCGATTATGCATGAACCTCTGGTCACACACTTAACGGGTTGGAACAAACCAAGACGAATACAATTAAATGGCGTGTTGAGATAGGATCCGTCACGAGCACTATATAAGGAGATACATGAGGCTGTTGGGATGTACGCGTGAAACACCACCAAAACCCTAGCCGCCATCTTCCTGAGAGCTCTACCGTGCGACTTGGTGCTAGCACACCGGCGTATGGTTGTTCCTGCCCTGGACGTGTGGATACCGTAGAGGCGCTACTACGATTGTTGCGCTTGAGGGCGATCGCGATTTTCACAAGGAACCGCAGAGGTTCTTTGGAGAGACGATCGACTTCGCGAGGGCGCTAGGCGATCGACTACGACCACCGCATCGACTTCTTTGGGCGTTGGACGATCGACTACGACCACTACATCGACGCGCTCTACGTTGGACCAGGCTGCTCCAACCGTTCTTCCGCTGCTCTGCGTGTCTGGTGGTAACAATCTATGATCATCTACTTGCTTGGCTTCCTGGTTTGCGTGGTAGAAATTTTTTGTTTGTAGCTATCGTAGCCTACCCGCGACCCAACATTCAGCACCTCGAGAAGCCCCCCAACGGTGTGAAAGCTCCCATCGAGGGTGGACCAAGATGCACGTGTGATCCGCTAGGCCTTGTCAAACTGATGTGACACAGAAGAGCTGTTGAGTGACAAATAGTCAAAATATCATGTTCGTAGCAAGCATAAGTTGTGAGTGTATTACACTATTGTCACACTGTGAAGCTCTATGTCAATCGATGGAATGCTGAAGCCTCTCCTGGCGGGAAACATGCTCAGGACGCTCTGGCGGAGGACGAGTAAGTCTGGTGCACGCCCGTAGTACGTACCACTCCATATACTCACGGTAAGTCAAAATGCCGTACAACCGCTGCTCCTGTAGAACATCTGTGTGTGTCATTTCTAACCATGTCGTAGTCCATTGTTGCTGTACTACCGACCAGTCCTCAGTATGTTGACCCAACCTCGATTGCCTGCATTCGAGAATGTTATATGTGAGAAGAACAGCTGTAGAAGGCAACAATAAATGTTACTCGGATGGAGCTGCACTCACACGTTCATCATTAAAATGGTTTGAGTAGCTCCGGTAGGAGAGTCTTAGCCCCGGTCCCTCCCACCATGGCCTGCAAGAGATTAAATGCCGAGTCAGTTCGGAACAAATAGAATGCTAAAATACATGGAAACGAAGCATTAAAACGGAATGAAGTATAGAACGAACGTACGCAATAATACAACCAATGGCCATTAAAGGCGCAAATATTACAACAGTGCTAGTTACCATAACACGACGGCATTACCCTAAGTGCAAATTTTAGAACTACAACATGCAAACAGTGGAACTAAAACAATACAAATATGCACGGAGGTAAATTCCTCCATGACTACGAACTACAGATGCCAAGACGAGCTCGGTCTATTGGGGGGAATCCTTCATGGAGTGGGAAAGGACCTTGCATATCCGGTACTTCCTCAAGCGGCTCTGGTCCCACGATGGTTGTTAACCATGTTATTTTAAAAGCGCCGCGTCTGCCGTCGTCCCATCCCAGTTGCCTTTAAGGCATTGTTCGGGACCCATTTCACCATCTCTGACCAAAGATCCCTATAGTTCATGTCCACGCCATAAGATGGTGCATGTGGTAGTACTCGGAGATGTACGGCGTAGATATATGCTTGATTTGCGTGCACGCCTAGTACACATACGAGCATGGCTTGTGTAGGAGCTTTGGCTTGTTGCAGGTGCACGTAGCCACATCACTGAGGATGCAAGCATGCTTCCTATCCCCTCTGGAATGACTATTCACACAAATCTGCCTCAGCTAGATCTCATATTTCCTCCTCAGGCCATCGATCACCCGGATGTTGTGTATACGAGCTTTTTGCATCTTTTTGTCCATATATACCTCTGCATATTCTCGGACCACAGCTTCCCTTCATCTAGCTACCACCTCGCTGCGGTGGCTCTATTTGTGATATAACTGACTATGCGAGTCTAGGTCTCGTCAACGATTGTGGTGATAGGGAGGCAACACACACCTTTCAGCATGCTGTTGTACACCTCGGACATGTTGGTTGTCATAATGTGGTACCTCACACCGTCGATGTCGTATAATTGTGACCATTTCTCCAACTCAGGAGCGTGGAAATTAATCCACTGGGAGAAACTGATGGGGCCCCTAGATGCCCCTCTCGGGCCCTTCTGTGCCTCCGAAGGGGACTCCCTTGTATGCCTCGTAGCCCGCTCTTCAAGCTCTATTTAGATGGCCATAAACTTTCGCCTCTGGTTTTGCATGCATAGCTTCTTGAATATCTTCATTAGTTCTTGACTATGGAACCACCAGAACAAGTTCTATGTAAGATGCCTCATGTACCATTGGGTTTCCACGTCATTCCACTAGAAGGGGGGTTGCGTCCAATTCTTCATGGTGTTGAGAGTGGATAATAACCCAATATTGCGATCTATGATAGGCATACGTTGGGCCAGTCTCCCATAACCGCCCACTTGATATTTGCAAGGAACCACAACCAATTGTTTGTATTCTCATTCTCTACGATGGAAAATGCAACCGGAACAAGATGGTCATGTGTATCGGCCGTCACCGCAATGAGAATGGTACCCTTGTACCTCCTAGGGAGGAAAGTACCATGCACTGTGAACACCGGACAACAGAACTTGAAGTCCTTTATGACTTGAAATAATACCTAGAACACGTGATCCAGTGTGTAGCAGTTAGGGCCTCGATTAGGATCCTCTCTTTTCATCTTGTTTATGTATGTGTTGGGGTTTGCTTCAACAATCTGGTGAAGCATCCTTGACACAAGGTTGTATTCCTCCTCATATGATCACCTTCTGCTTGACTTGTCGAACTTTGCTGTAGCTGACCGGATAACCAACTAGATTGGCAACTTCTGACAACAGCATCTTGCCAGAGATGGACACATCCTCCACAACTAGGTGGCTCATTAGGCTTGCCACATACACAAAAATCACATTCCGATGCTGCTACAGCGGCTCACTCAGCTCGTAAAATGTGGTCTATCACCACCGTGACCATGAAGATCGTGCTATAGCCCTTTGCCTTGTGTGCACTGAGCTTACCAGGGCAGCCTGTGACCGTGAAGACTGTGTAATGGGCTGGGTTGGACCGGTGCACAATTTACACATGGCAGGTGGACACAGCGTACCGTGTTATAGCTTGCTACACGGCCACATTGCTTGGAAAGTGCTACCCAACTAACAGGGTGTTAACATCAAACTCCCACTAGGACACGTCTTCCTGTGGCAGTACGAGCGACCACACTATGAGATCATCCAGTCTAGATGACACGTAAGGAACCTCCGTTGACACAATTCTGCCGACCGGACCACCACCCCGTGCACCCTGGGGTGTGTCCTCCTCGCTACCATCTGAGCCTGGGTCAGTATCCTCATCGGACTCCGACTCGGCCAACTAGTTTGGCAGAAACTCATGGCAGTCAATGCGGCATGAGCACCATTGTCCCACCCCCTTATTTTGCAAAAAACTCTCCGCAAGTCTTCCTTCATAGTCTTCCTCCAAAACAACACATTTTGTGCTCCCGTCTTCATGCATCGCTTGCGCTTCCCCACTCCTATTGGCACCGACATCATCAAGGTTTTGCTGGCACCTTGTGCACAAAATTCAGGTACACCATCGGTTTCTCATATAATGCCACGTCGGGCTTCGCAGCAATCTGCATGTACTGGCCCTATGCAACACTACCATTCACCTTGTGTAACTCCTACACGCCCTACCCTCCCCTATTCGTGCAGGTGATATCATTGATGACAAGCTTCTTCGTTGCTATCTCCGTGTCGAACTTCCTCCGGATGCAGCTCGTCAATATTCATCTCATCCGAGCCCTCCTCCACCTGGACCACCTTGAACTGGCATCTTAACATGTCCAACCCACCTAGTCCACCACGTATGAGACCGTCGAAATAAAACACAAGCAAGTCTTGTATGTTGGACATTACCTAAAACCACAACAACCCAATGCATATGTTACAAGCAATTCACTGTTCTTTACAGTATATAATCAAATAAACATATCACACTATTTAGTCTACATTTCCCTACCTTCTCAAAATAAATACACTTCAATATTCCTTATGTACAAATTAAACCTAATCAATGCATAATAAAAACAACTACTAATTTACGCCAAAAACTAATAATCCTTACGACTAAATTACTATGAGTAATTAATCACAACTAATTAAATATGAATAAATTAATTACTACAAATTAAATACAACTAAATTAATTACTCGTAATTAATTACGACTAATTAATTACAAATAATTAATTACTTACTAAATTAATTATGACTACTAATTAATTATGACTAAATTAATTATGACTAAATGAATTGTAACTAATTAATTACGGCTAATTAATTATGACTAAATAATTATGACTAGTTAATCATGACTAGTTAATTACGACTAAATTAATTACGACTACTTAACTACGACCAATTAATTATGACTAATTAACTAGAACTAATTAATCATGACTAATTAATTAAGACTAAATTAATGGCAACTACTTAACTATAACTACTAAATACACCTAATTATGCTGCCTGATCAGTGCCTACTTAACAACCTACCGTAATCCTAAACAGTTTGCATTAATAAATTAACATGTTGGAAAAGTTAACTAAACTCTAATTACATAGTTAATAAACATAATGCAAGTGGGAATATTACCTGTTCTAGAATATCTTCGCTTGATGTTGATATTTCTCTACAAATACGACCGCTAAACACTGCTTTAAACACTCTCAAATTGGCAACAAAATCGGAACTAATTTTGGCCGGTCGCGCTACCTCTCACTCGCTCGATCCTCTCGCTACCTCTCACTCGCTTGATCCTCTCTGTCTCTCTACGCCAAGTGAAATGGTTGGTGTGGAGGGTGAGAGGGACGCACGACGGGTTTTATAGCCACGGGAAAGCACTCAATCGACTACAATGCGACGCGAGCACTCCTAATTTTTCTGCATGCTGGGGACAGGGGGAATCCCCAGGGGCGATGCAACCTGGCGATGGAACAGCTCGGGAATCCCCAGGGGCGATGCAACCTGGCGATGGAACAGCTCGGGAATCCCTAGCCACGGGCACACAAATGAGGGGAGGTCCAGGCCACGGGCACACGGACGAGGTGAGTCCAGGCACCCGTGGCACGGCAGGCGATTCCCTATTTTTTAGGTTTTCTTTTATTTCTAAAATTCATTGCAGATGTCATGCTGATGTAATATTTCAGAATTTCCTTTAGAAGGAAAATTCTGAAAAATTGAAATAGTGCTTTCATTCTCTTTTTCTGAGATTTAAATCTTCCGACAGCCCGTTCTTCCTTATACAGAATTCCGATTGAACCCATTCAAGTTTTAAAATTCATCTAAATTCAAGCCCTACCTTCTTATGATTTTTATTTAATTTTTGGAGTTTATTTGTTGCTCTGTTTTGTATTTATTTGGGATTTTACTTTCATTTGCGAGTAGACGTTGATACTTCGGGAGCTTTCAAGGAAGGAGGAGTTGATCATACTCAAGACTAGTATCAAGACTTGTTTCAAGGCAAGTTGTACCTTTGATCATGTTGAACCTACTTTTCCTAAATTACTTTGATTCAAACTATTGCATGTTATTTCAAGTATTTAATTCTTTAAATGCTTTGGGATTAGCTATCCACCTACTTGACTAGATCCACCTTGCTCATTGTATTATCCTAATCTTTTGTCACCCTAGCTTAGTTAATTATTAGTTGGTATCATTATAGCACCAACGTGGATTGGTTAGATACGAATAGTCTGCTTAGCCATGCAACGGGTTATTGATATCATTTTGAGTTTAAAATCTAAACTTGACTAAGTAAATATGGAATGCTTTATGGAAAGCTATGTGCAGTATGTTGTCACTTGTTGATGGCATGTGTTGCATGGAACCAACAGGGTGGGAAAAGATTTAGACCGAGACAAGTGCATGGAACTGTGATATGGTGGAGCTATGTGCATTTGGGAAAAATATGAATATTGGAATTGAAAGTAGTTTGGCAGTCTCACCTTTTTCAATTAAGAACTTAACTTTGTGTGCCATTGAACCGAGTCATAATTGTATGACCACATGCCTAGTATGGGATAGGCCCAACTTAGTAAGTTATGGATTCTTGACATTGATTTCTCAGGAAGATAGGTTATGTTGTGTGCCAGGGTAGAGGTGTGATTCTATCTGTGTGGCGATTCACATTTATGAGCGGTTCGCCGTATCCAGGTCCGGTCCAATGGTGTGCGACGAGCCAACAACCTGTGTGGGGGTTTGTTGCCGTCGGTATGCACATCAGGAGGATCAATTGTTAAGATGAAGTTTCGAAAAAGGTTTTGTTTTGATTAGTGCTAGCTACATAGATTATATCTTGCCATTAAAGTGTACAACCTCTCTAGAGTGTTAATCAATCTATTCGAATAGCCGCGTTCGCGGTCATGGACATGCTCGGGGATTTCATACAAGGGTATATTTTCATAAAAACACTTGAAAAGGGACAGCTGTATGATTAAACTCATATGGTTGTGTGAAAGAAATTGATTAAATTTTATGTTCTTTGTGAAAATAATTGTTAAACTACTATTGTCTATTTGTTGTAAATAATGTTTTCAATCTATTATTTGTATTCAATTGCAAGTGTCGCTTTTAAAAATCGTCATATAAGCTATTTCCTTTGGAATAAGCCATCATCTATAATTGCATTCTATCATACAACATGTTGAGTACTCGGAGTACTCATTCTTGCTTGAATCATTCAGCTGAAGTGGAGGAGTCTTCACCTACTTTCGAGTAGGAGTTTTTCGAGGAGGGTGATCGCTAGGTCTTGATCCCAGTCGGTTGCCTGTGGCTAGTCAATGTGTTCCTGCTAGAGTTGTTTCTGTTCCACTGTCGTCTCTTTATTTAGTGTCAGCCCTGCATGGCTTAATAAGTATAAACTCGACCTTATGGTCACAACCATTATTTAATATTCAAATTAGTCGTTTATTCTTATATTTGTCTTGTGTGGACTGATATTCATCTATGTTGACACTGTGTGCACTAGCGTGATGCTGGACTAGTGCATTATACACAGATGGTACAAATTTGCATATTTGGGTCCCGACAGAGATGGTATCAGAGCCATACTGACTTGTAGGTCTTGACCTTAGTTAGATCGGTTGTCCTTAAGAAATTCAAAACTATTTTGTAAAGAAAAAATTAACTTGCAAGATCAATGAATTTCTTGACTCCCCTTGTCTCTCTTGACTCATATAATGCCAAAAGTCCTCTCTATGCTGATTTTAAGATGGTTCTTACATTTTGCATGTCTTTGTTAGATGGCATGGCTTCACACCTATGGATAGCGTACCAGAGGATTCACTGCTAAGTTGTGGAAAATTCTACAAGCATTTGAAGGATTCGAGAGGCCACTTTACCCAGACCCCAACTGGATGGTGAATGGCCGGAGTCGTGGTGTGCTGTATCGACTAATGCTCTACGCCCGAGAGGGTACCAAGGGTAGTCAACCTATGAACATCACCGTTTGAAGGATCATCTTTGAGGAAGGGATCCAAAAGTCTTCACGTCCTGTCAACCTACAAGTGTGCAATATCTACGCCGATGAGTTGAAGGGTTCAATCTTTCACCTTCATCCTCGTGCCTCCGTAGTGGACCGTCCAGCCCGCTACCCCTCCATCGATGAAGAAGAAGATGATACCGTGGTTCACCTTGCTCATTTCATCGCTGCCTAGGAGGAAGCCTTGGAGACTACTACAACCGAGCTATAGGGAGCCTGTGAGGAAGCTTTGTATGCCTGGGAGCCACTTGTATGTCTACTTAAGGAGCCAGAGCCAGTCGTGTCGGTACCCGCGCCACCTGTTCTTGTTGTGCCAGTTTCGGGTCATCAGGATCAGTTCGCAAGGATGCTTGCCCGTTCGCCAACCTACGGCAGGGAAGTGCGTCGTCGTGGTAGTGGAGGTTACGTGAGTGAGTGAGGAAACCGAGAGTTAGGCTTAGTCAGTTGAGGCTCGACATGTGAGAGCAGGGTCAGCTTAAGATTAGTAGTGTCGTCCTTTAGACATTAGATTGTGTGTTAGGTTCGCTTCTATTTTCTTGTGTGCAGTATGAGCTACAAGAGCCCTTAGGCACTTATTGCAACCATGGTAAAACCCTTATTAATATAGTTGTTCCAGTTGAAGTTCTTTGTGCTGTGGTTGTTGGGTTTAACCTCTCCCCTGATTAGTTCTTAACTCACCTTGTCCTTGCTAACTTATCTAATCCTTTAGAGCTTCCGTTAAATGGTTCAGACTCGCAACATCGCTGCCAGTGGATCTGGAACCAGTGGAGTAGAGGGAAGTGAACAGACCCCTGCAGGAGCAGTTCCACCTCAAGCACTACCGATATATCTGTAGAACTTTGGAGCATTCATGACCACCCAAACTCAGATGATGTACACCATGATGAATCAAATGCAAAACATGAACAACAACTAAGCCAACAACAATGCAGCACCAGTTTCTCATAGCCACCACAGATAGTTTAAGCTAGCAGAGTTTGTGAGGACCCGCCCGCCGACTTTTTTCGAAAGTGTTTCGCTAGTGGAAGCTGACGATTGGCTTCGCGTGATTGAAAGGAAGTTGTTGATCACTCAGTGCAATGAGCACGAGAAGGTTCTTTACGCTACCCATCAGATGGAGGGCATTGCTACTGAATGGTGGGAGAATTTTTGTGTTGCACATGAGACTCCACCGAACATCACATGGGAAGAGTTCTCAATAGATTTTCGCTAGTATCATGTACTGAAGTGAATCATAGACTTGAAAAAGCATGAGTTCCGTGCACTCAAACAGGGGGGGTATGATAGTGTCATATTATCTCAAAAAGTTCTCTTAGCTTGCACGTTACGCTGCAGAAGATGTCGCCACCGATAAAGCTGGACAGTGTCGTTTCCTGAAAGGAATGAACACCGGAATGCAAGTCAGTTTGATTACCCATACTTTCCCTAATTTCCAGGAGTTGGTCAACAAGCACCTTATCCTTGAAGACAAGCACAAGGAGTTGGATGATAACCGCAAGCACAGAATGGCTCAGCAAGGAAGTGATCAGTCTCAACAGAGAGCGACGACAGTTCCTCAGGAGTTTACTTGATTTCCCCGCATAATTCGTTTAAGAGGCCTGCACCTGCATCATCCCCTCGTCCAGTTACTCAGAATTTTTGTAATTCTACTTTAGTCAACCCCAATCCAAGAGACAACCAACAGAGTGGAGTTAGACTTTGCTACACCTACTGTAAACCAGGCCACTTTGCTAGCAATTGCCCTCAGAAGGGAGTGGCGACTCCAGTTCATTTCAACCTCGGAGCTACCCCAACCAAGACACCAGCGCCAGTAAGCAACTGAGGAGCACCTCAAGTTGTCGGTCAAGCCGGAGGAGCACCACAACCCATGGTTAGAGGCCATGTTAACCACGTCACTCTAGAAGGAGCCCAAGAAGTACCTAACGTAGTACTGGGTAAGTTTCTAGTTAACTCAATACCTGCATCAGTTTTGTTTAATTCTGGAGCTTCTCATTCGTTTGTTTCTCTAGTTTTTGTGAGTAAGAATAATTTGGAAACTATGCATCTTAAGCATACCATGTTAGTCCAGTCGCCTGGAGCAGAGTTAAGTTGGGATGTTTAGGAGCTAAGTTACTTATTTCTAAAGTTGAGTTTCTAGCCAACCTCATTATCTTAAACACCCACACTTTAGATGTCATACTTGGTATGGATTCGTTGTCAAAGCACAAAGTTGTGCTAGATTTTGGTCGAAGATCCATCACAATCAAAGGTACCAACGGAAAGAAAGTAGAGTTTCTAGCCACTGTAGTGCGTGACGGACACCTGATAATCAATAGTCTGAAGATTGTATCTTTAGAGGATGTACCAGTTGTCAGAAACTATCCGGATGTTTTCCTAGAAGATTTGTCGGGAATACCACCAGATCGTGACATTGAGTTCGTTATTGATTTAGTGTAGGGAACAATACCAAATTCTAAGAGACCCTATCAAATGCTAGCTGATGACTTAGTAGAAATGAAAAAACAGATTGGAGAACTTCTTGAGAAATGTTTTGTGAGATATAGTTCGTCGCCTTGGGGAGCACCAATCTTGTTTGTTAGAAAGAAGGATGGAAGTACGAGGATGTGTATCGATTATCATGCCCTCAATGAGGTTACCATCAAGAATAAGTATCCACTTCCCCGGATAGATGATTTGTTTAATCAGATGAAAGGAGCTGGAGTGTTCTTAAAGATCGACCTACGACCAGGTTATCATCAGTTGAAAATATGTCCAAAGGATGTACCGAAGACTGCTTTTTCTTCACGGTACAAACATTATGAGTTCCTAGTCATGTCGTTTGGTCTGACTAATGCCCCTGCATATTTCATGAATATGATGAATAATGTTTTCATAGAATACTTGGATAAGTTTATTGTAGTGTTCATTGATGACATTTTGGCCTATTCCAAGATAGAAGAAGAACATGCTAAGCATTTGGGAATAATACTTGAGAAACTCAGAGAGCATCAGTTGTATGCTAAGTTCAGCAAGTGTGATTTTTGGAAATAAGAAGTTGATTTCCTTGGTCATATGATGACAGCCAAAGGAGTAGCAGTTGACCCTAGTACGGTTAAAGTAGTGTTACATTGGGAGCTGCCCAAGACAGTGACTAAGATTCGTACTTTCTTGGGAATGGTAGGGTATTATCGCCATTTCATTGAAGAATTTTCAACAATTGCTAAGCCTCTTACACAGTTGTTGAAGGAGAAAACGTTCGCTTGGACTCCAGCTTGTGAAGAAAGTTTTCAGGAGTTGAAGAAACGTTTGACATCAGCCTCAGTGCTAGTACTGCTAGATATTTGGAAGGATTTTGATATCTATTGTGATGCTTCGTGTCAATGATTAGATTGCGTCCTGATGTAAGAAGGAAGAGTTGTTGCCTATGCATCAAGACAACTGAGACCGCATGAAGAGAATTACCCTACTCATGATTTGGAAGTAGCTATCGTTGTGCACACATTGAAAATTTGGCATCATTATCTTATTGGTAATCGCTATGAGATATATACGGATCATAAGAGTTTGAAGTATATTTTCACCTAGTCTGATCTAAACATGGGGAAGAGAATATGGTTGGAGTTAATAAAGGATTATAATCTCGGAATCCACTATCATCCCGGTAGTGGCAGATGTTTTAAGCCGCAAGGCTACTATAATGCCTTGAAGATGAAAGAGAATTGTCTAGAGCTTCACGAAAAATTTCAGAAGTTAAAGTTAGAAGTTGTAGCCGAAAGATTTGTGGCCAGTTTAGAAGTAAAATCTACATTGAAAAAGTAGATTCGTGCAGCCCAACCAGATGATCCTGTGATTAAGGATATTAAGCTCAAAATGGAAGAAGGAAAGTTCAAAGATTTCACTAAGGATGATCAGGATACGCTTTGGATCAATGGACGTATCTGTGTGCCTAACATTGATGGTCTGAAACAGTTGATTTTAAAGGAAGCTCATGATTCGAAGTATTCTATTCACCCTGGAAGCACTAAGATGTATCAGGATGTAAAAGATAAATTTTAGTGGCCAAATCTAAAGCGAGAAGTCGTACAGTTCGTTGCCTTGTGTGACGTGTGTCAAAGGGTAAAAGAAGAACATCAGAGACCAGCAGGTCTATTGCAATCCTTGAAAATTCCAGAGTGAAAATGGGAAGAGATCAATATGGATTTTATCACTGGTTTACCCAGGACTAAATCGGCTTATGATTCTATTTGGGTAATAGTGGACCGTTTGACAAAAGGTGCACATTTCTTACCAGTCAAAAGCACTTACTCAGGAAATCACCTTGCATAATTGTATATGTTAAGAATTATCAGTTTGCATGGTGTGCCCAAGAAGATAGTGTTAGATCGAGGATTACAGTTCACCTCTCGTTTTTGGCAGAGTTTGCATGAAGTATTGGGGACTCATTTAAATTTTAGTACTGCTTATCCCCTCAGATGGATGGACAGACTAACAGAGTAAATCAAGTGTTGGAGGACATGTTGAGAGCCTGTGCTCTAGCTCATGCTACTGGTTGGGACAAGAGTTTGCCTTATGCAAAATTCTTGTACAACAATAGTTATCAAGCCAGTTCGCAAATGTCACCATTTAAAACTTTGTATGGTCGTGCCTGCAGAACCCCTCTGAATTGAAAAGAGATAGCCGAGCGTTTGGTGTTCGGACCAGATATCATTGAAGAGACAAAGGACCAAGTGTTTATGATCAGAGAAAGATTGAAGATAGCCTAGTCCAGGTAGAAGAGTTATGCTGATAATCATTGTCGTAATGTAAGCTTTGAGCCAGAAGATTTTGTTTATCTTCGTGTTACTCCTATTAAAGGTGTCAGAAGGTTTCATGACAAAGGGAAGCTTGCCCCCAAGGTATGTCGGTCCTTTTAGGATAGTAAAGTGCAAAGGAGAGGTAACTTACCAGCTTGAACTACCACAGTCGTCAGCAGGAGTGCGTGATGTATTTCATTTCTCGTAGTTAAAGAAGTGTCTTCCTGTGCCAACAGAGCAAACTCCCTTTGATTCAATAGAATTGAAAGAGTATCTTACTTATAAAGAAGAGCCAGTTAAAATTTTGGATGTGGCAGAATAACTAACCAGATGCAAGATCGTCCGTTCTTGCAAAGTTCACTGGAGTAATAACTCAGAAAATGAAAAAACCTGAGAGTGTGAAGAATAGCTGAAAGCCGAGTTTGCTAGCCTTTTCTCTAGCTAGCCTGAATCTCAGGGTCAGGATTCCTTTAAGAGGGGAGGTTTGTAATATCCCAATTTTCCGAGTTTCAAAACCTTTTTTTGAGTAGTTTAGTTCATTAGAAAAATTTCACTAATTTTATTTGAATTTAATAAAGCTTAAATGAGACTTTCAATTGTCAAAACAATTTAATGTGAGTAATCTGAACATCAATTAATTCCAAAACTATTTTATCTGACTTCTTTGTGCTTGGAAATATTTTCCATATTTTTTTGGAATTTTTTTGAGTTCATTTGTTATTTTTAATTTGCCATTTGTATTTTCTAGTATTTCTAAAATAGAAAAGCTATTTAAAATCCAGGGAAATCCTTTGGGCTGAAATCCTATTTTCCCGGCCCATTTTTATCGCTTCCGGCCTATCTCTGCGCACAGCCCGCTTCCCTCTCTCTCCTGCCCCTACGCACGCACTTGGGCCCCACCTGTCAGTCGCACACGTGGCATGTGCGACGCAAACCCACCCTAGCCACCGTCGCTGATGTGTGGGACCCACTGTGTTACCTTTCATCGTCGTCGACTCGGATACGAGCTGGACTCCGCCACCGCTTGGATTTCTTGGTGTGCACGCCTAGGAATCGCTCGGCCGCTGCACTATAAAGGGAGGGGTAACCCTCGGCCTCCGCATCCCATCCATAGCCGCCTCCGCTCAGGTCCCAAGCCCTAGCCACTGAAATTGCTTCGGTTGCTTCGGGGAGAAAAGCCGCCGTCGAAACCCTCGTCGTCATGTTCCTCCGCCGTTAGTGCACCCTAAGCCTCATCGCCACCACCACCGGCAGCGCAAGGACCTGATCTACACCACCCATCCCTTGATTTTGTCGGAGCATCACCGAAACCCAGTTTCCGTTGAAGGCTGTGCGCCACTGCCGTATCAACCTCACCATCAACCAACTCCGTCATCCCCTTCCGTCCGTGAGTACACCATCGATTTCATCGTCGCACCAGCTACCCAACGTGCACCTCCACTTGCTCTGCTGTGGCCCCAAACGCCCGCGACCATAGGTTCCCAAGCCACGCTATCGTCGAGCTGACGTAGAGGCCATGTGTCAGCCATGTCGTCATCCACCTCAGCCGCGTGTCACATGTTTGCCATGTCAATGCCGGGTCAACCTCACCCGCAACCGCATCACAACCAATCCACGTGGACTTGGTCATGGTAGACCCACCCACTAACATGTGGACCCTACATGTTAGTCCATTGTTCCATGCACCCATGAGCCATAGACCAGTAGACCAAAACCATAGACCGTGGGTCCCACTGTCGATGAACTGTTCAAATCTTTGGTAGGCCGAGCTTGAAAAGCCCAAATTAAAATCCTCGGGCCGAGCCCTACTGAAATCAATTTCAGCACAAAAGCATTACTTTAATCATCTTTTGGAATAAAAAAACTAATATTTTAATTCATTTACAGCATTAAATAAATAGATTTATGCCTTTTTAATTGTTTTTACCGTGAATTCGGGCCGGGCCGAGCTTCCTTCGGGCCGAAATGGCAGTCCCAAGCCCGGCCCAGACATGGTCGGGCTCGGGTCGGGCCGCCCGTGAACAGGTCTACCTGTCAGCCTCTATTCCCTATTTTTGGGATTTTATTTTAATTCTGAAATTCATTGCTGATGCAATATTTCATAATTTCCTTTAGAAAGAAAATTATGAAAATTTGAAATAGTATTTTCTTTCTCTTTTTCTTAGATTTAAATCTTCCGACAGCCCGTTCTTCCTCATACGAACTCCAATCGAATCCATTTAAGTTTATAAATTCATCTAAATTCAATCCCTACCTTCCTGTGATTTTTATTTAATTTTTTGAGTTTATTTATTGTTATGTTATATATTTATTTGGGTTTTCGCTTTCATTTGTGAGTAGACGTTGATACTTTGAGAGCTTTCAAGGAATGAGGAGTTGATCATACTCAAGACTAGTAACAAGACTTGTTTCAAGGCAAGTTGTACCTTTGATCATGTTGACTTTGATCATGTTGAACCTAACTTTCCTAAATTACTTTGATTCAAACTATTGCATGTTACTTCAATTTTTTAATTCTTTAAATGCCTTGGGATTAGCTATCCACCTACTTAACTATATCATATCCACCTTGCTCATTGTATTATCCTGATATCTTTTGTCACCCTAGCTTGGTTAATTATTAGTTGGTATCATTATAGCACCAACGTGGGTTGGTTAGATATGAATAGTCTGCTTAGCCATGCAACAGGTTATTGATATCATTTTGAGTTGCAAATCTAAACTTGACTAAGTAAATAGGGAATGCTTTGTGGAAAGCTATGTCAGTATGTTGTCACTTGTTGATGGCATGTGTTGCATTTAACCAACAGGATGGGAAAAGATTTAGACCAAGGCAAGTGGATGGAACTGTGATATGGTGGAGTTGTGTGTGTTTGGGAAAAATATGAATATTGAAATTGAAAGTAGTTTGGCAGTCTCGCCTTGGTTAATTAAGGACTTAACTTTGTGCGCCATTGAACTGAGTCATAAATGTACGACCACATGACTAGTATGGGACATGCCCAACTTAGTAAGTTACAGATTCTTGACATTGATTTCTCAGGCAGATAGGTTATGATGTGTGTCAGGGTGGAGGTGTGATTCTGTCTGTGTGATTATTCATATTTATGAGCGATTCGTCGTGTCCAAGTCAAACGGTGTACGACGGGGCAACAAACTGTGTGGGGGTTTGGTGCCGTTAGTATGCACATCGGGAGGATCAATTGTTAAGATAAAGTTTCAGAAAGGTTTTATTATGATTGGTGCTAGCTACACTGGTTATATCTTGTTGCTAAAGTGTATAACCTCTGCAGAGTCTTAATCAATCTATTCAAATAGCTGCGTCTGCGGTCATGGACATGCTCGGGGACTTCACACAAGGGGTAGATTTTCATAAAAACACTTGGAAAAGGATAGCTGTGTGGTTAAACTCGTATGGCTATATGAAAGAAATTGATTAGGCTTTGTGTTCTTTGTGAAAATAATTATTAAACTACTATTGTTTATTTGTTTTAAATTACATTTTCAATCTATTATTTGTATTCAATTGCATGTATCACTTTTTACAAAATAACCATAGAAATTATTTCCTTTGGAATAAGCTATCATCTATAATTGCATTATGTGGTGCAACATGTTGAGTACTCGGAGTACTCATTCTTGCTTCAATCATTCAGCTGAAGTGGAGGAGTCTTCGTCTGCTTTCAAGGAGGAGTTTTTCGAGGAGGGTGTTCGCTAGGTCTTAATCCCAGTCGGTTGCCTGTGGCTAGTCGATGGGTTCCTGCTAGAGTTGTTTCCATTCCATTGCCGTCTCTTTATTTAGTATCAGCCCTGCATGGCTTAATAAGTGTAAACTCGACCTTATGGTCACAACCATTATTTAATATTCAAATTAGTCGTTTATTCTTATATTTGTCTTGTGTGGACTGATATTCATCTATGCTGACACTGTGTGCACTAGCGCGATGCTAGACTAGTGCATTATACAAAGATGGCACAAATTTGCATAGTTGGGTCCCAATAGAGATGGTATCAAAGCCATACTGACTGTAGGTCTTGACCTTAGTTAGATCGGTTGTCCTTAAGAAATTCAAAACTATTTTCTAAAGCAAAAATTAACCTGTAAGATCAATGAATTTCTTGACTCCTCTTGTCTCTCTTGACTCATATACTGCCAAAAGTCCTCTCTATGCTGATTTTAAGTTGGGTCTTACCTTTTGCCTATCTTTGTTAGATGGCATGGCTTCACACCTATGGATAGTGTACCGGAGGTTTCACTGCTAAGTTGTGGAAAATTCTACAAGCACTTGAAGGATTCAAGAGGCCACTTTACCCAGGCCCCAACTAGATGGTGAATGGCCGGAGTCGTGGTGTGCTGTATCGACTAACGCTTTACGCCTGAGAGGATACCAAGGGTAGTCGACCTATGAACATCACCGTTCGGAGGATCATCTTTGAGGAAGGGATCCAAGAGTCTTCACGTCCTACCAACCTACAAGTATGCAATATCTACGCCGATGAGTTGAAGGGTTCAGTCTTTCGCCTTCATCCTCGCGCCGCTGTAGTGGACCGTCCAGCCCGCTACCCCTCCACCGATGGAGAAGAAGATGATACCGTGGTTCACCTTTCTCATTTCATCGTCGCCGAGGAGGAAGCCTTGGTGACTACTACAGCCGAGCTACAGGGAGCCTATGAGGAAGCTTTGTATGCCTAGGAGCCACTTGTACGTCTACCTGAGGAGCCAGAGCCGGTCGGGCCGGTACCTGAGCCATCTGTTCCTGTTGTACCAGTTCTAGGTCATGAGGAGGCCATTCCGCTGCCGTATCTTTATTTAGTGTCAGCCCTACGAGGCATAATAAGTGTAAACTTGACCTTAAGGTCGCAACTATTATTTAATATTCAAATTAATCTTATATTCTTATATTCGCCTTTTGTGGAATAATATTCACCTATGTTGACACTTTGTGCACTTGCATGATCCTGGACTAGTGCATTATACACAGAGGGTCCAGATTTGCATATTTGGGTCCTGACACTTAACACTGAACTCACACATTTATAAGCACGTACAATTGGGACTCGTCAAATAAACCGAATCCGGTTTCTTAGAGAAACTCTATAAAACCAAAAATAAACTCATGCAACAAAGGAGCACCCCCTCCAAGGTCACATCAGGGATGTCGATGGGTGCCTGGGGCCACCTCGACATTGGAGGCACCCTGCATGACTCTAAGGCGGGAGAGCATTAGTGGACCAAGAGCACCGACCCAGTGGACCAAGGCCAGGAGGGTCACTATGGACCAAAGGCTATGTGTAGGGGAAGGAAAAGCCCTTGTAGCCCCTACGCATATAGAGTCTTTTTAGGGATAAATCTGTAATCTCACGTACCTTGGTTGGAGGGCTATAAATAGCCACCTCTGCCGTGTAATAGGCAGAAGAGATTTTTCGGGACATGTAATACATATCACTCGTTCTTGACATCGGTCCCCTCTCTCGAGGATCCCCTGGTCCATTTCGTGGTAACTGGGGTTCCCCTTTCTATACTGTTTGGTCTTTTTGCCACGACAGAGTTCTTCATGTTGTTTGTCCCACTCTTCTTGTATGATGATCTTCAAGGCATTCTTTTGTTTCTTCTTGTGGGGACCCTCGGGTTATTTCCATAAGACCGGGACCTTCCCGGTCTTATGGAAATAACTCTATGTCTCCGGTAAATGGATTCCAATTATAGAAATAACTCTAGGTCTCCGGTAAATGGATTCCAATTTAACTCCATTTAAGTAAGAGGTCTTGCACGAACTAGAACTCTGATGATCATGCGTACTGCTCCTCTGCAAGCACTACATGATAGTCGATTATCTAATCAGTTTGCGACTACACTTAATGAGTTAAAAGGGAATTCATCAACAGCGAGTATGAGATCATGTTGGATCCCAAGATTAGTGATCAACACGCTTATACTCTCATTCAACGTTGATCACATCTATACAACATTCGTACAGAGACATAAAAAAAGACATACATCATAATATTTCAAGTCTACATCGATTACAAAAGGGCCGACCGGCCAAATTCAATTAAACACTTAGAGTGGCAGCAGAAATGATATAAATAAATCAAAAGTCCAGCAATGGTATGCCCCATAACCCGTGGCAACCGACTGGGAGTCAAATAATAGCACTACTCATCAGTATCGCCTAAATCGACACTAACGAGCTCATCGGGCTCGAAGTCTTCTTCACCTGAATCGTTGCAGCCAGGTTAAGTACAAAATGTACTCGCAAGTCTTACACAAAGATAAAATTAGTTATGCATAATGGACATTCAAAGGATAGCATTAGTGACTTTAGTTTTGCGAAAGACGCAACAATTTTCAACATACACATACTAGTTTTTCAGATGCCATTTCAAAATCAGATTTGAAGTAGAAGTAAAACATGTGATAAAGTAATACATTAACACACAAATGAATCAAACAGAAACCAAAGTGGTAGCCCACTTTGATACAATAACATGTGTGAACACCCGTTCAGGCTGAATACCAAGTTGTACCCACAAATTTTAATTCAAAGTCTAACAATAGTGACTCCTGAATTCAAGCGATCGTCCGTAACCGTGGACATGGCTATTCGAATAGATTTATCTCTGTAGAGGTGTACTACTTTACCTGCACGACTCGACTAGCCCGTAAGTCTCTGGATAATAACACACTTCCTTAGGTATGTCGTCCGGGGAAAATCGAGATACAATCATTTTTTAGCAAGAAAATCCTATTGAGATAAGTCCCCCTTGCAAGATGTTCCCTTACTTAGTACAAGCGACAGATAGCACTTGCTAAACGGCTCACAAGTTGTATTGGATATACCGATGCAATGTAAATAATGAAAAATGGTGCTCCCATACACACTATAGAAAATTACATCGGCTCCTACGGACAAATGATCAAACACAAGTATCCTCACACCACCTGGGACTTAACACAATAAAACCTTCCCCTTACTTAACCGTACGATACCCATATCCCGCGTGTGATAGCACGCGTTTTACTTGAATCAACGACGTCACCAAAGTTCAGTCCTTGTTGGTCCGAACAAGTCAACCACATACCCGATCTCGTGCACGAAGGCACCCTCACTAGCAACCACTTTTTTAGACCCCAAAACTCTCTTGAAAAAGACAAAGTTTAACTTAAGTAACAGATACGAAGATTTGGAATAAAAAGAAGATAAGAAAGTTTGTGTCTCCATTAATTGTCGGGTTATTCCCGACAATCAATCTACCGTATCTAGACTTGCATGGCTAAGCAAGGGCAGACCCACCTAGGTTCATGGGTGTTCAGCTGAACACCCAAAATTTTTGGGCAAAAATTATGTATATTTAGAGTATAAAACATGTATATACCAAAAGTAATGTTGAATCAGCACGTAGGTTCCTCGGTCGCAGCCTCGCGTACACTACAGCATGCTGGGACACTCGCGCCTCCCGTCCCAGGCTCCCAGCCTAGCCCACAGCACGCACGCATAATCGCTCGCGAGCCCAATGCCGCCGGAATGGCCCAACCACCCCATCGTACCCACAGACGCATGCGCACATGACCCAACTCCTGTTCTTCCAACCCTAAATGTCTACATCCTTAGGCTCAGTAGCTCGGCGGCTCCTGCTGGCCTTGATGGCGTGAGTGGCGTGGGGTGTGGTGGTGGTCCGACAGACGGTGGTGAGTCTGAGACTCGGGCAGGAGGCTGGAGAAGCGAGAAGGGTCAAGCCATCAAGGGAGGACCGAGCAAGAGCAGGCAAGAAAGCAAGGCGAGGCCCGGAGCCAGAGGGCGAGGCGCGGCCGTGGACGCGTGAGCGGAGGCCGGAGGTCGTGGTGGTGGAGTCTTGCGCCGTCGGCGTTCGGATCAGCGACTTGGCGGGGTTGCACGCCGTCGCAGCTGTCGCGGATGAGGACTCCCTGGGCCGCCGGGCCGGGAGAACCGGAGAAGGGCCGAAGGGGTCAAGGGGAGGGGAGGCTGAGAGGAGGACCACAGGGCAGAGACGGAGGCCGGGAGGAGGACCGCAGGGCGGAGGCGGAGGCTGGAGGGGCACCGCGGCCTGCGACCGTGCGGTGCCGCACGGTGGCAGCTTGCTCGCCAAACGCCAGTCGCCAGCCTCCTGCTCCAACTTCGTCGGCTCAGCTCATTAGCTGCGCAAGTTGAGAAGATGGAAGTAGTGAGTGCAAAGTCAATGATCTCTACATATCCTTTTGTTGAGATTGATTATTATAGCTGTGCATCATGCTGTTTTATTTTCTAGAGATTTGTATCTGCTGATGTTAATGTGATGTTTGCGCGTTCCTTTTGCATCTCCTTTTATGCCACATATCCCTAAGCTAGCGAAGGAAAGATTTGGTGCCGCATTAAGTTGAAATTTTTGCTTGCTAGTGTTTTGCATATGTTCCTGAACTTAGCAAGAACAATAGGGACCTGACAGGTCTGAGTGATAGCTTTGTGTAATCTCGTATGCATTGTAAGAAATTTACATTGCAACAAATCTAGGGGAAACAGAGTAATTTAGTAAACCAACATGCTAAGGCCCTCATTGTTTAGGCTTTTTCTCTGGCTTAAAAGCAAAAAAGCCTAAGCCTAAACAAATGGGTGGTTTTTTTATCCGGCTTATAATAAGTTAAGCCAATTTAAGCCTAAAAGCCATAAGCTATGGGAGAGGTGCTTTTTTTGGCTTTTGCAGAATAGAATTTCTCTTCGCCACTGAAGTTCACTGAAATTACCTACGAAATGCCATTGGTATATAATTAAAAACCATTTCGTTTTTTCCATACGTTTCCACCCTTCGGTCCCGTCCCAACCCGACGCTGCCCTTCCCATCTCCCATCCCCACGCCGCTCTCTCCTCCCTCTCGACAGGCGCCTCCGCGCTCTCCCCTCCCGACGCCGCCTCCCATCTCCTCCCGACGCCGCCGCTCTCCCCTCCCGGCAGCACCGCTTCCCATCTCCCCTCCAAGCCTTGCCGCCGCTCCTCCCCTCCTCGACGCTGCCGCCGCCTCCCCTCCTCCCCAACACCGCCGCCTCCCTTCCCTCCCGCCGACGCAGACGCCGCCTGCTCCCTCCTCTGGCCTTGCTCATGGCCATGGCCATATCTTTGTTCTCCCAGATCTGGTTTTCTTGCCTTCGCATACCTGGTCCTCCGCCTCCTTCGCCAAGATGTGATGGCCCCCCTCGACCGAATCGCGAACCATTCTGCGTGATCCGCTCCTTGTTTGATCTGTACCGTCTCTTGATTAGTTTTTGTGTCTTCTTGTGATCCGGCCGTGCATGATCCAATTGTGTTCTTGCGTCGGGGATTTCAAGAAATTCAGGCCTGCATTATTCATGCGTGACTCGAACAGTTGATTTGGTTTGTAATTCTGTATCTGTGTTCACGAATCCCTTAATTTGGTTCCAGGATTGCATTGGGTTTTGTACTGATTTTTGGCCTCTTTGCAAATTCCATACACGCGTGTTGCATCATGTCGGGCATTGTATTCTACAAATTTCTGGCATTGTTTCGACAAATGAGTCGAGTGCTCATGTTAAAATTGGACATGTCAACCTTAGCATTGTACTTTGCTGAATAAATGCCCTCATGTTGTTGATTGTTAATAACACCTAGCCAGCTTGGTGGCCAATAAAATTTCCGCCAATATGATATGTCCCTTAGTTTCGGGTTGGTTGTTGTTTATTTGCTGAAGTTTGTTCTCTTTGTGTTCGCAGAGCTGTCTTGAACTCTTGATAGTATGGTAGCCTTGAATTTGGCAAGTCGCTAGGCAACTTTTGACTATGGCTCTTCTCCAATGCTCTTAGCTAAAGTACATGTGGAATGTGGTATGTTTATGAACACTGTTGATTTTGATCATTTGGTAAGTACTTGGCTTGGTGAAATGCTGGAAAACTCAAAAGTTGTTCTTTGGAGGACTTGGTACTATGCTTGTTTTCATTTTTAAATTACCAGATGATCTCACTGCTGTGATTAGGGGTGCAAACGGAGCGAATAATTTCCGACCGACCGAATAAATGTGGGCTTGTACGTATCATCATATTTTCAAATCTTATGCAAAAATAAGTTTAAATACATACTTAATAAGGACCTTTAAACCTTTAAGGGCATTTCAGACTTTTCATCTTTCACACACAACTTAATAAGCTAACATCTTACAAAAAGCCAGATTACCAAACAACAAAGTTTGGCTTAAAAGCTTAGAGGCTTATAAGCTGATTAAGCAAAAAAGCCGGTTTTAAGCTATAAGCCAAAAAGCCTAAGCCTAAACAAAGAGGGCCTAAAATACCTTGTCATAATTCGGTGATAAAAGAGAGCAGCTAGACATTGACATAAGCAGTCATAGTTGACTATGCCTTGTAACATTCGCATAATTAGTCAATCATTCATACTTGACTATGCCTCATAGTTCTCGATGGAATGTGTGTCTTACTATTGAAAAGTCAAGAATCTCCATCGCTTCCATGTTGATTTTTTTTTTGTAACTTCGAACACCCATCGTGAAAATCCTGGGTCCGCCACTGTGGCTAAGCAAACCCATACAATATATTTCACACAACCTAACTTAAGCATGTAGGTACTAGAAGAATTCAAGGATAACCTCATGAATAGGATATAACTAACTACACATCACAAAAATAGCGACATAACACAATTAGCATGCATGCAATTATCATTGTACTTAACTACTCAAAATATGGGATCAATATGATGCAAAAGAAAGTTCAAATAATGCTTGCCTTGCTGGTAGATTAATTGCTCGCTTTCGGTAGCGTACGAGTCAATGTCAATAACTTTGAAATCTATAGAACAAAGATATCGATGAACATCGAGAAATACCACAAAATTCAAAGTGCTAAAAAATACATGCAATTTCTACAGTAGCTAGATGATGAATTTAGGTGAAAGAATTATTCCAATTGGAGTTAGTATGTGAAAGTTATGAAGGTTGGAATTTCAGTTTTTAGAAAAAACCAATTTAATTCCAATAGGTTACTGTTCACCGAATTTAATTATTTTGTCAAAATTTGTAGAGCAGTGGGGAGGCAAAGGATTACGCAGGTGGATAGAGAATATTAATATAAGACCAAAATAACTTGGTTCAACTCATTAGGAGTTTTTATGAATTAGTTATGGATTTTCAAAGTTATCAGCTTTTCCTATTGTAAAAATAATAGAGTTATGGATCATTTTCCAAAACTATATTCTCTATTCTCTATTATAGAGACATGTTTGAAACCTATTTTAAAATAAAGTTTACTTAAAATGAAAATTATCAAAATTGGTTTCACTGTTTTTAGAGTTAAAATGAATTAGTTATGCATTTTTGAAGTTAAATACATTTTTAGTGTACTAATAAATGGATTTCGAATTTTCTAAAGCATTTAGTATTTTTCTTACAGGGCGCTGCGCTAGCCGGAGTCGCTGACGAGTGGGACCGAATGAATAGTGTGTTTTTCTTTTAAATTTTGGATTTAACCGCGCGCTGACACGTGGGACCCAGCGTTAGTGACTCGGTCCACCCGCGCATGTGCATAGCGGACGGCGCTTATGCAGTCGGGCCCACACGTCAGTCTCTACAGCGTGTTATTTATCTCCTCTGATTTTTGTGCGTGGGACCCACGTGTAAGCAACTCATTAATGCAGCTAAGACAAATGCATTACCGGATCAAGGTGGGAGACGAAGAGGCTGTTCTTCGGCCGGAAATGGAATTCCTTCAAATCCACGAAAACCTATCGTGCATTGATGAAATTGATTGAGGGGTTCTGTTTAGTAGGCTAAAGCATGTAAGGTGACGCACAAGAGCGATGACAATACCTCCTAGACACGAAGAAAACACGGCGGTGTCCTTCGGAGCACGCTTTGGAACCGCCGAGAGCGTCGGGTTTGGTCCAAAAGATACAAGCCAAATCAAAGGCTGGCATTAGCGAAAAGGGAAACGGCATAGGAGGTAGAGAATAGGGGACACCAGAGTTGGAAGCTCACCAGAGTAAAAAGCGGAGGAGAACCCCCTTCTTCTCAACGGGCGAGAGAAGAAGTGAGTGGAGAGAGAGGTGTGGAGGGGGTATTATCTTCGGGAAAGTGACGGAGCAGAGGCGATGTTACGCAGGGGAGCTCCAGGAGTGGTTGCATAGGGCAGTGGCTCACGGCGCTGACAGAGCGCCAATGGCTCGGAGCAGAATGGCGCGACCACGTGGCATGGAGCTCCTGCACGAGGAAGACGAAGGCCCTGACGAGTGGGCTCGCCTTGTCAGCGGCAGCGAATCGGGCATGGTCGGAGGTGCAGCTAGGTGGTTTGACTCGATCAAGTGGCTTGGGTTGGTTTTGCTTGGACCACATGATCTTGATCGGACGGTCGATCACGCGAGTCGGAATGTTCGGACTGTCCGTTCGGTCCGCTCGTGTGGACCACACGATTTAGATCGAACAGTCAATCGAGGTTGAGCCCATTTAGTGCAGCTAGGGGGTTGGGTCCAGCCAGGTCAAGGGTTGGGTTCGAGTTAGTCCAACAGTGCAAAGTTTGACTGAGATTCAAAATAGCTTCTCTACTTTGACCGGGGTCTTAAAAATAGAAATAAAAATCTTAAAAATCTAAAATAAATCAGAGGGGTTCCTAGGAAGGTCTAATGTTCATAAAAATTCTTAAAACTTATTGTTCATGATATATTTTGTATAGTTTATAAACAAACCCAAAATAGGTCATTGAAATGTGTTTGAATTTTCAGAGGTTTGAAACTAGTCCCATAAATTTGGGAAAAATTATATTTATTCAAGATAATTATTATAGTATTTGAATAAATTATTTTTAGAAGATTATCGTAAGCTTTTTTCCTGTTTTCATTTGGGGAGTTGCTTTAGTTTAAAGTTTAATATTGCGATTAAGATTTTCCAAGTGCAATATTTTATGCAAATGCTCCAAAAACACAATGCATGCTCATGAGATGCATACTAATTATCATTAATTAATTTGGGAATGTGACACTTCTTGTTCTTGCCTCTATCGTGATGAATTGTCTGCAAAATCTTTAGGTAGAATGTGGCATTTGCTTAAACCTGTTGCAAGATGTGAAGCAAAACAAGGAGCGATCGTGAGGTAGACATAGTTGCAGTACAACCCTGACGGTTTGGTATGTAGCTGGGATTATAGTCCTGAGGTAGCTCGAAAATCACTTTGTTGTTTAATTGCTTCACATAATCTACCTTTAAACTTTGATGAGTCTAAAGCGTTTGAAAAGTACATTAGGACTGCACATAATCCTATATTTTCTATGGTTTCTAGACATATAAGAACTAGAGATAAATACTATAATGATTGTCATGCTAAATTAAAATAAATCTTTAATACCTGCACATTTTCAGTGGTTTGACCTCAGGCATGTGGATTGTCGGCTAAGGGGGATTATCTTACTGTAGTTGCTCATTATGTTAACAACAACATGAAAATGGAAAAAGAAGTCTAGGGTTTAAACTAATTGATATAGCACACACGACAGAGAATATTATGGGCCGTATTATCAAAGTTGTGAAAGATTTTGGTCTTACAAATAAAATTTTTACAATAACTTTAGACAATGATGCCGCAAACTCTAGAACATTGGATATTTTCACTCTATTATTTACTACATATGCTGAATCCTTCTTGCTATATCGGCGATGCACTTGCCATATTATAAATTTTATAGTTAAATGTGATTTAGAGAGGTTGGAACCGTATATTAAAGCTTTACGTGATGCAATATCTTCCCTAAATCATTCTAACCAACAAAAAACAACATACAAGAATTTTTGCATTGCAATGAATGTATGTCTAAGAAAATTTGGTTTGGATGTGCTAGTAAGATGGAAGTCTACTTACATAATGCTTAAGAACCTTTTACCCTATAAGAGCACATTTTCTGTTTTTACCCACATGTACTATCATAGCCATGACGGTAATACATTATTGACTGAGCAACATTGGTTTGTTGCTGAAAGGTTACTATTGGTTTTAGAACATTTTTATGATTCCACTATTGCTTTATCCCGCAATGTATTATCCAACAACTCCTTTAATTGTGCATCATATTTTTTAAATTACTAGTAACTTGAAGGCTCATGAAAATGAAATAGTGTTATGAGAGGCTATCACTTCACTGCTATGAAAACTAAATATTGGAAAGGAATAAGTCCAGTTTACTCCCTCCAACTATCAGAAAATTCTGGTTTCCCCCCTGAACTACAAAACCTGTTATTTAACCCCCCTGAACTTGCGAAAACCGGTCATTTCACCCCTCAGGCCGGTTTCAAGCAACATTGGTTTCAACTTGGAAAGGAATATGTATATGCATTTGTATTTATTTTATATCCCAAAGCTAAACCTCGAGGATTCATTTATGTTCTCCAACTTCTGAATGAGGCTACGGGGTAGATTATTCTAACTATTTTTCATATGTTTGTACTAAATTGTCCCATGTTTATCAAAAGTATGAACTAAAGTTTCAGGGAGTTCGTTTGCAACGACCTCCAGCACCAGCCACCACAGGTAAGAAGAAAACTACGTACGACAAAATATGGAGTGCTGGTTCTTCCTCCAGGGTAGGGGTGAAAACGGATCGGATAGTTTCCGACCGATCCAGACGGAAACGGATTCGGATTATCTCGGATAATTTTCGGATCGGAAACGAATTCAGATTTTTTTTTTGTCGAAAACGAAAACGAATACGGTAGGCATGCTATCCGACGGATACAGATACGGATTATCTGGATAAGACGAAGTTCGGATATCCGGATTTCGGCCCAAAAGAGAAAAGGAGATTTTAATTGATTTCCGAATTTCAGAAAATGCAACAAATCAAATAGCCTTTTAGAAAATAGCAAATAGAGTTAAAAAAAATTCTAGAAAAAATCACAAAAATTTCTTGAATTATTTTGAACTTAATAAAATTAATTCAACTTAAAGTTGGTTTTATTTTTGCACATAAATTATTGTTAATTTTTGAAAAATAGGAAAGCCCTTTTTAAAATCCGAAAATTCAAGAAATTAATTAAAATTTCCTTTTTCACTTTAAATCAATAAAATCCCGAGAAAACTCAATAATTTTTATTTTTGACATTAAAAAACTAGGAAATTAAATAATTGACTTTATTTTATTATTTTCCTTTTTAACTAAGAAAACTATTTTAAATATCGAAAATCCAATAAAATAATAAATTTATTATTATTTTTGGTAACATACTTTGGGATGTTACAGTCATTTGCGTATAGATTAACTATCCAGCCTGGTCAATGTTAATGTGAACTAAGTTTTATGTATATGATGAACTAAGTATGAATACGTGATGACTTGTGACTTTGTGAGTTATGACTTATGAGCTAAATATGGTAAACTAAGTGTTATGTTTGTGATGAACTAGTTAATGCAGCTTGCTAGTGCCAATATTATGTGTGGTTACTGAAAATACGAACAATTGATGAATGTTTGCATCAAATAAACTAGTTATATGTTTTCGTTAATTTCTGGCATACAATTTAAGGGGTTTTCATGTTCCGAAAAATATTCGCGACCGTATTCATTTCGATTCGTATTTGTATTCGATATTATTCGTATATGTATTCATATCTAGGGTATTCGTATCCGGATCCGGGAAAAAAATATGAAAACAAATATAGCAGAGCCATTATCCGTCCATATCCGATCCGTTTTCACCCCTACTCCAGGGGTTTCAGTTCTACATCAAATTTTGAAGCAAGATACAACGCCCACCATGTAGTGGGGACCATCCACCTATCTGGATATTGATACCATGGATTACCAGGAAGAGCACTTTAATATTTTGCAATGGTGGCATGAGCATAAGATAACATATCGAGTGCTATCCATATTAGCACGGGATGTGTTAATTGTTTCTGTTTCGATGGTTTCTTCCAAGTTTGCTTTCCATCTTTTTGGAAGAATATTGGAGCAGAGAAGAACATGTCTCACGAGTGAGATGGTGAAAATACTTCTAATTGTGAAAGATTAGGAACTAGTTGATGCACGAGATCAACACTCTGAATAAAAAACAGAGTTGGCGAACACGTTCGACAATCTTTACCTAGACAACGACACTTAAAACATTGATGTATATAGAGCTATATGTTATACTCTTTTTTCTTTGCCAATATTTTCTTATGTTGTGTTTTACTTGGCAAAGTTTTTAATGAGTTAATCATCTAAACATTAATAAATCTTAATATTATGTTTTCATTATATTTGTTTCTTTTTACAAGTATAGAACTCATTTTTAAATTTCTATTTTTGAATACTATACATTTTTCTAGAATTATTGTAATTTTTCAAATTTTCAACCTGAGATAGACTGAAAGGAGTCTACCCTAACTCATCAGGCTAAACATGTTCAGACCGGCACGTCACTACGTGTGTCGTGTCGATCCGAGGTCTACCTCAGAGCCCACGGGCCAAGCTGGCTTAGGTCTAAATGGGCCTTTTGTCCATTTGGCCACAGCTGTCGGCTGCACCGCACCCCCTAAAACCCTCGCTGCGTCATCTTAAAAAAAAAGGAACCATCCTCGGGCGAACCTCCCAAAATCCCCAACCATGGCGGCTGCAGCAGCAACGCGCCGCAGCCTCTCCGCGCTCCTCCTGTCCTCCCTCGCGCTCCCCCGTCGCCTCCTCCCCCTCAACGCAGCCGCTGCCTCCTTAGCCCACCTCGCTCCGTGGGCGCCGCCGTCGCGCGGGGCGAAGACGTCGTCGTCAGGTGGGTCTGGGTATTCGCCCCTGAACGACCCGTCCCCGAACTGGAGCAACCGGCCGCCCAAGGAGACGATCCTTCTGGACGGCTGCGACTACGAGCACTGGCTCATCGTCATGGAGTTCCCCACCGACCCCAAGCCCTCCGAGGAAGAGATGGTCGCCGCCTACGTCAAGGTCCTCGCCGCCGTCGTCGGAAGGTATATGCACTTCTCGGATCTCATTTGAACGTGTTGAATTGAAGCAGTGAATCTTGGGACTATGCTATTTTATCTATTGGACTGTTCATTTTTAAAAATTGTTCCTGACCTGACATTAGGCTACTAATAGTTATTTCCTTTTGCGAAGTGGCCAGTAATAATCTGATTAATTGAATATTTCACTTGTTACATTTTTAGTGGGCACGCCGCTTCATCTATTTTAAACACCAGTCTGATTAATTGAATATTTCTTTCATCAGTTTGCTTTTGTGTAGATTCATTTGATGCATTTATCTCTGCATGTCCGTAAACATCAGGGTTATCCTTGCTCAGTTAGGTTGATGCAACTTCAGGAATATCCGTTTTTTGTGATTTAGAGTGGATCATTCGTAGTCCCAATCAGTGTTTCCTCTTTTGTTTTTGGAGTAGGTGAGCTTCCTGCAATATAAGTTGAGAAACATAGTAAATGTAACAAGTAGATCAGGAAAATGACAATACACATGTTATAGGAGGAAAAAAAGGACCAAATAAAAATCAGACTGAGTGCCAAGAAGTGGCATGGGAGTAAAGCCATAATGGATTCCATAACTACTGCACATCTCAGTGATGATAGCCAGATGCATGATTGTTGCATCAAGTTCTATTTGGACTAAAATAAATCATGACGATTCATACAAATGTTAAACTCCCTTACTCTCTTTAGGACTTAACAGGATAATAAAATTAACTCGGAAAAATAATAGGTTCCAGACTAGCCAAAAAATTAGCCGACTCACAAATCAATTCCGATTAAACCGATGTGATCACGTATTCATGTGAACAAACTCCTGGGTCCTTGGCGTCAGCTCAATGATTCCTGGCTCGACCCCACACAGGTCCACTTCTCTTGGCTTGCCTCCATGGCTCGCAGTTTGAGCCCACACGCATACACGTTTTCTGGTCCAAGCGGCCTAAGTTCATGCGCGTGTACAACCATGTGCACAAACTCTTTGTAGGCTACTGCCCTAACTCTCCTTTGCTTCCTAGGCCGGCCACCCTTTCCTCCCTGTCCATGATGTTTATTTCTTCAATCAAAACATGGGAAGCATGCTGTGCAACACTAGCCTTATGATTTGGCTCAAAAATACAAATAGGTGTTAGTGCAGAACTGCAGATTGGACCACATCACCTTGTCTCTTCGTGCATACTGCTTCTTTAAAGGTGTTTATAATGTTTTCACAGAAGCCATATAACCCACATGTCAATAAGGTGTGTGGAAGTAAATATTGGTAGGAACACCTGGCCACTAATTGAGCTTGTGACTGGTTCATTTCTTCGCAGAACATCCCTTCATCAGATTTAAATCGTTTAAGCCTTCATCTGTATATGTTTAGAGAATTAAAGTTCGCTGGATGCATTTGCCTTGGGCGTTGATATCAGTACAATGTTGTCATTGCTCATTTAGGTAGTGCACTATGCATACAAAATACTTTTAATTGCACTAACTTCTGCATTTTCCTTTACTAGAAGGGAGCATCAATAAGGTCTTAATCAGAGTTTCCCCCCATTATTTTGAGGAGGTGGGTTTCCTACCTTGTATATTCAAGAAAATGACAATTATAAGGAGGCAACAAATGATTATAGACGGGTAAGGGTAGAAAACAAGGACCAAATATATGAAGCACCAATTCTTAAGTGATGTGCTAGTACCCGATTCATATCGGTTACAGATATAGGTATGGTGCTTATAATTATCTGTTCCATATCAGTTCGTTTCTGTTTGCCTTATATGTTTACGACATGGTGTGGCACTCTCCAATACATTGCATTAATCCATGTCACTTGCCAATTACCCTAGGCCAGGTGGCTGCTGCCCTCACTCTCAAACTCTATTTGTCTACCCTAGTGATCCGTGCATTGTGTAACATAGTCACCGGGATCCACGACCCAGATCATCATCCCGAATCGCAGGTCACTGGTAATCTGGTGCGCTGCCAGGACGCCGCTGGCCATGATCCGGGGAGGCAGAGGAGGACACGATGCATCAGATCTGAGGAAGAGGTGGAGGAAGAGCCGAAGAGCCATTCCTCCATGGCTGCTTCATCGGGGGTAAGGGGTAAGAGGAGCCAGAGCCTACAGGTTCGGCATCCTTTTGTATTGTTTAATGGTTTGCTTGTGCTTCCTTCAAGGAGCTATTAAAATATGTGGCTGGAGGAATGAATGGCGTTGAGGCTAATTGCTGCAAAGAGTGGGATCCTTAGTGCATAAGTGATCTTCTGTGCATTAGACTCAGTATTACATTAAATGCCTGGTCTTATTTGCTGGTCTGGTGGGCTGGGCACGGCCACTCCCTTCTTCTCCTTCTCTCTTCTAAATACACTTGGTGTTGTCTTTCTTTAATTGGGTCATCGAGCCGGATTCATCGGGATCATGATCCGCGTTCCGAACAAGCTTCCTGAAGAACACTACCCGTCCTCGACCAACATTTTTAGCCACCCGCAACCCGTGTGTTGCTACCCCGTTCCTCGATCCGGGTTCTTGATGACTGGTGTGTATTGACAGCACTCCAGCGATCAGTGACAATGCTTGGTGGCTGCTTCTCTCCCTCCACTCCTTTGCCTCATTGCCTCATTATATGGAATTAGTTAAGTACCTATGCGTTGCTATGAAAAAGGAATCGTATTGAGTGCTGTAAAAGAACATGACACAATTCAATCCGCAATCTCAAATTATCAATGCAACAACACTGCCTCCAGCTTGCCTCAGGCGCGACAACATGTGTGCTATTAAGCACAAACAACTAGATCTACAATTTCAAGATAATCCATGTTCAGAACATACAAAATTTGTGACTCGTTGATATCAATGACATGATGGAATAAGAGCACTCAGTTGAGCATGCACCAATTGACGGTGCTTGATACATGCACTCAGTTCTCTGTAAATCTGAAGATTTTCAAGATATAATAAAGACTTATAAATGATGCCAGACCTGTAAAAGGCTAAAATGCTTATACACATCATTCCAAAGAATCGAATGACTAAAATGCTTATACACATCGTTCCAAATAATAGAATCAGATGGTGAACTCACTTGGCAGTGTACAGGTATTTGTAACATTGGTTTGACACATCAACAATTTCTGTAGTGGTAGTTGCAGTTTTCACCATGTCGGCTCCTTCCTAGTTCCCACTTTGGCTTATCCAACATATATTAAAGGAAAACGTCAATTTTACTCACCGGAAGTATCGTATTTTTCCACTTAACCCCTTCGACTTCTTTTTGGTCCACTTAACCCCCTAAACTTCTTATACCAGGTCACTTCATCCCAGACCGGTTTTGAGAGTGGTTTTGCCACCTTGACGACCTTTGTCATCCGGTTCTTGCCACTGTGGCCGCCCTATCACGTCTTCTACCTCCCAAGCAGGGTTTTGGTTACCGGCCCGTAACTAGAAATCTCGGTCGAGCCCTATATATTTTTGATTCGGACAAAATTTCTTGGATATTTTTAAATTCAGAAAATTTTGACCTAGATTTTACCAAGATCTCTGCTGGTAACCAAATTTCAATTCAAAATTTGTTTAAAAATCTCGGTCGAGATTTTCTCGAGATCTCGGTGACCTCCCCCCCCACCGGTAACCAAAACCTTGCCTCCAGGTCCCCTGACGTGCTCTCCAGGTCTTGGATATTTTTAAATTCAAAAAATTTTGGTCGAGATTTTACCGAGATCTCCGCCGGTAACCAAATTTCAATTCAAAATTTGTTTAAAAAGCTCGACCGAGATTTTCCCAAGATCTCGGTGACCTCTGTTTCCCCCTAGCGGTAACCAAAACCCTATCTCTAGGTCCCTCAACACGCTCTCCCGCCTTGATACGGACATCGGCGCCTCCTTTGCCTTATCGGCCCTGCACATCGACCTCCTTGATGTCATCTGCACAGCCGCCTCATTAGAGCCGACATTGGTGGCCCTTTATGACCCGATCATAGCCAGCGACTTGGTACTGTTCAACCGACGTATCTATATTCCACCATTGGACCCTTCTTGGGGACATCATCGCCACCGCCCATGATTTTGCTCATGAGGGCATCCAGAAGACTTTGCACAGACTGCACCGCGACTTCCACACACCACAGGCTTGGTCGGTGCTACAAGATTATGTTCGGGCGCGTGCGACATGTTAACACAATAAGACAGAACACCTCCAACCCACGGGACTACTACAATCCTTGCCAATTCCTTCTCGCGTGTGGGAGGATATTGCCATGGACATCATCGAGGGCCTTCCGCAGGTGGGCGGCAAGTCCGTCGTCCTAACGGTTGTGGATCGCTTCTCTAAGTATGCACATTTTATTCCCTTGGCACATCCTTTTATTCGGCGGGATCGGTGGGCCACGTCTTCTTTGCCGACATTGTGCGCCTACACGGCATACCATCTTCTATTGTCTCCGATGGGGATCCCGTATTCACTTTGGCTTTTTGGCGGGAACTCTTTGGGGTGTTTGGTTCTCAATTGCACAAGTTCCGCATTTCATCCGCAGCCAGATGAACAATCGAAAGTTGTTAACAAGGTCATCGCCATGTACCTTCGAGCATGACCGGTGATTGTCCACATCAGTGGGTCTGCTGGCTTCCATGGGCGGAATATTGCTACAATACGTCATTTCATACCGCCCTTAAGGACACTCCATTCCATGTCTTCTATGGACGTGAACCCCCTCTATCCGCACCTACCAAGATGGCAATGCTCAGGATTATACGCTTTGAAAATCTGGTGGCATTATCTTATTGGTAACCGCTGTGAGATTTTCATAGATCACAAAAGCTTGAAGTATATCTTTACCTAGTCAGAACTTAAACCTCAAGCAAAGAAAATGGTTAGAGCTGATAAAGAATTATGATCTTGGAATCCATTATCATACGGGCAAAGCAAATGTAGTAGCAGATGCTCTGAGTAGGAAAACGTATTGCAACGCTATGCTGGTTCAGGAAAATCAGCCAAAGTTGTATGAGGAATTGAAGCTTTTGAATTTAGAGATTGTCAGCTAGGGCTGTGTGAACACTTTAGAAGTTCAACCAACTATTCAGAGTCAAATCAGAGGACATCATAAAGAAGATGAAGATATTAAAGAAATCAAGAAGAACATGAGAAGAGGCAAAGCTCTAGGATTTTCTGAGGATGAGCAAGGTACAGTTTGGTTTGGAAACCGCATCTGTGTACCAGATCATCGGGAAACAAAACAGTTGATTCTGAAGGAAGCACATGAATCGTCTTACTTTATTCATCATGGAAGTACTAAGATGTACAAGACCTGAAAGAAAAGTATTGGTGGGTCAGTATGAAGCGGGAAATTGCCGAGTTTGTTGCACACTGTGATGTTTACCAAAGAGTTAAGGCAGAACATAAAAGGCCCGCTGGATTGTTACAACCATTACCAATTCCTAACTGGAAGTGGGAAGAAATTGGGATGGATTTCATCACCGGACCGCCTAGGACCCAATCAGGATGTGATTCCATTTGGGTGGTACTTGACTGGTTAACTAAAGTGGATCACTTCATCCCCGTCAAGACTACTTACCAAAGTAGTAAGTTAGCAGAATTGTATATGGCCAGGATCGTTTGTCTACATGCAGCATCCAAAAAGATAGTGTCCGATAGAGGTTCACCTCCAGGTTTTGGAAAAGCCTGCATAAAGCATTGGAAACCGGACTCAACTTCAGCATAGCATATCATCCCCAAACAGATGGCCAGATTGAACGTGTAAATCAAATTTTAGAAGATATGCTTTAAGCCTGTGCCATAGATTATGGGAAGAGTTGGGATCAGAATCTACCCTATACAGAATTTTCATACAACAACAGATATCAAGCCAGCTTACAGATGTCTCCATTTGAAGCATTGTATGGCAGAAAGTGTAAAACCCCTCTCCTTTGGGATCAAGTGGGAGAATATCAATTCTTTGGACCTGAATTAATAAAAGAAGCTGAAAGCAAGGTAAAAGAAATAAGAGAACGGTTGAAAGTTGCTCAGTCCTGACAGAAAAGTTATGCTGATAATCGTCGAAGAGACTTGTCTTTTGAGGTAGGAGATTTTGTCTATCTCGGAGTTACTTCGCTTAGGGGAGTAAGAAGATTTTGGACTAAAGCATATAATTTTCAAATTTTATTTTAACTATGGTGATAAAGGAATGACTATTCAAACAACAATATTGACCATACAAAGAAACTAACTAGGAATTTAAAATAACTGAATAAAATTATGCATGCAATAATAATTTAAAACAGAATTAAATAATAGGATTAAACATGGTCAAAGGTATAACTTGCCTTGCTCAAATTCTTCTTCTTCAACTAACTCACGTTCCAAATCTGTACGCAAAATTAAGCCAAATTCAAATTAACTCCAATTTGAATAATTTTGGTTTAGTTGGCTAGATCTTCAATTTATATGAATTTAGAAATTTGAATCGTCGAAATCGGTGTTCGTATGAAGGAGAACGAACCCCTAGAAGTTTAAACCCTAGAGAATTATCTAAAATTCAATTTCTGGAATTTCTTGATTTATTTTTCTACTGAAAATTCGGAATATGACAAAACTGACGTCAACGGCTGAGAAATTGATTTTCGGTTGGAATTAATTTTCTACTAGAAATCTTTTCCATTTATGAGATGTGGGCCCATGGTCAAATACCAGGTCCACAAATTAGTCAACGGTCCATGACGGACCCAGCTCACAGAACAGTAAATGTGGTGCGTGCGCTGGCGCAGCTGACGTAGGTGGCCACATGGTGATGACTCAGCGCTAACATGGCGTTGGCGTGGCTATGCCATGTAGGCTCGTGATCGGCGGCGTTGAGCTCATCGGCGCTTCGCGCCATGGTGAGCCACACGATTATGCGCAAAATAAAGAGGGCAACGCGGCGAACCTGTGGCTTACCAAAACGACGACGGAGCGTGAAGGAATGGCCGGCGGCGAGGGTTTGTGCGGCGGCTCTAGGGCTACGATGGCGAAGGTACTCTGGTGAAGCTGAAGAGGTCGGAGTTGACGGCGAGCTCTTGTCGGAATCGGAGAAGACATGAGTTTCGGTCGGCGAAAAACTCTAAAATTCGAGCGTTAGCTCTGTGTGTTGAAATGAAGCGAGGAAGGCGCGCCCGGTCGTGCTTAAATAGTCTTGTGGCGAGGCCGAGTGGCAGAGAAGACAAGAAGGTCCAAGCGGACACTGGCGGGAATTAGGGCGAGAGAAAGCAAAGAGGCCGGGACGGGTGTGGGATTGATGCGTTGTCATTAATTCGGTGATGATTTGGAAGGTGCGGCTAATTTGGTTGAGATTTGGAAACTTCCAAATGGTGGACGCGCTCGGTTTCAAAACAGAGACGAAGGAAGGAAAGAGACGATGATGTGGCGGTGACGCAGGTGCGGTGGGGCCAGGTGGCAGCGGAAGAGAATGAGGTGGGTGAGAGAGGAGTGGCTGACACGTGGAGCTCAATGTATTGTTGCAATTTGGCCGAAGTGGCCGGGCGTGGGAAAGGAGGTTGAAATTTGAGAAGCCGCGTGTCGGCCTGCAAGGTGAAATGGGTTGAGCGGGCCGAGGCGCGGAAAGGAGGTTAATGAGGAAGATTCTACCAATGACTTTCTGGATTTTTTTATTGATTTAACGATTTAATTAATTCAGTTAATTCGTTTTGGCTTTAGAAAATATCAAATAAAGTCCAAAAATTAAGGAAAAATTCACATAAATTCTCTGAGACATTTTGGACTTTAATAAAATATTTCCAACTTATAATTGGTAATTAATTTATTTTGGCTTTGAACTAAATAGGAAAAAGTTTTTAAAATTCCAGAAAAATAATTAAAATTTATTTTTAGCTGGAACTTGAAAATTGGGCTGCTACACCGTGGATGCCACCCTTCAAACCCGAGATGACTTTCTTGCTTATGTCCAGCACCGGCTCCTGTAGGCTCAACAACATGACAAGTTGTATTATGACAGGAAGCAATTGTCCTCTCGCCTTCGACATCGGTGATTGGGTGTGGCTGCGGCTCCATTAGAGGCCGGCCGCCTAAGTGGAGGCTGCACCTAGGAGCAAACTTGCTCCCAAGTACTATGGGCCATATCGTGTCATCGCCAAGATTGACTCCCGTCGCCTATCACCTCCTACCAGCTCGTGCAAGGATCCATGATGTCTTTCATGTTGGCCTCCATAAGAAGTACCCACGGGACCCCGCCCATCAGGCGCCAGCTCTTTCGGTCCTACTTCATGAGAAAGTACTACCTACGCCAGACAAAGCTGTTCGTGTTCGCCTTTGCCGGGTGTTTGACAAATTTTAATTCAGTGACAAGGCCAACCAGCTTCGACTGCTTCTTGGGAGGACCTGGCATCTTTTCAGCAGCACTATCCATCCTTTCAGCTCGAGGACGAGCTGTTCGTCAGGGGGGATGTCATGTGGGGTCGGGCCCAGATGGCTGCAGCCTAGGGCCCACCATCCTTTCTTTGCTTGCAAGTTAGAAAGATTAGATTAAAATCCTTAAGATCAGATTTGTTTAGGAAGATTAGATTGCGATCCTTAAGATTAGATTTGTTGGGATCCTTACGGTCTCGTTATTTGGAAATCTATATTTGTGGGTCTATTTAAGGGGAGGAGAGGAAGGAATAAAGCAAGCAGGATTAGTTATTTCCAATCTTCCTTCTCTAGCTCCCCCTTCCTCCCACCGAACTCTCCTCCTTGCGTCCCCATCTGCTGAACCCATTTCCCTCCTTGCGCTTCTCCTCCAACCGCACCGGCTCTCGGGCGCAAGCCCGGGGTTAAACCATCCACGACACACACCTACCCTATACGCTCCATCCCCGAAGCACGTCACAGCTACTGACCACTGGATTCGCATATCGAGCTGCTTTGACACCGAATAGTGCTGATGCCAATTGATGGAACCATGATGGTGATAATTGTTGGACACATCGAGGGACCCTAGTACCATGCCATTGGCCGATCCATTCCTTTTCAGTATGAATTGTATTTATGTTCGATGCCCTGTGAACATAGAAACACATTTCTTGAATTCTTAGAAGTTCAAAATTTATTAAAAAGCTTCTGAGCTTATCCCAGAAGCTACTTTGCATGCCTACAAGCTCAAAAAGGAAAAAAAGCTTGCCTTTTAGGCGAGCCAAGTTTGGCCAAAGAGTCCCTTACTTTCCTCTTCCAAATTGTAGGATAGTAAATGCAACAGTATCCAATGCAACACTCTTTTCATTTCTGTACGTCATGTTTCAGAGGCGCTAGTCATGAAAATTTGGTTCTGGGCCTTCTGGTTCTTCTGATGATTTAGAGCTCAGTTTTTTGGTGCTTTCTACTATTTCGAAGATTGTTAGGCCCCAAATTGTAGGATAGCAATATCTTTTAAAAATATCCAGTTGTCTCAGAGTACAGAACACCCTTTCTTTTCTGCACCACCACAGTACATAGGAGTTTGTTGGGATATAAGATTCCAGCCATTCTAAATCTTTGCTTCATTCATTCTGCTAGTTCAAAGGTGTTTTTTTTGGTATAACAGTAAATATGCCTGGTGTCACCTAGGTTCTCCAATATGTGAAGGGCTGATTCTGTGGCTTGACATGTATTACATGCACTCCTGTTGATCCGTTCCTTTAGTAAATTATAACTTTTTGTCCTTTGCGTTCTAACCGGTAGCTACTGGTTATAAGGGTATCTTTCGGTCCATTCTTCTTAACGAACTGCCATGGTCTAATAAGTAATATAAATCATGATTGTAATTCTTCTGTGCAGTGAGGAGGAAGCAAAGGCGAAGATCTACTCAGTGTGCACTACAACTTACACAGGGTTTGGTGCATTGATTTCGGAGGAGCTATCATATAAAGTTAAAGGTGGACTTTTTGTGGCTCTACTTTTCTGTAAGATTCTTTTGCACAATCATGTTTGAACTGAACTTAGTTTTGTTGATATTGCTACTTCTTTAGGATTGCCGGGAGTTCTTTGGGTATTACCTGATTCGTATTTAGATGTGCCTAACAAGGATTACGGAGGTTAGTGAACATAGTTACTTATTTCCTTATTCAGTGAAATTTCGTTGGTAAGGCCCTCATTTCCATATCCAGCTTTTACGATTTGATGATATTATGCATGCTGTTCTTTTTTGTGCACCAAAATTTTCTGTCTTTTCAATTTCTCATCTTATGGTTGATGGTTTCATCTTCACCCAAATTATATGTTGTGGTTATTGTGTTGTACTTATATTAAGGTACCACTTGGTCCAGGTGATCTATTTGTAGATGGGAAGATCATACATAGACCACAATTTCGATTTACTGAGAGGCAGCAGGTAAGGAGTAGACCTCGTCCTCGGTATGATAAGCGACGAGAGACTATGCAAGTTGAACGGAGAGAAACTATGCAGAGAGGTCCTTCGGAGCAAGAGCAGAGGCCACCATTTTTGCAGCAGGTTGCTCAGAATCCGCAGCAACAACATGAAACCATGCCACCAGGAGGGAACTAACTTCATTGTAGAGATTTTACTTAAAAGTCGATTCCCTCTTTGTTAACACACTAAGCTGTTGCTAGAATTGTCAAGCTAAATTTCCTCGCTATATCTATTAGTTCATGAACTGTTACTCTGTAGCAAGTATTCTATTGCCAGGTTGCTGGACTGTGAACCCTCGTTATCCTATTGGGGTTTATTGTCCTATAGTTATCATCCGGATCCGGAAGCTCTATTTTGTAAGCATTGTGTAACGTCCCGAAATTTGAGTGCTTTTCAAATTGTTGGAAGTATGGATTTTATTTGAGGTATTGTCGAGTTATGAGTTTTAAGAATCAAATTATGACATTCAAACCTAATTTAATATTTGAAAACAAAATTAATGTGGCGTTTGAATTTAAATAATCAAACCAGGGATTTAAACTGAAATTTGAATCTAGAAAGAAAAGGAAAATAAAAACCTTACAAATCAGGTTTGGGTTGAAATCAAGCTGGCTCAGTCGCCCTTTTCTTTTCTTCCTGTTTTCTTCTCCCCTCCCCGGCCAGGCCGCTGCCCTCACGCTCGCTCTTGTCAGTGCGTGCGTGCCCGCGTCGTCGCTCTGTCCCCGCGTCGTCGCCGCCGAGCTCAGATGTCGTCGGCAGTTGTAGCCATGCCGCTGCTCCTATGCCGTATGTCGTCTGTGTCCTCGCTCAACCACCTCCCCAACAGCCATCTCCCCTACGCGTCTTGTCAGCTCGCATCGAACATGCCTCCCACCGCGTTGCCCGTCCCTCCAGCGACAGTCGCGCGCTTGCTTCCCTCTACTTAAGCCGCGCCTCGGTCTCCTCTCCTTCCTCTTGCCGCTCGCCTCATTTCCCCCACCTCCCTTCTCTATTCCTCCCCTTCTTGAGCTCGGAGGAGTGTTGTCGTGCATTCGCCGTGTGCCGTCGCCCGTTCGCCGAGCTGCTTGGCTACACCGGCGAGCTGCAGGTAGCATCGCCATGTCCTTCGAGGCCGCCTCGATGCCCTCTGCCTCCTTAGCACACTCACTTCCCCTTTTGCGCACCACACTGCTCGGAACAGCCTCGCCGCCGTCATCTCACCTGATGACGGTCGCCGCCCCGGTTACTGTTCCCTCTGCCCAAGCGAGCCCCTCCCATTTTTGTTCGCGTCAAACGTGTTCCAGAGTCTCCTCAAAACTCCTCACTCAATTTCAGGATTCGCGCGAAGGAGTGTGTCGTGCCGTCTTCTTCCTCTCTTCCGGCCGAATCCCGCCGCCGGTGCCACCATTCCTTTCTCGGTAAGCTTCCACCCGACTGTTTCCCTCATGGAGCATCTCGTCGCCTCCCCTAATTTTCCCTCATCACTCACTCTTGCTCTTCTCCTCCACAGCGCCGCCGCCCCCATTGACCTCGTCGCGCCTCCCTCGGCTCTCGCCGCCAGGCTGCTTCACAATGCTTCCGCCTCCACCGACCGGTCGGGTGAGTTCCCCTCGCCTTCCTCATGCTCGTGCTCACCTCTGTTTCACCCTCTTCCATCCGGGCACCGCCGCCCCATTTCTCCCCCATCGTCGGCTGTTGTGCTCTGCCACTCGCCCGCCTTGGTGCATGTCTGGGCACGACACTGCCACCCCTAGCCTCGTCTCCCTCTCAGCGGCCCATTTTTTAGGTAGCCATCTCCTCAATGCAGCTCCCTCGTCGCCAGTGAGCGTGCTCTTCCCCTCCCTGATTCCTCTGCTCGGTTGTGCTATGTTCTCTCTCTGAGCGTATGCCATTGGGGCCACCTGTAAGCAAGGATTGGAATCCCGCCGGTATCCGGGCCGGTTACCGGTACCGGAGGGTTGCCGGGATAAAAAAAACCGGCGATTTTTTCCAATTTTCATATGAATTTTAATTAAATTTGAATGAATTCGACCGGAATTTACCGATAATCGCAGTGCAGAGGCGATTCTGGCATCTGAGGAGAATCTTGGGATGTATACGGTCGGTTTCTTGATCCTTGCCTGTAAGTGACTAAGCAACAATTAGTATTTTAAAGGCAAGTGGACCCATAGTCACTAATTCAAAACAAACAGTAATAATTTAAATTGATTAAGTTAGGTGGTGATTAAACTACTTAAAGCAAATAGTTAGATGTTAATTAAAAATGATTAGTGTGCAAATAGCACTTAATTTAAAGTACAAAATTAATTAGGAATTATGTTAAATATAGTTGTCTCAATGACAGTAGGCCCTAGGCCATTGTTATAATAATAATAATAATAATGATAATGATGATGATGATGATAACGAGTTAATTATAATTAGTAGGCTAATTAGATAAATGGATAATTCAATTAGTCGTTGCATCTCAAATTAAGTTAATTAGTAATTAAATTAAGGTTATTAATCTAGGCAATTAGATGTTAACTAATTATCATAGTGTACAAATTAGAAATTGATTTGAAAAGTTGGAACATTAATTAGGGATCAAGTTAAAATTATTAATGTTGCTAATACCCCACTTAATTGGATGTTAGTTAAATTGAATAGTGTTAAATGTTAGTTGGAAAATATTGTTAGGTCATTAATAGTATGTCAAAGTTTAGATTTAATTACAGCACAGGTTTACATAAGGTGGCATACCATGTTCTAGTAACATTTTATTGGTGGTTAATCTCAATTTAATAACCCTGTAGTAAGACATATAGGATAACATATGTTTAGGATTTAAAATAAGTAAGGGTAAAAATAAAATAATTACTTTAGTGAAAGGTTAACTAGGGTTTGTTAATATGTCATTGACACATAGGACCCACTTAATTGGTTGACTAACCAAAACTTGTTAATGTCATACAATAACCAGGGATGACTAATATAACACTAGGTAATAGTCCTAAGATCCCTTAGTATATGGGTTAATTAGTTTAAAATGCCAATTAAAAGGTAGTAGTGATAAACGTTAAATAAAGCTAGGTAATGTGTCATTAGTATTTAAATTAAAATAGAGAATCTAACTAGAAGATTATGTTAAACTATAAGTTTGCACCTTTGGTAAGATTTGGCTATGTAAATATAAAAATATCTAAATGACCACGGAACCCTAAGTCGTTAGCAATTGTCTAGTTGAAAACTAATTTATTGTGATAGGTGCAATATTAATTAGACAATAATCTCACAAATATGCCCTACATATAATTAGGTCTTAATTGAAAATAGAAATGTCGGTGTTTTAGAATTGATCTTACGTAAAGATTGTTTGATTCGGGGGGTCTCCTAGAATAGAATCACGCAGAGAGATTGACACGGGTATTTTTATACAGGCTCAGGCCTTCTCCGGAGAGAATAACAACCCTACTCCTGTGTGTGTATGGTATTGAGTGTATTCTGAACAATCAGGAGAAAAACTAAGACTATTACAGATGATCCTACTTGTCTTCCTGATAGCTCTTGATCGCGTGTTTCTACGCCTTGATTCGATTGTCCTTTCCTTTTCTGATTGCCGCCTTTATATAGTCCGTGAAGGAGTGGCCGTTTCTCCAGGTGAAGTGGCGCCTCATCACCTCCTGTAACGGGAGCATGTTGGCAGTAATCACCGGCGATAACTCCTCCTCCGCCACTTTGTGACTATATATCGAGATAATGGAGCATTATGTGCTATTACTTCGCAGAGTAACGGTAGATGATGACCGCTTGAATTCTTAATCAATTGGACTCACTCAAATGCAGAGGTTTAATTGATCATAAGGTGATCGTGGTGACACAGTCGTAGAAGAGCTTACGACTATAACCTAGTCGTAGAATACCTTACGACTAGGTAGTGGCCGAGAAGAACTTTCGACCATAAGGTAGTCGTGGCAAGACTTACGACTATGGGGGTGGTCGTAGAAGAGCTTACGACCACCTGGTAGGCTTCTCACTTGCAAATCTAAGGGGTATACCTAGAGATTTACATGATATTTCTCTATAATAATGATTATAGATAAAAGATAAAATGAGGATTATTAGATCCTCGTCATCTAGCCCCCCAGCTTCAAGTGAAAGTAACTTACATGGTGAAGGATTCGTAGATGGTCTTATGACCACAAAAGGGTCGCAAAAAGGTGGTCGAAGGAAAAAACTCTTCGACATTTGAGCACTACTTTTGACCAGAAATGTGCTTGGTCAAGAAGGTTGTTTACGACTATCAAATAGCCATAGAAAACTCCTACGATTATGAGGTGGTCGTAGTAAGGTGATTGGAAGAAAACCTTTCCGATTGATATTTCTTTTGACCAGAAAGACTTGGCCAAGAAAGTAATTTTGCTTGAGGTGTAAAAACGAACCTGATCTTCTCGAACGGATAATCTCGAGAATTGCAAGCGACTCTCACAAACACCCGTCTGTCGGGGTGATTCTCAAGCGGTGGCAATCTTTGGAATGCCACGCCTTGACCAGTACGGTTATAAATACTCTAGGGGTAAGACTTAGATTTATACTTTTCCCCAAATTGCTCATTGTTCATCAAGTTCTTGTCTTCTCCGCCACCAACTCAATCAAAAATCTCCCCCTTCTGAGAGAAATGGCTGGGAGAGTTTTTGAATGGGCCGAGTCGGAGATGGATGCGGTGAAGATTCAAGCCCTGGTCAACGCTGGGAAGATTCCAGAGAAGATCCTCGTGGAGTGGTTCGCGGCGTATGGGCAGCATTGGCCGTCGGGGGAGGCTAAGCAAATCCCCATCTTCCAGGCATATTGTGAGTGTGGCATTCGACTGTCTGCTCACCCTTTTCTCACACTTATACTTGAGCATTTTGGGGTGGAATTGGTGAATCTCGGTCCTAATTCCATCACAATGCTTAGCGTATTTGTGTATCTATGTGAGGCATACCTAGGAATTCCAACGGACCTTGAGCTCTTTCAATACTTCTACGGAATGGCTCGACAAGCTGGGATAGCTGGAAGTTGCGGTCTGAAGCTCCATGACGGGAAGTCGAATGAGTATATTCAGATGTTTACCAGATCTTCGTGGCGGGATGGATGAAGAGGTGGTTTCTTCGAAAGTCACCTCGAAGACAAACCTTACTTTCGAGGGAAGGTCATTAAAAGAAACCTTCGTGGGATTCGATTCCCCAGGACATCAACCGGATTGCCCCCTATATTCAAGCCATCAAGGATTTGAAAGAAGAGGGATTAACCGGATAGCATGTGGTGAAGGATTTCATCACACGCCGAATTAGCCCTTTGAAGAAACGAGTACCTCCTATGTGGAGGTACACGGGGCCAAAAGACCCGACCAGGGACTACGAAGAGGGTAAGTAGTTTTTCGACTTAATCCTCAGTTTGGTCTTCTTCAAAATTGTCTAATGAATATCTTTATCTGTTTTACACAGATCTTTCACAGGCGGAGGTTGACTTTCGAGTCAAACTCATTTGTGAGAAGCCTCCGCCACTCGGAGCAGCGGTTCCTCAAATCCTTGCAGTTTTATCCGCAGAGGAAAAGATGGAGCGCCTAAAGGTAATCAAAAGTTGATTTTATCCTTAGGACTTCATAGTCGTAGAAAGAACTTACGACCAGGTAGTGATCGTAAAAAATCTTACAATCAAGGAAATATCGTAGAAAAGCTTACGACTAGATACTGGTCGTAGAAAATCTTCTGTTGGTCGGTGATTCTTCTTTTTCGCATTTTCTTCGTAAAGTAGGTATGGAAAATCATCAGGACGACGAAGAGGTCGAACTGATAACCATTGGCGCAGGGATGACAGTGGATAAGGGTTCATCTCCTCCGACTAAAAAGCGTCAACTCACAAAAGTCGCCGACAAGGGAGGACCAAGCTCAAGTTCTTTCATTTGACGTGTCCTCGGCAAAGTCTGCGCACGACTGCAGCAACAAGCCGAGGTTGAAACAATCAAGCCGAGGAGGCCGAGGAACCTCTTAGGCGTAAAGCCCAGTAAGACCAAGGACGCGCCGCAGCAGGCCGAGGTCAAGCAACAGAATCGAGGAGGCCGAGGAGGTTGAAGAACCTCTTAGGCATAAAGCCCGCAAGGCCAAGGTACCTTTTTATTATGACAAGAAAACTTTCACAGTTTCTGCCACTCCTAGTTTTGTCAAACAACTAGAAAAGGAGAACTGGAAGGAGTTTATGTCTTTGTGAAGGACAACGCCGATCCAAATGAGCCTACCATTGAGGGTAAGCGCTCTTGGAGTGGTCGAGATCGATCTCGGCCCTCCGGAAAGTCGAGACCAGAGAGATGGTTCTGTTCAAGATCCACGACGGGCGTGGTCGTGGTGAGCCTATTCTCCAACAAACTCCGACCGGACGTGGTCGTGAAAAGAAGTCGAAGAAATCTTCCGTCGGAAGATAACTCCTAAGTTCTGGTCAGGTCCAGATGCGAGGTATGTGAAATAAGCTAAAGTGTAAGAACAGCATTTACCTTTTGCCTTTCACAGCTTGACTTGCTTTCCTTTTGCTGGTTTTAGCCCGACTCCTTCAGCCCCCAAGAACGCTTCTATCGAGAAGCCCATTGCCGCCTCTCCAGCGATTGGAGAGATGACAGCGGAGGTGGTCGAAGGATCGTCCACAGCCCGGGTAGCAGAGGAAGTCGTGGCTCCTAAAGTGGTTACCACCACCACCGAGGTAGTAGCTACGACCACCGAGGTAGTAGCTACGACTACTGAGGTGATCGTGGAAACAGCAGAGGCGGTCGTAGAAGCCTCTGCCCAGGGTGGTGACGTGTCTGACCGCCGCGCTGGAAAGGAAGTCGTTGAAGACGTTCCTCCTGTGATTATTTTTGTTTTCTCTTCTAGGAGTTTTATTTTTGCTTGACCAGTCTTATTCTTTTCAGAGCAAGTGGTCGAAAACAAACAACTCCGCGAGGCTTCGACTCGTACCCAACAGGAGATGGAGGCGATGAAGATTAATCTTCAAGGCAATATCACGCTTCTGAACAATGTACTTGGTGAGCTACGTACTAAGGGAAAAGCTCCTCAAGATGATACGATAGCTGCTCACATAAGTACTATTGGGGAACAAGTCGGGACTTTGCAAGAATTGGTGACCACTCTGAAGGCCAACCAAGCTGAGTCGATAAAGGAGACGGTCGAAACTGCAGTAAGTTATGCATTGGCAAAACTTAAAGCTCATGACCCCAGTCTTAATGTGCAACCAATCGAAGTCGACTTCGACTGCCCTGAAGCAGAAGCAAATTGTCTTATTGAAGAAATGCAACCAGTCGGCAAAAAAGTCTCGGAGGAAATGCGACTGGGCTCTCCTTCTTCAGAGTGATTTGTAAATGACCTGTGAAAAAATAAGCTTTTGTTGATGTATAATCCATCTTGTTTCCTGCAAATCATCTTGTCGAGTAGTTAGTAACTCAAAAGATAATTAACAAAAGAAAAAGACTAAGAATTGAAGTCAAATTAATAACTTTATCCTAGCCCCCGACTATTTGCTTAGTTTGTTTAGACAAATTAAGTAAATAGTGTTAAAAAGGGTTTCTGAAAACAGAGAGATTTGGTTAACTTGTAGTTTTTGGTCACGACTGTCATGCACTGGTCGAAAAAATGGGAACGAATCGACATTAGGAAGTTCCTTCTAGTGGGCAGGACCACATGCAGAGAGGAAAGTCTTCGACTAGGTGATGTTACCATCTCCGACTAGATTAATTTAATCGAGAACAGCAACTTGAGTTAAACAAACATCCAGAGGACTTCAAAAAAATTCGTTCACCCTTCTTTGGAGGACTCGATAAGTCTGTCCTAGTAACAAAAGTAGGAAACTGAACGATACTAGGAAGTTCCTTCTAGTGGGCAGGACCACGTACAGAGAGGAGAGACTTCGACTAGATGTGTTTCTTCCTTCGACTTAGTTGAGACGAATCGAATACACCAAAGGCAGTTGAATAAATCTAAAAAAGTGCACTCTGCTTAGAATATTTTTCAAAATAACTGAAGAAATAAACTAAGGTGAAAGGAGCTGGCTTTCAAAAAATATTTCGACCAGAAAAGAACTCGAGCTCTTTGTATTGATGGCAAAAGTGAGTAACGAGTCAACACTAGGAAGCTCCTTCTAGTGGGCAAGACCACGTGCAGAGAGGAGAGGCTTCGATAAGGTGATGTTACCTTCCTTTCGACCAGTGTGAAGAAGACTGGGCGTTTGGAATGTAGTCGAAAGATTATGAAAGCACTACTCAAAAGTAAGACAATAGAGGTAGAAAGAACCTGAGTCTTTATTGTCTAATTGGTTAGTTACACATAAAACTTGCGTAACTGGTCGATGTTCCAAGAATTCGAGAGAATCTGGCCGTCTTCCATTGCCAATCGTACTGACCCTAGCCGAGTAACTTCGACCACTATGTAAGGACCTTCCCACTTGGGAGAAAGTTTGTTCCGATTAGACTTGGATTGGCAGAGCCTCAATACCAAGTCACCTACAGCGAGGCTGCGAGGTTGGACCTAACGATCGTAGTATCTGCGCAGGGCTTGTTGGTAGACTACTGAACGGATTAAGGCCTGGTTTCTCCTTTCTTCAAGTAGATTAATATCATCTGCTCGAAGTTATTCCTGGTTGGAGTCTTTGAAAGTTTCGACTCGTGTCGATCGTATCTTTAGTTAGGAGGAAGCATGGCTTCACTTCAAAACCGAAAAAAAGGTGTTTCACCAGAGTCTGGTAGTAGTTGTCTGAATCGCCCATAACACGAGGGTAATTCTTGTACCCAAGCCCCGAGCGTTTGATGAGTGGTCAAGACTCGGGTCTTAATTCCTCTCATTATTTGGCCGTTTGCACGTTCTCTCGCTCCATTACTTTGGGGATGGGCCATAGAAGCATAACATAACTTGGTACCCAACTCGTCATAAAATTCACGAAATTTTGCGCCGAAAATTGCTTACCATTATCTGTAATTATTCGACTCGGTACTCCAAATCGGTGATTACGCATCTCATCATGAACCGTTTTGCCGCTTAGTTGTTATCGATCCACGAGTTCGGCTTCAATCCATTTTGTGAACGATCAATAGCCACAAAAGGAACTCGAAACCTCCCGGAGTTTTGGGGAACGGTCCTAGGATATCGAGACCCAGTGCAAAAGGCCAAGATAGAGGTATCGTTTGTAATGCTTGAGCTGGTTGGTATATTTGCCTGCTATGAAATTGGCATTGGACACACTTTTTAACCAACTCTTTAGCATCGTAAAGGGTCATACAAGAAAACCTTGTCGAAAGGCCTTACCGACCAGCGTTCTGTAGGAAACATGATTTTCATAGATGCCACCGTGTATGTCGTGAAGGAGTGTTAATCCTTCGCTCTGCGGAATGCATCGCATGAGCACCCCTTGAGTACCTCGTTTATAGAGGACTCTGTAACGACCCAACTCTAGGGCACCGAGAGATCCTCCATGACCTCTGGAAAGTCCACCAGGACCTCCCAGGAGGTCCATAAAGGACCTCTCGGGCAGTCCACCAAGACCTCCCATGAGGTCCAACGAGACCTCCTGGAGGTCCAGGAGAACGTGACCCGAGAGTGAGCCTAGGAACCAGGGAGCACCCGAGGGCCTTACCACGGCCAAACAGAGAAGGATGAGGATGTCTGAGAGCATTCCCAAGACCTCCCATGACCCTCCAGAGGAGGTCGTGGAGATCTGGGACCACCCGAGACCTCCTGCATTCACTCCTTTGTGTGGACATGGAGGTCCAAGCATACTCGGGGTTCCTGTGAAACCCGAACTAGTCCCAAGGATCATGGCTAGCTCTTCACGGCAACAACAAAGTGATAACATAGCAAACAACATAAGCTTTATTAATAACCAAAGGAGTTGTTTACAAGAGATCTTACAAGCCGGCCAGGCAAAACATAACAAAAGAACACTTGAGCCACCCGATACACCACAGGCAACCGGCTGGAGGGCGCAATCCTAGTCGATCTGGACCATTTGGTCCACCGAGCAGATCACCTTAAAGCTCTCAATTCCTGCTAAAAGATAGCATCAAGCAAGAGTGAGCACAACAACCGTGCTCGCAAGTTACACCCTTCAGATAACAAGATGACATGCATAATGGATATCACAATGGAATGCTTAATATGGTTGATTTGCATAAAGCCATGTTTCTTTCAAATACATGTATTAAGTTCTAAGGCAGTAATACAATAATAAAAATTCATTTCATCAAATCAGTTTTTCAGTTGGATAACATTCATCATAAGATGGTGAAGGATACCCTCCTGACATTAGGCTCCCTGCCCAAACCCATGGGACGGCGGTCCCAAAACAATTTGAAAATCATTTCGAGAAATTCCCAAAGTCAACAAACTAACTTCAAGTGGCCTTTGCAAGACGTCCATGACCATGAACACGGCTATTGAATAGATTTAACTCTGCAGAGGTTGTGCACTTTACCCACACGACATGAGTACTCTAGTTTGTTTGGCATCTTGAAAGTGCCACCTCTCACTTAGAAGGTAAGAGGTCTAGAGTTCATGACAAGGCCTTTACAATGCATTGCTCCACCACAGCCTTTCCTTGCTAAGGTTTCACCCCCCTATGGATAGCAATCCGGCGGGAAGCCCCCTCTTGCACCAGTGGGAACAGTAGGTTATAAAAGACCATTGGCCAAACAAGACCTCCCACACCTCCAATGGAGCAGCATATGGTAGAGTTTTGCAAATTAATCAGCCAGGTCCCACGCCCCACACTGGAGACATGTGGTTGCACGGTTTTGGCATAGCCCATTATAGGCATGGCATTGGTCGCTCAAAGACCGGTCCTCAAATGACTAGGGCGACTTCCACAAACCCAAGGGCATCGATCTATCATAACGACACGATCCCGTGCATAAACTTGCACCAACCAAGCCAACCAATTCGCCCCAGTCTAAATCCATTTCCTTTTCTTTGCTTCCCTAGCAATACTTTCATACCTCCATGACAACCCAATGTCATGGTTAAAACATTTAAGAGAAACAGTTGGTCATGTTGGTAAAGATTTCCCCAAATCAATACTTTTGGTCTAAGCTTAACTAAGCATGAGTTTTTCAAATGATTCCTGGTTCACATTATTGGGTCAACCAGATTTTGCCTAAGGTGACAACAAATTTGGTTCAATGTCAAAGTTGGCCATATGAGAGAAAGTGGTATAACTATGTGTTTAAAGACAGGTATTGAAATAACTTGGTAGAAATAGGCATGCATAATACTTTGAAACAGAACATAAATAAATTGAAATACTGGGTGCAATATGATCAAAAGTGTAACTTGCCTCTTGCTTGGTAGCTTAAGATTCTATTTTCTCACCGCTCTAGCTCTCTGTAACGTCAAGATCTACACGGCAAGAGAACAGATTCAAACAACGATCAAATAAAGAACCAACAGAGCTCCAAATAAAGAACCAAAAGAACTTCAGAGGAACCTCAACACTCAACCAACAGGAGAGGTCCAAATTTCAGATTAGGTTCTTAGGGAGGAGGTCTAAGCTTACCAGAGGAGGGTGGTCTTTAGCAAAAGACCCCAAGGAGTGACCTAAACAACACACAGAGAGGTCTTGGGAAGTAGTTCTTGGGCGAGGTCCAGAGAGGAGGTCCTCAAATAAGGGCCATAGAAATCCGAAGGTGTCCACTGGGGAGGTCTGTGAAGGACACGACCCGCTCAATGCAAAGGACCAAAATAAGAGTGAAACGGACCACCAGAGAACTTACCAGAGACAAGGAAGAACAATGGGTGAGGGAGGTCCTGTGAACACAAGGTCTTCCCCGAAAGCCACCGACGAAAGCTAGGATGGTGAATGTGAAAAGGGTAAAATGGGAGAGCTCCTGGACTAATTATAGACAAAAAGGGTGAAGAAAACTAGAAATACATATGTCAAGGATAAGTATGGAAGTAGGTCAAAGATGGGTGAGTGGCAGAGCGGTGTCACTACCACCTGGTTAAAAAGTACGAGAAAGGACGACTTAGGTTGCTTTGGGAAGGACTAAGAAAATGTCGAGTATGCGGTTAAGTGACCCAATTCAAAGTAAAACACCACGATATGGATGCATTTAATGTGACAAGACCCGCATTAAATGCTCAATATAATAATGTGGCGGAGGAATTGAGAATGGTTAAGACCGGCGGTGAAATTTGGTCAAATTAGAAACAACAGTCAAAGGGGGAGGTCTTGCCTCAAGAGAGGTCCTCGAGGAGGTCTAAGAAACTAAGAGGTCCTGATATACACAAAGGAGGTCGAACATGGGGAGGTCCAAATACACATGGAGGAGGTCCACGGATCGAGGTTAGGACAACCGGACTTCATCAAAGGAGGTCCCGCGACTCAAGGAGGTGCGAAGTGGAGGAGGTCCAGAGATGCGGAGGAGGTCGGACATGGGGAGGTCCTGACGGTCGGGATCTCTACAAGGGAGGTCAGCAAGGAGGTCCAGAGCTGTGTTTAAAAGGCCTCAGAGAGGTCTTGGACAGAGGTCCAAGAACTACCAAGAGGTCCCGTGGTTGAAATTAATAACACGTTGAGGTGCAGGCGGTTGGATCTCGAAAGGGAGGTCCAACGGCCAAGATCAAACATGGGAGAGGTCCCAAGGTAGTATAACGCACGGGAGGTCTGGGCCTTGATTCAAAGTAAGGGAGGTCCAAACCGTTAGATTCGTAACAAAGGGGAGGTCCAAATAAACTCGTGTGTCGAAGCAACTCAAAAGAGGTTTCCACCGCTCAAGGTGAGATCAAAGCCTTGGCAATTACGATGAACCCTAAAGAGGTCCTTCGCCAAGAAGGAATGCTAAGGGTTTCAAATGAATTCAGGAGGATCAAGGCATGTAAGAAATCCACGAGGTTACAAGGAGGTCCGAATAAAAAGAAGTCTGGGCATTGAGAAGTGCCCAGGTGACAAAAGGTCTAGACTTAAGAGAAGTTTGAACAGAAAAGAGGTCTGATCCAAAGAGATTCAAACCAACAAAGAAATTCAAAGTAATCAAACTTAAAGAGAAAGGTCTGAGCGAATGGGAAAGAGGTCCTAAAGAATGGTATTACCGTGAATTGGGGTGGCAATACCGGATCGCACTAGAAGGACCTTTCCAAAGAGAGGGCTACAAGGATCGGGGCTAAAAGGAGTCCAAGTGATCACCAAGAGGTTCACCAGAGCATGGAAGGAACTCAAGTGGTTATAAAAGGGAGACCTAGACCCTGAGGAGGTCTAAGCCAGAGAAGGAGATCTGGACCAGGGAAGGTCCAATTTGAGCACCAGGGTGGTTCGACCAAATGCAAAGAAGGTCTAATTGGACACGAGTGGGTTCAAGTGAATTACTGGGCGTTCCAGTGAGTCAAGAGAGAAACTCAAGCAAAAGACTTGAGAGGAGGTCTGGCTAAATCAACCCAGAAGGAGGTCTGGGCATAAGAATTTGCCCAACCGAAGATTGTGGTCTAGGATCAGAAGAGATCCAGACATCACAGAGGTCAAACAAGAGGGACGGTCTGGACATATAAAAATGTCCAAACAGGATGAAGGAAAGGAAATCCTATCAAGAGAAGGGAAGGTAGCTCCAGAGAGCTAGAGCAACACCAAAAGAACTAAGTTTTGTATTAATTGGAGTTTAGTTTAGTCATTTTAAACTCTTCAAATTCTGAAATTCTCAAGTTAAGCTTCGAATTATCATCAAAACCAAATGGTTCTTTTTATTTTGAAAATTTTCAAAAATGCACTGAAAATCAGGGTGTTACAGACTCCTTCAACCAAAGTATACATTTTGGCTTTTCGGGATAAGCGATCTGCCTCGGGATCGTCTTCGGGTATGGAACCCTTCTGAAGATACTCATAGATGGGCGCCATCTAGGTATCCTCGTATTCTAGAGAGGCCGTCTCAATAGGAGGTGTCTCTGGTTCGTCGACCAGTGACGGTTTTGGAGTTGTTCCAAGAAGACTCCTTTTGGTACTACAGATCGGGAAGAAGCTATTCGAGCAAGTCGGGTCTCATGAGGAAATTATCCTTCGAGGATGAATTGTGCCTCAAACCTAAAAATGCTTTTCTAGCTTACGACTTCCGATAAATCTCGAGACATTTGGGTTAGAGCACCGGTACTCTTTCCGACTTGATTCACGACTAGTTGAGAGTCTCTCTCACGAGTAGTCGGCGAATCGAGCGCGCATTTGCTTTCGTATGCCGACTAGCAAACCTTCATATTACGCCACGTTGTTAGTGGCTTGAAAGTTTAATTGTATGGCATACTTTAAGGTCTCTCCTAGTAGGAGATACCAGACCACCCAAATTTCGAGCCACTTAAAGTAAGCGACCCGTCAAAGTACATAAATCCATCGGTCGTGGGAATTGATCGGGATCTGAGCGAGTTCAGATTTGTCCATTCGGCGACAAAGTCTGCCAAGATCTGGGATTTAATGGTCGTTCAGGACACGAAATGGATGTCGAACTCCCCAAGTTCGACTGACCATTTTGCCATGCGCCCCATTGTTTCCCTATTACGGAGGATCGCTCCCAAGGGAAACTCGGGCAACCTGACTATTTTGTGCGCTGAAAATAATGCCGCAGATTTCCTCGAAGACATGAGGAGGGCATATAGAAGCTTTTGGACTGAGGGTAACGCTCCTTAGGCGTGTAAAACTTCACTTATGTAGTAAACCGTCGTTGTTATGCGTTTTCACGTTCTACGACTAATCTTCGCTCATCGCTCGTGGCGTGGCGACTAGGTAAATTAAGAGCGTTTCTTACCGCCTTGGAGAGACCAAAATAGGAGCACTCGTCGAAGGTACCTCTTGACATCCTCAAAGGCGGTGTTTGCCTCTTTCGACCACTCAAAACCTTCGTGTTTCCTTAGAAGCTTAAAGAAAGGTAGTCCCTTTTCTCCTAATCGTACGATGAAACGACTTAAAGCCGCCATGCACCCCGTGAGTTTCTGGACTTCTTTCCTTGTGGTTGGAGGGCGCATTTGGAGAATGGCCTTTATCTTTTTGATTTACTTGATTCCTCGTATAGATACTAGGAATCCAAGCAATTTTCCTGAAGAGATTCCGAACACACACTTCTCAGGATTGAGTTTTAAGCGATGTTTTCTGAGGTTATCGAATGTTTCTTGTAGGTCAGTAATATGATTAACTCTCTTCATGCTTTTAACGACTAGATCATCAACATAGGCCTCTAGATTTCGGCCTAATTGTGATGAAAAAGTCGCTTGCATCAAGCGTTGAAAAGAAGCGCCGACATTTTTTAGACCAAATGGTATTTTGACATAGCAAAATATACCAAATGGTGTAATAAATACGGTATTTTCTTCATCGTCTAGACACATATTGATCTGGTGGTATCCAGAATATGCATCTAAAAAACTTAACATTTCACAGCCTGCAGTAGAATCAACCAATTGATCGATGCGAGGTAAAGGAAAATCGTCTTTTGGACAAACTTTATTAAGATCAGTAAAGTCTACGCACATACGACATTTGCCGTTTGACTTTCTAACCATTACAGGATTAGCCAACCATTCTGGGTGGTTGACCTCTCTTATAAAGCTTGCTTTAAGTAGCTTATCCAATTCTGATTTGATAGCATCTCGTCGATCAGGGGCAAATCTCCGTAATTTTTGTTTTACGGGTACTTTGTCAGGCCGTAAAGCTAGCCTGTGCTCGATCACCTCCCTGAAGACTCCGGGTATGTCGGATGCTTACCACACGAAGACATCTGCGTTAGCTCGGAGGAAGGTGATGATGGCGTCTTCCTACTTGGGGTCGGAAGTATCCCCGATGCGAACAGTCTTCGAGGGCTCCCCTACGTCCAGAGGAACCTCTTTGACCTTGTCGTTCGGCTTTGGTGTAGCTTTAGGCTTTGACTTGCTGGTCGAAGGCTGACTTTCTTCTCGAGTTGGTATTTGTCCAACCATCTCGAGGGATCGACGGTCGCAGGTATGCGCCATCTTCTTGTCACAATGAATTGTGATTACTCCTTTGGGACCTAGCATCTTAATACATTGATATCCATAATAAGTAGCCATTAGGAATTTTGCCAAAGTTGGTCGTCCGAGTATGACATTATATGCCGTATCGAAGTCGACCACATCAAAGGAGATTTTCTCTGTCCTGAAATTACTTGGTGAATCAAATGTTAAAGGAAGAGAAACTTGGCCAATTGGTTTGGCTGAAGATCCCGGTACGATCCCATGGAAAGAGTATCGTACCGGTCTTACCTTGGTCCTAGGTACTTGCATCTCGTCCAGGGCACTCGTAAACAAAATGTTTAACGAGCTGCCACCATCAACCAAAACTCGATTGACCCGACAATTGTTGATGGTGGGTTCGACGACGATCGGATACCGACCTGGTCGAGTCGAAGGAATCAGGCAGTCACCCTTCTCAAAGGAGATGGTGACTTCCGACCACTTCGGTAATTTATTGACGAGAGGAGGATCTATGGAGTTTACCTCACGTTCAGCAGCCTTGAGCTGCGCTTGGATTCATATGCCGATGATCCCCCGTAGATGTGCTCGACGGTGTGTTGTGGATCCTAGAACGACATCTCCTCTTCGTCATCTGAGGACTTATGACCACTCATTTGTCCCACCTGCTCGAGAGTGGGAAGTGGTCCTTTGCCGTTGTAGTAGTCTTCAAGCTTTCGTTGAAAAACCCGGCAGATGCGAAGATCATGTCCTTCCTTTTTATGGAAAGGACACCACCTAGGCTTATCATTTTTCCGATCGAGGCGCTTACCTTTGCCTCGATCGGAGTGCGGCTTGGAGGTGTGTGGCTCTTTATCATTTACAGCTAAAACCTCCTTGGAACCGCTGGCTTGGAGTTTTTGACCCTTCGCCTTGTTCTTGGACTTTTTTGCTTTCTTATCTTTCTTCTTACCAATGTCGCTTTGGCTCTCGAGAGGTATTGTCTTCTCGATCTATTGGGTTGTTCCACTCGACCGCCTCGAGGCGATCACATATCGATCACCATCTCAAAGAGTTGAAGCGAGTGGTAGGCGGATTTAAAGCAATATCTTCGTTATCCTTCTACTACGGACTCCTTGCTTGAAAGCCACGATGACAGATGAGTCGAAACTTAGGAATTGAATTACTTAACCCGACTAAAGCGCTTGATGAATTGGCGTAAGGTCTCGTTGTCATTCTGTCTCATCCGGTGCAAGTCATCCTCCTTCCCAGGGCGATTGTAAGTGCCTTGAAAATTCGCCAGTAGAAGGTCGCAGAGGTGTTGCCAAGAATAGATCGACTCGAGTAGTTGGTTCAGTAACCACGATCGAGCAGACCCTTCGAGCACAGTTGGGAGGTAATTTGCCATCACATGTTCTCCTCCTCCTGCCGCTCGGACAGCTGTTGTGTAGATTTGAAGGAATTCGATAGGATTTTGGGATCCATCAAATTTTTCCATGTTCACTGGTCGAAAGCGAGGTGGCCAGCGAACAGCTCGGAGATTAGACGAGAATGCCCGACATCCATTAATAACTTCTTGACGCCTCCTTTGCAGGAAAGAAGGGTTGATATCATCAGGTGGTCATACTCGACGATACCCAGTAACAGGTTGACCCGACCTATGATAGGTCTCGGTCCTACGAGGTGAATACTCCTCGTAGTTCATCTGCTGCTGCAGATTTCCATATCGGAATGGTGAGCGATCACCTCTCCGAGGGGTTTGTGGATCATTAGTCGTTCGAAAGACATTTCTCCGAGTAGGAGATCGATGCGACTTACTGTTGCGTCGATTCTTCCGTGGTGATATGTTCGATCGACTGGTAGCTGAAGAAGTTGTATTGCTACGACTTCCTGAATGATGTCGGCGAGGTGCTTCCAGTCTTGACATCGTGGACCGAAGCCTTTGCGCGATCTCCACGACGAAGAGATCGTATCCTGGCGCTCGGGCGAGCTCTCGAGTTGGATTCTCAAGCAAGTCATTGATATGCTGGAGTTCTTGAGCTTCCTCTGATTGATATTGGATGCGCCCAGGCAAATTCTTCTGGGCTGCAATCTTCTTTCGTCGAATAACCTCAAGATCTTCCATATCAGACTCTTGAGACTAACTCAATGGAGTGCGAGTATGTCGAGGATTTCCCTCGCGTTCATGAAGGTGTTGGTCCTGTCCGCCATCGGTGGTGCCCTTGCCATTGTCACGAGGAGGCGCAGTTCGTGATCTTCGGGGAGTGTCCCTAGCTCGGTCTCTAGAAGAGTGACCTTGATCCGAGGAAGGGCGAAGACCTCCGTTGATGATTCTCACTTGCGCCGAGGCCTCCCACTTGAGGAGTAGTCGAGAGACACCATCTGACGACTTGGAGCAATCCCTCGGTAGGGAACTCGGGTTATAAGCGTCTCCATCCGCAGTGTGATCTGCGGAGAGATGGTCGAATTGCGGGGAAAAGCATGCTTGATCCCGCTCTCTAGCGTCATCGAGAGAGAGGATCACCAGATCTTTAGTGGAGTCTCGAATTGTGGCTTCGAACTTGTCTCACCAAGTCGGACCGCCTTAAGGGACCTCGGACACTTGGAGGAAAAACTCTCGTCGTGTTGTGAGTCCACTTGGGTGTAGTCCTGGTCAGATTGACCCTTGTCCTTTGAGAGGGTAGATTCCTCCCTTGGACGTACTGTTGTGGGGGATAAGGCTCCCTCCTCAACTCCATCGGCGGCATTGTCTCCTGGATCTGCGGGAAGATCCCCAGAGGCAGCAATACCATCGGATGAGTCAATACTCGGCTCGTAATCGAAACCGGCATCCATGTCGACGTCTGCGTAATCTGCTAAGTCAAACCAGTTCTCCTCGTTCCATTCTCCTGCCATGAGTGCATGAGATTTGAGAAAAAGAGAGTATATTGACAAGAGATTACCGGAAGATCCCCATGGTCGACGCCAACTGTCGGTTTTTTAGAACCGATCTTACGTAAAGATTGTTTGATTCGGGGGGTCTCCTAGAATAGAATCACGCAGAGAGATTGACACGGGTGTTTTTATACAGATTTAGGCCTTCTCCAGAGAGAATAACAACCCTACTCCTGTGTGTGTATGGTATTGAGTGTATTCTGAACAATCAAGAGAAAAACTAAGACTATTACAGATGATCCTGCTTGTCTCCCTAATAGCTCTTGATCGCGTGTGTTTACGCCTTGATTCGATCGTCCTTTCCTTCTCTGATTGCCGCCTTTATATAGTCCGTGAAGGAGTGGCCGTTTCTCCAGGTGAAGTGGCGCCTCAACACCTCCTGTAACGGGCGCTTGTTGGCAGTAATCACCGGCGTATTAACTCCTCCATGCCGCCTGACAGCTATATATCAGAGATAATGGAGCATTATGTGCTATTGCTTCGCAGAGTAACAGCGTATGATGACTGCTTGAATTCCTTAATCAATTGGACCCACTCGTCTGTAGGTTTAATTGATCATAAGGTGATCGTGGCTGACCTCGTGGTAGAAGAGCTTACGACTATGACCTAGTCGTAGAATACCTTACGACTAGGTAGTGGCCGTAGAAGAACTTACGACCATATGGTAGTCGTGGCAAGACTTACGACTATGGGGGTGGTCGTAGAAGAGCTTACGACCACCTGGTAGGCTTCTCCCTTGCAAATCTAAGGGGTATACCTAGAGATTTACATGATATTTTCCTATAATAATGATTATAGATAAAAGATAAAATGAGGATTATTAGAAGTACGTGCCATGTGAGTTCCGCCCATTAGTACTATTAGGTTGACATAAAAGTCATCAATAGTTGTTAACATAAAAGGCCTATTATTAGTCAATGATAAATCAAGTTAATTAGGATAACTAATTGCCAGAGTGAGAATAGCAATCAAAAACACATAGGCCTTATATAGTGAATGAGTAGTTATATACTTACCTAAAAATAGTCGTTAGTATATATTATAGCTGAAGGCCGACCTAGCATAATACATGTAGATCAACTCAATGATAAAACTCAGACATGTAGAAGCCACTGATTAGATTGTAAAGATAATATCTAGTTAACACTCATAAGTCTCACCTAACTCATGGAACTTCCTTGATAAATAGGAAATAATAACAAAAGAAATCATTAAATAAAATAGGTCTCCCATGCGAATCGTGGGGAGGTGTTCTCAATGAAACGGTAGAAATTCAAAAACAAATCAAAGTGAAGCTGATCCCATCTATCAGACACCGTTATCCGCTTCCAATAGAAGAACAATTTGTAAAATGGATAAAGATCAGTAGATCCTACCTATTAATGTAATCTCTCCCATCTGAATAACCTAAGGGGAGTATTCCCAAGAATATTCTCACTTTTTCTTCGTCCATAATTCCTTCACCGACAAATATTCTGAGAGTCCGATCCCTCTCGTCCTAACTCCGGATCAAATAATTCCCGATCCTAAATTCATCTACCCTCCAAGTCTATCCTCTTATACCAAATGTTTGAATAATGGGATTTATTTGAGTTTGCCAGAAATTTCCTTTTGGTTTCGAGTGGCCTTTGGATTTATTTGATTTCATGTGATTATATTCAGGCGTTCTTGCATTCGATCGTATTTTACATAATTAGAAGTTCGAAGTTCGGGAGGAGCCGCAATTCGAGCCCAAGCAAAAACAAGACCAAGGTTATTAGAACATTGTGCAAGAAGAGTCAACACTTTGATCATTTTGCACCTATCTTTTAAATGCAATTATATTGTTTTTAATTATGAAATTGCATTGCTATGCTTTATACAATTATGTTGTCTTAGCTCGTATTTAATACCTTAAATGTTAGGAGAGCTAGTAACTTCATTCCTTGAACTTGGACACTACCTTTGTCACCATAGGAATAATGGTATACTTAATTAGTTATTAAGTCTGTATCTAAGTGACAAGTTTAGTCTTGCTTAGATACATCGACATGTGGGCATTAATTTGCCCCGACATCATTCAAACTTCAAAACTAGATTTGGGCAACTGAGGTTGGAGCTTGGTTGGTATGTTCAACCAGGAAAGGATTTTCAAAATAGAAACTCAAACATTGTTTTAGACTTGGGAGGATTGTAAGTCGGGTGGGTGCGGATAAGAGCACGTGAGTTGGCAATGCGAAAGCACCGCCTAAGTTAATTAAGGACCGGTTCCTATGATGACATTTCATGCACTAACAGTGCAATCTTAAGTCTATAATGGGTACGATATGGCTAATTAACACTACTACAAAAAAAAGGCTATACTGGACGTCTCATCACAGACGGTTCTGGAAAACTGTATGTGTTGTAATTATCACAGATGGATTTACAAGCGTGACCGTCTATATTACTAGTGATGGCTAGAACCGTCTGTGAATCATCACAGACGGTTTTAAATACAAACCGTCTATGATGTCTACGATTATCACAGACTATTTGTGTTTAAACCTCTTTGTGATGATTCACAGACGGTTATTAACAAGAACCGTCTGTGATAAGTTTTTGACCGTTTGGGTTATAAAAAATAGCAAAAAAATTTCGATTTTTTTTCTATAAATAGCTACCATACCCCCTCCCCCCCTCATTCAGCACCCCTTCATTCCCTATTCTCTCTTTGAAATTCTATTGTGCAAATTCAAATTCGTGTTGAGCTAATTTGGCAAAACTAAAAAAAATTGTGCCCAAATTTGGAAAATTCAATTTTTGGCAGCAAGTCAGCGAAAGAGGTACAATACTATTTTTTGCATACTTTTATTGTTAGTGCTTGTTATGCTAAGATGAAAGTAGTAATAATGTTAGTTTCGATTTTGTAGTTTTCGTTATGGACAGTCCTTACGACAGCTTTGCTCTTGGTAATTACGGACTTTCACTGGAGGAAATTGTGTCCATGGAGCCGGTTGCAGCTGCCTTAAGCCAACCGGAGGTTTCATCGGAAGAGCAAGGTGGAGTTCCGTCATGAGGCTCCACGGCAGCATCAGGCTCCATGCAACCGGAGCAAAGAGGTCGAGACCGTCAACATCGGGAGTGGGAGAATTTCGATAGGACAATAAAGCAAGACACAACAGGAAATGAGCTACCATATACTATTTGCAAATTTGTCACAATGAATTGTCTGAAAGTCTACAGGTGGAGCAGGGCACTTGCTTAGACATACTACAATATGTAAGGCGAAGCAAGGATTGGTGATGAGGCAGACACAGCCGCAATACAACCCCGATAGTACGGTATGTAGCTGGGACTACGATCCACAGGTAGCCCGCCAATCTCTCTGTCGTTTAATTGCTTTTGAGGATTACCGTTAGGCTTTGGCGAGTCTGCTTCTTTCCAAAATTACATTAGGACTACCCATAATCCTAGATTTTCTTTCGTTTCTAGACAGATAACAACTAGGGATCTAATAAAATACGACTATAAACGTTGTAATAAAATAAAGGAACTTTTTACTACGTGCACATTTTCGGTGGCCCTGACCTTAGACATATGGAGTAGTCGAGCTAGGGAGGACTACCTTAGTGTGGTTGCGCATTATGTTAATGACGACTGGGTAATGGAGAAAATGATTATAGGTTTGAAATTAATTGATGTAGCACACACGAGTGAGAATATTGTGAACTGTATTATCAAAGTCGTGGAAGACTTTGGTCTTACAGACAAAATATTCACAATTACTTTAGACAACGCCGCTTCAAACTCTAGGGCCATAGACATTCTTACTCCAGTGTTGAGCACATACGCCGATTCCTTCTTACTACATCAACGATGCGTTTGTCATATTATCAACCTTATAGTCAAATGTGGTTTGAAGAGGTTGAGTCCGCATATTAAAGCTTTTTGCGATGCGATTTCTTTCTTGAATAATTCTAACGTAAGAATAACACAATATAAGAACTTCTGCATGGCGATGGGTGTACGTCCAAGAAAGTTCGGTTTAGACATGGAGGTAAGGTGGAACTCTACTTATCTCATGCTTAAGAGTCTAAGGTGGAACTCTACTTACCTCATGCTTAAGAGTTTTTTACCATACAAGAGCACTTTTTCTGTTTTTATTTAAACGCACTATCAGAGCGGTGACGGTAGTATACTATGACTGACAACATTTGTTCATTGCTGAGAAGATACTAGGGTTTTTAGAAATTTGTTATGAGGCCACTGTTGATTTGTCCGTTGTGTACTATCCAACATCTCTTATAATTGTGCATACTATTTTACAGATTGCTACTCAATTGAAAATGTATGAAAATGACATAGTTTTACGCGATGCTATTGTTTCCATGAAATCTAAATACCTTAAATATTGGAGAGAAATCTCTTACCTATATGCATTTGCATTTCTTTTAGATCCTAGGGGTAAACTTGATGCATTTGGTAGTGTACTTGAACTTCTTATTGATGCTACAGGGCTGGACTATACTGACTATTTTGCAGAAGTTCGTTCTCGGTTATACGAGGTTTACCAAAGGTATGAAAATAAGTTCCGGTGAGTCCGCTCGCAATGACCTCCAGTAGCCCCCGCCTCAAGTAGCAAGACAAATATGTGGGGACAAGATCTTCGGTGCCTCTTCCTCTAGGTCCAGATCTTCTTCTTCTACACGTAGCCTGCTCAGCCAAGACCCACAAAGAGCGGGGAACTATCCACCTATCTGGACAGCGTTACGGTGGACTTCGACTCAGAAGGCTTCGAAATATTGCAATGGTGGCAAGCACATAAGTAAACTTATCCTGTGCTATCCATACTTGCACGCGATGTGTTAGTTGTTCCTGTCTCGACGGTTTTCTCCGAGTCTACTTTCAGTTTCTCTAGAAGAATATTGGAGGAGAGAAGAACAAATCTCACAAGTGAAATAGTGGAGATACTTCTATCTGTGAAGGACTGAGAACAAGCTGATTCACGAACACAACACTCTGTGAAAAATCCAAAGTTGTCGGAGGTGTTCGAAAATCTATACTTAGATAATGACACCGACACATAGAACAAGGATGTATCATGTATGTAGAATTATAGAGCTATAGACTGTACCTTTTTTTTCTTTGCCAAGGTTTTCTCATTTTAAGTTTTTTACTTGACGAAGGTTTTTAACGCGTCAGTTAGTTGGACATTAATAAACCTCTTTATTACATTTTCAATACGATTGTCCCATTTTTTTCCAATTTTCATGACTACTTTTGAATTCTACATATTTTTCGGATTTTTTTGTTCTGCCGAGCTAGACAGGCTAGACTTGGCTAGATGGGCCCAATGAGCTCAAGCTAGCTAGGCACAGCACAAAACTAAAACAGGCCGTACCTAGACTGCCTCCTCAGCACATAAACCGACATGACACGGCCCATCTAATAGTCATACCGAGATGAGCCGTGCCTTGCCAGGTCAAGCCGTCCATTCGGCCAGGTCTGGGACTCAAGACCGAGGAAAAGGGTCCTTTACGCCTCCTCCGAGGATGCCAACTTCAACAGTAACAAAACCAATAGAAATGCAAAGAAGCACCCTGCACAATCCACAGCAGCAAGCCAGCAACCACATCTCGGTAAAAAAGACAAGCACATCGCAATTCGCAACGGCATTATAACGAAAGCCTAACAGTTGCAACACACACACGCTGCTTCCACAAAAATAAAGAAATTCCTGTTGCTTAGGGGTCAACAGCCACCACTGGAAAATGGAATCAACTTCAGGCACTTGTCAACCACGGTACCACCCCCAAAATCTTTGGCAAACACACATGATCCTAAATTTAAACAGCTCGTGTGAATGATCACATCCTATCCTCTCTTCTGCGTGGGGCGCAGGTTATGATCTCGTCAACCCTAAGGATCATCTCCGCCGCCTCAGTGGCCGACAGAAGGATGGCTTGCTTCACCTTGAATGCCTCCGATATCCCCCGCTTTTGCATGTCTCCGACCTGCAGGTAATAACATTAGTTTCAAGCTCAATACAAGTTTAACGGAAACTCAATCTCCATGAACTTACGCTGCCTGTGATGACATCAATTCCAGCGGTACTATTCTCCTTGTGGTGCTCAGCTCGGAGCTGAGAAGTCAGCTCGGCACTATCCAGACCAGCATTGTCAGCTATGATTGTTGGGATGGCTTGCAGGGCACGAGAAAAAGCATCGATAGCGTGAGATTTCTTCCCAGGGGTCTTCCTTGCAAGTTCATCCACTTCTTTGGCCATCACCATCTCAGGCCATCCACCCCCAAACAAGACACGGGTGTCATTTACTGTCTGGGAAAGCACGCATAAGGCATCATGCAAGGACCTCTCAGCCTCGTCAAGCACATGCTCACTGTACACAACAAAAACACATATATGCAATCAATATATGGCACATAAAATGTCTAAATATTTGAGAGAGTTATTCGACATGACAAGGAGCTACACAAATAAGACATACCTTGCTCCTCTCAGGACAATTGTACAAGCCTGCCCCATCTCAACCCCAGAGAAATGAATCAGCTTGTCTTCCCCAATCATAATCTCTTCAATGACCTTGCAGTGCCCAACCTTAACAGACTCTGGGTTGTCAAAAGTTGATGCAATCTCACCACCAGTGACAAGAGCTAGTCGTTCAATGCCCTCGAAGTCAGCATGCTCAATTGCGAGTATGCCAGCATCAGCAAAAAGTTCCTCAGGGAAGTTATAGATTAACTGCCTATTAACAAAGCAGTTGATTCCATGAGCAATAATTTTTTGAACTTTCTCTTTCATTTTCTGCTTTTCAGCAGCTTCAATGTCTGCAACCTTAGCCATTGAATCCACCCGGACACGTGCCCCATAAATCTTCACTTTATCTGTGTCCATAGCAGTGTTCGCAACCAAAATTTTGGCATTCTCAATTCGCTTTGGCTGCCCAATGCCAATTTTCTTGTCAAGAATGAACCTACAAAACAGAAATCGGAATGTTAAACGGGTAGTAGTACTGCGATCATGGTTGTGCCAGTCGGGAACTGTTATACAAGTGTTTCCAAGTACACTCGTTATTTGCACAGGAGTGTGCAGTGTTGATTGGTGAACTACTTCGAAGACACTAATACCTTATTAGAAGCTAATAGACTAAAGTTCATAAAAAATTGGGATAAGAAAGAACAAAGTTTCCCATAATATAGCTTGTGAAAGAACATACCCTTCGTCCAAAAAGGAATCCTTAAGAGATCCTCCAGGTTTCTTCAGAATTTGAATTGCTTCCAAGTTGGTGCTACCCTGCCACCAGTGTGGTGCATATCAAACAATATTCTAACATCATGCGACAGCATGACTGAACAACTATGAACTAGATTTCAATCAACATCGCACAAATAGAAACACAAGTTGAATGACAAGATAGGTATCACCAACTTCCACCCCAACCATTTGAATACCTTAAGCCTTAGGACAGCATCAACCGCAAGTTCAGCAAAGTACTCCTTGTCCTGGGAGAGTATTTTTGAACTAAGGGTAGTCATAGCAATGTTCATGAGATCTGATCTGAACTTATCTGCAGTGCCAAAGGAGGTTTATTTTCAGATTAATGTGCCATGTGGCATATAATTGAGATAAAACAAAATCATAAGAAGTGCAGTTGAATTTATACATTAGACTGAATTACTCTCAACCAACATAACTTGATTTCAGTGATGTCAGATCGTAAATGCTAGTTCTCCAGGAACAGGAAGTGATATTTAGAGGATAAAAAAGTGAAATGTATGTCCATGACAAGAAAAGGATTGATTCAAACTTAAAATTTAAATTGTGTTCAATATTATTAATTACAAACAGAAAGATACTCTTAACATACTGAAAAAGTTTAAATATAATAACTATATAACCATACATCAGAAAATAAGTCACCTGTATTTTCTTTGTTGTCCATGGTCCTCTGTAGCAAAGCATCTCTAGCACACTCAACAGCCATTCTGTAACCTAATGTTTGACGAAGAAATGAAGCATTAGAGATACACGTGTAAGTGTAACGTCAAGAGTAGTTACAGATTTGCAGATAGTGTTCCAGATTGTGTATCATCTCAGTATAAACACAGGCAAACCAAGTGACATTAGAAATGAACGCACATAAAGCCAAAAGGAACAGAAAACAAAGGCTAACACTATGGTTTTTCATTACCAACATGGCATCAATGCACAAGTGCACTAACTTCACATGTTTTTTTTCTGGGTACAGTCTTACTTGGAAAATCTGAAAGTAGCCTAAGCTAAGCAAGCTGCATGTCAATCAAGTATTTAAGCGCGGAAAGCCATTTTTCAGAATTCACATGTCTGATTGATCTGTGCTATTTGTTACTATATCATTACTGAAGCAAAACCAATTTACATGTACTGAGGCAGTAATTACCTGCAATAATAGTCATCGGATGAATTTTCATGCTAACCAACTTTTCAGCCTCCCTCAGAAGTTCTCCAGCCAAAACAACGACAGAAGTTGTTCCATCACCAACTTCATCATCTTGAACTTTTGAGATGTCTAACACTCATTAAGGACTAAACTTTCTTTGCATTAGAAAGAACATTAATACAACAGATAGATCAAATGAGGTAAGGAGAAGCTATAAGATACATATATTCCCAGATCTAGAAAATTCATCACTGTGCCACTTCATCTATGACTTGCTAGAATCTTCGATCATCAAGCAACAGATTTGAATGAAAGGATACCAACAAGGACCTTCGCAGCAGGGTTGTCGATATGAAGAGACTTCAAAATTGTAGCCCCATCATTTGTAACAGTAACGCTCCGCCCTCTACCAGTTGATTGCAGGATCTTGTCCTGAACACAAACAAGGTCACAAGTAAGATGTTTTAACAATACTCTACCATGTGAATGACTGCCATTTTTTATCCAAAGTGGAAAGTTGTTTCCGTGAACACATTAGCAAAATCATGTAGTACTTCAAACACCAAGGAGCATACCATTCCTTTTGGTCCCAATGTGGTCTTGACCAAGTCTGCGATTGCCATAGCACCAACGAAAGATGCCTGCAAGGAGATGGAATTACAGGACAGCATATATAAGAAAACTGTAGAACAAAACGGACAGAAACTCAAAATGGTACTCTTTAGTACACTCAGAAACAGGGTTAAGGGTATTTAGTTCAAACTACGATTCCTGAAGCAATTTGCAAATTTTGCGGCCTGAAAGAGTGCATCACGGATCAGTACACTGCACTCCTTTGTTGCCACATATTCTCACGCCACGTTAACAAACTGCAGATCATATTCTAATCACGAAAGTTTCAAACTAAATTGCACACTTAGAACTTTAAAAGCACTTGCGCTGCAGCAAAGCATCCGCAGGCCGAAGCAACCAACAGATCCTATCAAGCAAACCCATTACGCGCGGCGACCACTCAGGTTCCCGATTAAGCCAACCCACTACGCGGGACGACCACTCACGTTCCTGATTTGGTACTTGCCATACTACCCATTACTCCGCCGGGAGAGCTGAGAGCACCACCGAACCAACCAAACGAAACCAGCAAATAAATCGAACGGATCAGAGAGGGCTGTCTCACCATCCTGGCGCGCTCGCCCTTCTCCTCGATGGCGTCATCCTTGAGCACCCTCTCCATCTGCCCAAACACAGAGAAAGGGGGTGAGAAACGCATCTCAGTCCGTGGCACATCCAAGCACGCAGGAACAATGGCATCACTAGCGCACTGGATCGTAGGGGGAGAAGGCGGTTACCGCGCCGAGAGAGAGCGGGAGTGACCGGAGATTCGGAGCGGCGGCGGCGGCGGCGGAGCAAGCGAGGGCGCGGGTGCCGGAGGCGGGACGGGGCGGGGCGGGGAGGCGACTGGACTGGAGAAGCCGCGAGCTGGGGTAGGGTTTCTTGGGGGCAGCTATGTGCCGCTTGAGTGGCAATTAGTCCCTGGCCGCCCACTGGGCCGTGGGCCGTGGGCAGCGCGCAGGTTTAGTGGTCGAGTACATACGAGAGGGCCGTGTAAGCGAGCAGGAGCGTCGCGGTATTGGGGTGAAAAAAAAGGCTCGCTTTAATGCTCTAATTACTCGTTAATTAGTTAAATATTGAAATAAGTTGATTCGAACTATGTAAGGTAAAGGCTTTTCCGACCAACCCAATTTTTATCTTTCATGTATCTTTCATTTTCTTGTACCTCAGGAGTAGTCTCTAGTTAGTACATCCAATCTACCTCTTTGTAATTTGTTGTTGATCTATATTGCTTTGCATCGACGCCTATATGAGAGTTACTTTTGTTCGATATTGCTTCGCATCGACATTTCAACCAGAAATAAAATTTCGCCTTAGAACCAGGTGATTGTCGACAATTAACATCTCCTTGCGGATTTCAATCAAATCAGCTGGCACGTCTTGATCCATCGTTTGCTTGACCGTTGCACCCCGTAGAGATGCGGTGTTGTCAATGCGGGAATTTTCTGGTGGCAATAGATTGGTATTAATCACAAAAATTTAAATTCGGAGCCTAAATTCCTAGTGTTGGAATTAATATGGGCTAGGCTCAAATTTATATTCTAATTAATTCCTGGTAAATCTCAAAGGCCCATGTGCATGTGCTAAAACTGTTTAGTCCCACATGGAGGGATGAAGGGGAGTTACACCACTTTATAAGGTGGAACATGATAGCCCCTCTTGTGGAATTGGAAAGAGCCAACACACGCTGCTAGCTTCGCTTCTCACGAGCCGTCTTGAAAGCCGTCTTTGTCTTTGTCTTGACTATTTGAAAATCAAGCTTATGTGACTTCGTAATTGATGGCGACCTTTGGTCTCTGGTCTCTTTGTTTTTTGTTATTAAAAAGAATAGAGTTCTGATGGCGAATCAATGGCAACCTTTGATCTTTCGATTCCAACTGTTGGCCTTTCGATTCTGCTTCTTGATGGCAACTGTTGCCCTTTTGATTCTGCCGAATCAATGGCAACTGTTGGCCTTTGAACTCCTTTCTTTTGGCTATTTAAGAGAACTGAGAATTCTGGTTCGAGTTTTCCACTTTCACAATACATAAATTTTCAGTCTTGTTGCTGTCTCTGGCGATCTCCATCCCAGCAAGGCGTGTGTACTGCCGCACTGGGAGAGCAGGCCTCTGGAACCCTTGTCCTTGAAGGCTTGCACGAGCGAGAACGAATAAGGTTTTTGGGGAGCGTTCGCGCGACTGCTCGCTGATCCTCTACTACATCTACATCAACTGCACGACTACTACCACGACGTCCACTACGCCATGACGAACGACGTCCTCATCAAGAACTCTGCTGCAGCTTCTTCTTCCACTGAATCTGGGTATGACTATTCTTCCACTGAATCTGGGTATGACTATCTCTCTCTTATTACTTGGTTTGCTTTACTATCTGTTGTTGTCTTGAATACTGAGATAGTTATACTAGCTTCTGTCCTTCTAGAATCTGGTATGACTGTAGTGTTCTTGGTTATCTACTTTGTGAAAATAGCTAGAGTATTATTCATATTTTATCTAGCATATTTCTGGATTAAAGTAATTCAAAAAATGCTCATATGCTCAACACCTAGAACCATCATGTTGAGCCTCGGCAATAGTAGGAAGGTGGAGCAGCAGGCCTCCCAAATCCTCATTCGATCGGTTAGACAAACCAGTAGTTGTTGCCAAACGTGGATGAGGAAGAGATTGGAGAGATCGAGAGGGTATCAAAGGAGTTATCATTTTTTGCCCTTTGTTTTTTAACAACTAGTTGAATGCCAGAGCTTTGCTACGGACAAATAAATCATGGCCGCTATGTGCATTATTCAGTGCATTACAATGTCTTAAAACCACATAGGTGAAGAATTTGAAAAGATTTGATTGCTGACCGGGATTAATCAACACATAATGCTTTATTAGAACATGAGTAATTTGTTAGAGATATATGTATAGTGTGTTAGTCCACATTGTTATGAGGGGTTATTTGCATATTCACCACCTGTACTTTGTGTATATATATTGGCCCATTGGCCTCATATTAAATACAAGCGCTATTCATAACATGGTATCAGAGCGTACCTAGGGTTTTCCCGTTGCTTCGCTTGTCGCCCCGTCGCCGCTTCTCGGATCCGATCTGGAGGTCGTCGCTTGTCGTCATCTTTGACGTCTCCCCTCGGCTTGAGTCGGCCTGCCGCGCCGCCGCTAAATCACAGGCTACTTACTTGCCGCCGTAAATGTCGCTCGGGACAGCTCCATCCGCAGCCGCCGTCGCCGAAGCGCTCCACCCGCCGCCTAATGCCCGAAGCTCCCACCTAAATCGCCCATCGCCGCCCGTCGGTCTCGATCTTCGTCGCGTCTTTGATTTGTTGCGCTGTCGTCCATCGTCGCTTCGTCGGTACCACCGGCGAGCGAACTCGCTTGCCGCCTCGTCTCCTTCCTCGCCGCCGTCTCGCGCTTTCTTCGCGCCGCCGGCCGCAGATGTTGGATCGGACCGTTCCGCCTCAACTTCGCTCGCCGCCGCCGATTAGCGCCGATCCGCCACCGCCGTTGCCGTGGAGCAGCTGCTTTGTTGCCGCCGCCGTCGCTTCGGTGTCGTCTTCCTCGCCTCGCTGTCGCCTCGAAAGGGGGCGCCTCGTCTTTGCCATTCCTCGGCCTCGGCGTCGCCTTGAAGGAGGCGCCTCGTCTTCTTGCCTTCCTCGCTCGCAAAACGCCGCTTGCTGGTCTTGTGCCACACGTGTCGTCGCCGACGATGGTGGGGAACCCTAGTTCCCGTGCTCTTTGGGCGAAGGCGACTTCTAACATTTTGAGTCACCGCCCAAACAAAACAACAACCCAAAAGAAAGAAAGAAAGAAAGAAAGAAAGAAAAAAAAGGGGAAAAAAGGAAGAGAGAGAGAGAGAGAGAGAAAACGTCGTTCTAACCGCCGCTCCGTTCAGTGCCGCCTGTTAGACTTCGTTGCCTTGGTCGCCACGCCGTCCAGCGCCGCCTACCAATGGGCACCGTTTCCCTCCCTCGCCTGAGTGTTGCTGGTCTGATGCCACTCCCCTCTGTGCTCGTCGCTCGTCCACCTACTACACTGCCTCCTCCAGCGGCTGCCACAGGTGGTGGTGGCAGCCCTCCATCTGGAGGTGGCCGTCCTCACTGCTCCTACTGCGATAAGGTCGGCCACATTGAGTCCCAGTGCTATAAGAAGAAGCGGCATCTTTCACGCCGTTCTTCTATCGGTCTCGGTGCTTACATCGGCGTCTGATCGACTCCTTGGCGATTTCTCTCACCGAGCGAGAGATAGCCGACTTCGACTTTGCTTGCCGCTTTAGGTTCTCCTCGGCAGAGTTACGCAAGTTACGCTCATCGACTCTTCTGCACCGAGAAACCACCTCTACAGTCAAGTACCTCCCGTGGATTCTTGATTCTAGAGCATCTTTTCACATGACTCTTGATCCTTCCACTCTGTCTTTTATTACACCTCTTGATTCTCCTGTCAGTATTCTTACTACTGATGGTACATCTCTTTTTGTCTCTAGTCGAGGATCTCTTAGCAGCTCATCTTTTCATGTTCCTTCTGTTGCTCATGTTCCTCGCCTTACCATGCAGCTTCTTTCTGCTGGGCAGATTACTGACCTTGGTTATCGAGTCATTCTCGACTCTGACTCTTGTTGTGTTCAGGACCGCCACACGGGAGCTCTGGTTGGTTTTGACCCTCGGCGCCTTGACTCACAGCGTCTCTGGGAGCTTGACTGGCTTCACCTTCCTTCCGCTGCCACTGTCACCATCAGTCTCTCCGCTTCTGCCACTCCGTCTACTGGCTCTTTCCAGTAGTGACATCACCGTCTTGGCCATCTGTGTGGATCTCGTCTGTCGTCTTTAGTTAAATCGTGGCCTTCAGGGTGCATCTCGGGAGACATGTCTTTAGATTGTCAGGGTTGTAAGTTAGGCAAACAGATTCAGCTTCCTTATCCTCATAGTGAGTCAGTGTCTCAGCGTCCATTTGATCAAGTTCATTCCGATGTTTAGGGTCCGGCTCCCTTCGTTTCGAAAGGGGGCCATCGATATTATATCATATTTATAAATGATTTCTCTCGCCACACTTGGATATATTTCATGTCTTCTCGTAGCAAGGCCTTGTCTATCTATAAACAATTTGCCACTATGGTCCGCACACAGTTCTCCACTCCTATTCGTGTCTTTCATGCTGACTCTGCTGGCGAGTACCTCTCTTGTTACCTGCGCAGCTTCCTTGCTGAGCAGGGCACTCTCGCTAAGTTCTCATGTCCTGGTGCTCATACTCAGAATGGTGTCGCTGAGCGCAAGCATCGTCACCTCCTTGAGTCAGCTCGTGCACTGATGATTGCCGCCTCTATTCCATCTTACTTTTGGGCCGAGAAATTGTTTCCATTGCCACCTATCTCGTCAACATCCGGCCTTCTTACGCTCTTGAGTGCGATCCTGTTGGCGTCTCTGTCGGTCTCCTTCGACTACTCGCCCTTAAATCATTTGGTTGCGTTTGCTCGTTCTTCTCGCCCTCGAGAACGCACTAAACCGACCGCTTCGATCTGTTGAGTGTGTCTTTCTAGGATCTGATGCGAGCACAAGGGCTATCGGTCTTTGGGATCTGTTGGTCGACGGATGTGGATTTCTCGGGATGTGACTTTCGACGAGTCTCGTCCCTTCTACCCACGTCCTGCCTATCATTCGGTTTCCTCTGTGGAGTCTCTGTCTTTTTTGACCTTTCCAGATACACCTATATCTGTCTTGCCCTCGTCCACCCGTCCCACTGAGTCTCCACATATTCCTCCTGTGGCCTCTACGCCGTTGTCGCCACTTGCTTTGTCTTCTGCGGCTCCTCCGGCTCCTCCCCCTCTTTTCTACACTCGTCGACCTCGTATTGAGGATCTTCCAGATGAGCCATCTTCTCCTGATGTTCCATCTTCTTCTGATGCTCCATCTTCTCCTGATGGGTCATCTTCTCCTCGCTACGCTCTCCGCGATCGCCAGTCGATTCGGCCCCCTGCCCGCTTTGCTTTTTTTGGTGCGGCTACTCATGAACTTGTCTCTCTAGGGATCTTTGTTACTCACCCCGAGTGGCGGCATGCCATGGCCGAGAGATTCTCGCCCTCAGCGTCTTGGTACTTGGGATCTTGTTCCTTTTCAATCTCACTCTCGTCCCATCACATGTAAGTGGGTCTATAAGATTAAGACTCGCTCGATGGCTCTCTTGGCGCTTATAAGCGCGCCTTGTTGCTCATGGCTTCGGCAGAAGAGCATGGTCGTGACTACTGACGAGACTTTTTGCTCTGTGGCCCACATGACCCTTGTCGCGCTCTTCTTTCGGTGGCGTCTGTTCGCCATTTGATGCATTCTCGACTTGATGTCAAGAATGCCTTTCTTAATGGCGAGTTGCATGAGGAGGTCTACATGCATCCGCCACCTAGGTATTCTGTTCTTGAGGGTATGGTCTGTCGTCTTCGTCGCTCTCTCTATGGCCTTAAGCAAGCCCCTCGTGCTTGGTTTGAGCGCTTCTCCTCTGTGGTCACTACTGCTGGTTTTTCCGCTAGTGATCATGATCCTGCGCTCTTTGTCCACACTTCGTCTCGTGGTCGGACTCTTTTTCTTCTATATGTTGATGATATGATCATTATCGGAGATGATTCTGAGTACATTGCCTTTGTCAAGGCTCGTCTTAGTGAGCAATTCCTTATGTCGGATCTTGGTCCTCTTCGTTACTTCCTTGGGATTGAGGTTACTTCCACTCCAGATGGTTTCTTTATGTCCCAAGAGAAGTATATTCAGGATCTTCTTGATCGCGCTTCTCTCACTGATCAACGTACTGTTGAGACTCCTATGGAGCTCAATGTTCACCTCTGACCCTCTGATGGCGAGCCTCTTTCTGATCCGACTCGCTATCGTCATCTTGTTGGGAGTCTTGTCTACCTTGCTCTTACTCGTCCGGATATCACTTATCCAGTCCACATTCTAAGTCAGTTCGTCTCTGCTCCCACTCAGGTCCACTACAGCCACCTTCTTCGAGTTCTGCGATACCTTCGTGGGACTATCTCTCGCCGTCTCTTCTTTCCACGCTCGGCTCGTTCTGACTTGAGCTTATTCGGATGCTACTTGGGCGGCGATCCCTCGATCACCGGTCTATTTACGCTTCTTGTGTTTTTCTTGGTGGTTCGCTCATTGCACGGAAGGCGAAAAGAAAGCACTGCGATGTCCGTTCGAGTCTGCAGAGGTCGTGTTATGAGCTATGGCTCTCTTGACAGCAGAGATTACCAGCTACGGTGGTTACTTGAGGATTTTGGTGTTTACATTACTACAGACTCCTCTCTTGTCGACAATACATGTGCTATCAAGTATTGCCGTGACCTGTGAAGCATGAGCTACTTAAGCATATTGGTGTTGATGCTTCCTTCATGAGATCTTGTGTGCATGATCAGATGATTGCTCTTCAGTATGTGCCTTCAGAGTTTCAGATAGCGAATTTCTTCACGAAGGCCCAGACTCGAGCACAGCACGGCTTCCACCTCTCCAAACTCAGTGTTGTTGATCCACCATGAGTTTGAGGGGGGGTGTTAGAGATATATGTATAGTATGTTATTCCCCATTGTTATGAGGGGTTATTTGCATATTTACCACTTGTACTTTGTGTATATATATTAGCCCATTGGCCTTATATTGAATACAAGCTCTATTCATAACATAATTAATATACCATTCGGTGATTACGGATAACCTGCTCTAGCAGGTCATACATGCATAAGACTGACAAAACTTTTTGTTGTTGGACGACCTTGATTTAATGTGCCTTACCTCTATGAAAGTAAGGTGCTCTATGAAAGTCTCGTCGACAATTACAACAGTGAAAATGTTTTATTTCATACAACAATCGCAGCGTCAATCATGAAACCGAAAGCTTACTTGACACAGATTTGCTAGGGGTAAAGTTACCACCTATTCTCATAACAAGTCAAGCCTTTTCCATAGATCACAAACTGTACTATGCAAGACCCTCAGACTCAAGCATGCAAATTTGAAACCATCCAAATTTTTGTTTCAAGGGAGACCAACCAACCAAAACAATAGACAAAACATTTTTACCCGAGTCACACGGAAGAATAGCAACCAAATTGTTATGCTTGGCAGCTATTCTCATGATTGGAATATCTGACGGCTCAAGCGCAGAGAATATGATAGAAAGGGTACTGAGAACTTCATATGCGTTTGTACATTGCAAGCAATCTTCAGTTTTTGTGCTTCAGGGCTGGGGTTGTTGTAAATGACAGTGGTTGGTACTTGGTATCCATCTTCAATTTCCTTTTTGTGGGCGTGAAATGAAAGAAGAGAATAAACATTAATTTACAGAACTACAAATAGATGTGCAACAAAATGGCACACTTCTCAGGAAATGCCAACTATTTATACCAAATAAAATTTAGCTTGTTCTTTCTAAAAAATGCATTGTAGGCAGTCTTATCAGCTGATACCTTGCAATCTATAGATTCAGTATGAACCTGACAGAACATTTGGCATCAACTTAGAACTAATATATTTAAAATATGTGACACATAGTATAACTAAAACATAGCTACTGGCTTGTATATGAATTAAATAGTTTTTCAGCATAGAACACATTCCAGCAAAACTGAAACATATACATTGTTAGAAACATCAAGCATAAAATAATCGATAAACATTTAAATGCACTTCAGGAGGCAAACAAAACATCTGGGGAGTAGAGATAGAATTACATGTGTGTAATGAGCGGAACACAACATAATAAATTGAAGTTAAACTCAATGCTTGACGAACAACAGATCCTAAATATGCAAGTTTTTTTCTAAACAGAAAAATTGTCGTATTCGTGGAATCATACATATATATGATCAATGACTGTTTATCCTACAAATTATGATAATTTAATTGGCCAGCGCCTCTCGGATGGGATCACTATATCACAAGCCATGACTCTATGAAAGATCATCGAGGTATGGTTGTTGGCCACATGGCTTATGAGAAGGTGCAAGATACTACTGTAATGGACATCGTAGGAAAACTAAGACAACATATAAATAAATTAATTGGTGCAGTAGGAGTTTACCACGGAGAATAGCTTCAGTCTGATTTTCATTGGATAATACACTATGAAGATGCGTAAGCATTCCACTTTAACATGTGCATGTAACATTCCGGCTATTTTTTACCTTCGCAATAGAAATAATCGTGTACCTATTTCCGAATAAATGTATGATGGCAAGGAAGGATAGAAAAGAAGCAAACCAACTGTGTAAGTAAAACATTTTTTTTCTTAGTAGGCATAAGCAAAGCAAGTTTCATGCATAAAACACTGCATCTACAGATGCACTTTTACCTGGTGGAAGAAGCACCTAGGAGAATATTTCTGCAAAGCAACACTACGGCTTGTCTTTACATTTGCTGAAGCCCAAAGCTTGTCTTACAAGGGAAAAGACTATATCACCTTGAGGAATTATCTGAAGGACAACTGCAAGACCAAGCTGAATCACCATAATTTCTTTCCCCAGCATCATTCTGAAATGGCTAAATAATGTTGAACTCCAAACATCAACACCACATATTGAAATTTCATAAAAAAAACATCACAACAGGAGAAATTTCACCTAGGTTATCAACTGCGTGACAGTGTGTGGAGCTCACCGAAGTCAGCAGGATATGGGGAACCGTGTGAGCAGTTGCAGCCGTTGATGGACCACCTGTGGGAGACGGGGAAATGCCAGGGGGTTCGACAACGCCAAGCGGCAAAGCTGAACTGCAGCAATAGGGATGGGTGGCCTCACGAGAGCTTGTGAGTGGCAGCCGTCGGATCGCCGTGGCCGCCGGCGCGCGTGAAGAAGAAGCGACGACGCATCTGGATCTGGGCGTGACAGGTCCAAGAACCAATTCTTGGAGTCCGAGCTGCCGCCGGAGCTCGGCGAGATGGCTAGCCTCAGGTGGCTGTTCTTGAAGGGGTCAGGGTTTAGCGGCGTGATCCCTGAAAATTTTCTTGGGTTGGAGCAATTGGAGTTTCTTGATCTGTCCATGAACAGCTTAACAGGAGCTGTGCCTCCTGGGTTCGGTCTCAAGTTTCAGAAGCTGCTCTCTGGATTTGTCGCAGAATGGATTCACTGGGCCGTTTCCGAAGGAAATTGAGAAGTGCGTGATGCTGCAGAGGTTTGAGGTGCAGGGCAACGCGTTCACCGGGGAGCTCCCCGCAGGCCTGTGGTCGCTGCTGGATTTGCGGGTGATCCGCGCCGAGAACAATCTGTTCTCCGGCTGGTTACCGGAGTTGCCCAGCGGGGCGTCTCGGCTCGAGCAGATTCAAGTTGACACTAACAGCTTCTCCGGTGGGATACCTCAGAGCATCGGCCTGAATCGCACCATGTACCGGTTCTCCGCCTCCCTGAACGAGCTCAATGGCAGCTTGCCGGACAACCTCTGCGACTCACCGGCGATGAGCATCATAAACATCTCCCACAATTCGCTCTCTGGTTCGATCCCAGAGTTCAAGAACTGTAAGAGGCTGGTGTCGCTGTACTTGTCCGGCAACCAGCTCTCTGGACTTCCTGCCGTGTGCCTCCGGAGCTGGTCTCTGGCCTTCCTGCCGTGTTTCTTCAAGGGAACCCCGGGCTATGCGGTCCCGGATTGCCGAACGATTGCGATGCGCCACTGAGAAAGCACCAGAGACTAGCATTAGCCGCAACCGTGGCGTCGTTCGTTACCGGAGTGACGCTGCTAGCTATAGGAGCATTTGCAGTTTGGAGGAGGTTACATGGCAACAAGTCCATCCTGCCGTGATGGATGCTGGTTCAGAACACAGAAGGGCTGGAGACGAATAGACTGATGGGCAAAATAGAGAAAAATAAGAGAAAAGAAAAAAAATAGGAAAAAAGTAGAAATAATAGTAAATTTCAAAGGATGAAGAAAGGAGTGTAGCATGTCTATAATTTCATAATATATCTCGAAGTGATATGTTTTTCATTAGCATATATCGAATTTTGCCTAGATTTTGGGAGGCTAAGGAAGTGTCTAGCCTAAGGCCTACCTGTTCTTTGTTCTTTTACGAGATGACTGGTTTTTCTTTAGATAGAGGGGTTGATTTTCTGCTGCGCGGGAGTGAACTTCTTTTATTAGTTAAGATAGTGGGGAAGTGCAGTGAAGAATAAAAGTGATGCTATATATTTTCAAAACTTTGGTTCTTAGTGCAAAATTTTATATTAAGTTCTAATATAGAAAATTTACGATCGCTATGAAATGTATGCAATGTTGTAGGGACACCCTAGTGACAAGCTGCCCTAGCCCTCATGACTAGTTATTAGTCAAATTGAAATTTGTTTTGAGAACTTAGTCAAATTGAATTGGGGACTTGCCCATTCCACACGTCTAATGGAAAAGTAGACTGTTGGGCATCATTGCCGCATCGAAACTTGACGGAAGCGAAGAAGAAAGCAAAAGGAGACGAACGCGTTCCTTGGCAGGAACGCGTTCCTGCCAAGTTATGAATCTGTTCTTCTATGTCCACACGTGCCCGGTTCCTCGCGGCCTTCTCCACGCCACAAAATGCTCGTACTTATCACTACTACTTGCTTTGCATTTGTTGACGTCAATTGTGCACAGCTAAATAACGAACGCGTAGTTGAATATAAATTATGTAATTAGACTCCAGTACACCAACACGACACAGACTTGTGGAAGAGGAAATTTAGGATTCTTCGCTTCACTTTTTTTTTTTACGTTTCTCTCATCCGGTCTATATTATAGAAAAAGAAGTGTCATACCTCGTGAGACGACCACAAGAACCATCGCTCGAACCGTAACCGTAGCGAGCTGAGAGCTTATAGCCCTTTCTCTACCAGCTGAGCCCCAGCTCAGTCCTCAAATAAACCCCCCTCCACACACACCCACACACACCCACACTCGGGTGAGACACCCAGCCGAGTCAAGGACTCGAGCCTGGGTGGACTGCTTGGGTAACACCACAGCTAGCCAAGTAAGTAAACTCAGTTCCTCTTCACTTTACTTCTGGATTATTGTTTTCTTTAATGGCTCTTGCCAAGGGGGGAAAGAGAGGAAATTCTAAGGCAATTCATCTCGTCACCAAAAAGAAGTAGCATTCTAAAATACTTTGATACGAGTCGTCCAACTATTTTAACATTGGCCAAAAAATATTTTCGTGACTATTTATATATGTCATATGAAAATTATGTGTAGGTAGATTTATCTTGAAAATTATGCTGATAGTTTTATAATTTTTTATACCATAATGCGGTTTCTTCCTTTGCGGTTACAACAACGAAAATATACACGCTCACACACAACCACACATGCCCACCGATAAAAATTTGTACTAAAGCGTACTAAAAGGTGGACACCAATATTTAAACCCTACAAGGTAAAGTTGTACATCCATAATTCCGCTACCCATCAAGAGTATCAATCTCTAAAGACCAAAAAAAGCAGTAAAGAGGAACGGCGTTGTTGTGAGGAGGAAGGTCTCGTCGTATTTGTTAGGCAGTTTTCCCATCGTAATCACTAACCACCATATCCCCTTCTTGTATCGTGTGTGTATATAAACGTTTCCATTGTTTACTTGGAAACCACTAACCACCGAAACCACACTTGGAACTTGGAAGAGATCTTAAGAATACCAAACTCCATCCATGGCTTCCAACCTCAAGGCTAAGCTTCTTGCGCTTCTCTGCTCCCTCTCTCTCCTGCTCCCTTCTGCACTAGGTAATTGAGTCCCGTTAACCTCTCTCCTGAATCTTCCCATGCATGCGTCGTAGCCTCCATTCTTTCTGGCCTGTGAAACTTATGTATGTGTGCGCCGGATGCACCGACAGGGGCGACGGTTGTATGCGAGGAGCTTCCGGCAGAGCTGTGCGCGTTTGCCGTGTCGTCAACGTCACGGCGGTGCGTGCTGGAGAACACACAGCGGACGGGGCGACCGACGGAGTACCAGTGCCGGACATCGGAGGTGGTCGTGGAGCGGATGTCGGACCTGGTGGAGACGGACGGGTGCGTACGCGCGTGCGGCGTCGACCGCGCCACCGTAGGAATCTCCTCCGACTCCCTACTCGATCACCACGTCGCTGGCGCGCTCTGCTCCCTTGCCTGCTTCCAGGGCTGCCCCAACATCGTCGACCTCTACTCCAACCTCGCCGCTGGAGAGGGTAAGGACTCGTCACAAATATTGTTGTGCTTAACTCGCAGAATAAAAACAACTTTTGTTTAGTCTAAATGGTGTGATATTAACTACGTAGTTTCCATCTCAGAAAAAAAAATGTAGTTGGACGGTTTATTTTGGATTTTCCAGAATTTGAGCTCATGTTTTTTGTGTGTTTTTTATAGTAAGTAAATCTTAGCTAGGATAGGAGTAATAGTAAAGAATCATTTGTCCCCTTTCTAAAAAACAATCAATGCTATTTATTTATTTTGACTGGTGCAAATTACACGGTTAGATATCAAGGGTTTATAATCGATATAAGGTTCGGTTTAAAGCCCGTACTACAATTCGTTGGGGGATGTTTTTAGAATATACGAGGTGAGATTATTTGAACTCTGACTAATAACGTAAAAAAAAGAAAGTGTACTTAAATTGGTCTTACGACAATAATATTTATGTATTTGTTTGCTATCAAAATTTCATTCATACTAATAAATATTTTAGCTTATATATATATAGCAATATTATCCTACACCCCTGTGTAGAATAGTTATTATACACCGCACCCCTTTTCTATGAGCTAAAATCAATCTCCACTTTGGTCAAAGCTCAATTAAAGGAAACCCACCACCACCTACTTCGGTCAACCCTCTCCACTGACTTCCTCCCAATCCCATTCCTAGGTCTTCCTTGTGCACCCTTTCCGTATTCAGATAGTTTAGTAGGTCTAATTTAATTGAAAGATTAGTTTAGTAGGTCTAATTTAATTGAAAGATTACTTAAGAAACTTTACTGCACAATTAATACAATGGGATATTCAGCATGTCTAATCTAATTGATATGCATGTTTACAATGGTAGGTGTGGTTTTATCAGACCTATGCGAGGCGCACCGCACGAACCCTCGTCGTGCCATGACACAACTCCAAAGTTCCGGTGCGGCGCCGGGTACTCCTGCTTCTCCAGCGGCGTCTCCTCCCGAGGCAGCGTAATTAAGAGTGTCTAGTTTCTAATTTTAGAATTATTGCATATGTCATTAAGAGTGTTGGTTTTTTGTCCGTTATATAGTCCCTCCATTTTGCTTTCCGCCCACCAATAATATTTTACGTTGGTTTACGATGGTTTGTGATTGATTGTCTATAATATCTAAAGACACATGATGTCTGTTGTACACGTGCTTGTCTGGCGCATTTTTGTTTGTATTACATTCATTTTATATCACTAGTTTTCAATATATATATAAACCAAACTTCGAAACAAGCAACATTTACTTTTTGTGGACTCATCGTATAAAGGACACATATGTGACTGTATTGTTTGGTGCATGCGAGCATGGCTTTAGCTGGTTGACGTCAGATCAAGTCCCCAACCCAGAAATTATTCTGTTTTTGCTTCGCGGTTAACCCGTTGGGCTCACGTACTATGTGAACGGCTATATTAGATGTTTCACGTTTTCTCGACCGCCATGACGCGGATGAGGCGTCCGATCACCCCAGCAATCGAACGTTCGGTTAGTAGCATTATCCGTGTATCTTTGAATTGGTTGTGCATAGATAAGAGCAGACACTACTACAGAAAGAATCATCACAGATGGTTCTAAACAACCATCACAGACAGTTTCTCAACCATCTGAATTTATGTGTCTATGATATGAGCGGTTATCACGAGGCGATGTTGAGCCGTCTGTGATAAGCAACAACACGAGCGGTTTTACGGCATAAACCATCTGTGAAGACCAACTATCACGAGCGGTTATATGTACCAATAAATGCGTGATTAGATACATAACACAGACGGTTAGTAAAAATAACCGTCTGTGATAAGCAACAACACATACAGTTTTCTGGTATAAACCGTCTGTGAAGATCAACTATCACAGACGGTTATATGTACCAATCGTCTGTGATTAGATACATAACACAGACGGTTAGTAAAAATAACCGTCTGTGATATCATAAATATCACAGACGGTTTTTTGTAGCAGCCGTCTGTGATATCCGACATATCACATACGGTTGTTGGTGGTAGCCGTATGTGATTGGATGTGTATTAGTGTATTACAGATGGGTGTTAGTAGTAGCTATCTGTGATTAGATACATATCATAGACGGTTGTTAGTAGTAACTGTCTGTGATTGTATATATATCATAGACGGTTAGTAAAAATAGTCGTTTGTGATTTTCAATATATCACAGACGGTTGTTGGTGGTAGTCATTTGTGATTGGATAAATATCACAGGCGGTTAATAAAAATAATCGTATGTGATATCCTATATATCACAGACGGTTTTTTGTGGTAGCTGTCTATGATAGTTTGCATTCACAGACGGTTTTTAGTGGTAGTCGTCTATGATAGTTTGTATTCACAGATGATTTATTCCACAAAACTGTCTGTGGTAGTTTGTTCTATAGCTAAATATTTTGGTTTTTCATCTAGCCTCACATATGCTAGTCATGCCCTCTGAAAACAAGCAAGCAGAAAACAGATATATCACAATTGATTTGATATAGAACAACTCAAAGTGATTTAAAAACTTAATATCAATTATAAAGTGATTTGAATTACAACTCAAAGTGAATTACAATAAATCGGTATCGCCGAGGTGAAACTCTCCATTCTGGTTAATGATCTCCTCGTGATGAAGGCGGTGAGTAGTCCTCAAACGTTCGCGAGTATGTCCAGATGGAAGACACTTTCTTCAATTGTCATGCCCTGTCGCTAGCAAAAGTAAAGTAGTAAGCATATATATATATTTAAATTCATAATTACGAAATAATTATTGCGAGATTGACTGACAAACCTCTGGATCCTTCATCTTAGCACTCATGATTTCTAGCATATGACGACAAACGTAGAATGCACATACGTTGCCTTGTAGTAGTTGCTGGTGGCACTACAAAAATAGAAGTGTGATATAGGATATAGGTATAATCAATTCAAGAGGCCAGGTTACGAAGTGTGATATAGGATTATTGTGTTGTAGCGGATACTAGAAATTGCGTCTTGTATTGCAGTGTGGCGCTCGGTTCCTTATGTGTCCCTCCCCCGGCAACAAAGGCGCTAAACGACCTACGTGATTTCAAAAATTTATCCTCAAACATTTCAAACGAAGGAAGACTACAATAGAGTCACATATGGAGGAAATGAGCGTACCTGTCGAGTACTTTTTGCATAATGGTGAAGTCGTAGTTTTTATCGATTAGGGAATCAAGATATATTATCTTGTTCCACTTTGGTATAATGACTAATAGGATCCAGTGGAACCTACTCATGTATGTCACTATAGTCATTAGTCATTAAACCTAAGTTCGTGTTACGTATAAAGAACAAATAAAAATTGTATAGCAAGTAGTGAAGCACTTACCCCTGATTGTAGGGTACCAGTATGTAGTCCTTGTCACGGTGAGTAAGCAACCCCTCATTATGTACTTCTCGACGTAGGATGCGTCTTGAGTGATGCATTGCTCAGAGATCAACTATGGGTCGAGGAAACCCACCGATTATCGCGATCGTCGGGCTTGTTGCATCATGTATCTATACATAAGCAATGAGTTATGACATTTATCGGTATTGTATGAATGTAGAACTTGATTGTACACACTTATAGTGTCCAGTATCGTAGAAGTGAGACGTCGAGGGCGCTGAGGTTGAATAGATCAAATAAGTCTTCGAAACCCACAGCAAAGTAGCCTGGCTTATGGAGGAAATGGTTCTCCGTGTAGCTGACAGTGAATCCAGTAGGTTGGTCTTCCCTCGTCTCGTCGGTCTACTGCATGTACCAGGCATGCAAAGTCCTGCAAGACAAACCAATGTGGCGTAATATTGTGTCGGAGACCAACGGCATTCCGAGGGAGAACGTCCTGGCTTGTGAGGCGACTTAATCTTCTTTGATTTGGCCTTAGCGCCTCGCGTGCTATTTGTCTTCCTAGAAGATGACTCGACACGCTTTTCATATTTCTTCGGCGTCGTCTCCACGGTAGCTGATATGGAGGCCTTCTAAAATGGGGGTTGAGGTGGAGTCATCGAGGGTACTGTTGGAGAGACATGGTCATTGTGTGGAGATCACGGCACTGCAGGGTCAAGGGCGATGTCCCTCTTGGGCCACTGGACATAAGTGTACAAGGCATCCCCTAGTGTTATGATGTTTTCATTCGAGCGTTTCTCCAGCGGGACGACCATCAAATTATCATGTACCATGCCTACCTAGACCTTAGCGTAACCCTGCGCCAGCTGGGCACTGTGCACCACTATCCCTTCCTAGCATGGATACACCACCTCCTACCCAGCCTCAACAGAAATAGACTCAACCAGTCTCACTTGGAGCCTATAGGCCGTGGGCACCTACAAAACGATACACAATTAGTTAAGACGTTCTACAGGTCTATCTTTAGAGTATTCCAGATATGTACATTACCTGGATGATGTTGATAGGTAATTGGACGCCACCATGCTCAGAAAGTGCAGGCGTGGACACTACACTACTCCGATGTTGAGGGGGACTGACTTCCAAAATCACAGGGGCGGCTTGCGACTGGTTAATGAGTTGATTCATTTGTTCTTACAATGATGTTAACTATCCTTGAAATTGTGCAGTAATCTGTGCACTAATCTCATCTTTCAACTGTTCCTCGCGCTCGGCCTTGGATCTCTTTTGACTCCTATACGCCTCGAAGTCGTGCGGGAATCCATGCATCCAAGGTACGTAAAACCCAAGGCCCCATGTGCGACCCGATTGCTCCTTGTTTCCCAGGGCCGTGGACAGTATATCCTTCTCCCTGACTGCTTCGAAGGAGGCTTGGGAAGAATGGGTACTCAATGTTTGCTGCAAGATGCCATCATGTTATTTTAGACCCTATGAAGTTATGGACTTATTAACAACTAGATAGTTCGACATATCTCCCTCGTCTGCCGGGTTTGTGAAAGAGATGGCACCCGATGACGTGGTTGAGGCCCTCACTCTTAACTAGTTTCGGGCGCGCTCATTTGTGATCTCGGCAAATGGCGGAGAGACCTCCGATCAAATTTCCACATTGTCCTCAGTCATCCATCCCTGGATTTTACCCGCTTACCCAGCAGTGCCGAGTCTATGTGGGTGAATGTTTTGTGTCTGGATAGCCTTGTGCGCCGCACTTTGCTGCTGAAATTCATCCGTCGTCTTCATCTGCACAAAGGCGTCCTATGTATCCGACGACATGAAACGATACTTTCTGCAGGGCGTCCAATCCTTGTTCACGACGTCCAATCTTTGTTCACGTACTCCGTGACAAGCTTGCCCTTGAAAGTCTTCCAAGCGTGTCCCATCGCGAGGAACGCCTGCCATCGCACGAGTTCGGAGACTTCTAGTGGGATCTCGAACCCCGTGTCCCATCGCGAGGAACGCCTGCTATCGCACGAGTTCGGAGACTTCTAGTGGGATCTCGAACCACATTGTACTTTCAATCCATAGTTGTGCTTTCTCTACGGCCATCAGATCCTTCCATTTCTGTGTGGTGATGGGGACCCGTTTCCTTCCAAGTATACTACAGGTGGTTCGGAATGCTACCGCTGCTTTCTGGGGAAGCAGAGGGATCCCAGCGGTACTGATGGCCGTGATGGTCATTCGGGCCACATGCATTTTTGATATTCCTCTTGCATGTCTCTTAGGTACCACTTTTCTTAGAGATCTAGATGCATTTGGCGACGTCGATGACGGCAGCGAAGACGGTGCGGACGCCATCTCGCTTACTTGCTATCTTGCAAGATTAACAAATCGGTATTGCATCAATAAATGATATTACTGCAAGATCAACAAATCAGTATTGCGTCAATCAGGATAAAATGCTCAAAAGATAGAACTTCACAACAAAATAAATTATCAATTGAGAGTTGTGGATATCATGGGGATATGCCTACGATCTTAAGATGATGAGACAATTGGCAATGACGTTGAGGGTTTGCGGAATCACCCGTTTTCGACGTTGCTCCAGTTCTGTCAGGCCTCTGGCGGTCTGATCGGCCATGGTGGCGGTCAGACCGGCCATGCCTTGTGTGGTTTTTCTGGAATGGTGGCTGGCGGTTAGACCGGCCAGGGTGGCGGTCAGACAGGCTAGTGGAGCGGTCTGACCGGCTTTGCCTGAGCAGTCAGACCAGCCAATTTAATGACTTCGGATTTTGGAGCTATGCCAAAAATAGAGGGTGTAGGCAAGTAAGAGGGTTCTTCTACACTTGGTCCCATAATTTTTGGAGCTTACAGGGAAAACTTCTATTCGATTGAAAATTCCAGAGAGGTTCGGATTTCCTTGAGAGGAATTTTGGCTAAGTCTAGAGGCGGTCGACCGGCCTTGTCTTTGGTGGTCGATCGGCCGGTGGCGGTCGACCGCCAAGGGTGGTGATCGGCCGGCGTTGGCTTTTGTTCGCCCGGCCCGCGTGGCGGCGATTTGTGGTTTTTAGGTCAAGTTTATGATTATCATTGCATATGTGTTGCATGATGCATGTTTTGGCTAACATGGGTCAAGTTGTGAAGAACTTATTCCCGAAAACGGTTTGTTGGTCTATTGCTGTGCAGGTGGCTTGCAGGTCTATGACGGTCAGCGGCGAGGAGGATCGGGACCAAGGAGAGCTGAGGTCCAGAACGATCAAAAATGCCGGGTGAGGTCAGAGGACTCAAGCGGGGCGCAGGATGGACATGGATGACTGAACGGGCAGTTCGGTGCGACTAGTTGGATCAAGCGGCATGAGAGTCGTTGCAAGTGCTCAGTGGTGCCGGTGGGATCCGGACGGGAGAGACTTGACGACATGGAGCCGTTGATCAACCTACACGTGGCGAAGCAGGCGAGTGATTCGCGCAGATGGACTCGGTCTTTTGGAGAAGGATCGAGAAGGGGTATTTTGGTAATTTCACCAACTACCGCATTGGTGACCTTTTGGCTAAACCACGGCGCAGGTCAGTGCATCGTGAAGCGGTTTAGGTCAATCGATGATGAAGACGGCGCTTTGAGATGCGTGCGTGTGTTAACCCATTTGTGTGTGGGGTCTAATGGGTGCCCTAATGGAATATTCTCTAGGATCTAGCCTCCACTCTATAAGGGCTAAGTGCTGGTTGCACTTAGTAATCCTTGGCCATTTAGATAACCCTATTTTGTGTTTTAGGGTTTGGGATGAAAGAAGGAGAGCTAGGGTTCTAGAGAGGGATTGATTTGAGTGCTCAAGTGTTGAGCTTTGTCCTCCAAGTGGGAGTGGCTGTAAACAACAATCATCCATCTATCCAAATCAATCCAACTAGATTTCACAAGATGAGTCTCTATTTCGTTCTTGTGTTCATCCTCTCTATTTGATGATTTTGGGCCTTTCTTTGATCCGGGAGTTTTTACTTGGTTTTTCCTCTTGATCTTGCTTGCTAGGATATGTGGGAACCCATCTAGGTTCATCTTGATCATCAATCATCTACGAGTAAGCTTTTGGATCTAAGTTTTGGTTTTGCCCAGTTTTGTTGAAGAAAGGGTGATTTTCGGGGGTTTTGCTCTTGTGAGCTTTTGGCTTGATTCTTCTTGTGATTGAGAGTGCTAAGATGTATGGGAGACCATCCTTAGCCATCTTGTATTGATTCCTCCCACGAAATCATCTCAATCACCGTTTTCGCATTTGGCTCGGTTTTGAAGCACCATTCGTTCAAACTGAAAAAGATAGGAACTTTGGCATGGATCTCTGCAATCTTTGATTGGAATATGTTTCTAATATCTTTAAGAAGGTGTGTCTCAAATTTCGTGGAGTTTGGTCTTACGGATCAAAATTTAGACCGATTTGAGTTTCGGTTTTGGTTGTCTGTCTTTGTTTGAAATTTGTTCATCGTCAGGCTGGCGGTCAGACCGCCAATATCAGAGGTCAGACCGCCCCATGGAGAGGTCAGACCGCCATTCTGAGAGGTCTGACAGCCCAACTCTGTGTGAATTGAGTTTTTGGTAATTTTGGCTGTTTTGCTTCGGGGTTTTGATTGGATCAATACAAGTCTTGCACTGTGCTTGTATATTGATCTTCATAGATTTTATAGCTATTGGAGTGAAATTAGTATTGAATTCAATTAAGGTGAAAAAGTGTTCGTGCTCCTATTCACCCCCCTCTAGTCGCCTTTCCGGTCCTACAAGAGTTCACTGTCAATATTTCAATTGAACCAACTACATAATATTTTAATTGACAGGAATATAAACAATGACTGGACAATAATCACAATGAACAGAAGCTACCAATAGAATAGAGCAAAATGACCAAAAAGCATCAACATAATGAAACAGAGGGATTTGATGAATAACATGACACAATATTACTAAGCAATATCTCTCAGTGCTAGAGTCAATCAAATCGGCAGAATTTGAAACTTCTACTAGCACAATCCAAAGCGGTGAGCTCGTACCTCGACGGGAGGTGTGGACGAAGAGGGAGTCGAGGTCGGGGGAGCGAGACGTCGTTGAGGTTGGGGATCACGGAGAGAGGATGCTAGCGCAGGGAGGAGGCGTGGGGATGATGGCAGCGTAGGGGAGGAGCACGGCACGGGGATGACAGTGCAGAGAGAGGAGGCTCGGGGATGAGCGGCATAGGGGAGGAGGATAGTGCAGAGAGAGGAGTGTAGGATCAAGGATAACTGACTAGAGGGGGGTGAATAGGAGGTTCTAAAAATATTCTTGCTTTCTAAAATAATTTCTACAAATTTAGAACTAAACAAGATTAATATTACAATTCAATACCTACTCAATTCTAGTAAAGCTAAGGCACAACAAAATACGACTCTACAAATATATCTCTAGCATAAGTAAATAAGACAAACTCAATTTGCTAGAAATATAAATACGGAAAGTAGAGACAAAGAAGTGACCAAATGATGACTCGCTATGTTTTACCGTAGTATCAAAGACTTGCCAGTCTTCACTAATCCATGTTGAGGAAAGCCCAAGCAACTTGGACTGGCTCTACGAATTAAGCCTTACTCCTCAATTTCACTAGTGGTTGTTCTTCTTCCGTTCCGAAGATGGCGAACATCGAACCACTCACAATTTGGCGCCGGACCTCTTCACAATCTCCTTGAAGAGATCACCGTATGAACTCCCGCCAAGCCATCTAGGTGTTGGCAAACACCAAGAGTGAAGAACCACAATCTTCGCTTGATGGCAATCAAGTGCTAAGGATAAATCTAGAATGAATACACTTGAATTTTGCTCAAAAACCTCACAATGAATGCAACAAGTGCATATGAGGTGTACAGAGAATGCTCTTAGCCCAAGGATGTTAAATAAGGTATCTCTGTACCGTCCTTGAGCTGGTGGAGGGGTATTTATACCCCCCAGAAATAAATTCGACCTTTAGAGGCAAATACCTTGAAGTTTTCAAGACGAAGCGGTAGCCTTTAATCGTTCAATGGCGATCTTGCCGCACTTCCTCCAATCGCGATGAACGGCCCAAGCAGATGTAATTAATGCCTCTGATCTAGCCGTTGGAAATGCGGCACGGTACTACTGTCATTGATCATGCAGTAGTTTCGCCCTCCGGTCATTCCGTTCACATAGGGCAGTACAACCGCTTTCCTTTAAGGTCCATAATAGGCCTTGTTTCAAAGTAACGTACTGCCTACTAGTTTTCGGAAAGACCGGGTTGCGGTAGTTTTGCTCAGGATTTGCGGTCATACCACGACGCGGTAGTTCCGCAAAATGAACTCTTGTACTACTGCTTACTAGGTGAGTAAACAAGCTCCTAAGGGTGTCACTTTGTAAAAAATGATCCACCAACTAGTTTTTGGTCTGACCAGGTTGCGGTAGCACCACTCCACTTTTCTAGTCATACTGCTGTGTGGTAGTACCGCCAAGTAAACGTCAGTACTACCGACTTTTCTGAGAAAAGCTTAGTTAGCTTTCAAAGCAAAATCTAAGTGCATGCATGATCCTAGATTGATCCAAATGACACAAGAACATGCTATCAAGCTACTAGTCATGATTCCTTTTAATAGTACAATATTTAACCTAAAATCCAGTCTTCCATCCTTTTCTCCTAAGATCGGTAAATACAAAAAAGGATCATAAACTACTTGTACCTTGTCTTTCAACCATATTGATCTTCATGTTAACCTTTAGCATGCATCTCTAGGTTGTTATAATCATCACGGGACTAAACCTTTAAAACACTCAATAAACATGTTAGTCCCATATTCACATATTGTCAATAATTACCAAAATAATTTTTAGAGGCCTAGATGCTTTCAAGGAGGCCCGGGAGGAACACGAGAAATAAGGGCGCTAGGGAGGCGGACCGGAGAGTGAGCTTTGAGGAGTAAGGACTCAAACTCTAGCGAGGCCCTACTTATAAATGCATATCATAGACGGTTCTCGTAAAGAACCGTCTGTGATATTATATATCACGGACGGTTCTCTTAAAGGACCGTCTGTAATAAGCAAGCATACCACAGACGGTTCTATTCTAGGACCGTCTGCGATAAGCGAGCATATCACAGATAGTTTTATTATGGAACCGTCTGTGATGCTCAGCGCGGGTGGGGGGGGATTTTTAGACACTTGCGCGGAAGGCAAAATGTTTTGGCGCCTTAAGAATCATCTGTGCTACATATATCACAAACGGTTTGTTCCACTAAATCGCCTGTGATAGTTCCTTTTATAGCTAAAAAAATATTCTATTTTTTGGCTAGCCTTAGGAAATGTTAGACATGCCCTCCGAAAACAAGAAAGTAGATACAATAGATGGAATAATTTCTTAATTAGTGAATCAATTACAATGGAATAATTCTTTAATTACATGCCGAGTTTCTTAATTACAATAGAACAATTTTCCAAATAGGTGTTCACCGTGTGGGATCATTCCACTTGCTATTTTGTTTGAAAAAATAGCCCTTCACGATGATCGACGTGCATATAGCTAGCTTCCTCACTGGGTTCTTCCTCAAGCCTGATGCCGTCTCCGAAATGAGGCAACTCGTCAAATTGATTGTACTCTTCCTCATCCACAATATTCTCAACTCCGACAATCCTTTTTTCCATAAAGAACTACGTGATGGTCCTTATTTGTCGGGTCCTTTACATAAGAAACTTGAACAACTTGCTTAGTGAGTACGAATGGTTCGTCCTTGTATCCAACACATTTGAGGTTCACAGTAGTGACACCGTACTTGTCAACCTTCACACCCTATGGAAGTTTCACCCACTGGCATCGAAATAGGGGGATCTTGAAAAGTATGTAGTCGAGCTCTCAAATCTCCTCTACAAACCCATAATAGGAGCTCAACCCAACTGTGTTGAACTGCTCGTGAAACGCATCTATGTGGACACCGCTGTTCTAGACGGTGCTCTTCATATCCTGAGTTGTTGTATAAAATGTGTACCCATTTATGTCGTATCATTGCTATGTCACAATTGTAAATTTTTGTCCTTTTGCCAACCATGGAAGCATATCATCACTTGATGACGGCCTCCCAGTGAATCACACCTTTAACCATTCGTTGAACCGGCGGTTGTGCTCTCTCGTGATCCAAACCTCCGACCGGCCTAGATTCTGTTAGTGTACCATGTCTTTGTGCTCATCGATGTATGGGGACATTTAGGTCATGTGTTGCAAGACTGTGAAATGAGCTTAAGCGTACGTGTCGAAATCGGGAGTGATTGCTTTTCTTTTGATAGTCCCGATACCCTCTAGCCTCCCCTCATGACGAGATAGAGGCACATCTATCGGTTCCACCTGAGCCATGTAGTCGACGCAGAACTCAATGACCTCTTCGGTTGCATAACCTTCGATGATGCTTCCCTCTAGCCAAGATCAATTTCGTACATAGGACTTGAGAATTCCTGTGTACCTCTCGAACGAGTACATATGACGTAGGAACACAGGGCCGCATATCTTTATCTCTTTCACAAGGTGAACAATGAGATGGACCATGATATCAAAAAATGATGGAGGGAAATATATCTCAAGATGACATAGAGTCGTCACCACCTCGTCCTGTAAAGCATCTAGTCCTTCGGGATTGATGACCTTCTGAGCAATTGAGTTAAAGAAATAACACAACCTCATAATTGCCACTCGGACCTTGTTCGGCAAAATACTTCTAATTACAACAGGAAGCATTTGTGTCATCAGCACATGACAATTATGAGTCTTCATACCAATTAATTCCAAATCTTCCATAGAAACAAGTTTCTTCATGCTGGCGGAGTAACCAGACGAAACTTTCACACCATGTAAGCTCTGGCACAGTTCCTTTCTCTCGGCCTTGTACAGAGTGTAGCAAGTTGGGAAAGGTACGTTCGTCCTTTATCGGTCTCTTTTGGTGCTAACTCGGTCCTTATGTTCATATCAACCAAGTCACGCTGTGTGTTGATACTATCCTTTGTTTTGTCACGAATGTTCGGTAAGAGACCAATCAAACTATCACATACATTCTTCTCCACATGCATGACGTCGATGCAGTGGCGAACTTCTGAGTGCTCCCAATAAAAATTGATTGCTTTTTACAGATGTTCTTCTGATGGGTCTTCAATTTATGTCTCTTTCCAAGCACAACATCGATATCCTTAACCATATCATAGACCTATTTCCCTCTAAAAGCCCTTCGAGATGAACCGTCCTTCTTATTTTCGTCGAATTGTTTCTTCATCTTGCGGTATGGGTGATACCTGGGAAGGAACCTACGGTGACGCATGTACATAGTTTTGCGCGAGTTGTTCAGCCACACATTCTCGGTATCATGTAAGCAGTGCGGACATGATTTGACTCCTTTCGTACTGAACCCCGACAGGTTACGAAGTGCAGGAAAATCATAGATGGTGCCGAACATGGCTCGTAAAGTGAAGTTCTCTCGTTTGTACGCTTCCCATACCTGTACCCCTTCGTTCCACAGTGTCACAAGACCTTTCAGCAATGGTGCTAGGTACACATCAATCAATATCGTTCCTGGGTTGCTTCAGCCCTTGGATAAGTAGTGACATCAAAATGTACTTCCGCTTCATACACAACTAAGGAGGAATGTTGTACATACATAGATTCATGGGCCAGATGCTATGTTGGCTGCTCATGTTACCGAAAGGATTCATTCCATCTGTACTCAACCCAAACCATATATTCCTCGGTTCCGCACCGAAGTCTTCGAAGCTCCTATCAAAGTTTCTTCATTAGGCAGAGCAGAATCAGTAGGGCGTCTTATCTTTTCATCTTTCTTACGCTCCTCCGAGTGCCAACGCAGTAATCTTTACTCCTTTCGGTTCACAAATAAATACTTCAAACGGAGAATTATAAGCAGATACCACAACACCTTAGCAGGAGGTCTTCGCTTCACCTTGATGCCCTCGCTGTCATCGGAATGATTCTTACGCTTGTATCGGGATGCTTTGCACACTACACATACATGCATGTCTGTATACTCTTTATGATACAGGATACAATCATTCGTACATGCATGTATTCTTTTTACTTCCATTCCCAATGGACAAAGAACCTTCTTAGCATGGTAGGTGGTTCTGGGCAACACGTTTCCCTCTGGAAGGATGTCTGCTAGGAAACCTAGTAACACCGTGAAACTCTTGTCGGACCAACCATTGCTTGCCTTCAATTTCAGCAGTTCAAGCACGGATGACAACCTTGTGTATTTCGGCTTGCAGCCCAGGAACAAATGTTTTCCTGAGTCCTCCATTAAGCCCTCGAATCTACCAAACTCTCTCTCACTATAGTCCCTTTCTGCATCACGTAGCATCTGATCCAGATTGTCATCGTGCGACCTACCCTCATCGAAAGCACAGTCCACATCCGACATATCGTTATCGCCCTCGACGATGTTACTACATTTTGGTATAATATGCTCTTCACCGTGACTGGTCCAACATGTATACTCCTTTTTGAAACCCCTTCGAATCAAGTGCCCTTCAATCTGCGCCGGGTTGGTAAATATTTTCAAATTATCGCAATCAATGCATGGACAGTACATAAATTTTATCCCCTTCTTCAACATATCCTGCTCGGCAACTCTTCTAAAAGTAGACATGCCATTAATGTACTCTTCAATCACACGGTTCTCAACGTATATCCAGCTTCGGTCCATCTGCGCTATGAACGTAACAAATTAGATTAATGCAGGCAACTACTGTTCCTATTAACCAAACATACTACAAATTGAATAGCGATTAACCTTGGAGCTCACCACGAAGATCCCAAATATCCCACGAGATCTCTTTCTATTGACTAACCTCTCTTTCTTCCTTCTTTCCTTCTTCTCCCTTCCTTCTTCATTTGACATAGTCAGAACTGAGGCTCACTATGATGTAAACAGTGTTATTTTATATAATACAGGACAAGTTAATGTATATATACATGCTGCTCATTGTTCTAGATTATAATGCATATAATTAGAAACAAATACTAACCTTAGATCACCAAGAATAAATAGATCTACAAGCACACTTGCAAATCTCGGTATTTAATTCTTTCACCAAACATCCCGAGGCCGCCTCCTTCAAAACAATGCATATCGAGAGATCTCACTATAGGCGATTACATCTAGAGTCGGATGGCGAGATATTTAATTACGCATATCACGCATCGTTCTTAAAAAGAACCGCTCAGGATACGTATCCTGACGGTTTTAAATAACCACCGTCTGTGATAATCGTAGGCCTCATAGACAGTTCTTATTAAGAACCGTATAGGATACGTATCACAGACAGTTCTTAACAAGAACTGTCTGTGACATTCGGAACCGACGGTCTCTGAATTATCACAGACGATATTTATTCAAAACTGTCTGTAATACATATCTCGGACGGTTCTTAACAATAACCGTCTGTGATATGCGCCATTAAATATTTGGTCGTCCGCTCATATCTAGATCTATCTGTAGTGAGAAATGTCTTTGATATATATGCGGCTGCTTTGAAGGAGGCGGTCGGCTCTGGGCGCGTTTGGTGAAAGAAATATCATAGATTTTCAAGTGTGCTTGTAGATCTATTTGTTCTTGGTGATCTAAGGTTAGTATTTCGTTGTCTCTGGTGCAGCTGCTTTGAAGAAGACGACGAGTACGCTTAAGAAAGCAACCAAGTCCACCACGAAGCATGATCTTTTTTTCGGTTATCATCCACGCAGCATGAGGTGATGAGACGGTAGCCACGGCCTACTTCATCGAACCAGACGCACTCTCCAGGCAGTCATGCTTCTTGAACTTGCAGGGGTTGGTCATACCGTGATTGTATTATGGCATGGCACATTCTTACTTCATTAGCATTCTCTGGCTGGTCGGTATGGCCAGCCCCTGCAAGTTCAAGAAGCATGGCTGCTAGGAGAGTGTTTTAGGTTCGATGAGGTTGGCCGTGGCTGCTGTCTCATCCTCATGCTGCAAGGATGACCCCCTGAAAAAAAATCATGCTTCGTGGTGGGTTTGGTTGCTTTCTTAGGCGTACTCTCCGTCTTCTTCAAAGCAGCCGCGCTTATTAAAGATGGTTCTTGTTAATAATCATCTGTGATACACATCACAGACAGTTCCAATTACAAACCGTTTATGATAAATAAACATCACAAATGGTTCCAATTACAAACCGTCTGTGATAAATAAACGTCACAGACGGTTCTTATTAATAACCGTTTGTGATAATTACATATCCTGCATTGTTGTAGTTTATAAGCGTCATGACACATATCCTGAGCGGTTTATTCCACTAAACCTTTGTGATAGTTCTCAGAGACAAAAAGTTTGCACACCAACATAAGTAGGGCCAATTATAAGCTTTCTCATCTTCTTCTAGTACTTGAGCTCAGCTCTTTCTCCTTCTGGTCTCACCTCACCTCATCTCCTCTTGAGTGAGGGCTATATGTCTGAGGCATCGAGCACACCGAATCGGAGGGCCCTAGCGCTAGCCACTGCTAGGCGGGTGGATTGCCCTAACTGCCGTGTGCAAGCAAATGTATTATACGCCAACACCGAGTGAAATACTGGTCGGGTGTTTTACAAATGTCCTTATTTCTCAGTCAATAAACTTGAGTAAGGGAGTGCAGCAATACAGGGCAAATGATGGATTCTGGGCTGGAGCAGAGAATGAAAGTTGTGCTGGAACAGAGGCAAAACATGCTGGAGTTGAAGATGGAGCACATTCTAGAACATATCAAGTGGCTGGAAAAGATTGTGTGTGTGTATCATTGTTGTAATTTATGGCATATTTGTGAAGTAGCTAGTTTCCTGTAGTTGTATGCAAAACAGACTTTGTTATTTTTAATAACCGTCTATGATAAGTACATATCACATACGGTTATTTTTAATAACTGTCTGTGATAAGTACATATCACAGACAGTTTGTTCTACTAAACCACCTGTAATAGTTCCTTCCATATCTAAAAAATGTTCTATTTTTTCGCTGCTAGCATCAGGAGTATCACTAAAAAACTGCTAATTTTACAAGTAGTTCAACACATGTGCAAAGAACTTGGTGTATTCATGCCTAATCCTACGGTCGTTGCTGCATAAGACGACATAGTCGTCTCACCCTTCTGTCACGCCGCAGCCGGTGATCGTGCACCGATGGCCGTCCTCTGACAGTGCCCACACCTAGCCTGGCAGCTCGGCCATCTTCCACATCGCCGCCTGGACCGTGTCCGCAGCGAGCCTTTGGCACCGCTTGCACTCCCGGTTGGTCCTTTTGGCCGTCTCGTACCTACCGACCAGCTCGCCCTCGACCTGACTGATGTATTGCTTCCAAACGTCGTGTGCCTTGTCGGCCTTGTAGAGGAGGAGGCTGACCACGTAGGCTGTGGCCTTGTGGCCAGCGACGGCCCCCCCGTTCAGGGAACATGAGGCTGCGCTGCATGTTCTGGTGCGCGAAGACGAGCGTGAGGTCACTTATGAAGCAGGCCTCCGGGTTGCCAGCGCCGGCCAGGTGGTTGACGACGGCGAGGTAGCGGTCGTTGTCCAGCCACTTCATCACATCCTCCTGCTCCAACGCCACACGCCTCCCCACGACGCGCTCCTTGGATGCCTTGTACATGGCATTGCAACTCCAATATACGTACACAATTCAAGACGTCACAATTACTCAGTAAGAGAAAATTAAAATTAAGGCCAAATTAAGGGTGTTGTTGCTAGTCAAATTAGTAACATGTTTATCTAGTCAAATTAAAAGGCTAACATGTATGCATACATGCATGGATTGGTTGCCACAACAAATAGTAGTATGTATTTTTGTAGGTATATAAATACGTATGTAGCTCCTAGGCTGCAGAGCTCAGCCATGGGCTAAGGAGAGCTCGTGGCCACGAGGCCGACGATGTTGACGACGACATCGTGAGGAAGACTGATGGCGATCGCCGACCTCCTCGCCTTGGTCCTTACTGTCATGCTCCGTGTGCTCACCATGGCGCACGGCGTACGGTCTATGAGTTTTCAACACTGTAGTGATCGAGTTTTTTTTAACTCTACTAGTTGTTGATGGAGGGTGCGAAAGACATGATCATTTTTTTAAAACATATCACAAACCGAGACAAAGAGACGCATCGTAACGTCGACGCATGGGACGAAGAGACGCACCGTAACGTCGACACACGAGACGAAGAGACGCATCGCGCGGGAACCGAAGTGGCTTGAACATTTCATAGATGGTTCCAACCACAAACCGTCTGTGAAGTATGCATTATCACAGACGGTTCTTGTTAATAACCGTCTGTGATAATTATATATCACATACAAGTTTTTCCACTAAACCGCCTGTGATAGTAAACATATTTAACATAGACAGTAACTTAACATCAAACTATATTTTTTTAATCATTTTTTGTATTTACATATAGCCAAACAGCGTGGCCAGTCGCTTCTTACAAAAGATTTAAAAAAGGTAGAAATAATAAATATCAAGTTTTTCTAGTGGCTCAAGTAGTCTGCTATCTCCATTATCAAAGCTTTGTAGGTGACGTCGTCGGCATTGGAGGGTTCAGGATCAGCGGAGGTAGCCTAAAACATTTACAACCATTGACACGATCGTTTGATAGTCGCTCAAAGAAGCTCCTCCTGAGGAGCCAAGTAGAAAAGCGTCCAGAGACCCTCTTCTCTTGCTTGAGGGGTCTCAGCTTGGTCGAATCGGTCGCGCGCCGCCTCGATGTCGCATTCCAAGTGACGGTAATCCTCCTACAGACGTGCAACGTCGTACTTGAGGACCACCGATGGCAAGGTTAGCTCACCGGAAGTTGCAGACTACCCGGAAGACACGGCAGGGGAGGTCATCTAGACAGCGCAATGTCGCCGTCACGTGTCTCAGCATAACCTCTGCCGGAGGAGGGAGGACACTGTTATCACAGTGTCCTTCCATAGCTTCCGCCAGCGTATGGCCGGCGAGGTGCTCGTATAGGATGGCCAGGTATACCATCAATGCCGATGTCAGGGGAGAAGAGTGGAGAGCCATTTCGTTTGTGCTTGAGAGTAGAGCGATGTGTAAGGAGTACGGTGGCGGATGATCATTCTTATAGAACAAGGAGTAACGTCGGTGCGAGAGACGAAGAGACGCTCGTGCGAAAGCCGAAGTGGCATTGAACATATCACAGCCACTTCCAACCACAAACCGTCTGTGATACAAAATTATCATAGGCGGTTCTAAACAAGAACTCTCTGTGAATTATCACAGACGGTTATATTTAAAACCCGTATGTGATATTTCACATACGGTTTAAACATGAACCGTTTGTGATATTACATCTTCACAAACGGTTTTTACCGCAACCAGTAATACAGACGTGCTCTAAACCAAAACCGTCTGTGATTGTATTTAATACTGACGGTTCTGGGGAACCGTCTATGATGAGGCGTCCAGGATAACCTCTTTTGTAGTAATGAGATATGGTAGTTAGGAACAACTTGCAATATATAGATGAACACTACACCAAATACAAACATATATTCCGAGATCGAATACTTCCATTTCATTACAGGCTTAACATCGTAGCAGTTGGAAATCAACAAGCACCAGGATTTTCAAAATAGGTTTTGAAGTTACATAAATATTGTTCAATGTAAAATATGAAAGTGTGGATATCATGGGGATATGTTCACGATCTTAGAATGATGATACAATTGGCAATGGTGTTGAAGGTTTGTCGAAACACTCGTTTTCGGTAAAGTTCAGTTTCTGCCAGGCTCCAGGTGGTTAGACTGGCCTGTGTGGCGGTCAGACCGGCCACTTCTGGCGGTCAGACTGGCCAAGGCTTTGGTCTAGTGGGTGGCGATCAGACCGACCAATGGGTGGCGGTTTGACCAGCCATAAATGGACTTTCGAATTTGGAGCCGGGCCAAAAATAGAGGGTGTAGGCAAGAGAGGGGTTTCTTCTACACTTGGTCTCATAATTTTTGGAGCTTCGAGTCAAAAGTTCTATTCGTTTGAAATTTTCAAAGAGGCTTCGGATTTCTAGGGAGAAAATTTGGCTAAGTCCTTTGCTGGGCGGTCAGACCGGCTAGGGGGCGGTCAGACTGGCCATGGGTGGTGGTTTGACCGATTTTGACTTGTTCGCCGGCCAGCTTGGCGACAATGTTTTTTGGTTAGGTCAAGTTCATGGGTTTTTGTGCATATGTGTTGCATGATGCATGTGTTTGACTAACGTGGGTCAAGTTGCGAAGAACTTGTTCCTGGAATCAATTTCTTTGTCTATTATTGTGCAGGAAGCTTGGAGGTCAACGACGAGGATGATCGGGACTAGGCTTGGAGAGCTGAGGTTCAAAACGATTGAGGATGCTGGGTGAAGTTAGAAGACTCAAGCATGGCACAAAATGGACAAGAATGACCAAACGGGAAGTTCGGTGCGACGGGTTGCATCAAGCGGTGCGGGGGTCGGTGCAAGTGCCATGTTAGTTACGGTGGGAGCTGGATGAGAGAGACTTGCCGACAGCCGTTGATCAACCTACACGTGACGAAGCATGTGATTGCTTCATGAAGATTTGGACTCGGTCTTTGGAGGAGGATCGAGAAGGGGTATTTTGGTAACTTCACCTAAATACCGCCTTAATGGCTTTTGGCTAAACGCGGCGCAAGACGGCGCAAGGAGGGGTGGTTTAGGTCAAGAGAAGATGAAGACGACGCTTTGAAATTCGTGCGTAAGTGAAACCCGTTTATGTGTGGGCTTAACGGGTGCCCATTAGGGATATCCTTCTAGAAGCTAGCCTCCACTATAAATAGGGGAGAGTGCTGGTTTTACATCTCCCAACCCTTGTATTCATGAAACCCTAGTTTGTGTTTAGGGCGAGCAAAGTGGAGAGATTAGGGTTCTAGAGAGTTAGATTGATTGTGTGCTCAAGTGTTGAGTCTTTGTCCTCCAGGATGGAGTGGATGTAAACCAACATCAATCTCGAATCAATCCAAGTAAGATTCCTTAATATGAATCTTTTCTTGTTCTTGCTCTCTCTTTTGTGATTTTAGGGTTTTCTTTGATCTTTCGGTTTTCCTTTGGTTTCTGGTCTGGATCTTACTTGCTGTGACATATAGGAAGGCATCTAGGATCATCTTGATCATCTATTACTCACGAGCAAGTTTTTAGATCATATTTTGATCTTGACTTGATTTTGAAGCAACCTTCACTCAAACGGAAAAATGTCGGAACTTTGGCACTGATCTTCCTAATCGTTGATTAGAATAGGTTCCCGACATCATAAAGAAGGTATGTTTCAAGTTTTGTGAAGTTTGGAGTTATGGATCAAAAGTTAGACCAATTTGTAATTTTGAGTTCGAGCTGATTTTACTGTTTATAGGACTGGAGGTCAGACCGCCCCTTAGGAGAGGTCAGACCGCCCATGATGAGAGGTCAGACCATCCCTAGTGAGAGGTCTGACCGTCCAACTCTTTATGAATTGAGTTTTTGATGTTTTTGGTCGTTTTGCTTCGGGGTTTTGATTGGATTCAATACAAGTCTTCCGCTATGCTTGTACATTGATCTTCATAGCTCTCATAGCAATTGGAGTAAAAATCGTGTTGAATCCGATCAAGGTAAAAAAGAGATTGTGCTCCTATTCACCCCCCTCTAGTCACCTTTTCGGTCCAACAGAAAGTGCACAATAGCAAAAATCAAAGTACAAATTATTCATACTAACGATAATATCTCAAATAATTTAGTGAAATTACAAAATAATCAAGAAAAATTACAATTTAACTCATTTTTATTCGTGTCTTTCAAATCGACACACTTCTTCTTCATTTTTTTACACACTTCTTCATTTTTTTAACCTCTTAGATCTACATTTCACAACAAGACAAGATTTACCAATCACAATTCAAACTAACACAAACAAAATTGCCGATTTAGGCATTTGAGTTTGCTCTTTGCTTGTTTGGGAATTGAGGATCGGGTAATTCAGATTGTACTCACCTCTGCGCTGTTGGGAATTTAGGAACCACGGCCGCAGTGCCTTCTTGCAAGGAGCCGGTCGCCATCTCGCTCGGCGGTCACCCCGTCCCGCTCCACCGCTCGGCGTCCCAACGACAACGGCCTGCCCGATGGCCAACGCCCGACCTTGCTCCTCCGGCCTCTGCCCTGCCACCACGTTTGGCTCCGCCGTGGTTGCGCTACCGTGTCGAGAGGGGGGGGGGTAGATGTGAGAGTCGGCTACTGTATGTTGATTGTTAGGGTTATAGAAAGATGAGGGAGAATGGTCTTGTTGTGGCTGGACCGAATGGTTCAATGCGCAAAGGGCAAAGGCCGAAGGGTCTGTGACCATGAGTTGATCATCACATAGGCCAGTTTGAGGTTGTTGGGCACCAGAGTGAGACGTGGTTTGATGGCCTGAGGGTGAATTGTGGTCTGGTTGGCCTAATTAAGAGTATATTTTATTATATATGTAATACACATACTATACATTAGATCTTTTGTACAAATTAATGGGCGTTGAGCTGAACACCTGTAAACTTAGGAGGGTCCACCTGCAGGTGGTGGCAGGGATAATACTTCGTTCGAACAACATTTTGAAATGTGTTCACAGCACTCAGGGTGTGTTTGGTTGGCAGAATCCTCAAAGGATTACCAGGAATCCTCTAGTAATCATATGAGATTATCTTGTTTGGTAAAACAACAGGAATCTGAACCAGAAATCTAATATTACCTTGGGAAACAGATTACCATCAATTCCAGAAATTTCTTTCCCATAGAAAAGGATGTCTATCTTAGATTACCAAGGAAAGTAATCTTTGTTATTGTGTTTTTTATCATGTGATTTTGATTCATCACAGTCAAATTTTGAACTTTCAGAATTCAAAATCCAAATTATGATTTATTTTAACATTCGAATATTTGAATTATGGAATTAAAAATCATTTTTTCAAAATATGAATTTCGAAACCAAAATATCAAAAATTTGAATCCTAAATTTTGGAATCTTAAATTTAGACAATTTAAATTTGAAAATTCAAAATTTCAAGGTTGGGTTTCGAAAATCTTTTTTTCTTTCTTTCAAATTTCGAATTCTAGATTTCAGATATTCAAATTCCGAGAATTAAATTTTATAAAGCCAAATTTTGAAAGTTTCAATTTTGAGTTTCGGAAATTGAAATCTTGAGAATTTAAACTCCAAAACTCAAATTTTGATATTTCAATTTTTAGAATCCAAAAATTGAACTTTTGAATCACAAAAAATGAAATTTTAACTGTTTGAATTTTAATTTGTAAAATTCAAAATTTATAAATGTTAACCTTCATTGTTTGAAATTATGATAAAGACTAATATGTAGTTTCCTTCAAATCAACCAAACGTTGGAATTTTAGATTACTGATAATGTGTTTACCAATAACCAGATTGAGAGAAATATTAGATTACAGGGAAATATGAGATTACATATGCCAATCGCACCCTCAGGATCATTAGAAAACAAACCACAGCTAAACCAAAGCTCGCAGAGTCACAGACCCGGAAACGCATCCTCTACTATTACACAGTAATGTCATAGATGAGCAGTGCCATAACATTGCGTACGGGTCGTCGATCGGAAACGAGAGGCTAAGATCGAGGCATGCACTGCTCCCAAATACTGTAGCAATCACTGTAGCAAAAACACTGAACAATGGGTACTGATCATGAATACTGTAGCATTACTGTATCTCTTGGTCTCAACCGTTGTTTCCGGATCCGACGGCTTAGATCTACGTAATGTCATGACACTGTTCACCTGTGATATTACTGTGCAATAGTGGAGGATGCATTTTCCGTAGACCCCGGCGGAAGGTAGTAGACGCACTCCACCTCACCCACCCCTCCGGCAGCTCCGACGGGAAACTTAGTCGAAACCTCCTAAGTTGACCGGTTCGCTAGGCAACCAAACATCATGGTCACGCGGATGGCCACAGCATGACTGGTCAGCCCATTGGCGTTGACCTCACAATCTCCACCGCCGAACCGCACCCACGTGGGTCGTCTCCCCCTTGTGAAGATGTCGAAGCCGGGGAATTCGAGGAAGTTGGGGATAGATGGGAGGCATTTAGGGATGTAGTTGATGGGGTTATACAAGAACGAGGGTGCTGAGATTGGATGATGTTTGTTTTAGAGTTTGTTACGGATGGGAGATTTCAAGTTTGTTGCTTGCACACGGACAAGGGTGCTGACAATGGATAAAGTTTGTTGCTCAGATGAGAACACATTTTTGCGTTTTTTCGTTCGCACGGATGGGTCCCATCTATCCCCAACTTCCTCGAATAACCGGCTTCGACATCTTAACAAGGGGGCAGGGAGGGGGTAGAGAATTTCTCAAGAAAAAAAGAAATGGGTATCAAATTAGGATCTAGATCCCTTGTTGTAATATAGACCATCACTGTATGAACAATATTTTATGAACGCGTAAACAGTACTTGATAGTGTTGTATCAAATACTGAAGGTTTATTGCAGCGACTTTGTTGTAGCGAGGAAATACTGTAGCAACTATATAGCTATTGATCTAGTATCTTTGATTTTTTTTTTATCGGACAGTAGAGACCGTATTTTAATACCACGTATTGTAGATCACCTGTATTGAAACTTTCAACTCTTCCTCTTTTTTAAGGTAAGTCAATACTACACTTCAAAGGCAAAACCCCCTTGTGCTATCCGTAGTATCTGTACAAAGCCACCACTGAGTCATTCTATATTTTCTGTATAAAAGCAACGGCACTAATCAACGGAAGCACTTATCAATTTGAACTAGTCCTGCACTCCTGCTAGAGCTAGAAGACTTCCATGCCAACACCACTAAGGTACCGAATCAGAACCATCCGTTGACGATAATCTAGTGCATAATTTCAGAGCAAATATGGGAGTTTCAAAAAGTGACTATACAATGGGAAAGGATGACCCAAATTATGTCCGTGAAAAGTGCCAAAAAGCGGCCAGGGAAAGAAGCCAACGAATCAAATGAATCATATGACCTTCGTTTTCAGGTGTAGGTATTGACCAGGACAAACTCAGATTTTCCAGGTGATTACACTTGGCAACGAATCACATGACCTTCATTTTCAGAGGTAGGAATTGACCAGGACATCACTTGGCAACGAATCTCAGTGCTGTGCAAACTATACACACTTTGTATAAACGAATAATCTAAATTACAAGTTGAAAAATCAGAAAGAAACCTAAAAATCAGAAAGAGGGTTGTTACAATGAGAAAACACAGCGAGACAGTGTAGGAACAAAACTTCCGCAGGCTAGAACCAATAAGGCGCTTAACTGTTTCTCAGAGCTACGAACTGAAGCCATTATGTTGCCAGGCACCAAAGCGTGTAGTTGTCTTCCCAAGTACTGGAATGTCTTACGACTAGAAAAAAAAGTTTATCAGCAGTCATCGTCATGTTTTTGTTGTTTCAGTATCAAGATGGTTCCCATTCTCAAGGTGCTTTCCATTCATTTGCATCCGTGGTCTCTGCACACAACACAAGGGTATTCCTCAGTTTCAGAGTTTGTGCAGCATTTGAATTTCCACCAAATTCAAGAAAGAGAACCTTCTATCCTGTAGTAACAAAAGATTATTATTGTGATGCCTCATACCCGATCAGAAGCATCAACAGTGTTACCATTCAGCAGCCTACTGTTCTCTTCTTTCAACTTGCTGTCTTTATCCTTCACACTCACAGGTAGAACTGATGCCGATCCTGCTGATCGATCAGGAAGTTCTGTACACACAAAAAATAACGGTTATAATGAAACCAATTTGCAAAACACTATCTTCAAAATGGCAAGAGAGGTTTCATTTGCAAAACACTATCATCAAAATGGCAAGAGATTCTTTCTTATACCTGTAAGCTTCTTGTCCACAAAGAAAACTACCAAATTCACAGTATACCTATATAGGGAAGATACATCAATAAGAAGCAGCAAAAGTATGGCAGACACAACGACAGTGAAATATTTACTCACCATGCAACAACAACATCAACACTGTAATGCTTGCGAGAAGCTATTATAAGAAGACTCTGAACAACAGCTATGCACCATGCAAGCATCTTAATAAACCTGACATGAATTAAGAAACATATAATTAGGCATCTTATGACTTATGAGTGTAGTATTTCACAGATGGGATGAAGTTAAGACAAGAATGCAACAATAATAATAATGTGTCACAGCCTCACCTTGTACTTCCATACTTATGATATGTTATGACAAAGACGAGAGTGAAAATCATGTGGGATGAAAATATCAAGTCACCACATCCGTAAATTACTCCTCTTGGGACTGCGGCCAAGTAATACAACATACTTAAGCTATTTGTACATAAAAATGAGTAGCAGTTCAAATTCATGAGTTAAAGAATGTAGAAGTGGCCTCTTACAGTTAATAAGCAGCACCTCTACAACAGTTTGAGGCGGTGGTAGCCTGGCAAGAGGTGAGCCCTGTATTGGATAAATGAAAGTGTTCGTAAAAATATCATTATGAACAGAAGTTATAGCCCTAACAAGCCACCTTACCTCACGGCAATGATAGTTGGGTCCTGGAAGTTGTGTGGAATAGAATGTGACTATCCGTAAGAATTGAGAAGCCTGAAGAAACACAAAACATAAAAATGCGCTATTCCCAATAAGTTGTAAAGCACAAACGAAAGATATCAGCATATTACGTACAACAAAATTAAGAAAAATTGGGAATTGAGACACTTACACATAGGAAGGCGAGCACCCTGCGCCAAATAAGAACAGTGTAGAAGCGCTTGGTTTGAAGGATGAATGGATGAAATGTCCACTACAAGGTAAACAGCTTGCGGTTACAATGATCAAAGCTAAACTTATATGTAGGAGCATCATCCAGTTCAGGAAAAAGAATTACAAGGAAGCCCCTTGTTTGGCAAACAGCCGTTAGTGAATTGGTCGGAATGGGGAGAAATCCCAACGCATGTACTTTGCATAGGAAACATGGCATTTGTATGCGGTTATTTAGATATCACAGGCCATGAAATAAAGTGAACTTTCATCTTTATATAAACAACCCAATTTCACATTGTGTCATCATCAGGTTTCCAAGCATATGCAAATGAAATTGCGAAGAAAATAAGTCGAATGGTGATTAGAAAGAACAGAATAAATCAAATGGAATACTAACAAAGAAATTTACCAACACAAAGGAGAGGAAGATGAATGTAAACAAGGTCTCGCTGATGTAACCCCTTTCTTTTCCAAGCTCCTATAAGATGTTCAGCATAACCAAAATAAAATAAGAAAGCATTTGCAGTACTAAGCATTTCTTCTCAAATAATCTGCAATGGAATTAGAAATTGGACTATCATTGTACATACCGGAAGAATCATGAAGCCAAGATCTTGAAGGGTAGGTCCTGGCCTATGCAAATAATGGACCCCTCGAGCAGCCAAACCATGAATGTACTGTTTGTACGAAAAAGGTCAAATTAGTATTGCTTGTTTCGATAGTTGAATATAGCGAAAGCCAATAACATGCCCCAGTATATCCGCCTCCTCTATTTTCGAAATTTCAACGATTCTAATCAAAGAAAGGAGAGGAGAGAGCTGAATTTTCGAAATCTAAACGTTTGTGAGCACTGATTCTTGAGCCCACCTGACGCGCTACATTCAGATGGAGAGAAGTTGCGATCTTGCTAATTTCTCAACCCCTAATAGTGAAGAAGAGAGAAATTCATCGGATGATACCTGAAAGACGAGGCCCGCGAGGAGGAGCCGCCATTTCTCGGAGAGAATCTTGAGCTCGACCGACGTCTCCGAGGTGATCCTCCTCACCACCTGCACACCAACCCGCGCCCAAACCCAACTCAGTCTCCACAGAAATACCCCGTCCACGGAACAGAAAGAAATCGAAAGGTAACAAGATCGAGCAACCCAGTCCACCGGACCACACGCACCTTGGAAACACTGCGAGCAAGGTAGAAGGGCGACATGCCTGCTGGCCGGCGGCGCTCGCGTTACTCCCGACGCCAAAGTGAAGAAGGAGGGGGGAGAGCACGGATTCCTCGACAGATAACTCCCGTTCCTCCTTCCTCCTCCTCCTCCTGGTTGGCGTGCTCTTCTTCTCTTTCCCCTCCTCCTTACAGCAGAGGAAGGAAGGAAGGGAAGAGACAAGAAGGGGGGGAGAGAGAGAGGGAGGAAAAATTAAAAACGGAATGCAAGGCTGGCCGGGCACGAACTAAAAAACAACGAGGGCCGGGGAGCGGCGGATTGTTCGGAGGGGAGGAGAGGATACCGGATGCCCTGCGCTGGAAGAAATTTGGCCTCCTTTTCTATCTGGAGCCAGGGATTCAAACGGCCTTTCCAGACATGGATTGCCTTCGCCTCTTCCTTGTTGAAGCTTTTCTAATATATTTTCTTTTCTTAATCAATGTATCGGAAACGACATGCTGCTGCCAGAAGAGAGAGGAGAGAGAGAACGAGGAAGACACTTCAAGAATGGTAGTGGTAACGTTGGTGCTGGAATTGACAGGGTGGACGCGGGGTGGCCGGCGGAGTTTGACGCGGTTCGACCGCGGCGGCTATGTACATCCCTTCAAAGCCTTCTAATCACAAACATAGCCCTGCTTTCAAGTCCGTGCCGGAATGTAGCTGTTGTGACTTTGAGCAATATTTTTTTTACATCCCTTCAAAGTCTTCCAATTGTAAAAATAACCCTGCTTTTAAGTTCGTGGTGGAATCTAGCTGTTGTGACTTTGACCAATTTTTTTTTCCAAACAACCTACGTGCTACTTCCCGCTAAACCTGGGCGCTAGGCTAAAGGCTTTTCGGGCCGACACATGGCACAAAGACTAGGACTGTGTCGGGCCCGGCTTTTTGGTATGTTGCGAGGCATGACACGTTGTCACGGGCCGTGCTTGGGCTGACATGCCACGTTAAGCCCGACGACCATCGCAGACGCCTCCCCGCCACAGCCCACTGGCTTGCCGAGGTCGCGTCTCTTCGCCGACACCCTCTACTCCTTGCAAGGACCCCGCGCTCTAGCTCCTCGTCGCGATCGCCCTGGCATGTGATCGCCTCGCCATAGCCACCGCGCCACCGCACCTCCAGCTCCCTTGCTCTGGCTCCCTCACGCACGAGCCCCCTTGCGGAGAGGAGAAGGAGGTGGCCGGAGAGGAGAGGTAGGTAGGCGGAGCAGGAGAGGTAGGCGTCCGGAGATGAGAGGTAGGCATGTTTGCAGGGAGGAGGAAGCGGCAACACAGGGTGGCCGTTGGGGTTGAGGTGGGGGCTGAGGCGTTAGAAGGAGGCCGATGGGATCATGGGGGCGAGAGGCGGAGGCGATGGAGATTGGAGAGGGAGGGGCGGAGGCGATGGAGAGGGGAGGACCGAGGAAGCAGGATGCCATTGGGGGGCGAGGGACTCGAGATGGCCGTTGTGGCCTTGGGTGTCGATAGAGACATGGAGGTAGTGGAGACTGTAGATGGAGGACAAGAAACGTTGGGGACATGAGAGAGTGAGCAGTGTTAGTGTCTATTGCTATGATAAGATGGGGAGCATGGAGGACGAGAGACGTTGGGGACATGAGAGACAGTGGGCTAATGTTCAGCTCCTTCCTACCTATAAATTCCATTGTCCACACTCCACACAAGTCACAAAGTCACAAAGTCACAACCATCTCTTCCTCCGTCTGTGCTCTCTCTTCTCTCTTTGCTCTCTAAATTTTACTCACTAGTCTTCCAACAAGTTTGGCAGGAAGAAGTCAGGAGGGGGGGGGGGAGTAGGAGTGGACGCCCTCGCACTCCTAGTCATCCTCCCCAAGCTCAAGAAGAAGTGCAAGAGCAAGAGCAAGAGATCGATCCTCGCCAACTCTCTACGGGCATGGGGACTATGGCATGGATGACCATCATATGGACGGAACGGGGGGCTTCGAGGATTCCCACATCTCCACCCCTGGTGCCGGAGCCAGTGCATTGACGCATGGAACGGTTGGAGGTTACAACAGCCGATGTGCATGGTGTTGGTAGCATATGGAGTACAATATAGAAATGGAGGACGGGTGTTAGGTACCTTATGCCACTTGTAAATATTGTCATACTAAATTATTTGCACACTCAGGTGGAGGAACATGTCATCTCAAGCGGCACGCACTGGCATGTTTGAAGAAGATAGCAGCTAGGCGGACACAAGGAGGGAATGTCCAGACCCAGCTTAACTTTAGGGCTGATGGTTCGGTAAGTACAAGGATGTATAACCCTTTGATAGCTAGAGACGAAATTGCCAGATATATAGTTACTAAGGATCTTCCGATTAGGATGGATGAAAGCTCCAGTTTCGAAAGAATGATCCAACGTGGTTTTTTGCCCACAATACTAACACGTAAGTAGGAGAACAACTACGCGTGACATAGTAAAACTCTACCAACGTAAACTATCAAGTTTGAAAGAGAAATTCCTGAAAGTTAACTTTTATTTTTCTTTAACCTCGGATATATGGACTTCATCACCCCAAAGGGCAGGCTATCTTAGTGTTGTAGCATATTACTTAGATGACGATTACAACTTGAACAAGCGAGTCATAGGGTTCGAGCCTATCGATGAGGCACATACCAGAGAGGCCATCACACAACGTGTATTAGAGGTCATTCGGGATTTTAAAAATAGAGAACAAAATTATTGTCATCAACTAACGCGATGGCCATGGAGTTCATCGCACCACATCTGGAGTCCTAAACTAGCTTTTTCTTCCTCCACTAGAGATGCATGTGCCACATCCTGAACCTCATCATGCAGGTAATGAAACCTAGTCTGGACAACATACGCGATGCTATCTAGTTCATTACAATTTCGGCCCTAAGATACGCCTAGTTCGCGAAGTACTATAAGGCCAACACATGAAGGTGCGGTGGAACTCCATGTATACTATGTTGGAGAAGTGTGTGAAGAACGAGTACATAATCACTTTCTTCATCAATACTAATTCTGGTAAGTAGTTGGTTACTGAAGCGGATTGGCTAGTTGTTGGTCATTTTCGTGAATTTTTGAAAGTTTTTTTTACAATACAACCACAATTTTATTTGATGCTTACTATCCTACTTCTTGCTTAGTCATCAAGTGGCTTTGTACTATTGCTAATGCTTTCAAGGAAAACATAAATGATGCCCTTCTGAGACCTATTATTAAACCAATAGATAAAAAAAATTAAAATATTTTCAAGCTATCCCACATCTCTTTTGTTTTGGTACTATTATGGACCCTCAGAGAAAATAAGCAGATCTGAAGGGGCTTATGAGGGAATCGAGGAGACATTTGATCTTGATTTTTTTAGGCTTACACTCACATTCATGATGAGCTTATTCGAGTTTTCGATTTGTATTATGAAAAGTTTGGCAGCAGAAGTCAATCGAGCACAACTGCTTCAACAATGCAATAAGGACAGCGCAGTTTGAGTGCTTACAACATGTGGAAGAAGCTAAAAGGTCTGGCATCCAGTTCATCCTCTCATTCGCCGAGCAGGTCTTAATGGAATCCAAGAGTAGAGATCAAGCCCTACCTCGACACACCTTTTGTGGACACCGAGCTTGACCTGTGGAGGGCAATGATCTCAACCTCCTCTTGCATTGGAACAACCATCAGTGTATTTATCCCGTGCTATCACATTTTGCACGAGATGTACTTGCGGTTCTGGTGTCGACTGTCTTATTAGAAGCCACTTTCAGTACGATGGGGAGGATCATCGAGGCAAGGAGGTCGTCTCTCACACCTGAGATGGTTGAGGCACTTAGATGCCTCAAATACTGCAAGAGCGCAGATGAATGGATGCAACATCAGCTCAAGGATCCGAAGATCGCATCGGCGATAGCCGACATAGAGAATCTCGACGTCAACTAGTCTATGTATGTGCATATAGTTGTTGTACTCTTTTCCTTACCCCACACTGGGGTGCAAGGTTTTTAACGAGACAACAACTTTGTATTTGTAATGTACCGAACAATGAATAAATTTTTGTTCTTCCCCTTAATACTTATGTGTTGCTGCATTATGTGCAATTTTTATTTTGTGTTTCATTTCCCATCATATTCTTTCTTTCCCCTCCTTTTTTCCAAACCTCTTTTCTTTTTTCCCATCCCCTTCTTTTTTCCCCCTTCTCCCTCTGCTTTTCTCTCCTTCCCTGAGAGGCCGAGACCCTTCTTCTTCCTTCTTCCTTATCCTATTCTCCCCTTCCTTTCCCCTTCCTTTCGCCACTCGTCCTCCCCGTCTCCTCCTCCACCCTGACCTCCCCTCTCGAGGGCCACGACCGTCCCCACGTGTGGCCACCTCGGGCACGCCTCTGCCTCTTCGTCGTTGCACTGTAGCTCCCTCACACTAACCCGGTGCTCCGGCTCCCTCGCGCAGCTGTCCTTGCGTCGGTCGCCTCAGGATCAACCCTCCCCCTCCACACCCCTCTACCAGCCCTGGCGAACCTCCGTGCCTTGCAACGCACGACCCCCTCGCTCCGCCCGTGCCTCCGCCGGCCTCCGCACGCACCGGAGAAGGAGGTGGAGAGGGAGAAGGAGTCAGCCATGGAGAGGAAGAGGGAGGTGACACGGCCGTTGTGGGGGGGGGTTGGGAGGCCATGAAGAGGGAGGTGGAGGTCGTGGCAGCGTTCCATGTTGCCCTCGGGTGTGTCGAGGTTGACGGCGGCGGTCCTCTACGGCAACGGCGGGCCAGGTGACCACTCCTCCCTCTATCCCTCCCTCCCTCCTTTCTATAGTGCAACGGGACCACGCCTAGGCTAGCACCGCACGGCGGTGGCACGACATGCCTTTGGCTGTGCTTGAGCTCACCGAAAACGAGAAATATGGAATAACAATAGTGCTTGGGCTCGTCGAGTCAGGCAAAAAACGAGACAAATAAATAACAATAAATCAAAATAAAATCTATAAAATATGAAATAGGCACTGATCGAAATATTAAGAATTTATATGAATTTAGGAAGAAGAATCAGCTAAATCGGAGTTCGTATGAAAGAGAATGAGTATTCGGAAGTTTATCAGAAGTGGGAAAAGCTGAAAATTAAGAAAGAAAAAATATTCCAGAGAATATTCCTTTGGCTGAATTACAAAAGAAAAGAGAGATTGACATGTGGGGTCCATTTGCCAGTGAGAGAAAGAGACAGTGAGAGCGAATGGCACATGCGGACCACTTGCTAGTGAGAGGAAGAGGGGAACAGAGGAAGGGAAAAACAGGGGAGGTGGTTGGCAGCTTGGGTGCATGGTGGTGGCGGTAGACGACGATGAGGGAGCGGCCGACGAGGGCCAAAATAGAACCCCAGTGGTGAGGTGGTCCTCCAAGTGGTGGCGGCGCAGCCGGGCGGCACTATGGTGGCGGCACGGGCGCATGACGTTGGCATCAGCTCAGCGGCGTTCTCAGGAGACCGGTGCAAGGATGGGCACGTTGTGGTCTAGGGGATCACGCTAGGTGGCTTGGGATGATCGAAGAGGGACTGAGGTAGCGGGGTGACGACGGCTAGAGGCGAGGAATAAGGAGCGGCGGTGGCTTGCTATGGTGGCGCAGAGGCCGACTCAAGGTGTTGTAAAGATTGAGGAAGGTTGGGAACGCGTTGTGACGCGATAAAAAAAACATAGGAGAGGGAGATCAGAGTAGGGGCGGCGTGGTTGGACTTGGGGAAGGAGGCAGCGCAGAGTGGCTGGTTCCCGAGGACGACGAGATGAGCACCACATAGAACGTGACAAGGCAAACTCATTGGTGACGATGGCACGGCCGGAGAACTCACCGACTGCGACGAACTCCGACGAGGAAGAGCTTCGGCGGCGCATGACTTCTTGGGCTCGATTCGATGAGATGGCGGTGTAATCGTTGGGGTGAGCTAGGGTTTCGGAGGCGGCGGAACAAGACGAACCTCGTGACGCGGGCGGAGTTGGCTATTTATAGCTGGGGCAACGTGTAGGACACAGGCCGAGTCCGACTCAAAGGCGGCAGCGTCTTGAGCTTAGGTGGAAACCGAAAGGCGGGGAGGAGGGAAAAGGCCAGATGGGTCGGCTCGGGTGCCAGGGCGAAAGGAGGGAAAGAGAGAAAATGGGTTAGGGAGAGGAAATCGGCCCACGGGAAAAATGGAAATTTAAAGTAATTTCTGAATTACAGAAAATGGGTTAATTAAATGGAGCACAAATAAATATCGGATGGACTTGTAGAAATGCAAGAAAAATCCAAAAAATTTCTCAGAACCTAAGGAACTCAAATAAAATAGTTTGAATTTAATTAAAGTTTACTTTATTCATTTTAATTTGTTTTCATTTCTGAAAGTTCAATTTAAGTTTTAAATAATTCGTTAAAATTCAAATGGTTTCTTTTAATTTGAAAACTTCAAAAAGTCACTAACATTGGGATGTTACATTTGGTGATGAGGAACTCAGATTTACGCCCTCCGATCGTTTTGGAGTACGTGCAACCAATCTTTCTAAAATTTGGCTATCATTATCTTTTCAATATTTAGATTGAATACATGAGAATAGTATGTATAGATCTGTCTCAAAAAAACTTTAATAAAAAAATAATTTTATTAGGTCTTATAAATATATGGTCATTGTTGCATTTTAGAGACCGTATCAATATAGAAAACTTTTTTTTTTGTGAACAGGGAAGTAGTTTTGTAATTTCACGCACATTGAGGGTGTAAATGCATTTGCCCATAAACAACATCGAGGACTCAATGGAACAGAAAGAGACCCCCACGTGGAATTCGGAACAAAAAAACCGGTACATGCCGGTCTATGGACGCCTCAGGATGTTAACGTTTTTCCTCCCTAATAAACTCATGATAAAGTTTTTGTTTTCCCTTAGACGAAAACTCGTGATGTGAACGTCGCCAACGAAGAAGGCACGCCACGTGACGTGAAACCAATTGTCTCGGCAACTTGGACCGTTCCAGTCTTCCAGATGTCCCAAACCAAACCAACTGAAGCTCCCTCCCGCTTTCCTTCTAGACTCCGGACCCAGAGTATTCGCGCTGGGAGCTCACGCTGACCGTACTTACTTGCTTCTTCAGTTGTTCTTGTAGCCGCCAATGTATTCCTCCCATCATCCCATGCACGCTACCGAGTCACGACTTTGAATCGCTTGATTACTTAGCCTCGTGGTAGCATCATGATCATGGCCTAGCCTCGTGGTAGCATCACGGCTTCTCCATCAAGGCACTAATTATCTTTTGGGTGCGTATTATATCAGCGTCAAACCATCCGGCGGTGCCTAATAGGTTCTTTTTCAGAGAGGGTCAAACGGGCCGGATCCAGGTTAAAAAAATGAGCAGGGTATAAGTGGACCGTTAGAACATCTCTATTGGACTGAGCGGAGGTACAAATAGTCAGATATTTGGTCCGCACTGCAAACAGAGAACTTTCATTGTCATTTTTTATGCAACAAACAAAATTTAATTAGCTTTCATTTATTACCACTTATATAACTTTGCTTGAGGAAACCGTTATATTTCTGAAATTGAAGCCGGTAAGGGTACCTGTTCCCATCAAAAAATAAAAGGTACCACGTTGAAAATAGACATGTTCAAACTGACCGGACTCGAAACAGGCTGGTCTTCAAACGTCATGCACAAGTCCGGCTTAAAGCCCAACAAGTGTGCATGTTTCAAACGCAAAGCCCAGCCTATAAAAAAAAAACGACGACCGAAGCCCAAATAATTAGGCTACATTTGTGGGACACCCGGATTTAAATTGTTCTCGCGTATTCCTGCGGCTCGGCTGTCTAGGATTTTAGGCACACACATAATGATAAATAGTATATGCTTACTAATACAATACGATAAGATAGTTCTTACACAAAATATGATGTCAGTTATAGAGTTTCAGATGCATCCAGACCAAACTTAGTTATATTACAAGAAGAAGATCCAAAAGACAACACACCCACGTACAACACTTGAGTGTAGGTGAACTTCGAACACATGATCTTCACCTCCGTAGTATTCATTTCCTTCTACAGCTTCTTCCTCATAATACTCATTGTTTGAACCAAATTATGCAAGGATAAGTACATTCGTACTCCTCATGCCACGATGAGAAACTTTTATAGTGCAATAGATTACAAAGGATGTTTGTCAAGGAGGGTTTCATTGGACTACCAACGACTAGCACCCCTATAGTTTTATTTGATAAAACATTTTTAGTTAAAGCAAAGAGAAGTGGGAGTCCTACTCTTTTAGAGGAAGAAGAGGGAAAGTGAGAATGGCCACCTCTCTCGGACTTTCCTCTCCTCTGGTGATTCTTCCCATATCTATCCTTCCTCTGTTGTTTGATCCCTCCTCCTCTTTTGCTGCGTGCAATGGCTCCTTTTGATTCTTCGTCTACTCTTCAATCATGGTTCCATCCTCATTTCTCTTTGAGGATTGGGATCTGTTAAAGGGTGTTTGTTTTTAACACGAGGTTTTCCCTCGCTTTGGTTCTATGGTCCATTTTGATTGCAATTTTTCGCACAAGGAATTTTTCTTGGTGGTAACTTTTGGCATATTCACTTTTCATTTAACGGAGACTTCGGTAGCCAAGGCTCTGATTAGTTGCTTGGGAGGATCTGCTAATGGTTTTTGAGTTCATCATCTATATGATTATGGATTTTGTTTCTCTGTGACTTCCAAATATGTTGGTTTTCTAGTTTATTCTATGATGAAATGTGTCTCCAAGGATTTCACAATATGTTTTCATCTTTGGCGTGATGGTGCGCCAAATTGGAAATGGGAATTTGCTCGTTGGAAGCATGAGTCTAACAATGAATGGTCTCTTCACTAAGAAATCATTCAAGGAAGCTTTGGTATCAGATAATCATGATAAATGAGTCTCCTTTCTTCTCAAATTACAAAGCATGTGACTTTTAAAGCAGATTCTTCTCCCCGTCAACCAACAAATTCTTCATGTGTTCCTATTCAGAAGGTCTTCTCGCATATTAAGGATGATTTATTTTCTTCCTCAAGATCCAATAGAGGTACTCCTCTAAGAAATTTCAGTTCTAGTAAGATTTCAGACTCCTCTAGATTTACTAGAGGTATTCCTTCATGAACTACAAATCCTATACCAATTTGTTTTGTTATATCGACTGCCGAGATTCTTGGGAAAGCCCCGATTTCTAGGAAGTCTATTCAAAATTCAAATATTCCCCTTTTTTTGCTCCCACTGTTTGGGGCATGGTCACTTGGCTACTCGGTGCAATCATCGAATCAGATACAAGGTTTGTTACAATTATGGCTATATGGTCAAATCTTGTTTCTCGGCACGCAGATTGGTCAATACACGACGTTGGGTTCCTAAACAACTTAGGCCGGATATACCAGTTTGGGAAGCAAATCTTTCCAATAGATCCTGTGCCAATTGTTCCTGTCTCGATATTCATGCTCAGAAGGAAAACTTTTCGCCTTCTTCTCTGGTGCCTTCTGCAGCACAAATCTCATCTATCTCGAAACCCTTTTCTCCCCCGAGTTCATCTACTCCCATTAAGTGCTTTTGCCATCTTGATTCCTCTGTGATGGCAAACTTTCCTCAAAACCCACACCCCTTTGTTCCGGCCAACCTCAATTTGGAGCAAGGTTGGCTTTGTCCTCTGCGCGGACGCATCACCGTGGGTGGTGAACTACCTCGACATCACGAAGACTATGCCATTATGACGGTTAATCCGTTGCTACCTCCATACCTGCTTCAACTGGCTATGGAAGATGTCAGGGTTTTTCTTGAGCAAGTCGTTGGGGGTGTGAGTTCTATCAGCATGCATATCACCTTTTGGAGTAGGTCTTTATCACTTTGCATTTGCTATTCTTTGTGACTCTCTAGTTCTTGGCAGCCCCTATCATCTTGGTAATAATCATGAGATGAACTTAATTCAGCATGATGAATCACCGAGAAACCTGAGAGCTTGTAATTGTACCTGAATTTGTTGGGCCATGTTTCTTGGTTTTCCCCTTGCTTACCAGAACCTGTCTTACATTAACCAAGTTGTCTCTCCTTATGGTTGCATTCTCCATTGGCATCAAAATTCTACAAACAAGTCTAAAGTTTTGTTGAAGATTCTCGCCACTAAGGTGTCTGATATCCCCCTGAGTCTCCTTATTACTCAAGCCTCAGAATTAGGGGGTAATGGTCGGTCCTGGACAGTCCCTGCCTATGTGCTGAGTTCTCATTTTCTAGATCAGTTTCCGGCTGATGAGGAGCAACCACCTCCAGATGGTAATCCTCATCCAATTGCTGGTCCTATTCTTTAGCAGCAGCCTGATTTCCAACGCTTTCCTCCACAAGGGCATGAAGATCAGAACGATGATGATGATCATGACTAGCCAACATGGTCGGAAGAACACCATGATAATGATGACAATAACAATCAGGAGCACAATGGACAACATGCAAATCATCAATCATCTTCTTCAGTGGCCAGCTCCTACTCAGGAGATTCAAGCTCGGTCAAATTTGTGTAAGGTCAAGGAGCACCTCTGGTTCTAGCCTTACCTCCACCACAACACATGCCAGTTCCACTTGTGTTAGTTGCCCCTAATATAGATCAGATCCTTGATTTAATTTCAGCTTATGAGTTTGGACGTCAGCCCTCATAGGCAATGATCATTAGAGATATTTCTCATCAGTTGTTTCAATATATGGCAAATTTGAAGATTATTTACTAGCAGGTGACCCAGCCGTATCACCCATTCATGTCTTCTTCCAATTTGAAGATTTCATGTTTCCTAAAGAAAAGACGATATGCCAGTCATTCTATCTATTTTCAAGAAGACGATGTGGGTTCCTCTTATTTGGTGCTGCCGACTCAAACCTACTTTAGTTGCATCTCTAGTTCACTCACCCCAAAACAAAGTGGCATGAAGAATTGATTTCTCAGATGTCACCACCTACTCATCCTCTCCGAAAACAGCACAAGGCCATTATCCTTTATGAGCCAAATACTCTTTTAGACTCCTCGAAGGCTTTGGCGCCAAATTCAAATCAAATGACTGACAACAATGGCCTAGTATTAGTGTCTATGCCCTTAAGTGTTGTGTCTTCGCTGGTATCTTCTACTGCAATCATAGATGCTCCCTATGATGTTCTACCAACTTTGTCTGTTGCGAGTCCTTCCAGTATTCCAGTTGCTGTTCTTCCACCAAAGCCACGGAAAAAGAAATCAGCAAATAACCAACAGAAGGCAAAAAATCCCCTAGTTGATGCAGACTTGAGACGCTCTCCCAGGCTAAATATTCCCAACGATGGCTACATATACTCAGCTTCCTAACACACCTCTTTGTAGACGTCATTCTACTTCTAACAATCATGCCTCTTCTACAGCGAATTCAAACCGAGGTAATGATCATTCTTCAGTTGACGATCTCAATGCTTCTGTTGTTACTACGCCAATCCCTGAGATGACTATTCCAATGATGCAGACCATGGGGATAGGCCTTTGTGATGTGCCACCTAAGGAGGTGTCTATGGTAGGACTTTTGAAGGAAGATGGTGCCAATGTCGAGCCTGCCAAAGATTAATCTGTTGTTGTTCATCCCATCTTCCTTGTTCTCTTTCTTTCATCTTTTCACATACTTCGTTTGAACTATTTTCGTTCAAGATCAGTTGTCAGATAACTCTACATCTTAGTGCATTGTGTCTGTTAGTGGGGACTTAGATGTTTTTAGTTGTGGCACTCCTCTGATTAATGATTTCTCTGTCAACCTCTTTGGTCATGTGGAATGTTTCTTTCAGGTCATGTGTAATGTTTCTTTTAGACAACTTTTTGTGATATGTTCCCAACTTCTCTCTTGCCTATATATTTCTTCTTGTATACATATTTTCTCATATCTCTCAATTTGTTCTTTGGTGTTGCAATGAAACCTAGTTTTTGGGAGTACTTCTTTTATTGTGTCGATGAATTTAGCTAACATAAATTGGAATGTCCTCTGTTGGAATATTAGAGGATTAAACTCTGAAAATAAATGGAATGCTTTGAGAGACAACATTGAAGAAAGTAGTTGTTCTATCATTTGTCTGCAAGAAATCAAGAGGGAACATTTTGATCATTCCTATATTAAGAAGTTTGGTCCTAAATGGTTTGATTAGTTTATTTTTAGCCCATCAGTAGGGGCTTCAGGTGGCCTAATCATCATTTGGAATAGTTCTGTATTTAAGGGTGATGTTGTCCAGCAACTCCCTTTTGCCATTCAGATAAAATTTTCCTCAGTTCATACAACAGGAGTGTGGTTTCTAGTCTCTGTTTATGGACCTTTTCAAGGTCAAACTCATGATGATTTTGTCCATTGGTTATATAACCTAGCTATTCCGGCAAATGAAAAATGGCATATATTGGGAGATTTTGATTTCTATCGATCTTTGGATAATAGAAACAAACCTGGTGGCAATCTAAATGACACTCTTGTTTTTAATTCAATCATCATCAATTTGGGATTATGTAAGCGACCAATCAAGGGTCGTCGTTATACCTGGAGTAATATGCAAGAAGATCCTTTGCTTGAATAGCTAGATTGGTTTTTTTACAACCAATGAATGGACTATTTCCTATCAAAGAACTTTAGTGCAGCCCCTGTCTAAAGACACCTCTGATCATATACCTTGTGTGGTCGCCATCCAAACAACAATTCCAAAGGCACACATTTTTTTTTGTTTTGAGAACTTATGATTTGGTCATCCTGATCTCATGAACATTGTTCGATCTCCTTGGGAGGCCCCTTGTTTTTGTCAGGATAATGCAAAACTTCTCACGAAAAAGTTTACAGCTTTGCGTAAGTGCTTGTAAGGTTGGGCTTGGTCTATCTCTCAGTTAAACATTTTGATCCAGCATTGCAACCTGGTAATCAATTTAATGGATGGTTTGGAAAATCAAAGACCTTTCAGCACACCTGTAAGACATTTTTGGAATATCATCAAGAGGCACAAAGATAAGCTACTACATTATAAGCAACAATATTGGAAAGAGAGGTGCACCATTAGATGGGTCAATTTTGGGGATGAAAATAACAAGTTTTTTCATGCGATGACAGCTCAACAGTATAGAAGAAATACTATTACCCAGCTTCAGACTAATGATGCTCATGTTGTCACCAGTCACCATGACAAAGCTGCTATTCTTTGGAACACTTATAAGGACAGGATGGGAGTCTCAACGTCACCCATAATGCATTTTGAGCTTGCTGCTCTTATTCCTCAAATAGATGGTATTTGTTATGAATAGCGTTTGTATTCATCATGAAGCCAATGGACCAATATATATACACAAAGTACAGGAGGTGAATATGCAAATAACCCCTCATAACAATAGGGAATAACACACTATACATATATCTCTAACACCCCCCTCAAACTCATGGTGGATCAACAACACTGAGTTTGGAGAGGTAGAAGCCATGCTGTGCTCGAGTCTGGGCTTTCGTGAAGAAATCTGCTATCTAAAGCTCTGAAGGCATATACTGAAGAGCAATCACCTGATCATGCACACAAAACCTTATGAAGGAAGCATCAACACCAATATGCTTGGTGAGCTCATACTTCACAGGGTCACGGGCACATCTTGATAGCTTTGTCTGTCGACAAGAGAGGAGTCGGTGTAGTGACTGAAACACCAAAATCCTCAAGTAACCACCGTAGCCAAATAATCTCTGCTGTCAAGAGAGCCATAGCTCGCAACTCAGCCTCTGCACTCGAACGGGACACTACAGTCTGTTTCTTCGTCTCCAGGCAATGGGAGAACCACCAAGAAAAACACAGTAAGCAGAGATAGACCGGCGATTAGAGGGATCGCTGGCCCAAGTAGCATCCGAATAAGCTTGAAGCTGTAATGAGCTGGAGTGTGGAAAGAAGAGACGGCGAGAGAAAGTCCCACGAAGGTATCGCAGAACTCGAAGAAGGTGGCTGTAGTGGACCTGAGTGGGAGCAGAGACGAACTGACTCAGAATGTGGACTGGATAAGTGATATCCGGACGAGTAATGACAAGGTAGACAAGACTCCCAACAAGATGACGATAGCGATTCGGATCAAAAGAGGCTCGCCATCGGGGTCGAGGTGAACATTGAGCTCCATGGGAGTCTCAACGATATCTTGTCGATGAGAGAGGCGCGATCAAGAAGATCTGAATATACTTCTCTTGGGACATAAAGAAACCATCCGGAGTGGAAGTAACCTCAATCCCAAGGAAGTAACGAAGAGGACCAAGATCCGACATAAGGGCGCTCACTAAGACGAGCCTTGACAAAGGCAATGTACTCGAGAATCATCTCCAAGAATGATCATATCATCAACATACAGAAGAAGAAGAGTCCGACCAAGAGACGAAGTGTGGACAAATAGTGCAGGATCATGATCACTAGCTGAAAAGCCAGCAGCAGTGACCACAGAGGAGAAGCGCTCAAACCAAGCACGAGGGGCTTGCTTAAGTCCATAGAGAGAGCGACGAAAGCGACAGACCATGCCCTCAGGAACAGAATACCCAGGTGACGGATGCATGTAGACCTCTTCACGCAACTCGCCATTAAGAAACAGACCAATGGCGAACATACGCCACCGAAAGAAGAGTGCAGACAGTGGTCATGTGGGCCACAGGAGCAAAAGTCTCGTCGTAGTCACGACCATGCTCTTGCTGGAAGCCACGAGCAATAAGACGTGCCTTATAGCGCTCAAGAGAGCCATTAGAGCAAATCTTAATCTTATAGACCCACTTACACATGATGGGACGAGAGTAAGATAGAAAAGGAACAAGATCCCAAGTACCAGTACGCTCGAGGGCAGCAATCTCCTCGGCCATGGCATGTTGTCACTCAGGGTGAGTAATAGCATCCCGGTAGGAGACAAGCTCATGAGTAGCTGCACCAGCAAAAGCAAAAGCAGGCGGGGGCGAATCGTGGCGATCGCGGAGGCGTGGCGAGAAGATGACCCATCGGGGAAGATGGAGCATCGGGAGAAGATAGAACATCGAGGAGAAGATGGCTTATCTAGAAGATCCTCAATCGAGGTCGGCGAGTGTAGAAGAGAGGGAAAAAGTCTTGTAGTGAGAGGAGCACGAGGAGCCGCAGGAGAGGCAAGCGGGCGATCTTGGCGGAGAGGCCACAGGAGGAATATGTGGAGACTCAGTGGGATGGGTGGACGAGGGCAAGACAGATATAAGTGTATCTGGAAAGGTAAAAAAAGACAGAGACTCTACAGAGGAAGTCGAAGGAGAGACAGGACGTGGGTAGAAAGGACGAGACTCATTGAAAGTCACATCCCGAGAAATCCGCATCCGTCGACCAACAGGATCCCAACACCGATAGCCCTTGTGCTCGGCACTGTATCCTAGAAAGACACACTCAACAGACTGAGCAGTCAGTTTGGTGCATTTTCGAGGGGCGAGGAGAACATAGCAAACGCAGCCAAACAGACGAAGGGCAGAGTAGTCAGGAAGAAGATCACAAAGATGCTCAACAGGATCGCACTCGAAGAAGCGTAAGAATTTGGATGTTGACGAGATAGGTGGCAGTGGAAATAGCCTTGGCCCCAAAGTGAGGTGGAGTAGAGGCGGCAATCATCAGTGCACGAGTCGTCTCAAGGAGGTGACGATGCTTGCGCTCAGCGACACCATTCTGAGCATGAGCACCAGGACAAGAGAACTGAGCGAGAGTGCCCTACTCAGCAAGGAAGTTGCGCAGGTAATGAGAGAGGTACTCGCCAGCAGAATCAGCACGAAAGACACGAATAGGAGTGGAGAACCGTGTGCGAATCATAGTGGCAAATTGTTTATAGATAGACAAGGCCTCACTACGAGAAGATATAAAATATATCCAAGTGTGGTGAGAGAAATCATCTATAAATATGATATAATATCAATGACCCCCTTTCGAAACGAAGGGACCCGGACCCCAAACATCTGAATGAACAAGATCAAAAGGACGTTGAGACACTGACACACTATGAGGATGAGGAAGCTGAATCTATTTACCTAACTTACAACCCTGAAAATCTAAAGACACGTCTCCTGAGACAGACCCCAAAAGGCCACGACAAACTAAAGACGACAGACGAGATCCACACAGATGACCAAGACGGTGAGCTGGTAGACGGAGTGGCAAAAGCGGAGAGACTGGTGGCGACGGTGGAAGCGGAAGGAAGGTGAAGCCAGTCAAGCTCTCAGAGACGCTGTGAGTCACAGCGCCGAGGGCCAGAACCAACTAGAGCTCCTATGTGGCGGTTCTGAACACAACAAGAGTCAGAGTCGAGAATGACCTAACAACCAAGGTCAGTAATCTACCCAGTAGAAAGAAGCTGCATGGTAAGGCGAGGAACATGAGCAACAGAAGGAACATGAAAAGATGAGTTGCTAAGAGGTCCTCGACTGAGAGACGAAAAGAGAGGTACCATCGTGATAAGAACAACGAGGAGAATGAAGAGGTGTAATGAAAGGCAGAGTGGAAGAATCGAAGTCATGTGAAAAGATGCTCGAATCAAGAATCCACGGGAGGTGCTCGATTGTGGAGGTGGTGGTTCGCAGCGTGCAGAAGAGTCGATGCGAGAACCAGTGAGAACTGCCGAGGAGAACTGAAGTGGCAAACAGGCGTCGAAGTCTGGCTATCTCCTACTCAGTGAGAGAAACTGCTGAAGGAGTCGATGCAGACGTCGATGTAGAAGCACCAGTGCTAGTGCTAGTAGAAGAACGGCGTGAAAGATGCCGCTGCTTCTTATAGCACTAGGACTCAATGTAGCCAATCTTGTCACAGTAGGAGCAGTGAGAATGGCCACCGCCAGATGGAGGGTGGCCACCGCCACCTATGGCAGCCGCTGGAAGAGGCAGTGTGCTGAAGTGTGGAGCAGTCGATGTAGCAGGTGGACAAGCGACGATCACGGAGGGGAGTGGCACAAGACCAGCACCACTCAGGCGAACGGAAGCCATCGGTAGGCGACGCTGGATGGCACGGCGACGAAGGCAACGAAGTCTAACAGGCGGCGCTAGATGGCGCGGTGGTTAGATCGACGTTTTTTTCTTCCTCTTCTTTTTTTCGAGCGGTGGCCGTTTGAGTTAAACTTCGACCCCTGGCAAAAGCTCGCGAAGAAGACGGGAAACTAGAGTTCCCCTGGCGTGATGGCGGCACGCGCGGCGGCAACTCTAGTGTAGGCAGATGGTAGGGAGGTGGCGGTGCGGCAGACCGGATCGACGGTGGCGCGTGCGGGCTTCTCGAGCTGCGACGGTGCGAGCGGAAGAGGCGACGGGTGCTTGCGTCATCCCGAGCGGAGGCGCTCGAGTGGGGACGCTGGGGTAGAAGGAGTCCTTAAGCCCAGGCGATGACGAAGCAGAGGCGGCGCGTCGCCTTCAAAGCAGAGGCGGTGTCGACGGAGAGGCGGCGTTGGAGCAGAGGCGCAGATCCGGAGGAGGCGAGGATCTTGCGGAGAGGCGGTGTCGCGTCGCCTTCAGAGTAGAGGCGAGGATCCCACGGTGGCGGCGGCGTCTTTGCTCCAACGTGCGATGCAGATCCAGCGTGCGGAGGATCCCGCGATGGCGGGAGGAGGCCGGCATGCGGCGCAGATTCAAATGACTTTGGAGGAGGCGACGTCGGGCTCGTCGGCCCGAGCAGAGGAGGATGCAGGGAGGCTTCAGGCACAGTGGCGACGCTGAGGACGAGGCGACGCCGAGCGATGCCGGGCGACACCAAGGCAGTGGTGGTGGAGGCGACGCCAAAGCAAGGCGCGCCGAGTCTGGGTCCGGACGACAAGCGAAGTGGCAAAGTCGGGCGGCGGGAAGGACAAACCAGCGGCGGCTCGACGAAAACAAACCCTAGGTTTGCTCTGATACCATGTTATGAATAGCGCTTGTATTCATCATGAGGCCAATGGGCCAATATATATATATACAAAGTACAGAAGGTGAATATGCAAATAACTCCTCATAACGATGGGGAATAACACACTATACATATATCTCTAACAATATTTACTCTCTCTAGGAGCCTTTTTCTATTAAAGAGATCGACCATATAATTTCCACCTTGCCTTTAGATAAAGCTCCTAGTCCACTCATGATGATATGCTGCTTGTGCCTAACCCTAGTCGCCCCTACCACTGCTGGACGTCGCGTCCTCCCTGCCCAGTGCCACCTCCACCTGCTGCATGCTCCTCCCTATGCTGCTTGCATGCTACTAGATAAATCTTGCTTCCTTGCTTTGCACTTGTTCTTGAGTGTTGCAATATATATATATATATATATATATATATATATATATATATATATATATAGAGAGAGAGAGAGAGAGAGAGAGAGAGAGAGAGAGAGAGGTTTCTACTGCTGGAGGGTGTGCTGCCAGGAGGAAAACTAGCAAAGGAGAGCCATGGAGAAGGAATGAGGAAAGGAGAGGAAGGAAAGAAGGGAAGAAGAGAAGGGTCGCGCGGGATTTCATGATAGAAATCTTGTTCTTCAAGGGTAATGATTTGAAAACCTCTAGATGGCCCTATATTAGTCGCTTCTCATTTGGTAGATCGTTTGGGTAATGGGAAGAGTTGATTTCAGTATGCCATAGTTCATCGAGTTTCAATGTAGAACCTTGCAGAGGCAATTATAGGTATTTAGCCTCTGATTCAAGGTTTTATCCAATTATAAAAGATGTAGATAATTTCTTTATATTTCCGAAAAGGTCTAAGTTACTATATTCAGAGTAGCGAGCGAAAAGTTACAACCTTGGGAACATTGCTGTCTAGAATTTAGGCATCGTTGGCAGAGATCGTGTAGATGAGCTATTTTCACCTAGTAAATGAAAGAATTAAAATACAGTGATAACTTGAATAAGCTAGAAAATTTTGAGTAGTTTCTAGAACTAGTATCGTTCATATCTTTTCAAGTTTCAAAATTAAAGATACGAAATTGTGAAGCGGGCTGTCCTGACAGATTTTGGGATAGTGTTCGGGGAAGGAAACAGGGGAGAAAATGGTAGAATCAGAAGTTCGTCATAACTAGTAAGTTGTAGAAAATTTCGTGGGGATTCTAGGAAGTATTGGTTTGATAGATTTGGAGTTATGGTGAATAAATAAGAGTATTTTTGCTACTAGGACAGCAAGTAGTACGTCCGACAGAATTGGGTTAATTGTGTCATCATGGCGTAGACATGCAAGGGCGATTAGTGTATTATGTTGGTACTATGATGATGTAGTTTTGGGATTGTTTTGACTTGTTTGTTTAGGTAGTGTGGCCTCTAGCACTACTACAGAAAAGGTCTCCACAGACAGTTCAAAAACATCATCACAGATAGTTTCGTGAGCCATGTGAGTTTATGGGTCAGTGATGACATAAGTTCATCACAGACGGGTTTTGAACCTTCTGTGATGTATACTATTACAGACGGTTATTAACTCAGAACCGTTTGTGATAGTTGCCTACCACAGACGGTTTTTAGATGGAACCATCTGTGATGGCTAATGTATCACAGACGGTTTGTAGATGGAACCATCTATGATGGCTATGTATCACAGACGGTTTTGTAGATGGAACCATCTGTGATAGCTGATCTCTATAAAGCCTCCAAGCAGTGGCTACTTGTGCCTTTAAAACCGGCTTCATATATTAGATAGCAGCCACGAGCAACTTCATCGAGCCTGCAAGTTCAAGAAGCATGGTTGCCAAGAGACCGCGTGGACATACAATTACCTGGATGTCGTCGATAGGTAATTGGACTTGACATCAAGGAATGATTGGTTACTAATACATAAAGCCACTTCCCAGTCGGAGTACCTGCACATCCATGCCACTTTCTAAACATGGTGTGGACGCGCAGGTACTTCGATTGGGAAGTGGCTTCATGTATCATCAACCAACTATTTCTTGATGTCAAGTCCAATTACCTATCGACGACATCCAGGTAATTGGATGTCCACGCGCTCTCCTAGCAACCATTCTTCTTGAACTTGCAGGCTCGATGAGGTTGCCCATGGCTGCTGTCTCATCCTCCTCACACCCCCTCAAGTAGTAAAGTGATGGGGTATATATATATATATATATATATATATATATATATATATATATATATATATATATATATATATATATATATATATATATATATATATATATATATATATATATATATATATATATATATATATATATATATAAAGATTTTAAAGGCACAAGCTTAAATCGCTTGTAGACTTTATAGAGAAGAGATCATGAATGAAATGGTAGGGCGTGCACAGGATGCAAGGGAGGAGAACTTGACCAACATAAATACGGTTACACAGACAAAGGTGAAATAAATGGCGAGAGACAGGTGAAGAGGTGTTGTAGTAGTTTTTGACTCATTTGGTCTTGTTTTGGAATAGAATACACACCAATTAATAAATAATTGATGATCAGAGGCACAAGCTAGGTAAAAATTCCATAAATTTGTTTGTTAAATGCAGCTTTACAAATTAGCCTAACCTTTACAATTCTAAAAAGTTAATTGTAGCATTCAAAAACAGAATACCATATAGGAACATACCATAAGATTAGTTACAAATTAGCATATTGTTTGAGATACAATGTAGCAAAAGGCTAGGGCTCTGATTTGTCCCGGTAGTTGGGATGGTTTTTGAAAAAATAAATAAATATATCTATACATATCTACCCTACTTTAGTATATTCTAACAGTAAGGCTCTCCTTTACTATTTTCCCTTCTAAAAAGCAATCCAAAACTGTCGCCAATGAAATTAGGAGGTCAGCAGAACTGCATCAGTACCTAAACTGGTAAATGTCTCATGTATGTTTCAAAGAGGCACATATCTTACTTGGGTCTAGCTAACATTATTGGGCCTATGGTAGATGTGCAGAACTCCATCAAAGTACCATATAAGATGTTCACCTGGTTGAAGAAATCAACAGGTACGAACAAGCAAAAAATAAGGCATTAGTACATGAAACACTTACATGGTGTTATTTATCCTAAGAATAGATGGTGATTATAGACTTACTATTAACAGACAACCATTTGTTAAGATCCTCTACAAGAGGCAACCAAATTGCCTCCCTCAGATTGCCACTTCTTAAGGTTGCATCAATGTGTTTTTTCAGCAGCACACGCTGCATCATACATATCGAAAACAAAAAATGTCTTTAGGAATATACCAGCAGTCACACCCGAACACAACCCCATTCCCCACTTCCAGATCCATCCATCCATCTAGCCAGCCAGCAGTCACAGAGGGCAAGACAGCAAGGCTAAGGGTGTCCAAACCGACCATCAACCGACAAGTTAGCCCACATTGCAACTCGGTTCACATGAATACCAACAGCACAAACCAATAGATCTGTCTTACCTTGATCGACATCGCCGGTGTCAGTGGTGAGGTAGCCGAGGCTGAGGTTGGTGGAGCTAGAGGTAGCCGGGGGAGGTTGGTGAGGTAGTCGAGGTTGCGCACACCGGAGGGAGGAGGAAGAGGGCCGGGAAGGCAGCGTCACCGTAGTTGTGGCACACTGGTGACACTGCACAAGACACTCTTATCGTACGAGTGTCTTGTGTAGCGAACCGTGGTGTCACAACCGTCGGCGACGGGAAGAAGGGCAGCATCGGCGACGGGGTCACTCGGATGGGGAGGGGAACGGATGAGAGTAAGGGAGCTGGGGAGTGACGAGTTAGAGCGCAAACCCTAGTGTGCTCCTACTAATAAAGAGACTTATCATAGACGGTTCTATTATAGAACTGTTAGTTATACTTATCACAGACGGTTCTATGATAGAACCGTCAGTGATATGGTCTCATATCACGAGCGGTTCGCGATAGAACCGTCGGTGATATGGTCTCATATCAGCAGCGGTTCTATCGCGAACCGCTCTGTGATATGAGACCATATCACTAACGGTTCCATAATAGAACCGTCTGTGATATAGTTGTTTTGAGCATATTAATTATCATGTATACATTTATATGACATGAAAAAAATTACATGTTTATATGCCAATTTTGTCATTTAAATACTGTTGAAAATTTGCAGACGGATATTTGTTCCACTAAACCGTCTGTACATGATATATAGTTCAACTATAATATAGTAACTGCACCTCCAGACTAGATTTTTTTTTCATTTTGGAATTTACATATGGCCAAATAGCGTGGCCAGTCGCTTCTTACAAAGATTAAAAAAAGTAGAAACCTAAATAAACAAAATTTTTGTAGTGGCGGAGGTGGGCTGCTATCTTCGTCTTCAAAACTTCGTAGGCGGCGGTGTCGGCATCGGACGGTTCGTGATCATCAGCGAACGAAGCCCGAAATGCGTCTACCCGCTGACGCGCTCGTTCGAGTGTCTCCCGAAGACCCTCGGACTATTGAATCAAGAAGAATTGAGCCCATAGGCTCTCTTCCCTTACTTGAGGGGTCTCGGTATGGTCGATTCGGTCACCCGCCGTCTCGATTAAGCAGCCTAAGTGATGGCAAGCCTCCTGGAGACGTGCAACGTCGTTGTAGAGGACCACGTCGATGACGCGGTACACTCGCCGGAAGTGGGAGATCACCCGGAAGACACGGCAGAGGAGGATATCAAGACGGCAGAAGGTGGCCGTCGCCTACTCCGGCAAATCCTCGGGCAGAGGAGTGAGGACACTGTTGAAATTACAGTGTCCTTCCGCGGCATCCGCCAACGTACGGCTGGAGAGGTGCTTGTACAGCATGGCCAGGAAGGCCATCAATGCCAGCGACAAGGAAATAGAAGAGGGAGCCATTTCTACTTTAGATGTATATATATTGTAGAGTTATATGTGGGGATGATCTTCGATGGCGGATGATCCTTTTTATAAAACAAGGAATAAATTCGGCGCGTGAGATGAAGAGACGCATCAGGGAGCTAAAGCGGCAATGATGCGACGAAGAGACTTGTCGGCGGCAAATGACGAAGAAACTCAACAGCGGCGACGAAACTCACGGGAGCTATGGCGATATTATGATGAGCGGTTTGTGTTAAGAATGCGTGAAGTATCACGGATGGTTGTTTGTTGAAAACTATCTGTGATATTTCAAAATACCACAGACGGTTATTTTTAAGAACCGTCTATGATACTTCACAGACGGTTTTCATCATGAACCGTCTGTGATATTAACTCTTCACAAACGGTTTTTTGCCCAGCCAGTAACACAGACGATCTCTAAACCAAAACTGTCTATGATTGCATGTAATACTGACAGTTTTGGTCAACCATCTGTGATGAGGCGTCCAGTATTAGCCTTTTTGTAGTAGTGTAGTGCAATCCCACTGACTCGCTATCTGGCTCCAAGGGGATAAAGAAGCAAGTACATGGTAGAGTAGTGAACTACGGGTTGTTCGCCATTATTATTGATATTACTTATCATGCTATTTATTATGCTTTCGTTAAGCTTATTCTTATACATGATATTGTTGACATTGGGTGAATGAGATTATGATATGGAGTTAATGAGAATGAGATATTAAGTTAATGAATACTTAAACGATGTTGCATCATTTACATTCATTACGATAAGAGTGCATGAGCCAGGTCGGTGAGAAAGTCATATAATTATTCCGATGAGATCGATGAGAAATACACATGACTAGTCCAGAGTACTCTAGATAAAGTCTTACATTTGTAGGGACTAGTTAAAGTGCTACAATGTAGGAATCCCATCCTAATGAAGATGGGGGAAGGGTGTGTCATCGACGGGTGAACACTCTGTTATACCGGTATCAACTGATGAGATACATATGAGCATGAGCATGATGGTGCATTCGCATATATAAGTAAATGGGTTAATTCCTTATATGCCACCGAAAGTTTGCCTCATCCCTTATATGCCACTCATTGTGTCATTGAAATGTGGGCCCTGACCCCACATGTCAATGACACAATCAGAGATTTGGCCAAAATTTCAGTGGCATATAAGGAATTAATCCTAAGTAAATTGTTAAATTGTGCAAATTTACCTATATGGAATATGACTTGTTATTTGAGTATCAGAATGGCATTAAATAGATAGATGATGATCATAACCTTGATTATGGTTGATAAACTGTTGTTTATGACTTTATTATGTATTTGCCGAGTCTTGGACCCACTCTTGCTTTATTGTTATTTTTAGGTAATCGTTGATGACTTTTCACTTGGGAAGGACTAGCGCACTTGGAACCACAAACCCACACTTAATTACTTGATTAATTGGACAGGAGAACCTTTATTATAGAGTGATGAAATGTATTTAGGACTTGTTAGTTTTGAATGGCCTTAGATGATAGGTTGGAGTTGAATATTCATTCAATAGACTTTATTCGATTGGTTTTGCGTTGTTCTTAGATTATTATCTTGCTATGCTTGCTAGAGATTAATTATCTATGATTGTTATATCATTATACTTGTTTTAATGTGACTCGTTGACAGGTTTTATCGTTGGGACGCTTAATGTAATTTATTGTAAAATGGTGTTAAAATTGATAGTTAGTGTAGTTAGTAGCATTTTAGGCTCCATGTTGGGCCAGGGTGTTACACTTATATATGGGGCAACAATTTTTGCACATAGTAGAAATATTACAAGCTGGTTTTTCTCTAGCGGGATACACTTAAAACTTTTAGTTGGATTTGAAAAAGTAAGTGTGTGTCTAAACTTAAAGTGTTTGCATGGATGCTCTTATCTGATCGCCTGAACACTAAAACAATGCTTCTACGACGTCGATGCCCCATTCAAGGAGATACTACTTGCATTCTTTGCGCCAACAATATAGATGAAACTATCTCCCACTTGTTCTTTGAATGGCCTTTTAGCAAGCGCTGTTGGAATTATCTTGGAATACAATGGAATATATCACCTAGCATTTTGCAAAGACTTTAGGAAGCTCGATTCACATATTAGTTTTCATTTTTAATGGAAGTATTCATTTTATCATCATGGTAGATTTGGAAACACAACGTAATGGTAATTTTTTTAGGATATGATACCAAGATTTGTGGCTTGGAAAGCTTTATTCAAACAAGATGCCACTCTTTCTTTGTATGCATAGAATGAAGGATTCTCTTAAAGAACATTTAGTTTCATGGTTAGATTCTCTTACTAATGATTGAACATCATCACCAATTACCAAGTTTTAACCATTAAAATACTACTTATGCCTCGAAGTTGGAATCACCCAGAAACACAGCTTCATGATGCCGAACTTTACCTCTGTTGAGATAACTAACCGTTCTCAGAATCATACTTTGTTGAGTTTACCCAATTTTACCCATAAGATATCTCAGAATCATACTGTCAGACCAATAAGTACACAACATGATAGTGTGTGACGGAGTTGAGATAACTAACCGTTCTACCACTTCCACTAATTCTACTCCACCCGGTAGAGCCCATAATCTACGACAAACAATATCACCGACTGGCGCAGGGGCGTGAGCTGGGCTAGGGCACTGCCTGAGGCCCAAGAAGGACGGGTGGTGGGCTGGCTTGGTATGGGTTTAGCGAGAAGCAAGCCAAGTATTGCAAGGTAGGCAAGTGAAGAGCAGCTGGGCCAAGCAGGAGATAAAGGAGGGGACTTGAGCTGGATTTGGCCCAAGGGATTTTTAATGATTATTAGGATTTTATGGGATATTTAGGAATGGAAGGGAAAAAGAAGAAGGTCCAGGGAAAGAAAGAGATGGTAAAGGAGGGAATGGCCGAATTGGACCCATGACAGGGAAAGGGAAACGAACTTCCAGCACAAAAGGAACTCGAATAGAGAAGGGAAAACTCTAAGAACTCAGAAAAAAAACATGTCTAACAACTTGAAAGCACTCAAAAGATTTTGCGAAAAAAATTATGTAAATTATGGAAATTTTGGGACGTCACAACATTGCAGACTCCAACTGGAAAATAAAAATCAAAGTAGGAGCCATTCTTAAGGAATTACCACATGAAGGCAATCAAACATGGGGAGAGTAAGAGAGCGTGAGGATGGGGGATTGGGGCTCGGGATTATTTCGTTTGCCTCCATATCCAATTTCTTTATTATCTGAAGAAAAAAAGATCCAAGTTCTTTATATATGGCTTGGAGCTGAGCAGAAGTGCAGAGCTCATCGGACATAGTTACCTGATGATGTAAAAAGTTTCTATTACCTGTAGGAAAATACTACCCAAGTCACAACAAGTGACATTTTGAACATTGCAACAATCTTCAATTAAAAATGCAAGTTTGATTACCAATTTGCATATAATCTTCTGTCTCTCCTATATTGTTGACTACTAAAGAAGACTCCATAATAATTCACATCATCAATAAATTAATGGCCATTTGATCAAGCCATGGCTAAACGGAGAGCGTCTGATTAGAAGTTGCTTTCTAATACAAAATCAGCAGTTATTGCACTACTGCCATTAATTAATTGATTTGTGTATATCTTCAAATGGAATGGCATAATTTGGTAAATGGAAAGGCATAATTTGTATTTACTAATCATCACATTTGTTAAAGTTCAGAAAGGTGAAATTGCCACATGAGAAAATTAACCACCACTAATAGCCTTCTTTCTTCCATATTCCCGCCCAATCTACACGCCATAGCAATATATAGTCCCTCCCTTGATTCCTGGAAGTCCATTGCGGTCACTCAGTGATGAGGACATTAACCCTCCGGATACGACCACTACTCCATGTACCAAGCAAGAGTTTAAGCTGGACACGTTCTGGAATCCAATTCGGTCTCCGGAGATAGCACCGACTTCAAATGTACATAACTTTCACATACGGAGTCTATTTGAGGTCCACGAGTACTTGATGGAAAGCTTATCTCGTTCCCTTTCCAACAGATCTAGCCTTACCTCCAAATTCCTTTTGTGCACGCCGCAATCACTAGAAGAAGGTGCTGCGTCATCTGTTTACGCCAAATTAGACCTTGTAATGCTCATGCCCAAGGGGAAAACGCCCCCTTTCTTGGCTCGTACTATTCACGGACATACTGCTTATATGAACAGTACCATAAATAGTACCATCCCCTTATTTCTTAGTTATGTGTGGCTCCCCCTTCCTTATTTAAGGAGGCCGCACCCTTCTAGTTTCCTTGGATTTTGTTTAGTTAAAAGTTAGCTTCACTGCAACTTCGTATATTGGTTTGTGTTGATTAGACCAACTATAATACCGCTATAGAATCCCAACTTTATCAAATATTTCAATCCTATTTGTAATTTCAGATTACTTATTATCTTGTTCTTGCGTGTTCTTCGGTTGCATGCAGGAATAGACCCTCATGGTCAGGTCAACCGTGTTCTTGACACAGTTGATAACGACTCGGAGTATGGTTTAGCTATTGCTTGGTATTCTGGTTGTGATCGGTTAGAAGCCTGCATTGTCAAAGTCGTTCTCCTCCAAATCGAAGTTATCATCCTATCGGAAGATCGGGACCCAACTTTCTCATCAAGTGGTATCAGAGCGAAAGTTGACCGGTAGAAATTATTGTATCCCTAGATTTGTTTCGGTTTTTAATACCTATAGTCCAGAAAAATTTTCCCTACAAAAAGAATTAATCTCCGCTGTCCAAACCTCATTGTGCCTTTCAATCTATTAGTTTTGGTTTGCTAAATTGAATTTGTGTCTGTTTTAGTTTTGTCTAGTTGCTGATCATATCTTTGGTCCTATAAAAAAAAGTGAAACCCTAGCTGATCCGTCACGTCCTAAACACAAAAATAAGCTCCAAAAGAAATTTCCCACATCCAAATCCATCTAGAACACCCTAAACCCTAATTTCCAATTTCTGCCAGAAGACCTCCTTTTCTGTCACCACCACAAAATCGCCACAATTTTTGATTTCGTGATCATTTTCAAGTGAAACCACCTCCATTAGATCAGAAATTTCATTATCCAGTTGCTTGTAAAATTTCACCTCAATCCAGAAAGGCAGTCAAAATTTATATGCGGTGAAAGTTGACCCAGTTTTTTTTATTTGAATCTGAAACTGTCTGCACTTGTGATTTTTGTGCTCTTTTTCAGTCGGTATTCAGAAAGTGGCCCCAAAAGAAAAATTGTTGAAAAAGTTATCAAGAAACGGAGGAAAAAAGAATCATTGAAAAATAGGCATCTGACAAAACGTTACGGCCTGAATACTGACATACTGTCGAGTGGTCAGAAAACCACAGTTTTTAGTGTTGGGTCAATACTTGTGCTTTTTCACTCCAATTACATTCTATTGAATTATCTTGTGTCTACCACTCCTATACATTGTTCCACTCCTATACATTGTTATACACTTTTTTTAGCCTTCATCCATCCTTGGTTGATCAACAACATAGGCTAAGTGCTAGTTACGAACTATAATTCAATTATGTGTAATTTCTGAAATTAACCGATTGTTCTCCTTGCTACCTAATATTAAGGGCGGCATATCAGGTGCACATAGACACATCTATGCACATATGGACATAGCCAATCCTGTCCATCGATCGCGAAACGAGCGGCGAGCGAACGAGCGCGACCGAGCGAGGCGATTTTGCGTTCTCGCCCCGCACGAGACCTTCTTTCTTCTTTCTTCAGCTGGCGAGCTCCCCTCATTCCCCAATCCCCACTCCGCTCGCTCATGCTCACCGGCTTGCCCACTCCGCTCGCTCGTGCTCGCCGGCCGCAGCTTGGAGCGCCACCATGTGCTTCCGGCTGGCTTGCGTCGGCCAACGCCCCATCCTCATCGCCGACTCCTCCGACCAAGCCTTCCTTAGTGCGGTCGCGGCGCATATCGCTTGTCGTCTTTGTCTGCGCATGGGCCTTTCCGCCTCCATGGCGAGGTTCGCCGACGCCATCAAGGCCAGTGCTGGCTGGCGCCAGCCGTCGACCTCCCCTCCTCCCGAGCCCCAATCCCTCGCTGCTGTGCGCCGCCCCGCCCACTTCACCCCATTCACCCGTCCTCTCGATTCGGCCTGAGTTGTAGCCTCCTGTGTCACCCCGCCGTCGACTTCACCCCCATTCGCCTGCGCCCTACGTCGCCCCCTCCACTGGCTAGCGTCGAGTTCCCCATGTAAGCGTTCATTCATCTCATAATGGTTTTTGTAGTTCACAATTGAAATGATGTTGTGGATTGTTTTGATGTCAAGCATCAGGAATGCATTGCAAAATGGGCAAAATGCACTAGGAATCTGATGCCCTTGGTTTTGATGTGTCTGTAAGCAAGCATTAGTAATACATTACAAAATAGGCAAAATTCACTTCACTTGTGCTTCCTCTTATCACATACTAACTCAAAAAGTGTGTGTGTTTTCAATGGGCAGGCATACAAGATGACTGCAATCCTATAATCTGATTGTAGTACCGAAGTCAAGTGACCTGCTGTCAAGTGATCTGCTGTCAAGTGATCTGCTGTCTGAATTGTTGTAATGAATCTGCTGTAATGAACCTGCTGTCAAGTGATCTTCTGTCTGAGTTGTTGTAATGAATCTGCTGTAATGAACCTGCTGTTATGTCTGAATTCTGTAATGAATTGTGGCCTGAATTGATGTCTGAATTGATGTGTATATGCTGTCCAAAATGCTATCTGAATTGTTGCCTTAATTGTTGTCTGGATTGTGGCCTGAATTGATCTGAATCGTTGAATGGGCCTTGGATGGGTTTTGTCCAGCCTCTGTTTCTATAAATAGACTTTTACATCCTGATCTAATTAATATAAATGGCAATCCAGGTGAAATAAGGTGTTGATTGAATGAGGTGTTGATTGAATGAGATGGACAATTGAGTGTTTGAATACACTGAGCACAATGTTCATGGAAGTGTTCATGTATCACTTGTTTGTGGATTGACTGTCTTTCTGGCATTGAAAAATAATGTATGATTTATGTTGTGTATGCCCTGAATGTTTGGTCAATGCTCAATGGAAAGCTGGACATTCGGATATAGTTCTTCAGGCTAACTTTGGTCTGAGCTCCCTAGATAGGTTGCTTATGGTGTTTACCTTATGAAGCTTAAAATTCGGCAATACTTTTGCACATGAATAAATTGTAGCTTCATGAGAAAGTTTATGCTGCATACAATGATGCGATTCAATGCAAAATTGGTTTGTAGAGAATTACTTTTTAGTAGATGAGCTGAATTTATGAGATTAAACTCATTTCTAAGTAAAATTGTGGTTAATACTTATCACTCAACATGTTATTGTAGCTTTGCGATGTAAACCATCGATAGCAGAAATATTTTCCTGTTGCTTCAGTAAGCCCTTGATTTTCTTCTTTCAAATGAAAAGGGAAAAAATGTTAACACTTTTAGATTTTTAGTTTAATTCTTTCTCTTGATCAGATCATGACAAAACTCATCATCCTTATTCGTGGGCAATATGCAACAAGTTACAAACTACAACCAAACAATCAATGCCATCTATAAATCACATTCATGGATCATCCAAAATATTAATTCAGAAATAGTTCCTCAATCATTATTTATACATGGATCATGCAATACACAACATAATTCATTCCCATCCATTACCATGTTGTACAACAAGTGAAAATAGAAATGTTAAACTGAAATTTTACAATTGTTAAACTCAAAAATTCCAAATGTCAAGCTGATGCACTCGATCATTGTTGTAATTTGTGATGCCAACATCGAAGAGGCTTTGAATGCCCTCAAATCTGGTTCTCATATTTGCTTTGTAGGGTCTCCAAGGTGGCTAAGCAGTCCAGATGGTTCCATTTTGCTTCTTCAAGTTTGTTTGGATGCCTACATTTCTGAATTCATGTACCTACACAAAACCATGCATTGCTCAATCACAAAATCAACACTCAATTCAACAATCAAATTCAGACAACGGAATACAATGTTCAGACAACGAAATCACAATGTCGATCAGGAATAAGCTTACACATTTCAAGTTCAGACAATGAAATACCACATTTCTGAATCAACATTATCAATTACCTAGAGGCATTCACATATCAATTCCTCAATTCTACAACACAACCATGGCACACAAACTGCAAATGTGCCTGACATGGCTCTTCTTACCGGAACATGTATTCAGAATCTGTATTGCCATCCAAGTTAAGTCAAAGCTATCATTCAAAAGGCCAATTGGGTCTATTAGTATTTCTGGGCACAAGTTCATGGGTTGTTCTATACCCAGCAGTGTAGTAATCATTAGGATGGAACATGCTGAAGTTTTGTCCACAAACATTGAGTACATAGCTTCAAGGGATGCAACAATCACAGGAAGTTGGTGCACACTAAGCAAAAAGGGGATGTAGAGGAATTTCCAAAGAAGTTCAAATGTGCTTGAGAAATGCAGAGTACCTTGAAGAACTTCTCAAATAAATTGGTGTAAGTGCATCACGACATGCACTAAGCACCACGGTGGGGCAGGGACTCGGGCGGGCGTAGGGGGCTCACCCGTGGTCCTAGCAGCTCGGTGGCGCCTGGCTGTGGGCCCACGATCGATGGCTCGGGCGGCATTGCAGTGGGCAGCGGATCTGAGGCGGAGTAAGAGGCGCGGGGAGGCTCGCTCGCCCCCCGGGGGCTCCGTGAGCTCGGGAACAAGAGCGGCAAGACTTGGCGGCAACGCTCTGCCGTAGTGGCGACGCTATCTGAAGGCAAACCCTAGCGAATCGAGAAGATGGGCTCCTCGTTGAGGCAGGGAGGAGGAATTGCAAAATCACCGAGGGCCACGCGGCGCAGAGGAGGCGCGACGAAGGGGCGGCCTACGAGGGCGGCGAGGTAGAGGAGGTGCGGTGAAGGAGGTGCGGCGAAGGGGCCGCCTGCGGGGAACCCTAGTGATTGCGCCGGGGGGTTGTGAGCGAAAAAGCGATTATGCTGGGGTGATTCGCAAAACAGCCGGAAGTGGGAGGTGGGGGTAATCATGGCTGTTGATGATGAAATGGATGGACTGGATTTCCCGTGTCCATATGTGCACACATGTTGCCATGTCCATAGGATATGTTACCCATAACCATCGAGACTTATTTAAAGGGAGAGCACAGGGAATTTAATCCCACATGATGCTAATCTTTTAGTTTAGCAACCATCACATGCGCTCATTTATGTTAGAATCATTCGTTTAATTACATGCGACATATCCGATTATAAAATAATCTAACACAGTTGTAATCCTGTTCCTGTCCAACACTGCTCTAGGGCTTGTGATTCGGTTGCACACGAATCGTAAAAAATTTGTGCGCCTTGGGTCCATCAAGCTTCCTGGTGTGGCATGAAGGATTCTCTGGGTTTGTAACTCGACTAGTGGGGAGCAATTTGGCTCACCCACTTAATAGAATCAGGTGATCCATCCCTCAAAAACCAAATTCCCAGATGAAATTTCATTCGCAAGATCGCAACGGTGGGAATGAGCAAACAAATTAAATTCATCGACGTATTCATATTTGATGCTTCACTGCAACCAAGAATACGGAATACTACACAAGAAAACATTTCTTCCATAAGCCAATGATTAACACCACCAAAACATTACCACTGCCACTAACATCCATTTCCTAGATGGAAGCAAGCAGCAATTGTGGAAAAATATTGCGAAGTGCCGAACCCACTGACCGAGCAGAATGCAGGGAGGCATAACGCATTCGTAGTTGTTTAACTCAAGAAAAGCTGTGGGGAACCACATGACTAACTAATTGCCCACATTGCCATTGCTACGAGTCCATGACCACACCCATCAAAAGCTTCTGCTCCATCAAACCGAGCTCTGAAGATGATGGCCGTTACACATGGGGCGTTCACACTAGATCAATGTAGAGCCACCACGTACAGTGCTGGCCTAGGCAGAAGCCCACTAGCTAGTCTACATCCTTCACAATCCAGAGTGGAGAAACCATTAGTATGCTGCCACTGCCACAATACAGTCAAAGAGTGCCAAGTGCTCACTCCATTTAGTGGAGAAACCACTGTGCTGCCACAATGACACTGCTATATAAGAAGCACCAGCCATGTAGGAGTAGGCAGCAGCAGCAGCAACTGATCCACGAGTGTAAGCAACACAATTGCACAAGTGATCATCAGAGCAAAGTAAGAGAGGTTGACAATAATGAGGCCGCTCTTCCTGCTTGCCCTGGCCGTCGTGCTCGCCGCCGTCGCGCTGGGGGGCGCCGACGGTGCCGGCGAGTGCGGGAGGACCTCAGCCGACCGGGTGGCCCTGCGGCTGGCGCCGTGCATCTCGGCGGCGGACGACCCGCAGTCGACGCCGACGAGCAGCTGCTGCTCGGTGGTGCACACCATCGGGCAGAGCCCCAGCTGCCTGTGCGCCGTCATGCTGTCCAACACCGCCAGGGCCGCCGGGATCAAGCCGGAGGTCGCCATCACCATCCCCAAGCGCTGCAACATGGCCGACCGCCCCGTCGGCTACAAGTGCGGAGGTACATACCTGTATACATATGAACGAATGATCTACTAATAATGTCTTCTTGCTAGAAGATTGTGATTGATTTTCTTGCAATCCTCAGTCCAATTTCATTGATTTGACAGACTACACGCTGCCTTGACGACATCATGAGTGAGGCTGTGCTACTGATCAAGATGGATGCCGTGGGAGTCTTAGTGTTGGAATAAGCGAGCCCTGCATGTACTATTTACGCTGAGGCTCTAGTGACATCACTGGACTATGCATGTGGTGTTTGTCGAAATATGTTTCTTATGTATCGTCTGTGTTAAGTAAGAATGAACGCCTGCTTTGATTATCCTACGTACTTGAGCGAGTGATCTCAAATTAATCTCTACTTTAGACACGTCATTGAAAATAAATTGCCATCCGATTAATTGCTTGCTCTAGCTTATCAAAGCCAGCGGCGAAGCAACAATTTCTGAGACAGGGTGCATGCAAACATAAAAATGGCTAGAAAATGTTCCAATAACATAACGGTCAAATCCAAATAGCTCATGTTACATGTTCCTAATGTTGTCAACATCAAAGATCATTTAACAAAAATGGAAAATCACTCACCGATTTTCCATGCTTCAGAAATGATTTAGATACATCATAGGTCACCAACTGGTGGAAAAATAATTATCGGTCAACAAATGTGTCACAGACGGGATTGGAACGGATCAGATAATTGTGATAAGTCGCTGGATATGGCCCTGGACCCCGGCGGCGCGGTTGAGGAGCCATGGTGGTGGCTACCGCATGGCTCAGGCAGGGAAGGTGCGAACACACACACACACACACACAGAGAGAGAGAGGAGATTTACGTTTTTGGATTTTCTTCATATCCTTTCTCAACGCACCTGATCTCTTTAAATAGAGATGAGCCCCAACAAACTTGACTAACAAGAAACACAATTGAAAGAATCTAATCTCTAATCAAAACTCTAATTTAAAGAAAGAGTCTCTATTTAAGGAAACTAGAATTTGGCAGGCTTATCTCTAAGCCTCATCTCCTTGCACCGGACCTGGTTGGATGTTGATGTTGCCGGCGCCATCTCTCTTGTTACACCATGAAGATGTTAAACCACACATGACATCTCTTCCTTTCTCGATAAGCAGCTTGTTCTCGAGCTGGAAAATATGAAATAACTACTGAAATTGCACCAAATCCTCCCAAGAAGCACTTGCTGCGGAAGCTCCTTCCCATTGAACAAGAAATTGTAGTTAGCCGTGAGCAACGTGGGATTTGAGCCGTGAGCAACGCGGGATTTGAGGACCTTGGCTGGCATCAGGCATACTCTACCATGCAGGCAATGTTGGAGGGCTAGTAGGAGTAGGACCCACAAATGTCTTCAACAGGCTGACATAGAATGCATCATGAATCTTGGCATGGGCCGACAATTGTAAACGATAAGCTACCAAGTCGACATGCTGAAGCACTTTAGATGGCCCAAAATAATGAGGTCCCAGCTACCCATAGCTGGGTAGAGACAAAGATGCCACCTGTCGATGATATAGGCGGATACAAACCCATTGACCTTCAGCGAACTCCAAATCGCGATGTCCTTTGTCGTACTCCCGCTTGTAAATTTGTTGTGCCTGGAGCAATCGGTCATGGACTTCTAACAGGAAGACGTCATGGTCGTGTACGAGCTGCTCCACGGCTGGGAGACGTGTAACATCCCAAAACTTCATAATTGTAAAAATGAGGGATTTTTAAAACTTTTTATAATGTCTATTGTTGTTTGTTTGCCTACATCTTTGAGCTTTACTTAAGGACATTTTGCATCTCTTCTGCTCTCATGATTTTATCTACCATCCTGTCAATTTGCCTTTTCTTAAGTCTATCTAGTTTTCCTTCCTTCTCCCCCTGCCTCCTTTAGCTAAAATGTTGACTAGCCTAGTGTCTGATCCGACCCACTCTGCTCCTATGCATTCCCTTTCCTATCTTTCTGACCCACGGCCAGTCAAGCCCGGTGCAGCCAAGACCTTTGGCTGTAGACTAAGGTAGTTGGCTCTCTCTCTTTTTCCGGGTACCAATTGCACCAGGCAAGAGCTTAGGCATGAGGCTGTCCATCAGCCATTAATAGCCATCACATAGGATGTGACTCAACTGCCCATACCGTCCACAACCTCACCCACTCCTCCTCGTCGAATGTGCCAAGGTGCTTGCACCTATTTTGCTCCAAGCCCCATAGTGCTTTCCTTTGTCATTCCAGTGTTAGTCTCACTTCCTTTCTCTTCCAAGAGAGCTTGAGCTCTAGCCTGGCTCCAGTGCTCACCTCTGTCAAGCGCCACCATATCACCGCCTTCTCCATTGACAACCATCGGTAAGGCCACTCCCACATAGTGAGCATACACCCACACCCATGCCCTCAAAGTGGCGTTTCCTCCTAAATTAACTCTTCTCCTTAATCCACAGGAACAGCCTTGGATACTGTTTCTCTTCCCCTTCGACTAGGATGCTCTAAGACCTCCCAGAAGGATCATCTACTTGCTTCCACGGAGTGCCCTTGAAGAGCAAGGACCACTCCCCTTCCACAAGCCACTATTGCAGCACGGAGACCTCTCGCTGATGCGGTCCACTATCGAAGGCTCAACTCCGGTTAGCCCATCCTCCAGTCCCGTGCTGGTAAGTTTGTAGTGGCCAGATATTCTTCCTGGTTCGAGCAGCCTTGTTCTTTCTTCGATGTTTCTCTAGTTCTTCCTTTGTTGTTCTAATAGTTCAATCAATTGCGACAATGCTGTCGAATCTTCATATCTTTTGGTCACCCTTGTGTAATCGATCACTTCTCTTGATCGACTACGCCCGGTTAACACTCCCATGACCTCCCTCCTTGCACATACCTTCCATTTTACAAAGACCACCCACTATCGCACGACCTTCCTTTTTGTAAAGACCACCTTCTTGATCTTTTGCAAAGACCACCCTCTGGGCCTTTTTGCAAAGACCTCCCTAGGTCATGGCACCTCCACAGCCTCCCAGGCCATAGCACCTCCACGACCTCCCCTGGTTGTAACACTCTCACGACCTTCTCCTGGTCGTAACGCTCACATGACCTCCCCTAGTCGTAACTCTCATAGGACCTCCCCTGGTCCTGGTATCTCCAGGACCCCCTCTGCGTTCATCATTACCGTCGGGATCCCCTTTGCATTCATCTTGACCGTCGGGACCTCCTTTGCGTTCATCTTGACCATCGGGACCTCCTTTGCGTTCATCTTGACTGTCGAGACCTTCTTTTGTTAGGATCTAAGGGTCCAGACCTCTCTTTGTTTATACCTAATGGTCCAGACCTCTCTTCATTCAGATCTAAGGGTCCAGACCACCTTTCGTTTGGATCTAAGGGGCCAGACCTCTCTTTATTTAGATCTAACGGTCCAGACCTCTCTTCGTTTAGATCTAAGGGATCAGACCTCCTTTGTTTGGATCTAAAGGTCCAGATTTCCTTTCGTTGGATCTGAGGATCCAGACCTCCTTTTATTTAGATCTAATGGTCTAGACCTCTCTTTGTTTAGATCTAAGGGATCAGACCTCCTTTCGTTTGGATCTAAGGGTCTAGACCTCCTTTCGTTTGGATCGGAGGGTCTAGACTTTCTTTTGTTTAGATCTAATGGTCCAGACCTCTCTTCGTTTAGATTTAAGGGATCAGATCTCCCTTCGCTCGGATCTGAGGGTCCGGACCTCCCTTCATTTGGATTTGAGGGTCCAGACCTCCCTCTCGTTAGATCTCTCACTTGGTCTTCTTGCAAAGACCACCCTCGCGATCCACCTTTTGTTTAGTGCTAAGACTCTCGCGATCTCCCTTGGTCGTAGTGCTTTCGCAACCTCCCCTGGGTACAGTAATTTCAGGACCTCCCCTAGTTACAGTGATTTTAGGACCTCCCCTGGCTACAATGATTCCAGGACCACCCCAAGTCATAGTACTTCACGACCTCCCTGTCGTATCCTCCTAGAGACATAGTAGCACCTACGACCACCACATGTTCGACGACCACTGAGTTTTCAACTGTGCTGGTCTTATATTTCTAATCTACGCTTCTGCACTATTTGGAGTTCTTGGCATATTTGAAAACTATTTGAGTTGGAGTATATGCTTATTTGCCTTTCCGGTTTGTTTTGCGATTATAGAAGCCGAGGTGACTGAGGAACCGTTCATTGATCAGGATCTCAATCCGCAGCATTCTAAACAAGGTGAGTCAACACTTTGATCATATTGTACCTATTTTTTGCAAATTATGTTGTTTCAAATTAAGAAATTGCATTACTATGTTCTATCAAACTAAATTGGTCTAGGTCATAGTCAATGCCTTGACAAGTAATTATGTATAAACTTCCAACCCTTGAACTTGGACACAATCCGTTGTCACCCTAGACTTAATGGATTACATACTAGTTGATAGGTCTGTATCTAAGTGTCATGCTTAGTCTTGCGTAGATACAGTGTCATGTGGGCATTAAGTTGCCCAACCATAATCCTTAAAAACTTTGGAAAATGATTTGGACAGTAAGGCTGGGAGCCTGGCTGGTATGTTGAAGTAAATGATATTTCCAAAACAATAAAATCTGAAAAACAATTTTCGACTGGGGCGGCTGGAAAGAGTGGCTGGTGCCGGGGGCACGAGAATGTGATGGTATGTGGATGTACCGCCCTGGTCAATTAAGGACCGAATCGTGGAATGACCTCTCATGCAAAAATAGTGCAACCACAAGTCTATAATGGGTACGACCTGGCCGACTAATTTGCTCGCCTCGGCGTGGTCTCACCATCGGAGGAATGTTGCGTGGGTAAAGGGGAAAGAAGCCACAGTGAAACCACATGGCGCAAGAGAGGGCCTCCTGGAAGTGCTTGGCACCGGGCGGTGGAAACCTTAGCGGGTAGGGCTGCGTCGAGGAATGAGCATTATAAAGGCCTTGTGGTAATCTCCCATTGATTCGCATGTTTAAGGAAACGTGTGTATATATCAAGGCGATTACCTCTTGTGGGTAAAGTGTGCGAACTCTGCAGAGTTAGAAAACTATCATGATAGCCGTGCTCACGGTTAAGAGCGGTGCTGAGAACTTGCTTGATATAGTTTTTGTTTTTATAAAACCACGTGCTGGAAAAGAAAGATGGGGTGGGACCCCAGGGATTAGAGAAAGGTCTGGTCAGGGACCAGTGGTAATTACGGGAATACCTGAGCATTGAGTGGATGGAGCCACTCATTGGTATAGGAGATGGGACCTCCGCTAGTACTTTACAAATAAAAACTTATTTATGAAAATAGATTTGTTAAAAATGCTAAGTCTCAGGATCTCCTACTACTCATCTATTTCAAACTTGGCTTTGTGCAAATAAAAGAACTCTAAAGCTTCCTTTGACTAGCCCTGCATCTATACAACTGCATTGTGTGTTGGCTCGCGAGTACGATTGTGTACTCAGGCTCTGCCATTTTAATCTTTTCAGACCCAAATGATCAAGACCCTACCGATTACTTCACAGTGATCCAGGATGGTGGTGACGATAATGAAACTTAGGCCGGGACCCCTAGTCGCTTGCCTGTGGGCAAAGTGAATGGATCCATCATGATTTATTTTGCTTCCGCACCTGTTTTATATTCAGCACTCTTGACTTTTGTAAACTTCCGCCTAAGTGGCGCTTTTGTAAAACAGTTGGCCGCACGACCCGATGTTTATGTAATATATTCTGGGCTTGCACTGTTCATAACGAGTACCCTTTACATTGAGCAAAGTTTACGATCAGTTTGTTTACAAACAATAAACAGATGTCCCACGACCACCTTCGTAGAGTTTATAACTAGCTCTAGTGGGTCTAGGCCCTCCTCAGGATCTCCTATAACCACCAGGACCTCCTCATAAACTATAGGATCTCCTAGGACCTCCCTTGATCTTTCTTAGATCTCCTAGGACCTCCTCATGAACTACAGGACCTCCCTTGATCTTTCTTGGATCTCCCAAGACCTCCTCATGAACTACAAGACCTCCCTTGATCTTTCTTGGATCTCCCAAGACCTCATCATGAACTACAGGACCTCCCTTGATCTTTCTTGGATCTCCCAGGACCATCTAATGAACTACAAGACCTCTCTTGATCTTCCCGGGATCTCCCAGGACCTCCACAGGAAATACAGGACCTCCTAGGACCTCCCTTGGTTTTGTTAGGACCTCCCATGACCTCTATGACCTCCTTCGGGACTCCCAGGATCTCCCAGGACCTCCTCGGGCCTCCACAGGATCTCTTAGGACCTCCCCACAGGACCTCCTCAGGACCTCCATTGACTCTCAGGACCTCTTCAGGACCTTCTCAAGACAACTCCTGGAATAGTACTCAAAGGGATCAGTGATCAACGAAAGGATCACTCCAATACCTCTCCAAGATCACTGCAGGACCTCTTCAAGATCACCCCAATACCTCCTCTAGATCACTCAGGGACCTCCTCGGGATCACCCTTGAACCATTCTAGAACCACTTCGAGACCTCCGTAGATACCCTTTTTTCCGTCCAATATTGGTCGTAACCGTGAACCAAATTGTGTGTCAGCTTTGAGCTCCCATAGTTATGTGAGTAAATCACGACGTAACTGTGTGTGTCAGCTACTAATCCAGGGAATGACACGTTATACACAGTGGACCCCAAACTCCAAATTTGGGATCTGACAAGACGTGTGCTACCCGTCTCATATGAACGCAAAGACGGTGGTTCCCTGCCATACACCACCTTGAACGGAGAAGTGTGAAGTGGCGTTTGGAAGGAGGTGTTGTAGTAGTATTCCACCCAAGGCAACCATCGAAGCCACTGCTTTGGTCGATCTCCTATGATGCAGTGAAGGTACATGACAATGATCTTGTTAACTACCTCAGTCTGGCCATCTGATTGGGGGTGAAACGTGGTGCTGAGTGGAGCTTAACACTAGCCAAATGAAAGGCTCGGTCCAAAAAGTGCTAGTGAACACTGGATCGCGATCACTAATGATGGAAATAGGCACACCATGGAGCCGAATGATCTCACTAAAAACACCTGTGCTACCGAGTGTGCTGTGTAGGGGTGAGACAAGGGAACGGAATGAGCATACTTGGAGAAGCAGTTCACCACCATGAGAATGACTATTTTGCCGTGTACGTGAGGTGGGCCATCGATGAAATCCATAGCAACGTCAGCCCATATAGTGGATGGTACGTCCAACATTTGAAGAAGACTGACCAGATGTAACTGCTCACCCTTATTCCATTGACATGTATCACACGTGCGAACGAAATCTTGCCCCCACCAATCTAGCATTGGGTACGTGGAAATCCGCACATAATTGATGGAAAGTCTTTTGGACGCCTTCGTGGCCGTTGCCGTGGGCTACCTAGAGAAGACGAGGTGGGAGGATAGCCATGGGAGGAACGTAGACCCACATGTTGAAGGTGACCAATCCATCCACGACCCCTATGGCCATTGGTGGGTGTTGGCTATGATCGATGCATTGAGCTTCGTCATGGAAGGATCTTGGGTTAATTCTTGGCGTAGGTTGTCGAACACAGTAAACTGTGGAGAGGAGAGTGCCACAGAGGTGGAGCTCAGTGTCATGCTGGGACAGTTCGTTGGCGACCACAATGCTACGGCCCGGTTTATATTCCACTCCAAACTCATATCCCAAGAGTTTGCTAACCCATTGGTGTTGTGGAGTCATACACAATCGTTGGTCAAGCAAGAATTTTAAGCTATAATGATCAGTGCGTACCAAAAATTTACGGCCCCACAAATAAGGTCGCCAATGTTGAACCGCCTAGACGAGGCTGATGAGCTCGCGTTCGTAGGCAGCCAAGAGAGCATGTCATGGTGCAATGGGTCGGCTAAAATATGCAATGGCGCTCGTGCCCTGGTGAAGGACTGTGCCAAAGCTATGGACCGGTGCATCACACTCGACAATAAACTCTACGGTGAAGTCCGGCAGTTAAAGTACCGAGACCTGTGTCAATGTCAGGGATTTTTTCTGGCCAAAATCGGCTGAACCGGTTATGCCGGCACCCCGGTTGGATTACAAATCGGGCTCAAAAAGTTCAGCCCAGTTCGCACCATCGCACGAAGCTCGTTCCATCCTCGCTCGCACTGTCGCATGAAGCCTGGTCGATTGGCCTCCTCGCTTTGCTGCTGCTGCTCAGAGAGCCTCCAACTCCAAGCCTCACAGCCGAACACCAATCCCCAATCCATTCCCCTCTTCTTCCTCCCCAATCGTCCCCAATCTCTGCCAATCCTCCCCAATCGGCGGCAGAGGAGGCGCAATGAAGACCAAGCAACGCGGTGGATTTCTTTGGCCGCCGCCTGCTGGTGCTAGTGGACGACCTCTCCACACGGTCGATGCACTCGGTGTTCCTCCGATCCTTGAATCTGTAGCTTGAAGGCATGTTCTTTGATTTAGAGAGTCAAATGCATCCATCACATTTCAAGAACCTCATGTGATTCTCTGTTAGTTCCTTGTCTATTCTGCCGACCTTACGCCAATTTCTGATCCTGGTTGCGATTGATGGTCAGTCAGGACAAGGTCGCTCGGATCTGACTGGAGTTCTTGAAGTTGATGCCCTGAGGCATTCATAGCTCGACAGTCAATTGTTTTGGTCCTGAGAAATTGTGTTGAATGACCGAATCATGTTTTGTGCTCAAAATCTCTGTACTTCTCAGTAGCTCGGCAGTCAATTGTTTTGGTCCTGAGACTAAGAAATTGTGTTGAATGACTGAATCATGTTTTGTGCTTCTCAGTAGCTCGACAGTCATTTTGATTTATTACTTGTGAATTCTGATTTCTGTACAAAGTAGTTCTGAATTCTGATTTCTGGGCAGTTTCTGTGAGTGCCAATTTTCGACTGAATTCTGCCCGATTTTCTGAACAAATTTCGACCGAATTTTTTTCAAGATTTAAATTTCAGTTTGAATTTTTTGACTGAAAATGGCCGAAAATCGGTTCGATCGGGGTTATCGCCCCCCCCCTGTTAATTTTTTTTGGCTGGTAACCGAAACCTTGGTCAATGTCACCTTGAGTTTCTCGAATACGTTGTTTTTCGTCACGGTGCAGTGAAAAGCTTCGCAGTGAGTGAGCCGAAATCACGAATAAACTTGTGACAATAACTCAAATAAATTTACGATAATAACCCGCAAGGCCAAGAAATCCTCGGATCGCCCGCACTAATTTAGGAACCGATCAAGAAGTAACCGCACTAATCTTCGCTTGGTCCATGGTGACACCGGCCGCATACATGACCTAGATACACGACCGTGTCCTTCCCAAAAAAACACTTTGAATGTTTCAGGAAGAAATGTTGGTACTGGAGTGTTCGGAGGATGCAACGTACATGTCGGAGATGCTCAAACCATGACAGACTGTAGATGAGGATGTCGTCGAAGAAGACCAATATGAAACGCTGAAGGAAGGTGTGTAGGATGAAGTTCATTAGGGCCTGAAACGTTGTCGATGCGTAGGTGAGACCGAACGGCATAACGAGGGACTCAAAAAGTGCTTAGTGAGTGTGGAACGCCATATTTTCAATATCGGCGGGGTGCATCAAAACTTGGTGATAGCTGGAGCACAAATCTAATTTAGTTAAAAAAGGGCACCACAGAGCTCATCAAGTAATTCCTCCACAAGAGGAATCAGAAACTTGTTTTTGATTGTTCTATCATTGAGTGCACGGCAGTCCACACAAAAGCGCTAGGAACCATTCGCCTTCTTGACTAGTAATACGAGTGAAGAGAAAGTCGAAGTACTGTGGCTAATGGTCCCTTACTGAGCTCATAGAGGAGATCATCCATTAAGTCGATGCCGGTACACAATAGCAACGCTGCCGATCGAGGCTCCAACGGTAGATCGAGCCAGATCACCTTGCGTCCCTCGCGACCAAAAGCCATGGTCATACGGGAGAAGTCCCAAGTGATCAGTCTGAGAGTATCAAGCCACTAGACCCTCAAGACCACATCAAATCCTTCTAATGGCATGGCATATTAATCTAAGGTAAAGTCTTACTGTCCAATCACTACCAGAATCGTCTAATTTCCCGAGTGCTCACAAGTTTCCCGAGTGTTTTGAATAATACACTCGGGAACTTCCCGAGTGCCTCATGAAACACTCGGGGATAGAAGAAAACATTCGGGAAATTTTAATTTCCCGAGTGTCCGATCGAACACTCAGGAAACTTTGACGGGAGCAACGGGGAAAAAATGATTTCGAGTGTCGCTTAATTCTGAACACTCGGGAGCTAAAACAACAGCCGCGCCATCCCACAGCAGCGTTTCTAACTCCGTTTTCTCCCCAACCCCCCGCCTCTCCCCAATCCCCCATGCCTTGCTCTCTCCCCACGACGCCGCCGCTCCTCCCGTCCTCCGCCACCTCCCGCCTCCGCCGCCTCCATCGCCTCCTCGACTCCGCCTCACAGCTCCTCCTCCGTCGCTCCCTCCTCCACCCGTCGTCACCCCTCGTTCGCCCCGATCTTGCCGCCTAAACTCCGCCTCCCCGCCTCCCCCAGCTCGCCTCCACCAGCTCCCTCCTCATGGCCTTGCCCCGACTCCGCCTCCCGGCTCCCTCCTCCTTGGCCGCCGACTCCGCCTCCCGGCTCCCTCCTCCACGGGCGCCGCCCGACTCCGCCTCCCCAGCTCCCTCCTCACATGGCGCCGCCCCAGCCTCCGCCTCCCGGCTCCCTCCTCCGGCCAGCGCCCGCCCCTTGCTGCTCTGCGCATCCTCTCGGTCCCATGAGGTAACTATGCTCACTAACTTGACTAGCATGGACCTTGCCTTGCATGTCGTCCTCACTGTAGTCTTATGTCATATATAAGCTAATTGTATTGTACGCTGATGCACACTATGAATGCGGACCTTTGGATCATTCCACGTAGTCTTATGTCATATATAAGTGGTCATTTTAACCATTCAGATGAGAACCCAAGCACATGATTGTCCTTTTTAATTTCCTTTCTTGTTAAACTAACCTTTGATCAAGCTTTATGTTGAACTAATTATATCTATACTTTTTGTGAGGAACTAATTATACACCACTAGAAAATATAGCACTTCTACATTAACAAGGTGGACACCATACATTCCTCTAGACTTTGTTCTGGAGGGAGCAAAAAAAGGGACCTTCATTCTGGCTTAAAATGATGGGACCACTACGACCGCTTTGTATTACTGCACTGTTAGTTATTAGGCCCAATACTTGTGCTGAATGATAAATATAAGCTGGATATTTAATCCATACAATGCTTCAATTTGTATCACAATCCAAATGATTATCTGAATACATCAATTACATTGATCTATTGCCTAAACACAACATCCATCATGGTAGGTCAAGTCATTTAAGCGCATCATCAAATGCGCTACCTTTGGATTTAACACTGTGATTCATTAGTTATTATATGGAATGAATTTGGTCTTGTAGTTAACATCGCCTATTGTTAGTTGCTAATTTTCCTCATTTTAAATTTTGTCGTCTCTAGGTTAGATCAGATTGTCTTTTTGTGAGATATATCTTTGCCCACAAATTTTTTTGGTAGTGGTTAGCTTCTTGAATCTTTGAGGTTAGTAAGGGAAGGGCCTTTAGTAAATCTCAGTGAGTGTCAGCATCATGTCTAAGCTTAGCACATTTTACCAAATGACTGATAACGTGCCTAATAAGAGTAATCAGTAATAAGAAACAAACCATAAATGATAAATCAATTAATTAAGATCAAGTCCAGAATATAATGGTAATCTAATAATAGTTTTGGTATGTGATCCCTTTTGCCACAGTCAACCTTAGTTTTCAGGCAAGATATGTGCTTAATTTGTTTTCAATACAGTCCATAGTCAGCCTTTTGCTATGACATTTAAGTTGCTATCCTCTATGGATATTGTTGCTTACTTTGTTTTCAATCTGAGTCCTAGTCAAGAGACACTCTGATTCATTTGGGGCTTGATTGTTTTCAGCACTGCTGCAGCCGCCTCCTCCTCCTCCTCCTCCTCCTCCACCGTAGTAGATCTCAATTCCCCTGGCGCTTCCCCCCGCCGACTGCCTCCACTAACACACAACTGCAGCCATCTTCCCCACCGCAGCTCCCTCGGCTCCCTCAGCTCCAATAACTACTATAAGGTAGTGGATAAGTGGAAAAAGAAATAAAATTTTCTTATTTTCTTCTGTGTTGTTAGTTTATGGTGCATTGATATGCTATCATTATAATGCTACATTAACGTGTTAATAAATAATTGTATTCATTTATAATGGTATTCATTTATATTGAAAGAAAGTGTTTTTATGCTGTGAGACCCCGATTTATTAGGCTCATAATACTTGGTCATCCAATTGACCCTAGTATTATCAACTAAATAAACCGTGCCTCGAGATATATGTACTTCCCAAGAATGCAGTACACACAACTCATTACAAAAGAATGCATCAATTCCATTCAAACACATAGAACAGAACAAGCAACAAACCAGAAGTTAATATAAATAAAGGATAGTTATTACAAAAGAGAGGCCGACCGGCCAAATAACAACAAGTCTACTAAGATACACAGCGGAAGCAAAAGTGCCATAGAGATGGCCATAACAAGAGCCAACCAGTGTGCCTTAACCCACAAGGCAATTGACCGGACCGCCAAGCTAGTCGCTTTCCCAGCCACCGCACATCTCACAAAAGTAAAGCCCTTTGGGCTCTACCTCCTCTGCAACAAAGTTATTAAGCAAAGCAAATGAGTACAAAAATGTACTCGCAGACCGAACGTTTAGTATAACAGAACTATAGTTTAACTACATGCAAGCTTTATTTAAGTGGATGAGGCTTTGGACTCATTTTTAGCATAAAGCAAGTTTTCATTTGCAATAATGTAATAGATTGAAAGCGATTTGACAAAGCATTTTTAATTGTTGAAGTAACAACGAGATAATAACATAATAACAATGACACGAACAACCCGGAAGTGACTAACCCAATAGCCACCACAACAATAGCATGAATTACCCATTCATACCACCCATGTCAAATTTTAATTAAAGGTTGTAGTCTAGTTCTCACAGGCGTATCCGGCGTGTCCATAACCTCTGACGAGGCTATTGAATAGTTTTAACCCAAATAGGTGTACCAATGTACCCACACGTTAGACCGCCTTTTCGCCACATGATTTAGCACACTTCCTTTGGTATGCCTAAGCACGGCTAAGTCCTCTGAGACATTTCCAATGGACGATGCTAATTAAGAGTGCAAGAACTCACGGGGATAAGGACACATTAGGCAGACCTAGCCGGTGCGCTAATGCTCCCTCCCAACACCACACACACACATTTTATTTAAACATACCCACCGACCAGCTCATAATTAACACCTCCCAAAGTACTTAGTCAAGAGAGGTCCCATATCCCCTCGTGTGGTTAGTGCATAATAATGCTCGAAGACGGTGGCGCAAGTAACTCGGTCCTTGTTGACTCAGGCATACCACCACATTCCAAAAACCACACCATCCATCCAATATGCCCAAGTCCAATTCAATCTTTTATTTTCAGATTTTGACTTTACAAATTAACAAAGCACAAGTGCTGGACATAAAGGAGTAATAATTAGATTTGTGTGATCAAGACCATCGACTAAATCGATGATCGCCCATTACTACCGATAACTAAGCATGTCTAGCGGTTGAAGTCGAAAACTACTAAGTGATAAGAGCTCATCCAACGAGCTCAAACCACAGCAAATAACCTAGGCTCATGGTAGTAGAGGATAAACAATTCCCACAGATTATGCAACTATAGGCTTGCTAGCGATACTTTAACACAAAGTAGCATGCATACATACAAGTAAAACAATATATTAACCTTTAAAGTAATGGGACGATAGAGGGAATATGATCAAACTGCTTGCCTTGCTGTTGCTGGTAAAATTGTTGCTGAGGATCGCTCACGGGATCAACACACTCGTCAACACCTAATCGAAAAGACGAAAAGAATCGATGAGAACGACGAAAATGACAAAGACAGCACAGCAAACAAACTCCAAATACTCTGAATTTTCTACAGCAGCAAGAGGACAATTTTTAGGGAATTTAGCAACAAGAACCAATTGATTTGGGTTCTCAATGCAAAAGTTATGAGCAAAACAAATCTGCATAGCCCTAAAAATACCAAACTGCCACTATTCACTAATTTAATTATTAGGCAACATTTTCTAGATGGGTGGTGATACTGAGATTTTTACTGTAAAACCAGCACCTCATGAGATGAATAACACAATTGAGTTCATCTCATTTGGAGCTATTATGCACTTTCTATAATTTTTCAAAACAAGAACTTGAACAAAATTATAATGCACAAGTACTCTTTTTGACAACAGCAACATGTTCAAAACTAATTTTCACAGTAAGTTCATTAATAGAGGAAACCAACAAAGTTGGATTCACTCAAAAATAATCTACAGGGCATTACCTATGCATTTTACAAGTTAAACACTATTTTGAGTATACATTTAAAGTTAGTTTTAAAATCTATTTGCAAAACCATGTTCTGGAGCTGAACTGGGCTCTTAACCATTTTTAGATTGGAGCCCAGGTCGAGCCAGAGCTAACACAATTTGAATCACCCTATTTGGATTTAAATTGAATTAGTTATGCAATTTTAAAGTTCATACCTTTTTCAGTTCACAAAATAAGAGTTATCTGGAAAATCCCAAAAATCACAAAGGCCGGGGAGGACATGAGCCATAGATCTTGAATCTAACGGCTCAAGACCTCCCAATGAACGCTGAAGAGCGCGTCCCATGCGAGATAGAGGTCGTGGCCGTTGATCTTGGATCCAACGGCTATGACCTCAAGATCTCAAGGCCAAGGTCTTGGACCTCATCTTGGCTTGATCGAGAGAGGAGGTCGTGGCCGTTGATCGTGAGATGGGCGGCCCACGACCACGCACTCACTCACGACGCTGCTGCGGCGAGTTAATCGTGGGACAACGAGGAGGTCGGCGCACTAAAGACGATAGTAATTGCTCCAATGATTGAGCATTTCTTGAGCAAATCTATGTCCTAAACCGACAATGGCACGGTCGGGACGTCAAACAAAAATTTGAGGGCGCCCCACGGCTTATCGCCGGCGATTTAGCACGCGGCGCGCCTGCTCGAGGGCACCGTCGGGACCGCAATAGCCAGCGCACCTAATGGACCTACTCTCAATGGCGGCCTAGAGTGCCGACGCAGCCGAGAGGAGCAAGGTGACCACACGGTAAAAAGGCAAGAAGCAAAAGGAGCTCATGATAGCCATTCAGCGGGTGCCCAAGAAAAGCTCCGCAACAACATACACGCTGGTGCCAAGCATCTCTGGGACTACCGGGAGGGTTACCGGAGGTCGCGGAGGTCTTTGAGATGTTGGGGACGAGGAGGACCCCGTGGTGAAGACAATGGGTGCTCCACGACCGACAAGCTCAAGCTCCAACTAGCCCTCACCTAAAAGGTCAACCCCAAGTGAAGTTAGGGTTAAACTTCTAGGAAGTTAGAGGAGCAAAAATGGAGTAGAGGTTGAGCGAGAGAGCCTTTGAGCCTTGTGCCACCGAGGGCTCCAAGCTTCAACAATGGCGGTTGGGGGAAGGTCGAGAGAGAAAGCTCGGAAGACACAGTGCAAGCTAGAGCTTGAAAGTGTGCCAAAGAAGCTAAGGAGGAACCCAATGGGGTTTTATAACTTGGAGAAGCGGGGCACATGAGCTAGGGTTAAGCTCATGGTGAGCTTAGCCCATGGCTCGGTCCATGGCTTGGACAAGGCGTGGAGTTGACATGGTGACAGAACTGTCTGAGACTTGAGAGGCGGAAGGTGACCCGGCATTTAATCTTGGTCGACAAAGAGTTGTTGTAAGGTACACAAGTTGACAATTGACGAGGATTAAAACCTCTATGTATTAATTTAAATACATAGAAATACCATACGTCTCCATGGTCGTAACCCATAAAACTAGCGACCCCACTGGTCGTAAGTATTTCAGAGGTTACACGATGGGTATCTGGTCGGACTAGGTTCCACCGGTGGCTACTCGAAATGCTATGAGCAGTACCAATAAGCGTATGATGAATGGAACACGTGCTAAACATCCCATAACTTACGATGACATACAAGACTCGACGATAAATCACCTTGCGGTTAAATGTCTCACAAATACTTAACCGCAAGGCACTTAGCACATTGTTAACTACCTTGAACCTCCAACCGGTTGTAACGTTTCATCGAGACGTCTTCTCCGTGGGTAATCGCCATCGCCGGGAGTTATTTAATGGTGAAGCGCGAGAAGGCGAGGAGGAGACAACGACAAACAACGAAGGCAACACGAAGCGAAGCGGTAGTATTGGTACATTCATGTAATTGGAGATAGTCCCTAGTCAAGTCTTGTAAACCCAGTTCATATAAATAAAGAGCAGCCCCCATTCTCTTCGAAGATACTTTACGTCATTTTTCTCCTTTTATTTTCATAAGATCGGCGATTTGATCGTCGACAACAGGCACGCTTTTTCTCTCTGCCCAGGAGCACGCATGCGTGACCGAGGAAGGAGAAGAACAGGGGAGTTTATTTTGACCGTTGGATAAGACTACGGGGAGGTCCTGGCCCTCGGATGTGTTTTTGAACCGTTAAGTTTTAAGTGACTGGGAGGAGGTCCCAGCCACACGATCTTGGACGGGGAGGTCGTGGCCCCACGATTTCCTTAACGCGGATGCGCACGAGGAAAAATGGGATTAGGAGGTCCAAGGCGTTGGATCTAAATCCAACGGTGCGGACCTCCTGGGAGGACTTAACCGCATGCGACTTTGATAAGTGAGGAGGAGGTCATGGCCTTTGGATTTAAATCCAAGGGCACATAACAGTAGGAGGTCTGAGCTTGCATAACGCACAAGGGAAGGTCATGGCCTTGAGATTTAGATCTAAAGACTCACGACCTCACGTCTTGTGAGGAGAGTCGATGTGCACGAGGCAGGAGGAGGTCGTGACCGTGGATTTTAATCAACGGTGCACAACATGAGATGGGAGAGGTTTTGTGCGCTTGATATCATTTGGGAGGTGGTGGGTCGTTGGATCGATCCAGCAGCTCGACCTCAACAAGGTGGGAGGTCGAAGGTTTTGGCGGTGAGGGAGGTCATGGCCATAGATCTTTGATCCAACGGCACAAGACCTCGATGGGTGGAGGACCTCGCTGTGATAGTTTGTAGAGGAGGTCGTGGCCTTTGGATTGAATCCAACGGCTACGACCTCAAGGGAGTGCAAAAGGGAGGTCTGGGTGGTTTGATGGCGAGGGGAGGTCTTTGAGGTTTAAAAACACAGGGGAGGTCATGGCGGTTGGATGTAAATCCAACGACAATGACCAGATGAGGTGGGGAGGTCCTTGCGGTGTTGACCGCGGAGGAGGTCGGGACTGTTGGACCTTGATCCAACGGTTACGACCTCCACAAGGTGGAAAGGAGGTCTGATGGGGTTGGGTTCAACCCAGAAAGGAAAGAGGCTCAGCCCAAGGAACAGTGTAAGGTTTTGGAATTTCAAAATTTAACAGCTGAGACTTTGCATAATTATTTGGGATAGCAAATGAACTCCAAATTTTCTGAAATTTTAACAGGAGCTTGCTGACATCATGATTAACCTTACATAAAATTTGCAGAGGTTATTATGCAATGCATTTTTCTCAGGAAATTCATGAAGGCTGTTCAAGGATTTGTTTTATCTCCAAAAATTATCAAACAAGTTTTATAACTCATGATATTTTTCAGAGAGGCTCCACAACATTTCTAGGACCAAGGAAAAATATTTCCAAGGGTTTGGCACAAGATTTGTGACAAATGGAAAATGAGTTTGACTTAAGGTCAACAAGAGCTTTGTGTTTTTGGATTACACAACTCTCGGACAAAAATTACATGAGAGTTTAGGGGTTTTAAGATGCGAGAAAAAGTTTTAATTTCTACACCTTTAATTATATTTGAACAAACCCTGTTTAGGTATTTGGGATGTTACAAAATCTCCCCCCCTTACAGAAATATCGTCCCGAGATTTGGCTCACTCGAAAGAAAGATGGATAGTCATACCTTGCAGACGATCTTCTCTTTCCCAAGTAGCCTCATCCTCGAGAATGGTTCGACCATCGAACTTTAAGAAACTTGATGGTCTTATTCCTTGTTCTTCGTTCGGACTCATCGAGTATCACGAGCAGGTGCTCGCGATAGGTCAAATCTTCACGGGCGTCGAGAACTTCCAACGAAGCTTCCTCGGTTGGAACACGGTGGCACTTCTTCAAGCTGGGACACATGGAACACATCATGTACCCCCTCAAGTGCAGTGAGCAACTCCAACTTTGTAGGCAATGACTCCTTCTTCTCGATAACACGGTAGGGACCGACATATCGAGGAGCTAACTTGCCCTTGACGCCAAAACATTGATGGCCCTTCAAAGGAGAGACTTTGAGATAAACAAAGTCATTAGGCTCAAAACGTAACTCACGGCGGCGGCGATCCGCATAGCTCTTTTGCTGGATTGAGCTGTGCGTGGCAGCTCCACGAATAAAATTTGGGCTTGGCGCTCGGCCTCATTGATTGAGTCCGGGCCAAAGAGGTCTTTCACCGGTCTCGACCAGTTCAACGGGTTCTACACTTTCTCCGTACAAGGCCTCGAAAGGTGCCATGCCGAGACTGGCCTGAAAGCTGTTGTTATAAGAAAACTCGGCGAATGGCAAGCATTTCTCCCAATGCTTCCCATAGGAAAGGACACAAGCACGAAGCATGTCTTCCAAAACTTGGTTGACCCTCTCGGTCTGACCATCAATTTGGGGATGATATGCCGTGCTAAAGGTAAGACGGGTTCCCATAGCTTCCTGCAAACTATGCCAAAAGCGAGAGGTGAAAAGAGAACCACGATCCGAGACAATCGTCTTGGGTACACCATGCAAGCACACGATGCGGGAGACATAGAGGTCTGCCAATTGACCAAGAAATCTTAGCCCAAGACCGCAAGAAATGTGCTACTTTAGTCAATCGATCAATGACAACCCAAATGGAATCTTTCCCCTTTTGTGTTCGGGGCAGACCGGTGATAAAGTCCATGCCGACGGAATCCCACTTCCATTCCCAAGACAGCAAAGGTGAAGCGATCTGCGGGGCCGATGCTCGGCCTTGACATGACGACACATGTCGCACTCAGCAACAAACTTCGCAATCTCCCTCTTCATTCGGGTCCACCAAAATCTCTAGCGGAGATCTTGATACATCTTTGTGGCCCCGGGATGAATGGATAAAGTCGAATCATGGGCTTCGCGGAGGATCAAATTCCGTAACTCCATGTCCTTTGGAACCACAAGGCGTTGCCCGAACCTCACAACACCATGCTCATCCTCAGAAAAGCACTTGGTCGTTCCGTTCTTGACATTTTCCTTGATGTGGCTCACTCCAATATCCATCACGAGCGGACTTGATCCGATCCACCAAGGTTGGTTGCACAACCAAGGCAGCGAGAGAACCATGCTCAACTAAGCCCAAGTTGAGACGCTGAAATTCTTCCAGAAGGGTGGGCTGAAGCTCCTTGAGCAACAAGGCATTGCAATGCGCTTTGCGACTAAGCGCATCGGCAACGACATTAGCCTTGCCCGGATGGTAGTGAATACCCATATCATAATCCTTGATCAACTCCAACCATCTCCTTTGCCTGAGGTTCAGGTCAGGTTGGGTGAACAAATACTTTAAGCTTTTGTGATCCGAATACACTTCACAACGATTACCGATTAGGTAATGTCACCAAATCTTAAGCGTATGAATCACAGCAGCTAACTCCAAGTCATGAGTAGGGTAGTTGAGTTCATGAGGTCTCAATTGCCTTGATGCATAGGCCACTACCTTGCCTTCTTGCATAAGGACACAACCGAGGCCCGGCGAGAAGCATCGCAATAGATATCGAAGCTCCGATGGATATCGGGAAGAAGCGAAGCAGGAGCGGTGGTCAAGCGCTTCTTGAGTACTTGGAAACTTTCCTCACAAGCATCGGACCACAAGAACTTCTTGTCCTTCTTAAGCAACTCCGTCATCGGCCCGCGATCTTGGAGAAGTTCTCGATAAGCGGCGATAGTATCCCGCTAAACCAAGAAAACTCCGCGCCGGTGACCGAAGTAGGTGACTCCATGAAAGAACATCGCTGACCTTGCTAGGATCAACGGCTATGCCTCCGCTGAAAGAACATGGCCTAAGAAAGCCACTTCCTTCAACCGAACACACACTTGTGAACTTGGCGTCTGGTGGTGCTCCGCAGACTTGCCTAACACAAGCTTCAGATGCTCGGCATGTTCCTCATCGTTCTTGGAATAGATAAGGATATCATCGATGAAGACCACGACAAACTTATCCAAATACTCCATGAACACCGAATTCATGAGGTTCATGAACAAGGCAGGAGCATTGGTCAAGTCGAAAGACATGACGGTGTACTCGTACAAGCCGTAGCGGGTAGAGAAAGCCGTCTTTGGAATATCCTCAGGTCGAATCCGAACTTGATGATATCCCACTCTCAAATCAATCTTGGAGAAAACTCGAGCTCCAGTTAATTGATCGAAGAGATCGTCAATGCGGGGCAATTGATACTTATTATTTACCGTCAGTTCATTAAGTGGGCGGTAATCAACGCACATGCGTAAAGTATCGTCCTTCTTCTTTCACGAAGATTCTTTGGACAACCCCAAGGAGATGAGCTAGGGTGGATGAAACCCTTCTCTTGCAGCTCACTTAACTGCTTCTTTAACTCCACCAACTCGTTCGGTGGCATCCGATAAGGCCTCTTTGAGATAGGGGCGGTACCGGGAGCCAACTCAATGACAAACTCGAGGTATCGAACTGGTGGCATCCCCGGAAGATCTGCGGGAAAGACATCAATGAAGTCACAAACTGTTGGGACATCGCTAATATCTAGAGCGGGCTTCGCTTCAAGCGCGAAGAGATGCGGACCTAGCAGCTTCGGCGAAAAGCGAACCTGCTTGCCGGAGGGACTAGATAGAAAGATGAGCTTCCTAGCGCAATCGATTTGTCCCATGTGCTGAGACAACCAATCCATGCCAAGAATTACATCTAGACTTGCTGAATGGAGAAGGATAAGGTTTGCTAAGAATCCTACTCCTTCGATCTCGATAGGAACATCCCTACACTCAGATTGACTCTCAACTCCGAACCGGAGAGCGAATGAGTAAGCGGAACCGACAATGGAGAGAAAAGAAGCTCACCAACAGCCGCAAAAGACTCGAAACAAAGGAATGAGATGCTCTGAATCAAACAAACGATGGCGAGGATGAAAGTTAAAGCGTACCTAGCACGGCGTCGGGTGCCTCTGAGCCTTCTCGTGGTGATGGCGTTGACGCGACCACTACCCACGCCTTGGGTAGCGGGGCGATCTTACGGTCCGAGAAGAACCACCTCCTTGCCGCGTCCTCCATTAGGACGGCGGCCGCCTCTGTCTTCTTAGGGCATTGGTTAGCATAATGCCCTTCTAATTCAAAGCGAAGCATGTGACCCGGCGGCCGGGTTGCGGGGGCGCTCTGGTGACTTCGCAGTGCGCGGTAGGACACGGCACAGGAAGTGGTGCGCTCATGGACCTCTTCGGTATTGGGTCCTCGGAAGGAACACAGTCGAAACAAGCTGGAACTCAGAGGACCTATACCAAGCAAATAAGGGAAGTAAAAGAGAAGGAGAGATGCATCAAATCAAAGAAATTATTAAAGGTATGTTCTTATCGACCACTTTCATTTGGGCGTACCTAGTTAATTCACGGGATTTAACTTTGAAAGCCGCGAGTAAAATCTGTGCCGTCTCCTTCCTTTTCTTTTCTTGACCTGCCGGTTCTAAACGGCGAGATTGGCCAAGTCATTGTATTATCCAACGAGAATATCGAGATCGATGTTTTCGATCATCTCGTCGAAAAGCAACGTCCTTGATGACCTGGTCGGACGGAGTAGTTTGACTGCCTCCATATCGATTGTTCGGCAACAAGCATGCAGTCGTTAACGACGATCTGGGTCGGCAACCTCCGTGGTCGCGTCTTTGGTGGCCTTGACCTTCTCCACCTAAACCAACAAATGAATTTGGTTAAGTGATGATATCTTTTATCTAAACTATATGTATATCTCTTTTGAAATGTTACATTACCTCGGAGATCCATCCTCTTCCGGTGCATCCGGCACGAGTCGGTTGGAACAACGGTGGGATGTTTATCCTCACCGGTGTGTGCAATTCGCAACCCGACCAGCTACAAAAAGCGAGCATGATCAAAAAACCCGATCGGAGAATATATATATATGTGTGCATGATAAAAGATTTGTTACTATAAGCCTTGTTATTCTCTCTTCAACAGAGACTATGGCCAAGATCTCGAAATCCGGCCTTTTCTCCGGGTGCTCTCTGCTTGAGATCAACTGATCCTTTCTCTAACTTCCTCGGAGGAAAGAACTTCAAAAGAAGAGAGAAAATAAGACAAGAACATGTTTTAAGGTAATACATTAATCCAATGAAAATACTAGTTGGAGTTATCTCAAAGACTTACCACCTCTGAGATAGCTTCATCACGACCAATGGACGGATCGGGGAGTGAGTCAGAAGCTTTAATGGGCTTATTTGGCGTTTGGTGAAATCCTCACCACATGCCAAGAGGTCAAGCCCTTGACTCGTGGGTCGTAGATGGCATCCACCCATCGCCTGACCACTCATGTCTTCTCCACGGTCTTTCTCCATTTGGGATTTTCCGTTACTCTCATTCCGGCGAAATAGAGGCCGCCGTCCTCAGAACCGTCATATAGAACCAGTTTCTCTTCCATGCGACCACGAGGATTTTGAGTACATATGAATGTACTCATTGGCCTTCCGTCGTGAAGACACAATGTACATTCAGGGAGTCTCCGTAGATCTCCCCATCACCATTCGGTAAAAATACGAAGAGCCTCAAACTTGGAGGCAATCCGGTATGCTTCACACAAATATGTGAAGATCTTGATGTTGGCGATGGAGTTTGGGGCCAAATTCACTAATTCCACTCCATAGAATTCAAGAACACGGAGAAGGAATTTGTGTATGCGGCAATCTCAAATTCCACATTCGATGTAGGCGAGGAAAGCGGAATTTCCTCATCTTAGCGACTTGGGAAATGCTTTCCAAAAGCTGATCTCCATCGATCAAATTCTTGTCCGGGAAGCATTCGATCTTCTCCAAAGCTTCAAGCTTTTTCTTGCTCAACTCGACGGCAACCACTTTGTGATTTGCTCGAGCATGATGAAAATCCTTGAGGATGAGCGAGAACTCGCACGAGATTTTTGTGGTCAAGAACAAGAAAAGGAAGGACGAAGATTTTTGTCTGGATGAAAGAGATCAGAAAAGGGGATATGGAAGCATAAGGAATCCAAAAAGTCTAGCGATGGAGATTTTATAGCCTCGGGTCTTTCGAATTACGATTGGAGTTTATCCATAAAAGTCTGAACGGCAAAAAGCTTCTTTTTGCCCAACTGACAAAGAAATTCTTCGGTTCCCAAGGCAAGTTCTCAACTTTAAAATGAACACAAAATCACCTCGGATGTCACGACATTAATTGGTGGTCTGCCCGATATGAATTCATCTGGGAAGGCGTTCTACGACTGTTCATTTAAAGTTCGAGGGCTAGGTGACGAGGATTAAAACCTCTATGTATTAATTTAAATACATAGAAAGACCATCGTCTCCATGGTCGTAACCCATAAAACTAGCGACCCCATTGGTCGTAAGTATTTCGAGAGGTTACGATGGGTATCTGGTCGGACTAGGTTCCGACCGGTGGTCGCTTTCGAAATGCTATGAGCAGTACCAATAAGCGTATGATGAATGGAACCGTGCTAAACATCCCATAACTTACGATGACATACAAGACTCGGCGATAAATCACCTTGCGGTTAAATGTCTCACAAATACTTAACCGCAAGGCACTTAGCACATTGTTAACTACCTTGAACCTCCAACCGGTTGTAACGTTTCATCGAGCGTCTTCTCCGAGGTAATGCTTGCCGTCGCCGGGAGTTATTTAATGGTGAAGCGCAGAAGGCGAGGAGGAGACAACAACAAACAACGAAGGCAACCACGAAGCGAAGCGGTAGTATTGATTACATTGATGTAATTGGAGATAGTCCCTAGTCAAGTCTTGTAAACCCAGTTCATATAAATAAAAAGCAACCCCATTCTCTTGAAGATACTCTCGTTATTTTCCTCCTTTTATTTTCATAAGATCGGCGATTTGATAAATCGACAATTTGGCGCCGTCCGTGGGGAAGAAGACGTAAGTTTTTCGAAGAAACTTTTTGCTCGTACAAATCATCGCCCAAATTCCAACAATCGCCAATGCGAGTATGCCCGGAGTTTGGGACAAGGAGGTGTTTCGACTTGGCGGACTCGCCGACCTCGACATGGAAGGATGCATTCGTGCCATGGAGGAAAATGGCGATTATCCTCATCTTCCTCCTTCGACGGCTCGCATATCGCCGACGATAGCGAGATCAGTCGGATGGACGAGGATGCGCCACCGTTACCAGTGGTGCAATCAGAGGAACCCGCCATTCGATCGATTCGGAATGTCGGGGATCTCTTCAAGCCCGCCTTCTGGCCGGCAAAAGCAGTGAAGAAATTTCAGCACCTTCACTCGAGAATCTCTATACCCTCGATGAAATTATGGTGAAAGATACTCTCCTACAACCGGCGATTCTAGGAGTCAACCGACATCCGTAGCGGTGTCGATGAAGCCTCCATCGGTCATAAACCACGTGGGGATAATCACGCCTTCGACATCTGATCGGAAGATGCGTCGAATCGGTGAGAAACCTCGGGGTGCTCATCTTCGACCGCTCTCCGTCGTGGAAACTTGGCGAAGCCCCGATAAGCTCTCCATTAATTACGATGGAAGCTCATCGGAAGATCAATCTTTGGAGGCACGAGGTCAAGCGATCGGAGATGAGAATCAAGATGCCTTGCGGTCCTACACTCTCTACCATGCCATCACGTGTTATTAGAGATGATCCGGGCCGTCAAGCACCAAGCGCCGGAGGCCAAGGAACCGATCGGCGTCCATCAACTAATTACGCTCGCACCGCCCACCCTAGAATAGTTGATAGGCGAGATCAAATCCGAGGGTCGGGTGAGGGTCGGGTTTGCGTACACCTACTACCGGTCTGAACCTCCCGAGACCTTGAGAATATACAAAACTTGCAGCGTTCAAGATATATTAAATAATTACGATCCAACTTTAGCAGAAACTCTAGGTTTTGTACAGCTTGTAGGCCAGGTATCCAAAATTCTCCAGCAGACCATGCAGCGTACTGAGGCATATCGGGAACAAAGGGTTTCAGGGAGTCAAACTATGACTTCATCTCAACGTTCCTCCCTCGGTAGGGACAACATGGTCATACTGGAGCAATCGATGCCAAGGCTTTCTCGGCGATTCCGACCAAGGAGTCATGAGGGAGAAGGTTATTTCAAGCCACTCCCCATCACGTCGAGAAGAACCATCGCTCGGACCGGACGATCTTCGGCATCGTCTCAATCAAGTAAGCGGTCGTAGACATCATACCAATGTCCACGACCGGATCGGCACACCGGAGTTCCAGCGTTCCAACCTTAGGAACCGGTCTCCGACCGATTACAATCCGGCACCTTCCCAGAGAAGGCGTCATGAATCAATCACAGGTTGTAGGGCTTTCTCTGCAGGGCTCCAAGCTGTGCGTTGGCCTAACCGGTTCCGACCGGCCAATTTGGACAAGTTTAACGGAACTCAAAATCCGTTGGAATTTCTCCAAATCTATACCACCGCCATCAGAGCTGCTGGAGGCGACGAGAATGTGATGGCCAACTATTTACCCACCGTGCTCGAAGGATCTGCCCGGTCGTGGTTGTTGAACCAACCGGTCGGAACAATCTATACTTGGGAGCAACTCTGTGACCTTCTGATTGCGAATTTCCAGGGTACGTACGATCGCCCTGGAAAGGAGGATGATCTCCACCGAATTCGGCAAGGCTCTGATGAGACTCTACGTTAATACATCAAGAGGTTTAGCCAAGTTCGCAACTCTATTCGAGGTCGAGAATCTTACATTATTAGGGCCTTCAAAAGCAGTGCGAGGAATCGGCGGTTCACGGAGGACATAGCAATGAACCCCCAAGGACAACCGTTGAGCTTTTTGATATGGCCGACAAGTATGCCACCGCCCGTGAAGCAATCGAGTGGTCTTGAAGCCATTGATCGGAAAGACAAGATTCCTCAGCCCGGCCTGGACAAATCAGAGAAAAAGAACAAGAAATCTCTCAAAAAAAAGAAGAACCGCAGATCCGACGACAAGGAGGTCCTAGCCGTTCCGGATAAATTCATGAAGGGCAAAAAGGACTACACGGTCGGGGCAAAAGCAAGCTCAGGCGAAGGATCGAGAAAAAGAAGAAGTGGTGTCCACTTCACGGTGAGAAAGGGGCATGATCTCGACTGTCGAGTTTGGCAAAAAATTGGAAGATTATTATGCGGTGATGGACCATTTCCATAATACCGAACCGGAAGCGAGCTCCAAAAGGACAAGGATGGCGGCGAAGAGATGGAGTACCGGGATCCCCAACACACGATCAACATGATTTTGGAGGATCTTCTTCATACGAATCAAGCGTCATCGAAGGCCGTGGGCGGAGATCAACCTCGTTGAATCCCGAACACTATCAAGCCATCGAAGTGGTCGGACATTGCAATTTCCTTGACAAAGATGATTGCCCCATTCCTTCGACTCGACCGGTAGGTTCCTATTGTTGTTGAACCAACCATTAATAATTGTAGGGTTAATCGAGTCTTGGTAGATGGAGGTAGTTCTTTGAATATATTATTTTAGGGAGTTTTAGAAGAAATCGGTCCCCATGTCAAAGGTGAAACCGGTGAAATATGCTTTTCATGGCATAGTTCTGGCTCCACCGCTAAGCGGATAGGACAAGTTTCCTTACGGTTACGTTAGGAAGGCGGATAACTTCGAGCGGAAAAATTTCATTTGATGTGGTAAACTTTGAATCGCATACAAGCGGAATTCTTGGTCGATGGCGTTAGCAAAATTCTTGATAGCCACACATTACGGTTATCAAAGTTTGAAAATCGGGGCCTAAAGGAGTCATCTTTGTTGGGTGATCGTAAAATGGCTTATGCATGTGATCGAAAATCCTTAGAAGCGGTCGATGAACTCCCGACCGAGAGGCTAATTCATCGCCATGCGAGGCCAAGCACACAAGACCAAAGATGACACCAAAACCCTCCGACCGGACAAAAGAGGTATACCTCGACAAAGGCACTTCTCCGGACGGCGCCAAGTCGTTACGGACGAAGATCTGGCCCACCGCCGCAAGATTACGGTGAGCAAGGCTCGATCCTAAATAGGAAGAGTCGCTCGTCTCCTTCCTCCGAGCAAATCGGGGCGTATTAAATGGCGAGCGTCCGATATGCCCGAGTCCCCGGAGGTGATCGAGCACAAGCTAGCTCTCCACCGATAAAAATCGATCAAGCGAAGGCTGCGGCGTTTTGCACTGATCGGAAGGAGGCAATCGATCGAGAGATTGACAAGCTCCTCAAAATTTGGATTCATTCGTGAAGTCAACCACCCTCGGTGGCTTGCTAATCTGTAATGGTTAAAAAGAATAATGGGAAATGGCGAATGTGTATTGACTTTACAGATCTTAATAAAGCTTGTCAGAAGGGCGATTTTCCCCTTCACGCATTGATCGGGTAGTAGATTCTACCTCAGGTGCGAATTACTAAGTTTTTAGATCGTATTCGTGGTACCACAGTTAGTATGTGTAAAAGGATGAAGAAAACTTCCTTCATCACTCCATATAGCACTTATTGTTATGTTAAGATGCCGTTCGGTCTCAAAAATTTGGTGCAACTTTTCAAAGGTTAATGCAAAAACCTTTAGTCCGCAAATAGGTCGGAATTTAGAAGCTTACGTTGATGATGCGGTCGTAAAGACCACCAATGCTAACAATCACATCTCGACTTACAAGAAACTTTCAAACAACTTCGAGAAGGCATAACCTCAAAATTTGAATCAGGAAAAGTGTGTGTTGGAGTTTCTGTTTGGAAAATTGCTTGGTTTCCTAGTCTCGGCTAGAGGTATCGAAGCGAATCCGATAAAGATAGCATGTATCGACCGGATCGACCTCCGACCACCAAGAGGAAGTCCAAAACTAACCGGTGTATGGCGCGCTAAGTCGTTTCATAGCAAGGTTAGGAGAAAAGGGTTACCTTTCTTTAAGCTTCTCAGGAAACATGGGAGTTTTGAATGGACTAGAGAGGCAAGCGATGCCTTTGAAGAACTGAAAAAGTACCTTACAAGTGCCGGTTTTAGTCTCTCAGAGATCGGAGAAACTTGCTAATGTATGTGGCGGCAACTCCACAAGCGATGGCGGTGTCTTGGTCGTGGAAAGAGATAATATTCAACGACCGATTTATTACGTGGCGAGGTCTTACATGGACCAAAGGAAAGGTACCCACAGTACAAAAGTTGCTCTATGGTCTCCTTATGTCTTCAAGGAAGCTAAGGCATTACTTCGAGCCCACAAAGTGGTCGTACCAACAGGATATCCTTGGTCAAGTCCTTGAAGCGAGGAATCATCGGGGCGAATAGCAAAATGGGCGGTTGAGCTAGGGCGTTCGACCTCCATTTCATTTCACGAACAGCGATAAAATCGAGCGAGAGCGCGAATTCATTGCGAATGGACAAACCTGAACCCACCCAAGGGCCCGTCTATGAGCACCACGAGGTGGACAATGTACTTTGAGCGGTTCTTTGATGTTAAAAGGGTCGGGGTGGAGTGATCTGATATCCTCTTGGCGAACACATCAAATCGCCATCTAGTTAAATTTTCCTACCACAAATAATATGGCGAGAATATGAAGGTTTCTTGGCGGGACTTGACGGCTCGTTCGCTCGGGATTCGCATGATTGCTAGTGAAAGGCGATTCTCAACTAGTAGCGAATCAAATAGGGAAAGAGTATCAATGCTCAAGTACCAAGATGTCATCTTATCTGGCGGAATACGAAAACTCGAAAAGCACTTCTTCGGGTTTCGGATCCAACATATTCCTAGAAAGGAAAACTTTCTGGCGAACCGGTTAGCACGGATGGCCTCCACAAGGTCAACCGTCCCACCGAAGTTTTTCTCGAGCAACTCGATTCACCCTCGGTAGTCGAGCCTTCCGAGAACATACATGATTCTTCTGGATCGAACAAACCGATCAAAAGGACATGGATGCTCCACGTGTCGTTGACGGTTGGTATTTATCACGATCAAGGTAGAGATTGGATGACATCGATCTACAATTATCTTGACATGACATAATTCGGAAGATGATGTAGAGGCCGATCGTATAGCACGAAAAGCCAAATCATACACTCTAATTGAGCGTACCTTGTACAAATGAGGATCTCATGGAGTGTTGATGAGATGCATATCTCAAGCGGATGGCATTAAGTTGCTAACGAAATCCATGAAGGAGTCTGTGGAGCACATCATTCCTCTGAGAACTCGGTCGGTAAAGCCTTGAGCAAGGATACTCTCGCCAACCGCCCTTCATGATGCAAAAGAACTTGTGATGAAGTCGTACAATGTCGGTTTCATAGCGAGACTAGTACATCACCGACACAAGCCTTACAAACAATTCCTCTTTCTTGGCCTTTTGCAACTGGGACTAGACATTTCAGGACCTTTCCCCAGAGCACCGGGGCTTCAATTCCTTTTCGTCATGATTGACACGTTTACAAAATGGATCGAGGCGAGGCGGTTGTTAAAATAACAACCGAGGCGCTAAGAGATTCCTAATGAAAAATGTGATCACACGATTTGGTGTACCTAGTCGTATAATCACGGATAATGGCGCCAGTTCACTAGCGATCAATTTCAAGAATTACATGATGAACTTGGTGTAAAAGTTCATTTTGCTACATTGCTCATCCACGAAAGCAGGCGATTGAGCGGGCTAATGGTATCATTATGCAAGGGATCAAACGCCGAGTATTCGACCGATTAATCAAGCGGTAAGGAGCTTGGGTTCAAGAACTCCGTCGTATTATGGGCGTTCGAACCACGACCGATCGTGCGGCCGGTGAAACACCATTCTTTTTGGTTTACTGGTGAAGCCATGCTTCCTCCGAACTCAAAATTGGCTCTGCTTTCGAATTGATCGCTTTAGAAAACGATCGAGAATGAGCGAAGACTTCGGCGGCGTCAATTTCCTTGAAGAACAGCGAAACCAAGCCCTTATACGATCGGCGGTCTACCAACAAGCCATGCGAAGGTACCATAGTCGTAAGGTGCAACCTCGCTGACCTTCTTGTAGGTGATCTGGTTCTCGAGAAAAATTGAGCGTGCAAATCGCAATAAACTTTCCCCCAAATGGGAAGGTCCTTACACTGTGGTCGAAGTTACCCGACCAGGTTCCGTACGACTGGCTATGTCTGATGGGCAAATTTTGTCAAGTTCTTGGAACATTGATCAATTGCGTAAGTTCTATGTTTAATTATTGCTTTCATTTCTTTCAATTTCAATAAATTCATTTACTTTCTACAAATAATAATAAGTAACATTGCTTATATATATATACCTATAAATTTGGTCGTATATGGTTGTCAATTTAAACTGGTTAGAGAAGACAATTTTTTCTCTCTAATATCCTTTCTAAAGGATCTCTATTACTCTCTGGCAACGATTTCTAAGTCGTACGCCGTATTTGTCCTAGACGTGAGCATTTTACCACGCACGACAACATTCTTTTCTTCAAGAAATATATGAGTAATCGAGCATTGTACAAATAACTTTCCATCTTGAGCGATATGCTTAAAGATTTTGGAGGTTATATTTCACTATTTCAAGATTCATTACTCGCTCATATTTGCTCTTGGTGGGACACGGAAAGCCTCCTAGTCGAAGTCTCTCCTTTTCGCACGTGGTCACGCCTAATGGAAGGAGCTTCTAGCGACGGTTCTTTTCTTCACGATCCTCGCTACGATCGGATAGAGAGTCCGAACACGTTTCATAAATATGATATATGAATTCAGATCTAAAGCATTCCTTCCCACCAGACTTTAGGATAATAGATATGAACAAAGTTCACTTATAATATTTCTTTGCATTCATTTTGCATTTCTCTTTATGTCGCAATACAAGGTCTTTTATCCAACCATATATAACTTTTTGCTTGGTATTTCGATCATGGCAAACAAGGATCTCTAACTAAGCGAAGTCATAAGCTGGTTCCGACCACAATGATTTCCTAATGTTGGTACGATCAGTTTTGACTTCATATCGGTACATACCTTCAAAATTATGGTTTCAACTTTTTATTCTCTTTCTTGGCTACCGCTTGCATAGTAATGTTCTTCTACTATGAAGCGATCGAGAACTAGGAGGTATGTGAGAATTTATAAAATAGTCAAGCAGGATAAAACAAAGGCATTGTTAATCGACATAAAAGGTAAGTCTTACACATATTCAATATTTTTACACCCTTTTTGCAGAATCTACTCTAGAAATATTCCCGGACTAATTCTTGCTTGATGGAGATCCGATTTCCATTTCCTCTACTACTTTATCTCCAAGTGGCTTGAGTTCTTCCATGAACTTGGTTGCCTCCTCGGGAGGCGATTGAAGTCATCTTCGACAGCTTGGAAATCAATAGAGGGGTCGGAAGCTTTCAGTTTTGCCAAAGCAAAACTAACTCCACTAGCAACGTCTGTTTTCATGGCCTGGGCATAGTTCTTCCGAGTAGTCTTGAGCAGGTTGTTAAGATCCTCTAGAAGTTGACCAAAATAGTTCATTTTCTCTACTGGATCTCTTAAGGTAGGCAGGCTTGATCCTGATCTCATATCAAAAATCATCTTGTTCAAAAATATAGTCTTTTCATCTAGACTTTGAATGAGAGCTGCCTCCTTGTCTTGCTCAAATTTCAGAGTTTTCTCTACTCTGACCAAAATTTGTTTTTGCTCTGCAAGAGTAAAATGGGTGATAAGCAAAAAATAATTGGCGGAAAATAATAAGTCAAGTCTACGACCTATTACCTTCAATTCTTTTGTTAAGATTTTCCTTGCTGATCGTAGCCTCGGCGATCGTAGGTCCTTAGCTTTGATTTCTTCTTCAAGCAGGGCAGTCTTGGCTCTCTCAGCCAAGATCTCTTCTTTTATTTTCTCCAAATCTATCAAATACGATAAGGGAGAATAATTAACAAAGGACGAAGCATTGGAGAAAGAAAAAGGCTAAGGGGAAAATTCTTACTTTCTAATTCGAGTGTTTCGCTCCAAATCTTTAATCCATTGAGTCATCCTCCGACCACAAACAAAGTTCTCGACCATATCTTTGTTCAAATAGCATTTTCCTCTTTAAAAAATCTGTCTAAAAGACTTTTTAGAGAGATTATGAACCGGTCGAGAGACTTACGGATTGCCAAATCATTGTATCCACAAAAATGGAGTCGGGATGCATTTTGATTTGATGGTCCGATATCTTTCCCCACGCCTCGTCAAGCTCCTTATCCTCAATGAATCGGGGCTAAAAGGAACTTGTCGGGTTGAGGAGAGTTACCAACAATGGTCGGAACTCGTTGAGGGCCTTTAGGGGCATCTACCTCCTTGAAGGAGTTAGGACCACCAATGGATCCAACTCAAGCTGTTGGCCTTGGCCTTTGCTCGGGGCTTTTCAGACCACCTTTTCCTCGGGAACTTTTTCTGGGAAGTGGTGCGCTCATGGACCTCTTGGTATTGGGTCCTCGAAGGAACACAGTGGAAACAACTGGAACTCCAGAGGACCTATACCAAGCAAATAAGGGAAGTAAAAAGAGAAGGGAGAGATGCATCAAATCAAAGAAATTATTAAAGGTATGTTCTTATACGACCACTTTCATTTGGGCGTACCTAGTTAATTTCCGGGATTTAACTTTGAAACGCGGCAGAGTAAAATCTGTACCGTCTCCCTTCCTTTTCTTTTCTTCTGACCCTGCCGGTTCTAAACCGGCAGGATTGGCCAAGTCTGTTGTATTATCCAACAGAATATCAGATGCGATGTTTTCGATCATCTCGTCAAAAGCAACGTCCTTGATGACCTGGTCGGACGGAGTAATTTGACCTGCCTCCATATCGATTGTTCGGCAACAATATGCAGTCGATAACGACCGATCTGGGTCGGCAACCTCCGTGGTCGCGTCTTTGGTGGCCTTGACCTTCTCCACCTAAACCAACAAATGAATTTGGTTAAGTGATGAAATCTTTTATCTAAACTATATGTATATCTCTTTTGAAATGTTACATTACCTCGGAGATCCATCCTCTTCCGGTGCATCAGGCACGAGTCGGTTGGAACAACGGTGGGATGTTTATCCTCACCGGTGTGTGTAATTCGCAACCCGACCGGCTACAAAAAGCGAGCATGATCAAAAAACCCGATCGGAGAATATATATATATGTGTGCATGATAAAAGATTTGTTACCTTAAGCCTTGTTATTCTCTCTTCAACAGAGACTATGGCCAAGATCTCAGGAAATCCAGCCTTTTCTCTAGGCTCTCCTGCGCAGATCAGCCTGATCCTTTCTCTAACTTCCTCGGAGGAAAGAACTTCAAAAGAAGAGAGAAAATAAGACAAGAACATGTTTTAAGGTAATACATTAATCCAATGAAAATACTAGTTGGAGTTATCTCAAAGACTTACCACCTCCTGAGATAGCTTCATCACGACCAATGGACCAGATCAGGGAGTGAGTCCGAAGCTTTAATGGGCTTATTTGACGTTTGGTGAAATCCCTCACCACATGCCAAGAGGTCAAGCCCTTGACTCGTAGGTCGTAGATGGCATCCACCCATCGCCCGACCACTCATGTCTTCTCCACGGTCTTTCTCCATTTGGGATTTTCCGTTACTCTCATTCCGGCGAAATAGAGGCCGTCGTCCCTCGTAACCGTCATATAGAACCAGTTTCTCTTCCATGACGACCACGAGGATTTTGAGTACATATGAATGTACTCATTGGCCTTTCCGTCGTGAAGACACAATGTACATTCCCCGGGAGTCTCCGTAGATCTCCCCATCACCATTCGGTAAAAATACCTGAAGAGCCTCAAACTTGGAGGCAATCCCAGGTATGCTTCACACAAATATGTGAAGATACTGATGTTGGCGATGGAGTTTGGGGCCAAATTCACTAATTCCACTCCATAGAATTCAAGAACACGGAGAAGGAATTTGTGTACCGGCAATCTCAGCCCACATTCGATGTAGGCGAGGAAAACGGGAATTTCCTCATCTTCGCGACTTGGGAAATGCTTTCCAAAAGCTGATCTCCATCTGATCAAATTCTTGTCCGGAAGCATTCCGATCTTCTCCAAAGCTTCAAGCTTTTTCTTGCTCAACTCCGACGGCAACCACTTTGTGATTTGCTCAGACATGATGAAAATCCTTGAGGATGAGCGAGAACTTCATGAGATTTTTGTGGTCGGAAGAACAAGAAAAGGAAGGGCGAAGATTTTTATGCGGATGAAAGAGATCGTAAAAGGGATATGGAAGCATAAGGAATCCAAAAAGTCTAGCGATGGAGATTTTATAGCCTCGGGTCTTTCGAATTACGATTGGAGTTTATCCATAAAAGTCTGAACGGCAAAAAGCTTCTTTTTTGCCCAACGGACAAAGAAATTCTTCGGTTCCCAAGGCAAGTTCTCAACTTTAAAATGAACACAAAATCACCTCGGATGTCACGACATTAATTGGTGGTCTGCCCGATATGAATTCATCGGGGGAAGGCGTTCACACGACCTGTTCATTTAAAGTTCGAGGGCTAGCTGACGAGGATTAAAACCTCTATGTATTAATTTAAATACATAGAAAGACCATACGTCTCCATGGTCGTAACCCATAAAACTAGCGACCCCACTGGTCGTAAGTATTTCAGAGGTTACGATGGGTATCTGGTCGGACTAGGTTCGACCGGTGGTACTTCGAAATGCTATGAGCAGTACCAATAACTGTATGATGAATGGAACACGTGCTAAACATCCCATAACTTACGATGACATACAAGACTCTGACGATAAATCACCTTGCGGTTAAATGTCTCACAAATACTTAACCGCAAGGCACTTAGCACATTGTTAACTACCTTGAACCTCCAACCAGTTGTAACGTTTCATCAGAGACGTCTTCTCCAGGGGTAACTGCCGTCCCTTCGGGAGTTATTTAATGGTGAAGCGCAGAAGACGAGGAGGGAGACAACAGCAAACAACAGAAGGCAACACAGAAGCCGAAGCAGTAGTATTCAGTACATTCAGTGTAATTGGAGATAGTCCCTAGTCAAGTCTTGTAAACCCAGTTCATATAAATAAAGAGCAGCCCCCATTCTCTTGAAGATACTTTCGTCATTTTTCTCCTTTTATTTTCATAAGATCGGCGATTTGATAAATCGACAACAGGCACGCTTTTTCTCTCTGCCCAGGAGCACGCATGCGTGACCGAGGAAGGAGAAGAACAGGGGAGTTTATTTTGACCGTTGGATAAGACTACGGGGAGGTCCTGGCCCTCGGATGTGTTTTTGAACCGTTAAGTTTTAAGTGACTGGGAGGAGGTCCCAGCCACACGATCTTGGACGGGGAGGTCGTGGCCCCACGATTTCCTTAACGCGGATGCGCACGAGGAAAAATGGGATTAGGAGGTTCAAGGCGTTGGATCTAAATCCAACGGTGCGGACCTCCTGGGAGGACTTAACCGCACGCGACTTTGATAAGTGAGGAGGAGGTCATGGCCTTTGGATTTAAATCCAAGGGCACATAACAGGTAGGGAGGTCCTGAGCTTGCGCAACGCACAAGGGAAGGTCATGGCCTTGAGATTTAGATCTAAGGGCTACGACCTCACGTGCGCGGGGAGGTCTGATGTGCACGAGGCAAGGAGGAGGTCGTGACCGTGGATTTTAATCCAACGGTGCACAACATGAGATGGGAGAGGTTTTGTGCGCTTGATATCATTTGGGAGGTCGTGGGTCGTTGGATCGATCCAGACTCGACCTCAACAAGGTGGGAGGTCTGAAGGTTTTGACAGTGAGGGGAGGTCATGGCCATAGATCTTTGATCCAACGGCACAAGACCTCGATGGGTGGAGGACCTCATTGTGATAGTTTGTAGAGGAGGTCGTGGCCTTTGGATTGAATCCAACGACCACGACCTCAAGGAGTGCAAAAGGGAGGTGCAGGTGGTTTGATGGCGAGGAGGTCTTTGAGGTTTAAAAACATGGGAGGTCATGGCGGTTGGATGTAAATCCAACGACAATGACCAGATGAGGTGGGGAGGTCCTTGCGGTGTTGACGCGGAGGAGGTCGGGACTGTTGGACCTTGATCCAGCGGTTCTGACCTCCACAAATGGAAAGGAGGTCGATGGGGTTGGGTTCAACCCGAGAAAGGAAAGAGGCTCGGCCAAGGAGCAGTGTAAGGTTTTGGAATTTCAAAATTTAACGGTGAGACTTTGCATAATTATTTGGGATAGCAAATGAACTCCAAATTTTCTGAAATTTTAACAGGAGCTTGCTGACATCATGATTAACCTTACATAAAATTTGCAGAGGTTATTATGCAATGCATTTTTCTCAGGAAATTCATGAAGGCTGTTCAAGGATTTGTTTTATCTCCAAAATTATCAAACAAGTTTTATAACTCATGATATTTTTCAGAGAGGCTCCACAACATTTCTAGGACCAAGGAAAAATATTTCCAAGGGTTTGGCACAAGATTTGTGACAAATGGAAAATGAGTTTGACTTAAGGTCAACAAGAGCTTTGTGTTTTGGATTACACAACTCTCGGACAAAAATTACATGAGAGTTTAGGGGTTTTAAGATGCGAGAAAAAGTTTTAATTTCTACACCTTTAATTATATTTGAACAAACCCTGTTTAGGTATTTGGGATGTTACAAAATCTCCCCCTTACGAAATATCGTCCGAGATTTGGCTCGCTCGGTAAAGAAAGATGGATAGTCCGCCTTGCAGGCGATCTTCTCTTTCCCAAGTAGCCTCATCCTCGAGAATGGTTCGACCCATTGAACTTTAAGAAACTTGATGGTCTTATTCCTTGTTCTTCGTTCAGACTCATCGAGTATGCGAACAGGGTGCTCGCGATAGGTCAAATCTTCCTGGACGTCGAGAACTTCCAACGAAGCTTCCTCAGTTGGAACACGGTGGCACTTCTTCAACTGGGACACATGGAACACATCATGTACCCCCTCAAGTGCAGCAGGCAACTCCAACCTGTAGGCAACAGCTCCCTTCTTCTCGATAACACGGTAGGGACCGACATATCGAGGAGCTAACTTGCCCTTGACGCCGAAACATTGATGGCCCTTCAAAGGAGAGACTTTGAGATAAACAAAGTCATTAGGCTCAAAACGTAACTCACGACGACGGCGATCCGCATAGCTCTTTTGCCTGGATTGAGCGTGCGTGGCAACGCCACGAATAAAATTTGGGCTTGGCGCTCGGCCTCATTGATTGAGTCCGGGCCAAAGAGGTCTTTCACGGTCTCGACCAGTTCAACGGGTTCTACACTTTCTCCGTACAAGGCCTCGAAAGGTGCCATGCCGAGGCGGCTGAAAAGCTGTTGTTATAAGAAAACTTCGGCGAATGGCAAGCATTTCTCCCAATGCTTCCCATAGGAAAGGACACAAGCACGAAGCATGTCTTCCAAAACTTGGTTGACCCTCTCGGTCGACCATCAATTTGGGGATGATATGCCGTGCTAAAAGGTAAACGGGTTCCCATAGCTTCACGCAAACTATGCCAAAAGCGAGAGGTGAAAAGAGAACCACGATCCGAGACAATCGTCTTGGGTACACCATGCAAGCACACGATGCGGGAGACATAGAGGTCCGCCAATTGACCAAGAAATCTTAGCCCAAGAGGCAAGAAATGTGCTACTTTAGTCAATCGATCAATGACAACCCAAATGGAATCTTTCCCTTTTGTGTTAAGGCGGACCGGTGATAAAGTCCATGCCGAGCGGAATCCACTTCCATTAAAGCCGAGCAAAAGGTCAAGCGATCTGCGGGGCCGATGCTCGACCTTGACATGACGACACATGTCGACGCTCGGCAACAAACCGCAATCTCCCTCTTCATTCGGGTCCACCAAAATCTCTAGCGGAGATCTTGATACATCTTTGTGGCCGGGATGAATGGATAAAGTCGAATCATGGGCTTCGGAGGATCAAATTCCGTAACTCCATGTCCTTTGGAACCACAAGGCGTTGCCGAACCTCACAACACCATGCTCATCCTCGAAAAGCACTTGGTCGTTCCGTTCTTGACATTTTCCTTGATGTGGCTCACTCCAATATCCATTGCGAGCGGACTTGATCCGATCCACCAAGGTTGGTTGCACAACCAAGGCGCGAGAGAACCATGCTCAACTAAGCCCAAGTTGAGACGCTGAAATTCTTCCGAAGGGTGTGAAGCTCCTTGAGCAACAAGGCATTGCAATGCGCTTTGCGACTAAGCGCATCGACAGCGACATTAGCCTTGCGGGATGGTAGTGAATACCCATATCATAATCCTTGATCAACTCCAACCATCTCCTTTGCCCGAGGTTCAGTCGGGTTGGGTGAACAAATACTTTAAGCTTTTGTGATCCGAATACACTTCTAGCGATTCCGATTAGGTAATGTCACCAAATCTTAAGCGTATGAATCACAGCAGACTAACTCCAAGTCATGAGTAGGGTAGTTGAGTTCATGAGGTCTCAATTGCCTTGATGCATAGGCCACTACCTTGCCTTCTTGCATAAGGACACAACCGAGGCCCCGACGAGAAGCATCGCAATAGATATCGAAGCTCGATGGATATCGGGAAGAACGAAGCAGGGAGCGGTGGTCAAAGCGCTTCTTGAGTACTTGGAAACTTTCCTCACAAGCATCGGACCACAAGAACTTCTTGTCCTTCTTAAGCAACTCCGTCATCGGCCCGCGATCTTGGAGAAGTTCTCGATAAGCGGCGATAGTATCCCGCTAAACCAAGAAAACTCCGCGCCGGTGACCAAGTAGGTGACTCCATGAAAGAACATCGTTGACCTTGCTAGGATCAACGGCTATGCCTCCATTGAAAGAACATGGCCTAAGAAAGCCACTTCCTTCAACAGAACACACACTTGTTGAACTTGGCGTCAGGTGGTGCTCCTGTGACTTGCCTAACACAAGCAGGATGCTCGGCATGTTCCTCATCGTTCTTGGAATAGATAAGGATATCATCGATGAAGACCACGACAAACTTATCCAAATACTCCATGAACACCGAATTCATGAGGTTCATGAACAAGGCAGGAGCATTGGTCAAGTCGAAAGACATGACGGTGTACTCGTACAAGCCGTAGCGGGTAGAGAAAGCCGTCTTTGGAATATCCTCGGTCGAATCCGAACTTGATGATATCCCACTCTCAAATCAATCTTGGAAAACTCGAGCTCCGGTTAATTGATCGAAGAGATCGTCAATGCGGGGCAATTGATACTTATTATTTACCGTCAGTTCATTAAGTGGGCGGTAATCAACGCACATGCGTAAAGTATCGTCCTTCTTCTTTACGAAGATTGCTGGACAACCCCAAGGAGATGAGCTAGGGTGGATGAAACCCTTCTCTTGCAGCTCACTTAACTGCTTCTTTAACTCCACCAACTCGTTCGGTGGCATCCGATAAGGCCTCTTTGAGATAGGGGCGGTACCGGGAGCCAACTCAATGACAAACTCGAGGTATCGAACTGGTGGCATCCCCGGAAGATCTGCGGGAAAGACATCAATGAAGTCACAAACTGTTGGGACATCGCTAATATCTAGAGCGGGCTTCGCTTCAAGCGCGAAGAGATGCGGACCTAGCGACCGGTGGCGAACAAGCTTAACCCGCTGTCGGAGGACTAGATAGAAAGATGAGCTTCCTAGCGCAATCGATTTGTCCCATGTCTTTGAGACAACCAATCCATGCCAAGAATTACATCTAGACTTCTTTGAATGGAGAAGGATAAGGTTTGCTAAGAATCCTACTCCTTCGATCTCGATAGGAACATCCCTACACTCGATTCGACTCTCAACTCCGAACCAGAGAGCGAATGAGTAGCGGAACCGACAATGGAGAGAAAAGAAGCTCACCAACAATGCAAAAGACTCGTAAACAAAGGAATGAGATGCTCTGAATCAAACAAGACGAGAGCAGGATGAAAGTTAACGAAGCGTACCTAGCACGGCGTCGGGTGCCTCTGAGCCTTCTCTGTGGTGATAGCGTTGACGCGACCACTACCCACGCCTTGGGTAGCGGGACGATCTTCGGTCCGAGAAGAACCACCTCCTTGCCGCGTCCTCCATTAGGGCGAGGGCCGCTCTGTCTTCTTAGGGCATTGGTTAGCATAATGCCCCTTCTAGTTCTGGTGAAGCATGTGACCCCGGCACCGGTTTGCGGGGCGCTCACGACTCGCAGTGCGTGGTGGGACACGACTGCGATGAGCGAGGACGAGGCGGTGACCTCGGGCGCCAAGACTAAGACCGGTACCGAGACCGCTCAAACGGGGGACGGAAGGCCGACCTGGATGACTTGTGGGCCTCCACTTGCGCGCTATGGAATCCACAAGCTCCCTAGCGGCATGCTTTCGACGATGGCCTTGTCGACCAAGGTCCGGAAATCGAAGTCGACAATGGATAGCTTGTCCTTAAGCTCCTCGGACAAGCCACGCTGAACTTGGCTTGCTTAGCCATATCGGTGGCCACATCCTCGGGAGCATAACGAGTTAGATGGTTGAACTCGTATACATACTCCATGGTGAGCTCGCCATTGCTTGAGCGCGAGAAACTCCTGCTTCTTGATTTCCATCAAGCCGGCAGGGATATGAGATCGACGGAAGGCAGTACGAAACTCCTCCCAAGAGACGGTGTGGTCTGCGGGCTGCATGGCGAGAAAGCTCTCCCACCATGACAAAATTGCACCCTCAAGTTGGTGTGATGCAAGCAGCGCCTTCTCGTGCTCCCACGCTGCAGCGATCTGGCTTCCGCTCCACCAAACGGCCAATAAATGCATCCAATGGGTCCTCGGACCGGGAAAAGGTAGGGGGCTGAGTACGAAGAAACTCCACGAGGCCCCCACGAGGCTGATGGGCATTCCCTTGCCCAGATCCTGAAGCACCGGTAAGGGCTGAGGTGTTGCGTCTTGATGACATCCAGCGAGTACTCTCTGTCATCCGCGCGGTTGCGCTCTATCGAAGAAGGACCTCGGCCATGGTGGGAGGAGGAGGAAGCTCCTCGTCCAGACCAGCTGCCTGGCCTTGGCCGCTACGAGTGCGTCTGGCCATCCTGTTACAATGAAATTTGGTTAGCAACTAAACCCGAAAAATAAAGCCTTAAAGAAAGCAAAAGCTAACGACTAGGGGAATGGAATATCGCCCAAATCGAAAGCCAAAAACAGCGTGTAATTAAACTTTAAAAAGCTTCTAAAAGACTCTAAAAACAGCAAAGGATCACCAAAAGCAAAGCTCAACTTCTCAACACAACTAACCCGTATTGAATGAACGAGTAATTGATCGAGAAGATAAAAAAAATCAGATTGTAAGGTGAGATCTAATGCTACTAAAGAGCAATGCTAAATCAGCGAAATAAGTGTTAGATACTTAGCTAACTAGTATCACATCTTACCCTTTTATTCCCACAAGTTTTAGTTGAATTAACCTCTCATTTTCTACCTTAATCACTAGCTTGAGCTTGCTGCCCTAAAATTCCAGATTTGAATTCCATCTCCAAATACTTCCATTCTTCACCAAAAGACAGCCAAGACTTCAAATTTAGAACTCTCATAAGTTTCCCCAAAACCCAAATTAATCGAGAACAACTAATTTTGAGGGGATAAGAGGAAAACATCTTTTAAAACTCAAACTAGAGTAAGATGAGATAGAAAGCCAAGATAGGTAAGGAGTAAAATCTGAGAATTACTTAAGCTTTCATAAACTCTTTGATACCTTGAAAATAAGTTTTTCCAAAATATCCTAAAGACGGCCAAGCTTGGGTTACTACGGTCAGGATGGCTCTGATACCAACTTTTGTGAGACCCCGATTTATTAGGCTCATAATACTTGGTCATCCAATTGACCCTAGTATTATCAACTAAATAAACCGTGCCTCGAGATATATGTACTTCCCAAGAATGCAGTACACACAACTCATTACAAAAGAATGCATCAATTCCATTCAAACACATAGAACAGAACAAGCAACAAACCAGAAGTTAATATAAATAAAGGATAGTTATTACAAAAGAGAGGCCGACCGGCCAAATAACAACAAGTCTACTAAGATACACAGCGGAAGCAAAAGTGCCATAGAGATGGCCATAACAAGAGCCAACCAGTGTGCCTTAACCCACAAGGCAACTGACCGGACCGCCAAGCTAGTCGCTTTCCCAGCCACCGCACATCTCACAAAAGTAAAGCCCTTTGGGCTCTACCTCCTCTGCAACAAAGTTATTAAGCAAAGCAAATGAGTACAAAAATATACTCGCAAGACCGGCGTGTAGTATAATGAACTATAGTTTAACTACATGCAAGCTTTATTTAAGTGGATGAGGCTTTGGACTCATTTTTAGCATAAAGCAAGTTTTCATTTGCAATAATGTAATAGATTGAAAGCGATTTGACAAAGCATTTTTAATTGTTGAAGTAACAACGAGATAATAACATAATAACAATGACACGAACAACACGGAAGTGACTAACCCAATAGCCACCACAACAATAGCATGAATTACCCATTCATACCACCCATGTCAAATTTTAATTAAAGGTTGTAGTCTAGTTCTCACGGGCGTATCCGGCGTGTCCATAACCTAGGGCGAGGCTATTGAATAGTTTTAACCTGCGAGGGTATACCAATGTACCCACATGTCAGACCGCCTTTTCGCCACATGATTTAGCACACTTCCTTTGGTATGCAAGCACGGTTAAGTCCTCTGAGACATTTCCAATGGACGATGCTAATTAAGAGCCGCAACCCACGGAGATAAGGACACATTAGGCAACTAGCTGATCCGCTAATGCTCCTCCCAACACCACACACACACATTTTATTTAAACATACCCACCGACCAGCTCATAATTAACACCTCCCAAAGTACTTAGTCAAGAGAGGTCCCATATCCCCTCGTGTGGTTAGTGCGTAATAATGCTCGAAGACGGTGGCGCAAGTAACTCGGTCCTTGTTGACTCAGGCATACCACCACATTCCAAAAACCACACCATCCATCCAATATGCCCAAGTCCAATTCAATCTTTTATTTTCAGATTTTGACTTTACAAATTAACAAAGCACAAGTGCTGGACATAAAGGAGTAATAATTAGATTTGTGTGATCAAGACCATCGACTAAATCGATGATCGCCCATTACTACCGATAACTAAGCATGTCTAAGCAGTTGAAGTCGAAAACTACTAAGTGATAAGAGCTCATCCAACGAGCTCAAACCACAGCAAATAACCTAGGCTCATGGTAGTAGAGGATAAACAATTCTCACAGATTATGCAACTATAGGCTTGCTAGCGATACTTTAACACAAAGTAGCATGCATACATACAAGTAAAACAATATATTAACCTTTAAAGTAATGGGACGATAGAGGGGATATGATCAAACTACTTGCCTTGCTTTTGCTGGTCAAATTGTTGCTGAGGATCACTCACGGGATCAACACACTCGTCAACACCTAATCGAAAAGACGAAAAGAATCGATAAGAACGACGAAAACGACAAAGAAAGCACAACAAACAAACTCCAAATACTCTGAATTTTCTACAGCAGCAAGAGGATGATTTTTAGGGAATTTAGCAATAAGAACCAATTGATTTGGATTCTCAATGCAAAAGTTATGAGCAAAACAAATCTGCTCAGCCCTAAAAATACCAAACTGCCACTATTCACTAATTTAATTATTAGGCAACATTTTCTAGATGGGTGGTGATACTGAGATGTTTACTGTAAAACCAGCACCTCATGAGATGAATAACACAATTGAGTTCATCTCATTTGGAGCTATTATGCACTTTCTATAATTTTTCAAAACAAGAACTTGAACAAAATTATAATGCACAAGTACTCTTTTTGACAACAGCAACATGTTCAAAACTAATGTTCACAGTAAGTTCATTAATAGAGAAACCAACAAAGTTGGATTCACTCAAAAATAATCTGAGGGCATTACCTATGCATTTTACAAGTTAAACACTATTTTGAGTGTACATTTAAAGTTAGTTTTAAAATCTAGTTGCAAAACCATGTTCTGGAGCTGAACTGGGCTCTTAACCATTTTTAGATTGGAGCCCAGGTCGAGCCAGAGCTAACACAATTTGAATCACCCTATTTGGATTTAAATTGAATTAGTTATGCAATTTTAAAGTTCATACCTTTTTGAGTTCACAAAATAAGAGTTCTCTGGAAAATCACAAAAATCACAAAGGCAGGGAGGACATGAGCCATAGATCTTGAATCTAACGGCTCAAGACCTCCCAATGAAGCGCCAAGACGCAGCGTCTGGCATTGAATAGAGGTCGTGGCCGTTGATCTTGGATCCAACGGCTATGACCTCAAGATCTCATGGCCTTCATGTCTTGGACCTCATCGCGCGATCGATCGAGGAGGTCGTGGCCGTTGATCTGCGAGATGGGCGGCCCACGACCACGCACACGCACGCCTGCTACGTGCGAGTTAATCTGCGAGGACAACGAGGAGGTCGGCGCACTAAAGACAGCGATAATTGCTCCAATGATTGAGCATTCATCGAGCAAATCTATGTCCTAAACCGACAATGGCGCGGTCGGGACGTCCGACAAAAATTTGAGGACGCCCACGGCTTATCGCCCGGCGATTTAGGGCACGGCGGCGCCACCGAGGGTACCGTCGGACCGCAATAGCCAGCGCACCTAATGGACCTACTCTCAACGGCGGCGGCGGCCTAGAGCGCCGACGAGCCGGAGAGGAGCAAGGTGACCACACGGTAAAAAGGCAAGAAGCAAAAGGAGCTCCGCAGTAGCCATTCAAGCGGGTGCCCAAGAAAAGCTCCGCAATAACATACACGCGGGTGCCAGCATCTACAGGACTACCAGGCACGCTTTTTCTCTCTGCCCAGGAGCACGCATGCGTGACCGAGGAAGGAGAAGAACAGGGGAGTTTATTTTGACCGTTGGATAAGACTACGGGGAGATCCTGGCCCTCGGATGTGTTTTTGAACCGTTAAGTTTTAAGTGACTGGGAGGAGGTCCCAGCCACACGATCTTGGACGGGGAGGTCGTGGCCCCACGATTTCCTTAACGCGGATGCGCACGAGGAAAAATGGGATTAGGAGGTCCAAGGCGTTGGATCTAAATCAGCAGTCGCGGACCTCTGGGAGGACTTTCGCATGCGACTTTGATAAGTGAGGAGGAGGTCATGGCCTTTGGATTTAAATCAAGGGCACATAAGCGAGTAGGGAGGTCTGAGCTTGCAGAACGCACAAGGGAAGGTCATGGCCTTGAGATTTAGATCTAAGGGCTACGACCTCACGTCTTGTGAGGAGGTCGATGCGACGAGGCAGGAGGAGGTCGTGACCGTGGATTTTAATCAACGGTGCACAACATGAGATGGGAGAGGTTTTGTGCGCTTGATATCGTTGGGAGGTCGTGGGTCGTTGGATCGATCCAGCTGCCACGACCTCAACAAATGGGAGGTCGAAGGTTTTGGCGGTGAGGGAGGTCATGGCCATGGATCTTTGATCCAACGGCACAAGACCTCGATGGGTGGAGGACCTCGCTGTGATAGTTTGCAGAGGAGGTCGTGGCCTTTGGATTGAATCCAACGGCTACGACCTCAAGGGAGTGCAAAAGGGAGGTCTGGGTGGTTTGATGGCGACGGGAGGTCTTTGAGGTTTAAAAACACAGGGGAGGTCATGGCGGTTGGATGTAAATCCAACGGCAATGACCAGATGAGGTGGGGAGGTCCTTGCGGTGTTGACCGCGGAGGAGGTCGGGACTGTTGGACCTTGATCCAACGGTTACGACCTCCACAAGGTGGAAAGGAGGTCTGATGGGGTTGGGTTCAACCCAGAAAGGAAAGAGGCTCAGCCCAAGGAATAGTGTAAGGTTTTGGAATTTCAAAATTTAACAGCTGAGATTTTGCAGAATTATTTGGGATAGCAAATGAACTCCAAATTTTCTGAAATTTTAACAGGAGCTTGCTGACATCATGATTAACCTTACATAAAATTTCTAGAGGTTATTATGCAATGCATTTTTCTCAAGAAATTCATGAAGGCTGTTCAAGGATTTGTTTTACCTCCAAAAATTATCAAACAAGTTTTATAACTCATGATATTTTTCAGAGAGGCTCCACAACATTTCTAGGACCAAGGAAAAATATTTCCAAGGGTTTGGCACAAGATTTGTGACAAATGGAAAATGAGTTTGATTTAAGGTCAACAAGAGCTTTGTGTTTTTGGATTACATAACTCTCGGACAAGAATTACATGAGAGTTTAGGGGTTTTTAAGATGTGAGAAAAAGTTTTAATTTCTACACCTTTAATTTTATTTGAACAAACCCTGTTTAGGTATTTGGGATGTTACATATGCCACCCATCTGATGGTGGAGCATGGAAGCAATTTGACCGGGACTATGTAGAGTTTGCTGCGGAGCCTTGGAACGTTCGAATTGCAATTGCAACTGATGGGTTTAACCCCTTTGGTATGGGGGTTGCGCCATACAGCTGTTGGCCTGTGTTTGTCATTCCCTTAACCTCCCACCGGCGTTTGCATCTGAAGCGATACATATTCCTTTCCTTGATAATCCACAGTCTGAATACCCGAGGAAGAATATGAGTGTATTCATGGAGCGGTGGTGGATGAATTGTTACATGCTTGGGAACAAGGCATAGTGACATATGATCGGGCATTGAAAGCAGAACTTCACCATGCGGGTCGCGTACCACACATCCATGCATGACTTCGGCGTCACGGGATATTACGTGGGTGGTGCGTACATGGGAAGATGCCATACCCAATCTGTAAGGAGGCGTTGCGTGGTACATTGGCTAAAGCATGGTCATAAGCACTCCTTCTTCAATTGTCATCGTCAATTCCTTCCAATTGACCACGAATTGAAGTGACACAAGCTGGATTTAAGGCCAATATTCTTTGTCCGTAGTGGACCACCACGTCGTCTGGCAGGTGAGGAGGTTCGTGCACGGCTAGATGCTTTGAAGCCTCTTAATGATGGTGATGGGTTTGAGAAATATGGTGAGGAGCACAATTGGACTCACATTCCAAGTTTGTGGCGGCTTCCATACTTCCATAAGCTCATTCTTCCCCATAACATAGATGTAATGCATAATGAGAAGAATATTGCAGAGGCCATATTTAGCACATTCTTTGACATTCCAGACAAGACGAAGGACAATGTGAAGGCTCACCTTGATCGGGAGGAGCTTTGCAATGAGCCCTCGTGAATATGATCCATAAGCCGACTCTTGGCAAGTGGGAGAAGCCAAGAGCTAGTTATTGCCTAACTAGGGTTCAGAGGAAGGAAATTTTGGAATGGTTTCAGACCCTAAAGTTTCCTGATGGGTATGTGTAGGACCGGAAAGGCGACTAGAGGGGGGGGGGTGAATAGGAGCACGCCTAATTTTTCACCTTGATTAGATTCAACACAATATCACTCCAATAGCTACGGAAGCTATGAAGATCAACATTCAAGTACTGCAGAGGACTTGTATTGAACCCAAATCAAAACCCCAAGCAAAACGCCCAAAAACTCAATTCACAAAGAGTTGGGCGGTCAGACCTCTCAAATTGGCGGGTCAATTTTTTGCCTAGCGGTCAGACCTCTCAAATGGGCGGTCGACCGCTACATGGGGCGATCGACCTCCAAGAGCGGTGATCGACCTCGGCTGATGATGAGCAATGAGACGGCAAAACCAAAACTAAAATCGGTCTAACTTTTGATCCGTAAGGCCAAACTCCACGAAATTTGAGACACACCTTCTTAAATATATTAGAAACCTATTCCAATCAAAGATTGCAAAGATCCATGCTAAAGTTCCTATCTTTTTCAGATTGAACGAAGGGTGCTCCAAAAACAGGTCAAATACGAAAATGGAGATTGGGAGGATTTTGTGGGAGTAATCATTCCAAGATGGCTAAGGATAGTCTCCCATACATCTTAGCACTCTCAATCACAGGAAGAATCAAGCCAAAAGCTCTCAAGAGCAAAACCCCCGAAAATCACCATTTCTTCACCAAAACCGGGCAAAACCAAAACTTAGATCCAAAAGCATGCTCGTGGGTGGATGATTATCAAGATGGCCTTAGATCATACCCCACACATCCCAGCAAGCAAGATCAAGAAGAAAAACCAAGTAAAAACTCCCGGATCAAGAAAAACCCCAAAAACATCAAATAGGGAGGATGAACACAAAGAGACTCATCTCAAGAGATTTGGTTGGATTGATTTGAGATGGATGATTGTTGTTTACAGCCACTCCACATGGAGGACAAAGCTCACCACGTGAGCACACACTCTCAATCCAAACCCTAGAACCTAGCTCTCATCTTTCTCCACAAAACCCTAAACACACAATAGGGCAAACACAAGGGTTTTGGGCTGGCTATCTCCTTGGCTTCAGCAAAAACACAAGAACCACCAACACCTCTATTTATATGGAGGCTAAGCATCTAGAGTATATTCCATTAGGGCACCCATTAAACCCTAACACACAATGCGTTAACACACGCACGCATCTCAAAGCGTCGTCTTCATCATCGATTGACCTAAACTGCTTCACCATGCATCGACCCGCGCCGCGGTTTAGCCAAAAGGTCACCAAGGTGGTATTTTGTGAAATTACCAAAATACCCCTTCTCGATCTTTCTCCAAAAGACCGAGTCCATAGATCGTGAAGCAATCCCATGCTTCGCCACGTGTAGGTTGATCAACGGCTCCATGTCGTCAAGTCTCTCCGTCCGGATCCCACGGCACCCGAGCACTTGCAGCGACTCGCGCCGCTTGATCCAACCGATCGACCGAAGCCGCCGTTCGATCATCCTTGTCCATTCGCATACTGTTTGAGTCCTCGACCTCCCAAGCATCCTTGATCGTTCTGGACCTCAGCTCTCCAAGCTTAGTCCCGATCCTCCTCGCCGCTGACCATCATAGACCTGCAAGCCACCTGCACAGCAATAGACCAACAAACACGAATTCGGGAACAAGTTCTTCACAACTTGATCCACGTTAGCCAAAACATGCATCATGCAACACATATGCAATGATAACCATGAACTTGACCTAACAACCACAAAACTCCGCCACGCGAGACGACGAAACAAGCCAAAACCGGTCAGACCGCCACCATGGCCGGTCTGACCGCTCCCAAAACGGTCTGACCACCAACCAAAAACCGGTCTGACCGCCAGTCCAGGACTTAGCCAAATTTCTTCCCTGGAAATCCGAAACTCTCTGGAATTTTCAATCGAAAAGAACTTTTCCCTGGAAGCTCCAAAAATTATGGGACCAAGTGCAGAAGAACCCTCTCACTTGCCTACACCCTCTATTTTTGGCCCAGCTCCAAAATCCACAGTCATTAAAGAGGCCGGTCTGACCGCTCAGGCAAAGCCGGTCAAACCGCTCTATGGCCGGTCTGACCGCCACCCTGGCCGGTCTGACCGCCAGCCACCAAACCAGAAAAGCCACACAAGGCATGGTCGGTCTGACCACCACCATGGCCGGTCAAACCGCCAGAGGCTTGACAGAACTGGAGCAACGCCGAAAACGGGTGATTCCGCAAACTCTCAACACCATTGCCAATTGTCTCATCACCCTAAGGTCATGGGCATATCCCCATGATATCCACAGTATGCAGCAAATCTAAGGAGATGAGTGAATTTAGCTACCATGCGCATCAATAGCATAAAGAGCCATGACTACCACATATTCATGGAACGCCTTTTGCTTGTGATGATCTGTGGCTTCGTCCCCGAGTGTGTTTGGCAAGTGATGGCGGAGTTGAGATTCTTTTATCGACAGCTATGTGTGAAAGAGATAGATCCCATGGTAATGTCAACTATGGAGCATGAAGTACATGTGTTGCTTTGCAAGTTGGAAAAGATCTTTCCACCTGGCTTCTTCAATCCAATGCAACATTTGATTCTCCATCTTCCCTATGAAGCTAGGATGGAGGGACCAGTGCAAAACCGGTGGATGTATCCAATTGAGTGGGAACAAAAGGAACTACGAGGCAAAGCAAAAAATCGATCACGTGTTGAAGCATCCATAGCGGAGGCGTACATAATTGAGGAAATTCCCCATTTCACATCAATATACTTTCTCGACAATGTTCGTACGGTGCACAATCAAACCTCACGATACAATATTGGCATCCTCAAAATAATTGCCAACTTAGCCTCTTCAGGAAGATGTGACACTTCAAGCGGTGGTACTCCCAAAGTTTTATCGCGGGATGAGTGGTTGGTTGTGATGTTGTATGTCTTTACCAACCTCTCTGAAGTGGATGATTACATTAGGTATGCAACAATTATTTTTTCCCAATAATTGATGCATGAGTGTTTTAATCTACTTGTCTTGTTGCCTCTGAGGAATTTGTTAGGAGCAAGTGGAAGCAATGTCGAGACCCATCAGAAAAACAAGTTGAGACCCTTCTTAGGAAGGGTCTTTGGGAATTGTAAACCGAATTTCCGACTTGGTTCTATCGAAAGTAACTTCTCTATTAGCTAGTCCCCTTGCACATAATATTTACTAAGTAAAGAGGAACTAATACATGAAACCCATTCTATTTATCTTTGTAGAGTTTGAAGGACAAGTCTATGAGCGTGAATTGAGGCAAGTTGATCAAGGATGCCACACTCGGGTCTTTGTCCTATAGTACCTACGATGTGAATGGGTCTCGCTTCGAACATCGACACATGAGAGGAACGACCTAATGCAACAACAATTAATAGTGGATTGGTGACTATAGGACAAGATGTGAGCGATACACTGTTGAATACTATGGAGTAATTGAAGAAATAATTGAACTATATTTCCATGGTAGCAAACCTCTCAAACTTATGTTATTCAAATGTCATTGGTTCCATCCGTTTAGAGTCGACGGGATACATCACTTGAAATTTGGTTGAAGTTGCACATCAATCAATCCTACCGAGCAATGACCCATTTATTGTGGCTCGACAAGCCACCCAAGTATACTACATCCGCACCCATGCAAAACTATGAGTAGTCTAGTGGATTGGTGGGTAGTACATAAGGTGCAACCATATGGTAAACTACCTACCCCTAGTGAGCGAGGACTACAACATGGAGACCAACAATGGTGTTGACCTATTCTTTCAAGAATATGGGCTACGAGGACTTTTCAAATAATAATTGGGGAAGAGGACGATCACATGGATGATATTCAAATCGATGCCAATGAGGTTGTAAACCAAGAGGACTTGGAACTACTTAATCTCTTAGACATTGATGGCACCAAGGGATGAGGTTGAGTCAACACCTCATGATAGTGACGATGACTTTTAGAGGGCCCATCTGCGGAGGATCCCATTGTGAGCGACTACTTCTAAGCATGATCTTGTATGTCTTCCATTTATTTGTTTGCATGTTTTTAATTTTTGTATGAGCTTAGTTGATTACGTTATATTACATTTTCTATGAGCTTACTTGATTACGCTATATTAATTGATTTATTTTATTTCATTTCATTTCAGGACACCAAAAAATGAGTGGCGTTGAAGAGGCAGCATACTCTAGTCGAGGCAGACGCTTGTTTTCCACTCGAGGAGGCAGAGGGGCAGCCGCGGCCACTCGAGGAGGCAGAGGGGCAGCCGCGGCCACTCGACGAGGCAGAGGGGCAGCCACGGCCCCTCGAGGGGGCAGCGGGGGGTCTACCTCTAGTAGATCAGGCTCTGCACCCGCAGCCCTCGATCTTGATGATGTAGAGTATGAGCACCGTGAGGCGGAGGTGAGGAGGAAGAGCACCTGAGGCGGAGGTGAGGAGGATGAGCACCATGAGGCACAAGAATTTTGGATGCGAGGACTGCGAACTCGCCACGACAACCAACCCGAGAGGAGGAGAAGATCACATCATTCTGTTGGCGACACGTAAATAATTTACACTTTCACTAATTTAGCCCACTTACTTGCATACCTCAAAAAACTAATATGCGTGCAATGGCGAGAAGAAGGCGGGGTGAGAAATGTAGACTTCGAGCGGCATAATTGGCGTGTTGATTCGATGGCACTTCTCTCGGCTTGGTCACCTCTGAGAGGAAGGTGGGAACTGCATGGACATGGTGCCACTACAAGGTCATTGAAGATCTGCCTTGTTGAAGGAGAGGTTCCATTTGACAATTTGTTTGCTTGTGGTGGAGGAAAGTTTTTGGGTAAGTATTTGAATATTCAAATTTGCTTCTATGTGTTCCTATGCATGTTAGGGTTGATTTGGTCACAACTCTCGAGTCTCAATTTAGTTACTATACTAACTTACCACACGAATCCCAAATAATATGTACTTCTACATGATGCAACAGGACAAAGGAAAGCCAACAATTGAAATATATTTTCTACTTTGTTTCCCATGCAGTTTTCTTTCTCATGGAATTTACTCAAGTAGTCTGACATGTTTAATTTACCTCTTTTGGATGTTTAGTAGCCAAGTAATAAATGTCAACTAACTTAATCATCTTATTCTTTATCAATTCCTTTTCGCTTTCATCAACTAACTTAATCATCTTATTCTTTATCAATTCTTTATTCTTGGATTGTAGTGGTGGTTTCGATGAAATTTGAGGGAAGTCGATTCTAGGAGAGTGCTTCGTAATTGTGTTAAGAAGTGATCCCATGTTCTCTGGAAGCACGCATCCAAGCGGTGATCTGTTACCATACACAAGTCCTTGGACAACAAATTAAGAGGGCCGAGGCTTCTTAACGCATATCACTTTGGACGAGTACAAGCGGGTAACCAAGCCGAACAAACGATGTCCTTGATTACAATCAATTCTAGTTTATTCATATTTAACACTTGGTTAATTTAGGCAATACCTTGGTGGGCCCTTAAGTGTGAAGATGCATGGCGCAGATTGCGAGAGAGGTGGTGCAATGAGCGATGGTTAGAGGACTCTCGTCTTTGCTAGGGAGCGGAGATTGTTGATGGACGGGACAACACATCGTCAAGGTAGCTCCTCCATGGCTCGTTACAAGAAGAACCTGGTAGGTCAACATGTTCATATTGATTGTATGTTGCAGATACATATTTATTGACCGCTGTGGTTTTTTTGGGTGCAGGAAAAGAAGAAGCAGAGGCCTGTCTCCGATATGGAGGCATATTTAGAAGCTAGGAGGGGTGATCAGGAGGGCACCTTGTGCGGCCGGTATGACAGAGAACTTGGTGCGATTTTCGATCATTTTGTCTCGATGATTTTCGCTCCTCGATGATTTTGTCCAACAGTGCATATATCGATCTTCGCTAAGGAGATTCATGGCCGGACTACGACGTCATGAATTCACCACTAGACAGAAAGTCTTTGTGTACAAAAGGTGGAAAGGGAAGAAACATGGTCGTTTCTTTATGGGTCTGGCTACATTAGCACACCGACAACCCTCTCTGAGGTCCGATCCACGAGTCTTTGCATCAACGAATGAAGTACACCTTCAAAGTCGACAGCGACCATCACATGAGATCGAGATCCGATCTCAAGTTTACGAGCTTGGTAGCATTGCGATAGGAAATTGTGGCTAAGCGTGGTTGGAGCAAATGCTCCTGCGCAGTTAGTTGGGCGTGGTAGTACAATAACAAAGTAATATGCAATATATATATATATATATATATATATATATATATATATATATATATATATATATTCATACTTGGCTAATGTATGGCAATGTGCAAACAAATATGCGAGCACTCGGGACCAGACTCGACTTAATGTCCCTCCGTCAGGGAACCAACGCCTCACTTATCTGCTCCGGTTAGTAATCGCATCTTGATTATTATATTGTTAGTCTCTTATGAGTTGCTGATTCGAAGACATTGAAATGACATGCAATGTAATTATTGGTTGCTCTTGCAAATTTCTTATAATGCGATTTCTTATGAAAATGTAGGGAGCGGCGGGATCGGTTGCTTCTCTGCTAATCTTTGAAGATCTTTGGTGCTAATGTTAATGAAGATCATGTGAATCGTCCATCGCCGAGAGGCCACCACAGTGCTTGCTATTTTCATGATATCTTGAAAGGATACTAATATTAGAAAACATTCACAATCGGTGATTGCTAAAAATGGATAAAAATGGCTACATATATAACTAATTCTCTATATCTATATCATAAATTCTTTTGAAATGTGTCAACATATAATAATTTGTATGTACACCCCAGGCATGCCCTTAACTGATTTCCTATGTTATTAGGTTGCTCATCATGATTTAAAGGAATTTTTTTGCTTTGTCAATAGTTTGGTTAATTATCTTTTCATGTAATATCAATTCCTAACTTTTGTTGTAAGATGGCACTAACATTAAGTTTTGCTCTATCTGCAGAACTCCCAAAATGATGCTTTTGTGCACAGAAGATTGAAGCAGGAAATTTTGTGCGTGCAAATGGTTGTAGTGATACTTGCTTTTGTTTTATGTATATAAGACTATGGAATGGATGGATGGATGGATGGATTATTTGATTGCTGTGGAATAGATGGATGGATTATTTGATTGCTGTGGAATGGATGGATGGATTATTTGATTGCTGTGGAATGGATTTTAAATGAATTTGTGAAAAATGGGGTTCTGCTGGTTTGTCGATTTCCCGAGTGTTTGTCGCTTTCCTGAGTGTTTTTGGCACTCGGGAAAGCGACCAAATATTTCCCGAGTGTCGACACTCGGGAAATCGACAAAATCTTTCCCGAGTGTCGACACTCGGGAACACTTGACCCGTGGCAATTTCCTGTCGGATTCGTCGGAAGCTTTCCCGAGTGTCGTTTTCGCCATGCACTCGGGAAACACGGCCAGGTGTCAATTTTCCCTGGTTTCATCGGTCAAACGTTGGAAACATTCCCGAGTGTTTTTCAAGATATTATCGAAAGTGTCAACACTGGAAAGATTCCCGTTACGGGCGGAGAAGCCGTTCAGCAGGGTTTTCTCCCGAGTGTGTGAGTTTCCCGAGTGTATACATATACACTCGAGAAAGTAATATTTCCCGAGTGTAACACTCGGGAAACTGTTTTTATCCCGACTAATCTATTCTGAGTGCTTTTTCCCGAATGTGACACTCGGGAAAGATGTTTCCCGAGTGTTTGGCCCCCTTTCCCGAGTGTTTTTGGCACTCGGGAAAAATCCTGTTTCTGATAGTGAATGTGAATGGGCATGGCATGATAGAGCCCTAGACTGGTGACACGATCTCCATTCGCCACTGTGGTTTAAGGACAGACTTAGGCTGCAAATGTACACTGGCAGCATGCACCACATGGACGCGGCGTTGAAGTTATGAGTTTATCCGGAGTCGAGGAGAACGACTAGGGTAGTGCTACCGATCACTACCCGAAGGCGCATGGGTTGACTCGTGCGGGGCTAGATGCAGGTGAGGGCGGCCAAAGAGATCTCCGTCTCAATGTCGACTACTGTAGTGTTGTCATGGTCGGTGTCATCATTGGCGAGGTTCGGATAGATCTTGATGATAAGTGGTGTTTACAGCGGTGGCCCCAAAAAAACTTCTCGTTGCACAGTCCTTGTGCACGACGGTGCTCCATCTCTACTGGCATCAACGAGCAACGTGGCAAGATGGCTAGATTGGCTATCCGAGTGCTGATGGCGTTGTCTGACACGGGCAAGGTGTGGCCCTAGCCTGGCGGTCCGACTGAGGAGGATCCATTCGTCGAACTGCCCGAACGCCATGGGCATTGTGAAGGCACTGCGGTCACCACCACTTGTGTGCGGTGCTTGTATGCGTGAGCCAAATCATCGCAGACTCCAAGCACTGAGGCGCTTGCAGATCCACGTCGGTCTAAAGAGGTTGCCCCAAGTAGATAGTAAATAATTGGATTTGTTGGCATTCCATCAATGAATCGGAACGACACAGGATGGCAAGGAACTAATTAAAGAACTCCCGAACGGTGCCTTTCTTGTGCAGAGCAATGATATCTCCCAATGGACCAATGAATTTCCTGATCAGTTCAACGAAGTGACGCCAAGTGGGCGTTCCCATGTCGCACTCCAGGTGATGATACAAAAGTTGTTCCGATCCAATCATATGAAAGGTTGACAGCCAAACCTTGTCTTCTTACATGGTGTGTTGTCCTCGAAACAATTTCTCACGACGATTAAGCCATGGTAACGGATCCTCGTGACCATCAAACATCAGGAAATTCAGCTTGTGGAAGCGACAAATGCCACCTCGGCCCGCGGCGTGGCGCATCCCTTAGCCATCGTGCGAGGTGCCAGGGGCTTGTCCACATCAGCAACGTATGGTGCTGCCCCCGAGTGTGCTGGCTGTCCATGTGCTGCCTGGCTTGGACTAGGGTGCAGATCGTGTGCCGCCCGAAGTTCGACATAGAGGACTATAGCACGGTCGAACTCGATGGCCGGTTGGTGGTATCCTTGCTCTAGACGCGTGATGGTGAGGTGGTGTGCCCGTTGTTGGTTTCCGATGGAGCTGGAAAGCATATCAATATTGTCGTAGAGCTTGAGCCGGTCGATCTCCATCTGCTGCAACATGGTGTCGACCTTCTTCCTCACTGCATCATATCTGACCCCTTCCGACTTGGTTCGCAAAGTAGCAGACGTCTCTGATACAAAGTTGTCACGAACTGGATTGAAATGAATCGGATAATTGTGATAAGTCGCTGGACGCGGCCCTAGAACCCGGCGACACGGTTGAGGAGCCATGGTGGAGGCTACAATGCGGCTAGCTAGAACCTGGCAGCACGGTTGAGGAGCGGAGGCTACAGTGCGGCTAGGGCAAGGAGGGTGCGGGGAGAGAGAGAGAGAGAGAGAGAGAGAGAGAGAGAGAGGAGATTTGGATTTTCGGATTTTCTTCGTATCCTTTCTCAATGCACCTGATCTCTTTAAAGAGAGATGGACCCTAACAAACTTGACTAGCAAGCAACGCAATGGAAAGTTAATCAAAACTGTAATTAAAAGAAAGTGTCCGTATACCAGAATTTGGATGGCTTGTCGCTAAGCCTCATCTCCTTGCGCCGGTTCTGGTTGGATGGTGATGTTGCCTGCGCCATCTCTCTTGTTACGCCATGAATGTGTTAAGCCCGACATCATACCAAATGCGAGCGGCAAATTGAAGATTGATCACTTATTATGTTATTTCTTAGCTTCTTCACGTAATTCGTTGCTGAAAATTCTCTGAACACTTGTTGTGGCCACGAGACAGACCATGTCATGGAGACATGGACACGTATCCCGTTGCCCGTTGGTCTGCTTCTCGGCAAATGATTGGGCCGAATGGGCCATGCAGTTGCTTGGAAATGGGCTTGCACAACAAGCGGCCATGCAGTTGCTTGGAAATGGGCTTGCACAACAAGCGGACAACATATAAACAAAACCGTAGCTGCAGGAAGGATCGAACAGAACAGAACAGAACAGAACCTGGTTTTCGCCTCCTCCCTCTCCTCCTATCTCTGTTCCCTGTTATGGTAGGCATTCGGTTTAGTTTTTTTGGTACAAATAAAATTCGGCTGTTGAAATGCCACCACGGAATTAACCAGACAAGAAATTCACACCGAATATAATTAGCCGAATTTAAATCGGTTCGATATTTCGGTATACCGAAACAGTGAAAGCATGCAACACCAACTTCATATTGAAAATCAAAGCACAGTTCGCTAAACACCAGTACACCACCGAGCAAACAAATGTATATCTGTTCATTTCTGACCCAAATTCAATCAAATCCAACACATGCTGCTAAGAACAAATATGAAGACAATCGACACCTGAGGACGGGCATGGCACCGGCAAAGGCCTCTCCCTCCAATCCGCTGCTCCCCTCGCTCTACCGCCTCCTCCTCGCCTGGCTCGCCGGCCCTCGCCCCGCTAGTAAATAACCACTTCGCCGCCCTCGGTGGACGCCTAGATGGTGGCGGCCTGGCGCCCTGGTGTGGCGGTTGCTAGGGTTAGGTGATTAAGATCGCTGCTTGTCTGGTCAGGTCTCTCTCTCGGGCTCTCACTGGGACTTGGTCAGGAGTAAAGAGTACTTAGGGCTTATTTGGTATCCAGCTCTTAACTCCTGATGTTTAGAGGATCTACTCTTTCTAGAATCTAGAGTTGGCTGAGAGAAGCGTTTGGTAGAAGATTGTATCTCAAAACTCTTGAAGTGTGGATTTGAGACAAAAAGACCATGTTACCTTAGTTTTTAACACATAAGTTTATTTGTATCACAATCCTTTTTATTTGTACATAAATTTTGGAAATTTCTTTACAAATTTCTTAGGACTGATTCAATTTGAATTGAATGTGATACCCTATTCCGATACATCAGTTCATGGCAAAAGCATTATCATTTCAGATACAAATACTTGTAGATTGACACTAGTACTACTAGTACTCATAGATTGCATGACTACAAAAAAAGTATTAGCATTCATCCCAAAATGACTAGGTGCTTGATTATTGCCGACTTGGCTCATTCATCCATTAATTACAAAAACAAAGCTATGAGTTCATCTCACAATTGATACAAAACACAAGTTCAATCGGTTAACTACATTCTTACAAATCAACTGTGATGTCTCATTCAAATGAGCTACACGCTTCACTTGGTCTTGCATATTACAGTCTCAATCCATGAACAAGCACAAACCATATACAGTACTGTTTGAGGCATGTATATCAATTGTACAAAAAAAAAGGCAGAACATTTGTACACGACTCGCGTGCAAGTAATAGCTAGCATCAGGAGCAAGCAGTAACAGATTTGTTCATGAACAAGCAATAGATAGCACAACTAATATCATCATCACAATATCATCCCTGAACATTGTTTTCACTCGTCACTTTCTGTATCATATCGTACCTACAAATATAAACACCAGAATCGGTAACAGTATCTTGGTCATCACCAGAACCTATGCTGCTAGTTTCTTGTGTTGTAGAACCCACGAAACTGTCCAACATATAAGGTTCTATTATGTTCCAGAAAGAATCAGCATTACTCCAATCCCAAACCAATTTTTGTCAGTAAAGATGTTGGCACCTTCAAGCATAGCTATCCCGAGTCTTTTAGGAACACCATTGTTATCCTATCAACATGCAAACACACCTTGTCAACAAACACACATGTCTAATAGTTAAAAATCAGTGCGGCAGTGAGTTCACCATTACAAACTTGTTCATCCACCGAGAAGCATAGAATTCATTGACTGCTACAGCATTATATCCATACATCAGTGGTGAAATCCAATAACCCCAGATCCACCAGTTTGGGATGAATGCTGTTAACAGTGGAGGGCTAGTCAACAAAGCTGTAATATTGATCTGCAGAAGCAATGTAAAATGCTAAGAAACAAGATAAGTAATCGACCTTTTGGCAGAAGAAAGCCTCCAAGAACGAAAGAAGATGAGAAGGGACAGGGATCCTCTAGTTTGAGCAATGTTCATGGATCTGCACAAGCCAGCAATTGGTCTGGAAAGCCCACCTGCCATCTGCTGGATCAAGAACACTAGCAGCAACTGCTTGAAGAATCTGCGCACAAAGATGACAATTTAGCGACCACAAAACTGACAGTTCCTGATTTATACAACAAAAGTTCTTTCTCCATATGTATCTGTCAGCCTCTAGGGCAAAAACTATAGTGTAGTATGTAACAACCACCCAGACTATTGATTCGATAATGGAAAAGGGGATTCTGATAACGACATTCGGTAGCGTGAAGGTCCAAGCAGGGTAGAAGAGGAGGTCCCGGGGCTTGTAGAACTCCGGCAACCTTGTGAGGCAGAGGGTGAAGGGATACGGGTAGGCTATATTAGCTGCTAATTTAAAAATTCTACCACGTAAATCAAGAAGCCATACAAGCAAGAGACATTAGATTGTTACCACTAGACACGCAATGCAGCGAAAGAAGAGTTGAAGCAGTCTGATCCAACGTCGAGCGCATCGATGAAGTGGTCGTAGTCGATCGTCCAACGTCCTCCGTAACGATCGTCTTCTCCAGCAACTAATGACGTTCCTTGCGTAGGTCATGGATCGTCCTCGATCAGCGTAGCAGCACCTCTACAATATCCACATGTCCAGGGGTGAAATGTTATACGCCAGTGTACTAGCACCAACACGTACAGTAAGACCTTCGAGAAGATGGCGTCTATGGTTTTGGTGGAGTGACTCTCATATGTCCCAATAGCCACATGAATCCCCTTATAAAGAGCACATAACAGATCCTATCCAAACTCGTTTGTTCCAACCTGTTAAGTGTGCAACCTTATAGGTTTATGTGTAATCAGTTGCGACTTGGAAAATCCTTTCCGACCACAAGTCGTTAGCGATTCCTAACAAGATATAAAGATTCCCGAATACATATAAGTATTATATCAAATGAACCTTATATAATATGATTTGCGACCAGGTCCTTATCACTTATGACTAGCTCGTATCTCCATACGGCTAGTTCATATTTAGTTACGACCAGTTTGTAACTTCTTACAACCAGTTAGTGATTATGTCTAACCAATTTATGACCAGTTCGTATATCCATACGACTAGTTCGTATCTGGTTGGACTGAACGACTTGCTTGCGTATTCTCCCTTTGCCTCACGATATCTTGTTGAGCTCTAGGTGAGATATTTTGTCATCCACGGATTGTTCAATACTTTCTCGATCAAGTGACGGATAACTTCATGTGGTCGACTCTTCGACCATAGTCGACTTCTTGACCACCAGTGTCATGGTCATGCACTTTCTTTATCCAACCACATCGAGGGGCCAAGGGATATCTCTCTTGTTATGTTAGGGGGGGTAAATCCCATATCCGATGAGTCACATCCGTCCGCATGTTTTGTAGCATATCCGAAAGCTACCTTTATAACTACCCAGTTACGGAGTAGCGTCTAGCAACCCCTGAGTGTACTATTACACATGTAGGAAACCATGCTAATCTCAGGTCTAGGGATCATACATCGTCATTTCTTGAGACCAACTGATGACACATAAGATCATAACAATCTCAATCGTGTATCAAGGTGGGTCAATCCAACACCATGTTCTCTAACATGCGTTCACATTATTGATTCGATATCCTCATATCCATGACCGGTGAAACATGGTCATCAATCAATAAATGTGCTGGTCGATAAGTCACTAGTGTTCCGATCAGTGACATCCGATCATGGATACATTTAGAATGACATCATATAAGTTAAAAAGCTTCACCAACAAGTCACATACTTATTAATCTTTGTAAATGATAATTCATCCAAGGAACATAATAATATTTATTCTATAACTCATAAATATAGACATAATATAATCATCTATTTGATTGCCTTTAGGGCATATCACCAATAGTCTCCCATTGCACTAGAGTCAATCATACTAGTATCTACCATAGCTCTTGTGTGTACCTTATGCTTAGGTTACAGGAGAGGCTTTATCAATGGATCAACAATATTCAAATCCATGTGCACTCTGCATATCTTCACATCAACTCTTTCAACAATCTCACGAATAATGTGATATCGTCGAAGTATGTGTTTGGACTTTTGATGCGATCTAGGCTCCTTAGCTTGTGCAATGGCTCCACTATTATCACAATAGAGATCCATTGGACTGGATGCACTAGAAACCACACCTAGTTCATTAATGAACTTCCTAATCGATACAACTTCTTTTGCAACTTCAGAAGCCGCAATGCACTCAGCCTCTGTTGTAGAATCAACAATTGTTCCTTGCTTGGAACTTTTCCAGCTCACTGCTCCTCCATTAAAACAAAACATAAACCTAGACTATGATCTGAAATCATCCTTGTCGGTTTGGAAGCCAACATCGGTGTAACCGTTTATGACTAGCTCTTCCTCACCACCATAAACAAGGAATGCATCCTTAGTCCTTCTTAAGTACTTTAGGATATTCTTGACTGCTATCCAGTGACCTTCGCCTGGATCTGACTGATATCTGCTCGTAACACTTAGAGCATACGACACATTTGGTCGTGCACAAAACATGGTATACATGATAGATCCGATAGCCGAAGCATATGGAATTCTACTCATTTTGTCTCACTCGTCAGGTATTGAAGGACACTGACTCTTACTAAGACTAATTCCATATGACATGGGCAAGAAACCCCTTTTGGAATCTTGCATGTTAAACAGCTTCAACACCTTATCAATGTACATATCTTGGCTTAATCTAATTAGCCTTTCAGATCTATCCCTATTGATCTTTATGCCTAATATATATGCTGCATTTCCTAAATCTTTCATAGAGAAACTATTTCTTAATGAAGTTTTAACAAATTCAACCATAGGAAATCATTTCCGATCAGTAATATGCCATCCACATATAAGATCAGAAAAACAAGTTTACTCCCATTAAACTTCTTGTAAACACAAGGTTCTTCTCCAATCTTGATGAAGTGAGACCCTTTGACCACTTCATCAAAATGAATATTCCAACTCCGAGATACTTGTTTTAATCCATAGATGAATTTCTGAACCTTGCATATCTTTCTAGCTTCCTATGAACCGACAAAACCCTCAGGTTATGTCATGTAAACATCCTCACATAGGTCTCAATTTAGGAAAGCCGTTTTGACATCCATTTGCCATATCTCATAATCAAAATATGCAACAATATCTAGAATGATCTAGATAGACGTGAGCATAGCGATAGGCGAGTAGGTCTCATCATAATCAACACCTTGAATTTGTTTGAAACCCTTTGCCACCAGTCGTGCCTTATGAATGTGAACATTTCCATCTATATCTATCTTTTTCTTAAAAACCCATTTACAATAAATGATTTTAACACCATTAGGTGGATCAACCAAGTTCTAAACTTGATTGTCATACATGGATTTTATCTCGGATCTCATGGCTTCAAGCCATGACTTAGAATTTGGGCTCATCATCGCTTCCTCATAATTCTTAGGCTCATCATTATTCAATAATAAAACATCATTCCCATACCTTATAGGCAATTGACGTGACCTTTTAGATCTACGTGGGCCTGATGCCTCATCTGCAGGTTCTACAATATTTTGTTCATCCTATAGAGGTTCAGTAGGAGTTGAAACATTCTCATATGTTTTTCAAATTTCTTTGAGTTGCATCTTGCTCCCACTGACTCCTTTGGAAAGAAACTCTTTCTCCAAGAAGACATCATTTCGAGCAACAAACACTTTGTCATCATCCCGCTTATAAAAGTAATATCCTTTAGTTTCCTTAGGATACCCTACAAAAAAAACATTTATCTGACTTAGGTGTGAGTTTATCAGACGTCAAACATTTTACATATACCTCACAACCCCATATCTTGATAAAAGACAATCCAGGACACTTCTCGGTCTATATCTCATATGGTGTCTTCTCAACCGTTTGTTATAGCACCCCATTTAAAGTGAAAGCCGTTGTTTCTAGAGCGTATCCCTAGAAATATAATAGAAGATCTTATTGGCTCATCATTGACTGAACCATGTCTAACAATGTTTGGTTCTGTCGTTCAGACACCCCATTCCATTGAGACGTTCCCGGCGGAGTAAGTTGTGGAATAATTCCACATTGCTTTAGATGATCACCAAATTCATGGCTTAAATATTCACCTCCACGACCTGATCGTAGATATTTAATTGTTTTGCCAAGTTGATTATGTACCTTATTCTGAAATTCCTTGAACTTTTCAAAGGATTCAGACTTATGCCTCATTAAGTATATATAACCATATCTACTAAAGTCATCAGTAAAAGTTATGAAGTACTGAAAACCACCTTTAGCCGAAGTGCTTATTGGTCCACATACATCCGTATGTACAAGGGCCAATAAGTCACTTGCCCTCTCACCTATACTTGTGAAAGGCATCTTTTTTATTTAGCCAAGTAAACAAGATTCACATGTTTCAAATGATTCATCATGCGCTTCTTATTTATATGACCTAGACGACAATGCCAAATAAAAGTGAGATTCAAATCATTAGGTCGAAGTCGCTTAGCATTAATGTTATAGACAGACACATCCTCAAGATCCAAAACATATAATCCATTAACCAAAGGAGCATGACCATAAAGCATATCATCAAAATAAATTGAACAACAATTGTTCTTTATTCTCAACTCATAACCTTCTGCTCCTAAACATGAAGCAGAAATAATATTTTTGCTTAAGGCAGGAACATAATAAAAATTATTTAATTCCATAATTAATCGTGAGGGTAAAATTAATAGTATTGGTAACTGTCCACTGAAATCATCGTGTTCAAGAATTGAGTCTGAGCTACAAAAATTGTCCCATGACTCAATCTGCTACTCTAGGTATTGGTAACGGTCCACTGGAATTGACAAGATCTGAGCTGGCACAAATTGTCTCAAGAGTACTAATAGATGAGAGGGAAAATCATAAGGTAAGAGAAGACAATCTAATAAGGGGAGCTTGTTTAACCCAAGGAATACACAAATAGCTGAAAAACCATTAAAAAGCACAAAACTCATAGCCAAACTACACTCAAGAGAAAGAAGACGAAAAACCAATTGTCTAGTTGATTAAAACTCCAACTTAACTAGGTGACTTGGCTCAACACACGAGAGGAGCCTACGCTGACCTATCTTATGTGGCTGGTCTGAACAAAACTCGAACTGGTCATGGTCTTCGTCAAACGTAGATTGCTTGCGATCCTTGTAGGTAAATCTTAGAGAGACAAGGGCAACGTGCAACTTCTTCCTAGTCTCCAGTTCTTACGACAAACTTGTCTTGAACACTTGGGGAGATGTCGATACGTCATTGTTGGTTGTATGGTCTTCAAAGAGTTGCTCAAAAGACTCTTGGATATGCACCATGATATTTGGCACAGATATCGACAACTATAGAAGAGAGAGAGAGAGAGAGAGAGAGAGAGAGAGAGAGTCCAATTTAATACTCAAAATGGTGAGGAAGAATATAGATGAGAAAAGAATAGAATGGAAGAGTATAGAAATTAGACAAGGTGAGAATAGCACATAATTAAGATTTTCCAGTTGCAAAATAAATTTTGAAGTTTTCCTTAAAATGACCATTCTAACTAAGGTCATGACCTACAGTCGATATGGCTCTGATACCACCTTTGTCGGGACCCAAATATGCAAATCTAGACCCTATGTGTATACTGCACTAGTCTTGGATCACGCTAGTACACAGTGGCAACATCGATGAAATATCATTCCATATGCAAAGATGACTAATAAATAGGAAAATAACAATAATTATCAAAGTAACGATCTTAAGGACAAAACTTACAATTAATGCCTCAGATGGCAGGTTGTCAGGACCCAGATTTCTGAATCCGGAACCCTCTGTGTATATCTGCATTAGTCCCAAGATCAGTAGCTAGTGCACATAGTTACATCATTGAATATCAACACATATCTTGCAAACGTCAAACTGTTATATAATATTGAAGAAAGAGTAATGACCTTACGGTCGAAGCTTGCAATTATCGCCCTTTGAGGCTAAACAACTCGAATAAACTACAGCGAAAGAAGATAACTCCAAGTGACGGGGGGCTCGCAACCTAGTATTTCGGTGTCCTTCGTGGTAACCACACGCGTAGAAGTTGTAATCCTCCTCGGTAACTTTGAAAGCTTCTGAGATTTATTTTGAGTGTAGCATGTGAGGACATAAAGTACTCCACAAGTCTTGGGAAAAATGCATATGCATAGCTTTAATAAATGAGGATTACATGGTTCTTTTGCACAAAGCAATATTTTAAATTTCAACAGTTCTCATAAAGCACAATTGACAAAATGTAGTTTCAATAATTAAACTAATTATATCACTAGTGGAGGTTCTAGCTACCAACCACTAGTATCAAGGCTCTAGCCACCAAGGTTCAAAGGATAGGGCTCTAGCTGCACAATTGGCTTTAGCTACCAGAAAAACTACCCAAGAATCCAAACTACTCCCGGGTTCCAAAAATCACTCTTTTGAAATCAAAACCAAAATCTACCATGTGAAAACGCACCTTGTTCGCCCTTGACCGTGGGCATGGCTATTCGAATAGTTTACACTCTGCAGAGGTTGTACAGCTTGACCCACACGAGATAATCATCTTATAATGTCAGCCATGACACGTTTCTATAGGCGTGTGACTAAGCGATTATCACAAGGCCTTTACAAATACCATGCTCTAACACCAACCCATCCGATGAGCTTAACCCCAAGCCATGGACGTCATTTACCATCGACCCAGAGCTCACTTGTACACACCTCGGCCCAACACTGAGCTCGGAATGCCACCAAACTACCCTAACTACTAATTTTAACAACCATTAACAATAAATTCCAGCAAGCAATTCAATACTAACACCCGTCCACAGGTCACAATAACGTATAAATAAAGACATGGCAAGCACATATATTTAAACTCTAGATAGCAAAGTAGAATAGAAATCCAAGACTTAGGCAAAAATCAATCAAAGTCTATTGAATGAATAAATTAGTTCCAATTAATCATCTATAATAAATCAATGTCTATCATAGTCTAAGAGATTAAACAATCACGCTAAGGTAGAGTTTTCTCATGGCAAGTGATCAAGTAGAGTGTGAGCAGTGTTCCAATTGCTAACCCTTCCCAAGCGAAGCGTCGTCAACGATCACCTAAAAACAACAGTAGAGTAAGGGTGAGTCCACGACTCAGCAAGCATAAAAGTAAGCAATGAACAATGCTTAATAATACATAATATCATCATCAACATTAATTGTTCTATTTTCTTTATTCTCATGCTCAATTATTCAATTCTCTTTATTTATTCACATACACAATCATCAACCATCTTTCATTCCATGCATCTCTACACTACATGTCCACATACACTTCTTTTGCGTATACCAGTATAGCATGAGTGTTCACCCGTCGATGACACACTCTCAAGCTCGTTCTCCTTAAGGATCGGAGACCTCTTCCACTCCTGTGGAGTTGTGATCAACATGATCACCTTTTCATATGGAACAGTGTTATGAATGCACAAATATTCATAGTTTCATCAAGATTACCATTGTCCAATAAAATCATATCCAACAATAAGGAATAAATAATGATCATTAATATTACTTGCAATTGAATAAGTAAAGGCACATCAATATAATGTTAATAAATTGTAAAGCATATAGTGATCAACCAAGGGCCACCGTTTACCCTGCACTTGCCTGTTTACCCTTGTGACGCTAGAGAGCGAAACGGCGACAATGCACACAAGACCACACTCCTTGAACAAACAATCCAAAACACAACTCAAAACCATAAATTATAGCACCGATACTTTATTCTAACCGTCCTTGCACGTCTACGCCAAACCGACTTGTTTTAACCCAAAACTTCCGGACAGACTACTCGCTGTCCCAGTAGTAAAATGGCCCTATCTTACTCATTTTAACACCAAATTCGTCCATCCAAGATTTTCTGGAATCCTCACGAAACCACCTATATTTTCCTAGTTATGAAAAAACTCTGATTCTACCGTTTTATACTCCGTTTCTTTACCCCAAGACCGTTCCAGATTCTGTCAGAACCGTCTGTTTCAAAATTTTATATTTTTAATTCTACAACTTGAACATATTTGAATAATATGATTTCTGGAATCTACCAAAAAATTCCTAAAATACTCAAGTTGACACCAATATTTAATTTTACCAATTTCTACATGAAATTGACCCAACTACACGAAGTCTGCGAACTACGTCCATAATCTGGAAAGCATCCTTCCGGAGGCCATATATTTTCGCTTGCTACTCCTATTTTAATGATCCAAACCTTCTTGGAAATCTAACACAATAACCTAACTTTTCTCTAATTACACCGAATCCTAATTCTGAGTCTAAGTACCCCTAATCGTCCCCACAACGTTCTGCCCTAAACCTGACGAACCTGGACAGAAATTCATCTACCCTTTCCATTGATCTATCGTTCTACAAACTGAACCACAACTATCTTTGGGACAACTAAAGAGTTCCAGATCGTTACCCTAAGAGATCACGATGAAGATCGCAAAATCCCGCGAGATCCTCCTCCTTTCCTCTTCTTTTCTCTTCCTTTCTCCTCTCTTCTTCCTTTCTTTTTCCTTGCTGGATCTTCTCCTCCTTGCTAGCTAGCAGTAGTAGCACCAAGGCAGAGGGGCAGCGCTGGAGGGGATCGGCAGGGAGAGGCATAGGGGGGAGCGGCTGCAGGTGGAGGGGCTACAGGGGGAAGGAGCAGAAGCGCAAGGGGAGACGACACAACAGTAACCGCGACGTGCTACAGTACCAGCGTTCTAGGGTTTGGTGTTCTAGTGGGCAGCCAGCCCACTCATGGGCCTTGGGCCACTATGGTCAAATCCCCCCACTAGATTATGGGTTGGCGGCCAATTTCTCTCCCAAAATTCTGAATTTTTTCTTTCTAATTCTATTTAAATTCAATAGTAATCACTTATTTGTTTTATGTTTTGACCGGATATTACATTCTACTACCCTTAAACAGAATTCGACCCCGAATTCTACTTGTTCTATTCGCAAGAACGCCACGACTGAAACTGAATAACAGATAACACGTACCCGACGTGAGCAACTCGGGAAATTGCTCGCGCATGCGAGACTCCAACTCCCAAGACGCCTCTTTCTCAAACTGACATGAGCACAACACCATGACGTATACCAACGTCTAGTGCCTCAACACTTGCTCCGACATCTCCAGAATATGTATCGGACGAGACTCGAAGATAAGATCTTACTCATTAATTAACGGTTCTAACAAAACCTCAAACTCCATATCTCTGAAGTACTCCCGCGATATCGGGTCATACAAAACGTTGTGTACCCCGTGCCTGGGCTCGAGACAGTTCTAACGATACGCTATCTTCCAAAATCCCTGCAACTTTCAGAAACAAACTGATGTACCTTTGGCCAACTTTCCCTTTGGTACCAAACCACACCACCTGCACAAGACACATGGAACTTTGGTTCCCTTTTCTAAATCAATCACTTCACCTTTACAAGGGCATCTCCTTTAACAAGGGACGCACAAACAACTCACCTCAAACCAACCCTCTTACAAAAGAACCTAATTGAAAAACGAAGGATTCCAATCACAACCACGCATTTCCAACTCCCCTCCAAAAGAGTTAAATCCAAAATTGAAGTTTCATCATGAAAACATTTTCCACTTTCCATGTAGGCAGTTTGCAAATAATCACCATATAAGCCAAATGCGAAAATCACTCCAACACCCAAAACAACCATTCCCTTCTCTCTCTTTTTCTTAACTGGAAAAGACTACGCACCAACATGAAGCAACTCAATTTGCAACTAGCATCTGTCATAAACACAAAGCTCAAACAAGACCCAAGAGAGTATTTCACTACTCGAGAAACCACCATTTTTCCTCGATCTTCATTTTAGGAACAAACTTTCTTTTAAATCCTGGGATTCCAAATAATCATACTAACTCCTTCCTCTTAACTGGCAAACTCAAAGCGATGCTCAACCCGAGAGCAACAACCACACTCATTTGGAGGGACTGTACTAATCCACAAAAAAAAAAACTCTAGTCCACTTCTCTACCAAAGGAATTATTTTATCAGATGATTCCCAACACCTCAATAATGATTTTCACCCACAATCACATCACCTCAATCCTTTAAGGATAATCAACTTGTAATTCTTAGCACACACACTCATTTACTACGCTCAAAGGGTTCTATCAATGACCATCACACTATTCGAAATCCACTTTTATTCTACTACTTCTACACATATTCATTGGGCAACCAAGGTTCTAGCATAAAACACAAGCCCAATTTCAACATCCAAGTCTTCTACAATGAACTTCTGGAATAACTGATAAGAAAATCCTCATATTCGATGACTATAAATCCCACGATCCAAACAATATGCTTAATAATCAATTAATTGCCCAAAAAAATTAAATTACTTCATCAATCTTGGACTCTCACTAAACAAACCCATACAGTTTCACCTACACAACCTTGCAAAAACACCATTGCAATACTCTAACTATTTGACCAAGATTTAAACTTTTGATAGTTCCAATATTCCACCAACATGAACAAATGTTTTTTTTATTACAATTCACTGTAGGTTCTACTAGTTGTAACAATAATTAGTTTTATTTCAACAGCAATCATTCCATTTAAATCAAATTTCCTCCAAGAATTATATCACGAAATAAATTCACCCTCTATTGCACCTCAAATAACTTGATACCCAAAGGTTCACAAAATCACCTATTTAACCACTACTACCTAGTTGTCACTATATACTCTATAAGGTTTTGTAAAACAAATCAATTATTCTTTTTTTTTCAAAAGAAGAGGCAAATAAAAAATAATTTTCAGCACACAGAAAAACGTTTACCTTTTGTAGTAAACACAAAACTAAGAGAAATAGTCAACTAACAAGAATCTTAGAAAAGCAAAAGAGGAGACCACAGTTGAGAGCATAAGTCCCACCAGAAGAGGATATGGAACGTCAAATAAAAATAAAGCATTGCTTTTGACAATCGAGAAACTTTTATGGGGCAAAAACAGAATGGTTAGGCACACTTCAATTAAACTGCAAGTTACAAAACTTAACATCAACCACAAATGCTTCTGCTTCACTCTTTTCTTTAACAAAGAAAATAATTTCCTTTGATTTCAACATCACTTTGCCACCTCAAACAAGAAGAGCTTTTAAGACCAAAACACATTAATCACTTAAGAACCAATAGAAATTTCCAACATGTCGCTTTTCTCAACAAAATTTCAGCTACCACATAGATCACGAAATCCAAAAGATCACGAGTGCAAAAGTCAAAAAAAAAAACTTTCATTTAAACGGTATCACAAAATACGATCAAAATCTTTTACTTCTAAAAGAATCAGCACTGCACTCACAATCCCTTACTCACAGTCTTAGTAACCTCATCGTTATACACTCTTAGCATGAATCTTCCTAGCCTACTATCCCATCATAAAACTCACTAAAGACACAATAAATTATATCATAGTATTTTTTTGTTATCTCAATAAAATTGCGACAATCAACTTGATCTAGTGAAAACCCTAGTGCTCAAGCCACAATATCAAAACAAAACTCCCTTAACAATGATATACTAGCACATGACAATCTTACAAAACACACAATTATAAATCACTTATTAAATTTCATTCATTCAACTCTTAGTGATCTCAATTCCAATTTTAACACACACCAATTGTACTCTAGATACTATCATTAACAATTGACAATTGTATTGATTATGGAAGCAATTATGGTAGTACTTCTATTTGCATTCACATAACTATTTATAAACACAGATTCAACATTTCATCTTATGTTCAGAAATTACGGCAAAATATGATTAAAGATTTAATAACCTAATTTTCAATAAAACAAGGTTTTACAAATCGATACACCAACATTAATCTAGTCCTTTATACATGTTTCAATAATTTTAGCATGTCAAGAATTAGGTCAATCTAGCAATTATATAAAATCATCAAGGAGCTAATTAAAGATAATTTCCAGATTAATATTTACTAAGGCAACACTCGTACACATCCTTAACTTAACCTTCACGAACGGTTAGATTAACACAAGAGACCAAATTATAATATAATTTATCTAAGAAAGTTAGCAAATTACCCATCCTAATAATCAAACCAGTTCATCAACATTCCACACTTCTTAACAACTCATAGGTTCTAAACAGGTATGGACAGACTCTCATTTAAAACTCATCATGTAACAAATACGAGACAACATCAAATTAATCAATTTCACTTCCATGGATGTTAGTTAAGAATAATTTTAGCATCATGCTAGAAACCCAACTTGATAATTCATACCATATCAATTAATTCATTTAATTATAACCTCTCACTTAAGCCTGGCAAGACATCCCTAAAGAGTTTTAACATTTTCTTTCATAAAAGTGAGGCATTAAACCTCAACGCTCAAATTACTCCAAAAACTATGTAAGATCAACGCTTCTACCTGATCAAAAACTTGCAAATGATTAATTCCGTTATTCAAAATACCTAGCGAAACAACCGAGTCATGTTTTCTAACAAAAAGACAGAACTCTCGTGAAACGACAAATCTTGCAAATTAACAACGTTCACAAGCAGCAAAAACAACTCAAAGTCAGGAAAACAATAATTGCTTTAAGGAACAAATAAAACTAATGGAAATCCATCAACTGCATTGTAACCACTAACCCAAGAAAATTCATCAACCGCAACTATAACAAGAATAACCAATGCAAACTCAAGGAAGACAACAACACTCCCAAAGAAACCCACACTCGACACCTTTAACTAGTTTACCCGAGGTAAACACTTCATTATCCACATACCACAAACGCTGGAATAACCTGGCCATACCATGGCCACAACCAAGATCAGAGACCTCTTAACAACGACTATCATCCACAGTCAACAACACATAATAGGTTCAAAGAACCAATATCAACTCATACATCTATAGTACAACATATCAGAAGCGTAAAAGCGATACTCGTCCCATACCCATCCTACTGTGCACTAGTGTGTTAAATTTTAAGTTAATTCACCATTAGTAAATTTTAGTTGATTTTACTAGTCCTAAAATAAATTTTAGCAATTTTAGATTACCTAAGTTGTTAATCTATTCACCACAAGACTAAAACCCGCTTTGATACCAACTGTAACATCCCAGCCCAACACTGAGCCCGGAATGCCACCAAACTACCCTAACTACTAATTTTAACAACTATTAACAATAAATTCTAGCAAGCAATTCAATACTAACACCTGTCCATGGGTCACAATAACGTATAAATAACAACATGTCAAGCACAGATATTTAAACTCTAGATAGCAAAGCATAATAGAAATCCAAGACTTAAGTAGAAATCAATCAAACAGAGTCTATCAAATGAATAAACTAGTTCCAATTAATCATCTAGAATAAATCAATGTCTATCATAGTCTAAGAGATTAAACCATCATGCTAAGGTAGAGTTTTCTCATGGCAAGTGAGCAAGTAATTGAGTGTGAGCAGTTTTCCAATTGCTAACCTTTCCCAAGCGAAGCGTCATCAACGATCACCTAAAAACAACAGTAGAGCATGCGTGAGTCTATGACTCAGTAAGCACAAAAGTAAGCAATGAACAATGCTTTATCAGCAATACATATCATCATCAACATTAATTGTTCTCTTTTCTTTGTTCTCATGCTTAATTATTCAATTCTCTTTATTTATTCATATACACAATCATCAACCATCTTTCATTCCATACATCTCTACACTACATGTGCACATGCACTTCTTTTTCATATATTGGTATAACATGAGTGTTTACCCGTTGATGACACACTCTCAAGCCCGTCCTCCTTAAGGATCGGGGACATCCTCCATTCTCGTGGAGTTTTGATCAACATGTGTAATATCCTGAAATTAACCCTTGAGGGCCTATGTGTAATTAGACGAAAGGGGATACGCAAAAACGGAATATTTTGGAGTTTTAGAGAGGATTTGGTTCGTACAAGGATAAAAGAATCGTGGGGAGAGTGGATTCTAGAAACCCTAGCAGCCTTTTTCTTTTGTTCCCTTGTTTTCTTTCCGTGCGCCGCCACCCGTCATCATGTTCTTCTTCCGTCCACGCGCGTGATCTCCAGCGCCTGAGGTGCTGCTCGGCCAGCACGTAGTCGCGACCTGCAGTGTGCGCGTGGAGGGCTGGTTGCTGTTCGGCCAGTGCCCTGCCGCGTGGCCACTCGTCCAAATCTCCAGCCGCGCGTAGCTATTCGCTTGTGCGTCGGTTTGTCTTCTCTGTTTCTTGGTTCCTTGTTGTGTGCTTCCGATAGTTTTTTTTTTGCATGCAACACCGTGAGCATACAGGTTGTGCTTCCACTTGCTTTTGCATGCAACGGTGGCTTAGTAGTTGACTAGTTATTGGACTTGGAGTACTACTTTGATTATTTTAATTGGGATTTGCATGCACTGCTATAGATATAGATATTTAATTGGAGGTGCACGCTATGGATATTTAGTTGGAGTGCATGCTAGGATTATTTTAATTGGGATTCTTAGGGAGAGGGTTTAATTTAATAATGAATTAGTTGTTTAGCAATGTCAGTTGTTTAGATCCCATTCTGTTCAGTAGATTGAACGGCAGTTTTGATGTCTTTAGAGACAGAATCCGTGGATCCCATATCTTAGAGATAGTTGGGTTGTGTCCTTAGCTTTCCGTGGCCATTAAGAATGCCCAAATCCGATTAACGATTAGCGAGATATGATTTTTCTAGTGTCGCTGTCCTGATAATCTGTCAGCATTCTGACAGTTTGTAGAAAACTGGGTTAAGCCATTAGTTAAAGAAGGAATTAGAGGATCTTGATATAACTAAAAATGTAGGTAATTTCCATACCTTTTCAGAAAGCTAAAGAACGCAGGATTTGGACACTCGTAGCAAACGTTATGGTGGTTTTAGTGTACTGTCCAGAGAACCCGACGTGAAAATTGATGTATTTTAAATTGGCTTGGTAGGGGCTTTAGATGTCAGAATCAGAAGGGACCCTCAACTAGGTTTAGTTGTAGAATTTAATTACCTTTCCATAAAGTCCTAGAACACCTTATTTGGACCCATGTAGTAAAAGTTATGATTTTAGAAGTTGACTGTCCACAGAGGGGACAGATTGATTGTTAGAAGTGGGATGTTTGGAAGGTGCTTGAGAGTTTGGTTTTTTTTTTTCGTTTGAGCTATTAATTATGTCTTGGGTCCAGTATGGTTGTCTTAGCTTGGTTCATAATTATGTTCAGGTGGGGGATTGGTCCCAGGGGCAGTGTCCTCTTCGCGTCTACCGTCTCCGCACGGTTGAGGCAAGTATCCTGTTTGTAGCACAATTATGATTGTTTGATGTGATTGCTTGTGTTTACTCGTATTAGTCATACATGGATGATAGTGTGATGAATATGAGTAGAATTTGGTGAATGCATGTTTATGGCTAAAGCTTTCCTATGTATGTTGTTAATGCCTTACATGCTATGTGAGGTCTGAAGTTGTGGTATGTACTTGATGATTCATATGTATTAAAGATAGGGTCATAGTACATACGCATACTGAAAGCATATCTGAGACTTGGTCACGTGGTGACCAAGTATATACAGTTGAGGTCCCCGTCATGTAAATGACGGGCTTGTGGTCCCCACATTCGTGGAATGTGGGCATTAAGGAGAGGTCCCCATCATGAAGATGATGGGCAATGGTCCCTATACTCATGGAGTATAGGCTCTTGGTCCCTGTGCCAGAGGGCACATGCAAGGGTATACATCGACGGTTGTATACCCTGCATTACCGGTAAAATGCGAAAAGAGATAAAGATTAAAAGATGCATTGCATGTTCACATTACATAAGCATGGGAGTTATTTTTAGTGTAATGCTTCTTTTGACATGTTGATGCCATATCTGTGTGTTTAATCCTTTTTTTTATATAGATACTTGCTGAGTCATTAGACTCACCCTTGCTTTGTTGTGTTTTAGGTACCACAAGCAAGAACGACATGCATGGGAGGGAGTAGTTTTATTGGAATGCACTCACTACCATTCATCCTAAAGGAAGAATATCATTTAGTTCATACTCAATAAATAAGCAAACCGATTGAGATTCACTCATAGCTTTGGTTGAATGCTTTGGCTTATTTGTAATAATGAGATTAGCGAATTTGGATTATGCTTATTATTGTTTTATCGGAATAGACTATCTTGCATGCTTGGATGAATTTGGATATTGAATTATTGTTAATGATATATTTAATTGCTGAAACCTCGGTATAGTTAACTATACAAAGGTATTGTTTAATTTTATTTTAGTAGCATTCCAGGCTCAATGTTGAGCTGGGGTGTTACAACATGATCACATTTTCATATGCAATGATGTTATGAATGCACAAATATTCATAGTTTCATCAACATTACCAATGTCCAACAAAATCATATCCAACAAAAAGGAATAAATAATGACCATTAACATTACTTGCAATTGAATAAGTAAAAGCATAGTAATATGATGGTAATAAATGGTAAAGCATACAATGATCAACCAAGGACCACCGTTTACCACGCACTTGCCTGTTTACCCTTGTGACGCCGGAGAGCAAAACGGTTGTAATGCACACAAGACCACACTCTCTGGACAAACAATCCAAAACATAACTCAAAATCATACATTACAGCACCGATACTTTATTCTAACCATCCTCGCACGTCTACGCCAAACTGACTCGTTTTAACCTAAAACTTCTGGACACACTACCCACTGTCCCAGTAGTAAAATGGCCATATCTTACTCATTTTAACTACAAATTCATCTATCCAAGACTTTCTGGAATCCTCACGAAACCACCTACATTTTTCTAGTTATGATGAAACTTTGATTCTACTGTTTTGTACTCCGTTTCTTTACCCCAAGACCATTCTAGATTCTGTTAGAATAGTCCGTTTCAAAATTTTATATTTTTCATTCTACAACTTGAACATATATTAATAATATGATTTCTGGAATATAACAAAAAATTCCTACAATACTCAAGTTGACACCAATATTTAATTTTACCAATTTCTACACGAAATCAACCCAACTACACGAAGTCTGCCAACTACGTCTAGAATCTGGACAGCAGCTTTCCGGAGGCCATATCGTTTCGCTCGCTACTTCGATTTTAACAATCCAAACCTTCCTAGAAAGCTAACACGATAACCTAACTTTTCTCTGATTACACCGAAACCTAATTCGGAATCTAAGTACCCCTAATCGTCCCGCAACGTTTTGCCATAAACCTGATGAACCTAGACAAAAATTCATCTACCCTTCCCATTGATCTATCATTCTATAAATTGAACCACGACCATATTTGGGACAGCTAAAGAGTTCCAGATTGTTACCCTAAGAGATCACTATGAAGATCACAAAATCCCGCGAGATCCACCTCCTTTCCTCTTCTCTTCTCTTCCCTTCTCCTCTCTTCCTCCTTTCTTTTTCCTTGCTGGATCTTCTCCTCCTTGCTAGACAGCAGCAACAGTAGCACCAAGGCAGAGGGGCAGCGCTGGAGGGGCTTGGCAGGGACAGGCGCAAGGGGAGCGGCTGCAGGTGTAGGGGCTACAGGCGAAGGAGCGGAGGCGCAAGGGGAGGTGGCACTACAGTAACCGCGACATGCTACAGTACCAGCGTGTCTAGGGTTTTGTGTTCTAGTGGGCAGCCGGCCCACTCATGGGCCTTGGGCCACTTTGGTTGACTCCCCCCACTAGATTATGGGTTGATAGCCCATTTCTCTCCCAAAATTTTAAAATTTTCCTTTCTAATTCTATTTAAATTTAGTAGTAATCACTTATTTATTTTATGTTTTGACAAGATATTACGTTACCGTTGTGGGGGATAACCCACCCGGACATGGATGTCTGTTACCATTGCCCGGAGCAAGCCCCGACAGACATGGACGTCAATTACCATCATCCGCACAATCCCAAAATGGAACACCTAACAACTACAGTTTGCGGGCATAATGCTAGAACATGGTAAATTAGTTGGCCAGGTCCTTCCCATTTAGGACATGTGGTTGTACGGTATTGCTCAGTTTGGATAGTCACAAGCGTTGGTCCTTAATATGACTTGGGCAAACTTAACATGATACAAGTTCTCGTGCTCTAGTTGTACTTGCTGGACTTACCATCCGCCCAAGTCTAAATTTTTTTCACCATTTTGTTTTTTTAAAAAGCCCAACAACAACACCTATTGCCATACATTTCTCAAACTTATTTGCATAAATGGTAATAATAATTCCCACCCATAGGATAAACATGACCGATAAAGCTTGTCTTCTACCATTTTGTACTAATCCATCAATAATGTATTTGTATAATCCAACAATAATGTATCTCCATAATCCCATAATAATATATTCTCGTAATCCAACAATGATATATTCCTATAATCTAACAATGATCTAATCTGATAATGATGTATTCCAATAATCCAACAATGATATATTGCATAATCCAAGAATGATATATTTCTATGATCCAACAAGGATGAAATCCGATAATGATGTAGTCCAATAATCCAACAATGATATATTGCATAATCCAACATTGATATATTTCTATGATCCAACAAATTCCACAAAGTTTAAGCATTCTACATGATTCAACCAATTTACCAAAATTATCATTATGAATTGTTATGAAAATACATCTTTTATTCTTTTAATCGCCACCTTTATTGGATCAATTTCACAATACTAATTTTCCAACAATCACTTACTATAACCAATATAATTCAACTAAAATTTAGTTTAAATCCAATCTCTCATTTTGATCCCAGATAATCAAATCAATGCTTCATGTTTACATACTTCCATGATATAATTGGTTCCACTAAGTTAAACTTTACATTCGTTGTTAACAATCTATATAATCCACAAAAAATGTCCTTCGCAGTATTCATCAAATTCCGCAATATTGTATTTCCGTTATTTGACAATAATGTAATAATTACTAAAGATTTTATGTACTAGGGCGACAAAGGATCATAGATAATCAATAACAAATGATGACAATATCAAGTTAGGATTAACTAACAACCTAGGATTTGAACTTATCATTTTATGTAAACAGCAATGCATATTTATTTTAAAACTTAAAACATATTTTGGAAAACATAGGTACAATATGGTCAAAGGAGACTTGCCTTCGTCTTAGGTTGAGGATACTGCGTCCGGTTGGTCCAAACTTACTTTGACAATGTTGGATTTTACACGCGCGAAACGAGACAAAATAAATATAATAAATCTAAATAAAATCTAAAAATTATCAAATCAGTACCAAAAGAAATTTTATGAATTTATATGAATTTAGGAACCAGAATCGATGGAATCGGAGTTCGTAGGAAGGAGAATGAACACCCAGAAATTTGCTGGACAAAGAAATTGCAAGAAATTGAGAGGGGAAGGAATATTCCCTGGCATCTTCTTTTTATAGAATTTGGAGTTTTTCATTGGCATGACATGGGGGTCCCACTTTCTAGTGACTCTCAAGCAAATGAGAGAAGAAAAGAAGCAGAGCATAGATAGACCAAGGGAGGCGCATAGTGATAGGGTGGCTTGTGGCGAGGGGCAAGGCGGTGGCCAGTGGTGAGCACTAAAATGGGACCCCACAGGATGGGGTCCCCATGGGCGGTGCTGATGGTGGAGCGAGGCAGCGGCGATGGCTCAAATGGCGCATGGCGGCGGTGGCTTGCACGGGCGGCGGTGCTCCGTTGGCAGGGGAAGGAAACCGACGCGAGCATGAGGTGCGCGCTAGCCTCACTACACCATGGCATAGTATTAAGGGCAATAATCTGCCAGAGAATAACTGGGTAAGAGAAAAATTATGTGCTAGCAATTTTCAAGATATTACGGGTCCTATTATCTGCCGGCAATAACTATTGTGTAGAACAACTTATCTGTTGGCTATGTTTTTATTTTAGCTACAACACATCTGCCTTAGAAAAAGTAAACTAAGTCAACATATCTGCCAGGCAAAACATTGGGCGGGAGGTGAAAAAATTAGTCGTGTGAAGACCTGAACATGTGAACTCATATCTGCTAGGCAAAATAATTAGCTGCGAAGGTGAAAAACTGGAGGAGAGATAGGCGCGAAAGGACCTCTCTCCGCCTTATCCCCTCCCAAAAATCCTCCCCACACCTGCTCCTCCCGACGGTCGCCTCTTCTCCCAGCGGCCAGCGCATCTCCCCCGTTGCCCTCCTCCCTGGCCGCCCCATCCTCCCCGTGCCTCCCGTCTGTTGGGTTACGGATAGGCTACAATAGCACAAAACAAAAAATTTCTACCGCGCAACCAAGGAATCTCCGCTAGTAATAGATCACGAGATTACCACTAGACGCGCCAACTCGTAGCGGAAGTAGAGTCGATGTAGCGAGTTGATGTAGTTGTAGTCATACTTACCACACATTTTCGAGTTGATGCAGTAGTGGTCGTACTCGCTGCGCGTCTTCTCCTCTTGCTCCTGTGATCGTCACGAGTTGCGGATCGTCCTAGTGCTGATGCTTTGCAATAACACCTCCAAGGTATCCACACATATGGGGCAGGGACACCACGCACTGCTAGCGCCGGTGGCTTGGTTGAGGAAGGCGTGGCTATTAGGGTTCTGGGAGTTCTTCCAAAAGATGATCATCGCATCCCATGCCACCAGCCCTCTATATATAGGCATCCATGATGGGTCTCGAACTTGAGGCCCATTAGGAACTTGTGGCCTACAAGAATTCGGATCACTATCCAAATCAAATCCTAGCCCTTTAAGTGTGCGACCCTATAGGTTCATGCGTAATCGGTTGTGACTCGGAAATACTTTTCTGACCACGAGTCGTTAGCAGTACCTAGCAGGACACAAGGTAGTCGAGTCGAGATCCCGAGTCGGATCGATTTGCCTCGGTAGATCGAATCGTAGAATCGGCGATTCTCTGATTTGTAGAAATACACATATTTAACATCTATACTATAAGTTTGTATGATTGTTATATGGTTTACCACTTGCATGTTCCTTAAAAGTAGCTAGACATACTCCGTGAATAAAATAGCTTATCATTATCAAGCTCAAGATTGCTCATGCCATAATATAGATATTTGTACTAGCATTACCACCTTGATACAATATTTTGCATGCTCCTTGTTTATTTATAGTTTCATTCTCAGAAATTAATATCAACAAATTTTGCTCTAAAACAAAATATCGCAAAGCGACCTCTAAAAAAATTGCCCTAAGTCTCTCTGAGTAGGATCGACGGTGAGATTTGGATCGACAGTCGTCGTGGGTTCAGAGAACCGTAAGACTCTAAGAGAGGATCGCGATCCTACCTACCTTGAGTAGGATCGGATCGGCAGTAAGACTTGGATCGACAGGCTGTCGTGGGTTCGTAGAGTCGTAAGACTTTAAGACTTGGATCGCGATCCTAACTACCTTGGCAGGACATAACGATTCCCGAACACACATAGAATATATCAGACGAACCTTAATGCAATATGATCTATGACTAGGTCCTTATCACTTACGACCAGCTCGTATCTAGTCACGACTAGTCCATATTTAGTCTCGACCAGTTCGTAACTCCTTACGACCAGTTTCGACCACTTAGTGATCATGTTCGACTAGCCTACGACCAGTTCGTATCTCCATATGACTAGTTCGTATCTGATCGAACTGAATGACCTACTCGTGTATTCTCCCTTTGCCTCATGACATCTGGTTGAACTCCTGGTGAGATAATTTGTCATCCATGTACTGTTCAATACTTTCTCGATCAAGTATCGAATAACTTCATGTGGTCGACACTTTGACCACTAGTGGCATGGCCATGCACTTTCTTTATTCGACCACAACGAGGGGCCCAGATACATCTCTCCTTGTATGTTAGGAGGGGCAAATCCCATATCCGATCAGTCACATTCCTTCGCATGTTTCATAGCATACCCGAAAGCTACCTTTATAACTACCCAGTTACGAGGGCAACCCCTAAGAGTGCTATTACACATGTAGGAAACCATGCTGATCTCAGGTCTAAGGATTATACATCATCATTGCTTGATACCATCTAACGACACATAGAATCATAACAATCTCAATAGTGTCTCAAGGTGGGTCTTATCCAACACCATGTTCTCTAACATGTGTCCATATTATTGGTTTGATATCTCCATATCTATGACCTGTGAAACATAGTCATCAACCAATACATATGCTAGTCTATTCATATGTTTCCGACTAGGGAACGTTTAAGAATAATTATCGTAGAAATATAGAGTTTCATAATCAAGTCACATACTTGATAATAAATATTAACAATATTATTCTAGGAACAAGATAACATATTATCCAATGTTATGAACATAAGGAAATATAATCATCTCTATGATTGCCTCTAGGGCATATTTCCAACACCCTCCTCCTCGGCCACCCCCTCCCCATGCCTCCCCGCGCCTCCCCTCCTCCTCTCCAAGGTAGTTAGAATCGCGATCCTACTCTTAGAGTCTTACGATTCTACGAACCCACGACAGCCTGTCGATCCAAATCGCATTGTCGATCCGATCCTACTCAAGGTAGTTAGGATCGCGATCCTACTCTTAGAGTCTTATGATTCTACGAACCCACAATAGCCTGTCGATCCAAATCGCACTGTCGATCTTACTCGTAGAGACTTAGGGCAATTTTTTTAGAGACCAGGCTTTGCTGATATTTTGTTTTAGAACAAAATTTGTTGATATTAATTTTTGAGAATGAAACCATAAATAAACAAGGAGCATGCAAAATATTGTATCAGTGTGGTAATGCTAGTACAAATATATATATTATGGCATGAGCAATCTTGAGCTTGATAATAATAAGCTATTTTTATTCCTTGAGTATGTCTAGCTGCTTTTAACGAACATGCAAGTGGTAAACCATATAAGAATAATACAAACTTATAGTATAGATGTTAAATATGTGTGTTTTTATAATTCAGTAGAATCACCAATTCTACGATTCGATACTACGATTTCGATTCTACCGAAGGCAAATCGATCCAACTTAGGATCTCGACTCTGACTACCTTGCTCCTCTCGCCTCCCCTCTTACCCGGTTGCCCCTCCTCCCTGGCTGGCCCTTCCTCCCAGCACCGCCCCTCCTTCCCGCCCCACCCCTTCCTCCCAGCGCTGCTCACTTGTTTGCATTAGGAGCTCTTCCTAAAAGACAAGGCCCTGTGTTTCTAGTGAGTACTATTTTTCTCTACATCTTTGATTGCAAGCTGGTTAATTAGAATCTTTGACTACCCTGTGTTTTTGGTGAGGACATGTTGTGTTGGAGAAGTCACATTTCTGCTATCCCATTGGTCCATACCCTTGTTTTTTATTTGGTGCATATCTGCATGACGAGGTAGGTTAGCAATTTACAGTTGTGGTGTTGGACATTGGTTGATGTAATTTTAGGTTAAATGCCCATATTTGTCATGTTCTAAGAATCTGTCATATCTATGTATGGTTGTCCTTGTTCAGCTTCTAAGCTTGCGAGCTTCACAAATCACAAGTCATGTCATAAAAAACTAGAACTTGCACAAAAGGACTGCATTTCTTTTTTGTTTGTATCTAGCTATACCCAACAACTAGCTAAGGTCAGTTGTGACTTGTTTTGTCATGCTTTTTATGGGGTTGGATGAGTCCCCTTGCGGTCCTGAATTCTCTACAACTGAACTTTGGGTTGCACAGAAAACCAGAGCGTTTACTCTTCGGTTCTAAAAGGCTAAAGTGTGATTCCTCATAAGATCATGCCAACTCATAATGAAGATCATCCAGTGAGACATCCACTAATTTTCTCTAGTGTTCTGAGCCTCTGAGGAATACCATAGACTAACTTGTAGTCTTAATAATTAACTTAGTTGGTGGATGTACCTATGTTTACTGTTGACCATACACCAAAATAAAAAATGGCGTCTTTCCTTGATAAAGTAGTTGAGGTTTCATGCCTGTATCGAGTTATCTGAAACAATGAGTAGCAGTTGCTATGGCCTATCCTCAGCGTCTGCATGCGCTAACCAATGTGTTTGCCCATTTATCTGCATTTTTATGCACATTCATGAAGTTTGGCTGTTGAATTGTGCATGTGAACAACCCATAATATTCTATCATAAACCTTCAGTCATTTAGTGCATTGTTATTCTAGAACTTCATATACCAATGCCTTCTTGCCATTGTACTGACATTATAACCGTCAGTATGACCAATTTAACTCGATATAACTCAGGTTAAATTGGTCATACTTGGTTTCAGTACGCCACATCCCAGTATTCACTAGGAAAATTTGTATAGAAGAATGATGTTTGTTTCCACTTTTATTTTTATTGGCCTATGGGATCAGCACGCCAAAAATGACAATGTTGAGGCGGAGTCTAATGCTGCAGAAAACATGTTGTATGAGGAGGTACATACTACTCACAACAAAATAGATTCTTCACCATTGACATACCGCGGTTCATATCTAATGTAATGATTTCTCCCTTTGCACTTGTAGACATTGCATATGCGTGGAGTTCCTTCACAAAAAGGAAATGGAGGAGTAAGATTTCACATATCTCACTATTTGTTGGTTTGCTCCTTACCATTTTGCAATTTATTTGACTAGACTTGAATCGACACATTCAATGATGACATGTTTCAGAGTGGAAAAGAAGTTATCTTGTACTTTGTTATTGGACCATATGATATCCCTATTGCAAAGGCTACTGTTATATCAATGGATCGGAGGACAATAGTGGGTGATACTCTATTGAGTGTTGAATATTGTGAAGTTGTTGTTAATCATGAGCTAAAAAGGGATGCTCAACTGCCTCGTCCTTCTGGAGATATGAACATCATGGCTGATGCTTATGGGAGATATATTGCATGGCCACATCAGCATGTAAGCATCCATCTATTGTATCCACCTACAATTTGTTTACTCAATTAATGTACTTGCATCTATTGTAATCTGCAGATAAAAGAAGATCGGAAGTTAGTGGGGCCATCACAACAAGCTGGTCGAACACGAGGTAATTCCAGCAATTAAAGTTTTTTAGAGTAATGCAGCTGCCATTTATTATTCGGACCACTACTAAGGGTTTGTCACTTGGAAATGGCCCAATTTGCAATTTTCTAGATACTAGATACTTACAGTCATGTGATGGCATTAAACTTAGGAGAAAATGACAAATATATATGTAGTTCTTTATGCAGTTTGATTGCTATGCATACTAGGTGATGGTATAGTGTCCTCTAGGTCACTTGTTGTGCACTGACAATGCACATCATAAAGTGCTGAGTGCCATTTTGTGTGAGTGATTATTGTTATTACCGTAGAGATAATGAATGATCACACTTTGGTTGCATGAATGATAGAGTGATCACTCACATACCCTGATCATGGGACAGCCTCCTGTAGATGCAATAATCCTAGGCATCTGGACCAACAAGTGACCTACACAGTGGTTCCTCTATGAGCAACAACAGCAGCAGCGCTAATGCTATTCATGCTCTGATGGTCTCCTCCTGTGGCACTGTCTGAGCAGTGAGCACTAGTGATCAGCTTATCCTAGGAGTGAGAGTGACACATCAAAGCAAAGCCATTAAGTGTCAGTTACAGCTGTCAGTGAAGGCATGCATGCGCAAGGCTTTCTTTCTTGTTGTCAGGATAGGATTTGTTGATGTCATCAATGTGTAAAGGCTGCAAGAAACTTCAGGCTACGATTGCAGCAAGGGACAGCCAGACTCACTGTACCTGCTCATGTCCTTACTGTATCCCAAACGCCCAATAGCACTACATATGCATGAATGATCAGAAAATCAAATGTAGTAGAATTAATCTTGTTGTTCAGCCGTTTTTGTCTGGATTAAAATAGTCTATAAGTAACTTTTATCTACAAGCAATGCAAGAGACAAAACTGCATTCTTCTGATCCACCTGGAGGATATCTAGAGTCATGTCTTCGGAATTTGTGGCATTAAGCAGGGAAAATAAAGCTACCTTTCTGGTTTCCTGGTGATCTCTCCGAATGCAGTGAGGAAATAGGGTAGTGATCAACAGAGGGAAGAGAAAGGAATCAGCTGAAAGCTATTGCTAACTGAAGAATCATTTCTACTCCAGGACTACTGCATGATGTGTATATATAGGACCAGGGATTCAATGGCAATATGTGATGTATGGAATTCATGAGTAAACAGTGACTGTTCATTGTTAAATTTATAATCTTGTTCATATCATGTTTGGGCTTATATATGATTTGTGGTTATTGACTTCTTGAATTTCTTTTTAGGTACAAAACATAAGGGCTGTTGAAGTTATTGTTTGCTAATGAAGTGATCGTCCTTATTTTGCAAATGGTGATAGCATGATGCTTTCATTATGTGGACATCTTCATTGTCGACTTCTTTTGCGTGGATGTTTTGTACATGCCAATGATAGACTAGTATTATGGTAGAAGGGGTTGGAATATTTACATGTGTTAAGGATAGACTAGTATTGTTGACTTCTTTTGTGTGGATGTTTTGTATATGCCAAAGAGACCATGGCTATATTAGAACGCTCAGAATTCTGAAATTGTATGAACTGTGTATGATGTACTACACATGTACTGTTGTGCTTATCAGAAATATTATATTTCATGTTTATGTATTTTGCATCATTTGAATTTCATTTATGTGTTGCAGCTGTATTTGATTGTTGATATGACATTTTCTAAGTTGTACGATTGAGAAAATTGTATGTTTTCTAAATTTCGGTTGAATGGTGCAAACTATTGAGAAAATTGTATGTTTCCTAAATTCTGGTTGAATGGTGCAAACTATTGAGAAAATATTAAATTCACTATTCCTAGCAGCATAATTAAATTTTATTGGTATTTTACTTATCTAGGGCACTTGTGAGAACCCGGGGTATTTAACTTGTAATACTTAACCATTAAGATGATTTAAGCATTACAAATCAAATATCACGACTCTCGGCGTATATGTACTTCCCAGAATGCAGTACACATACTCCATACAAAAATCAAGCATCAATTCCATTCAACACATAGACCAAAGTACAACTAAGCAATACAAAAGACATACAATATAGAGTTATTACAAAAGGGGCCGACCGGCCAAATGACAACTAAAGAGTCTAAATAACAGCGGAAGCAAGGTGCCATAAGATGGCAATAAAAAAAAAGCTAATCAGTGTGCCTTTAACCCACAAGGCAACCAACCTAGTCCTCGAAACCACCGCACATCTCGCAGAAGTATAACCCTTGGGGTTCAACTTCCTCCTCTGTAACAATTTATTAAGCAAAGCAAATGAGTACAAAAATGTACTCGCAAGACTGACGTGTAGAGTAACAGGCCTATATATTTAGCTACATGCAAGCTTATTTAAGTGGAGCAGGCTCTAGACTCATTTTCAGCATAAAGCACGTTTTCATTTGAAATATTTTAATAGATTTAAAGCAATTTTACAATCTGTTTTTATTTGATAAAAACAGCGAGATACAAGTAATAATAATAACAAGACATCTTGGAAGTGGCTAACCCAATAGCCACCACAACAATAGCATGAATTACCCATTCATACCACCCACATCAAGTTTTAATTAAATGTTGTAGTTTAACTTTTGTAGAGACCTTACCAAGCATGTCCATAACCTAGGACGAGGCTATTCGAATAGTTTGAACCCTGCAGGGGTGTACCAATGTACCCACACGCCAGACCGCCTCTTTTACCACTAGATTAAGCACACTTCCTTTGGTATGCCGGCAAGGCTAAGTCCTACGAGACCTTTCCAATATTGTGTATTAACTACGAGTCGCCCATATGGGAGGAAGCCCCATACGTTGATGCGGAGTCATCAAATATGCTCATCTCCTTATAAAGGACGATGCTCCTTGCAGTGGATAACCTCCACTACTGCTCACCCAATAACCCACGATGCAACTCTGAGCTAACACACGCCAAAGTACTAAGTCAAGAGAGGTCCTATATCCCTCTCATATGGTTAGCACACAAAAAGAGCTTGGCTTAGTGTCCAAGATGTTCGGTCCTTGTTGACCTGGGCACCATTCCAGTCACACCATAAATTCACACCAACAACCATTGTGCCCAAGTCTAAAATATTTCATTTTTATTTTTTAGTTTTTGACTTTATAAAGTAACAAAGCACAAGGTGCTGAGCATAAAGATAATAATAATTTTGTGTGATCAAGGTTATCGACTAAGTCGATAACCGCCCAATTCTACCGGTAGCTAAGCATTTCTAAGCATGACACCGCAAAGACAATAAAATAGCATAATTAAATCACCGGGCTCTAATTCACCAGCGATGTTAATAACTTATGTTTTGTGGTAGGGGATAACAATTTAAGGGCAACCATGCAATAGGAATAGCTACCTTTAATCGGGAAAATTACTTTGACACAAAAGCATGCATACATACAATTTGTAAACAAAGTATTAGACTTGAAAATAATGGGACATTGATGATCAAACTGCTTGCCTTGCTGAGGATGATTATCTTGCTGCAGAGGGTCACTTGCGCACTCAATAATTTCGTTAGAACCTAGCGAAAGGAGTCGAAAGCACAATAAGAACGAATAACACCAAAAAGACCCAAAAATTCAAATTCATCCAAAAATTATGAAAAATTCACAGAAGGTAGAGCATGATTTTAGATGAATTTAGCAACAAGAATCAATTTATTTGGATGTTCTATACAAAAGTTATAACAGTTTAAATGTCAGTTTTTCAGAAATTCTAATTTAATTGCAACCGGTTACTGTTCATCCTAATTAATTATTTTGGTGAAAATTTCCAGAACAGTGGTGCACTTGAAATTTTTATGGTAGGAAGTGCACCACATGAGATGAACAATGCAATTTGATTCACCTCATTTGGAGCTAAGATGAATTTCCTATGATTTTTCAAAGTTATAAAAGTAGTACAAAAGTTACAAGCAAAATAAGATTTTCAGTAATAGTAACATGGTCACAACCTATTTTACAATAAACTAAACTAACAGAGGATTCTAACAAATTTGAGTTTACTCTTTTTGGAGTTACAGAGAAATACTTATGCATTTTTGAAGTCAAAGCAATTTTTAGTGCAACAATAATACTAAACCTAAAGTAATTTTGCCAAATGTGATTTATGGAATAGTAACATGATTCAACCCATTTTTATATTAAAGTATACTTAGAAAGGAAACTAAAAAAATTTTAATCATCAATTTTGGAGCTAATATGAATTACTTATGCAATTTTGAAGTTTAACCAATTTTCAGTTCACAAATAAAGCATTTCGGAAATTATATAAACATGCAATACTTTTTATACCCAGGCAAGGCTAGCCATACACTCTGACTAGTGGGCCCTCACACAGTACTATGCGCACGGGAGAAAACTGGGCATTTAACAGCCACAGGCCCACTTGTCATCTACTCTAACGAAACCAGAGCATTAATTTCTCTAGATTTTTGTTCACAGGCCCGCGTGTAAGCCAGACAAGGAATTTGCTAAACCATGATTTGCCAACAAAGATTGAGAATTAACTTCTAATAAATGATTAGGCCTTAATGGCGAGCTACAGGGCTTGTCGGGGCGTGCCACGCGTGGCCGCTCGCTCGCTGGCCGGCCGGCCGTGGCGCCATGGCGGCACCGACCGAGGTCCGGGACGGACTCCTCACGCCCCTGCGAAGCTACATGGTAACGGTGGCGACGACGGACGTGGCTCTCTACGGCGGCTAACCGGAGGGAGGCGGAAGAGTGCCACGGCCAACATGCAAATGAGAAACGAGCTCCGCAGCAGGCAAACAAGCGGGTGCCAGAGCAACCACGCTACTCAAGGATGCTACCTGAGAGGAAACAAGAGACGGAGGAAGCTCGAAGATGGCTCGCCGACGGTGATGGTGATGGCGGCGTTGAGCTTCACCGAGGAGGGGTCGATCTGCGCCAAGAGATCAACAATGAAAGATTGAGGGAGGTTAGAGTGTCGTGAAGATGGTATAAATGCGGGCAATCGAGAAATGGCTCACCGAGACAACAAATTGACGATGAACAGTGGCGCCGGCCGACAAAAGGGGAAAACTTGAAATTCCCGAGCTCCTGTGAATGGATGGCCAAATCGATTGAGGGGAAATACTTAGCAAGCCAAAGCATGCATGGTGATGCGGTTGAGCGAGGATAGTACTCACCGGAGTTACAGATGACCCGGTGGTGCCGCTCGGGTGCGCGCCCTGGAAATGCCGAGAGCACGAAATGGAACCAAGAGCTACAATCGAGATGAGGGGCTCGCATTAGCAAAAATGGAACCAGCATCGAAAATAGGATTGAGAGGAACCATAGGACTGGAGCTCACCCGCGAGATGCACCTGAGCAAGCCTCCCTCTCCTCGGTGGCCAAAGGAGAAGTGAGCAAAAATAGGGAATGGAGAGGGGTATTATCCCCAGCCAAGGACGGAGGTGGCAACGGCACCAAACGGAGAGGCCCAGGGACTGGCTGGCGCGGGCGGTGGATAGATGCCGTGCCCGCGCGTTGATGGAGGCGCGGCAGAGCGGCGCGGGCGCGTGGCGCACGCGTTCTGCGCGAATGCCAGAGGTGGAAGACGCAACAGACAGGTGGGTCTGTGGCGTCAGAGACTCAGCTGCGCGCGTGAGTTCGAGCGAGAGGGATCGAGGCGGGCCGTTGGATCGAGATCCAACGGTCGACGTTGCGCGAGAGTTTACCAAACTGATTGAAACGGTACGCGATCGTGAGCATTGATGCACGATCGGACGGCTGCATGCGATGCGCGATAAGTGATTTGGTTGAGCCGAGTCCAAAGGCGCGGGTCGGACTTGAGTCTGAGTCTGGTCCGAGCCCGATGAATAGTGATTTCAGGTTTTGGTTTAAAAGGCTGAGAAGATAGGGAATTTTTGGAGGTATCTCCGAAGTTCCAAAAATTCTGAAATTTTTATGGAAGCTTGTTGGTTCAGTGAACAACCTTGTTTAATTTTTCTAGAAATTTTTATGCACTGAATTTCTTTCTAGAAAATCCACAAGCTGCTGGGCTAGGGGTTTGACCAGAATTCAAATGACATCATGAGGCATCAAAAGTTTTAATTTATCCTCATTTTATTACATTTGAAACACACACCATTGTTTAGGATGTTACAGCACTTAACTGCCGAAAATCATGCCAATGTTGTCAATATATCTGCTGGCAATATAGACAATCGAGGGCAGTTAACTGTCGGCAATACATCTATCTGTCGAGGAAAGTCTAACTGCCGGAGAAAACCAACTTATCTAGGGCATTTAACTGCCTGGAACCCACATATCTGCTGAGGAATGTCTTTTCCGGCAGCACTTTACCGGGCAATCAATAGGCGCAAGGAAACACATTCCCGATAGATAATTTGCTTTCCAATGCAGTTTTTCCTGGCAGTTTGATTGCCCTTAATTATATATCATGGTGTTGTTCCTGGGGAATGCGTGGGGCCAGTTGGTTCGGCCGGGGAATGTAACTTCCCAAAATCTGAATTCTGGGTAATGTTTTAGAAATGCTTCAGAAGAAAAACTTTGATCATTTGCATATGACATTATACCCATGTTTGATTTTAACTTTTGTTTAAAAGAAAACATGAACTACAAACAAATAGGTGCTAAACAGGAAATAGATAAAACAAAGTAAAAATATTTAAAGGAGATAATTATTTTGGTCATATTATCCTAGGAACAATTCACCAAAACTTTTATATGAAATCTTATTTAGAAAAACAATTATAAAATAGCAAAACAGAAACTTGTATGAATTTTAGAGAAATTCACAAAATTTTTATGCCCTAAATATTTTACAGGAGAAACTACATTAGTTTAGAAGTGTACACAAAAAATTTCATTAAATTTGGACTTCATTTGAGCAGAAAACAAAATCGGGCAATAATTCAAGAGAAAATCAAAATCCTAAAAACCCTAACTCTCTCTCACCTCTCTCTGACTTGTGGGCCCCGCCCATAGGGTCCTTCATCCACCTCGCGATGTAGAGATCTAGTGCATGCGCCAGTGCACCACCGCAAGCTCTGTGCCTCACCCACGGTTTCCACCGACCACACCTACCTAGTCACATCACCATCACGCTGCGCTCATTCCCCTGCTCGGCCGTGCCTGCTCCTACCCGTATGCCGCCGAGAGCCTCCGAGAGCTCCGCTACCCTGCTCGAGCTATCCTCGTCAATCTCCGCCACCTTCGTCTGTAAGAGCCACCCCTGAGCTCCATTTCCTCTTTTCCAATCCAGTGCGCACCTCCCCAACTCTTCCTCTCCATAGAATAGAGCTCTAGAGCTCAAGGAGCGCGAGTCCTAATTCGGCTTTATGCCACCACGTTCATCCCCACAGCCGTGAAGGGTTCCTCATCATTCCACTTGGATCACTCTGCGTTCCAGAGACTCCTAAGTCTTTCCCCTTACTTGATTTTGCTTTTGATTCTCAGGAGCTCCCGAATCGCCCCTTCTTCCTCACCACCGACCAGACCAGCCACCTCAAGCCTCGCTGGAGATCCAACGCACCTCAGACTAATTCCTCGTACCTGAAGCATCCCCTGGACCTCCTAGAGCTTCTCCGATCATTGGACCCTGCTCTCCTTCAGCCGAACCTCTCCTCCACGCAAAGCTCATCGCGCCACCTCGGCTTGCCATCGACAGCTCATCTCCGACCACCTCAGCCCCTCCGTGTCCATCCGGTATGATCCTGGTAGCACGTAGACACTCATGCGTGCGTGTTTTAGTTGAGGGCATAGCTCATTTGAGCTTTGGCTCTTTTCCGTACTCGCTCCTCCGCTCAACATTGGCGCACCACTACGTCAGGCCATCTCCGACCACGCCACTGGTACCCCTAGGTGCGCAATAGCACGGAGGTCCCATTTTGGGCACTCTCTAGTCTCACGAAGCACCACGCCGCCAACAAGACGCGCAGGCGTGAGCGCCACCACGTGGCACATGGTGACGAGCACTGTAGCTTGTCATCAACGTGTCTAATTGCGGTCATCAAGACCAAAACACTAATTAACTATCGGGTTAGTAATACTCAAGTCACTCACGTGTGGGACCAAGTCATTAGTTTAAAGAAAACTTAAATTGAAACATTATTCTCTAATGAGTCTATTACATGCGAGCCCCACGGTTTAAGTGCACAGTGAACCCACCCCATGAACCTGTGCGCTGTGCACATAGACCCTCGGCCTACGCACTATGCGCTTGGACCAAGTCACTGACAATGGACCCCACTTGTTAGTCTCTTAATGAAAATCAAATGAAAATATAAAATACATTTTCAGTTATGAGGAGAATATGCTTTCCCTAACTGGAAATCGTAAAACTCACTAGTGCACGTGCGGGATTATGCTTTCTCTGTTAGAAAGCGTATTTCTCATTTTCTGTTGATTTTTCCAACCGAGCAGATTTAAAACATTAATAACGTTTGCTAGAAAACTCCAAATTGAATGAAATTTGTCTCTAAATTTGTCTAAAATCATGATTTACCTGAATATGTAAAAACATTTAATTTTTGTTACTATTGAATTTATTTGGTGTTATTTAATTCGTTTCCGGCTCTTTCTGAATTAGACGTCGATTGCTCCAGTTATTATTGCGATGATCAATCCACCATATTTCCAGAACAGCAAGAGTAAGGCAAGCACCTCCTTTGATCATGTTGATCCCAGTAATTTAATTATTGTACTTTGTTTTGTAAATCCTATTATGCATGCGTGTATGTTGTGTATAAAAAAGGCTATTATTAGGAAATTGGTAGTTGTAATCCTAATTGGTGTATATATCTCCTTGTAATGTTGATTCCTTACTCTTGTAGCCTATAGAATATGGTTTAGACAATATGTAATGTCATTTGGGATTATTTGAGTGCGATTATCGCACAAATGCAACTAGAACGATAGGTTTTCCGAAAAATCGATAAAAGGAAAATATAATAATTTGAGAATTTGGGATATTTTGGAAAATGTCCAGAGAAGGTATCTTTGTTATTTTGTATGAAAATGAAATAAAATTTTAGTTTTTAGACACGGGCGAGTTATATTGTATTCTGAAAAAGTGAGGATTTTGACTCACTAGTAGATAGGGTGGAGATCTCGCTCGTAGTCGATTAAGGAATGAAGCCAGCAACTCCGGGACTAAGACCTAATCGTACAACCATATGTGCTAGTATGGGGTAACCGTAGCTAACTAAGTTATTGAATCATAGCCTTGCATGATAGTAGGCAAAAGTAGTGCGAGCAATTTCTAGTGCCATCACAACTACGAATGCCTCACTTCGACGGGTTTCTATCCGGGCGAAGTGAGGGACTCACTCGACGGGTGTCTATCTGGGCGAGTGAGTCTCCTCATTCACAGGTTTCTATTTGAATGAATGATAATGATTCACTAGGCTAGTGCAAGGTTAGGGCTAGATGATGTAAAGGCTGCGTCGCGAATTCTAGACTGCTTACCTTCGGTAGTGAGCAGTGATATAGAGATATTCCAGGCAACTTGAATACCGCGTATTATGGGTAAAGTTGTACACCTCTGCAGAGTGAAAAAACTATTTAAATAGCCGCGCTCGCGGTCATGAGCATGCTTAGTGCGGCAAGTATGGTTGTAGTGTTGATTTTTCCCAAAAACTATTTAGTCGAGAAACGGGTAATGACATGGGGTTTTTATTTGTTGAGTTAACTGCCATGTCTATGTCTCGATTGCTATGTCTATAGCAGGACTGCCATTTCTATGGCTGGGTTGCTATGTATATAGCAGGACTGCCATTTCTGTGGCTAAACATGAATTTGTCAGTGCCATGTCTATGGCTGAATATGAATTGTTGTCATTGTTGTTGATGTTATTTGATCAGTTCCTTCCTTACTGTCTTGTACTTATTTATTTAAATTGCTCTTTAAATTCCGTTGCAAAGTACTTTTTATGAATATTGCAAAAAAATGGCTTTGACAAAGAAATAATCCTTGGGTTAGATATAATCCTTGGGATGGATTGGTTATCCAAACATCAAGGAGTAATCGATTGTGCTAATCGAGCAGTTTCTCTAGTCAACCCTGACGGAGAACACATCGTATTTACCGCTACATATGCCGCTCCATCACAGCAGCCCAAGTTCTTGTAAATTTCATGGACCTCATGAACAAGATCTTTATGGAGTATTTGGATCAGTTCATAGTGGTTTTTATTGACGATATCCTTATCTACTCCAAGACCTCAAAAGAGTATGAGCAGCATCTGCGTTTAGTGCTCGACAAGCTGCGGGAACATCAGCTGTATGTCAAGTTCAACAAGTGCGAATTTTGGCTGAAGGAAGTTGGCTTCCTACGCCATGTTCTATCCGAAGGAGGTGTGGTAGTGAACCTGAGAAAGATACAAGATGTCCTAGCTTTGGAAGCAACCCCGCACCGTTCCTGAAGTCTAAAGTTTCCTCGGTCTGGCGGGATATTACCGCCAGTTCATCGAGAATTTCTCCAAGATTGCAAGATCCAATGACTCAACTTCTGAAGAAGGAGAAGTTTGAATGGTTAGCCTTGTGTGACAAGAGTTTCCACGAGTTAAGGAAGAGGCTCACATCAGCCCCAGTGCTTACCCTGCCAAGCATACACAAGGATTTCACTGTGAATTGTGATGCATCCCGCCACGGCCTCGGTTGTGTGCTGATGTAGGAAGGCAAGGTAGTGGCCTATGCCACATGTCAATTACGGCCACATGAAGCTAGTTATCCAACCCACGACTTAGCATTAGCTGTAGTGGTTCATGCTCTCAAGATCTGGAGGCATTACCTAATCGGCAATCAGTGTGAGATCCACTCAGATCATAAGAGCCTGAAATATTTCTTCACTCAGCCAGACCTAAACCTAAGGCATCGAAGATAGCTTGAATTGATCAAAGACTACGACTTAGGCATTCATTACCATCTGTGATACGACGCTAAGTGCTACTGCACCTTTAGAAAAATAGTCGGGGAGCTTCATCTACGTTGGCGATGGAGGAAATAAGTTGGCTACCAGTAATTATGTGATGTGGCCGACGGCACACCAAAATATTAACCGAGCTAGCACCTTAGTGCATGGGGGCCTTAGTGCTAGACATGCATTGCCAAGGAAGGATCTTGTTGATACGAAGCAAAAGGAAGGAAAATATCTGAAGGAAAGCTATGTACAAAAGGAAACAACAATCTTCATTGGATCAATTCTGATATATATATCTCTAATATGGCCGGTTGTTTATTTGGGCCCAGGAGTGCATGCATGGGGGATATAATCCCAGGCTAAGCACCATGTAGAGATCGGTTAGTTCTATCCGAGTTGTGTGCATATTTGAGTTTGAGTCATAGTTGGGCCTACGTGACATGGGTGCATGTGGAGTCGGGGTATAAAAGCCTATACGACTTCCTATTGTTAGTTTAATTTTTAAGTTTTGCATTAAGAAAAGGATCCAGAAAATCGTCAGGTGATGGTGGCCATATCATGTGCCTCGTTTACATGAATTCCTTCCTAGGATTTCATTGTTGCGTGTGTCATCCAATCGCTGTGTTGGGTGTTTACCTGCAGGATCGTGTGATCCTCTCGATCCGTTCGTGTGCTGTTGTGCGCTCGGGTGGGACGCCGTCGTATAGAGCTGGGCATGCTGTTTCTAGCGTTGCTCACTTACTCATCTATCTTGATCGCTGCTGATGCGTGGAAAGTCAAGAAGGCCACTGCTGTCTCTTGATTGCTGCTGGAAATTGACGTCAAGCATCAAATTCTGTCCCCTATTTGCCAGCCAAAAGTCACTTGGTGATTTCGACATCCATTACCGATTTGTTTATTGCCTCTCAAAAGGAAGCATTAATTACTTGTTGATGTTGGCTGTTACACACGTTGATTAAAGAAAAGAAGTCACGTAGAGCTAGCTATTCAACTGAGAGATATACTGCTGGGAGTTGGGGACTCAGGCAATGTGCTGCACTGCTGATTGTGAGGAGAACTAAGAAGAAGTTATTGATTTGCAGGTTGAGTACCGTAAAAGATCGGGCTAATTTGCATATGAATTAGTGTTCTCTAATTTGTGCCGCATCAATCTGGGTAAGGCCAATGTTATATCTGATGTTCTCAGTTGGAAACTTCACAGCACGAGCATGTCGATCGAAGAAAATCAACCGATGCTGCATAAATAGTTTCAGAAACTCAACCTAGAGGTGGTTGAAGAAGGTTATGTCACTGCCCTAGCACTACAACCTACTCTTGACTCGCAGATCCTGACCGCTCAACTCAAGGATCTGGTTATCACCGAAATCAAGCTTAACCTTCGAGATGGCGGAGAATCAGAATTTTCTGAGAAAATGAGTGGATTAGTTATGCATGGACAACAGATCTGTGTTCCCAAAGATCAAAATATCAAGGAATTAATCCTTAGAGAAATTCATGATTCTCCTCTCTCCATTCATCCCAGAAGCACCAAGATCTCCGGAAACATTTCTGGTGGACCGATATGAAGAAAGATGTCGCCACACATGTTGCCCGCTGCGACGTGTGCTAGCATGTCAAAGCAGAACACCAACGGCCAACTGGGTTACTCTGACCCCTAAATATTCCCGAGTGGAAATGGGATGAAATCGGTATGGATTTCATCACGGGGTTACCGAAGACCCGAAATGGGCATGATTCTATTTGGGTTATCATGGATCGACTAACCAAGGTAGCTCACTTTACTCCGGTTAGCACCTCCTACAATGGAGTCAAGCTTGCAGAACTCTACATGGACATTATTATCCGTCTACATGGCGTGCCAAAGTTTATAACCTCTGATCGAGGACCTCAGTTCACTTCCCGGTTCTGGGATAGTGTGCATGAACTGTTGTGAACCGAGCTATTCTTTAGCACGGCATTCCACCCACAAACAGGAGGTCAAATAGAGAGGACCATTCAAATTCTAGAAGATATGTTGCTAGGATATATCGGTCCATATTGAATTCTCGCAAGCAAAAGGGAAGTGGCTTATCAGCTAGAGCTACCACCTCAACTTTCGGACGTACATGACGTCTTCCACATACCTCAGCTCAAGAAATGCCTTCGAACTCCTTTTGAATCCGTTCTGTTGGAAAACCTTGATCTCCAACCGAATCTCTCTTATTGGGAGCACCCAATTCGAATTCTGGATGAAGCCACGCGTCATACCCATCAAGATACTGAAAATCCAGTGGAGCAACCATACCGAAGACGAAGTCACATGGGAACTAGAAGATTGTCTTAGAGCCAAATTCCCCAACTTTTTCACCAATTCCTCTACATCTCGAGGACGAGATTCTATGTAAGGGGGGTAGGTCTCTAACATCCTAAAATATGAATTCTGGGAAATGTATTATAAATACATCAAAAGAAAAACTTTGATCATTTGCATGTGAAATTATACCCATGTTCGATTTTAACTTTTGTTTAAAAGAAAACATAAACTACAAACAAATAGGTGCTAAAAAGGTAATAGATGAAACAAAGTAAAAATATTTAAAGGAGAGAATTATTTCGGGCATATTATCCCAGGAAGAATTCACCAAAACTTTTATATGAAATCTTATTTAGAAAAACAATTACAAAAGAGCAAAACAGAAATTGGTATGAATTTTAGAGAAATTCACAAAAAGCCTAAACAAAAATTTTCATTCAATTTGGACTTCATTTTGGTAGTAAACAAAATCGGGCAATAATTGAACAGAAAATCAAAATCCTAAAACCCTAAAACCCTAACTCTCTCTCACCTCTCTCTGACCTGTGGGCCCCACCCATAGGGTCCTTCGTCCACCTCACGGCGATGAGCGCCAGCGCACCACCGCGAGATCTCCACCGCACCCATGGTTTCCACCGACCACACCTACCTAGTCACATTGCCATCACGTCGCACCCATTCCCCTGCCCGGCCATGACTGCTCCTGCCCGTACGTCGCCGAGAGCCTCCGAGAGCTCCGCTGCCCTGCCTGAGCTATCCTCATCAATCTCTGCAACCTCCATCTATAAAAGCCACCCTCGAGCTCCATTTCTTCTTTTCTAATCCAGTGCACACCTCCCCAACTCTTCCTCACCATAGAATCGAGCTCTAGAGCTCAAGGAGCACGAGCCCTAATTCGGCCGTGCGCTGCCACCTTCGTCCCCGACACCGTGAAGGGTTCCTCATCATTCCTCTTGCATCACTTTGCGTTCCAAAGACTCCTAAGTCTATCCCCTCACTTGATTTTGCTTTTGATCCTCGAGAGCTCCCAAATCGCCCCTTCTTCCTCACCTCTGGCCAGACTCACCGCCTCAAGCCTTGCTGGAGATCCAATGCACCTTAGACCGATTCCTCATACCTGAAGCATCACCTAGACCTCCTGGAGTTTCTTCGATCATTGGACTCCGCTCTCCATCAGCCGAACCTCTCCTCCATGCAAAGCTCATCGCTACTGTCTCGACTTGTTGTGACTCTGTCTCGACCACCTCAGCCCCTCCTCGTCCTTCCGGTATGATCCTGGTGGCACGTAGATACTCATGCACACATGTTTTACTTGAGGGCATAGCTCATTTGAGCTTTGGCTCTTTTCCGTGCTCGGTCCTCTAGTCAACGTCGGTGCACCGCCACGTCAAGACATCTCCAACCACACCGCTGGTACCCCTAGGTGCGCAATAGCATGAAGGTCCCATTTTGGCCACCCTCTGGTCTCGCGAAGCACCACACTGCCGGCGAGACGCGCAGGCATGAGTGCCACCGCGCGGCACATAGTGACGAGCACTGTAGCTCATCATCAACATGTCTAATCGTGGTCATTAAGACCAAAACACCGAATAACTATCGGGTTAGTAATACTCAAGTCACTGACGTGTGAGACCAAGTCATTAGTTTAAAGAAAACTTAAATTGAAACGTTATTCTCTAATGAGTCTATTACATGCGGGCCCCACGGTTTAAGTGCACAGTGAACCCACCAAATGAACCCGTGCACTGTACGCATAGACCCTCGGTCTATGCACTATGCGCATGGACCGAGTCGCTAACAGTGGACCCCACTTGTCAGTTTCTTAACGACAATCAAATGAAAATAGAAAATATGTTTTCAGTTATGAGGAGAATATGTTTTCCCTAACTGGAAAGTGTAAACCTCACTAGTTCACGCGCGGGATTACACTTTCTCTGTTAGAAAGCGCATTTCTCTTTTTCTGTTGATTTTTCCAACCGAGCAAATTCCAAATTGTATGAAATTTGTCTCTAAATTTGTATAACATCATGATCTAACTAAATATGTAAAATTAAGTAATTTTGGTTACTGTTGAATTTATTTGGTGTTATTTAATTCATTTTCGGCTCTTTTTGAATTAGACGTCAATTGCTCTGGTTATTATTGCCACGATCGTTCCACCATATTTCTAGAATTGCAAGAGCAAGGCAAGCACCTGCTCTGATCATGTGGATCCCAGTAATTTGATTATGTACTTTGTTTTGTAAATCCTATTATGCATGCGTGTATGTTGTGTACGAAAACTGTTATTATTGGAAAATTGGTAGTTGTAATCCTAATTGACGAGGATTATTGACTAGTCAAATTATTTGGATATACCTTTACTCAGAAGTAATTTGAATCCTCTGTTGGGCCTAAATTAGCTTGCTAGGCCCAGGATTAATTACGTAGTCAGAAGGTGGGCCCAAGAACCTTCCCTTGAGACCATTTCAAGACTTCTCCCCTGAAGGTCTTTTTGGACCACTCTAGGACCTCTCTCCTGGAAAGACCTCTTCAGACCATCCTAGGACCTCTCCCCAACGGAGGAGGTCCTCAAAAGAAGTTACCCACGTGTGGTTAATTACAACCCACGTGGAGAAGATATTGGCCGTTACATCTGGAAACACAGCGGTCACCATGAAGGGATGCGATGATTGGCTTAAAGGGATGCGACCATTGACGTGAAGAGGTGCTATTGCCATCAACTACCGACACTTGTAGAACTATAAGAACCCAGCCTATGTGCCTTTGTAAGACAGATTCAGATCTAAGTCCTAATCCACATGTATTCACAGCCATTTTTCCTGTAATCAGAGCATACTCTTTGCAATATACATCACCATTTCGAGTCCTTTGGTGAATAGATAGTAATCTCCATTTTTTTCTTTATATACTTGTTTGTCCATTCTGTGACGAGAGTCCCAGACGTCGACAACTGGTGCCGTCTGTGGGGATCGCTGTCATCATTTTCGCTAACTCAGTTCTTGTAATGTGTCCTGTGCTTTGCTCATGAATCAAAATTTGCCTGCAAGAAGAAAAGAAAGCATCCTCGACATTTCCAACTACGATGACGACATGAAGGAAAACTTCATCCTCGTATCGGGCAACATCTGTGGTTCCTCCGGGGCCATTGCTGAGGTACCATCGCCCACCAATTCCGCATTCGCTAGCTCTACGCCAGCCATGCCTCCGTCCACAGGTACTACTGAGGACGAGTACTATCTTGAGCCTGTCTCCCTTGGAGCAGGAGATTTAGAAGGGTCCTGGAACCCAGTGTACCATGATGATCTCGCTGGTGGCCTCCACACTGAAGGCCTAGAGAGAACATCTGGGGAGAATCTTCTCTTCACCCTACAATACAACTCGTCCTCTTCCTCATAGGACGATGGCTTGTTCACCCCTTCCGCCTGTTCTGGTAGTCGTCAGGTCACCGCCATCGATTATCATCAACACAATCTCGACGATAATCCCGAAGCATCAGGGCAACGCCAAGAGCAGGACGAATGGGAGCGCCTCCAGCGAGAGGAAGAGGTCCGCCAAGCCGAGATACGTGCCGCCACACAAGTGCACATCTCGCATGTTCGCGACCACTACTACCGAGACGCCTTGGCTCCTCAGCGAGCTTGCCGTCATAGGCGATGCATACACCACCACCGCAGGCAATGATGGTAAGAGATCCAAATGCGTTACCAATCCCCATGCAGGAGGATTCCCCTACAGAGCGCATTCGCTACTTAGCAAGCGCTATCGCACGCCCTCTAGAGGGATTAACTCCGGAGCAAGGAGTGTAAGTAATGCGTGCTATTGAACAAGAGCTACAGAATGCGGTGGAGAATATTTCCACTCGATCTCCCATTGTGCTTTCCCGAACGGACTCACACCTAGAAGGGTCCTCGATTGGACGCTGAAGGCAAAGCCGAAATTATGGTGCTCCTGGCCATCACGTTCAAGGCCAAGGTGAGCTTGACACCTGTTTTTCAAGACGTAGTAGACGTCCCAGATCTCTTGCTTGTCATAATAATCGTTGTAATATACAACAATGTGTTGGACCTTATGTAGGTTGCAAAGCTTTTTCTCCCGGATTAAGAGATGTTACTTGGCTGGAGAAGTTCAAGCCAGGGAGTATGGAGACTTTTGACGGAATGCAAAACCCATAAGAGTTCCTCCAAGTCTACACTACCGCCATTCAGGTTGCTGGAGGCGATGATAACGTAATGGCTAATTATTTGTCCACAGCTCTAAATGGTTCCACCAGGATTTGGTTATTCAACCGGCCTGAGGGATCCATATATAACTGGGAAGTGCTTTGTAATGCATTGCAAAACAACTTCAAAAGTTGTTATGCAAAGCTGGGGAAGGAGTATGATTTGCATCAGCTCCGCCAAACCCCCGACGAAAATTTATGACAGTTTGTAAAGCGCTTCATAGAAGTCCGTAATACTATCCCAAATGTTTCAGATGACTCTGTGATTCGAGCTTTTAAACAGGTGGTGATATATCGAAGGTTCACAGAAGACCTCAACATCAACCCACCCAGGTCTGTGTCAAAACTCTTCGACATGGCCAATTGGTACTCTGATGCCAATGATGCAGTAGAGTGGAACCGAATAGTGGACAAGGTAACCATCCCTCCTTAGCCAAGCCTCGAGGATATCAAAGAAAAGGAGTCCAACAGGTCCAAAGGCTCCACGAGCAGCAGAGGAAAACTCAAGAAGAAGGAGAAGGGAAGGTCCAAGTAGTCCACCAGGGAGGTCGCAGCGGTTGACCAACGACCGCCCTACGACAAAAACAAAGGTCCTTGGACCAAAAGGAGGCAAGGAAGTCGCTCCAACAACCATACCGCCTCACAATCCGCGAATACGTCTAGGAGCAGTGAGCGTTGGTGCCCGTTGCATAAGGTTCCTGGTCATAACCTCTGCAACTACCGTACTTAGCAGAAGCAGATGGAGGATTATTACAATGGGAAAGGTCCAATGCCTATCCCACCAGAAGATGGCGAATCACCAGTGGTCCAAAGCAATGACAAGGACACAGAAATGCAGTTTCAAAGGACGGATCACCATGTCAATGTCATTTACGGGGGTTCGGTCGCCTACACCTCCAAGCGGTAGTACAAGGCAGCATGGAGGGACGTCAACAACGTTGAGGTCCCACCTGGTCGTCCGGAATACCCCAAGTGGTCAGAGACCTCCCTGACCTTCACTATGGAGGACGTCCCTAAAGGTATGTCTACTTCTCGTAAATTACCATTAGTAGTTTCTCCTAGCATAAGTAATTGCAGAGTAGGTTGAATATTAATAGATAGCGGTAGTTCCTCATACATGTTATTTATTAATACCTTAAATGAGATGCAAATTCCTCGTTCTAAGATTAAACCAATAACAAGTCCCTTCTATGGGATAGTGTCAGGTATGTCTATTACACCAATAGGGCAAGTAGTGTTACCAGTAACCTTCGGTACGGCTACTAATTTTTGAACTGCATTAATCACTTTCGAACTGGTTGATTTTGAGTCTGCCTACAATGCAATTTTGGGAAGACCATCTCTAACAAAGTTCATGGAAGGTATGCACCACGCCTACCAGACGATCAAGATCCCTCGGCCAAAGGGCGTAATTGTGGTACAATGTGACCAGGCCATCGCACTTTCATGTGATCGTAAGTCGCTAGAACTTGTCGATTAGTTACCTCTGAAAGATCTTACTTTAAAGGACAAAACAGGAAAGGCCACGAAAGTCAAGGCTACTCCTCAGCCCAATGAGTAGGTAAACATAATACCACTCAGCCCTGAAGACCAATCCAAGATAGTCCGGATTGGCACAGGATTAAGTGAGAAATAGGAAGACGAGCTCCTCATCTTCATCCGAGCCAATTCAGATGTCTTTGCGTGGAAGCCATCTGATATGCCCAGAGTCCTAAGGGAGGTGATTAAACATAGGCTAACCATTTAGCCTAAGAAAAAACCAGTCAAACAAAGACTGAGACGCTTCGCCTTGGATCGTCAAGAAGCCATCAAAGCAGAGCTCGATAAGCTCCTTGAAGCTGGCTTCATTCGGGGGTAGATCACCTCGAATGGCTTGCAAATCCGGTCTTGGTCAAGAAATCTAATGGTAAGTGGTGCATGTGCATAGATTTTATCAGTTTAAATATTGCTTGCCCAAAGGATGACTTCCATTTACCTCGTATTGATCAGTTAGTTGATTTTACTGCAGGTTGTGAACTGATGAGTTTTTTTTATGCTTATTCCGGATACCATCAGATCAGCATGGCGAAAGAAGATGAAGAAAAGACTGCCTTCATCACACCCTTCGGTGTCTACTGCTATGTCAAGATGCCGTTCGGGTTAAAGAATGCTGGAGCTACGTATCAGTATTTGATGCAGAAAACCTTCAGTAGTCACCTGGGGTATAATTTAGAGGCCTATGTAGATGACCTCGTTGCAAAAAGTAGTACTAAGTATGACCATTTGAAGGACCTCACAGAGACCTTCGAAAATGTAAACAAACATGGAATAAAGCTTAACCCTGAAAAGTGTACTTTTGGGGTTAATTCTGGCAAGTTGCTTGACTTCCTTGTTTGTTCTTGTGGGATTAAAGTTAATCCCAAGAAAATTCGAGCCATTAAACAATTACGACCACCTTCCACTGTGAAGGAGGTCCAAGCCTTAACTGGTCGAATGGTGGCTCTTAGTCGTTTCATTTCTCGATCAGGAGAATATGGTTTACCTTTCTTTAAGGTGATCTGCAAGAGTAATAAAAAGTTTCAATGGTCTGAAGAAGCTAACAAAGCCTTTGAAGGCTTAAAAGCTTATCTTTTAAATCCTCCAGTATTGGTTTCACCTTTAGAGGGTGAACCTTTACTAGTTTACTCAGCAGCAATGCCAAATGTGGTTAGTGCAGTACTTATTGTAGAAAGGGAAAGGTCTCAATGACCCATCTACTATGTAAGTGAGGTCTTACATGGATCGAAGGAAAGATATCTTGAGGTCCAAAGCTAATTTATGCTCTTCTGATGACTTCCAGAAAACTAAGACATTATTTTCAATCTCACAAAATCACAGTACCTTCATCTTTTCCTCTTGCAAATATACTTCATAACCAAGTGGTGACAGGTCGCGTAGCCAAGTGGGCAATAGAACTTGGAGAATTTGATCTTCATTTTACTGCCTGAACGACCATAAAAAGCCATGTGCTAGCTGACTTTGTGGCTGAATGGACAAACATTGAGGATCAACCTCAAATAAGTCCAGTGCCAGACGACCATTGGACACTATATTTTGATGGTTCGTGTGAGCTTAAGGGTTCGGGGGCTTGGATTTTGCTGATAACACCGCAAGGTAATCAACTTCAGTATGTCATATAGTTTCTATTCTTTGCCACTAACAACGTGGCAGAATATGAAGGACTTCTAGCTGAGCTACGAGCAGCCAAATCCCTCGGAGTCCGTCGGCTTTTAGCGAAGGAAGATTCACAATTAATCGTAAACCAGGTAGCAAAGGAATATAGCTGTTCGATGATATAATGGCTCAATACCTAGGTGAAGTGAGGAAGTTGGAAAAACACTTCAGGGACTTAGAAGTCCAACATATACCGCACAAGGAAAACTTTTTAGCGGACCAGTTATTGAAATTGGGTTCCTCACGAACGCCTATTCCAACAGGTGTTTTTCTCGAATACCTTACAAAACCTTCAATAGAAACGGGTTCGACCACCTCAGAGGTCGGAGTCATCAAGCAAGATGTGGAGTGGATAAAACCATAGACCACTTATTTTGCATCAGGGACATTGCCCGATGATCCTCAAGAGAAGGATAGGTTAATTCGAAGAGCACGCATGTACAAGCTGGTCGAAGGATCATTGTATAGAAAGGGAGCACATGGTGTTCTTATACATTGCATATCCCAAGACTCTGGGATAAAATTACTAAAAGAAATCCATGGGGGCTTGTGTGGTACACATGCATCCTATAGAACCTTGGTTGGCAAAGCTTTTCAGCAACGATATTACTGGCTCACTACTCTACAAGATGCCATGGACCTTGTTAAGATCTATAAGTAGTGTCAATTCCATGCTAGGCAAGAGCACCAACCATCTTATCAATTACAGACCATTGCCTTGTCATGGCCTTTTTCGACATGGAGTATTGACATAGTTGGACCACTACCGCAAGCACCCAATGGGTATAAATTCTTGTTCGTGGCCATTGATACATTCACTAAGTGGATAGAAGCTGAGCTAGTTGTTCGTATAACAGCTGAGGCAGTAAAGAAATTCTTCATACAAAGCATTGTTACAAGATTTGGAGTACCCAGTCATCTTATAACAAACAACGGGAGCCAGTTTATTAGTGACGTGTTTCAAGATTATTGCGAACACAGAGTAATGGAACAGTAGAAAGAGCCAATGGTCAGATTATGCAAGGTATAAAAAAGAGAGTTTTTAATCATGCTCAAAGAATTGGATGGAAGAGCTCTTCTCTGTCCTATGGGCATTGCGCACTACTACCAGTAGAGCAACTGGTAAAACACTATTCGCACTAGTATACAGTGCAGAAGCAGTGCTACCTAGTGAGATTCAGCTAGGTTCAACATGTATAGAACTCCTAGATCAAATAAATTAGGGAGATTTACACGGAGACGACGTCAATATGCTGGAAGAAAGACATAGTCGAGCACTATTAAAATTGGCTGCCTATCTACAAGGGCTGAGACACTACTATAATAGAAGGGTTCGTCCAAGAACACTTCATGTGGGCGACCTAGTTCTGAATCCAAAACCAAGCCATCTTGAAAAGGTTGTCCCCTAGATGGGAGGGTCCATATACTGTAGTTTCTGTCACTAGACTAGGATCAGTTAGATTAGCCATGGAGGATGGTCGTGTTTTATCTAACACATGGAAAATTGAACATCTTTAAAAATTCTTTGTATAAGTATCTTTTTCCCATATTATATAAATTCAGTAGTCATTTTACTATCAGTATCATATTAATTTTTTCGGCATAACTTTTTTCGTACTATTTCACATACATGATCACCATCTTTTCTGTCATTTACATAAGTGCCTACGGTTGATCAATTTCGCTAATGGGTCATAGTGTCTTTACTTATCAAATGGCCATCGATATACATTTGGGAAATGACAACTGTTTGGAACCTCTTCTATAAGCCAATTCTCATTGCATAAGAACCCAACAGTCTAACTTTATCTTTCTGAATACACATTAGTTCGGATCATTGATTTGTAATAAATATCCTAGTCCTAAAGCATTTGTTCACCCGAAACACTTCTCCCATTACCGGACACAGTGTTCCAGGTGGAGGGCTACACATAACAAAATATACGGAATTCAACTTGCAAAAATAATTTAATTTGAAAAAGCAAGTCAGTCAACTTCCGACAAATAATTACAATTATCATACACCAAATCCTTTCATCATTTCATACACTAAAAATGTGTCATTACATTATTATTATCGAACACTTGAGCTAGGAGCACTTGAGGGAATGGCAGGACCACTAGCTTCAATATTTTTGATGATCTCCGCCACCACTGGTGTGATCTTGGCCTGAGCTGCTATACCTACTTCTTTTGTTTTGAACTTAGGCGCAGGGACAAGCTTCTCGAGATCAACAGAGTCTCCATAAAGAAGATCAATCTTTAATAACACTCGGTTTAAAGCTTGACTCATTACTCTTGTCAAGGATTGATATATAGTAGTCTTCATATCAGGTATGTGTTTTTGAATGTATATAATTTGAGTATAAATATCATTCCTAAGGTCATCCAAGGTCATTTTGGTTGTAAGAGGAGTTACCGGAGCCTTCAGATGCTCTACGATTTTTCGTAGAGAAGCTGAGATTTGAGAATATCTATTTCCCGTAACCGTAGTAATTTCCTTGCCAGCCTTCATCAAGGTATCCACCTTCTTTTCAAGTTCTTGTACGGTAGTGCGACTCCATTTTTCTACTTCCTTCAAGTCTTGAATCTGGAGATCTTTGTTAAAAGTGGTCATCTGAAGATCCTCTTTTGCCTTTTCTAGTTCTAGTAAAGAACGAAAAAAGAGAATAAAATTCATGCATTGTAAATAATAGGTCAAATGCTCTGTAGGAAACAAATAGAGGTTCTTTACCTTCCTTCTCCTTAATGAGCATCTTGTTCTATTCAAAGAGGTTATGGCTTTCTTTAGATTGTCTGCCCAGGATCTCTTGTAATTTTTCATTTTTCTTAGTCAAGAGGCGAATCTCTTCGGTTTTCTTTGCCATGACCACCGTACTCCTCTCAGATCTTTTCTTCGCCTCAAACAATTTTAATTTGAGAGCATGAAGTGCAGATTCAGTATTTTCTTGTCCGGCTTTCACCAGTAAGCACTCCCTATGAAGTAAACAAAGACATAAGTTAATTATTTAGTTAGAATCTTACGATTGAATAATAACTTCCTGTACTTACTTCTCTTTCTCCTATGCAAAGGTTTTAATCTCTCCCATCATGTCAATATTTACTTTCCAGCATGTTTTGACAGATGTCATGAGATCTTGGAGGTCCTTCTTTTCAGCTCTGGGAGGAGAACTTTCCAGAGGAATCTCATCTTCATAGAAATTAACTAATGAGCACTGTGCGATCTTTCCTAAGTGATAGGGTAGCCCCAATCAAGCTTGGGGTTAATTTCTATTAATGCTTACCACTGTCCGACCTTTCCTAAGTGAAAGGGTAGTCCTAATCAAGCTTGGGGCTGCGCTTCTATATCGACCGGTTCCTTTTCTAGAACATAATCCTTTAAAAGAACTAAGGCCCTAGCTAGGACCTCATCATTTGAAAGAGCTTCAGTATAATAAAAAAATTACTTTACTTTGACTATGAAAATTCAGTTTGAGTAAAAAGATAAATAAGTTGTTACCGTTTTTAGGAACATCATAATTGTAGGATTGTATTCCCTCTTTCGAAGGGGGAAAGATCTTGTTCTTGAGGAAGTCATAGACAACATTTCGTCTAGTTAGACCTCTTTCTACTAGGTTGTTGATCACCAGGACTACTCTCTTCTCATCATTTGAGAGCTTGATCTCTTTCTCCGCTGCTCGGCTTTTTGAGGACCAGTCTGGTGGTGCATTACAATTGTAAGTAATCCTACTCTCTTTCATAACTTGGGAATAAAACCATTCCTTGCTCTATATTTCGCTGGCATCTTTGGTAGCTAAGAAGGGAAATATCCTCTTGTTGGTATCTTGAAATTTAAAATAAAAAGTGCCCAAGGCACCAGCACCTTTCTTGTTGCGAATGATCTGGTAATAAAATCTAAACAGACGCAGACTAGGGGCTATCCCTAAAAACGCCTCAAACATGTGGGCAAAAATGCTAAGTACCAGAATTGAATTCGGTACAAGATGAACTAATTCAATTCCATAATGATTAAGAACTTCAATCAGGAAATCACTCTCGGGCAAACGGAGGCCTGCCCAGAGATATGGCACGAAGAGTATCGTAAAACCGACTGGAGGGTTTGGTTCAATATCCCTCCCCGGTGCACACCACTCGATAAGAGCCTTCTCTGGCAGATGCCCATCCTGCTCGAATCCTTTAATCTCCTCCGCGCATAACATTGATGATTTCCATCCTGCCATTGTCTCAGTTCAATGGTGGATTGAGGGATCCTTCTCTTCGAAGGTTCATAGAGGACGAAAGGCTCTCGGTGAATGGGGAAAGTGAAAATGACTGGGGTAAAAACGTGCCTAAGGAGAGATAAAAAGATCCATATATATACCCTTGGTACATTTAAAACCCACTACTTCTAAAGTACAACAACTGCACCTCGATTAGCGGTGACATGACAACTCACGTTCAGTCAAGGAGGTTGTTCCGCGTGTCCGAGATATGTAAGAAAAAGTAGTTAAAAAGTTTTCTCTCTATTTTTTCAAAATTATCTTCATCCCATAACCATTGCGGGTGAAAAGATACAAAACCGCTCAACATACAGATTGTTTCAACATACGCTCCAAGAGGTATTCACTTGATCATCAGGATTTTTTCCTTACCGATCCTTTGAAGACCTTAATCCATAGAGCAATCTGACTGTCCAACCACCTTAAAATAAAGGTAATCAAAAAGTCAATTTGGTCCGTGGATGTTGTCTGTTGTATGCACCAATCAAAGGAAGAGAAATGCCAAAGCAATATGAGTTCGTACTCATGAGAAACTTTGAGGATAGAAATTTGATGAATGTCTCTAAAGGAATGCTTCTTGTTCTTACCCTTCTGGTGGTTATTTATAGACCAGTAACTTCTGGTAGAATTAAATAAACCAGATGAAAGTTTAACAGATAAGATTTTATTAGAGTTTATTCCTAATAAATCGTTGAAGACTAAAGCGTAATCGTCCCTTCGGGAATTGCTTTCATAAATATATACGGCTGACGCTACTACTTCTTAAGGAAAATAGTTATTCACAACTCAAGTAAAATTATATTCTTAACCAAGTCTAGTTCTGGTCAAAAAACCTCTTCAAGTAAGTTATTTTCACTTGAAGTTGAGGGGCTAGCTGACGAGGATTGTTAACCAGTCAAATTATTTGGATATACCTTTACTCAGCAGTAATCTGAATCCTCTATTGGGCCTAAATTAGCTTGCTAGGCCCAGGATTCATTACGTAGTCAGAAGGTGGGCCCAAGAACCTTCCCTTCAGACCATTCTAAGACTTCTCCCCTGGAGGTCTTTTTGGACCACTCCAGGACCTCTCTCCTGGAAAGACCTCTTCAGACCATCCCAGGACCTCTCCCCAACGGAGGAGGTCCTCAAAGGCGGTTACCCCCGTGTGGTTAATTATAACCCACGTGGCGAAGATATTGGCCATTACATTCGGAAACATAGTGGTCACCATGAAGGGACACGACCATTAACGTGAAGAGGTGCTACTGCCATCAACTGCCGACGCTTGTAGAACTATAAGAACCTAGCCTATGTGCCTTTGTAAGATAGATTCAAATCCAAGTCCTAATCCACGTGTATTCACATTCATTTTTCCTATAATCAGAGCATATTCTTTGCAATATACATCACCATTTCGAGTCCTTTGGCGAATAGATAGTAATCTCCATTTTTTTCTTTATATACTTGTTTGTCCGTTCTATAACGAGAGTCCCAAACATCGACATTAATTACTGCATATATCTCCTTGTAATGTTGATTCCTTACTGTTGCAGCCTATAGAATATGGCTTAGATAATATGTAATGTTATTTGGGATTATTTGAGTGATTATCGCACAAATGTAACTAGAACGATAGGTTTTCCGAAAAATTGATAAAAGGACAATATAATAATTTGAGAATTTGGGATATTTTTTAAAAAATATCCAGAGAAGGTGTAACACCCTGACTATGCGGAAGCCAAGATGTAACTAAGAATTTCAAACCCAAAACTGAACTTACATTTAACTTAATTAAATAAACATCGAATGACAGGTAAACAACAATTAAATATTACTACTAATTGTAACAACGTAGAAATTTCAGTAAGAGACTAACTCAAAGCTACAGTTAAAACATCACCATCAAGGTTATAAGCATTATGAATAAGTTCCAACAAGAAATAGGCATCATCTAATATATGAAGTTACGAAAGGAACCAATTTAAGTACCAACAGGCCAATTATTACAATAATCGAGTATTATTGAAACAAAGTAATAGAAACATTATTTGGTAATGGATGTGTGCAGCATTGTGAGATGCAACCGTGAGCTAATTTCCCCCTATGAATATCATCCTCGACGGCCACCTAAATAATAAAAAAACAAGCGTGAGTCTAAGACTCAGCAAATACAATTGAATATTACAAGAAACATCGAATTAAAGACATCACACTCTCAATATATCAAATACACAAGAAAATGATATGCACTTGATGCAAATATGAATATGATATCCACTTCTCTTCTGCATATACCGGTATAGCCAGTGATATACCCGTCGGTGTTCAGTCAAGCTCGCATTATTCAAAATACGGGGATCCAAGGCCCGTATGAAGAATATTTCATATGGGGATCTATTTGCCCATATTGGAATGATGGGACTTATTTGCCAATATTTGAATGATGAGACTTTCAATACCCACTCCCATGGGTGAGGCATAAATGATTGAAATGAAATGAATGCATTCTCTCATAGCAACAATTTTGATATCACCAATGAACAGAATCATGTAAAGGAAGGAAAATACTCATAATTCATAAGAATTACTCATGTCATAATCATATAACTAGATTGAACAACAAACATATAAGACAATCCAAATTGTACTTGCCTTTCGCGTTGCAACATGTTGGATGGTAAAGAAGGTGCAACTAATCCCAAAGTCACTCCTCCTACAAGAAGTAATTTACTCAAAATAGGTTCTTGACGAGAGGAAACAACGCTAATCGCAACGCTCTCATCCACATTCCCAAAATCCATACTTCAAATAATTAATCTACTCAAGCGAAACAACAACCTAATAGTAACTCAAAACTGGACAGCGATCTTCTAAAATACGTATCTCCCAATCTGTTAAACATAAAAATCTATTTTTAGTCTCTCTAGAAAGATTACGACTTGGTCTACAAAAGTTTAGTTGGCAAGATCCCTTTAATTCTACATTTAACTAGTTTTAACAAGCATATGAATAACCAATGACAGAAACTGACCGACAGTCTGGACAACAGCCTTAAAATAGATATAACCTTCACTAGGATGATCCAAAAATTATGTTCTTTAACATTCCTGAAATCTAAGAGAATTTCCTACAAAAGTCATGTTGGTGGACAATCCTGATTTAGCCATTAACATATTCTAATCTACCAGTTACTACGACTGCTATAGCTTGACGGGGTTTCTGGACAGCAATATTGTGAATATCATAACTCACAAACTACAACTCCAAATACTATAAACTCAGATCCTACAGAAACATAACGAAATAACCCACAATTCTTTAGGAGAACCAAAACCCTAATTTCATGTTGATCTAATCCAAAACTATTGAACGACAAAACTACAGATTCATGAATCACTTACAGCAGGGACTTAATACGCTAATTGACAACATTCGCATGGAGGAGAAATCAAACAAAACATCAAAGAGATGAGAATCACCCTTGAAGATATGAAGGAGCCTGCTGAAAACTCACGAGGCTCTCCTCTCCCCTTTCTTCTCCCTCTCCTCCGCCTTTCTCCTTGGCCGATAGCAATGGGGGAGCACCACCAAGGGAGAGGAGGACAGCCGCAAGGGAGGAGTTGGTACTATAGACGATGGCACTGTAGCACATGGCGACGACACTGTAGCATTTGGCGTGCTACAGTAGCACCTAGGGTTTTGGCTGCCTCTAATGGGCCAAGGCTATGGGTCTCTGGCCCAAAATTTAATCCCCCTTCAAGAGAAATTCTAAAATCCCTTTTTAAATCCCGATAAAAGGTTTGAAATTTAATTATAGTTCTAAAGATTGAACGGGGTATTAGAGAAGGTATCTCTATTATTTTGTATGAAAATGAAATGAAAACTTTAGTTTTTAGACACACGTGAGTTATATTGTATTTTGAAAAAGTGAGGATTGTGACTCACTAGTAGATAGGGTGGAGATCTCGTCCGTAGTTGACTAAGGACCGAAGCCAGCAACTCCAGTGCTAAGACCTAATTATACAACCATATGTGCTAGGATGGGGTAGTCGTAACTAACTAAGTTATCGAATCATAACCTTACATGATAGTAGGCAGAAGTAGTGTGAGCAATTTCAATTGCCGTCACAACTGCAAATGCCTCACTTCGACGAGTTTCTATCCAGGCAAAGTGAGGAACTCACTCGACGGGTGTCTATCCAGGCGAGTGAGGCTCATCATTCACGGGTTTCTATTCGAATGAATGAGGATAATGCTTTGCTGGGCTAGTGCAAGGTTACGGCTAGATGATGTAAAGGCTGCGTTGCGAACTCTAGACTACTTACCTTCGGTAGTAAGCAGTGATATAGAGATATTCCAGGCAACTAGAATACCGCGTACTATGGGTAAAATTGTACACCTCTGTAGAGTGAAAAATCTATTTAAATAGGCGCGCTCGTGGTCATGAGCATACTTAGTGTGGCTGGTATGGTTATAGTGTTGATTTTTCTAAAAAACTGTTTAGTCGAGAAACGAGTAATGACATGGGATTTTTATTTGTTGAGTTAACTGCTATGTCTATTGTTGGATTGCTATGTCTATAGCAGGACTGCCATTTCTATGGCTAGGTTGCTATGTCTATAGTAGGACTGTCATTTCTATGGCTGAACATGAATTTGTGAGTGCCATGTCTATGGCTGAATATGAATTGTTGTCATTGTTGTTGATGTTATTTGATCAGTTCCTTACTTACTGTCATGTACTTATTTATTTAAATTGCTCTTTAAATTCCGTTGCAAAGTACTATTTATGAATATTGCAAAAAAAAATGGCTTTGAGCAAAATAACTTGTAGAGTAGAGCCTCACTCTTTGTTAAGCCTTGCATTTAATATAACTTTGTGATACACTACAAGTCTTGCTGAGTACACAAGTCTTAAAACTTGCTTATGTTGTTGTTTAGAGATTGAAGATAAGCAGATGCTAGACGACGAGTTCTTTGCTTCTGGCACCGGAGGGTTCGGTGACGGGTCTACCTAGGCCTTGCTCCTTGTCGGTTGCCTACGTGATCGTATGGGCATGCCGCTAGACTTTTGCTACTACTACTATGTGTCTTCCGCTGCTAGTTATTTACTTTGATGACTGTTTTTATTTGGTCGGTTGGCTGCTGTTGTAATAATCTTGTAATAGCTTAAGTAGAGTGCCATTTTCTTTACTTTAGCATGTGAATGTATTGATGTGAATACCAAATGTTGTGAATGTGTGTGCTAGCTACTGATCCAGGGACTAGCATAGAATACACATAGGGTCTTCGGGTATTCCACGCCCGTGGGTCCGGTAGGGAAGGTCCATGGTGGTGCACCCACAGCGGCCATCGGCACAAGAATGATGATGATGGTGCCAGAGCTCCACGGTGATGGAATTATGAAATTGAGGTAGGGATTAGGAGAGGAGTACCGGAAACACACTACTACAGAAAAGGTCTTCACAGACGGTTCAAAAACGTCATCACAAAAGGTTTCGTGAGCCGTCCGAGTTTATGGGTCAGTGATGACAAGAGGTCATCACAGACGGTTTTCAAATAAATCATGATGCATCTTTATCCTGACGGTTATTAGCGAGAAACGTCTATGATGGTGATATATCACAAGCGGTTTGTGGTGAAACCATCTGTGATGGTCGATATATCATAGGCAGTTTGTGGTCAAAACCGTCTGTGATGACTTTTCTCTATAAAGCCTCCAGCGATACATATATACACACACACACTACATATATACACACACACACACATATATATATATATATATATATATATATATATATATATATATATATATATATATATATATATATATATATATATATATATATATATCCTCGGCCACTTTCGGGGTTGTCCGTAGCATGAGGAGGATGAGACAACAACCATGGGCAACTTCATCGAGCCCATACAAGTTTAAAGTATGGAACGCAAGGAGAGCATCAGGACATCTAATTACAGTGGCGATACATGATGCCACTTCGATCGGATGTCTGCTAGCGTCCACGTCATTTTACGAAGTTAAGAAAGTGGCGTGGGCATCCTCCTCATGTCAGGTGGACTATAAATATATATCAAAAGTATATATATATATATATATATATATATATATATATATATATATATATATATATATATATATATATATATATATATATATATATATATATATATATGCCGGTTTTAAAGGCACAAGCGACCTTTGCTTAGAGACTTTATAGAGAAGAGATTAGGAATGGAATGGCGGCATGTACCTAGGACGCAAGGTAGGAGAACTTGACCGTATGAACACAGTTACACAGACAAAGGTGAAATGAATGGCGAGAAGCAACGGATGATATCTTGACAAAATGACAAATCAACAATAAATCATAACATACATATCACACATTTTATACATCTATTTTTGCAAATCATCAATCATACATATCAACAACCCATGGTTCACCAAGCAAGTTTTCACTATCAATAGCAGACAACACTTGACACTTCTGAATAAGCCATAACTCATAACAATATAACATATCAACAGCCCATACATATCAACAACCCAATAAGTCATAACATATCAACAACCCATACATATCAATAGTAGAGACAACACTTGACACTTCTGAATAAGTCATAACTCATAACAATATAACATATCAACAGAGAACATCCCATACATATCAACAACCCAATACTTAATAGCAGACAACACTACTTGCACTTCTGAATTCACTCATTCAGCAATCAGCACAAGTGCACAACCATTCAAACTGCGGGGGAGGCAGGGAGTTGCGGTGCTAGGTTACATGACAAATAAAAGACAGCAAGGCTAAATAAAAGACAGCATAAGAACAAGCATCTGCATGGATCATTGCATTCATTTATATTTATGATTTCTCTACTTCTCTCTACATGTATGTATTACACATTTACACTTCTCTTCATGTATGTATGTATTACACATTTAGCATCTGGGCTCTGGCCAATGGCCATCACCATCAGCATCAACCAACAACCAGACAACATCAAGAAGACAAGAAGGGGACTTACGCGTTAGTGGGAGAGCTGGAGAGGTTGGAGGTGCGAGGGAAGTCCGAGGTGGCGCAGCGCGTCGGCGGCAAGAGGGAGGAGGAATTGGAGCTGCGGCATAGGGATAATCTTGCTTCTTGAAAGGATGTCCAACAATCCATCATTTTCTTTGGAAAAACATGGCCAATTGGTCGAGTTGGACCCTTCAACAAATATGCCCTCCTCACTTGATCTCTAATTTCACTGGGATAATCTTCAATTGGTATACGACATGCTGGATCAGCAATGGTGTCATCGGGATTAAAATCAATCCGAGGCTTCTTTGGTTGAGTTGTGCTCTCATTGGTTTGAGGAGTAATACTTGTATTTGGATTGTTCAAGAAATAACTATGCAAAGTTCGTTTGTCCATATTTTATAAATCTATAATAAATTGTATGTAATCCATGAGTACTAAAACTAAATACATGTAACTGGACTAGACAAGTAGACAACAATACAACATCACATATTCTGTTCACAATATCATCTCAACATCACATTGATATTAACTGAGTGAGTTATGAATTTTACTTCAGCTCACCTTCTTAGTTGTGAGTTGTGACCAACTGAACATATATGATTATCTCAATCTCAGACTCTCAGTGACTCAAGACACACATAACACATTCCCCAATCCCCATTTCTTCTATTTCCTTCTTACGGTGGCCTGTGCCTCCCTTTCCCCATTTCTTACCGCAATGGCGCACCCCTCCCAAGGCAGCCTGCGGTGGCGTCTCCGCCCCCTCCGGTCACCCGCCTCTTCTTGGCTACGCGGCCCGCACCTCCCTTGCTGCTCGGCACCACCGCCTCGGCCTCCTACCTCAGGCACAGCGCCCGATTACTTTGCTTCTTCTGCGTGCCGGCCGGTGGCTCGGCCTCCAACCGCCGACCGCCTCGGCCTCTCGGTTGCAGACTACTAAGGCTCGCCGCCTCACCCTCAGCCGGCCGCCGCTCGCTGCCTCGCCCTCGGCTGGCTGTCTGGCTGGCTCGGTGGCTCTGTCCTCCTTCCTCCCAGGTGCGCTCGTCGCCTCGCCCCAACGGATCTGCTCGCCGCCTCGCCCCGCCGTCACCGTCGGCGCGTGTGCGGTGTGCCCGAGTGATTCTTTGTGAATTAGGGATTTGAGAGATGGGGATTTTGGGGAGTGGCCGAATGGGTTGTAGCCGAATGGGGATTTGGGGATTTGAGGATTACGAAAATGGGCCTATAACATTGGATTATGCAAAGAATATGGCCCAAGCAGCCCAAATATGCTTGCAATGCTGACTGCTAAGTTCTTCTTCCTTGCAGTGCTTCTTCCTCGCCGTGCTTCTGCTTGCGCCTTCTTGGGCTCTTGGTTGCTGTGTGCACCACCGCCAGCCAGCCGGTGCTTCCTCTATTGAATGGACCGAGCGGAGGAGATGCAGCATGGGGGTTTCTAGGGGTGCGGCCGATGGAGTCGGTGCGCATGCCCCTGCGCGCACCGGTGTTGCCTCCGCCGCTGTCTATGGCGCCCTCCCTCCTCCCTGCTACGGACCATGGCACCTACCTCCTCCCTGCTGCTGTGAAGAGATCAAAGGGGAGGAGAAGAAGAAGGGAGCAAGGAGGAGAAGAAGAGTCCTTATGGATTTGATCAGTTTTCTATAGGTCTTCAAGGGTAATGAGTGAATCCCTCATTATTTTTGATTGATTTAGATTCACATTTGGCTTTGATTTGTAGATCGAGTTTCTGCTGTGATATGAGCATATTCTGTCCAGTTCTTGTGCGACTGGTTTCTGGTGTTTAGAGTCCGAATTTGAGGATCTCACTTCCTAGAGTTATGTGGGTTTCGTTATTAGCTTTCTGTAGAATCAAAGATCTCTAAATTCTGAGTTACAGTTTAAAAGTTATGATGAATTCTTCTCTGCTGTCAAGAAATCTGACTAGAATTAACAGTCACTTTGTTTATTGAAATATGTTTATGTTAGGGGCTGATTCAGAAATGTTGCCCAAAATGATTTCTGTAGTTAATTTCATCAGCTTTCAGGATTGTTAAAAAACACCCTCTTTGGATTTGTAAAACAAAAGGTATGTACGTTTCAATTTGACTGTCCAGATTGTATGTCGGGTTCTGTCAGTAGTTTTGACCCGTGTGTCACATTTTGTTAAATGCAAAATCTGAATACCATGACAACGAGATTTTTAAAGGTTATGTTCTTAGCTTTCCATAATGATAAAAATCTTGGTTTTGGGTTAAGCCAATCAAAAGATATGATTGTTTCTTTACTGCTGTCCAATCCTGTTAGACCGATTATAGATTAGACTTTCAGTTGAAAGCTAAACTAAGTTATTGGCTGAATTGGAGGTTTCAGCCAACTAGACTATTGTGGAGGGTTTTGTTACCTTTCTATAGGATCTGAGATCACTCCGTTTCGAGTCTCAGAGCAAAAGATATGATGCTTTTCATATTGCTGTCCATAATAGATTTCTTTTGGCAGGTTGATTAGTTGAGTAGATAAAGTGTTTAATCTTGGGTTATGGGGAGACGATGTAGAGTGCTGCGAGTAATATCTTGTTAAACATGTTTGATTGATGCTTAGTATCATTCTTGGTTATCAGGTGGTGGTGAACCTCGGTGCTAGCGCATTCTGCCTTTTTGTCTTTTGTCTCACAGTGGAGGCAAGTGCAGATAGTAATAATGAGTTGTTTTATTTCATATTTGATGAATGCTATGGTTTAATGATGAAGCTTTAAGGTTGATAATGTTCACGAGGGTTACTTTTCATGATGAGTTGATATCGTGATTTCAATTTTTGCATCATGGCATACATTTCTGTACCTTGGTCTACATGGTAGCCAAGGGTTGTTCCTTGAGATCCCCGTCATGTAGTGGACGGGCATAGATCCCTGTCATGCATTGGACGGGCTTGGTCCCCACACTCGTGGAATGTGGGCTTTGGATCCCTGTGCCTAGAGGGCACATGCCTTGAGTATGTATTGACAGATACACTACTCGGCATTACCGGTAATTACAAAGAAGTTGAAGAAAGTGCATTCATGACATGTTCATTGCATTTCTGCATAAGAGATGGATTTGTGGTATATAATGTTGTTGTTCATGATGGGATTGTTTATTCCCTTTGACTACTTATGATGCTATCATAAGAGATGGATTTATGGTATATAATGCTGCTGTTCATGATGGGATTGTTTATTCCCTTTGGCTGATTATGATGCTATGTTATTTATTGCTATTGCACTTTGCCGAGTCGTGGACTCATACTTGCTGTGTTGTGCTTTCGAGGTACCTCTCAAGGCAGTGACATGCATGGGAAGGGGTAGACATGGTGCATATCACATAAACACAAACCACAATGAATAAACTAATCCAATTATACACAATTCATATTCTTGATAATTACTTTAGATTCAGTTGTGTGACCATCCTTCGTGGTGGATGTTTCGACTGTGATCATGGATGATCCATTTATGTCTTTAATTCTTCATTATTTCAGTTCATTTAATTCCATTTGATGGATTAGACGGTTGATTTGATTATCCTATCGTCCTCGTTGATTTGTTGATCATTGATGCTTTAGATGTATCCATTTGATCATTAGCTGTTTGAGCATAGTAATGTTGGATTGCTCCAGATTAGTTGTTAGAGATAAAGCTTCTTAAGTTGATTTATGCTCAATTGACAAGTGATATACTTTTATTGAGGAATTATAGACTATGATAATGTTGATTATCAGTTTATTGTCATTCATGGTTGAATGATTTGTTGACTGTTTAATCAAAAGATTGAAATTATTTGGTCCTGTAGAGGAGAATGGTGGCATCCTAGGCTCTATGTTGGGCTGGGGTGTTACAGCCTTGCCGTGGTCAATATCATCGCAAGGAGAGTGACGGAGAGTGTTCCATATTGCATTGGAGGAGAGTCGCATAAGTGGAAAAGGGCCGCGTAGATGTCAGGAAGCGGCGGTTTCGTGATGCCATGCACTTGGCAGCTAATCCACCTCGTTTCCAAGCTCCAGCACCACCGAGGCCACCAACATTCGTGCCCCGCCCTCCACTACCAAATGTGCAGCCAAGAAGTAGTGGAAATTAGCCCCAGAATAGTAGCAAATTCAACTCGAGTGTGACTTGCTACCACTGCGGTCATCTCGGGCATTATGCACACCAGTGCTTGGCAAGAGCATGTGGCGCACCCCGTGTTCACCCACCTCTAGCTCCTGTGTGACCCACACCACCTCCGAAGATGGTGGCCAAGCCTACTCAAGCTCCAGCACATGGTCGGGTGAACCACGTCACCGCTGAGGAGGCAATCGGCGCACCGGACGTCGTCTTGGGTAGTCTACTTGTCAATTCCCGTCCAGCTGCTATTTTGTTTGATTTAGGAGCATCACATTCATTTATCAAGAAGGGTTTTTTTTCTGTACATCATTAATTTGAATTGCATACACTTCAGCCACCGTATTTTATTCAGTCACTAGGATCGGTTTTGCAAACCGATCAAATCTGTCGAGACGTAAAAGTGGAGATTCAGGGGGTAGGATTTTTGGCAAATCTAATAGTGATAAATTCTATGGGGATATATGCCATTTTGGGGATGGATTGTCTGTCCAAAAATCAAGGGCAAATTAATTGTGCATAGCGGTCAATTTCGGTCAGAAGTGAAGATGGCGATCAAGTCGTTTTTGTGCCAAGAATTTGTCAGTTCTCATTTCTATGCTTTGGAAGTTGGTGCCACTCCCAAATTGGAGGAGGTACCAGTGGTTTGTGAGTACCCGAATGTCTTTCCCAAAGAACTCCCAGGCATGCCCCCGGATCACGAAGTCGAGTTCGTGATCGAGCTTCCACCTGATACAGCACCAATTTCAAAATGGTCGTATCGGATGCCTTCCAACGAGTTGATAGAATTGAAGGAGCAACTTAAGGAGCTGCAAGACAAGGGATTTATCTGGCTAAGCTCCTCACCTTGGGGATGCCCGGCAATTTTCGTTAAGAAGAAGGACAAGAGTTTGCGGATGTGTGTTGATCACCGTCCGTTAAACAAAGTCATGGTCAAAAACAAATATCCACTTTCCCGAATTGATGACTTATTTGACCAGCTGACTGGAGCCCAAGTATTCTCCAAGACTGACTTGCGATTGGACTACCATCAGATCAAGGTCAGAACTGAAGACATTCTAAAGACGTCATTCTCCACTTGCTACGGTTTATATGAGTACACCGTCATGTCCTTTGGCTTGATGAATGCACCGACCTATTTCATGAGCCTCATGAATTCGGTTTTCATGGATTATCTGGACAAGTTCATTGTCATGTTTATTGATGACATCCTCATCTACTCCAAATCCGATGAAGAGCACAAGAAGCACTTGAGGCTTGTGCGAATTTTGGCTCAGGGAAGTCAGCTTTCTGGGTCATGTGCTATCCAAAGGTGGTGTCACCGTTGACCCAAGCAAAGTACAAGATGTGCTGAATTGGGGGCAGCCCAAAATAGTTACCGACATTAGCTGTTTCCTCGGACTTGCGAGCTACTACCGCAGGTTCATCAAGAACTTCTCCAAAATCGCGAGGCCAATGACCCAGCTATTAAAGAAGGAGAACAAGTTCAAATGGTCAACGGAGTGTGAAGAAAGCTTTCAGATTTTGAAAGAATGCCTGACCAAAGTTCCTATGCTCATTCTGCTGGATATTCACAAAAGCTTCAACATATACTGCGATGCTTCTCATCATGAGCTCGGTTGTGTGCTTATGCAAGAGGGCTGAGTGGTGACTTATGCATCAAGGAAATTGAGACCTCATGAAGTGAATAATCCCATACATGATTTGGAGCTAGCAGCCGTAGTCCATGCTCTAAAGATTTGACGATATTGCCTCATCGGTAATCGTTGCGAGATCCATACCGATCATAAGTGCCTCAAATATATTTTCACTCAAGCCGATCTAAACCTGAGACAAAGAAAGTGGCTTGAGCTAATCAAGGACTATGATATGGGACTCTACTATCACCCGGGGAAAGCCAACGTAGTGGCCGATATGTTGAGTAGAAAATCTCAATGTAACTGCTTGTCGGTAGCACCTCTTCGGAAGGCTTGTGCGCCGAGTTGCAGCGGCTGAACCTCAGGATGATTGCAGAAGGATCTCTTGCTGCCCTAAATGTGAAATCCACATTAGAAGACCAGATTAAGGAGGCCCAGAAGACTGATTTGGAGGTGGCCCGAATCCGGGAGGATATGAAGCAATGCAAGGCCAAATGTTTTACCAAAGACACGCAGGGCACCCTATGGTTCGAGAACTATTTGGTAGTGCCATTTGACTGCAAGTTAAAACAATTAATCCTCAAAAAGGCTCACAATTCTCAGTTCTCCATACACCCTGGGAGTACCAAAATGTATCAAGATCTAAAAAAGAGGCTATGGTGGAGCCAAATGAAGCGGCAAATCGCATAGTACATTGCCGAGTGTGATATTTGCCAAAGGGTGAAAGCCGAGCACTTGAAACCAGCGAGTACTCTCCAAGCGCTGCCTATCCCCAAGTGGAAGTAGGAGGAAGTTGGGATGGACTTCTCACTGGTCTTCTCAAGACTCAAAATGGGTCCGACGCCATATGGGTGTGGATCGTTTGATAAAGGTTGCCGATTTTATTTCTATCAAAACCACCTACACTGGGAGCAAGCTAGCGGTGCTATACATTTCAAGAATCATTTTCCTCCACGGTGTACCGAAGGTTATTGTTTCAGATCGAGGCTCGCAATTTACGTCATACTTCTGGGAATGCCTACACAGGGCAATAGGGACAGACCTATCTTTTAGCACCGCATACCACCCATAGATGGGAGGACAAACCGAGAGGGTGAACCAAGTATTGGAAGACCGTCTCTGAGCATGTGTGCTGTCCTACATCAAAAATTGGGAGAAATGCTTGTCGTATGTGGAATTCTCGTACAACAATAGCTTCCAATCAAGCATACAAATGTCACCTTTTGAGGCGCTATATGGGAGAGCATGTAGGACACCGTTGAACTAGTCCGAGTCTGGGGAGAGGCCACTCTATGGCTTGAACTTGGTACAAGAAGCCGAAGAGCAAGTTTGTGTGATCCGGGAGTGACTTCGGGCGGCTCAATCTCATCAAAAGTGCTATAACATGAACTGAGTTTTGAGGTGAACAATTATGTTTACCTTAAGGTCACCCTGATGAAAGGGACACATCGTTTTCACATCAAGGGCAAGCTGGCAGCTCGCTACAACGGGCCATTACGAATTCTAGCAAAACAATGATCAGTGGCCTATCTTGACGATTCCACCATCACTTTCAGATGTGCACAATGTTTTTTATGTCTCACAACTAAAGAAGTGCCTTCGAGTCCTGACTGAAGCAACCAATTTAGAAGACCTCGATTTGCAACCCAATCTCTGTTATCGGGAGCACCCAATTCGTGTTCTTGACGAAACGGAGCGCAAGACAAGAAATCGTGACATCAAGTTCTTGAAATTTCAATGGATCAATCATACTGAAGATGAAGCAACTTGGGAGCGTGAGGACCGAATGCGAACCGGGTATCCCTACCTATTCGTTGAACCGACGGAATCTCGGGGTCGAGATTCTCTTTATGGGATGAAGGTTTGTCACGGGCCCATTTTCATTTATTTGAATTAAGATGCATCTCATGAGCATGCATATGATTTATGGAGCGTTTGCACAAATTATTGCATTTGAAAAATCTCATATCAAAGTTAAATATTAACTTAAGCAGAAGCTCCTAAGGAAAACAACAATAAATACTTGTGAAGATCTCTAGGAAATAATTTATTTAAACATTAGAATACTTATCATGAATGAATATGAATTTTTTCCAAATTTTGGGAACCTAACTTAACACTAAGAAAATTCAAACCCCATTTCAAAGAGCCCTACTGTAAATTATTTATAAATAAGCAAATAAAACATGAAAAGTGATATTAGAAAAAAAATTATGTGTACTAGGTCATCCCAGGAACCTCCCTGCAAAATGTTAGAATTTTATAAATTTATTTGCTATTTTTAAATCATCGGTCAAAGTGCAAGGATTTGAATTGAAGTCAATCAACTAGAGGGATTGACTCGGTTGAACCTAACCCACTTGACCCAGTCGAAATAGACCCTGACCGCACCTTACTTGTGCCGTTGACCACCCGACCCCACTTGCCAGGTCTTCTTCTCCACACGCTGGCGAAGCTCCGAGCGCTAGAGCCTCCGTCCGTGCGAGCTCATGCCGTCTTGCCACCGTCTTCGCCACCCAACCAGCAGCCACCGCGAAGTAACGCCATCGTCTCCCGCCCATTGGAGCCCTTAAAACCCTGCTCTCTCTTCCTCAGCCGCTCAAACAAGCTCGGCCATTTCTCTCTATACTCTGTGGTAAGTCCGTCGTTCTCTCTGCCGTTGTTCCCCTCATTGCATGCCGTGTCCACTTTGCTAAGCTAGAACCTTGCCTTGCAGCGGAGTATCGGGAAAGTAGGCTCATCGTCATCATCTCCGGAGCATGCACCGAGTGCCACCACCGTGTCATTGTCCTCTCCGGTGAGCATTATCCTCTCCTATGTACGTCAGCCCATGTTCTAGGATATGAGAATTGTTTCCCCTCAATCAATTTTACCAATCATCCATAGGAACATCGGGATTTTGGAGTTTCTCCTTTTCTGGCTGAAAACCTCTCCTTCTTCCCCATCTCCGGTGTGGTGAGCCATTCTTCAATTAATTGCTGTGACACCATCTCTTGGACTCCCTTTAGCTTTCCCTACTATTCTTTTTCCATCTCTTTGTGCAGATTGTCTTCCCCACATCAAGCTCATCGCCGTTGTCGCCATTACCGTCGACAATCTTCCACCGTGCTTCTCCTGCCCTCTTCATCACTCTGGTAGGTCCCTAGTACCTCCTAGATGCACATGCACACACTAATTAGCTCGAAGCGTCGCTGGGACGCCTTTGCCACATGAGCTGTAGCTCCACCACCGCACATCGCCGTCGCGCCGTCGCTACACGCCGTTGGACCTTCCGTTGTCGGTACCGGTAGGATCGTAAGAGTGCAAGGATCCCATTTCTGACCTTGGTCAGTGCCGCCGAGGTCCACATCGCCAGCAGCACGTCAGGCAATGTTGCACCCGAGAAACTCCCCTGTTGTCAGAATTCTGACAATTACTATAGCCCATGATTAGAACATATCTCGGTCGGTTTAGGGCTTAATCAATGATTACTGTCGGCTAAGCATTTATTAGTTGCTAAGTTTAACTACTATGAGTGTATGACATGCGGTCTTGGGACTTTAAGTGCACTGCGCAATGGACTGGTGGACCATTGACTGTGCATGTTGACTTTCGGTCCATGCACTATTTGCATGGACCAAGCCCATGACAATAGGGTCCCACATGTTAGTGGAGGTTTTCTTTAGAAATAAATGAAAAAGAAAAACCCTATGCAGTGGGACCCACCTGTCATGACAGAGGCTAGGTTAGCCTGAGTATAAAAAGTATTAAATGCAATAGAAAATTCCAAAAAGAATTATTTTTACACTAAGAATTTATTTAACTTCAAAAATTCATAGAAAATTCATATGAACTCAAAATGAGATGAATCCAATTGGGTTGTTCATAAATTTTTATTCTCTAGCTGACCATGTAGTTTTTATCTCCACCACTATTCTCAAAATTTTGCAAAATAATTCATTTTGGATGAATAGTAACAGAACCTTGATTTTCCAGCAATTTCTTCCTAGCTGATTTTCGAAAGACTATTACTCTCACATACCAACTCCAATTGAACTAATTCTTTCACCTAAATTTATATAAAATCATTATCTCACTACTGTATAAATGTTATGCATTTTTTAGCATTTCGATTTTTTTGGTTTTTCTTAGTGTTTATTCGATATCGTTCTTTCTATAGATCTCGAATTGCCGGAAGGGAATGAATACATACCCGAGAGTGAACCAGTGGACTATCAATAAGGCAAGCATAATCTTGAATCATATTGGTCCCAATTTTTTTGTTAATTTAGTATTTTGACTTGCAATGGTACTTGCTTACATGTTATTTCTGGATATATCGATATTTTTGTGAGCTAGTTAACTATGTCCTACTTTTACAAGTTATCCTTGATATTTCCATTACAAATATGCTTAAGTTAGATGTTTGTGATGATGTATCTATTGTTTATGTTGAGTGCTTAGCCATGAAATTCTAGTAGATGCGTTAGTTCGGTTGACGGGGTTAGCCCGTCAATTGTGGGAAACACCAAACATTTTATTCTTATGCTTTGTCCAGATCTTCAATTCTGGTTGTTGAGTTTAAAAATGTCTATCTAAAATGATTTTGGTTTGGACAAGTGGCTATTAGTGTAGGTACCTTCGTGCACGAGACTCGGGTATGTGGTAGACTTGTCTGGATCGTTAAGGACCAAGCCTTAGGCTGTCGTTCCAAGTAACAATCTTACTTCCACATGCTGGATTGGGGCCATCTTAGTCAAGTAAGGGGAGGGTCTTATTGGGTTGAAACACAGGTGGTGTGAGGACATTATGTGTGTGATCATATGTTCGTAGGATCCGATGCAATTTTCTATAATGTGCATGTAAGCACTATTTTTTCTTTCTGTACGTTGTATTAGCATCTCCAACACAACTTGTGTGTGTTGGATCTGGATTCTGAGAATCGGATCCGGATTCTGAGAATCCAAATCCTCTGTGAAAATATTGTGCTATTCCCTGGATCAGTAGATAGCACTCACAGGCACATTGCTGAATCATTTCATATATGACGTAAATGAAACCATACCATTATTAATCAACACATCAGAGTTTACATAGATCGCATCAGGTCGGGTTTTACAATAAGGGCCGAACAGGCCAAGATTATATTACAAAAGCGGACGCGACAACGGAAGCAAAAGGGTGAGAGCATATCTCTCCACAGGCAAGTGACTGGGGAAACCTGTGTGCGCCTGATATTAACCCAGGACTTGGATAATATTGGATGCACGCACGCACCAACAGAGTCGACTAGACTGGGGTGAGACTAGAACAACTAAAGACTAAACTACGCTTCATCATCTCCTGGGCCTCTAGATTTTGGATCCTCATAGTACACGTAGTCTTCAGGATTTCCTGCTTTTGAGGATTTTGGGGGAAAGAGTGAGAATGAGCACAACTTCTGTGCTCGCGAGCCAATACACAATGCAATAATATATATGCAAGGCTTAACAAGGATGGCTCAGGTTCTTTTATTTGCTAAAGCAACATTTTCAATTAATCATATTTACAAATTCCTATCACTTAGCATTTTAACAAATTGCATTTTATTAAAGAGAGTAATTGTGAAATATTTAATTTCAGTAGAGGTTCCCTCTACCGGAAACTCTACACTATGCTTCTTTTGATTGGAGCTACCTCCAATTATTACCACCGCTGAGCTTGACAGCTTAGGTAAAATCCAAACCTAGGGCTAGGTGAGCCCATCTCATTTTTCATACCACCAGCAAATGTTTTTGAAATAGAACTAACTCAAGTAAAGTTCCCACGTCCGCCTTTGATTGTAGGCGCGGCTGTTTAAACAGTTTAGACTCTGTAGAGGTGGTACATTGTACCCACAAGAGATAGTCTACTCATTACACTACACGATTCCTTAGTCATGTAGTTGAGCGACTGTCACAGTAACTTTTCAAATTACCTCGCCCCTTCCATCATTTCACCCATATGGGTCGCGCTTGTGGTGGGTCCCATAAGTTTGTGCGGGATGTCACCCCTATGACTAGTCATAGCAGGCACCTCACCCTTCCTTGGTGTCCCATTCAAGCTGGACCGTGTCCACACTTGCACATTTCATTAGTGAGATGACTTTCAGGGTCCAATAAATTTACTAGGCCAAGTTGCACTTTGCAGACTTGTGGTTGTACTTGTTTTACACAGGAGGTCATGACAAGATTAAGTCTTTAGGGGTTATCTGGGTGGTTTATTTCATATACCAAACTCCTTGGGCTGCATTAGCACCCATCAACACATCATACACAACCAACATTCCTTAGGCTACATTAGCATCCATTCAACACATCATTCGCCCAGATACGAACAACAATTAGGGTTTTTGAGGAGTAAAATACATCAATTCAACCATCTCAGTCATTTCCCCACAATGACTACCTAAAACCATTTTCATGTTTAAAGGATGATGATTGGGACATTTAATGTCCCTTTACTTAAGCAAGACTAGCATGTCGCTTAAGTACAACCTATACTACTAATTACCATATAGCTACTATGGTGACAAGGATTAAGGGATTCAAATTACCAAGGATGCCATATTAATTAATTAATCATCAAACGGGTATTTAACTACCTTAAGCTTTTGACATACATTTGATTAAAGAATTAAAGCATGGAATTTTGATAATTTAAATGAATATAATTTGCATAAAATGTAGGCTCAATATGATCAAAGTATTGACTCTCCTTGGATATAGGTAAGAGGATCTTGACAATCTTGTGCTCGATCGAAGTGGAGATCCTCCGCGTCTTTGGATCCTAATCGGACGGACGCACCGGAAAAAGACACAACAAGCAAAAGAAAACAAATAAATACACATGAATAAACAAATGAACTCCAAATTGAACAAGACCTATGCCATTAGCAAGATCTTGAATTTACAAAATTTTAGAAATAAATTTCATAATTTTTGAAGTTACGACGAGGGAGAACGAGACTTTCGAAGTTCGGTTTGGAATGAAATCAAGGAAATAAGGAAGGGAGATAGAAAATGCTAGCCGTGGGGCCCACGGTGCAGCCTCTGATGCATGGAAGCGTGGCCCAACCCATGGCCGGGCCCGCATGGCAGTCACAAAAGGGGGGGGGGTTAAGAAAATGATAGTAGGGCCATTCAATCAAAACCAATCCCCATTGCCTTTGGTTCACAGAGAAATAAGGGGCGAACAGAGGGAGCGGCGGCGGCTTGGGAAGGAGGTGGTAGCGCCAGCGAGTGGGGGCGGCGAGGCGGCCGGCGGGTGAACGGAACGGAGCCTGGTGGGGGCAGGGAGGCCATCGGCGGTGGTGCTGGAGAGGAGCGGGTGCGGCGGTTGCGAAGCAAAAGGCAGCGGTGAAGGAGACCTAGTGCGGTTGAAGGCGGCAGCGTGCACGGGAGCACATGGCACTGGTGGCGAGGAGCTCAAGCGCTTTCTTCTACGGTTTTTCTTGGTGACCGAAAGAGGGAGGCAATGGTGGGGAGAGGAGGCAAGGGCGAGGTGGCCCTAGCTTTTTATAGCTGGAGAAAAGGGAGAGGACCATTGGTGAGGTGACAGAGGCAGAGCGGGCGCTGACGAAGGAAAGACGGCAGGCAAAGATGGGTGCTCTTCTTGAGCGCTGGCAGCGATGGGGCGTTGGTGGGGGCTGCAAGAATGCGTGGGTGGCAGGAGGAGCCAGTGGGGGTGGCGTGCGAGGCAGGCGATGGCGTGCAGCTGAGAAGAAAGAGGGAAGAGAGAGGGTGGCTCTGACTGTAGGAGGAAGAAGGAGACCGGGGAAGGGAGCTGGGCCCAAAACGGCCGAAGGCAAGGAAAGAAGGCCGGGTCAGGCTGAATGCAAAAAGGGCCAGGCCCAAGGGAAAAAGGAAGTGGGCTGAGCCCGAGGAGGGAAGTGGGCCAAGCCCAGAAGGGGAAAAAGAAATACAGAACCGAAGTTCAAATTTGAAATTTGAATTCGAAGTTTGAACGGAGAAGCAAATTTGAGAAGAGGCTCAAATCTGAAAAGAGGAATTCAAATCTAATTTTTGAATTCAGGAATTGCTAAAAGGTTTGAAACACAAACCCGAGCTTAGTGGAAGCTAGAAGTTTTTGAAATTACTTGCTAATTTGAATTAGATTTGAACTCCAAAACAACAAATGGCAATTAGTATTCACAAACTGAAAATGGGACATTACAGCATGCCCGCTTAGCAAGTTCTATAAATAACTTGTACTGAGTTTGGGGTTTCATCTCCCATGGGTGATTCAACTCTTTAGGGTCGTCTTGCTGAAAAATACTAAATCTCGATCTACCCAGCTAGCATACCTTACGAAGTGTGTCATTATCAAGAGGCTTACGGGCTGATCAAGTCGTGTGGGTAAAGTTGTACTCCCCTGCAGGGTTTAATCTATTCGAATAGCTGTGTCCATGGCTACGAACAACCACTTGGTTTGGGAGATGTCATCGTTACACTCTAATTAAAATTTGATGTGGGTTACTACTTGGTATCGGCATGAAGGGTTATTCATGCGTTTTAGTTTATCAAAGTGGGCTGCCACTATGGTGTTATTTGAGCTATATATATATCACTGTTATTCATATTTCTTTTGTTAAAAATCTGTTTGCTAAATGGTGAAAAGCATCTAGGCCCCTAAAAATTGTTTTGGTAATTAATGACAATATGTGAATATGGGATTAACAAGTTTATTGAGTATTTACAAGGTTAAGTCCCATTGGTGTACTTGTTAACGCAAAGATGCATGCCAAAGGAGAAAATGAAGATCCACAAGGCTTAAAGACAAGGTACTAGTAGTCTAGGTTCTTTTTCTATTTTACCGGTCTTGGGAGTTTGGTTGGAAGACCGGATTATAGGATAAATCTTTGTACTATTAAGAGGATCATGGCTAGTAGCTTGATAGCATGTTACGATGCAATATGGATCAACTTAGGATCATGCATGCATACTTTAACTTGAAATTGATTTAAAAATTCTAAGTCTTTTGTTCAAAATCGGTAGTACCGCTTGATTCATCTTCTTGATCGTATCGCTTCGATCTGATATGACCGGTCTCTACTCGGCGGTAGTACCGCATTTTGAAGGAACGACCAATTAAGTGTTGAAGCGAACGATCGAGTCCTTAAGCGGTCAGATGCGTGCGATCGATCATTCCGTATTTTAGTTGGCGGTTCAATTAAACCGAAGCGTTGTAAATTGCCTCAGACTTTCTCATGGAAATCGGTCGTACCGCCCGTGACTAACGGTCGTACCGTTTTGCGGTCGTTCCGATTTTTATGAGGCGGTTCAATAAAAACAGAACCAGTGTAAAATCTGCTCAAAAACTTATCTGGAATTCGGACGTTCCGTTTTTGGGAAAGGTCGTACCGGCCTGCGGTCATTCCGATTTTTATATGGCGGTACAAAAATTCCAGAACCAGTGCAATCCTTGAGTAAATCGCGAAACCCTACAAACGGTCGTACCGCTCGTAAAAGCAGACGATCGGGAAATCGGACGTACCGACGTTTACTGCGATCGTTCGACCGAAATTTCAATGGCTACTTTTTCCTTTTTTAGTATCTGGTCTAGCCGTTGGTATGCTCGATCGAGTTCGGTCGTCATCGCCACTTGCTATGATCGCGTGCCGATTTACCGACTTCTCTGGTTTCGCTTCAACGGTCATAATTGCTTGTGGGGTTATAAATACCCCCAATCGCTCAAGTCAAGGTGCTAGTGCCCATTTGACATTTATAGAGCCTTTGCATTCACTCAACACTCAAAACACTCTTGTGCATTCATTGTGAGCTTGTTGAGATACATTCAAGTGCATTCATTCTCCTAGTTGATCCATGTGCACTTGAGTGCCGTCAAGTGAAGACCTTGATTCATTACTCTTGGAGTGTTGCCGCACTCCTAGGCGGTTGGAGAAGAAGCACGGTGATCTCTTCAAGAAGATTGTGAAGAGGCCGGTGCAAGCTTGTGAGTGGTTTGGTGTTCACCATCTCGGAGCGGAGAAAGAACAACCATAGTGATTTGAGGAAGGCTTAATTCGTGGAGCGGCTTGAGGCGTCAAGTTTCCTCAACGTGGACTAGTGAAGACCGGCAAGTCTTGATACCACAGGAAAAACATCGTCGTGTCCTTGTGGTTATTTCTTGTCTTTACTTTCCGCATTTATATTTCTAGCTTATTATTGTGATTGTCTTGTTTAGCTAGAGGTAAAACTTGTTTAGACTAAGTAATTAATTGAATAAATTGTTAATTTGTTAAAAAGTTTAAAAACCTCCTATTCACCCCCCTCTAGTCGGTTATCCTTGATCCTACAAGTGGTATCAGAGCTTGGTCTCTCATTGATTTAGACTTAACCGTCTAAGAGAGAAAAGGATGACTAGTGAGGGAATTGATATAGGAAATGCTCCTTTATTTGATGGCTCAAATTATGCTTATTGGAAAATTAGAATGTCAATTTATTTAAAAGCCATGAGTCCAAGCGTATGGAGAATCGTAAATGAGGGTCACGTAATGCCTCTTGATCCACTACATCCCACGGATCAAGAGACGCGTAATGCTCATTTAGATGCTCAAGCTATGAATGCTCTCTTTGGCGCTTTGAACGCGGATGAATTCAATAGAGTGAGCAACTTGGAAAGTGCTCATGATATTTGGACCACTCTATCGGAAATTCATGAGGGTACATCCACGGTCAAAGAAGCCAAATTGCATAGGCTTCGGATCAAATATGAGACATTCATGATGTTGCCTCATGAAAACATCAATGAGATGTATTCACGACTCAACAACATTGTGAATGAGCTCAAAGGCCTTGGTACTAACCTTCTTGATGTTGATATTGTGCTTAAGATGCTTAGGGCTCTCCGGACAAGTATGAGGCGTTGGTGACTCTATTTCTCAACTCACCCGAGTTGACAAGGATGACACCAGCGGGCTTTTGGGCAACCTCATCACAAATGAGTTGTTCAAAAGGACAAGGAAGAGCTCTTGGAAACATCCTCCTCAAGAAAGAAGATCACCGCTTTCAAGGCCAAAGCGGAATCAAGTGATGATGAAGATGAAGAAGAAGATACCGATGAGGAGTATGCACTCCTTGTGAGAAAAATGAAGAGGTTCATGAAGAGACGCCCAAATAGAAGCTATAACCCGACAAGTACAAGAAAGGGCAATCCTCAAATGACAAGAAGCGTTATAGCAACATCCGATGCTATAATTGCGAAGAAGAAGGGCACATTGCTTCTCATTGTCCCGAAAAGAAGGATGACAAGGAGAAGTCATTCAAGAAAAAGGAATACAATGGCAAGAAGAAGCTTTTCAAGAAGCTTCACAAAGGTGGCAAGCATGAAGCCCATATTGGAGAATGGGATTCAAGCGATGAGTCAAGCGACTCGATCCCGATGAAGAAGAGTCCCCAAGAAGAAGGGACTAGTTGGCATTGCCATCAAAGAAACTCCATCAATGTTCTCCACTCCTACTTGCCTCATGGCAAAAGGAGATAAGGTAAAATCCATTATTAATGATGAAGCAACATATGATGAATTAATGGATATGCTTGATGATTTAAATGAATATCTTGGAAAGGAAAAATCAAAATATAAGGTCTTAAATAAAGAATACAATATTCTAAAAGATTCTTATATGGAACTTAAGGAAGCACACAACTTGCTCATTCAAGAAAATTCAAATAAATCGTGTTCAAGTATAGGAATCACATGTGACATTATTGATAAAATGCCTAGTATAGAAATTGCTAAGACTAGTGCATCTACTTCATGTGATGATCTTCTTGCTATGCCATGTTGCTCTAATATTGATGCTAGTCATAATAGTGTTGAGCAAAATGATTCAAAGCTTGTTCATGAGAACAATGAGCTAAAAGAACAAGTGACCAAGCTAAGTAAGAGCTTGGAAAGATGCTTCAAGGGCAAGACCACTCTTGACAAACTTTTGAGTGAGCAAAGGTGCTCATTCAACAAAGAAGGTCTTGGGTATGTGCCTAAGAAAGGTAAGAAACCGCAAACATGTCCACAAGATTTGTGAGGCAAAATGGTAAGTATTGTTATAAATGCCGGGAAATAGGACATGTGCAACAAGATTGTCCTAAGGGTAAGACTCCATCCATTGGAATATATGATTCTTGCTACATGCTTAAAAAGTCTAAGGATGGTAAAATAATTGCTCGTTTTGTTGGCACTTCAATTTTGGGCGCTAAAAAGAATGCTATTTGGGTGCCTAAATCCTTGGTCACTAACCTCCAAGGACCCAAACAAATTTGGGTACCTAAAAGTACTTAATTTCTTGTTTTGTAGGTGAACTATAAAACCGTGGAAAACATTGGGTGCTTGATAGTGGATGCACACAACATATGACCGTGATAGAAAAATGTTCACCACATTCGAGAATGGTCAAGGAATTGAAAAGATCACTTTTGGAGACAATAGCAAAGGAAAGGTATTAGGATTGGGTAAAATTGCTATCTCAAATGACCTTTCCATTTCTAATGTTTCTTTAGTAGAATCATTAAACTTTAACTTGTTATCCGTTGCTCAAATTTGTGATCTAGGACTAATTTGTTCTTTCTCAAGTGAAGGTGTTACCATATCTAATGCAAAGGATAGCTCTTTAGCTTTCAAAGGCTTTAGATTTGGAAATCTTTATTTGGTAGATTTTGGTTCAAGTGAATCTTGTTTAAAAACTTGTTTAATGGCAAAAACCTCATTGGGTTGGCTTTGGCATAGAAGGCTAGCTCATGTTGGAATGATTCAACTCAAAAAGCTTTTCAAACATGATTTAGTTGTTGGCTTGAAAGATGTGAAGTTTGAGAAAAATAGACTTTGTAGTGCTTGTCAAGCCGGTAAACAAGTCGCTAATTCTCATCCTTCCAAAAGTATCATGTCAACTTCTAGACCATTGGAACTCTTACATATGGACTTGTTTGGGCCAACAACCTATAAGAGTATTGGAGGTAATAGCTATTGTTTAGTCATTGTGGATGATTACTCTAGATATACATGGGTATTCTTCCTAGATGACAAAGGTGAAACCTCCGGGATTTTCAAAAGATTTGCAAAAAGGGCTCAAAATGAATTTGATTTCAAAATAAAGAAAATCCGTAGTGATAATGGTTCCGAGTTCAAAAATACCAAAGTTGAAGACTTTTGTGATGAACTTGGAATAAAGCATGAACTTTCCACAACCTACACTCCGGAGCAAAATGGAGTAGTAGAAAGGAAAAATCGTACATTGATTGAAATGGCTAGGACAATGCTTGATGAATATAATACATCCGATGTCTTTTGGGCGGAAGCTATAAATACCGCTTGTCATGCCATAAATCGCCTTTATTTGAAAAAGACTTCCTATGAGCTTCTTGTAGGAAGAAAACCGAACATCTCTTATTTCCGAGTTTTTGGTTGCAAGCGTTACATTTTAAAGAAGGGTGTTCGTCTTTCAAAATTTGATAGTCGTTGCGATGTTGGTTTCTTGCTTGGTTATTCTTCAAATAGCAAGGCTTATCGTGTCTTCAACAAAAACTCCGGTTTGGTTGAAGAAAACACGATGTGCAATTTGATGAAACTAACGGCTCTCAAGAAGAGCATGAGAACTTGGAAGATGTAGGTAATGAAGCCTTAAGAAAAGCAATGGAACATATGCAAATAGGTGACGTCAAGCCTGAAGATGATCCAACATCCTCCACTCAAGTTGAACCAAAATCATCTCATACAAATCAAGTTCAACTTAGTGAGGAAAACGATAATGAAGATAATCAACCATCCAACCAACCACCAAGGATTCATAATGCAATTGCAAAGGATCATCCAATAGATCAAATATTGGGTGACGTAAGTAAGGGTGTTCAAACTCGCTCTCGTATTGCTTCAACATTACTCTTTTGTCTCTTCTATTGAGCCAAAGCATGTAGAAGAAGCACTTGAAGATCCGGATTGGGTGAATGCTATGCATGAAGAACTCAACAACTTCACCCGGAATAAAGTTTGGACATTGGTGGATCGACCTAAAGAGCACAATGTTATTGGTACAAAATGGGTCTTTAGGAACAAGCAAGATGAGAATGGTTTGGTTGTTGGAACAAGGCAAGGTTGGTTGCTCAAGGGTTTTCACAAGTTGAAGGTTTGGATTTTGGTGAAACCTTTGCTCCGTAGCTAGGCTTGAATCAATTCGGATATTACTTGCTTTTGCATCATGCTTCGATATTAAGTTATTTCAAATGGATGTTAAAAGTGCTTTCTTAAATGGTGAAATATCCGAACTTGTCTTTGTTGAGCAACCTCCCGGTTTTGAAGATCCTAAAAATCCAAATCATGTCTATAAACTCTCCAAGGCGCTCTATGGTCTTAAACAAGCTCCTAGAGCATGGTATGAACGCCTTAGAGATTTTCTAGTCTCAAAAGGATTCAAAATTGGAAAAATTGATTCAACTTTATTTACTAAAGTTTTAGATGATGAATTCTTTGTATGTCAAATTTATGTTGATGATATCATTTTTGGGTCTACTAATCAAGATTTTTGCAAAGAGTTTGGTGATATGATGTCTAGGGAATTTGAAATGTCCATAATTGGAGAATTAAGCTATTTCCTTGGACTTCAAATCAAGCAACTAAAAGATGGGACTTTCATAAGTCAATCCAAGTACGTGAAGGATTTACTTAAAAGGTTTGGCATGGAAGACGCAAAGCCCATCAAGACTCCCATGGCAACAAATGGTCACCTTGATCTAAATGAGGGAGGTAAACCGGTAGATTTAAAGCTTTATAGATCCATGATTGGTAGTTTGCTTTATCTTACCGCATCTAGGCCCGATATCATGTTTAGCGTTTGCATGTGTGCGTTTTCAAGCATCTCCAAAAGAGTGTCATTTAATGGCGTTAAAAGAATACTAAGATATTTAAAGCATTCCTCTAGCATTGGCCTTTGGTTCCGAAAGGTGCTAAATTTGATTTAATTGGATATTCGGATTCAGATTATGCGGGTTGCAAAGTGGATAGAAAAAGCACCTCGGGTAGTTGTCAATTCTTAGGAAGATCTCTAGTATCATGGTCATCCAAGAAACAAAACTCCGTAGCATTATCCACCGCCGAAGCGAATATGTTTCATGAGAAGTTGTTGTGCTAAATTGCTATGGATGAGGCAAACATTGATGGATTATGGAATAAAATTTGATAAAATGCCTCTTTTGTGTGACAATGATAGTGCCGTGAAAATTGCAAATAACCTGTTCAACACTCAAGAACCAAGCATATAGATATCCGTCACCATTTCTTGAGAGATCATGTGAGCAAGGGAGATATTGAGATTAGCCACATAAGAACCGAGGACCAATTAGCGGACATTTTCACCAAGCCATTAGATGAAGGCCGCTTTTGCAAATTGAGGAATGAGTTAAATATAATAGATTATTCAAATGTTGTTTGAACTCTGCATCATGTTATGTGTTTCATTTGATGTTATTTGAGTATTTTATGAAAATATTTCCCAAATCTTTATTAAAAATTAGCTATGATCATAAAATCATGTTTCTTAATAGACAATAGTCTATTCTATGCACAATGATCCTTAATGATATTTATTTGAGTGCAAAACTAGAGATCATTTGTAAAATTATTTCAGTTCCTAGAAAATCCGAAGTTCCGGGATAATCGAACGACAGTAGTTATACGCGCGATTTTAACGATCATTGTCTTGATACGACCGGCGTTATAACAACGATACGACCGGAGAGCGGAATGACCGACGGTATTTGGTCGGTACGACCGCGACGGTTTGAAAGAAATTCTAACTCCTCTGCGGTTGCGTTTTTTTTCTCTCTCTCCTTTTAACCCACGAACGGCACGACCGTTCTTTTTCTTTTCTCTCACCTGCGCCCGTGTGTTCCAAACCCCTCTTCTAATTCACTCCAAATCTCGCAAAATCCTTTGTTTCTTCGTATTGGAAGCCTCTCCAAGGTTCATCTCCTCCGATCTCAAGGTAAAACGTTGTTTAATTCGCGTTTTATCTCCGTATGGAACCCTAGGTTATCCATTTAGGGTTTTGTTGAAATGTGATGAAATTCGAGATTCTAGTTGGGTAAAATGGTGTATTTTGGTGTATTATGATGATTGCGCATCGCCTTCTTGGATTCAATCCATTAAAATCACCAAAATATGCAAGTTTTAGAAGCCCTAGAACTTCGGTCGGGATAATCGAACGACCGGTTCTTGGAGATGCGACCTATGATCTTGATCGTCTGATCGCCAATGAACAATGATACGACCGATTATCTGATGAAAATGTAAACGTCATTTCTTTTCAACTAAATTCAATTCCATTCATTCCTTTGAATATCTTGTAACCTATTCTTTGGTTCTAAAGATGCCTAGGATGAGGGTTGCGACGAGGAAACCAATTGGACTTCCTCGAGGACAATCTTCTCCTCAATCTTCTGCGGCTCCTTGCAATCGCCTCTTAAATCGACGACAGTCGGCTCGATCACGACAAACTCGCTCGATCAGTCAAAAGGTCGTACACGGCAAAGGAAAAGGGCCACTCGAATATGAAAGCGAAGCAAGTGAGGATTATGTCTCCGAGGATGAGACTCATTCTGAGCCCAATTCTGAAGAAGAAGGCACTTTTGATAATTTAGGAGAATCTCCACCACCTCCACAAGATTTGAGACTTCTTTCAGCAGATGACTACGCAATAAAAAGGCATGTCAATCAATATCTTCTCAAATCGACTCGATAAATCCAAGGTTTCATCTTTGTTTTTCAAGAGCAAGTATATGAACAACTTTATGGAAGAAACAGAAAATTTGTTGATCATAAGTGGATTAAGTGGACTCACTTAAATGATTTGGACAAATATAGTGGAGTATATGAGAAGTTCTATGATGTAGGTCTTCACGACCTTGTGGCTTTAAAACAAAACTATGATGATGAGCTTATTCGACAGTTTTACGCCACAGTTCATGTGTCAGCTGATTTACAGTCCTTTAGGTGGATTTCTGTGGCTAGAGATTTGCAAAGCACAAAGGAAGAATTTGAGCAAATCTTAAGAGTAAGATCCAGTTCTTGGGAGAAAATCTTTGATAGTCCAGCTTTACTTGCTCCTGCTTGGGGTGATTATTATGACTCAAATGTCAAATTCAAGCTAGGAACCATCACCGGACTTAAGCCTTTGCCGAGCATAATTAATAGGATTATCAATCACACCTTTTATCCTAAGAGCGGCAATTTTGATGCTATCAGGGGACATGCCTGGAACATTATAGATCATATTATGCGAGGCATAAAATTTGATGTTGTGGATGTTATCCTTCAGGGCATAGTCTCATCCAAGAATGATAGAGTCAAGAGAATTTACTATGCACCTTATATTATGGCTCTGATTTCTGAGAAGATAACATATCATGGTGGTCTTGGTTCAGTTCATAAATCTTATAGACCACGAGACAGCGTTCCTCCTCGACAGGCTACTGAGGATGATCCCATCACTGAGGCAGTACCTACTGCTGATCCCATTATCAATGAAGGCTCTATTGCACAGATTCTTCAGAATCAGCAACTCATTCTTAGTGCTTTGCAAGAAATAAAGGCTGAACAGGCTGAATTTCAGAATGAGACTCGAGGGAGATTACTTGAGATGGAGCAGACTCAGAATGACTTTTTCGATGAGACTCATAACAGGATGGCTGCACTAGTAGAGAGCATGACTGACATAGAGGGAATTTTGAAGACTCCTGGCGCTTTACTCGACGGCCTCCTATTTTCGAGGCCATCTCCTGTGCCTCCTGTCCCTCCTCCGGCTCAGGCTCAGCACCTACACCTCAGATCTGATTCTGCTCCTGCTACTTCTCCAGCTCCACCACCGAGGTCATGACTCGGTTTCAGCTTGGCGTTAGAGACCTCTCCTTCGTTCCTTGACTTCTCCTCGAGCAGTCACTGCTACTCAGACTCCGCTCCACTGGTCACGATTTCTCGGGATGTTATCCTCCTCCTCGGGACCCGACTCCTACTCCTGCAGACAGACCCGATTGCTCAGGCGTTGTTCCTCCTCCTCAGGATCCCACTATCTGAGTCGTTTTTGGTACCTTGATGCCAAAGGGGGAGAGAAGTGAAAAGATATAGAAGACATAGCTTTAGGGGGAGCAAGCGCAAGCTTTTGCTATATATGGACTTATGTAATGTTGAACTTATGTGCTTGTAATAGTTTAAAATATGCGTCACTTAACTTGTTGAACTTGTTGGATGTTTTATTATTATCTTAAATGCAATCATACTTATCGTTATATCTTACTATTCCATTTCCTCAAGTTCAAATTTGCTAAAGAAACTCCACCAAATTTCTCATATTTTCTACAAAATGCTCTATCTCTTTTTGCACACGTTTAGGGGAGCTTTCTTTAAAATAGACTTAACAAGAAAATTATTCTCATACATTCTCTCATGCTTATTGCAAAATTTGTTTTATTGTTAAGCCACAAATAGAATATACAATTATGGTATATTCAAACCAATCTTTCTCACATATTATTAGTGTTGTCATCAATTACCAAAAAGGGGGAGATTGAAAAGCATCTAGGCCCCTAAAATTGTTTTGGTAATTAATGACAATATGTGAATATGGGATTAACAAGTTTATTGAGTATTTACAAGGTTAAGTCCCATTGGTGTACTTGTTAGCAAAGATGCATGCCAAAGGAGAAAATGAAGATCCACAAGGCTTAAAGACAAGGTACTAGTAGTCTAGGTTCTTTTTCTATTTTACCGGTCTTGGGAGTTTGGTTGGAAGACCGGATTATAGGATAAATGCCGTACTATTAAGAGGGATCATGGCTAGTAGCTTGATAGCATGTTCTGATGCAATATGGATCAACTTAGGATCATGCATGCATACTTTAACTTGAAATTGATTTAAAAAATTCTAAGTCTTTTGTTCAAAATCGGTAGTACCGCAGTTCATCTTGCGGTCGTACCGCTCGGTGCGGTATGACCGGTCTCTACTCGGCGGTAGTACCGCATTTTGAAGGGAACAGCCAATTAAGTGTTGAAGCGGAGCAGAAGAGTCCTTAAGCAGTCCGTAACGCGATCTTGATCATTCCGTATTTTAGTTGGCGGTTCAATTAAACCAGAAGCGTTGTAAATTGCCTCAGACTTTCTCATGGAAATCGGTCGTACCGCCCGTGACTAACGGTCGTACCGTTTTGCGGTCGTTCGATTTTATGAGGCGGTTCAATAAAAAAGAACCGATGTAAAATCTGCTCAAAACTTATCTCGGAATTGGACGTTCCGTTTTGGGAGCAGTCGCTGATCGCTCGCGGTCATTCCGATTTTTATATGGCGGTACAAAAATTCCAGAACCAGTGCAATCCTTGAGTAAATCGCGAAACCCTACAAACGGTCGTACCACTCGTAAAAACGGTACGACCGGGGAAATCGGACGTACCGCACGTTTGCCTGCGGTTGTTTCGACTGAAAGTTTCAACGGCTACTTTTTCCTTTTTTAGTATCTGGTCTAGTGTTGATCGTGTTTCGATCGAGTTCGGTCGTCTGGCCACTTGCTCGTGATCGTCCGATTTACTGACTTCTCTGGTTTATCTTCTAACGGTCATAATTGCTTGTGGGGGTTATAAATACCCCCCCAACTGCTCAAGTCAAGGCTGCTAGTGCCCATTTGACATTTATAGAGCCTTTGAGAGCCTTTGCATTCACTCAACACTCAAAACACTCTTGTGCATTCATTGTGAGCTTGTTGAGATACATTCAAGTGCATTCATTCTCCTAGTTGATCCATGTGCACTTGAGTGCCGTCAAGTGAAGACCTTGATTCATTACTCTTGGAGTGTTCTTTGCACTCCTAGGCGGTTGGAGAAGGAGCACGGTGATCTCTTCAAGAAGATTGTGAAGAGGCGGTGCAAGCTTGTGAGTGGTTCGGTGTTCACCATCTCGGGCGGAGAAAGAACAACCATAGTGATTTGAGGAAGGCTTAATTCGTGGAGCCGGCTTGAGACGTCAAGTTTCCTCAACGTGGACTAGTGAAGACCGGCAAGTCTTCGATACCACGGGAAAAACATCGTCGTGTCCTTGTGGTTATTTCTTGTCTTTACTTTCCGCATTTATATTTCTAGCTTATTATTGTGATTGTCTTGTTTAGCTAGAGGTAAAACTTGTTTAGACTAAGTAATTAATTGAATAAATTGTTAATTTGTTAAAAAGTTTAAAAACCTCCTATTCACCCCCTCTAGTCGGTTATCCTTGATCCTACAAATGGCAATTTCAAACTAGTATGTGTAGGGATGAAAACTTGTGCGTTTTATGCAAAACTAAGCCTCGAAAGCCTCTTCTTTGGACAGCCACTAGCACATATAATTTTTATTTTTGTGAGTACATTTTGTACTTAACCGGATTGTCCACTTTGCTTCAGGTGAGGAAGATTATATGCTCGATTAGTTCGTTAGCGCCGATTTCTACAGGGACCCCACTCCTATTCTGAGGTTCTCTAGATTCTAAAAAGTGAGGTGTAACGTCCCAAACAATGGTTTGTGTTTCAAATGTATAAAAATGAGGGGAAATTAAAACTTTTGATACCTCATGATGTCATTTGAAATTTCTGGAGATTTTCCCCAAGGGTTTCCTTTTTTCAAAGACCAATGCTCCATTTGATGGGAGCATAATCTTTGAAAACTCATCCTCTAGAAATATTTTTCCTAGCTCCTAGATCATCCCAATAACTCCTCTGAAAAATTTCATAATTTTTAGAAATTATTTGCGATTTCTAAGAGGCCAGTCAAACCAGTTTGACTCTTGGTCAAAACCCTAGGAGTTGACCTTGTGATTTTTCTAGAAAGAAATGCAATGCATGAAAAGTTCTGGAAAAATTTCACAAGGTTTCTCTTATATCTAGTAACCTTCCTTAAAAATTTCGAAATTTTTGAAGTTATGAAACTCTATATAAAAATTCCTCAAAGTTTCAGCCTGTTTTTCCAACCTAGTCTTTGCTACTCTTCCTCAGGCCCGGACCCAAGCCTCTTGGTTGGACCCAACCATCTTCACGTTCAGACCTGATCCCAACTAACGCGAATAATTTTGGGCCATTCGATTCGTTTTCAACTAACCAGATTGATTGGGCCGTTCGGACCGTCCGAACGACAATTTCAATCAGGATCGTCCATTTTCAATCGGACCGTCCGCATCGCTTGGGAACATTCGGACCATCCGAACGCGCGCGCAATCTCGACTGTCCATTTTCAATCGGACCATCAAGATTTTCTGACTTGGTCAACTGATTCAAACCGACCCGAGCCGCTTTCGTTTGAGATGCTGACTGGTGGGCCCCACTTGTCAGTTCCGTCTCTTACTTCCCGTTGGCACTCGCGCAGAAGCTCAGCACCACGCGTCCTTTGCATGCTGCACTGCCCCGTTCACGGCGTGAATCCACTGCACAATTTGACCACTCCGGATCCTCCTCCGCTTCACACAGCCTCTGTTGCCGTTAACTCCCGGGCTTAATACCCCTCACACCCCTCTCAATTCGCCATTCTTCCTCTCGGTGGCTAAGGAAGAGACGCCATTGTGAGCACTTCTATCGGGTAAGCTTCAAGTCTTGGTGTCCCTTCCTGTTCTCTTTCAACGTTGTTTCCTTTTGGCTAATACCAACCTCTGCATTGCTTTGTAGCTCCCAAACCAAACCCGGCGCTCTTAGCGGTTCCAAAGTGTGCTCAGAAAGATACCATTGTGTCCTCTTCACCTCCGGTAGGTATTATCCTCAATCTTGCACGTCATATCGTGTCTTTAGGTGTGACATTGAAAACCCCTCAACTAATTTGGGTAATATGTCACAGGAGCTCAGGGAATTTGAGTTTCGTACATTTTCGATCGACAAGATCCCTTTTCATCTCCTTGTCGATCTGGTAAGGCTTTTTCCAATTCCTTGCTCTTGGAGCATCTTCTTATGATGCCTGAGCTATCTTTATGCTTCATGGATCTTTTCCTTGCTCAGGTTGTTCTCTCCACGTGGAGCCGAGAGCCGCCGTTGCCATTAACGACGTCAAGCCACCTTAGAGCTTCTTTGGACCTCTCCATCCTTGGGTAAGGTCCCTAGTGACCTTTAAATATGCATGCATGCGATGTTAGGCTCAAAACACACTCGGGTTGCAACATGCAAGTTTGTTCGAACCTTAGCACCGCCCCTCTCCGGCTAGCCACCGGTATAGGGCATCTCAGCCGCCGCCACCACCTCCAGTAGGTGCGCAACACTATTAGGAACCCATTCATGCCCTTAGCTCACGCCGACATGGACCACATTGGCGACGGTGAGCTCAGCTTTAACCTCAGGTTGTTGTCATACCCCGACAATCACTGTAGCAAAATCATTAGCTTTTAATCACTGTCCTAAGCACGCTTATCTGTGTAGATCTAGTAGTTTTGAGTTAATGTATCGCTTACATGTGGGTCCAGTCGTTAAAGAGCCTAGTAGCCCCTCACTTTGAACCATCCGGTTTGAGATCAACGTTTCGGATCGCTCGAGCCGTTCGGACCATCCGCACATTCCCTTCACATGCGCTGTACGATTTGATTTCAACGGTCCAGATCGTTTGGGTCGTTCGGACCGTCCGAACGTTCCTTTTCATTTGGACCATCCGATTTTGATTCAACCGCCTAGATCATTTGGGTCGTTTGGACCATCCGAATGTCCCTCTCATTTGGACCGTCCGGTCTTGTTCTAACGGTCAAAATCTGTTTCGCTCGTTAAAACAATCCTGCGCCACTTACCTCGCTCGCTGACGCGTGGGCCCAAGGCCTAGTTGACCGAGTCAAGTTTGGCAGGGCAGCCCTCACCCGTAGGACCCACCGGTCATGCGCTGTGGCTAGCTCAGTGTGGGTATAAAAAGTTTTATATGCTTATATTAATTCGGGAATGCTTTATTTTTGTACTATTAAATTGTTTGAACTTCAAAAATGCATAAGTCATTCTCTATAACTCCAAATTTAGAAAAATCAATTTTGTTGGAATCCTCTAGTAGTGTAATTTATTTTAGAATAGGTTTTGAGTTTGTTTCTATCTCTGAAAATCATATTCTACATATGGTTTGTGCACTACTTTCATGACTTTGAAAAATCATAAGAAATTCATCTTAGCTCCAAATGAGGTGAATCAAATTCCATTGTTCATCTGATATGGTGCTCTACCTACCATAAAATTTTCATGTTCACCACCTCTGTGAAAATTTTCGCCAAAAAATTAATTTCGGATGAACAGTACCCGAGAGGGATTTTTCAGCATTTTATCGAAAAACTGATTTTATTTTGGCTATAACTTTTACATGCAACATCCAAATCAATTGATTTTTGTTTTCTAAATTCATATAAAATCATGCTCTACCTTCTGCATAAATTTCTTGATTTTTGGATGATTTTGAATTTTTGATTATTTTCGGTGTTATTCGCTCTCATTGGTTCTTTTCGCTCTTTCGATAGGTTCCGACGAATTCGTCGATTATGAGAGTGATCCTTTGTAGCAAGAAAGCTATCTCCAGCAAGGCAAACAGTTTTCCATTGATGCACGTTGATCCTATCATTTGCGTATGTTATTATTTCAAATGTTTCAACTATATGTATGTATGCTATGTGACAAGTTATTTCTCAGTCGCGATAGTTTACCTAATTAGTTAAATAAACTGTAGGTAAATATCCATCCTTTACTACTGAGCCTAGGATTATCTCCGTTGTGATTTAGAGCTCGATGGATGGGCTCTAGTCACTTTATATTGTAATATATGAGTTGTGTCGCTTAGCAATGCTTAGAACAGTAGAATGGAAATCATCGCTTCAACGATGGTTATTATGTGATCACTTTAAATTACTTGGGTCAGGTACCCATGTATGTCTTGTATTTGGAAAAGTAAAACTAAAAATAAATTTTTTAGACTTGGGCACATTGGTTGATGGTGTGGTTATTGGGTGTGTGGATGGTGCCCGAGTCAATAAAGACCGAATTACTTGCGCCACCGTACTGAGCATTTTCCGTGCTAACCACATGAGAGGGATATGGGACCTCTCTTGACTTAGTACTTTGGCGTGTGTTGGCTCCGAGTCGCAGGTGGTGGTTAAATGTTGTGTGAAAAAGGAAATGATCTATGTGTGTTGGGTGTGACAGGATGGGTTCTGGGTTTAAGTCCCCTAGCCCGAGGAGCATTGGTAAGTTATCTATCTGCTGATGACTCCGACACAACGTATGGTTTCTATCATATGGGCGATTCATAGTTAATACACAATATTGGAAAATGTCTCGTAGAACTTAGCCGTGCCGGCATACCTAAGGAAGTGTGCTTAATAGCTTGGCAAAAAGGTGGTCTAGCGTGTGGATACATTGGTACACCCCTGTAGGTTATAAACTATTTGAATAGTCTCATCCTAGGTTATGGACACGCTTGGATATGCCTCGTGAGAATTAGACTATAACTTTTTCATTAAAACTTGAATTTGGGTGGTACCAATGGGTAATTCGTGCTATATTGTGGCGGCTGTTGGGAAGTCACCTCTAGGATGTTAATTATGTTTATAAATGTTGTCTCGCTGTTATTTAATCAAATAAAAACAGATTTGTCAAACTGCCTTCAATCTATTATCTATTGCAAATGAAAAATTGCTTTATACGTTGAAATGAACCCTATGACTCCTCCTTTGAATCAGCTTGCATGTAGCTATGTATAGATTTGTTATGTGTAAGTCTTGCGAATACATTTTTGTACTCAGTTGCATTGCTTAATTGTTGCAGAGAAGATTGACCCCCCAAGGGGTTGATTATTGTGAGACCGACTTCGTGCAGGACGACTAGCTTGGTGGCCTGGTCGGTTGCCTTGTGGGTAAGAGCAAACCGGTTGGCTTTTGTTTATCACCATCTTATGGCTTTTGTTTTCGCTGCTACCTTAGTTCTTACTCTTGATATTGGCCGGTCAGCCCTACTTTTGTAATATGAACTTATATGTTTTTTGTGATGTAAACTCGTGGACTCGGTATTGTAATGACTTGTGTATGGATTGGATGCATAATTTTTGTACGGGGTATGCGTACTGCAATTCTGGGAAGTATATGTACGCCGAGAAGCGGGATATTTGGTTTGTGATACTAGGAACAATTGGATAGTTAAGTGTTACAAGTTAGATACCCTGGGTCCTCACATAAGGAGCCGGGATGTTTGGCTAGGCTCCTAGCAGAAGCCTAACCAAACAGGCCCTTAGGCTGGATAGAAGAGTGGCTGGGAATTACATGGGCGGCAAGATGTAGATGACCCCATGGGCTGGTACATGAGTACGTGATGCTGCATAGTGTTTCTTCGGTGTTTCGGTTTGATCAGTTTATGAGATTGCAACACCGAGCTGAACACCTTCTACCGAACAGAGAAGAATCTAAAACCAAGGCTTCTACCAAAAATGAACAAACTGAAAATTTCGGTTTCTTCAGTTCGGTTCGGTTTAATCGGTTCGGTAAAAATATACCCACCCCTATTCCCTGTCCCCTTCTGTTATTTCCAAAATCCTCAAAATTATCATCTGCTTCTTCCCAATTTCTACAAATTACTTGCTACGTAACAATATAGTATCAAAGCCACCCATCTTGCTCTCTGCGGCATTTAAGAAACCATGGGTGATGACCTCAAGTTGCCGACCCCCATTGTGAGATTGGTGGAGGAGATTATCTAGTAGCTATTGGACAAGATAAACGCTACGTTTGGACCGCATGCTTGGTTTGCCTCCATATTCTCCAACCTAGACTCACGCCCACCAGGTATTCGACACTAGGACCCGAACACAATCACAAGATCTCCACGACCACGTTGCCGCTGATGGTGTTGTCGGAGAGCGGTGCACTCGGAGACGGCATGCACCGCTCAAATGTTGCAAGTTAAGGAGGAGCAACTCGATGCACGCTGTTCGACGAAATTTTGGGCCACTAGGAGGTGGCCACATCAGGGGTTCTTCGCCTCATCGTGAGCAAGGTTCTCTGTCCAGTGGAGGAGGTGCTTCATCAAGTATTTTGTGCTTATGGTGCTGAGAATAAGATGCACGTGATGGAGAGGTCCACTCATGTTGAGACCCTCATTCCATTCCGGTCGTGCACCGACACAACGCGAAGTCAAGAAGCGGTGCGTGGACAACAAATCTAGGATGGTTGCTGCTGGCTAGATATCCGCTACGTGCAGTCACTCCCCACGAACAGCACCACGGTGATGCATGCCGGGTGCTGAGATCGCACCTATCCACAACACTAGCATGCTGCTGACTGCGTCGACAACCTCCACGGCCGCAGCCACCTCTTCGTTTGCTGGCGTCGCCGCATCCCAGACAACATCGGTGTTGCGCCATTCGTCGATGAGCCCATTGCTGCGTTACTATCCACGCAGATCAAGGGCACACATCAGGGTGTCGTCATTGTCACTGGTGTGCATCACTCGTCGCCTGGTGCACTGGACCATTCTAACAGCTCAGTTTTTGTTGCATTTGAAATTTTATGGGATTTTGTGGATTTTCATAAACTTTAGTTGCATTTTGTGAAATTACAAAGATTTGGGTGTATTTCAAAAATAAAAATCCAAATCCTAGCCGCCGTGGGTCTTGGGGGTCTTCGCTCCGGGGCCACCCTGCAAGGAGCGGAGGGATTTAAGGCCACTTGTGGATCAGGAGTACAAACGTGATGGACTAGACACAGGAGGGTTTATTGTGCACCGAAGTCTATGCCTAGGAGGAGGAAAAGACCCTGCAGCCCTTACAAGCATGTCGGGACCCCGATTTACAAATCCGAAACTCTCTGTGTATTCTGAACTAGTCCTAGATCGGTAGCTGGTTCACACAGGAAACATCGATGAAATACCATCCATTTATCGATTTATTTAAAAGATCTCAAATAATAAACAGTAATAATAACTGTACCTTATGGTCAATGTTTACTTAACTTGCCACGTAGGGCTAAAGAAACAAATGAACTCTTGCAGCGGAACAGAAAAACTTGGAAAGACCAATCAGCATGCCCACAAGCAATCGAGTGGAGAACGCATCCTAATTCGCAAAGTCTTCATAGTACTCCTTCTCGAAGAACTCTTGAGCAGCTTGATACTCTCGTAGGGAAACAGTATGCATTTAATATTCATGCAAGGCTTGAACAAAGGATTAGCTGTATGGTTCTTTTGCAGAAAGCAGTATTAACGATAAATAGATTGAAATGCGTAATTTAAAAGACAATAAGTAAATAAAGTAAACAGTTTCTTTGAAATTAATCAGTGAACTTCTCATTCACTTCCCATCCAAACCACCTAGTGAATTCCCCATTTACCAATCGACACAAACCACCATGTGAATTCCCTATTCACCAAACGAATATTACATTCATCAAGTGCACTTCTCATTTACACTCTGGCACATTTTATAAAGAAACTCTACCACTCGTGTGAAATCCCCAGACATGCCTATGACCGTGGACACCACTACTACAAAAAGGCTAATACTGGACGCCTCATTACAGACAGTTTTTCAAAACCGTCAGTATTAATGGTAATCACAGATGGTTTTTCCAGCGCGACTGTCTCTATTACTGGATACGCTAAGAACCGTCTATGATGAGATACTTATCACAGACAGTTCGTATTAAGAACCGTCTATGTAGTATCATAGACAGATCCGTCTGTGATAAGTATCTCATCACAGATGGTTTGTATTAAAAACCGTCTATGATAAGTATATCATCACAGATAGTTTGTATTAAAAAGCCGTCTATGATAAGTATCTCCTGATTTTACTATGACTTGAAATGCCTAACTCTGTGATTTAGAGTTAGTCATTTCAAGTAGTCATGGTAAAATCAGAGAGTTAGCCATTTCAAGTCACGATAAAATCACAGAGTCACAAACAGTTTTCAATATGAACCGTCTATGATATTAGCTCATCACAGACGATTTTTGTTTGAATCTATCTGTGATTAGCGGAAATTTTTGAACGCTTACGGGGGAGGCGAAATGTTTTGGTGTTGTCCTTATATATTATACCCACCCTCGCCTTATATTTCATCAGTCTCTCCCTCTCCCCTCCCCACGCCGAGCTCCGAAGACGCAGCCGACGATGAGGAGGAGCAGGTGGGACGCGCAGGAGCTCCATGTCAGTCGCAGGAGGACGACACGTGTCCGCAGCCTGCTGTTTCATGGAGCCTCCAGTGAACGGGGCATTGTAGCTCGATCAATACCGCCAGATCTGGCTGCCCCCCATTTTGGCCACAGGTGAGCACAAAGTTTTGCCCCCAAATCCCTATCCAGGTTTCCTTCTCACTCTAATTTCGTCTCCTCCATCCTGTCAGATTTGTTCTCAGTGAGGACTCCCATCTGTGGTCTACAAGGGAGGCCGATTAGGTTTGAGATGGATGCCTCTACTTGACCTCGTCCTCGTCAGAGAGTGAGCCATTGATTGAGAGAGAGAGAGAGAGAGTATCTTTTAATTACCTTCTTGCAAACTATCGAAAGAGCATATGAATGAGCCATTGATTGAGAGAGAGAGAGAGTATCTTTTAATTACCTTCTTGCAAACTATCGAAAGAGCATATGAAAACTATTGTCCAGTAATTGATTGGTTTGGCTCTAAATTCGAAAAAAAATTTGCAATAGAAAAAACTATCACAGACATTTTTTTAACTAAAAAACGGTCTGTGATAGTCTATTTTCACAGACAGTTCTGAACATGAACCGTCTGTGATAGCTTTTTTCACAGACGGTTCAAAAACCATCTATGATGACCTCATGTCATTACTGACCCATAAACTTAGATGGCTTATGAAACCGTCTATGATGATGTTTTTGAACCGTCTATGAAAACCTTTTCTGTAGTAGTGCACGGTTGTTTAAACAGTTTTAACTTTGTAGAGGCTGTACAGCTTTACCCACAAGAGATAAATCAACTCAAAGTGTCTAACCATACTTTCTTAGGTGTGCGACTAAGTGATCATCACAAGGCCTTTACAAAGCTCCTTCTTAACTCAATTTTGTCCGCTAAGGTTTCAACATTTAATGTATCACCGACCAAGCAGGGGCCCCCCACTTGCGCCATTGTGAGTATACGTCTATTCCACAACTCACGCTTCCAAGATAGGACTGAAATTAAGATATTGCTAATTATTTAGTCAAGTCCATCACATACTGGACATGTGGTAGTACGACAAGGCCCAGTTCAATGGCGCACAAGATTAAGTCCTTGACAAGTTACTCAAGCGATTCTACCACATCCCACAACGTGCTAACCGCACCCCATTTACTTCATGATCGCTCGCCTGAGCGGAAATTATTTTGTTCAACCAAGACCAATGACATACCCTGTTATGGCACACAAATTTTAATAATAGTGGCTACCTGCCACAATTCTATATCTCATTAAGTCAACTTTAACATTATTGTACATGTGATCACGAGCCCATCGCAACTAAGCACGACTAAGCATCTCTACAATACCCATGTTGTCGATACAATTATGTCCAACTAATATAATGACCATTCTGTGGTGACAAGTGATTCATGGTATTCAAATGTTCATTGGAGGCATAATGATAAATAAGTGATTAACTATTCCCAAAAGCAGTTGATATAAAGATAGCGTGTAATTTAATATAAAACAATACAATTTTGAAATAATATGTTCAATATGATCAAAGGACTATGACTTGCCTTGGCTTTGGCTTTGCTCAGTTATCACACTTGGATCTTCAAAGTTTGCTTCTGCTCGTACTCCGTGAAACAGGTCGTCTAATGAGAGAAAATAACAGGAGAGCACAAATAAATTCAAAAGAAATTTGAATAAAATCCAAAAAATAGTAAAACCAACTCTAAAAAAGAGCTTGATTTTAGATGAATTTAGGAATTTGAATGGACTGAATCGGAGCTCGGACGAAGGAGAATAGACACTTTGAAGATTTGCTGGAAAGAAAAAAGAGAGAGAAAAAAGAATATTCTAGGGAATATTCCTTTGACCGAAAAGAAAAAGAAAAAGAATTTGGAACTACAAGTGGGGTCAAGGTGTAAGAGAGAGAAATAGAAAAGGAGAGAAGATGACATGTGGGACCAAAGTGGCTGGAGAGAGAAAGAAACAGGGAGAGGATGACAAGATGGACCCACATGTAAGAGGGAGAGAAGCTTTGGCCAGCGGCAATGGCAGCGACCCCGACGGCAAACGGGGGTGAGAAAGGGGCGACTGAGGGAAAAAATGGATTCCCAAGGATGAGAGGAACATAAGGGTGGTGGAGGTTCAGCACGACCGATGGCGAGGTGGCGGCAATGGCGATAATGGCAGAGGAGGAGCTTCAGGTAGTGACGGGAACGGAGAAACAAGGGCGCCCGAGGGTAACTAAGGTGGGTATCAGCTTGGTGGCGGCGCAAGGAACACGAGGAGTGGCTCGGAATGGACGGAGGTCGATGAGAACGGCGGCACGACGATGATGGTAGTGACGAAGAAGACGAGTGGTGGTAGGGCACTTCGGTGACGGAGAGTGGGCAAGGAAGAAGGGGTTCGAAAGAGGAAGGCTTGGAACACGGGATAACGCACACGGGAGGGCAAAGAAGCTCATCGACGGGGAGATCAAATGAAGGGCAACGCGGCCGAGTATGGGGACGATGGGGTCGGCGGTGGTCCAGCGATCCTTCGCAAAAGGCAACAAGAGCAAGGCGTAGAACGTGACAAGGCACACTCAAAGGTGGCGACGGTGCGGAAGAAGAAGCTTTGATGGCGGTGGAACGGGCAAAGGAGCACTTCGGTGACCGGTGGCGCCTTGGCGGCGATTCGATGTGAAGGACATGAACTCGGGGCTGTAAGCTTTAGGAATTCGAGAGAGGTGGATGGGTCACAAAATTTGATGCAGGCAGAGCTCTTGTATAGTGCCAGGGAAGGAGGATTTATGCTTGGGATGGTAGCACAACCGTGCGCAAGATGGACACGAACAGAGGACTCCTGGTTGAAGACGAAGATGATGTGGCGTAGTGACAATGTGGGCCTATGGACAGACAAAGAAGGAGGGGAAAACTGGCGGCTTGGGCTAGCGTGCTGGAAAGAAAGAAGGAGCAGGCTGACTCGACTAGGCAGGGAAAATGCAAATAAAAGGAGAAGGAAAAGGGGAAAAGAAATGGGCCAAAAGGAAAAGAGATGGGCTGAAGCAAAAGGAAACCAGCCCAAGGATAAATCTGGAATAAGAAATGATTTCCAAATTTGAGAAAAGAGATTAAAGAGAATCGAGCTCAAAGAAATAGCAAATAAATTTCAAAAATTTCTAGAAAATTCTCTCGAACTAAAGGAACCCAAATAAAACAACTTTTAATTTAATTGAAATTTAGATTATTCACATTAAATTATTTTGATTTATGAAAATTCAAATTAAGCTTTGACTTAAATAGGAAAATTCAAATGGTTACTTTTGTTTTTAAAAGTTTCAAAAACATTCAAAAATTGGGATGTTACAAAGCATAAGACCTTTTTAGGGGTAGAACTGTAATCTCCTATACACTGGATATATCATGCTATAAATTGGGCCTTTCCCCATGTAATAGGAGAGGCATTTTTTAAGCAATAAATACACTCTTGTAATACACACAAATATCGTTCCCCACCTTTGAGGATCTTTGGGGTTTCCCCTTCGCATCTACAGGGAACCTGGGGTCCCCCTTTCACTATTGCCTAGTTTGTAGCTACGATAACATCAACCTCTAGTCGCCAGTCCCCTTAAATCCCACGTATTCACGAGTTATCACTGTTCAGCCACTACATTGTCGCCAGCATCTCACCCTCTCCATGGCTATAAAGCCTTCCCAAGTGCATCATCATGGCCGCCTCACTCTCCTCATGCATTTGCCCTCGCTCACTCTTCCTCTCTCTCGCTCAATCGCTAGGAAGACACAAGGAACTGAGCCTCTAGTCCGCTACGGTCTGCACCATTGACACCTATTCATCGCTGCCCTGGTGAGCTTCGACCTTGAAGGTCATTCCCCTCAGCATCGCCTCACCTTCCTCTTGCTAATGCTCCTCTCCTTTTTCTAGTTGGAGTACCAGAGCGCCGGAGCCTTCTTCACCTCCCCGCTAGAGCAGTGCCTCTGTCGAGCCCCTTCTTCCTCTTCTCATCTCTTGTGAGTCCCCTCCCCCTTTCTTCGCATCATAGTGTATGCCTCACTCCAGCGAACCTTTTAGGCTAGATAGTGTAGATGTTTAGCCTCTATAGAGCCTCCGTCGTGTAGTTCATCTTCTTCACTACTGGCCGCCGCCTCCAGAGCGCTCTAGTGAGCCACTATGCACGCTGCTGCCATGAATAGCTTCGCTGTAGCCTGTAGAAGCTCACTCGAGCATTGCTTAGTTGCCAAATAGCTTGTAGCATAGAATGCCCTGGTAGCACAGTAGCGCCACCGTTGCCTCGGGCCACCTCACGACGCACCGCCGCCACCCATAGCTCCACAATGATGCCTACAGCCCACTTTGGCCCTCACAAGTCCATCAGCAATTTGAGCACTACTTCTGCCTACTGTCATACAAGGCTAAGATTTTGATAACTTAGTTAGCTACGGCTATCCCAAACTAACACATATGGTTGTACGATTAGGTCTTAGTCCCAGATTTGTGGGCTTCAGTCCTTAATCGACTACGGGCGAGATCTCCACCCTATCTACTAGTGAGTCAAAATCTTCACTCTTTTAGAATACAATATAACTCGCTCACATCTAAAGACTAAAGTTTTCTTGTCATTTTCATATAAAATAACAGAGGTAACTACTCTGGACATTTTTCAAAATAATCCCAAACACATGAAGTAACATATTGTCCTTTAATCAATTTTTCAGAAATTATATCGCTCTAGTTGCATTTGTACGACAATCGTACTCAAAATTTCCCATTTGACATTATTTATTGTCTAACCCATCTCCTAAATGTTACAATAGTAGGGGATCAATATTTCAAGGAGACATATGAAACAAATAGGATTTATAACTACCAATTTCCCGATAATAGCATTTTCAGACAAGAAATACACACATGCATAATAAGATTTGCAAAATGAAGTACAATAATTAAAATACTAGGATCAACATGTTCAAACGGGGTGCTTGCCTTGCTCTTGGTGTTCTGGAGACATGGTAGATTGATCGTCGCAAAAATAACCCGAATAATCGATGTCTAAAAAGAGCCGGAAAAGAATTAAATAATAACCAACAAATTAAATAGTAACCAAAAATAAATATTTTTACATATTCAGGTAGATTATGATTTTAGACGAATTTAGAGACAAATTTCACTCAATTTGCAGTTTTGTAGCAAAGGTTATTAAGGTTTTAATCCATTCGGTTTGATAAATCCAGTTTAAGTGAAAAATATGTTTTCTAACGGAGAAGATGTATTTTCGCGTCTGTTATAACGGAGTTTATGCCTTCCTGAAAGGGAAAAGTATTCTGGTTATAACTGAAAGCGTATTTTCTATTTTTCATTGGATTTCTGGTTTAACTGACATGTGGGGCCCACTACCAGCGGCTAGGTTCACGAGCACAGTGCGTAGACCAAAGGTCTATACGCGCATGGTGCATGGGTCCACGGGGTTTTCATTGTGCACTTAATCTGTGGGGCCCGCATGTCATAGACTCATTAGGAAATAATGTTTTAATTTAAACTAATGAAGCGGTCCCACACGTCAACGACTTATTACAACTAAATTGACAATCAAGCCTTGATTAAGTCCTAATGACTGCGGTTTGACACAGTAATGATGAGCTACAGTGTCGTTATCGCTGTGCCGCACGGCGGCGCTCACGCCTGCGCGACTTGCCAGCGATGTAGGGCTTGGCGAGGCCGATGAGTGCTCAAAATGGGATCTACGCACTAATGTGCACCTACCGGCACCAGCGGCGTGGCCTGAGGTGGCTCAATGCAGTGGCGCACCGGCGGCGAGCGGAGGAGCAGGTACAGCAATGGGCGACCTGGCAAACGAGCTATGCTCGTGACAATGTTAATGTGCACAAGTTTCTACGGACTACCAGGGTCATACCAGAAGGACGCGGAGAGGCTAAGGTGGTCAAAGCTAGACTATCAACGGTGAGGTCGGTCGCGCGTGGAGAAGAAACTCGGGTGAAGGAGCTTGAAGTCCAATGGTTGGAGAAGCGCCCTGGTGCTCAGGCGATGCTCCGGGTGCAGCCGATTGGTCCAAAGCACAATGAATCACCAGCGAGGTTTGAGTGGCGTTTTCGGCCGGAGATGAGGAAGACGAGTCAATCTGACTGATCCTGTAAATGAAAGACCAAATTGAGTGTGGGGAAAGACTTAAGGTGATCTGGAATGTGATATGACACGATAGGATTGACACCAAACCCTTCACGGCGCCAGAGAAGAAGGTGGTGGCACACGGCTGAATTAGGTTTGCGCTCTCAGAGCTCGATTGAGTGGAAGAGAGGGAGAGTGAGCGATCGCACGGGTTTGGAAAATACGAAGCTCGGGGTGAGTTTTTACAGCCGGAGAGGCGGAGTAGTGCGAGGTGGAGCTCAAGCAAGGGCAGTAGAGCTCTCGGGTGTTCTAGCGGCGTACGGGCAAGCGTGGGCTTCGGCCGGGCAGGACTGGGTGCGGAGGCGACGGGGGAGGTGACGCGGAGTTAATGGAGGTGGTTGACAGTCGAAAACCAGTGGTAGTGAGAAGAAACCATGGGCGGGGGCAGAGCTCACGCGCGTGAGCATGCGCTGGCACAGCCGCACGGAGGTGGACGATGATCCCTGCCAACGGGGCCCACCGGTCAGCGAAACCAACAGAGCAGCTTGAGTCGAAGTTTATCGACGGTCTGATCGGAAATGAACGGTCCAGATCGAGAGCGTCGTTCAGACGGTACGAACGGTCCGATCAATCTAGACAGTTGATTTCAAATCCAATAGCCCAGAAACACTCGGCCTGGTCCACTCGTGAAGAGGGTCAGGTTCGACCGGGGAGTTTGGGTTCGGGCCCGAGGAACAATGCGGGCTTTTGATTTTTGGAATTAACTGCTGATTTCTTTGCTGATTTAATTAACTAACCAAATTAGGTCCAAATTTAATGAAAATTTTTTTGTATGCTTCTGGGCTAAATTAGTTTCTTCAATAAATTTTTCAGATGTTAAAACTTTCTGTGAATTTCTACAAAATTGGAACAAGGTGCTATTCCTATGTTTTTGTAATTAATTTTCTAGACAAGTTTTCATGTAAAACTTTTGTTGAATAATTCTTGGGATAGTTAGCCATAAACAAATCTCTCATTTAGAAATTTTTACTTTATTTTATCTATTTCCTTTTTAGCACCTATTTGTTTGTAGTTCAAGTTTTTCTTTTACATTCAAATGAAGATTTTTAATATAGCAATTTTTCATATGCAAATGTTCAAAGAAATGCATTTTATTACATAATCCCAAGATTAGGATTTTGGGATGTTACATCTCGAGATTGGAAAAATATCTCACTATTATTTTCTAGTAGTCTTGCTTTACTGAAGAAATAGAAAGTCTCTCCGATACCCTTCCTTCATGTTGCTCCGGATTCCCATACCACGCACTGCTGCATGCGTCCTGGTGCATGACTGGACACAACATATGCCCCATGTGTTGCACTTGCACTTGGATCATGCATTGCGTGCACGTGTACCTTCTCTTCTTCTAAGAAAATTCTAAAATTAATTCATGCATAACAATTTGTACACAAGAATTAAGTTTAGTAGTAGGGTTAGTAGTCATGGCCACATCACGCCCTGGTCAACGCATGTGGAAATCGTTCATGTTACGATGTTCGCCATTGCCCCTTTGCCCATATCCAAGCCCTCACCGTCGCAGTTTCCTGTGTGCCGTCGTTGTCGTCGTCACTGCTGACATGGCATGCCACCTCACCGCCATGTGAGCATCACCGCCGCCATGTAATGCCAGTTGACGCACGCTTGGTAGACCTAAAACCCTAGATCCAAACTATGTGGACTTGGTCCAACCTTCCAAGAGCCCATTCTCTCTCGTCCAATCTTCTGAGAGCCTGTTCTCCTTTGTCCGAATTCCGATTTAGCTCGTTCTTCTTTCTAAATTCATATAAAATCGAGCTCTCTGTTCCAATACTTTTTTTGTTAATTTTTTAATTTATTTGAATTTATTTTGGATTTATTTGTGCCTGTTTGTTTTCTCTCTCTCGTTTGGACAATGACTTCCAAGGAGCGAGAGCAAGATTTGAAGACTAGCATGTGATAACTGAGCAAGGCCAAGGCAAGTCGTAACCTTTTATCATATTGAACCTATGTTTTGCAAAATTATATTGTTTTATATCAAATTGTATGCTACTTTTATATAAAATATGTCCTGGGAGTAGTGCAATACCTATTTATCATTATGCCACATTGATTATCTGGAATGCCATGTATCCATTGTCACCACAGGCTGGCTTATTATTAGTTGGACATAATTACACTGCAAACATGGGTTGACGCAGTTATGCTTAGCCATGCCTAGTTGTACGATGGACTCATATTCACATGATCAATTATGTTAACTTGACTTAATGAGATATGGAATTGTGGTGCGATGCCACTTTTGTAAAAGTTGTGTGCCATGGCAGGGGATGCCATTGGTCTTGGTTAAACAAAATGGTTTCATCCTCAAGTGAATGATTGTGCAGTAAAGGGGGTGTCGTTTGAACATTAGGGATGATGTTGTCTCACCTTAGTAAACACTAAGGACTTAACTTTGTGCACCATTGAACTGGGCCATATCGTACAACCTAGTATGGGATGGACCTAACTGATTAATTTGCAATGTCTTGACTTTGGTACTACCATGTGGTGGTGTCGGTTCCGAGATGGATGAAGACTCACATGGCACAAGAGAGGGCCCCGAACTGGGTGCAATGTCTTTCGGTGGTGAAACCTTAGCACGCAAGACTAGGTTGAGATGAAGCATTGTAAAGGTCTTGTTATGATCTAGCATTGCCATGCTAATTGTATCTTGTGGATAAAGTGTTTAAAACTGTTCCAACAATCGTGTCACTGGTTATGGATAATGACTAGGAATTTCACACACAACATAGAGTTTTCATAAAGATTTTGGATGGTGGAATGGTTGGGAAGTGAATAGGTTGTTCAGTGGTTGTTTCAAAGCAATTATTTACTTTACTTATTATATGTTTCCAAATATGCTTTTAAATATATTTTACTATATTTACTGTCAATATTTGCTTTCTACAAAAGAACCATATGGCTATTCCTTTATTCAAGCCTTGCATGAATATATAATTGCATACTATTCTTTACAACCTACTGAGTACTTTATTTACCCACGGCTATATACATTATTGATTAGTTGCTGAGAAAGAACCAGGGAACTCAAAGTTCTACGAGGACGAGTACTTTGAAGACTTTACGAACTAGGATGTGCTCCCCACTCGATTGCTTGTGGGCATGTCGGATGGCCACCACAAGTTATTTTATTTCCGCTGCAAGAATTCTATTTGTTTCTTAAGCCTTGCACGACTAGTTAACTAAACTTTGACCATATGGTCTAGTTGTTACTATTTAATAATAATTTTCTACTTTTTTTAGTTATTTTGTTGAATGGTTGATATTTCATCAATATTACCACAGTGCGCACTAGCGTGATCCTAGACTAGTGCAGAATACACAGAGGATTTCCGATTTGGTGATCTGAGTCCCGACAGGAGCTGCAACGATGGCAAGGTGGAGGCATAGTACAAAAAACTGGACTAGACCAGCAGTTCAACCGGAAAAAATCGAGACCAGTGCCTAGTCTGGTCTGGTCACGTGTCAAGACCATCCATGCAAGCAAACCGGTCAAAACTGGTGAAAAAATGATCAAACCGACTGGTTGCACACTGAACCGGTATTATACCAAACTAGTCGGCCCAACTCCATTAATTATATGTGAAAAAATAATTGGTGGAGCCAGGATTCGAACTTGAGACCTCTAGTAAGTGGCCTTAGAGCTCATGTTGCCCGCATAAATCAACTGGGCAAGGTTCGTTTGGTGATTTAGATGGAAAAACCAAATATACTTAATCCTTATTTTCTCTACTAGACTGTGACTTCCCAAAATATGGTTTGTTTCTGAAGCTTTAAAAATAAAAATAACCATTTGAATTTTCTTGTATAAGTTCAAGCTTACTTTGAATTTTCATAAATCAAAAAGATTTAATGTGAATAATCTAAACTACAATTAAATTAAAACTTGTTTTATTTGAGTTCCTCGTGTTCAAGAGAATTTTTTTGGAATTTTCTAGGAATTTTTGGAATTTAATTGCTATTTATTTGAGCTTAGTTCTATTTATCTCATTTTCCTAAATTCAAAAATCCTTTTTAATTCTGAATTTCTCCTTTGGGCTGAACCTCCTTTCTTTGGCCCAATTCCTTTTCGTTTTGGCCCAACCTCGTTTCTCCTTTTCCCGACCATTATTCCGTCAGCCCGGCCCGCTTCTCCCTTTTCCATTCACGCCAGCACAGCCCACTACCTCCTTTCTTGTTTCACTGCTTGGTGGTCCCCCGCTGTCAGGCTGCCACATCACCTTCGTCTTCAACCTGGACTATATTGAGTCCAAGTCGAGCACGAGGCAGTGCCACCGTGTTCCCTGGGGACTCCTCCTCTCTGGCACTATTTAAAGTGCGCCTCCTCACGCCAATTTCCTCGCATTGATTCCCTCACCCGAAACCCTAGAGCTTCACTGCCGGCCTTGTCTTCTTTTCACTGGGATTTGTCCAAGACTGAGCCACCGCTGGAGCCTCTTCTTCATTGAAATCTGCCATTGTCAAAGCTCATCAACCCGTGTTGTCTCCTCCGTTGGGAACAAGCTGCAACGTTCTACAGCATGCTCTCATCATCTCCTCCAAAGAATCACCATACCGCCGCCGCCACTTCCTCCCCAACTCCGAGCCCCGCCACCCCGTTTCGCTCTACTTCCTCGCTGAGCCCCTAGCCTAACCTAGCACGTCAAAGTGTATGCTAGCTCTTTCTCTCTCAATCCCTACCTTTCTTTTTCGATCTCAGTCACCGAATTGCCGCTGCCATGTTTCTTCTTAGACTTCGGTCATCTTCGATTCGTCATCGTTCTAGTCGATCTCATATCTTCCCAAGCCTCTCTCTGAGGTCCTTGTATCCTCCCCGTCCCAGTGATCCTCCCCAATTCCCTCAGGCGCCACTCAATTGCCACGTGCACCGTCACCCGAACTCCCTCCACCGCCAAAGCCGCCGTCGACGAGCCACCGCTGTTGTTCCTACTTCGCCACCACCACCGAAGGAATCCTACTAGCCTTGGGAACCTGTTTTTGCCTTCGGTTGCCATTGCATCGCCGCCGTTTTCCCTCGCCTCCACCTTCATTACCGTCGGCCAATACCTCCCTACTCCTTGTTTGCTCCCTAAGCCACATCACCCTCCACATCATCAGCGCCACCTCAGCTTTTTGTTTGTGTGTCATCCAAGTGGCAGCATGTGTGACACCTTCCAAACTCAACCTAATGACATGCGGGCCCCGTTTGTCATCCACTCAAAACCATGCACCCAGTCCACCATAAACCCGAAGCAAGTCCATGGACTTGGTCCATACATTTTTCTTTAGAAATTTAATTCCAACTGAAAATCAAAGCCTCTACTGGTGTCATGCTGATGTGATAATTAAGAATTTTCTTTTGAAAGAAAATTCTAAAAATCAGAACAATGTTTTCTCCCTCAATTCTTTTCCCACAAATCTTCTGAGAGTATGTTCTCCTTCATACGAACTTTGATTCAATCCATTCAAATTCCTAAATTCATATAAAATTGATATGTTTCTTTTAGAGTTTTTTTTTACTATTTTTGGATTTTATTTGAATTTATTTGTGCTTCATCTGTTGTTTTCTCTCTCGGTAGACGATCTGTTTCATGGAGCATGAGCGAAAACAAACTTCGAAGATCCAAGTGTGATAACTGAGTAGAGCCAAAGCCAAGGCAAGTCATAGTTCTTTGATCATATTGAACCTATGGTTTCAAAAGTATATTGTTTTATACCAATTGCATCTTATCTTTATATCAACTGTTTTGGGATTAGCTATCACCTGTTGTCATTATGCCTCCATTGAACATTTGAATGCCATGAATCATTTGTCACCCTAGCATGGATAATTTTAGTTGGACATATTTGTATCACCAACATGGACACGTACAGATGCTTAGTCAAGCTTAGTTACGATGGGTTCATTATCACATGTACAAATAATGTTGAATTTGACTTAATGAGATACGAAATTGTGGCGGGTAGCCACTGTTATTAAAATTGGTGTACCATGACAGGGTATGTCATTGATCTTGGTTAAACAAAATGAATTTATCTCGGGCGAGTGGTTGTGAAGTGAGCGTGTGGATTTAACATGTTTTGGGTTTATGGTAGACTCGCTTGAGTAACTTGTCAAGGACTTAATCTTGTGCGCCATTGAACTGGGCCTTAACCATACAACCACTTGTGTGATGGGATGGACCTGGCAAACTAATTAGCAATGTCTTAATTTTAGTTCTGTCTTGGAAGCGTGAGTTGTAGGGTAAACGTATACTCGCGATGGCGCAAGAGGGGGGCCTTGTCTGGTCGGTAAGACATTCAATGTTGAAACCTTAGCGGGCAAAATTAGGTTAAGAAGGAGCTTTGTAAAGGCCTTATGATGATCACTTAGTCGCACACCTAAGGAAGTGTGGTCAAACACTCTGAGTTGATGTATCTCTTGTGGGAAAAGATGTACAACCTCTTTAGTGTTAAAACTGTTTAAACAACCGTGTTGGCGCGTGGTCATGGACATGTCCGGGGATTTCACATGAGAGGTAGAGTTTCTTTATAAAATGTGTCGGGGTGTGAATGGCAAGTTCACTTGATGAATATAATGTTCGTTCGGTGAATGGGTAATTCACTTAGTGGTTTGTCTTAGGAAGTGAATGGGGAATTCACTAGTTGTTTCAAAGAAATTGTTTACATATTTATTATTCTTTTCAATTATGCATTTCAATCAATTTATTGTATTTAACGTTAATACTGCTTTCTGCAAAAGAACCATACAGTTAACCTTTGTTCAAGCCTTGCATGAATATTAATTGCATTCTATTTCCCTACGACTTGCTGAGTACTTTTTTTGTGCTCATGGCTTCAAATTAAACTGCTAAGTTGAAGATTATCAAGCTACTCAAGAGTTCTTTGAGGAGTACCATGAAGACTTCGCGGATTAGGATGCGTTCTCTACTCGATTGCCTATGGGCATGTTAATTGGCCTTTCCAAGTTTTCCCGTTCCACTACGAGAGTTTATTTGTTTCTTTAGCCCTACGTAGCAAGTTAAGTAAACATTAACCATAAGGTCCAGTTATTATTACTATTTGTTATTTTGAGATCTTTTTAGTTAAATCGATAAATAGATGGTATTTCATCAATGTTTCCTGTGTGAACTAGCGACTGATCTGGGACTAGTTCAGAATACCTAGAGGGTTTCATAATTACATTTTTGGGTCCCAACAGAGGTGGTATCAAAGCCATATGGACTGTAGAACACAACCTTAGTTAGCATGGTCGTCTTAGCCAAAGCTTCAAAACTTATTTTTTAAATCAAATCAACTTAATTTGGCTTGAGTAGTTGTTCTTTTCTCATCTGTCTATTCTTTTCTTATCCTATTTTATTTCTTCTTATCTTGTTCTAGAAATCTTGTTCCTTATCTTTGCTGAATTTTGTTTTATAATTTTAAATTGACTTTCTCACCCCATTAAATTTCTCTTATCCGGAAGAAAGAAGTCGAATCACCGACAATCATCAAGAGTATCTTCGTCGCTTTGTTCCAGCTGTTCATCCAAAGTCTCCACCACTAGTTCATGATTCGTGGGTGTTCCACAACGATTTAGAGCAAGAAGCTGAAGAGTTTTCGTTCTCTAGTCCAAAGTGGGAGTCATCCTATTAGATTTTTTAGTAGCGTTTTTAGATCGTTGTTACATAGGTTTTATTTGGGTTGTCTATAAGTGGGAGTTGTAATTTTGCTGTTAAATATTATATTGTAGTCACACTAAGACTTTAATTTGAAGAGTTTATTTGTTTTTTCATAGCATGTCAGCTATGTCATCTTTGTCTTTTATCTTTGGGTATAATCTAATTTCCCCTAATTAAGTTGTCTCTATCTTCTCTATCTTGTTCTATCTCGTCTATTGTGCTATTCCCTCTTGTCTACATTGCTTTTCTATCTTACCTCCTAAACTCGTGGAGAATCGTCGTAGATGGTTGACACTCGCAACACATCAAGTTGTAATCCGTTACATGATGCCAATATCAATGGTAGTGGACAGTCACCAGTACCTGGAGTCACAGATCCATACATGGGAAAATTTCTAGCAGCTCAGACTAAACTCATGAATGTCATGATGCAGAACATGAACAGTATGATGACTCAGCAGAATCAGACCGCCACTGCAATAGTCAGTTTGTTGAACCAGAATAATCAAGCAGTAACTATTCCGCCGCTAGTTCATCAACATTCCAAGTTATCAGAGTATATGAAGACTCGTTCGCCTACGTTTTCTCATTCGTCAGAACCTTTGGAAGCAGAAGATTAGCTTCGCTCTGTTGTGAAAAAGCTCGCCATTGCTCAATGTAATGATCGTGGGAAAGTTCTTTATTCTTCACATCAATTAGAAGGTATAACCGTAGAATGGTGGGAGAACTACACCGCAGCTCATGAGAATTCGCAAGCCATTTCTTGGGAAGAATTTCCAACAGCTTTTTGTCAAGCGCATGTTCCAGATGGTATAGTAGAAATAAAGAAGGATGAATTTCGTGATCTATAGCAACGAAACATGTCATTGAGTGAGTATCTCAACAAGTTCACTCAACTTTTTCGCTATGCTCCAGAAGATGTTGCTACAGATAATGCACGTCAGAAGCGATTCAAGCATGGACTTAATCCCAGTTTGAAATTACAAGTTGTCGGAAATGATTATGTGGATTTTCAGCATATGGTGAATAAAGCCGTACTTATAGAATATTCTTGTCATGAATTGGACGAATCTCGTAAAAGGAAAATGATACAACATGGAGTTCATTAGAATCATCTACAGAGAGCCAAAACCAATGCTTAGCAGCCTATTCGTTACAATAATTCATCTGTCGGATTCAGGACCCCTGCACCAGTATCTCATTAAGTGAACTCAGGAATTCACAATGTCAATAACAGCAACAGTCATCAACCTTAGAAGACCAACAATTCAACTGCCAGAGTTACATGTTTCAATTGCCATGAGATAGGTTAGTATGCCAACAAGTGTCCATAGAAGCAAGGGCCGACATCAATTCCTTTCAATTTGGGAGCTACGCCAGCTAGGACTTCTTTTTCAAGAGCAGAAAGAGGAATGCCTCAGACTCCAAGTCAAGCTACCAGGACTCTATCAACATCAACAAGAGGACGACTAAATCACATCATTACAGAAGAAGTTCAACCAGTTTAGAATGTCGCTTCTGGTACATATTTAAGTTAGCCCCGCGTTAGTTGCAGCTTTGTTTCACTCATAAGAGAAATCTAAATGGAAGAGTGAGCAAGGTTTGGTTTTGAACCTATTCTTGGAGGGTAGATTTGAACATCCCAAAATTGTGTTTGTTTCTAAAGCTTTGAAAATAAAATTAATTATTTGAATTTTCTTCTTTAAGTTCAAGCTTAATTTGAATTATCATAAATCAAAAATATTTAACGTGAATAATCTAAACTTCAATTAAATTAAAAGTTTTATTTGAGTTCCACGTGTTCTAAAGAATTTTCTTGAATTTTCTAGGAATTTTTGGAATTTAATTGCTATTTATTTGAGCTAAGTTATATTTATCTAATTTTCCTAAATTCGGAAATCCTTTTTAATTCCGAATTTCTCCTTTGGGCCGAATCTCCTTTCTTTGGCCCAATTCTTTTTCGTTTTGGCCCAACCTCTTTTCTCCTTTTCCGGGCCATTTTTCCACTAGCCCGGCACGCTTCTCCCTTTTCCTTTCACGCCAGCACAGCCCACTGCCTCCTCTCTTGTCCCCAGTTGTCAGTGTAATACCGCAAATTTCAATTAGAGAGAATAATCTTTCGGGAGAGGGAAATTAATTTATTTTCAGGATTTTGGAGGAATTTGGGAACTTGGGTCTCCAGCCCAAGCCTAAGACAGCATATGGCCAGCCATTTAATGGGCCATTAGGGGGGAGAGGTGCCCCTAAGGCCTAGCCCAAGCCGCCCCCACCTCCTCTCTAAACCCTAGCCAAAATTCTCTGCTCCCCCGTTCCTCCCCCTCCAAGCCGCCACCTCCACTTCCTCCTCTCCAAGCCACTGCCCCCTCTGGCCATGGTGCCACCCCCTACTGTCCTTGGTGCCAGTCATCTTGCCCCTTGGAGCCACCCTTCTTTGCTACTGGTCTTTGCGAAGGAAGGAGAAGGGAGATTACGGGCTGGTTGGTCGAAAGAAAGGAAGATCGAGGGAGGAGAAGAAGGTTCCTCTTAGTGGGTTTCGTTCATCGTCTTCTTGGGTTCTACAAGAGTAATGGATGTTGTTCTTCACTGTTTGATTAGTAGTATATGCGAATTCGATTAGGATTGTTGGATCGATTTGCTACTGCTATTAGTTTAGTTCTGTCTAGATTGTTGCGCGGCCGATTTCAGATTCTTAGAGGCCTAATTGGAGATTTACATCTCCTAGAGATATATAGGAATTATTCTTAGCTTTCCGTAGCAGCTAAGAACAATTAATTCTGACTTACGGTTCAAAAGATATGGTATAATCTTTCCTACTGTCCTGAATTCCTGACGTGAATGAACTGTCAAGTTGTCTTTTAAAATATGATTAAGATAATTGTAGATTCAGAGTTTCCACCCAACTAGGCTATTGTAGAATTTTTCTTAACCTTTACAGAATGATAAAGAACACTGAATTTAGAGTTGTAGAACAAAAGATATGATTATTTCTCTACTGCTATGTAGTTCTGTCAGACAGATTCGATGTTCGACTTTCAGAGGATTATTGACATAGGTTTTTGGCCGAATTGGGAGATCCCGCCAACTAGAATTTCGTGTAGGATATTTTTATCTTTCCATAGGATCTAAGAGCACTCCATTTAGAGTCTCAGATCATTAGTTATGATTTATTTTGTACTTGTTGTCCAGATTGTAGTCCTGCTAGACTATCGGTTTATTTGAGTAGATCGACTTTGTGATCCTTGGGTTAGGATGGTGTGATTAGACGTTTCGAGTGACGTCCTATTCACGTGGTTCCTTATTCAAGTTTATAATTTGTTTAGGAGGGGGAATTTCGAGTGTAGCAGCTTCCGTCTTGCCTCATAACTGATACGGGGTGGCCCGATCTTCTCGAGTAGAACTGTAGATAAATAGCGCTGATTTATTTAACACCGCTCAGTTGTATACCCGCGCGCTAGTGCACGGACTTGCAGCTCTATGGATATTCGCCAACACGCACCGGGATGATCGCCGCTAGACCACGAGCGGAGATTGCCAAGCCCTCAATTCCCAGCGGAAAAGCAAACTTGACCTTAAAATGCGAATCTAACAATTGATTGCCTAATTCTCTCGAAGTCCTCGCATGAACTCGTTATGAAAGAACAAGCAATAACTTGTGTTCTATTCTTTGCATAAACGTGGTGCGAGTTACAATGGGGGTCTACCCTCAATATATAGTCTCGGGCTAAGAGCTATTCAGTACTAATTTTCCATGTGGTACTATTCACACGCGCAAGACTTGTTCACGCTGTGGTATCGTTTCACTGTGCGCCCGTCTTGTTCACACGTGGCACTATTCATGGGTCGGTTACTGTTCATGCCGTGGACTTGTGCTTCCTTCCTGGTTCCTCCACATGGGCTTTGGGCTTGACCGTTTGGGCCTTGATCCCTCGCTTGGTCGCATGGACGTTGGCCCTCTCCTCTTTGGCCGAATGGGCCATAGGCCAACGCCTTGACCTCCTCAATTGATGGTCTTCCTTGGATGACGGCCGCATATCCTTGATCTCTGTCCATCGCTGAATCTTCAAACCTGAGCACAAGCAAAATATTATTTTTAGGTAGTATAAAATTCTCATTAAAATCAATGACATATTCATTAATGAGGAAGTTCACCTGAGATTGTAGTTTCTTGGCACGTGCTCTTGTTATTGGTTTGTCGGCGACTCGAGGCGTATATCATGAGCATTAGGTGGAGGAGAAGAAGGTGTTGTAGGGATGCCCTCATCATCCTCCTCCTCTTGAAAAGGCGTCGTCCTCAACGCTAGATCATCAGCACCGAAGAACGGCGATAAATCAGCAACGTTGAATGTCGAGCTCACGCCATAGTCATCTCCCAGAAGCTCGATTTTGTATGCATTATCGTTAATCCGCTCAAGCACTTTGAAAGGTCCATCTCCTCGTGGCAGCAACTTCGATTTGCGTCGATCTGGAAAGCGATCCTTGTGGTAGTGTAACCAAACTAAATCGCCTGGCTGAAAAATCATCTTCTTTCTTTTCTTGTTTGCCTTGTCAACATAGTACTTCGCCTTGCGCTCAATTTCTTCTTTCACCTTGATGTGCAATTTCTTCGCATATTCAGCCCTCTTTGACGCCTCCATATTTGTTCGTTGTTGACTTGGAAGCGGTAGCAAATCAAGCGGCGTAATAGGCCTGAAACCATACACCCCCTCAAATGGGCACATCTGTGTAGTAGAGTGGACGGCTCTGTTGTAGGCGAACTCCACATGTGGCAAACAGTCCTCCCACTCCTTGATATTTTTCTTGATCATGGTCCTTAGCAGCATTGAAAGTGTGCGGTTCACCACCTCTGTTTGACCATCAGTTTAGGGATGGCAAGTTGTGCTGAATAACAATCTTGTCCCTAGCTTCCCCCAAAGTGTCTTCCAGAAATAACTCATGAATTTGTCGTCATGATCCGAGACAATGGTCCTGGGTACGCCATGCAACCGCACTATCTCCCTGAAAAATAAATCAGCAACATGCAACGCATCGTCGCTCTTGTGGCACGGAATAAAGTGTGCCATCTTCGAAAATCGATCCACAACGACAAAAACAGAATCTCTCCCCCTCTTAGTCCTAGGCAGTCCTAAAACAAAGTCTATACTAATATCTTCCCATGGTGCATTAGGAACTGGAAGAGGAGTATACAAACCATGTGGATGCAACTTCGATTTCGCCTTGTGACAAGTTATGCACCGTTGTACATATTTATTGTAATACTCCAAATTTATTTAAGTGAGAAGAAATAATTTAGGGAGAAGAACCAATTAGAAAATGGATTTAACAGAAGTTTAGAGGGGGGTGTAATACTCCGAAACGTGTTAGAGAGGAAAAAAATAGTTAAAAGGATTTTTCTGAAATTTCTTCAAAACCTGGGCCATCGGCTTTTGGCCCACAGCAACAAGGTCCAAAAGGGTGGAAACCCTAATTTTTGCTACAGTACCAACCCATGCTACAGTAGCCGCCGCCGTGCTACAGTAGACGCGGTGCTACAGTGCATCGCCCCCCTGCTGCTCCTCCTGTCCCAGGCGCCATCCTCCCACTGCCGGCGAATAACGCTCGGGTTGCTGCCGGCCAAGGAAGAAGGGAAGAGAAAGGAAGAGGAAGAAGGAGAGAACGGAGAAGAGAGGGAAGGGGAGAGAATGCGGGCTCAGTACGTGTTCTTGAGCGGTTCTTCAAGGGTACTTTCTTTTCCCCTTTGATTAGATGCGAAATCGAATAGTTAATCAATGTCGGTATTATGGTCTGTCCAGGACAGATTGCGTTAGATAGACGTTTTGACATAGTTAAGTGCGGATTAAGTTCTAGACATCTCCTAGAGTATTGTAGAGGACGTCGCCATCTTTCCGTGAAGGGCTAGAACACGTAATTTGGACCCCTGTAGCAGAAGTTATGATTTTATTAGTGGGACTGTTCTACAGAATCATTGGTGATCTGACAGGTTTTAGTAATCTGGTTGAAACAATTAGTTAAATGGGAAATCATAGAAGCTCAGTTAATCAAAGTTGTAGATCAATGTCTCAGCTTTTCAGAAAGCTCAAGAACTCAAGATTTGGATACACATACTGAAAGTGATGATAATTTTAGTGTACTGTCCAGAGAACCCGACGTGATAATTGATGTTCTGTAGATTGGCTTGGTAGGGGTAGTAGATGGCAGAATCAGAAGGGCTCCCCAAATAAGTTTATTTAGGTAATTTAATTAGCTTTCCAGAAAGTCTAAGAAAACCTTAATTGGACTTCTGTAGAAATATATATGAATTTTAGAAGTTGATTGTCCACCGAGGGGACAGATCGACGTGTAAGATTTGGGGTTGGGATCGAGTTAGACGCTCTTACAAGTTAGTGATTGTTGTTGTATATTTTGGTTTGGTCCGCTACTGCCATCTTAGTGTGCGTTATAATAATTACTCATGAGATGGTGGTGGACTGGTCATTATTGCTAGAGGTTATGTGTTAAATTTGGTTGTTCATTAGTTGTGATGACTTTGTTTATTAGTGTGTAGTATGAAAAGGATTTTTTATATGCATCTTCGTGATGCCCTCACCTATCATCATGTTGCTTATTGAAGACTTGGTCATTATGTTAATGAGGCAAGTATAATGATGGTTATAATATTTATGGTTGAATGGCAAAAGGGAAAGAGAAGGAAGAGGATTATCTTTTGAGCATATTGCATAGCCTGCGTGTGTATGATGGTTGATATATGGATTTGAGAGGTTTAACTGCTGATTTGCATGTTTGTGCGTTAGACGCCATTTATTATATTTCTTTGAGTCTTTGGGGCTCACTTCTTGTGTTTGTTGTTTTTTAGGTACCACTTGCAAGAACGGCATGCATGGGAGGGAGTAGGATTGCTAAGGATGCACTCATTACCACACATTCTTTTAAAGATGATTACCATTTAGTTCATACCTTAATAATAAGTAAACTGCTTAAGGATTAATCTTGGCTATGCTTGAATGCATTGGTTTATTTGTAATAAAGAGAGCGGTAAATTTTGTTTATGCTTGCTTATAATTTAGCTGAGATGACTGTTTATGAACGCTTTGATGAACTTTGGATGTGGAGAAATTGCTATTAATATATGCATCTGTTGGAACCTCCGGTATACTTAGTTATACAAAGGAGGTTCTGCCGATTTTTTGTAAGATGTTTTAGTTTGAAAATGTTTAGATTTACTTAATTTAGTAGCATTCCAGGCCTTTGTTTGGCTGGGGTGCTACAGTTGGTATCAGAGCGGGCAGTAGGTCCGTGGTATTGAAAATATTAATTTTGACACACTATGCACAGTAGGTGGGTTGGGTTTATTTGCATTGCATTGCATATACACTTCCTTGAATTTTTATAGTTGTTACTGTGAAAGTGTTGCAAGTTGATCGATGTGCTTAATGTTATGAAATAATCTTGTATACTTATAAATTAATATCTTGATATTATGTGTGGGCATAACCCATGTTGAGAGGTTGAGGTCGTGGTTGTGGCCCTGGCTTTACCGAGCTACACCACCGTTCATGATATGAGAATAGTGAGTATCTTTGGAGAGGGTGTTCTCTTCCTAAATTTGATTTGGTCAACTCTGGTTCGGTTGTGCATGATGAATTTCCTTGGGTTAGTAGTTTTATCCCATCGATGTGTTTCCATTGATTTAATTTGACCCTTTAAGCGATCATTGTTTTCCAATTGTTGAGCCGCTTGCGGTTGATGAACCTTCTTTGGATAGTGGTTACAATGTAGTTGATGGGTTTCAATTGGTTTGTATTTGTCTTACAGAGCAAATATTGTCTTTTCTGACTCTTGAGCTATTCTTGCAACTTGTAAAAGTTGTCTTTGGCAATTTTGTGCCTCTTCATGAGAGATCTACCTTCTTGTTGGCAGGCTTGACTCATTTATTCGCTGGGTGTTTTAGATAATGGAAAGTATCATATACAAACTTCATTGAAGTACGTTTCGTCTTTACGCACTTCTTTTGGAGTAGTTGGAATATCGAAGTTTAGTGCATCTTCTTTGAGAAAGACAGTATCAAAACTATTTTGAAATATCTTGTTGTACTATGTGAGAGGTTTAAAGTATAAAAGATAATTTGATAATATATGAGTTATCAAATTTAGTCTGTAGTTTGGTGCGTAATCGATCTTAACCAAGATCTTTGGAAGTGAAGTTAATAGATTTGACGTTGTCATGGAGTAATTACATGATGAACTTGTTAAGTGGTATGACCATTCATACTCGGAATCCAAGACCTATTAAGATGGTGGAATTCGATAGATTTACTGGATAATTCGGAGTGAAGTATCGCAATGGATTTGTCTACCCATTAGAGATGATTATGTTAAGGATGTGAGTAAACGATGAGGATATGTTCGACTGTGGTCTTAGTAGGTAATAATATGAGATTTTCTTTATTTGACTATTTGATGATCTTATTTATGCTCGTGGGAATACAAATAGAGAAATGACCATCAATTCGTCCATGATTGAATAATCATCAATGTTTATGATAACCTCCAGATTAGAATTAGAGTGTACTAAATTAGTGTAAGCCTTCCTAATAGGTGAAAGGTTGAAAGTCAAAAGTGATTTACTCATGTGTGTTTCATGAGGATGACCTATATTTGCATGATGGTGAAATTGTCGGATAATAGTATGCCTCTGATGAGAGGGTTTTGGAATAACCTCTTAAATTGAGTAGTAGGTTCCCTCTAAAATTAAGTGGTTGTTGTAATGAGATTGTAAGAAGTTGGTATAGTTCCAATTGAGGATGAGATGATAAAGTGGTATGTAATACTTTGGTAAGCCGTTGGGGGCTTTATAAAGGAATAGTTGACAATAACGAATCTTCTTAAGGGTGAATTATTCTTGATATTAGTAAGATTGTCGATAAGAGAATGTGACGTATGGGAAGGTTCCGTTTGGTTCCTAAGTGATTAATTTGATTTGGTTTTAAAGGCATTTCTTGTTTGGAATGACAAGTAATGTTGTAATCAAAGACAATTGCTTTCTTTGTTAACGGAAAATGTGTGCCCTAAGTACTTGAGGTTGGAGTTAAGGATCGTAACCTGCAACTTTTCTATCATTGCCGCTTAAGTGTTTCTTGAGTTTCAAAAGCAATGTTTTATTGTGATTTATTGATGTTTGAAACACCCTTCTTGTGGAACGTGTGCCCTCAATTGTGGTCTCGTCTTTTGTTTTTCGAGATCAATACTATTTGACTATTTCTTTTGGTCTCGTGCTCACTATGAGGGGTAGTGTTTCCTCATGTGTTAAAACTTGTATTTGTTTGCTCTTTCCTTTTTGAGAAAAGATTAACCGACTTGGGTTGCAAGGTCTTATAAAGTGTAATGTGGCGATTGGTTGGTGGTGGTCAAGTAAATGATCGCAATGAGAATTTTGGGGGCCAAGCTATTTGAGGAACAATAGAAAGTGATTTGGTTTTGACCTATAACTCTTGGAAAGAGTTGGATTTAAATGGAATACTTGTCATTGAAATAAAACAGATTAGTGTTAGAGCTAGTGGAACCCATAGCGAATTATAATCCAAGAACTTTCATTCATGTTGGAATGTTGGGATTATCGAAAGTCTGGAAGCTTGATCAATGTGTTAGAGTATCGCGATTGGATAATTTTGCAAGGTTGGGTAGGTGATCTATGACGGTGTAGTTTAATGAGAGTAGGATTAGCGAAGTAATCTAATCGTAATGTCAATTGATGGGATAGTAGGTAGGGTTGAGTTGTCGGCAGGTATGCCCTGGCTTTAGTGAATAACCTTCGGGGAGATAGAATTCTTCTAAAAGATAATTTGGTCGAGAAAATATTTACATGTGGATGAAAATGATTGAGTATGTTTAGAGTGTGGGAATTTCAGTGAATGGATCTGAGGATTTCTCGATCTTTTATACGGGAAGTTTGTTGTAGGAGTTTTGGAGGTTGAATTTGGGCTTTGCATTTTTATGCTAGAACCTTGGTTGCCAATGATTATATGTAAAAGTAGTAGAGTAAGAGTGGATTCCGAGTAGCAGGATGATCATTGATAGTATCCTTTGGGGGTAGTAAATGAGAGTGTGTGATGTGAATTTTAAATTGATTATCCTTACGGATTGAGGGATGTGATGGTGTGTGAAATCTATATTGAGTTGTGTTGGGAATTATTTCGTTAAAGTAATTCTTCTGGTAGAGAAGTTGGCTATAGTGTGATATTGTGGATTGGAAGAGTCTCCCTGCATAAGTGTGGATTTTGTGTTCGGTTGAACATATCTTTGAGGTTGTCAATTTAAGAGAAATGAGTTAATGTGTTATGCGATGATTTGGGATCATATGGTTTAAGAGAAAGTTAAATTCTTAAAAGAAAAATGGTGGAAAAGGGTGTGATCTTGGAAAGTGAGATATTCTCTTAGTTCTTACTTGAACTATGTGTTTATGACGGATGTCAATTACAAAATGAGTTGGTTCTTGTCGATTTGTGTGATTCCTTCCAGTTAAGAAAAAAAATGGTTAATCTGGTTTTTCGAGTGATTTCGCTTTTGCCTTGTGTGTCATTTATTTCCAAACTGCCTACTTGAAAAGTGGAAAAGTTTTCATGGTAAATCCATTGATTTTGGATTGGGCTCTTCTAAGGGAAGTTGGTTTTGAGTTGGATGCATTATGACTCCTTTGTTTTCAGTTGATTTCTTCGGATAAGTTACTTAGTAGGCGAGTTCTTTGTACGTCCCTTGTTAACGGAGATGCTGCTTGCATAGGTAAAGTGATCGACTGAGAGTTGGAACAAGAGTTCCGTGTGTTTTGTGCAGACGGTGTACTTCGGTACCAAAAGGAACTTTAACCAAAGGTGTGTTGGATAGGTTCCTTAGTCACAGGGATTTGTAGATTGGTGTATCCCTAGGACCGTCTCGAGTTCTTACGTAGAGTACGCAATGTCTTGTATATTCTGGTGTTGAGAGAGTACATGAGAGGTCCGGGGCTTGAGATTTTGTTAGCGCTGTTGACCAACGAGTAAGACCGTGCCTTCGAGCCATGTCCGTTCAGTGACTCTTGAAAGGTAGGGACGAGTAATAAGGCGTAACACGTCCGTTACGTCAAGGTACGAAGGTCGCAGCAGACCGAGAGAGAGACCATCTGGGAATTGCAGTCTAGCAAGCGTGAGAAATATCCAGAATTATTCACAACAGATACATGGTTATGTTAGTAAGTTTCAGCCGTGCTTATTCTCTGGCGTAAGCGTGATTAGAATTCGGGGACGAATTCAGTTTAAGGGGGTAGAATGTAATACTCCAAATTTATTTAAGTGAGAAGAAATAATTTAGGGAGAAGAACCAATTAGAAAATGGATTTAACAGAAGTTTAGAGGGGGGTGTAATACTCCGAAACGTGTTAGAGAGGAAAAAAAATAGTTAAAAGGATTTTTCTGAAATTTCTTCAAAATCTGGGCCATGGGTTTTTGGCCCACAGCAACAAGGTCCAAAAGGGTGGAAACCCTAATTTTTGCTACAGTACCAACCCGTGCTACAGTAGCCACCACCGTGCTACAGTAGACGCGGTGCTACAGTGCACCGCCCCCCTGCTGCTCCTCCTCTCCCAGGCGCCATCCTCCCACTGCCGGCGAAGAACGCTCGGGTTGCTGCCGGCCAAGGAAGAAGGGAAGAGAAAGAAAGAGGAAGAAGGAGAGAAGGGAGAAGAGAGGGAAGGGGAGAGAATGCGGGCTTGGTACGTGTTCTTCAGCGGTTCTTCAAGGGTACTTTCTTTTCCCCTTTGATTAGATGCGAAATCGAATAGTTAATCAATGTCGGTATTATGGTCTGCTCAGGACAGATTGCGTTAGATAGACGTTTTGACGTAGTTAAGTGCGGCTTCAGTTCTAGACGTCTCCTAGAGTATTGTAGAGGACGTCGCCATCTTTCCGTGAAGGGCTAGAACACGTAATTTGGACCCCTGTAGCAGAAGTTATGATTTTATTAGTGGGACTGTTCTACAGAATCATTGGTGATCTGACAGGTTTTAGTAATCTGGTTGAAACAATTAGTTAAAGGGGAAATCAGAGAAGCTCAGTTAACCAAAGTTGTAGATCAATGTCTCAGCTTTTCAGAAAGCTCAAGAACTCAAGATTTGGATACACATACTGAAAGTTATGATAATTTTAGTGTACTGTCCAGAGAACCCGACATGATAATTGATGTTCTGTAGATTGGCTTGGTAGGGGTAGTAGATGGCAGAATCAGAAGGGCTCCCCAAATAAGTTTATTTAGGTAATTTAATTAGCTTTCCAGAAAGTCTAATAAAACCTTAATTGGACTTCTGTAGAAATAGATATGAATTTTAGAAGTTGACTGTCCACCGAGGGGACAGATCGACGTGTAGGATTTGGGGTTGGGATCGAGTTAGACGCTCTTACAAGTTAGTGATTGTTGTTGTATATTTTGGTTTGGTCCGCTCCTGCCATCTTAGTGTGCATTATAATAATTACTCAGGTGGTGGACCGGTCCCGGGGGCGGCATCTTCGGCGCGTCCCTCACTCTCTCGCGGTTAAGGCAAGTATAATGATGGTTATAATATTTATGGTTGAATGGCAATGCTGGGTATATGTTATGAGAAATTGTGTGCTCATGAGATGTGATGATGGCATAGCCACTATTGTGCATTATTGCTAGAGATATGAGTTATGTGTTAAATTTGGTTGTTCATTAGTTGTGATGACTTTGTTTATTAGTGTGTAGTATGAAAAGGATTTTTTTTATATGCAATAATGTCATGCGGATGCATGTTTGTTAATTTGAGAAATTCATACCTATGCATCATGTTGCTTATTGAAGACTTGGTCATGTGGTGAGCAAGCAACTTGAGGTCCCCGTCATGTTAATGACGGGCTAAAGGTCCTCATGCTTGAAGAGCATGGGCTTAGGTCCCCATACACGTGGGTATGGGCAATGGTCCCTGTACCAGATGGTACAGGCATGGGTGTGCATCGACGGATGCACACTTTGCATTACCGGTAAAATGCAAAAGCGAAAGAGAAGGAAGAGGATTATCTTTTGAGCATATTGCATAGCTGCGTGTGTATGATGGTTGATATATGGATTTGAGAGGTTTAAGCGCTGATTTGCATGTTTGTGCGTTAGACGCCATTTATTATATTTCTTTGAGTCTTTGGGGCTCACTTCTTGTGTTTGTTGTTTTTTTTAGGTACCACTTGCAAGAACGGCATGCATGGGAGGGAGTAGGATTGCTAAGGATGCACTCATTACCACACATTCTTTTAAATATGATTACCATTTAGTTCATACCTTAATAATAAGTAAACTGCTTAAGGATTAATCTTGGCTATGCTTGAATGCATTGGTTTATTTGTAATAATCTTGGCTATGCTTGAATGCATTGGTTTATTTGTAATAAAAAGAGCGGTAAATTTTGTTTATGCTTGCTTATAATTTAGCTGAGATGACTGTTTATGAACGCTTTGATGAACTTTGGATGTGGAGAAATTGCTATTAATATATGCATCTGTTGGAACCTCTGGTATACTTAGTTATACAAAGGAGGTTCTGCCGAATTTTCGTAAGATGTTTTAGTTTGAAAATGTTTAGATTTACTTAATTTAGTAGCATTCCAGGCCTTTGTTTGGCTGGGGTGCTACAGTTGGTATCAGAGCGGGTTGTAGGTCCGTGGTATTGAAAATATTAATTTTGACACACTATGCACAGTAGGTGGGTTGGGTTTATTTGCATTGCATTGCATATACGCTTCCTTGAATTTTTATAGTTGTTACTGTGAAAGTGTTGCAAGTTGATCGATGTGCTTAATGTTATGAAATAATCTTGTATACTTATAAATTAATATACTGTATATTATGTGTGGGCATAACCCATGTTGAGAGGTTGAGGTCGTGGTTGTGGCCCTGGGCTTTACCAGGCTACACCACCGTTCGCAGTATGAGAATAGTGAGTATCTTTGAAGAGGGTGTTCTCTTCCCTAAATTTGATTTGGTCAACTCTGGTTCAGTTGTGCATGATGAATTTCCCTTGGGTTAGTAGTTTTGTCCCAGTCGATGTGTTTTCATTGATTTAATTTGACCCTTTAAGCGATCATTGTTTTCCAACTGTTGAGCCGCTTGCGGTTGATGAACCTTCTTTGGATAGTGGTTACAATGTAGTTGATGGGTTTCAATTGGTTTGTATTTGTCTTACAGAGCAAATATTATCTTTTCTGACTCTTGAGCTATTCTTGCAACTTGTAAATATTGTCTTTGGCAATTTTGTGCCTCTTCATGAGAGATCTACCTTCTTGTTGGCAGGCTTGACTCATTTATTCGCTGGGTGTTTTAGATAATGGAAAGTATCATATACAAACTTCATTGAAGTACGTTTCATCTTTACGCACTTCTTTTGGAGTAGTTGGAATATCGAAGTTTAGTGCATCTTCTTTGAGAAAGGCAGTATCAAAACTATTTTGAAATATCTTGTTGTAATATGTGAGAGGTTTAAAGTATAAAAGATAATTTGATAATATATGAGTTATCAAATTTAGTCTGTAGTTTGGTGCGTAATCGATCTTAACCAAGATCTTTGGAAGTGAAGTTAATAGATTTGACGTTGTCATGGAGTAATTACATGATGAACTTGTTAAGTGGTATGACCATTCATACTCGGAATCCAAGACCTATTAAGATGGTGGAATTCGATAGATTTACTGGATAATTCAGAGTGAAGTATCGCAATGGATTTGTATAACCATTAGGGATGATTATGTTAAGGATGTGAGTAAACGATGAGGATATGTTCGACTGTGGTCTTAGTAGGTAATAATATGAGATTTTCTTTATTTGACTATTTGATGATCTTATTTATGCTCGTGGGAATATAAATAGAGAAATGACCATCAATTCGTCCATGATTGAATAATCATCAATGTTTATGATAACCTCCAGATTAGAATTAGAGTGTACTAAATTAGTATAAGCCTTCCTAATAGGTGAAAGGTTGAAAGTCAAAACTGATTTACTCATGTGTGTTTCATGAGGATGACCTATGTTTGCATGATGGTGAAATTGTCGGATAATAGTATGCCTCTGATGAGAGGGTTTTGGAATAACCTCTTAAATTGAGTAGTAGGTTCCCTCTAAAATTAAGTGGTTGTTGTAATGAGATTGTAAGAAGTTGGTATAGTTTCAATTGAGGATGAGATGATAAAGTGGTATGTAATACTTTGGTAAGCCGTTGGGGGCTTTATAAAGGAAGAGTTGACAATAACGAATCTTCTTAAGGATGAATTATTCTTGATATTAGTGAGACCATGAAAGCTCCTAATTTGACTAACATTTATAGGAGTAGGCCAATTTTTAATTGCTTCAATTTTAGACTCATCTACCTCTACTCCCTGTGCCGAAACCACATAGCCCAAAAATATTACACGATCTTTGCAAAAAGTGCACTTCTCTAAGTTCCCAAACAACCTAGCGTCGCGTAAAACCTGTAGTACTTGTCTAATGTGGTCAATATGATCAGATTCATTATGGTTGTAAATCAAGATATCATCAAAATACATGACCACAAATTTCCCAATAAAATGCCTCAAAACATGATTCATCAATCGCATGAATGTACTAGGTGCATTTGTTAACCCAAACGGCATGACTAACCACTCATACAAACCAAATTTCGTTTTAAAAGCAGTTTTCCACTCATCCCCTTCTTTCATCCTAATTTGATGATACCCACTACGCAAATCAATTTTAGAGAAAATAATAGCAGCACTCAATTCGTCTAACAGTTCATCTAAGCGAGGTATAGGATGACGATATCGAATAGTGATATTATTAATCGCTCTACAATCTATGCACATGCGCCAAGTACCATCTTTCTTAGGAACTAAAATAACAGGAACAGCACAACGGCTTAAACTTTCGCGTACGTACCCTTTGTCTAGAAGCTCTTGTACTTGTTTCTAGATTTCCTTTGTTTCCTCGGGGTTGGTGCGGTACGGTGGTCGGTTTGGTAGTGTCACTCCCGGAATCAAATCAATTTGATTCTCTATCCCGCGGATTGGTGGCAAACCAGCGGGCACCTCCTCCAGAAAGACGTCGCTGAACTCCTGCAAAACATGAGAGATACTACTAGGAAGAGATGTCAAGTCGTCAGCAGAAAGCAATGCATCCTTGTACAGGAGTACAAAGTGCACCAAATTAGGATTCTCACAAAAATCTCTCATCTCTGATTTGGTGGCTAGCATGACTAAACCTTTCTCTCCCTCACTTTTTTTGTTACCGCTCAATTTTGGCTTGTGGCTCTCACTCACCGAAGGTGGAATCTCTCTATTTGGTGTACTTTCAATTTTCACGTCAACTTTCTTCTTATCAGCATTGACTATCTTCGTCGGTGTAAGTGGATACAAAATCACATCTTTGCCGCTCCACTTAAACTTGTAGCAGTTTGTATGCCCATCATGATAAACATGCCGATCAAACTGCCATGGGCACCCCAACAGCAAATGACAAACTGACATGGGCACCACATCGCAAACAATGGTATCCTCATACTTGCCAATCTTGAAGTGCACCTTCACCATATGACTGACTTTCACCTCTCCCACATCGCTCAACCACTGCACATGATAAGGATGAGGATGCGGTAAATATTTTAAGCCCAATTTTGTGCACATCTCCTTGCTGGCCAGATTATGACAACTTCCTCCATCAATTATAACTTCGCACACTTTACCACCCACTGTCGCCCATGACTGAAACAAATTACATCGTTGTGCGGTAGACTGACTCTGTGACACGCTAAGTACACGAGGTGTGCACACTAGCATATGCTATCCATCTGGCGATCCCGGCCGACAGTCCATTCTCTCATCCTCTGTGGGATCTTCCGCAAAATCAGCAAACGGAGTAGTATCGTCCTCATCACTAGCTGAAATATACATATCATCAGTAAGTATCATAACTTTATTATTTTGGCAATCTTTCTGAAAATGACCAACTCCCTTGCACTTGTAGCATGTCAGATCACGTGACCGGCCTGTAGAATCCATCGAGGATGTTGCGCTAGCAGTGGGCGCCGGTGGTCGGCGTGCTGATGGCGGTGAACTATCTGTCTTCTTTTGTGTTGAACTACGCGTCGCAGAATTGCCCCCTGATGGAGCGGGCTTGCCTGTCTGTCCCGTGTTGTACGGAGGTGCTATGCTCGCTGAATAACGTTGCCGTGCAGCATACTTAGCATCTTCAATCACTTGTTTCTCAGCCTTACGTGCCTGATGCATCAACTCAACCATGTTGTTGTATTGATGATGATTTACGATCCGCCGAATAGCATAATTCATCCCAGCAAGAAAGCGAGCCAGCTTGTTCTTCATTCTCACGTACATCAGCATGTATGATAATCTGCTCCATCTCTTTATAATACTCATCAACTGATTTCAACCCCTGTCGCAACCCAATCAACTTCTCATGCAGTGAGCGATTGTAATGTGTAGGTACAAAGCGCGCACGCATCTGTCTCTTCAGCTCGTCCCATGTAACAACACGTGGCTTGTGTCGTTCCATACGTTGTTGCACACAACGCTCCCACCATGTAGCAGCATATTCGTCCAAAGCAGCACCGGCAAGATCCAACTTGCGCTGATCAGAATAGCGGTTCATACGGAACAGCTTGTCAACTTTCAGCTCCCATGCAAGATAAACCTCTACCTCTGTAGTACCCTCAAAGGATGGCATCATAAACTTGGGCTTTGCAACCAGATCATCGGCGTCCTCATCACGCCGACGATTGCGGGCATACTGATTATGTTAACGGCGCGGCAAATAGTCGTCGAACATGGACTCGTCGCCGTCATCGTCATTGTGGCGGTTGCCACGGCCTCCTCCATGGGCACCATGGTAGGCACCCCCAAAGGCGCCGTCAAGCGTGCCTCCATAGGCGCCATCGTGGATGTCATCATGGGCGTCCAGGTGTGTACCGCCTCCTCTTGCGCCAATGCCACGGCCACGCCCTTGTGCAGGGGGACGCGCCGCAACCTCAGCAACAACACGGCGCTGTTGCGCCGCCTCGCGTAGACGTGCCTGTTCGTTAAATTGTCATTGGCGTGGTTCAACCTCGCGCTGCCGTCTAGCGGCAACTTCCACATCTATCTCGTCGCGCGGCTCGTACAGGAGGTGAACACTCCCCGCATCACCACGTGTACCCAACTGCTTCGAAGCGGTGAGATTGGCAATAGCGTCGAGTAGTACCTGGTGGTTGTCCTCAACGGTCACGGACAGTTTTTGGAAATCTGTCCCCAGGCCGTCCAAGTTCTTTTGGACACGCCCAAGGTCGCCGCGCACCTGGTCGACCTCAGCCCGGAACTCGTCTCGAAGCGTGGCACCAAGTGTATGGTAGTGCATCTTTGTGATCAGATCAGTAAGGTTACCGTTCAGATCTCTATCCTGCTCACTTCCTGACATGGTTACAGTAGCAAAAATACCAAGTGACAATATATGTGGAAAGTAAGTGGAAATCTCTCAACTACTGTTTTGAAACAAAGCAAGTTGCACCATTCCGAAGTAAATTAAGAGTAGTAAAAACTTACGCTCGTTGCAACGAACGACCAACCCAGATTGTGCGAGCGAATACCAAGAACGACAGCCAATACTTGACACAAATGTTTTAGGTGGAGCTAGGTGAGGAATCCTAACAATTCAGAATTTAAAGATTGTCTAGCTAGGTAGTAATCCAAACGAGACTCACAATGCCTAATTGCTGATCGATAAATATAAGTGAGGAATAAATAGCAACACACGCACAATGATAATGGGACTATTGCAATCAAAGGAAGGAGCGATACAAATAACAATTTGTATGAAGGCGAATGCTCGTATTGCAACAGTTCAAGGAGAGACGCTAGCTAGTGCTTGAAAATTGGATATGTGGGCACAAGATTGCTCAAAATTATGGTACGCGAGCAGCAGTGGCTGAAACTTGTGCTGTGTTTTTTTTTGTACTCTCTGTTTTTTTTTACGGCAAGCACTTTTTTTTTGGTGAACTCACGGCCAATTACTACTCATGGCAAAAAAACAACTAGTTGAACTCACGGCCAACTACACAGCCTTGCTTTGTTTTTTTTTGTTTCTTTTTTTCACTCCCGGCCAAGCGCTACTAATCACCTATGCTCACCTATGCTCATTTTTTTTGTTTTGTTGGACGCTCGGCCAAGACACAACTTACACGGCCGCTGTTTTTCTTTTTCTTTTGTTGAACGCACTCTTTTTTTTTGGACGGCCGACTACAACTCAAAGCCGACTACAATTCACGGGCAGCAAGGCTGATTTTGCCTTTGTGCACGCACGGGCAAGCCGATGCAACCGAACGGCGTCAACAGCGACGGGCGTGAACAGTGCCCGTATGCGAACAGTACTCGCACGTAAACAGTGCCCATGTGAACAGTGCACACGCAACAAAACTTGGCATCCAAAAATTTCCTAGGAGCAGTCCCTCGAGCACAACAACGAGCTAGTCTCAATAGGGGAAAAAAGGATATCGCAAAGATGTGGAGCTCGCTAACCAACAACTATCGTGTAATCGAGTTGATATATGTGAAGCAAAATTGCACGTAACAAGGGGAAAACAAAAAGTGACGCAAACGGAACACGACCAGCAACTAAACACGATGAACGAGTGGATTAAGACCTAACAAAACACACTAAAAAATACTGAATTAAACTACGGCGAAAGACGATATATATATTTTTTGTGGCTTTTTCGGTGTATAGGATAGAAAAATAAACTACTAAATTACGGGTAAAGAGATATTATACCGAGTGGCCTGGCTCTGATACCACGATGATACGGGGTGGCCCGATCTTCTCGAGTAGAACCGTAGATAAATAGCGCTTGATGACAAACACCGCTCAGCTGTATACCACGCGCTAGTGCATGGACTTGTAGCTCTATGGATATTTGCCAACACGCACTGGGATGATCGCCGCTAGACCACGAGCGGAGATTGCCAAGCCCTCAATTCCCAGCGGAAAAGCAAACTTGACCTTAAAATGCAGAACGAACAATTGATTGCCTAATTCTCTCTCAGAAGTCCTCGCATGAACTCTCTTATGAAAGAACAAGCAATAACTTGTGTTCTATTCTTTTACATAAACGTGGTCTGAGTTACAATGGGGGGGGTCTACCCCTCAATATATAGTCTCGGGCTAAGAGCTATTTAGTACTAATTTTCCATGTGGTACTATTCACGCACGCACCACTGTTCATACGAGGTACTGTTCACGCGCGGCCCATACTGTTCACACGCGGCACTATTCATGGGTCGGTTACTGTTCATGCCGTGGACTTGTGCTTCCTTCCTGGTTCCTCCACATGGGCTTTGGGTTTGACCGTTTGGGCCTTGATCCCTCGCTTGGTCGCATGGACGTTGGCCCTCTCCTCTTTGGCTGAATGGGCCATAGGCCAGCGCCTTGACCTCCTCAATTGATGGTCTTCCTTGGATGACGGCCGCATATCCTTGATCTCCGTCCATCGCTGAATCTTCAAACCTGAGCACAAGCAAAACATTGTTTTTAGGTAGTATAAAATTCTCATTAAAATCAATGATATATTCATTAAGGAGCAAGTTCACCTGAGATTGTAGTTTCTTGGCACGTGCTCTTGTTATTGTTCCTGTCGGCAACTCGAGGCGTATATCATGAGCATTAGGTGGAGGAGAAGAAGGTGTTGTAGGGATGCCCTCATCAATAACGCTTCGCAGAGCGGAAGGCAAGTACATTGTAATTCTTAATATTGGTGAATGCTGAGTGTTTGTATTCATTCTGTTGTTTCTATGATCCATGAATAGTTTCAATAATTCTTGTTCCTTTCATATCCGTTAATCTATGTTTAAAGAGATGATATCTTTCATTATTCATGATTCATTCCATTCATACATTTGTTCATATTTCTTCCACAGGAGTGGAAAAGAAAGACCCATCAATTTCAGTATGGGCACGTAAGACCCACCATTCCAATGTGGGTAGATTTGGATCCCCGTATGAAACGTTCTTCATACGGGCCTTGGATCCGCATTTTGTTAAATCTTGGGCCTAAGTGAATTTCTTGACAGATGTGTCACTAGCTATCGGTATAAGCGAAGTGTAGTCCATTCATTCCATCCATTCATATGTTTCTTCGGTTCTATGTTCCTATTCATTGTAGTTCTTATTATTCTTTGTACTTGCTTTGAGTCTTGGACTCATTCTTGCCTGTGTTTGTTTATTTTAGGTGATCGTGATGAGAGCATTGCTGGGAGGGAGTAGACACACATAATTAATTCACTTCACCATATTCAAGTTCCAATAATATGATTTTGTCCCTGTCTTTCATTCGTTAGATGATGAACTATAATAAATAGACTTCACTGATGGATGTTATCTTTCTCTATGTTAAGGTTGATTATATAACTGCTTGTGATCCATGATTACTCATTTGATATAATTATCTTAGTGGATTCAGTAGACTTGAATAATTAGAGTTTGTGAACTGTTGATGGATTTTGATTATTCCTGCATTCGTTCTATATTGTTGATCTCTTTATGCTTTTAGTTGAGATATTGTTGAAGATTACCTGTATTGTTGTTGTATGTTAGTCCTTTAGGTAACATTTTGGCTTCCGAATAGCTAGGGTGTTACAGTTGGTATCAGAGCGGGCTTTAGGTCCGTGGTAATTCAATATTAAATTGATACACTGTGCACAGTAGGTGGGGTTTGGGAAATCCATTGTATCCGTATTTCTAGTGATGTGTTTCATTATGCTGTACTGTATCGAATTGCTTCTGTACTATCTTTCTTGTTGTTAATCTATGATATGATGTGATATCCTATATCTATGAATTTATTCTATGATTGTCATGAGATGATCCTATATATTCATAATTGATTATAACGAACATGCGTGTTGGTAACGGATGTTGAGAAGTTGAAGTCATGGTTGTTGTCCTGGGTTTTGCCAGGCTATACCACCATTCGTGGTAGGGGAATGGTGAAGTACCTACCCCCATTCCATAGTTATGTGTTGAAAATGAGTTCTTTAATAAAGTTGTTGTCTTCCTTGAGCTTATATTTAGTTTCCTGGTTGTAGTTCCTTGCAGTTGATGAACTTCTTTTGAATGGTCGTTATAATGAAGTGAGCAAGCTCCATTTGGTCTCTATTTGTTCTTCCTACTAGTGCGATATTTCTGCTGCTTGTGAACATAGTTAATTTGTAAGATTGATCTTTTCACGGAAGTTCTGTTTTATCCTCTGTTGGAAAATGTAACTCATTTTTTCGCTTAGAATTTCGGGCAGTGGAAGATTTCTTTTGCAAGTTCTTTATTAAGTGGGTGCTTTGACCTTGCATATTTCTTTTGGGTTAATTTGAGAGTTGAAGTTTAATGCATCTCTTATGAGAAAGAGTATGTTAAAACCCTTTAGTGATGTATTGTCTTACTTATCTAAGAGGTTTTAATTAAAAGAATTACTTGGTATAGTAGTAGTTATCAGGTTGGGTTAATATCTTGGTGCAAACCAATGACACTTAGTTATTTTCTTCAAAAGTGAAGTTAATTTTGCTTTGGTAAATATTAATCTTAAATATGTCTTCTATTTGGATACATGAAGAATTTGTACAAATGCTAGATTTGTAACACCCTGGCTATGCAGAAGCCATGATGTTACCTAAGAGACTAACATACAACAACAATACAGAATAATTTCAACCATTTTTTAAACAATAATGCTTTAACCAATTAGAAATAAGACATTTCTCTAAAATCCGGCAGAACCTCCTTTGTATAGATGGCTATACTGGAGATTCAAACAGTTTATTATAGCATCATTCAACAATCAAATCATCCAATTCGACGAATCATCAAAGGACATCCAGGATAAGCTAAGCAACTGTAGCATAATCAAAAAGGCATCCATAATTCCTAATCAATCCTATTACAAATTATTCAGACTCTACTGAACCAATTAATTTCATCAACTCAATAAACCATCAACCAAACATTCTAACCATCACGATAATTAAATGAACTCAATCAACAAATAAATAAGAACATAAATAGGTCATCCATGACCACAATTAAAACATCCACCATGAAGGATGGCCACAAAACTGAAACTAAAGCAATTATCAATAGCATGAATTTGTGGAGAATTGGCTCAGGTTATTCAGTGTGAGTTGTGTTTATGTGACGTGCACCAAGTCTACCCCTTCCCATGCATGTCGCTACCTTGAGAGGTACCTAGCAAGCACAACACAGCAAGTGTGAGTCTACGACTCAGCAAAGTGCAATAGCAAATCAAACAATAGCATCATACATAGTCAAAGGGAATAAACAATTCCATCATGAAGAACAGCATGATATACGACAAACCCATCTCTTATGATAGCATCATAAGCAGTCAAAGGGGATAAACAATCCCATCATGAATAACAGTATTATATACCACCATTCATCTCTTATGTCAGCATCATAAGTAGTCAAAGGAATTAAGAATTCCATCAGGAACAACATTATAGGTTAAACAACCAAATCCACATCTTATGCAGAAATACAATGAGTATGTCATGAATGCATCTCTTCACTTCTTAGCAATTACCGGTAATGCCGAGTAGGGTATCTGTCGATACCTACTCAAAGCCTGTGCCCTCTAGGCGCAGGGAACAAAAGCCCACACTCAAAATTCACAAGGATTCGATCCCATGAACATTCTTACATTTGAGGGAATACTTCACTTCACGGGTTAACTCTTGCCCTTAACGATTCCTCTCCGCACTGATTCAACTGCCGCAGCACCACCTCAAAGGAGAGCAAACAGTTACAACATCAACATCATTCTAAAGGATTGAAATATCACCACCCAGGACTGGTGGTTCAAGCTTAGGTAAGAAATGGCTTATCTTTTGTGATGATTTCACAATAGTCTGCGTGAACCATTTGCCCACCCACTTGAAGCCTCCCACACTTCAATACACGAACATAGTATTCATGTGGGTGCCCCTTGAACTCTTTTGTGAAGAGATCCACAATGGTCTTCTTAGCCCATCTGTTCCTCACATGGGAGATGAACTCGACAGTGACTGGCGGGCAAGGCGGCGGTCTGGATGGCATCACTATGGAGCTGAGCGATAGCGGCGCCATGGGGGCCAAGCTGGTAGGGAGCAGGCGGCGGCGGCATGGAGGCCGAGGGGACGCGGCGTCGGGGAAGTGATGGGGGCGACGGCGGCAGGCGAAGCCGGCCGGGAGAGAGGAGGAGCTGAAGGGGGAGCGAGCAGAGCCGGGCGCATGAGGTGAGCGACGGCCAGCGAGCCACTTGGGCGGGGAAGCAGAGGCACCGGAGTAGGAGGTGGAGCGCGGGAGCAAGCTGGTGGCCTGAGGCACTGGGGAGATGTAACATCCCAAATGTACAAATGGAACCAAATCTAGGTTTGTGTTTCAAATGTAACCTAATATGGGTGTGTGTTTCAAATGTAAGAGAATGAGTAGAAATTAAAACCTTTCTCATATCTTGAAACTCTTGAACTTTTCTATAATTCTTGTCAAAGAATTGTGGAATTCAAAAACCTAAACCTCTTGTTGACTAAAGTCAAACCCTTATTCAACTTTGTCAAGAATCTTGTGTTCAACCTTTGGAAATATTTTTCTTTGGTTCTAGGGATGCTATGTAACTCCTCTGAAAAATTTCATAATTTTTAGAAATTAATTGCTATTTTAAAACGATCAGTCAAAGAAGAGATTTGAAAGTCAAACATCAAAAAGAGGGGCTCAAAATAATTCTACAGAAACATATAATACATGAAAAGCCGTAGAAATTTTACAACATAATAGTCACCATATTTTTAGCCTTCCATAAAAATTTCAGGATTTTTCAAGCATTTTATTAGGTTAATAAAATCTCTTAAGGCTCTTTGTCTGTTTTTCAAAACATAGCCAATACTGTTGAATCGACCGAGTCACTTGGACCCAGTCTGACTCGACCAACCATCCTTGATCGGGCCACCCAGATTGTTTCAATCCTGGCCGTCCGCTTTTAATCTCACCGTGCGTCACCTTCAACGGCTAGAAACCCTAATTTACGTCGCTGTCAGTTTTCCGCCTCGGTCTGCGTGGTTTAAAGGCGCCCATGCCCGCCTCGCATCGCATCGCCGTCCGCCCGGCGTCGTACGTGGTTGTCAGTGCACAAGGCGCGTCGTCTCCATGCCGTGGGAGCTCTCCGCCATTTCTTGTCTACAAAATCACTACAACCCCGCTGCCTTTATCTCCTCACCCCCTAATTGTTTATTTCCAAAAAAAAAAAACAGCCAAAGTTCCTTCTGCCATTCCTTTTCTCTAGGGGGCACTACACAGCATTCCCCACCATTTTCTTTGCCCCCAAACCCTTTCTCTCATTCCCCCTTTCTTCCTTGCTCCACCGAATGGAGCCAAGCTCTAGGCCCTCATCTCCACCACCGAGCCCGTTGGCTCCCATCCGCCTCCCAGCTCCTCCCTCTCCCTCCCCCTTAGCGCCAGCCACCTCCCACCTGGCCGCCGCCGCCTCTCCCTCCCCTAGTCGGCCGCCCTCATCTCCACCCCAGCTCCAACCCGCCGTCGCTCCTAGCTCCTCCCTTCGCCTCCCCCTGGCCGGCCATGGCGCCGCCGCGCCGGATCCACCTCGTCCGCCACCTCCCGTCCCCGTCGCCGCCCCTCAGCAACCACCGACTCTTCCCTCCATCGCCGGATCCACCTCCCATCTCCTTCCCCATCCGCCATGGCCCGGCCGCGTCGCCGTCCTCTCCTTGCCACGGCCACCTCCTCCCGGCCACTTGTTCTTGACCGCCTCCTCCAGGCCAGCGCCACCAGATCTGCCGCCGACCACCTCCCTTCACCACCAAGCCGCCTGGTGGCTCTCTCTCTATGGCACCACCACGGCCCATTCTTCTCTGCCTCCCGGCCGACTTTGGATCCGTCGCCCTTGGCGCCGACCGCAGAGCCGCAGGCCGCATCTCCAACCTGGCGCCGCCGCTGCCACCCCCTAGCCCAGCCATGGCGCTGCCGCCCTGATATATGCCGCCACCGCCTTCGTCCCCGGATCTGCGCGGCTCCTCCCCTGGTGCCGCCGGATCAGCGCCGACCCGGTCTTCCCCGCGCCCGGCAACCGCACGTCTCCTCCATCGGCGTCCTCGAGCCACTTCGGTGTCCTCTTGTGCTCTCTGTGTGTTTGTATGAATGCCTCAAAGCATGTCTTGTTTCTCTACAAGTGGAGCTCGCTCGGTTGGTTCTGCCATGGTTGTTGTCGCCTCTGCGCAGCTCCCCTCGCCGGCGATGAACCACACCCCAAACGCTGAGCGCATCTTCTGTATCTCTCTCTGTGTGTTCTTCTTGGTCAAGGGTCTGTAGAGTCATTTGAGATTTGGCTGTTAACTAAGTTTGCTGATGAAGTAATTAAATTACTCATGCTAGTGTTAAGCAACTGGGAAATTGAATTATGGAGAAGTTTATTAGCAAATCTGTGAAATCCCTTGTTGAAATAATGATCGAATGAAGTTTCTGTAGATGCTCAGTTTGTCAATAGGTTATTGTCATGGTTAATGCTGTAGATAGAAATGTCTTGAATTCATTTAGCCTTTAAGCAACGCTATGCTCTCCTCTGTGTGTATGGTGTTGTTAAGCATGCCATTTACCTTGTTTTAGCTTTAGTGAGGACTTATGGTTGGTTAGTAAGAGTATTAGAGAATAAGTTGCAAGGTTGTACCAAAGAATTTTTGTTGCTGGCTTAACTGAATGCTCCATGGTAGTGGATGAATCGGATTTGTAGGATTTACTGCTAGTATACACTTATACCTCTATTACATCAATTAGTGAGTGGGTTAGAAATTTAAAGATTAGTTAGTAATAGCAAGTTAGCGGTTTTCCGAGTAGTTGGCTAATTAGCTAATCAGTGTTCCAATAGCATTTTGTAGGTCCGAATGAACTTATAACCGTGAAGGCTACATAGAGTAGTTAGCTTTTAAAATGTGGTAGTATGCTACTCAGCTAGCAGTTGTTCATCTCGCAAATAATGGGCCTAAATTAAGTGATAAGTGAGGAAATGACCCTTTGTCCAACTGGAAACTCATGACCATTGATGATTAAATAAAACATATCACTGAATCATTGAAATGTGTCAACTATAAGTAAGTTAAATGATGTTTCATGACTTGAACCACTAACGTGCTTCCAAATTAAAGTAGTTAATTCCTAAGCCTTTAACTTGAAAGGTAAGTTTTGGCAATAGACCTTATGCCTTAGTCTCTTTTTCAAAAAGTTTCTTAACCAATTCTTTTCAACTCCAAATCCATTAGTATATGTCTCTAAATTAATCCGAAATCATTATCTTTCTGTTGTTATAATTTCTTATTTGTTGGAGACTTTTTGGAGTTTTGGTGTTCATTTGCTGTTATTTTCACTTTGTCAGTTTCTACCGTTAGATGACGTTGATTGCGTGAGTGATCCTCTGCAGCAAGAAAGTTATCTCCAACAAGGCAAGCAGTTTGATCATATCCCGTTAATCCCATTACTTTCAAAATCTAATACTTTGTTTAACTTGTATGTATGCATGCTTTTGTGTCAAAGTAATTTATCGTTTAGAGGTAGCTATTCCTATTGCATGGTTGCCCTTAAATTGTTATCTCCTGCCACAAACCATAGGTTAATAATATCGCTGGTGAATTAGAGCCTGGTGATTTAATTATGCACTTCTATTGTCTTTGCGGTGTCATGCTTAGAATGCTTAGCTACCGGTAGAAATGGGCGGTTGTCGACATTATGTCGATGACCTTGATCACACAAAAATTAATATTCCATTATGTCCAGCATTTGTGCTTTGTTACTTTGTAAATAAACAAAAATAAAAACAAAAATTGTTATTGACTTGGGCACAATGGATGTTGGTGTGATATGTTGGGTGTGAATGGAATGGTGCCTAAGTCCCCAAGGACCGAGTTACTTATGTCACTAAGCCAAGCGCTTTTGCGTGCTAACCACACAAGGGGGATATGGGACCTCTCTTGGCTAAGTACTTTGGGAGGTGTTAATTGTGGGTCGCAGGTGGTTAAAACTTGACGATGATATAATAATCCTCACTTTATCTTTTATCTATATTTCTTATTAAAGGTAAATATGACATCATATGGTCCCTAAGTATACCCCTTAATGTTATAAGGGAAGAGCCTACTGGGTGGTCGTAAGTTCTTCTACGACCACCCCCATAGTCGTAAGTTATGCTACGACTACCCCATAGTCGTAAGTCTTGCTACGACTACCTCATGGTCGTAGGTTCTTCTACGACTAGGTCATCTCGACCACCTTATGATCAATTAAACCTCTGAGACAAGTGGGCCCAATTGATTAAGGAATTCAAACGATCATCATCTTGTTTGTTACTCTGCGAAGTAATAGCACGTAATGCTCCATTATCTCTGGTATATTGCTGCTAGGCGACGTGAAGGAGTTAATACGCCGGTGATTACTACTAACGTGCGCCCGTTACGGGATGTAATGAGGCGCCGCTTCACCTGGAGAAACTGCCGCTCCTTCACGTACTATATAAAGGCGGCAATCAGAGAAGGAAGGGTGGATCGAATCGGGCCATCAGGAAGATAGTTTAGCACTATCATCTGTAATAGTCTTAGCTTTTTCTCCTGATTGTTCAGAATACACTCAATACCATACACACACAGGAGTAGGGTTATTATTCTCTCTGGAGAAGGCCTGAACCTGTATAAAAATCCCCGTGTCAATCTCTCTGCGTGATTCCATTCTAGGAGACCCCCCGAATCAAACAATCTTTACGTAAGTTCGGTTCTAAAATACCGACAGTTGGCGCCGACCGTAGGGATCTTCCGGTAATCTCTTATCAACATACTCTCTGTTTTCCAAATCTCATGCACTCATGGCAGGAGAATGGAACGAGGAGAACTGGTTCGACTTGGCAGATTACGCAGACATCGACATGGATGCGGTTTCGATTCTGCCGAGTGATGACTCATCCGATGAATGCTGCCGCCTCCGTGATCTTCCCACGATCCAGAGGCAAGGTTACCGAGGAGTTGAGGAGGATCCTTATCCCCACAACAAGTACATCCGAGAGAGGATCTACCCTCTCAAAGGACAAGGGTCAATCTGACCAGGACCACACCCAGGTGGACTCACAACACAACGAGAGTTTTTCCTCGAAGTGTCCGAGTCCCCCTAAGGCAGTCCGACTTGGTGAGGCAAGCTCTGGAAGCCACAATTCTGGGACTTCACCAGCATCTGGTGATCCTCTCTCTTCGGATAACGCTAGAGAGAGCGGGATCAAGCATGCTTTTCCTACAAATTCGACCATCTCTCCGCAGATCACATCTGCCGACAGAGACGGTTATAACCCGGACTTCCCCTACCTGGAGGGGATTACTCCAAGTCGCCAGATGGTATCTCTCGATGACTCCTCAAGCGGGGAGGCCTCGAGTGCAAGTGAGAATCATCAACGGGAGGTCTTTGTCCTTCCCTCGGATCAAGGTCACTCTCCTAGAGACCGAGATGGAGACCCTTCCCGAAGATCACGCACTGCGCCCCCTCGTGACATTAGCAAGGACACCACCACTGGCGGACACGACCAACACCTTCATGAACGCGAAGGAAATCCTCGACATTCTCGCACTCCATTGAGGCAGTCTCAAGAGTCCGACATGGAAGCTCTTGAGGCTATCCGACCGGAAGAAAATTGAAGCCAGAAGAATTTGCCTAGACGCATCCAATATCAATCAGAGGAAGCTCGAGAACTCCCAGTACATCAATGACTTGCTCGAGAATCCAACTCAAGAGCTAGCCCGAAGCGCCGACTCGACCTCTTCGTTGAAGAGATCGCACAAAGGCTTCGAACACGATGGCAAAGTGGAAGCACCTCGCCGACATCATTCAGAAGTCATAGCAATACGACTTCTTGACTACGATCGATCGAACATATCACCACGGAGGAATCGACGCAGCGATGAAGTCGTATCGATCTCCTACTCGAAGAAATGTCTTTCGAACAACTGATGATCAGCAAACCCCTCGGAGAGGTGATCGCTCACCATTCCAACATGGGAATCTGCAGTAGCAGATGAACTACGAGGAGTATTCCCCTCGTAGGACTGAGATCTATCATAGGTCTGGTCAACCTATTACTGGGTATCGTCGAGTACGACCACCTGATGATATCAACCCTTCTTTCCTGCAAAGGAGACGTCAAGAAGTCATTACTGGATGTCGGGCATTCTCGCCTGATCTCCGAGCTGTTCGCTGGCCACCTCGTTTTCGACCAGTGAACATGGAGAAGTTTGATGGTTCCCAAAATCCCATCAATTCCTTTAAATCTACTAGCAATTTGTCAGAAGCGGCGGGGAGGAGGAGAGCATGTAATGGCAAATTACCTTCCAAGCGTGCTCGAAGGATGCGCTCGATCATGGTTCTTGAACCAACCACTCGAGTCGATTTACTCTTAGCAACACCTCTGCGACCTTCTCTTGGCAAATTTCCAAGGCACTTACAATCGCCGGGAAGGAGGACGACTTGCCGGATGAGACGAGCGACAACGAGACCTTGCGCCAATTCATCAAGCGCTTGATCAGTTCAGTAACTCAATTCGGAAGTTTCGATTCATTGTCATCGGGGCTTTCAAGCAAGGAGTCCGCAGTAGAAGGATAACAGAAGACATTGCTTTGAATCCTCCTACTTCTGTCGTTGAACTCTTTGAGATGGCTGATCGATATGCAACTGCCTCTGAGGCGGTCGAGTGGAACAACACAATAGATCGAGAAGACAATACCTCTCGAGAGCCAGGTGACATTAGTAAGAAGAAAGATAAGAAAGCAAAAAAGTCCAAGAACAAGGCGAAGGGTCAAAAACTCCAAGCCAGCGGTTCCAAGGAGGTTTTGGCTGTGAATGATAAAGAGCCACGCACCTCCAAGTCGCACTCTGACCGAGGCAAAGGTAAGCGCCCCGATCGGAAAAATGATAAGCCTAGGTGGTGTCCTTTCCATAAAAAGGAAGGGCATGACCTTCGTAACTACCGGGTCTTCCAACGAAAGCTTGAAGACTACTACAACGGCAAAGGACCACTTTCCACTCTCGAGCAGGTAGGGCAAACGAGTGGTCATAAGTCATCAGAAGACGAGGAGGAGATGCCGTTCCAGGATCCGCAACACACCGTCGAGCACATCTACGGGGGATCATCGGCATATGAATCAAAGCGACAGCTTAAGGCTGCGAACGTGAGGTAAACTCCATAGATTCTCCTCTCGTCAATAAATTACCAAAGTGGTCGGAAGTCACCATCTCTTTCGAGAAGGGTGACTGCCTGACTCCTTTGACTCGACCAGGTCGATATCCAATCGTGGTCGAACCCACCATCAACAATTGTCGGGTCAATCGAGTTTTGGTTGATGGTGGCAGCTCGTTAAACATTTTGTTTACGAGTGCCCTGGATGACATGCAAGTACCTAGGACCAAGGTAAGACCGGTACGATACTCTTTCCATGGAATCGTACCGGGATCTTCGGCCAAACCAATTGGCCAAGTTTTTCTTCCTTTAACATTTGGTTCACCAAGTAATTTCAGGACAGAGAAAATCTCCTTTGATGTGGTCGATTTCGTCTAACATATAACGCCATACTCGGACGACCAACTTTGGCAAAATTCCTAATGGCTACTCATTATGGATATCAATGTATTAAGATGCCAGGTCCCAAAGGAGTAATCACAATCCATTGTGACAAGAAGATGGAGCATACCTGCGACCGTCGATCCCTCGAGATGGTTGGACAAATACCAACTCGAGAAGAAAGTCAGCCTTCGACTAGCAAGTCGAAGCCTAAAGCTGCAACATAGCCGAACGACAAAGTCAAAGAGGTTCCTCACGGACGCAGGGAGCCCTCAAGATCGCTCGTGATCGGGAAACTTCCGACCCCAAATAGGAAGACGCCTCATCGCCTTCCTCCGAGCTAACGCAGATGTCTTCGTGGCAAGCATCCGACATGCCCGAAGTCCCTGTGGAGGTGATCGAGCACAAAGCTAGCTACGGCCCGACAAAGTACCGTAAAACAAAAATTACGAGATTTGCCCCGATCGACGAGATGCTATTAAATCGAATTGATAAGCTACTTAAAGCGGGCTTTATAAGAGGTCAACCACCCGAGTGGTTGGCTAATCTGTAATGGTTAGAAAGTCAAACGGCAAATGGCGTATGTCGAGACTTCTTGATCTTAATAAAGCTTGTCCAAAAGACGATTTTCCTTTACCTCGATCGATCGGTTGGTTGATTCTCTGCGGGTTGTGAAATGTTAAGTTTTTAGATGCATATTCGGATACCACCAAATCAATATGTGTCTAGACGATGAAGAAAATCGCATTTATTACACCATTTGGTATATTTTGCTATGTCAAAATGCCATTTGGTCTAAAAATGCGGCGCTTCTTTTCAACGCTTGATGCAAGCAACTTTTTCATCTCAATTAGGCCAAAATCTAGAAGCCTATGTTGATGATCTAGTTGTTAAAAGCATCAAGAGACTTAATCATATTACTGACCTGCAAGAAACATTCGACAATCTCAGAAAACATCGCTTAAAACTCAATCCTGAGAAGTGTGTGTTCGGAATCTCTTCAGGAAAATTGCTTGGATTCCTAGTATCTATACGAGGAATCGAAGCAAATCCCGAAAAGATCAAGGCCATTCTCCAAATGTGCCCTCCAACCACAAGGAAAGAAGTTCAGAAACTCACTGGGTGCATGGCGGCTTTAAGTCGTTTCATCGCACGACTGGGAGAAAAAGGACTACCTTTCTTTAAACTTCTAAGGAAACACGAAGGTTTTGAGTGGTCGAAAGAGGCAAACACTGCCTTTGAGGATGTCAAGAGGTACCTTACGAGTGCTCCTATTCTGGTCTCTCCGAAGCCAGAAGAAACGCTCTTAATTTACCTAGCTGCCACGCCACAGGCAGTAAGCGCAGTACTGGTCGTAGAACGTGAAAACGTACAACGACCAGTTTACTACGTGAGTGAAGTTTTACACGGGCCTAAGGAGCGTTACCCTCAGGTCCAAAAGCTTCTATATGCCCTCCTCATGTCTTCGAGGAAACTGCGGCATTATTTTCAGGCGCACAAACTAGCTGTGCCGTCTGAGTTTCCCTTAGGAGCGATCCTCCACAATAGGGAAACAGCGGGACGCATGGCAAAATGGTCAGTCGAACTTGGGGAGTTCGACATCCATTTCGTGTCCCAAACGGCCATTAAATCCCAGATCTTGGCAGACTTTGTCACCGAATGGACAAATCTGAACACATTCAGATCCCGATCTGATTCCCACGACCAGTGGACGATGTACTTTGACGGGTCGCTTACTTTAAGTGGCTCGGGGGCTGGGGTGGTCCTGGTATCTCCTACCGGAGAGACCTTAAAGTATGCCATACAATTAAACTTTCAGGCCACTAACAACGTGGCAGAATACGAAGGTTTGCTAGCTGGCATACGAGCAGCGAAAGCGCTCTCGATTCGCCGACTACTCGTGAGAGGAGACTCTCAACTAGTCGTGAATCAAGTCGGAAAAGAGTACCAGTGCTCTAACCCGACAATGTCTCGGTACTTATCGGAAGTGCGTAAGCTAGAAAAGTATTTTTTAGGTTTCGAGGCACAATTCATCCCTCGAAAGGATAATTTCCTCGCAGACCAGCTTGCTCGAATAGCTTCTTCCCGATCTGAAGTACCAAAAGGAGTCTTCTTGGAACAACTCCAGAAGCCATCTCTGGTCGACGAACCAGAGACACCTCCTATTGAGACAACCTCTCTAGAATACGAGGATACATGGATGGCACCCATCTATGAATATCTTCAGAAGGGTTCTGTACCCAAGGATGATCTCGTGGCAGATCGCTTATCCCGAAAAGCCAAAATGTATACTTTGGTTGAAGGAGTCCTCTATAAATGAGGTACTCAAGGGGTGCTCATGCGATGCATTCCGCAGAGCGAAGGATTAACACTCCTTCACGACATACATGGTGGCATCTGTGGAAATCATGCTTCCTACAGAACGCTGGTCGGTAAGGCCTTTCGACAAGGTTTTTACTGGCCAACAGCCCTTTACGATGCTAAAGAGTTGGTTAAAAAGTGTGTCCAGTGCCAGTTTCATAGCAGGCAGATACACCAACCAGCTCAGGCATTACAAACAATACCTCTATCTTGGCCTTTTGCAACCTGGGGTCTTGATATCCTAGGACCGTTCCCCAAAGCTCCAAGAGGTTTCGAGTTCCTTTTGTGGCTATTGATCGTTCAAAAATGGATTGAAGCGAACTCTGGATCGATAACAACGGAAGCGGCAAAATGGTTTATGATGAGATGCGTAATTACTCGATTTGGAGTACCGAGTCGAATAATTACATATAATGGTAAGCAATTTTCGAGCACAAAATTTCAGGAATTTTGCGACGAGTTGGGTACCAAGTTGTGTTATGCTTCTGTAGCTCATCCCCAAAGTAATGGGGCAGTCGAACGTACAAACGGCCAAATAATGAGAGGAATTAAGACTCGAGTCTTCGACCAGCTCATCAAACGCTCGGGGGCTTGGGTACAAGAGCTACCCTCAGATATGGGTTGTTAAATGACGACTACGGATCAGACTCACAGTGAAACACCATTCTTTCTAGTTTTTGAGCTGAAGTCATGCTTCCTCCGGAACTAAAGATACTGGTCAACACAGTCGAAACTTTCACAGCTCCAACCAAGAACAACTTCGAGCAGATGATATTAATCTACTTGAAGAAAGGAGAAACCAGCCCTAATTCATTCAAGCGGTCTACCAACAAGCCTGCGAAGATACTACAATCGTAAGGTCCAACCTCATGACCTCATTGAGGTGACTTGGTATTGAGGCTCGCCAATCCAAGTCTAATCGAACAAACTTTCTCCCAAGTGGAAAGGTCCTTACACGTTGGTCGAAGTTACTCGTCCGTGGTCGGACGATTGGCAATGGAAGACGGCCGAGTTCTCTCAATTCTTGGAACATCGACCCGCCACGCAAGTTTTATGTGTAACCAATCATTCGCACAATAAAGACTCGTGTTTTCTATCTCTATTGTCTTACTTTTGAGTAGTGCTTTCATAATCTTTCGACTATATTCCAAACACCCGTCTCCTTAACATCGGGTCGAAAGGCGAGTAACATCACCTAGTCGAAGCCTCTCTCTCTCGCATGTGGTCCCGCCCACTAAAAGGAGCTTCTAGTATTGACTCGTTACTCACTTTTGCTTTGCCAACACAAAGAGCTCGGGTTCTATTTAGTCAAAATATTTTTGAAAGCCTACTCCTTTCACCTTAGATTATTTCTTGATTCTTTTGAAAAATATTCTAAGTAGAGTGCACTTTTTAGATTTATTCAGCTTGCCTTTGGTGTATTCGATTCGTCTCAACTAAGTTGGAGGAAGAAACACATCTAGTCGAAGTCTCTCCTCTCGCACGTGGTCCCGCCCACTAGAAGGAACTTCCTAGCATCGTGCGATTTCCTACTCTTGATACCAGGACAGACTTATCGAGTCCTCCAAAGAAGGGCTAACGAATTTTTGAAGTCCTCTGGATGTTTGTTTAACTCAAGTTGCTGTTCTCGATTTAATTAATCTAGTCGGAGATGGTGACATCACCTAGTCGAAGACTTTCCTCTCTGCACGTGGTCCTACCCACTAGAAGGAACTTCCTAGTGTCGATTCGTTACTACTTTTTTAACCAGTGCATGACAATCATGACCAAAAACTACAAGTTAACCAAACCTCTCTGTTTTCATAAACCCTTTTTAACACTATTTACTTAGTTTGTCTAAACAAACTAAGCAAATAGTCGGGGGCTAGGATAAAGTTATTAATTAGACTTCATTTCTTAGTCTTTCATTCGTTAATTATCTTTTGAGTTACTAACTACTCGACAAGATGATTTGCAGGAAAAAAGATGGATTATATAATACATCGACAAAAGCTGGTTTTTTCCACAGGTTTGTTACAAACTACTCTGAAGAAGGAGAGCCCAGTCGCATCTCCTCCGAAACCTTCCGGCCAACTAATTGCATTTCTTCAATCAGACGACTTGCTTCTGCTTCAGTGCAGTCGAAGTCGGCTTCGATTGGTTGAACATTAAGGCTGGGGTCACGAGCTTTAAGTTTTGCCAATGCATAACTTACTGCAACTTCGACCGCCTCCTTTATCGATTCAGCTTGGTTGGTCTTCAGGGTGGTCATCAGTTCTTGCAAAGTCCCGACTTGTTCCCCAATTGTACTTACGTGAGCAGCCATCGTATCATCTTGAGGAGCTTTTCCCTCAGTATGTAGCTCACCAAGTACATTGTTCAGGAGCGTGACACTGCTTTGAAGATTAATCTTCATTGTCTCCATCTCCTGTTGGGTACGAGTCGAAGCCTCGCGGAGTTGTTTGTTTTCGACCGCTTGCTCTGAAAAGAATAAGACCGGTCAAGCAAAAATAAACTTCTAGAGGAAAAGAAAACAAAAATATTCACAGGTAAAAGATTTCCTTACCTACTAGTCGAGAATCCAATTTCTTGATTTCTTCCTCATGGGAGGCAACGGTCTCAGCATGCTTCTTCTCCCATGATCTAATCTCCTCCGCATTTTCTTTGGCAATGCGGACAGTCTCGGTATAAATCATGGTTTTATCCCTGAGCTCATTTTCGAGACTTTCCAGTTCACGGTCCATTTCTAGAAAAGAAATAAGAGTGAAAAAAGGGAAAGAACTCGTAAAGGACTGCACGTAAAGAATTACTTACCTGATCATCGGGATTTTAACCTCGTAATTTCTTCATCTTTCTCTCTGGAGATACGAGAAATCTCACGAATGACCAAAGTTTTATCTTGGACTTCATTCTGGAGCTTTCTCATATCATCTTCTTTTCCTAAAATCAGGTAAAGAAGTAACAGTCAGGTAAAGATCAAGAACATAAGCAGTATTAAGTTCAGCACTTACTGTCTATCCTTTCCTGCACCTTTTCGGTTGCAGAGTTAGCTTCTTTCAACTTCCTCATGAGAAATTCTACTTTTTCCCATAGCTGTCTCGACTCCTCTTTTTGATAGTCGAGCGAGTCAGCTAGGGTCTTTTCGTCGCTTTTTAACCTGTAAAGGTTAAAAGTGGACATGAACATTATTAAAATGGCTATAAGCTCTCCTACAACCATTGATCTAGTCGTAAGTTCTTCTACGACTATGGATCTAGTCGTAAGTTCTCCTAGACTAAGCATCTGGTCGTAAGCCTTCTACGACTAGTACCTAGTCGTGAGTTTTTCCACGACAAACCCTATAAGCACTATATAAGTAGTCAAGTTGAAAACGACTATGAAAAATAGTGACTTACCACCTCTCTGCCTGTTTGCAGAGTTCCTCTTTTTCCTGTCGCAGCTCTAGAAGTTGTCGGTGATATTCACCAACAACGGCAATTTGCTCTAGAGCTTTTTGCAAAAGGAAAGACAGTAAGAAACAAGGGAAGATCACATATATAAGTATTCTTAAATACTTACACTCATGGTTGATCGAGCAAATATCGAGTAAACCAGCTCTGGATGCTTCAGCTTGTCTACTCTATCGACCTGATCCCACCAAACCTTCTCAAGACGCTCATTGTCAAAAGTGTCCCCTCTATTGGGAATGTCTTTGGGATGAGGGACTCGATGGCGAGATCTAAAGCGAAGACCCTACTATGGAAGCGGGGCCAAAGAAATCGTAAGTTGAAGTATTCCTCATCTTGATTTCAAATTACAAAGATCTCCTTGGGTACCAGGAAGGAGGTCTGCAACAATTTCCTTCCCCGCACGGTGGTCAGGTATATCTCCACCTTGGGCAGAGGCTTCTGCGACTGCCTCTGCTGGTCCCACGACCACCTCAGTGGTCATGGCAGCTATTTCTGTGGTTGTAGCCGCTACCTGAGTGGTTATAGCCTCCACCTCAGCAGTTGTGGCCGCTACCTCAGCGGCCATGGCTACGACTTCAGCGGTTGTGACAACCGCCTCGGGAGCCACGACTTCTTCCACCACCCGGGCCGAGGATGATCCTTCGACCACTTCCGCTGTCAGCTCTCCAACCGCTGGAGAGGCGGAAATGGGCTTCTCGATAGAAGCCACCTCGGGGACTGAAGAAGTCGAGCTAAAACAAACAAAGGATAGCAAGTCAAATTGTGGAAAGCAAAAGGTAATGTTGTTCTTACACTTTAGCTTGTTTCACATACCTCTGCATCCTGGACTTGATCAGAAACTTTGAAGCCATCTTCCCGATGGAAGGGTTCCTCGACTTCTTTACTACAACCACGTCTGGTCGTAGCTCAAGTTGAGGAATAGTCTCGGCCACGACCACGTCTGGTCGTAGATCTTGAGCAGGGACCATCTCTCTGGTCTCCTGACTTTCCGGAGGGCCGAAATCGGTCTCGACCACTCTAAGAGCAACCCTACCCTCAACGGTAGGCTCGGCTGGATCAGCGTTGTCCTTCACAAAAGACATAAATTCCTTCCCGTTCTCCTTTTCTAGTTGCTTGACAAAGCTAGAAGTGGCAGAAACTGTGAAAGCTTTCTTGTCATAATAAAAAGGTACCTTGGCCTTGTGGACTTTACGCCTGGGAGGTTCTTCGACCTCCTCGGTCTCCTCAGCTGCAGCCGCTTCAGTTTCGACTTCTGCTGTGGACATGCTCTTGCCCTTACGGGCCTTGCACACAAGAGGTTCTTCATCCTCCTCAACTTCAGCTGTTTCGACCTCGGCTATTGTTGCGAGTGTGCGTGCCGTAGACCTTGCCGAGGACCTGGTCGAAACAAAGGAATTTGAGCTCGGTCCTCCCTTGTCGGCGACTCTTGTAAGTCGACGCTTTTTCGTCGGAGGAGATGAGCCCTTGTCCACTGTCGCCCCTGCGCCAATGGTCACCAGTTCGACCTCTTCGTCGTCCCGGCGGTTTTCCATGCCTACTTTAGAAGAAAAAGCGAAAAAAGAAGAATCAATGACGGTCGTAAGTTTTTCTCGACCGGTATCGATCGTAAGCTCTTCTACGACATATCCCTGATCGTAAGATTTTCTACGATCACTACCTAGTCGTAAGTTCTTTCAACGACTATGAAGTCCTAAGGATAAAATCAACTTTTGATTACCTTTAGGCGCTCAACCTTTTCCTCTGCAGACAAAACCGCAAGGATTTGAGGAACCGCCATTCCGGGTGGCGGGGGCTTCTCACAAACGAGTTTGACTCGAACGTCAATCTCAGCCTGTGAAAGATCTGTATAAAACAGATAAAGATACTCGTTAGACAATTCTGAAGAAGACCAAACTGAGAGTTAAGTCAAAAAACTACTTACCCTCCTCATAGTCCCTAGTCGGGTCTTTTGGCCCCGTGTACCTCCACATAGGAGGTACTCGTTTCTTCAAGGGGCTGATTCGACGTGTGATGAAATCCTTCACCACATGCCATCCGGTTAACCCCTCTGCTTTCAAATCCTTGATGGCTTGAATATAGGGGGCAATCCGACTGATATCCTGGGGAATCGAATCCCAGGAAGCTTTCTTTTCGGCAGCCTTCCCCTCGAAGGTAAGGCTGTCTTCGGAGGTGACTTTCTAGTAAAACCACCTTTTCCTCCACGACGGCCATGAAGACTGGTGAACATCTGAATGTACTCCTCGACTTCCGTCATGGAGCTTCAGATCCATGACTTCCGGCTATTCGACTTGTCGAGCCATTAGTAGAAATCTTGAAGAGCTCAAGGTCATTGGAATTCCTGTGCACGCCTCACAGAGATACACAAATCGCCAAGATTGTGATGGAATTGGGACCAAGGTTCACCAATTCCACTCCAAAATACTCAAGTATAAGTGTGAGAAAGGGTGAGCCAAAGAATCGAAGACCACACTCACAAGATGCGCTGGAAGACGGGATTTGTTCATCCTCCCCCGACGGCCATTGCTGCTTGTACTCCGGGAACCACTCCACGAGAACTCTCTCTGAAATTTTCCCAGTGTTGATAAGGGCTTGCATCTTCGCCGTATCCATCTCCGACTCGGCCCACTCGGAGATCCTCCCGGCCATTTCTCTCAGAAGGGGGAGATTCTTGATTGAGTTGGTGGCGGAGAAGACAAGAACTTGATGAACAGTGGGATGATTTGGGGAAAAGTGTGAACTCTAAGTCTTACCCCCGGTAAGTATTTATAACCGCGTGCCTTGGGCCGGAGGCGTGGTATTCCAAAGGTTGCCACCGTCTCGGGAACCGCTCCAACGGACAGGCTAACGGGTGTCGTTTGAAATTCCCCAACGTGTCCGTTCGAGAAAATCAGGTTTGCTTTTACACCTCAAGCGAAATTACTTCCTTGGTTAGATTCTTTTTAACCAAAGGAAATGTTAATCGGAAAGGTTTTTCTTCCAATCACCATGCTACGACCATCTTGTGATCGTAGAAATGTTCTACGACTATTTGATAGCCGTAAGCAATTTCCTTGACCAAGCATATTTCTGGTCAAAGTAGTACACTAATGACGAAGAGTTTTTCCTTCGACTATCTTTCTACAACCCTCTCGTGGTCGTAAGACCATCAATAACCCCTTTACCAAGTAAGTTGCTTTCACTTGAAGCTGGGGGGCTAGATGACGAGGATATAATAATCCTTACTTTATCTTTTATCTATATTTCTTATTAAAGGTAAATATGACATCATATGGTCCCTGAGTATACCCCTTAATGTTATAAGGGAAGAGCCTACTGGGTGGTCATAAGTTCTTCTACGACCACCCCCATAGTCGTAAGTTATGCTACGACTACCCCATAGTCGTAAGTCTTGCTACGACTACCTCATGGTCGTAGGTTCTTCTACGACTAGGTCAGCTACGACCACCTTATGATCAATTAAACCTACAAACAAGTGGGCCCAATTGATTAAGTAATTCAAACAGTCATCATACGCTGTTACTCTGTGAAGTAATAGCACGTAATGCTCCATTATCTCTGGTATATTGCTGTTAGGCGACGTGAAGGAGTTAATACACCGGTGATTACTACTAACGTGCGCCCATTACGGGATGTAATGAGGCGCCGCTTCACCTGGAGAAACTGCCGCTCCTTCACGTACTATATAAAGGCGGCAATCAGAGAAGGAAGGGCGGATCGAATCGGGCCATCAGGAAGACAGTTTAGCACTATCATCTGTAATAGTCTTAGCTTTTTCTCTTGATTGTTCAGAATACACTCAATACCATACACACACAGGAGTAGGGTTATTATTCTCTCCGGAGAAGGCCTGAACCTGTATAAAAATCCCCGTGTCAATCTCTCTGCGTGATTCCATTCTAGGAGACCCCCCGAATCAAACAATCTTTACGTAAGTTCGGTTCTAAAACACCGACAAAACTGTTTTTATAAGGGGAAGAGCACCGCAGTTGCTTAGGCTGGGCCGGTGTCTCCTATCCTTCGGGTTGTCGCGACTCATAATTAGCATCATTCATTGGAAATGCCTCGTAGGACTTAGCCGTGTTCAAGCATACCAAAGGAAGTGTGCTTAATCTAGTGGCGAAAAGGCGGTCTGGCGTGTGGGTACATTGGTACACCCCTACAGGGTTAAAACTATTCGAATAGCCTCGTCCTAGGTTATGGACATGCTTGGTAAGGTCGTGTAAGAACTAGACTACCACATTTAATTAAAACTTGATGGGTTGGTTTGAATGGATGTTCATACTATTGTTGTGGTGACTATTGGGTTAGTCACTTCCAGGCTGTCTTTACTGTTGTTATTATTATTGTATCGTTGTTATTTCAACAATTAAAAATTGTTTGTCAAATCGCTTTCAAGCTATTACATTATTGCAAATGAAAACTTGTTTTATGCTAAAATGAGTCCAAAGCTTCATCCACTTAAATAAAGCTTGCATGTAGCATATGTATAGGTCTGTTACCCTTACACGTCAATCTTGCGAGTACATTTTTGTACTCATTTGCTTTGCTTAAATTTAATTGTTGCAGAGGAAGAGGTTGATCCCTAAGGGATTACCTTTTGTGAGTGATCTTCGCTTTGACGACTAGCTGGTGGCTCGGTCAGTTTTCCTTGTGGGGTAATGGCAAACCGGTTGGCTTTTGTTTATCGCCATCTTATGGCATATTTTGCTTCCGCTATTATTTAAGTTTTAGCTTGTGTGGCCGGTTGGCCTTGTTGTAATAAAATCTCTATTATGTATGTCGTTTGTTTAATCTAGTTCGTGCTTGGTTCTATGTTTGTGTGGAATTGATGCATGATTTTGTAAAAGGGTGTATGTACAGCACTTCTGGGATGTACATATTTTCCCGAGGCACGAGATATTTTGTTTGTGATGCTAGGGTTAATGATAACTAAGCATTACAAACTAAATACCCCGGGGTCTCATAGGAGGCAGCGCGGTTGGCTACATGAGCGGGCGGTGATTTGGCGACAGCGGGGGCTCTGCCATGGTAGCGCCAAGAAGCCCCCCCCTGGTGCACGAACCAAGGCTGAGCAAAACACCCTGGAGCAAAATGGAGAGAGGGAGAGGCCTTGGGGTGAGAATTGGGGAAGGAGGGCGGCGGCTGTAAAGTTAGCTGGGGTTTTTGGGGATTGGGTCTAGGGTTTCACCACAATCTGCCCCTCTTAAATGCTAGACAGCCCCCACATGGGCCACCAGGCCATGGGCTGAAGGCCCAAGTTTCTCTCCAAACCCAAAAATTCTAATATAAAACTAGGTAATTATATTAATTTTGTCTCTAAATCATTTAATTCTCTATTGTTTGAATGGGATATTACAAGATTCACCTAATTTTGCCATGCTAAATTGTTGTTATATGTATAACAAAATGGATGAGGGTGGTTGTATTTACTTCCAAAACCTTGTCTTATAAATATTCCATTGCTGAAGTTTAAAGATATTTCATTCCAATTTCTGAACAAAGGTAGGACTATGAATGCTTCCATGATTAGATGATCATCGGTTGTTAGTATTAATGGTTAGAGTGCTATTAGTGTGTGCTATACTGGCGTTGAGTGTTAGTAAGGGTAAATGAGCGAAATCTAATAAGTGATTTAATCTGGTGTGTTTTATGAGTTTGTCTTGTACTAGAGTGAGCTTGTTAAAAAGATGTTTGTTTCAGCTTTGTGGCTTTCGCACTAGGTTTATTTTCTAGAATAAGTTGTTATTACAATTCCTTTTGATGCTGGAGAGTTTATGACATGATTTGTCATGTTTCGTTTAGATGGTTTATTGATGTGATAGTAAGGCAAATTGATTGTTACCAGGAATGTATGTTATTGATCTTAATAAAATGTTCAGTAATGTGAGGGTAAAGTTGATTCTTTTATAGAGAAAGAAATTTGATCGCATTTCGTGATATTTCTTAAATGATCATATTTCAAGTTTTGCGTTCATGATCTTTTGGGGATTCAAGCTTTATGTGGTAAACAAAGTTGTCAAGTAAAGCGGCATGTTGCAAAGTTATAATGGTTCTTCAGTGATGCAAGTGCTTTAATCTTGAATGCTTGTTTGTTCTTATCTGTTAAGGTATGATATTCTTTTCTTGTGAGGCCTATGCTTTCAACTGTGGACTCCACTTATGTTCTATGAGTTCATTGCTTAATTGGTTTTCTCCTTGGTCATGTGTTCATTGTGAGTGGTAAACGATTTTCTAGTTGGTGAAAATCGTTTCCATTTGCCTCTTCTTTTGAGAAAGAATCAACCCATTCTTTTTACATGGGTCTTTCGAAGTGTTTTCTAATTGTTGTTATGAGATTGATGTTAATACTTGTAGTAATTTGATCGCCTATGGTGATATCGCTTAAATGAGAATACTTCAAGTTTAGTTTTCGCGATCTTTTGGAGCTCATGAATTTTCTGCTAGCTAAAATTATTTTAAATAAATTGGTGTATGGGAATGTCCTATTGCTTCTTAAGAATTTCGTGTGATTTAGTGTTAAAGGCTCTTTGGTTTGAGTTCGCAAAGTGAGATTGCAATCAAAGAAAAAAAAAATTGTTGATTTCTTCAAGAGGAAATTAATCCGTTTGCTTTCCGTGAAATCCCGTAAATGAAAATGTTTCGAGTTTGGTGGTTGAGATCATTTGGATCTCATGTTTCATGTGTAGTTGAACTGTTCCGAGCAAATATGACGTGTTGAAGAATTTTATTGGTTCTTAATTAGTTCTTGTGGTTTGGACTAAAGACCGTATCTTGTTCGTTGTGGCAAAGTATTGTTAGTCAAAGGATTAATTTCAGTGTTGAAGGAAAGAGTGCAGTAAGAGTATTTGAGAATTTGAGTCAAGTTTTGTAACTTGTGGTTTTTTTAATCATGCTTAAACTTTCTACTCTTTCCGCTCAAGAGATGTCGAGTTTCAATCGCAATATCATTTTCTTATTGGCTGTTATTTGCTATTCCCTTTTGAGGGATGTGTGTCCTCAACTGTGAACTCAACTTTCATTTTCCCAAGATCACCGTTATCAGAATATTTCTTTTGGTTTCGTGCTCACTGTGAGGAGCAACGTTTTCCTGTGTGATGAAACTTGTCCTTATTCGTCTCTTTCTTTTTAGAAAGAATCAACAGTTTGTCTTGCAAAGTTTTACAAAGCGTAAATTGGCAACTGTTTGGTGGTGGTTAAGAATTTGTAGTGGTGAGATTTTGCTACCAAGTTATTGGAGGAATAGTAAGAGATGAATTGGTTTTGACCTATTCCTCTTGGAGGAAATTTGATTCCAATGGAATGTATGGCGTTGAAGAAAAACTAAATAGTGGTACGACTAAGTAGAACCTATGGTATAGTGAAATTCCAGAACTTTAGTTCATGTTGAAATGGTGGGGATTATCGAAGGTATGAAAACCTTGATCAATTTTATAGAGTAATGCAATTGGAAAGTATTGCGAGATTGTGTAGGTGATTTCTGATGATGTCAATGAGTGAGTATGTTAGAATTGTGGGCATGTTCAAGATTTAATTTGATGATTTCTCTATCTGGTATAAGAGAAGTTCGTTGTAGAGGTCTTGGAGGTTAAATTTTTGGGCTTTGCATTTTTATGCAAGACCTTTGGTCGCCCAATGATTTTGTGTAGAGAAATTAGATAATGATGTTTCCTGAGCAGTGGAATGATCATTGATAGAACCCTTCTGATGTAGTACATGAGCATGTGTACTGAGGATTTTGAGTTGTTGTTCTTGAAAGTTGGAGGTGATGTGATTGCGTGGGATCCATTTTGTGGTGTTTTGGGTGCCGTCTATCAAATTAATTTCGTTAGTAGAAGAAATTGTCTAGAGTGTTCGGTGGGACCAATATAACTTCTCCACAAAGGTGTGGACGATGTATTTCGGTTGGAGCATAACTTGAGGATGTTAACTTAAGAGGTTTGATTTCGTGTGGTATGCGATGAATTCGAATTCCAAGGTTTGAGAGAAATTTTATTCCTAAAAGAGAAAACTGAGGAAAAAGGATGTTTTCTTGGGTAGCGAAGCGTTTTCTTTATTCTCGCTTGAGCTTTGTGTTGTTGACTGATCTCTTCTGCAATTTGGAGTTGGCGTTGTGTTGGCATGTTTGATTCTTTCCAATTCAGACAAACCAAAAGAAGTTTTTGGTTTGGGCATTCGAGTGATTTCTCCTTTGGCTTTCGTGGTGTTCATTAGTAAACTGCCTATTTAGAAAGTGGAATTATTTTCGTGATGAATTGCCAACTTTGGGATTTGTCCCTTTTGGTGGAGAGTTAGCATTGCGTAGTTGCGATGAGAACTCTCTATTTCCAGTTGAATTCTCTTTGTGAATCAGTGGTATAAGAACTAGTTCTGTTGTGCATTCTTATTTAAAGGAGGTGTCCCTTGTTAGATGAAGAGTTCGATTTTGAGCATGTTGTGTGCTTTCATACCAAAGGGGAGATTTGGTCTAGGTATATTCGTTCGTTTCTGATAGTTGTAGAAATTAGGAAGTTGGCGTATCGCTTTCACCGTCTCTAGTCCATACGCGAAGAACGCAACATCTGGTGTGTTCTGGTGCTGAGTGAGTAACTAAGCCATTCAAAGTTTGAGATTTCGTTAAAGATGTTGACCATCGAGTAAGATCTTACCTTCGATCCTCTTCAGAGTACACGATTTCGTTAAAGATGTTGACCATCGAGTAAGATCTTACCTTCCATCCTCTTCTGATGAGTATACCTAGAAAGTTCGGGTTGAGTGTTAGGACAGACGTCGTTTTACGTCTTTGTGTTGGGAGTTGGAGTTTCGTATGCGCGAGCGTTATCTGGGTTTGTTCACTTCAGGTACGTGGTTACCGTTGATAGTTCTCAGTTGTGGTTGTTCATTCGCGTAGTGCTGTGTGAGGATTCGGGGTCGAATCCTGTTTAAGGGGGGTAGAATGTAATACCGCAAATTTCAATTAGAGAGAATAATCTTTCGGGAGAGGGAAATTAATTTATTTTTAGGATTTTAGAGGAATTTAGGAACTTGGGCCTTCAGCCCAAGCCTAGGGAAGCATATGGCCGCCCATTTAATGGGCCATTAGGGGGGGAGAGATGCCCCTAAGGCTCAGCCCAAGCCACCCCCACCTCCTCTCTTGTAGGACCGGAAACAGGCGACTAGAGGGGGGTGAATAGGAGCACCAAACCTTTTTCAGAAAGGATGGATTCAACTTGCAAATCACTCCAATAGCTATGAGAGCTATGAAGATGAATGCTTAAGTATAGAGGAAGACTTGTATTGAATCCACTCCTAACCCCCAAAGGTACAACAGCAAAAACCGATAAAGTCTGCTGAAGTTTCAGGAATCGGTACTACCACAGTGAAACCAGCGATACTACCTATAATCGGTACTACCGTAGTGTACCTAGCGGTACTACTGCACCGCGGTACTACCTCAGGCAAATGAAAGGTACTACCGATTGTCTTAGAGATGAACCCGGCAGTAGAAAAACCAAATCTAAAATTGGCACAACTTTTGATCTATAAGGGCAAACTCCGTGAAACTTGAAACACAACTTCTCTGAGATATTAGGAACCTATTCCAATCAAAGATCGCAGAGATCCATGCCAAGTTTCCTACCTTTTTCAGTTTGAGAGAAGTCTGTTTCTGGAACAGTGAAAACAGCCCGAAATCCAAAATGAAAATTGGTCTAACTTTTGATCTACAAGATGAAACTTGACCAAACTTGAGACACACCTTCCTAAGGATATCAGGAACCTATTGCAAGCAATGATCATCCAGATCTATGCCAAAGCCCTGACCTTTTTCCATTTGAACGAAGGTGGTTTCAAAACCGGGCAAGAACGAAAACTTGATCCAAACACTTGCTCGTAGGTGATTGATGATCAAGATGATCCTAATGTATTCCCACATGTCACAGCATGCCAAAACACAACAAGAGCACAAGAGAAACTTGCAGATCAAAGAAAACCCAAAAACAAGAAATAGACAGAGAACACAAAGGACTGATCTTGACCAAACTAATTGAATTGATTGAGATAGATGGATGATTGTTGATTACAGCCACTCCTACCAAGGAGGACAAAGCTCAACTCGTGAGCACTCATTCTCAATCCAAACCCTAGAACCTAGCTCTCCCCTCTATTCTCCTCAAAACCCTAAATCCAAAATAGGGCAGCACAATGGGGTTGGCTCTGGCAGCTCCTCTCCAAATGACAAAGAAGAACCACAAAGAAGCGACCACACCCTCTATTTATATGGAGACTAGCATCTAGGGAATATTCCATTAGGGCACCCATTAAACCCTAACACACAATGGGTTAATACACGCACGCATCTCAAAGCACCGTCTTCATCATCAACTTCGATTGGCCTAAACCGCTTCACCATGCGCCGACCCGCGCCGTGGTTTAGCCAAAGGCCACCAAGGCGGTATTTGGTGAAATTACCAAAATACCCCTTCTCGATCCTTCTCCAAAAGACCGAGTCCATAGATCGTGAAGCAATCCCATGCTTCGCCACGTGTAGGTTGATCAACGGCTCCATGTCGCCAAGTCTCTCTCGTCCGCATCCCACCGCACCATCGAGCACTTGCAACGACTCATCGCACCGCTTGATCAACCAACAGACCGAATCGCCTGTTCGGTCACCCTTGTCCATTCTGCGCCCTGCTTGAGTCCTTTGACCTCACCCGGTATCCTCGACCGTTCTGGACCTCAGCTCTCCAAGCTTAGTCCCGATCCACCTCGCCGCTGACCGTCATAGACCTACAAGCCACCTGCACAGCAATAGACCAAGAAACCATTTTCGGAAACAAGTTTTTCACAACTTGACCCACGTTAGCCAAAACATGCATCATGCAACACATATGCATTGATGAACATGAACTTGACCTAACCCAAAATCAATTCTCCAATTGAAACACAATTCAGCACAAAACAATTCAAAAAGCGGTACTACCGCCACACAATCCCCGGTATTACCTCCATGCGGTCATACCGCTCAAAGCACTACGGTCATACCGCCACTCGGAGAATCCCAAAATCTCCAAAAACAATTCCTCTGGAAAATCCATGCCGCTTACAAGCGGTCTTACCGAAATGCGGTACTATCGTCGTTTACCACACGGTACTACCGCTCACCAAGAAAACCAAACTCAAAAGACACCTTCTCTGGAAAAACCGTCAGATCAGGGGCACTATTCAAAGTCTAAACATTCCCCTTGATGAGAGCCGTCCGATTTCAATCCGACGTCCCAAAAAGTCCAAGCCGTTCGGACGGTCCGAACGTTCACGATGATCTATGCCGTCCGATCTCGATCGGATGCCACAAGGAATCCAACGTGCAACGCGCAAAATGACTTACAGTCATACTGCTCACACAAACGGTCGAACCGCACTCTGGTAGTACCACAACTTCAAAGCCAGTACTACCGCTTCCCGAGAAAATCCAAGATTCCAAACAAGACTTCGGGAAATTTCAAACCGCCAAGCGGTATTACTGCGGACACAACGCCAGTACTACCGCAACACCTGACACTTGCTGAAAACTCCAAATTTCAACAAACTTTCAAAGCAATTGCCAATTGTCTCATCACCTAAGATCATGAGCATGTCCACATGACATCCACATCTCTAAACCCTAGCCAAAATTCTCTCCTCCCCCTTTCCTCCCCCTCCAAGCCGCCACCTCCACTTCCTCCTCTCCAAGCCGCCACCCCCTCTGGCCATGGTGCCACCCCCTACTGCCCTTGGTGCCAGCCATCTTGCCCCTTGGAACCGCCCTTCTCTACTGCTGGTCTTCGCGAAGGAAGGAGAAGGGAGATTGCGGGCTAGTTGGCCGAAAGAAAGGAAGATCGAGGGAGCAGAAGAAGGTTCCTCTTCGTGGGTTTCGTTCATTGTCTTCCTGGGGTTTTACAAGGGTAACGGATGCCATTCTTCACTGTTTGATTAGTAGTATATGCGAATTCGAATAGGATTGTTGGATCGATTTGCTACTGCTGTTAGTTCGGTTCTATCTACATTGTTGCGTGGCCGATTTCAGATTCTTAGAGGCCGAATTGGATATTTCCATCTGCTATAGATATATAGGAATTGTTCTTAGCTTTCCGTATCCACCAAGAACACTTAATTCTGACTTACGGTTCAAAAGATATGGTATAATCTTTCCTGCTGTCCTGAATTCCTGACGTGAATGAACTATCAAGTTGTCTTTTAAAATATGATTAAGATAATTGCAGATTCAGGGTTTCCACCCAACTAGGTTATTGTAGAATTGTTCTTAGCATTTCCAGAATGATAAATAACACTCAATTTGGAGTTGTAGAACACATGATATGATTATTTCTCTACTGCTATGTAGTTCTGTCAGACAGATTCGATGTTCGACTTTCAGAGGATTATTGAAATAAGTTTTTTGCCGAATTGGGAGATCCCGCCAACTACAATTTCATGTAGGATATTGTTATATTTCCATAGGATCTGAGAGCACTCCATTTAGAGTCTCAGATCATTAGTTATGATTTATTTTGTACTTCCTGTCCAGATTGTAGTCCTGCTAGACTGTCGGTTTATTTGAGTAGATCGACTTTGTGATCCTTCGGTTAGGATGGTGTGATTAGACGTTTTGAGTGACGTCCTATTCACGTGGTTCCTTATTCAAGTTTATAATTTGTGTAGGAGGGGGAATTTCGAGTGTAGCAGCTTCCGTCTTGCCTCACAACGCTTTGCAGAGCGGAAGGCAAGTACATAGATGTTTTTCTTGCTGACTCTTCTGTTAACTCATGGGTATTTGATACCGGATCGGTTGCTCATATCTGCAATTCGATGCAAAGTCTAACAAGGAGTAGGAGAATTACAAAGGGCGAAATGGATCTTTGCGTCGGGAATAAAGCAAGAGTTGCTGCATTAGCCGTCGGGACTTTGCCATTACTTTTGCCTTCAGGATTTACTATGGAATTGAATAATTGTTATTACGTTCCAGCCACTAGTAGAAATATTATCTCTGCCTCATGTTTGATGGCAGAGGGTTATAAATTCATTATAGAGAACAATGGTTGTTCTATATTTTTGAATGAAGTATTTGTAAGACCAAGAGGTCTTTGGTCATGATATTTGATGATGAACACATTGACAATAAGCTAGACTTAGTCTCAGTACTTAAAGATGAATACATTGTCTCGAACTTGTTTGTGCTCTTCAACCGACTTGCATTTGAGTTACATCGGTTTACATTGAAAATCGTTCTTGTCGATTATCGAGTAATCTTGGCTTTGTACATGCGGAACTACCGAAGTGCGGTATGACCGCGGGTGTGCAGCGGTAGTACCGCAAGTCTTTGTTTCTTAACGGTGTTTTGCTCGGTTCGTTAGATCTTGATCTGACGGCTGTTATTGAGATGAACGTTCGGACCGTCTGAACTCCTCAAGGAATGTGAGCCTTTGATCTGAAATCTGACGGTTGTTATTGATGTAAAGTTCGGACTTGCTACAGTATGCTTAAGATCTGACGGCTGTGAAGCACGGTCCGATCGGCCAACTCATCTGGGCCGTTCGTGCTTCTTTGAGGTTCATGTGAAGTTTTGCCAAACATTCATACCGCTGTTGAACGTGGTAGTACCGTGTTGTCCGGTAGTACCGGTGTGTTAATGGCGGTAGTACCGCACTTGGTTTTTTCAGAAAGAGAGCTTCTGACAGGTACTGTTAAGTCAAAATCGGTAGTACCGTAGCTGTGAAACGGTACAACCGCAGGACGGTAATACCGCAGTTCGAATGGCGGTAGTACTGCACAAAGGTATGACCGCAAGGTTGCGGTATGGAAATTCCAGAGAACTTGTTTTTGGAAGATCTTGAGTTTTCCCGATGAGCGGTAGTTCCGCAGTGCTTTGAGCGGAACAACCGCGTGTACGGTAGTACCGGACGTATAAAGACGGTAGTTCCGATTATGCTCTGGGAAGTTGTCGTTTTGGGGATTTGACTGAGGATATGTTAAATTCATGAGCTATATCTTGTTGCATGATGCATGATAGTGTTTATGGGTGTGAGTGAGCTAATTGGATGGTCAAGTTGGAGAACTTGTGCCAAGAATTGGGTTCCTTGATCTGTGCATGTGCAGGTTAGGTGTTGAGGATTTAATCACGGTCGGTGTGACGGATTGACTTCGGACTAGGATGGGGAATCTGAGGTCTTGGAAGTCGTGGATGTCAAGAGGTGGTTTGGATCGCTACCGAGCACGTGGAGATCAAGGGTGCATTTGGAAGCTACGGATGGAGTCACGGAGGCTTACTGCGTGGAGTTTTGGAAAGACAGATTTGGAAGGAGTTCCAAATCTGGTTGTTTTGAGATAGAGTTCGTATTGGTGTCGTGTTGGACATGAATAGGACTCTAGCCTATAAGAAGAGGCAAAGGGTGTGCTTTGCTAGGCAGCAGATTTTTGGGTTTTTTTGACGGTAGCTTGTTTTTGCTGTTTTGCTATGGTTTAGAGGTCATTTGTTTTGGGGCTTCGAGGGGTGATTGCTGAAAGCCTTGTAGATACAAATCAAGTTTGATATATAAAGTTCAGATTCGTTCAACTTTGGTTCTTGATTTGTTGATCTTCTTTGTCTACCGAGGTGATACTCGCTGTGAAGTTTTTCAAGTCATCCAAAGAGTTTGCTGGAGTTCTTGATAACAAAAAGAAGTTGGAATTCGGGGGTCTATTCGCTGCAATCATTCAACCCCCCCCCCTCTGATTGCCATTACGATCCTACAAGTGGTATCAGAGCGAGGTTGCAATGGCATCAGATCGAGATCGATTCTCAGGTAAGCCACCATATTTCGATGGATCGGACTACATCTATTGGAAGACACGCATGCAGGTCTTTCTGCAAGCACAAGGTAATGTCATCTGGGAAAAAGTTGAAAATCCTTATGAGGTGCCTGCTGTTATTACAAATAACAATACTGCTGATGTTGAAGCAAATGCTAAGGCTAGAAATATTTTGTTGCAAGGTTTAAGTAGAAATGAGTTTGTTAGAATTGCTAATATAAAATCTGCTAACAAAATTTGGACAACACTTGCTGATTATCATGAAGGTTCAAAATCTATTAAAGGTGTTCGTCAAAATCAATTCAAAAAGGAGTATTCTAAGTTTGAGATGAAACCGGGAGAATCTGTAGATGCACTTTTTGATCGCTTCAATAAAATGATTAGTGATTTGTAATCTGTTGATGTGATTTATTCTGATTCTGACAATGCTAGACAGATTTTGAATGCTTTGGATATGTCTGTTTGGGAGGTCCTAGTCACTACAATCAATCACTCTGTTAATATGGAAACACTCACATTAAATGATCTTTATTCCAAAATGAAAACACATGAGATTAATATTTTGGCCAGAATAAATAAGTCAAATTCTTTGGGTTTAGTGACTAACCAAACTGACAGTTCATCAAGTCCTTCTAGTTTCTCCTTGAGTGCTATTTCAGATGAACAATTGAAGGAGATCCCAAAAGAACAACTTGTACTCTTCTCAAATAGGGTGACTAAAGCAATCAATAATGTCAGAGCAAGGAGAAGAGGAGGTCCAATCAGATGCTTTGATTGTGGTGAGCCAAACCACATAAAAGTAAATTGTCCCAAGCTGAGAGGAAAAGAAGCCAAGGAGGACAAAGTGTAATATCCCGTTTCATTAAATAAGTATTAAATGAATTAGAAATTGATTAATAATCTGAATTTAGGAGGATAATAGTTATGGGCCTTTGGACCATACCTAGGAGGTGGGCCGGCCACCAATAAAAGAAGGAGGGGGAGGGGAAAACCCTAGGATGGCACTGTAGCTACAGTAGCCGCCCTGCTACAGTGCCGCCGTGCTACAGTACCGCCTCCTTTGGGTGCTGCCGGCCAAGAAGAAGAAGGGAGGGAGGAAACCCGTTGGGTGCCGCCGGCCAAGGAAGAAAGGGAGAGGAAGGAGGAAGAGGGATCATGTGGTGTTCATTGCGTTCTACAGCGGATTCATCAAGGGTAATCCCGATCGCCATTTGATTAGTTGCGTAATTCGATAATTAGGCAATATCGGTATTGTGGTCTGCTTAGGAAAGATTTTGTTAGACAGTCGTTTTGATGTAGTTAAGTGTGGATTCAGTTCTGGTTGTCTCCTAGAGTATTGTATAGGACGTCGCTATCTTTCCGTGAAGTGTTAGAACACGTAATTTGGACCTCTGTAGCAGAAGTTATGATTTTATTAGTGGGGCTGTTCTGCAGAATCGTTGGTTTTCTGACAGGTTTTAGTAATCTGGGTTAAACGATTAGTTAAAGGGGAAATCAGAGAATCTCAGTATAATGAAAGATGTAGATAATTGTCTTAGATTTTCAGAAAGCTGAAGAACTCATGATTTGGACACACTTACTGAAAGTTATGGTATTTTTAGTGTTCTATCCAGAGAGCCCGACGTGAAATCGATGTTTTATTAACTGGCTTGGTAGGGGTATTATTTGGCCGATTCAGAGAGGCTCACCAACTAGACTTAGTTGGATAATTTAATTACCTTTCCAGAAAGTCTAATAAAACCTTAATCAGACTGTTGTAACAATAGATATGGATTTTAGAAGTTGATTGTCCACCGAGGGGAAAGATCGACGTTTAGGAATTGGGGTTGGGATCGGGTTTGACGTTTTTGCGAGTTAGTGACTGTTGTTATATAGTTTGTTTTGGTCCTCTACTGTCGTCTTAGCGTGCATTATAATTATTTATTCAGGTGGTGGACTGGTCCCCGGGGGCAGCACCTCCTGCTCATCCCTCGTTCCCTCGCGGTGAAGGCAAGTATAATTATGGATATAATAGATATTATCGAGTGGCATTGATTGATAATTTTATATGATTATTTGTGTTGTTCATGAATGATATGGTGATATGATTAGTAATAATCATGATTTCTAGTGTTATGAGTATTGTGTTAATCATGGATATTTGAAAGTTGTGAAGTCTATGATTATGAGCTTTTGTAGTATGACTAGGGTATTCATATGCAATGTTGATGCAGATGCATGTTTGTATTAATTTGAGAATTCATACATATGCATTATATTGGCTTATTGAAGTCTTGGTCATGTGATGACCAAGCAACTCTTGAGGTCCCCGTCATGTTAATGACAGGCTAAAGGTCCCCATGCTTGTAAAGCATGGGCTTTGGTCCCCATACTTGCGGAGTATGAGCAATGGTCCCTGTGCCAGATGGCACAGGCATGGGTGTGCATCGACGAATGCGCACTTGGCATTACCGGTAAAATGCAAAAGGGAAAGAGAAGGAAAAGGATCATTTTGAGCATATTGCATAGCATATATGTGTAAGGTGATTGATATGTGGTTTTGTGAAGTATAGTTGATGAATTTCATGCTGGTATATTGTTGATGCCATTTATTATATTTGCTGAGTCTTTGGACTCACCTCTTGTTGTTTGTTGTGTTTTAGGTACCTTTACGAGATCGACATGCATGGAGGAAAAGAATGATTAGTCTTGTTGCACAATCGCACGATCTGCCACAACGGAATGAAAAGTAAAATTAATTAGTAGTTGAATGAACTATTTAGAGTACCCTTTATGATTATTGCTTGCTTAGAGTAAACTGTAATAAATGGATAGATGTTTTTGGATGCTCATGATCTATATCTTAGTTGTTTAGTTGCTATAGATGTTATAGGAACGAATAGCCAGTTTTGAATATGTCTTGATCATATTGCAAGTCGGATTACCTGTTTATGTTATAACTGTTTGTTGGAACCTCCAGAATAGATAACTATACAAAGGAGGTTCTGCCGAAATTTTGTAAGGTGTTTTAGTTTAATTTAGTTTAATTTATTTAGTTTAGTAGCATTCCAGGTCTTTGTTTGGCTGGGGTGTTACACAAAGCACCAGCTCGGCGTTCAAAATTCAAATTTGATTTAAGCAAAAAGCAAAATTATCGTAAAGCTGTCAACATGGTGCTTTCAGCTCTTGAGGAGATTAGGCTAAGTGATGTTGATTCAGATAGCAACAACGAGGATGATCACAAGAAGTCAAAAGAGGCTGATTTCACAGGGATGTGCTTTATGGCAAGTAGTGAAGAAACTAATGATAATGATGATCTCTACAGTGACCCTGATGAGGTAAAGCCCTCTTATACTGATTTATCACGTGATGTGCTGAAATTGACAAATGAGCTTAAAAAATACAAAAAGAAAGCAAAGAAGCATGACCTTGTTGTTGATAGCTTGAATTCTGAAATTGATAGACTTAAGGCTGCTATTCCTGATGATGAATCATGCCAAGTTTTGCATTCTAAATTGAAACTTGCTAGATCAATTCATGCTAAATTTGAAGAGTTAAAAATGGCGCATAACTCATGTGATGATAAGCTGAAACTTGCTTCTGTTGAGATTGAAAAACTGAAGTCTAGTTCATCTTGTTTAGAGACAAGTACTGTGAATGCTCAAATTAAGACTTGCTCTAATTGTGAACTGCTAGAAGCTAGATTAAAGTCATCTCAGATTCTATACAACAAATGCTTTACCATGAGACACTTTCTTGCACAAAATTGTCCTAAACTCACAACTGAAATTGATGCTTTGACTAGACAATTAAGTGAGTTTCTTTGAAAAAAGAAAAAAATGGCTCGATCTTTTGCTTCTAAGAAAATCGTGAATGGTTTTGTTAAGTGCACAACTTGTCTGAATTGGCTAAAGAGAATGAATATCTTAAAGACACTTTGGAGAAGTTTTCTTTTGGCAAGAAAAATCGACCATGATTCTAGAGCGGATCAAGAGTGAGTTCTAAAAACAAGGTCTAGGTTTTAATTCTGCTTTGTTCATGCAAAGAATCATCCTCCCAAAGTTCTTAAGCCTTTTGAACCTAGAAAATTTAAAATTGAATCTAAACCTAAACATGTTGTGTTCAAATCTGCTGGTTTTGCAAAGGATCTTATTACCAAAGTAAGCACTGTAAAGAGAAAAACTGAAATTTCTTATCAAGAAAAGTATCAGTGCACTTACTGTGGTAAAGAAGGTCATTTGGTTCAGTTTTGCTTTCGAAAAGCAAAGAAAGAAAAGAGAGATAGGCTGAGAAAGAATTTTCATGTTCCTTTTGTCTTCACTAAACAAACTGCTGAACAATTAGTCAAAATGGCTCCTAATCAATGGTCAGACCGACAGCATGTAGAAAACAGAAATGTTTTTGTTGCTCCTACTCTTCGTGTATCACAGTATTGGATTCCTAAATCATGTCTTACTAACCCCAGTACTGTGAGACCAATACTTGCTTAATGTGGATACAGCAGTTAAGGAAGGGGAACATTTGGCGGGTTGATTCAGGATGTTCTAGGCATATGACTGGTGATTCAAAATGGTTCTCCTCCCTCACTAAGGCATCCATTGATGAACTGATTACTTTTGGAGATGCTTCAACTGGAATTGTGATGGCAAAAGGTACTGTGCGTGTTAATGACAAGTTCATTCTCAAAGATGTTGCTTTGGTAAGTAAATTGAAATACAACTTGCTTTCGGTTTCACAATTGATAGAAGAAAATCTTGAGGTAAGCTTTAGGAAACATGCTTGCAGGGTTTTAGATTCCTCTAGAGATCTTGTCTTTAATATCACTCGATTAGGGAGAGTTTTTAAAGCTGATTTTAATCATTCCTTCTCACCTAATGTTAAATGTTTGGTAGCTTCTGAATTTAGAGATCTTTTCTTTTGGCATCGTAGACTAGGACATATTGGTTTTGATCATCTTGTTCGAATTAGTGGGCCGATCTCATTAGAAATTTGCAGAAATTGAAAAGTGAGAAAGATTTGGTTTGTTCTCCCTGTCGACATGGTAAGATGGTTGTTGCTCCACATTTTCCTATTTCTGTAATCATCACAGATGGCCCTGGACAATTGTTGCATATGGACATTGTAGGTCCCTCAAGAGTTCAATCTGTTGGTGGTAAGTGGTATATTCTTGTGATTGTTGATGATTACTCTAGGTATTCTTGGGTGTATTTTATGGTGTCTAAGGATGAAACTTTTGGTTATTTCAAAGATTTATTTCTCAGATTTAATAATGAATTAAATGGTGCTGTGAAAGTAATAAGAAGTGATAATGGTACTGAGTCTAAGAATTCCTTATTTGCTTCCTTTTGCTCTGAACAAGGTTTGGAACATCAATTTTCCTCTCCACGTGTTCCTCAACAGAATGGTGTAGTTGAGAGGAAAAATAAAACATTGGTTGAGATGGCAAGAACCATGCTTGATGACCATGCCACTCCTAGGAAGTATTGGGCAGAGGCTATTTCAACTGCTTGTCATGTTTCTAATAGAGTATTTTTGAGAGCCTCTTTGCACAAGACTTCTTATGAGCTGAGATTTGGCAAAAGGCCCAGTGTCTCCCACTTCAGAGTTTTTGGTTGCAAATGTTTTATTCTTAAGCATGGTAATCTGGATAAATTTGAAGCTAGATCAACTGATGGCACATTTCTTGGATATCATCTTCACTCTCGTGGCTATCGAGTGCTTAATCTTAAAACTAACAAAATTGTTGAAACTTGTGAAGTTACTTTTGATGAGGTCAGTACTTGTTCTAGAACTGATATTTCAGGTACACAAGTTCAGGGGGAGTCTGAAAGCATATTCCTTAATGAAGATGATGATCTTGATTTTGGTAATGATTTTTCTCCCATGCCATCAACTGCTGAAGATCAAGCTCCAACTACTGCTGTTGCGCCACCACAAGTGGATGTTCAAAATATTGAAGACAGTTCAGAACCTTCTACACCTTTGAGGATTCAGCGACTTCATCCTCCAGAACTGATGATTGGTGATATTCATGAAAGGGTAACACGTTCTAAGTCTACTTCTCCTGACTCACATGCTCATTCTGCTTTTGTTGCCTCCTTTGAGCCTAATGATGTATGTCACGCTTTATCTGACGAGTCTTGGATCAATGCCATGCATGAAGAATTAGAAAATTTTGAGCGTAATAAAGTCTGGACCTTAGTTGAACCTCCTCATGGACATAATGTAATTGGAACTAAATGGGTTTTCAAAAATAAACAAAGTGAGGATGGTGTTGTTGTGAGAAATAAGGCTAGACTTGTTGCTCAAGGATTTTCTTAGGTGAAAGGTCTTGATTTTGGTGAAACTTTTGCTCCTGTAGCCAGACTTGAAGCAATTAGAATTCTTTTGGCCTTTGCTGCATCTAAATGATTCAAATTGTTTCAAATGGATGTTAAAAGTGCTTTTCTAAATGGCTACATTGAGGAAGAAGTTTATGTTAAGCAACCACCTGGTTTTGAAAATCCCAAGTTTCCTAATCATGTCTACAAACTCTCAAAAGCTTTGTATGGTTTGAAGCAAGCTCCTCGAGCTTGGTATGAGAGGCTTAACCTGTTTTTGCTAAAAAATGATTTTCAAATGGGCAAGGTAGACAAAACTCTTTTCACTTTTAAACATGGCAATGATCTATTACTTGTTCAGATTTATGTGGATGATATCATCTTTGGGGGCTCCTCTCATGCTTTGGTTTCCAAGTTTTCAGATACTATGAGCAGGGAGTTTGAGATGAGTATGATGGGGGAGTTAACTTATTTCTTAGGGCTGCAAGTAAAACAGACCAAGCAAGGCAATTTCGTTCATCAAACCAAGTATACTAAAGACTTGTTAGGCGTTTTGACATGGCAACTTGCAAACACATCTCTACACCAATGGGGTCTACAACTGTTCTTGACCCAGATGAAGAAGGTGAGGTAGTGGATCAAAAAGAATACAGGAGTATGATTGGGTCTCTACTCTACTTGACTGCTTCAAGACCGGATATACACTTTGCTGTATGCTTATGCGCTCGATTTCAAGCTTCACCTCGTGCTTCTCATCGACAGGCTGTAAAAAGAATTCTCAGGTACCTTCAATCCACTTTAGAATTTGGGCTTTTCTATTCATCTTCATCCTGTCTTACTTTGAGTGCATACTTCGATAGTGATTTTGCGGGGTGTAGGATTGATAGAAAAAGCACTTCTGGCACATGTCATTTTTTAGGCACTTCCTTAGTGTCTTGGTCCTCTCGAAAACAATGTTACATTGCTCAATCAAGCTGCTTTGAAAGGTGAGTATGTTCTTCTGCTTTGCTAGTTGCTCTCAAGTTCTTTGGATTTCTGCTACTCTCAAAGATTTTGGTTTAGATTTAGGCACTGTTCCTCTTTATTGTGATAACACTAGTGCTATTAACATTGCTAAAAATCCAATGCAACATTCTCGAACAAAACACATTGATATCAGATTTCACTTTATCAGAGATCATGTGGAAAAAGGTGATATTGTTCTCCACTTTGTTCCAATTTGCTGATATTTTCACTAAGCCACTTGATACTTCTCGTTTTGTTCGTTTGCAGAGTGAATTGGGTGTTGTTCATCCTATGGGCTTATTTTGAGGGGGAGCTGTGTGAAATTTCAGAAGCTTTTGTTTTTTTTAAGTCAAGCCTTTGATTTCAAAAGAGTAATTGAGCTGTCTTTATCATATTTATTCATGTGCTATGTAGCCTGGATCTGGACTGGTCTAATAAACTTGCTACATAAATAACTAAAGCATGACATCGCTGAAATCTTTGACTAGTTTGATTATTGGAATCACTTTGTGTTGTTTATTGAAAAGGATAAGCTGATTTGTGAGTCCTATTTTAAGTCTTGGACTTGAAGCAAAAAGGTCCTTCTTTTAGATCTGTGTTGCTCACTCAATTTGGCATGTTTTAAAAGATAAAAGGGTTGAGAAAAAGAATATAAAAGATGTGTGCTTCAAGCATGCCATGCATAGTGTGTATCAAAAAAAGGGTACATAACGATGCTCAAATGACAAGAAGTGTGCTTCAAGCATGCCATACCCAGCTATGTGTTTTTGAAATAAAAAAAAATGCACAAAAAGTGCCTTAATCAAAAGAAGTATGCTTCAAGCATGCCACCCTAGAAAAGAAGTATGCTTCAAGCATGCCACATGCAAATAAAAATTGAAGTGAAGCAAAAGGATGTTATATGAGACTATGGCTCATCCAGATTTAAAGTTTGTCTCACTGTTTGGCTTTTCACTTTTTGGTGACTTCTAATTGTGATCTTGTAATCTTTTTAGTCATTGTGTGATTTGCCTGTCATGCATCTAAATTATCTCATCACCTTGAAATACTTGTCTAGACATTGCTATATGGTATATGCATTGATATGATCTTGTTAGCTCTACTCAACCATTTTGGTTTGGCTAATTCAGGAAATTAACTAGCAAAAGCTTCTGGACTTTTATCCTTCATGCTCTTTTCTCTTTCTGCTCTTGATGATCACATTGCCAAAGGGGGAGAAAAATGAGACAAATTTTGTTTTTCTAGTCTTAAGAGGAAGTCTTTCAGCTGCAGTTCACTTTGCTTGGCAGTTTTGACTCTTTGACACTTTCTGTCACCTCTCATTCTTTTCTTGATATTGAAAGTGTTGTCAATGTATTCATCAAGGGGGAGATTGTAAGACCAAGAGGTCTTTGGTCATGATATTTGATGATGAACACATTGACAATAAGCTAGACTTAGTCTCAGTACTTAAAGATGAATACATTGTCTCTGGAACTTGTTTGTGCTATTCAATTGACTTGCATTTGAGTTCTGTCAGTTTCTGTTGAAAATCAGTTCTTGTCAGGATTATCGGTAGTACCGGCTTTGTACATGCGGAACTACCGAAGTGCGGTATGACCGCGGGTTTGCAGCGGTAGTACCGCAAGTCTTTGTTTCTAAATGGCGTTTTGCTCGGTTCGTTAGATCTTGATCTGACGGCTGTTATTGAGATGAACGTTCGAACCGTCTGAACTCCTCAAGGAATGTGAGCCTTTGATCTGAAATCTGACGGCTGTTATTGATGTAAAGTTCGGACTTGCTACAGTATGCTTAAGATCTGACGGCTGTGAAGCACGGTCTGATCGGCCAACTCATCTGGGCCGTTCGTGCTTCTTTGAGGTTCATGTGAAGTTTTGCCAAACATTCGTACCGCTGTTGAACGCGGTAGTACCGTGTTGTCCGGTAGTACCAGTGTGTTAATGGCAGTAGTACCGCACTTGGTTTTTTCAGAAAGAGAGCTTCTAACAGGTACTATTAAGTCAAAATCGGTAGTCTGCTATTTGTGAAATAATGCGACCGCGGAGACGGTAATACTGCATAGATTTGAATAAGCGGTAATCCGCACAAAGGTATGACCGCAAGGTTGCGGTATGAAAATTCCAAAGAGCTTGTTTTTGGAAGATCTTGAGTTTTCCCGATGAGCGGTAGATCCGCAGTGCTTTGAGCGGAACGACCGCATGTGCGGTAGTACCGGAGGTATAAAGACGATAGTTCCGATTATGCTCTGGGAAGTTGTCATTTTGGGGATTTGACTGAGGATATGTTAAATTCATGAGCTATATCTTGTTGCATGATGCATGATAGTGTTTATGGGTGTGAGTGAGCTAATGGATGGTCAAGTTAGAGAACTTGTGCCAAGAATTGGATTCCTTGATCTGTGCATGTGCAGGTTAGGTGTTGAGGACGAATCATGGTCGGTGACGGGATTGACCCGGACTAGGATGGGGAATCTGAGGTCTTGGAAGTCGTGGATGTCAAGAGGTGGTTTGGATCGCGCTGGAGCACGTGGAGATCAAGGGGTGCACGCTGGAAGCTACGGGATGGAGTCCTAGAGGCTTACGGCGTGGAGTTTTGGAAAGACAGATTTGGAAGGAGTTCCAAATCTGGTTGTTTTGAGATAGAGTCCGTATTGGTGTCGTGTTGGACATGAATAGGACTCTAGCCTATAAGAAGAGGCAGAGGGTGCGCTTTGCTGGGCAGGAGATTTTTGGGTTTTTTTGACGGTAGCTTGTTTTTGCTGTTTTGCTATGGTTTAGAGGTCCTTTGTTTTGGGGCTTCGAGGGGTGATTGCTAAAAGCCTTGTAGACACAAATCAAGTTTGATATATAAAGTTCAGATTCGTTCAACTTTGGTTCTTGATTTGTTGATCTTGCTGTGCGCCTGAGGTGATACTCGTTGTGAAGTTTTTCAAGTCATCCAAAGAGTTTGCTGGAGTTCTTGATAACAAAAAGAAGTTAGAATTCGGGGGTCTATTCGCTGCAATCATTCAACCCCCCCCCCTTCTGATCGCCATTACGATCCTACAGTGTTTCATGGCTATGCACCTATTTTGAATGGGTTGTTTATTTCAAATCTTGTTGATGCATCCATCTATAATATTAATGTGAAAAGGCTTCGGCCTAATGAAATGAATTCCACTTTCATTTGGCATTGTCGTTTGGGTCACATAAATGAGAAACGCATGAAAAAGCTCCGTGATGATGGAACTCTAAATTCATTTGATTTGGAATCATTTGAAACATGCGAGTCTTGCCTGGTCGGAAAGATGACCAAGACACCTTTCCTTTGGTCGGAGTGAAAGGCGTCCACCGATTGTCACTCATACATACTAATGTGTGTGGACCAATGAGTACGACAGCAAGAGGTGGTTTTCAGTACTTCATTACTTTCACCGATGACTATAGTAGATATGGATATACCAACTTAATGAGGCACAAGTCGGAATCCTTTGAAAAGTTCAAGGAGTTCCAGAATGAGGCACAGAATCAACTTGGCAAGACAATCAAATCTTTACGATCTGATCGTGGAGGTGAGTTTTTGAGCCATGAGTTTGGTAATCATTTGAAACAATGTGGAATTGTTCCACAGCTTACACCACCGGGCACTCCACAATGGATGGTGTGTACGAGCGGCGTAATAGGACCTTGTTGAACATGGTTCGATCAATGATGAGCCAATCAGATCTGCCATTGTATTTTTGGGGTTACGCTCTAGAAACTGCCGATTTCATTTTAAATAAGGTACCATCTAAATCAGTAGATAAGACACCATATGAGATGTGGACTGGAAAGAGTCCTAGTTTGTCTTTTCTAAGGATTTGGGGATGTAATGTCTATGTTAAACATTTGACGTCTCACAAACTCATACCCAAGTTAGATAAATGCTTCTTTAAAGGATAACCTAGGGAAACCAAAGGATATTATTTCTACAACCAAGAAGAAGGCAAAGTTTTTGTTGCCCAAAATGGTGTCTTTTTTAAGAAAGAGTTTCTTTTAAAAGGAGTTAGTGGGAGAAAGGTGCAACTCGAAGAAATTCGGGAAACATCTGAAAGTGTTTCAACTCCCACTGAACCTCTACTGGATGAACAAAATGTTGTTGAACCTGTAGATGAGGCACCAGCCCCACGTAGATCTAAAAGGCCACGTCAATTGCCTACAAGGTATGGGCATGACGTACTATTATTGAATAATGATGAGCCTAAGACTTATGAGGAAGCGATGATGGACCCAGACTCTGAGAAATGGCTTGGAGCCATGAAATCCGAGATAGACTCCATGAGATAAAATCAGGTTTGGAACCTGGTCGATCCACTTGATGGTGTTAAAACCATTGAGTGCAAATGGATTTATAAGAAAAAGATTGATATGGAAGGAAATGTTCACATTCATAAGGCTCGACTAGTCGCAAAAGGGTTTCGACAAGTTCAAGGAGTTGACTACGATGAGACTTTCTCACCGGTAGCGATGCTTAAATCTATTCGGATCATTCTAGCAATTGCTACATATTTCGACTATGAGATATGGCAAATGAATGTCAAAACGGCTTTCCTTAATGGAAACCTATACGAGGATGTGTACATGACACAACCTGAAGGTTTTGTCGATCCAAATAATGCTAGTAAAGTATGCAAACTTCAAAAGTCCATTTATGGGTTGAAGCAATCATCTCGAAGTTGGAATTTACGTTTTTATGAGGAGATCAAAAGGTTTGGTTTTGTCAAGAACAAAGAAGAACCTTGTGTTTACATGAAGGTTAGTGGGAGCGCGCTTACTATTCTGATCTTGTATGTAGATGACATACTACTGATTGGAAATGACATTCCTATGCTAGAATCCATTAAGTCATCATTGAAAAATAGTTTTTCCATGAAGGACCTAGGGGAGGCAGCATATATCTTGGGAATAAGGATCTATAGAGATAGATCTAAGAGGCTAATTAGATTAAGCCAGGATAAGTACATAGATAAAGTGTTGAATCGGTTCAACATGCAAGATTCTAAGAGAGGATTCTTGCCCATGGCACATGGCATTAATCTTAGTAAGAATCAGTGTCCTACGACCACTGATGAACGAGACAAAATGAGTGATATTCCATATGCTTTAGGCATTGGATCTATCATGTACGCCATGCTATGTACACGACCAGATGTATCATATGCTCTAAGTGTTACGAGCAGATACCAAGCTAATCCCGGTGAAGGTCACTAAACAGCTGTGAAAAACATTCTTAAGTACTTAATAAGGACTAAGGATGTGTTCCTAGTTTATGGCGGTGATGAAGAGCTCGTTGTAAATGGTTACACCGATACAACCTTTCAAACTGACAAAGATGATTATCGTTCGCAATCTGGTTTTGTCTTCATTTTGAATGGAGGAGCAGTGAGCTGGAAAAGTTCCAAGCAAGAGACGGTTGTTGATTCCACGACGGAGGCCAAGTACATTCTGGCCACGAAGGCGCAAAAGAAGGTGTTTGGATAAGAAATTTCATTCTTTGAGTTGGGTGTGGTTCCGAGTGCCTCGAGCCCAATGGATCTCTATTGTGACAACAATGGAGCCATTGCGCAAGCTAAGGAGACTAGATCCCATCAGAAGTCCAAGCATATACTCAGGCGCTATCATCTTATTCATGAATTGGTGGATAGAGGAGATGTTAAGATATGCAAAGTTTATACGGATCTGAATGTTGCTGATCCGTTGACAAAGCCTCTCACACAGCCAAAGCATGAGGCACACACAAGAGCTATCGGTATTAGATACCTAAATGATTGACTCTAGTGCAAGTGGGAGACTGTTGGAAATATGCCTAGAGGCAATCATAGAGATGATTATATTTCCTTATATTCATACCATTGGATAAAATGTTATCTAGTTCCAAGAATAATATTGTTAATATTGATTATCAAGTATGTGACTTGATTGTGAAACTCTATATTTTTTCTACGACAACCCCCTAGTCGTAAGCATTTCTACGACCAATACCTGATCGTAAGCCTTTCTACGACCAGTACCCAGTCGTAAGTTTTTCTACGACTACAAAATCCTAAAGAGGAAATCAGCTCTTGATTACCTTCAGATGCTCTACCTTATCCTCTAGAGACAAGACCTCCAGGATTTGAGGAACCGCTGCGTTCGATGGTGGTGGCTTCTCACAAATGAGTTTGACCCGAGCGTTAATCTCTTCTTGTGAGAGGCCTGCAGGAGTAAGAAAACTCTCAATAAGCTAAGTCTAAAATTAACAGAAAAAAAGGCTAAGGCTGGGAGTTTACTTACCTTCCTCGTAGTCTCTCTAGTCGGGTCCTATGGCCCCGAGTACCTCTACATCGAATGAGCCCTCTTCTTCAAAGGGCTAATGCGGTGCGTGATGAAATCCTTTACTACGTGCCATCTAGTAAGCCCGTCTTCCTTCAAGTCTTTGATGGCTTGAATGAAGGGGGCAATCCGACCAAGATCTTTGGGAGTCGAATCCCATGTAGAGATCTTCTTGGCCGGCTTTCCGATGAAGGAGAGGCTGTCCTCATTGGTTATCTCTCAATAGAACCACCTCTTCTTCCATCTCGGCAACGACGACCTGGTGAACATCTGAATGTACTCCCTCGACTTCCCGTCATGGAGCTTCAGACTACAGCTACTGACGATTCCATTCAGACGAGTCATTCCATAATAGTACTGGAACAACTCCAAGTCAGACGAAATCCCTAGGTAGGCCTCACACAGGTACATGAACACGCCCAACATCGTGATAGAATTGGGAACAAGGTTCACCAACTCCACACCGATGTGTTCGAGTACAAGGGTGAGGAAAGGGTGAGCGGGCAATCGAAGGCCACACTCGCAAAACGCTTGGAAGACAGGGATCTGCCCAATCTCCCTCGACGGCCAATGCTACCTAGCAGCTTCAATCCACTTCATGAATTGGCTTCTTGGAATCTTCTCGGCGATGACCAAAACGTCAATCTTGGTCGTATCCATCTCCGATTCGGCCCATTGGGAAGCGACTCCGGCCATCTCTCTCAAGGATCAGAGATTTGGAGTTGGGAAGATTTCAAGAGAGCGTCAATTTGGTCGAAGGCAGAGAGCGCAAGAACTTGAAGAACAGTAGGAGCGATTTGGGGGAAAAGTAAAAAAAACCTAAGTCTTACCCCCGGTAAGTATTTATAACCGCACGCCTGAGTTAAAGATGTGACAACCCAACGGTTGCCACCATTTCGGGAACTGCTCCAACAGACAGGTCTGTGAGAGTCGATTCAGATTCTTAAATTTGTTTGCTCGAGAAAATTGAGCCTATCTTCACACCTCAAGTGAAATTACCTTCTTGACCAAGTCTACTTCTGATCAAAAGTAACAACAGTTGGAAAGAATTTGCTTTCGATTACAGTACTGCGACTACTATGTGATCGTAAGATCTCCTACGACCACCTTGTAAGTTGTAAGTCCCTCTGAAACCTTCTTGACCAAGTCAATTTCTAGTCAAATGAAACACATGTCGAAGAGTTTTTCATTAGACCACCTCTCTACGACCATCTACTGGTCGTAAGATCATCTACTGCTCCTTTCCAAAGTAAGTTATTTTCACTTGAAGCTGGGGGGCTAGATGACAAGGATATAATAATCCTCATTTAATTATTTATCTGTAATTCATATTATGGATAATAATGACGTCATATGGTTCTTAAGTATATCCCTTAATATTCATAAGGGAGAAGCTGGAGGTCGTAAGTTCTTCTACAACCACCCCATAGTCGTAAGTCATTCTACGACTACCCCATATTCGTAAGTCTTTTTACGACTATGTCTTGATCGTAAGCTCTTCTACGATCAGTTTATGGTCGTAAGCTATTCTACGACCACCCCCTGGTCGTAAGCTCTTCTATGACCAATTTCTAGTCGATGTGGCCTACAGACATGTTGGTTTAATCGACCAGGGAATCTTCCGCACCATATTTAAATATATAGGCAGTAAACTATGCTGTTATTCTCTGGAATAATGGCACGATTTAACTCCCTATCATGGTGATAACTGCCTCGCAACGTGGGAACGTTACTAGTCTCATAATAATCTCCAGTAACAGCTCCATAATCTAGAACATTAAGACGCCCTTTGGACTGGAAGAACAACAGCACACTCTGAGTACTATAAAAGGCAGAATCATCAGAGAGATCAGGGACAAAAAAATCAAGAGCACAAAGCGCATCGTTCTAGTCTTTCTCTTGATATTGTAATCCAGCATGCTCAATACATACACACAGGAGTAGGGTTGTTATTCTCTCAGGAGAAGGCCCGAACCTGTATAACAATCCCCGTGTCTCCTTCTCTGTGTGATTTTGAACCTAAGGAAACCCCCGAATCAAACAATCTTTACGTAAGTTCGGTTCTAAAACACCGACAAGGTCCTTATTAGTTTGGACATTTGCTTGCTTCAATAACGTAATTATAGTAGTTAACTGCTCTGGTGCCAATGCCATGAAATCTTGTAGAGAAGTCAAGCGTCTCCCTGACAATCATCTACTCATCTCAGGGACATGAAGATCATACTGACTAATGTAAGCTAATGTCTTTTCCGGAACAAACCCATTCAGCTTCATACCATTTGATGAGGACATCACTCCTTCGGATAGACGCACTACACAAAATTCTCCAGATCCGGTTGCTGAACAACAAGGTCCTATGATAAGAGCTCGAGCACGTCACTTAAATTATGAGGTGAGCTTGTTTCTAGGTGCTAATAATTTATCTATGCAGGATGGTATACTACCTAATAATTGTGATCTTTTGTTACTTAGGAATAATGGGGAGGATCCATCAAGTCCTGGTCATCTGTGCTGATTGTGTCCAAGAAAAGGAAGTCCCTCTTATTGCGTCGAGAAAAGGAAGTCCATCTACACAAGATCTCCTCCCCGCGTTTTCAGCTCGGTCACAAGTTAAGGTGCTGCGTCACCGTTTTGGGCCTAATAGGGCCTTGTAAGCGTGTCAAGGTCGGAGCCCAGGTTGTGTACGCCTCTCCCCACGGCCGCACAACCCTAGGTCGACCTCCTCACGTCCCCCTATATATATCTGAGTTGTCATAGTTTAGGGTGGGTTTTCTTAGATTATTACGCCACTTTGCGGTTTCGCCGATTGTTCAGTTTGAGGAACCCCACTTTGTGAACTTCATCCATATTCGCAATACAATTCAGATTGCATCTTCCTTGCTCTTGTGAGTTGCTTCGATTGCTTGCAGTAACAATAACCCTTGTGGTAAGGTCGATCGCGTGCAAGCGTGGTCGATAACGACAGTCGTGCGAGTGTAGCGAATTGCAAGGTGATGGTCTGTGGGTCGGAAGCCTCAAAGCATCAACGTCCTCACGACGAAATCAATCGAACTTATCGGAAGATCGGGCCGCCGTACCTCATCAAGTGGTATCAGAGCAAAGGTTGCCTGTTAGGTAATCTCATTTATCCCCTTTTGTTAGTTGTGTTCCATCACCTAGAGTCCAGAAAATTGCCCCACAAAAAGTTGTAGATCTTAGTTCTTCCACTGTCCAAACCACTTTGTGCCTTTCGCAATTGTGTTTTTAGTTTTCACGTTGTTGAGTTTGAGTCCATTGTCGGTGTCTTTGTTGCTGGTCTAGTCGTCGTGATCTAGTTTCTAGCGTCGAGTCTTTGCTGTTTTGGTCATCGTGTATCTCAGCTTGCCCTTGGTTGCATCCGTTGTAATTAGGGTTTGTCTACTATAGCCGAGATCATGACACCACCCCCATACGACCACCTACTCAGAATCGGCTTCTCCACCCAACTCGGATTCGACCACCTACTCGAGTTCGATCACCTACTCGGATTCAACCATCCACTCATCTCCGCCCAGACAAAGCTATCTGTTTCTGGTTGCTCTTGGACACCCCACGCACAACGCACTCATCATATCGTGCCCTACCAAACAAAGGCCGAGAAGATTTTCCATAGCCGAAACAGAGGTAGCCAAAGTTCAGAGAGAGAGAGAGAGTTGCTCTCCGGAAAAAGTTTGTGACCCACTCACCTCATTGGACCCAGAAATGGTAGCAGAAGAGTTTTGAGCTCGGGTCACATTCGCAAAAAAAAAAAAGAGGCAAAGAGTGCCAAAAAAAGAAAAAAAGAAGCAAAGAGTGCCAAAAAAAAAGAGAAGAAGAAAAGAAGAAGAAGAAGAAGAAGAAGAAGAAGAAGAAGAAGAAGAAGAAGAGAAAACAGTTGCTTTGTGAATTTTGTTCCTTTGTGTTTGTATCCACCCTATTTTTTAGCTTGCTTGAGCTAGTTCTAGGAACACGTTTGGACCAGCAACCGTGACGAGTGCTGTGGACTTTGATTCAACTTTGCTAATCTGATTTCATTATTGCTATTCCTTGCTACTAAACATTGCCTGTCCGAGCTCCACATACTTTTGGCCCTCAGATTTGGATCCTCTCATTCGCCTCTGCCGTGGTCATACATCCCACCTTCTCCGATCATACCATCTGCTGTAATTTGGTAAGAAACTCATAAGAGCTTGGTAAGATGCTTGAAAGTGTGTGATTCCACCTTCCACCACCTAGTAGTTGATAGGGATAATACATTTGTGTTGTCTTTTGTCTCCTACTAACCATGACAGGTGAAGAATTGGATGCGCAAGAGTGTGTTTTGAGGGAAGAGCTCACGAGGGTGTTGGATGAGTACCGCCATGCTATTAATGATGACATTGATAGGAAGCTTGCGGAAACAAATGCTACACTGCGGCAACTCAATGATAGTATTGTAATGCTCAATGCACGTATTGATGGTTTGGCCAATCAACGACCGAACAATGGGCGTGTGGAACCTCATGGTGCAGCCCATGACCATGAGTTTGATAATGATAATGAGATGCGCAACCACGACACCTTTGATGCACGACAACGAAACCGGCTGAACTTCAACCGTCAAGGTATGAGAGGTAATAACTTTCAGCAACATAATGCACGTGTTAATGATGATCCATATGCTAAAGTCAAGTTCACTATACCATCTTTTGCGGGTGCTTATGATGCTGAAATATATCTAGATTGGGAGATGACGGTAGAACAGAAATTTAATGCTCACTTAGTTCCTGAAGTGCATAGAGTTAGGCAAGCCACAAGTGAATTTAAAAACTTTGCCATCATTTGGTGGAATAGGGTATGCAACGATGGATTAGCGCCTACTACGTGGGATGCTTTAAAGGTTGCTATGCGTAACATATTTGTTCCACCTTCTTTTAAACGTGACTTGCGTAATAAATTACAGCGCTTAAACCAAGGTAATAGATCCGTAGAAGAATATTATAAGGAGCTACAAATTAGTATGTTGCGTTGTGATATTATTGAGGACGAAGAGGCTGCTATGGCACGTTTTTATAGGGGATTAAGACGTGAAATTCAGGACATAGTTGATTACAAAGAATATGATAGTGTCCCTAGATTATTCCAACTTGCATGTTTGGCAGAAAAGGAATTGCAGGGACGACAGCAGAGGCCAAGGAACAATTTTGGAAGCACGTCTACACCAAGATCAATGCCGGGGCAAGTTAAAACAGCCCCGCCTTCAGCTACATGGTCTGCTGCCCCCTCCTTGAGTAGGGCGCGTTCAACAGCACCTCCGACAACACCATATGCACCCGAGGTAAGCAAATCTACTAGTGTGCAGGCCCCAGCCAAGAGTTCTTCTTCGGTTGCTTCCACGGGCTGTACCACTAGGATTGTTTGCCACCGTTGCAAGGGAATGGGACACGTCATGAAGGACTACCCAAGTCAGTGAGCATACCTTGCCACCGAAGATGGTGGTTATGTAAGTGCTAGTGATATTGAGGATGAATATGTACTTGCAGCTAACCTTGCGGTGGAGGAGCGAGATGAGCGGTGATCTTGATGATGTAGAGGAACAAGTAGGCTGCTTTGTTGACACAGGAGTCATGTGAGCCTTATTGAGCAACGAGTGTTGAGTGCACAAGTGGAGAAAGCGGAGCAAAATTAGCGGTACAACTTATTTCAATCCAGTTTCTCGTGAAGGATGAGCTGCAGAGTCATCATTGATAGAGGATCTGCAATAACCTTGCAAGCTCGAGATGGTCGAGAAGCTTGGCAGCCACACAACCACACCCACGTCCCTACTACATCCAATGGTTCAATTCGTGTGGTAAGTTAAAGGTAAACAAAGTTGTGAGAGTGCAATTTTCAGCTGGTAATTACAAAGATAGTACCAACTTTGATGTAGTGCCTATGCAAGCATGCTCTTTGTTGCTCGGTAGGCCTTGGATATATGATAAAGATGTTTTGCACTATGGTAGAGCTAATACCTACTCATTCTCACATAAAGGTAAGAAGATTAAGTTGTTGCCTTTGACACCCGCTGAAATTTTGAAAGATAAAGAAGAGCGCGCTCAAAATGAAAGAAACACCAATAAGCATGATTCTGAAAATCAGCAAGTAGCAAAACGTATTTTCCCACCTAAAGGGGAGAAAGTGGCGTCTAGTTCTAAGTCCGAGGGAATTAAATTGAAGGGGTGTGTTATGCTTGCCACTAAATCTGAACTTGCTGAAATTTGTGATAATGAGCTGCCATGCTATGCTTTGATATGCAAAAATGCTTTATATTCACTTGAGGATATATCTAGCTCTTTGCCTCCTGCTGTTGCTAACCTTTTGTAGGAGTATGTGGATGTATTTCCAACTGAGATACCCCAGGGATTACCACCTATTCGAGGGATTGAGCATCAAATTGATTTGATCCCGGGAGCGACTTTGCCAAACCATGCTGCATATAGGACCAATCCGAAGGAGACTAAGGAAATTCAGTGACAAATCCAAGATCTTTTGGACCGTGGGTACGTAAGAGAAAGCCTTAGTCCTTGTGATGTTCCTGTTCTTTTGGTTCCTAAGAAAGACGGTAGTTGGCGTATGTGTGTTGATTGCAGAGCCATTAATAATATTACCATAAGGTATCATCATTCTATTCCTAGGCTAGACGACATGCTTGATGAGTTGAGTGGTTCTATTATTTTCATAAAGATTAACTTGCGGAGTGGTTACCACCAGATTAGAATGAAATTGGGAGATGAATGGAAAACTGCTTTTAAAACTAAGTTCAGACTATATGAGTGGTTAGTGATACCTTTCGGTCTAACTAATGCACCTAGTACTTTTATGCGATTGATGAACGAGGTTTTACGTCCTTTCATTGGAAAATTTGTGGTGGTTTACTTGATAATATCTTGATTTATAGCAAGTCACATGAGCTACACTTGAATCATATACGTGCTGATTTTAATGCTTTGAGAGAGGCACGTTTGTTTGGTAACCTCGAGAAGTGCACCTTTTGCACCGATCGAGTTGCGTTTCTTGGTTATGCTGTGACACCATAGGGAATTGAGGTGGATGAGACAAAGATTGCAGCCATCCAAAGCTAGCCGACGCCTACCACTGTGTCACGGGTGCGGAGCTTCTACGGCCTTGCTGGATTCTATCGACGTTTTGTGCGGGATTTCAGCACCATTGCCGCACCATTGAATGAATTGACAAAGAAAGGAGTGCCTTTCCAATAGGAACCTGCGCAAGAGAAGGCATTCAACTTGTTGAAAGAGAAGCTCACCCAAGCACCCCTACTCCAACTCCCTGATTTTGGTAAGACTTTTGAGAATGTGACGCTAATGGGATTGGGATAGGTGGTGTATTGATTCAAGAAGGTAAACCGGTTGCATATTTCAGCGAGAAACTAAATGGGCCTAGTCTGAATTATTCCACCTATGACAAAGAATTGTATGCTTTAGTTCACGTGCTTCAAACTTGGCAACATTATCTATGGCCCAAAGAATTTGTTATACATTCTGATCATGAATCGCTAAAACATATTAGAAGTCAAGCTAAACTGAATAAATGATATGCTAAATGGGTAGAATTTATTGAGTCGTTTCCATATGTCATAAAGCATAAGAAAGGTAAGGACAATGTGATTGATGATGCGCTCTCTAGACGTTATACCATGTTATCTCAACTTGATCATAAGATTTTTGGTTTGGAGGCCATTAAGGATTTATATGCTACTGATTTGAACTTTAAGGAAGTACTTGAACATTGTAAAGGAGGGAAAATATGGAATAAATATGTGCTGAGTGATGGTTTGGTCTATCGTGCTAACAAGCTATGCGTTCCAGCTAGCTCCGTTCGTCTTTTGTTGTTGTAGGAGGCGCATGGAGGAGGTTTGATGGTGCATTTCGGAGCAAAGAAGACAGAAGATGTGCTGGCCACCCACTTCTTTTGGCCAAAGATGAGGCGCGATGTCGAGCGCTACGTGGCTCGCTGCACTACATGCAACAAAGTTAAGTCCCATCTCAATCCACATGGACTTTATATGCCTCTTCCTATTCCTAGCGCCCCTTGGGAGGATATTTCTATGAATTTTGTTTTAGGATTGCCTAGGACAAAGAGGGGGAGGGATAGTATATTTGTAGTAGTGGATCGATTTTCTAAAATGGCACATTTTATATCTTGTCACAAGAGCGATAATCTACAAACATAGCTGATTTGTTTTTCAGGAAAATCATTCGCTTACATGGAGTGCCCAATACTATTGTCTCGGATCGCGATGCGAAGTTTTTGAGCCACTTTTGGAGACCACTTTGGAATAAATTGGGGACAAAGCTGCTGTTTTCTACTACATGCCATCCCCAAACTGATGGACAAATGGAGGTTGTCAACCGCACGTTATCCACCATGTTGTGGGCTGTTTTAAAGGAGAATTTGAAGATGTGGGAAGAGTGTTTACAGCATATTGAGTTTTCTTACAATAGGTCAATACACTCCACCACCAAGGTAAGTCCATTTCAAGTAGTGTATGGTTTTAACCCCCATGCTCCTATTGATTTACTACCTTTGCCTACCTCTAAAAAAATTTAATTTAGATGCTAAGAAGAGTGCTGAATTTATTCTTAAGTTGCATGAAACAACTAAAGATAATATAGAGCGTATGACTGAAAAGTATAGGGTTGCTGGAAGTAAAGGTAGGAAAGCTGTAAAATTTGAACCGGGTGATTTAGTTTGGGTTCATTTGAGAAAGGATAGGTTTTTGGAATTAAGAAAATCAAAATTGATGCCTAGAGCTGATGGACCGTTTAAGATAATTAAGAAGATAAATGATAATGCATATCAATTGGAGTTACCTGCAGATTTTGGGGTTAGTCCCACATTTAACATTTCAGATTTGAAACCATACGTGGGCGAAGAAGATGAGCTTGAGTCGAGGACGACTCCAATTCAAGAGGGGGAGGATGATGAGGACATCACTCCTTCGGATACACGCACTACACAAAATTCTCCAGATCCGGTTACTGAACTACAAGGTCCTATGACAAGAGCTTGAGCATGTCACTTAATTATTATGAGGTAAGCTCATTTCTAGGTGCTAATAATTTATCTATGCAGAATGGTATACTACCTAATAATTGTGATCTTTTGTTACTTAGGAATAATGGGGAGGATCCATCAAGTCCTGGTCATCTGCGCTGATTGCGTCTAAGAAAAGGAAGTCCCTCTGATTGCGCCGAGAAAAGGAAGTCCATCTACACAAGATCTCCTCCCCGCGTTTTCAGCTCGGTCACAAGTTAAGGTGCTACGTCACCATTTTGGGCCTAATAGGGCCTTGTAAGCATGTCAAAGTCGGAGCTCAGGTTGTGTACGCCTCTTCCCACGGCCGCACAACCCTAGGTCGACCTCCTCACGTCCCCCTATATATATACAGTAGCCGTCATAGTTTAGGGCTGGGTTTTTCTTATATTATTCTGCCACTTTGCAGTTTCGCCGATTGTTCGGTTTGAGGAACCCCACTTTGTGAACTTCATCCATATTCGCAATACAATTCAGATTGCATCTTCCTTGTTCTTGTGAGTTGCTTCAATTGCTTGCAAAAACAATAACCCTCGTGGTAAGGTCGATCGCGTGCAAGCGTGGTCGATAACGACAGTCGTGCGGGTGTAGCGAATTGCGAGGTGACGGTCTGCGGGTCGGAAGCCTCAAAGCGTCAACGTCCTCACAACGAAATCAATCGAACCTATCGGAAGATCGGGCCGCCGTACCTCATCACCATTGTATTCAATCTATCCTGTTACCTTGAGATTTTTGTTAAGCATTCTTGCAACTACAAGTCTGCAAGTGCTAGCAAGAGGGTGGTTTTGCCGCAACCTGGGTGTCCAAGGAGGACGGTGATCTTGGAAGGCTTGATGAATGACGATGCCAGTGACATTTTTGAAGATTTGGATCCTTGCTTGCTGTTGGTTGAAGCCAAGGCCAACCATGGTGGTGAATAGTTGGGAATTAAGTTGGCATTTGAGCAAACAGGTGGTGGCCATGGGTCGAGGCATGGAGGTAGACCAGGAGGCATAGACAGCGGCGGCTATGGTGGAGCTGGAGCTGGTGCTGGTGCATGGGCGAGGCCGCAAAGTAGTGCGCAACGGCCGCGGTGGGGGTCTGGTCACAGGGGGTGGTGTCTACGCGAGGCGGCGCGTGGTGCCAGATCTTCCCATCTTCCCACCGGTGCCAGCATACAAGCTTGGCTCCATGGCACAGAAGCGAAGGCAGAGCAGCGAGGAGGAGCCACGCGACGTGGGGTGTGGAGGCGGGCGGGCAAGCGGAGGAGCAAGGAGGCAAGACGGAGGAGGCCAAAGAGCGCGCAGGGAGGGAGGAGCAAGGAGGAGGTCTTGTGTGGGGTGGAGAAGCAAGGAGGCCTTGAGGCGAAGCGGGAACAAAGGCGGGCACGAGGTCGAAGCCGGAGGAGGCATGCATCGCTGGGGCGGACGCGAGCGTGCAAGCGAGTGAGGGAACGGGGCGGAGGGGGGTGCAGAGGTGGAGGTATGGGCGGGGGAGCGAGGAGGAGGTGTGCGGTGCGGGGACAAGAAGGGTGAGTGACTCGGGGGAAAGGATGGGTTCATCTGGTTAATTTTTTTGGTACGTTCAGTTTTTTCGGTTTTCAACTGTTTTTTACTAAAAAAACCAAAGTCCAAAAAAACTCGATTTCTAGATCCCGTACCGAATAGCGGGCAAACTGAGTTGACTGGTGCAGTTTGATTATTTTGGTACAGTTTTTCGGGTCGGTGCCAATTTGAACAACCCTACTTCCGAGTGCATGCCAAAGCAAACACAAGGGAAAGTCATTGTTCTATTCATTAACATGCTACAACTTCCATATCTCCCATGTGTTTACTCATAAGTAAGGGTGCAAACGAAGCAGATAATTTCCGACGGACCGAAGGCTCGAGATGCGAATACGGGATAAAGAAATATCTAACACTATCTGTGTCCGACTCCGACTTCGACTCTGGGGAAAAAATACGGAACAGGGTACAACATGAGCGATATCCGTTCGTATGTGTCCGTATGTCAGGTGGTATGAGGAAAACATGTTGTGACATCACTTAGGAATAAGATAATATATAGGTGGGTTGTTGCATCTGAGTAGACAAAGGATACTTAGTGTTTTTCCTTCGACGTCTCAGCGATTAGTCTCTCCGTGTTCGCCCTAACTGTACTCCTACTGTCCAATGTCCTATGTAGGGGTGCACAAGAAGCGGTTAATTTCTGTTCAGCAGAAGGCTCACGAAGCGAATACGAGATAGAGAAATGAGTATCCGACACTATCTTTATCTTACTCCGACTCTGAGAAAAAAAATACAGAATATGATTTGTTCTCTTAACGCCTGGCATGTGGGATTTTCACCGAATTTCCCTAGTATCGCTAGATAACACTAGGTAACTTTTAAACAGTTTGGGGAACATACACAATCTGGTAGTGCTTTCTTTGCCCCTCCGCCTCAAGCCACAACTGATAAGAGGGAGAGCAGCATGCTCGAACCAGTGGCAGTGACCTTGTGGCAGTGATGTGATGTTGCAAAGGAGCTACGTACTGGAGAGCTAGACACTGAATATGCATATGCAGACGCCGTGGTAGTCAGTGATCCACTTGAGGTACACACTACAGGCGTGCGCAATGGTGAAGTCGGTGGGCGCAACATACGTGACAATTACGCCGCGGTTTGGAGCTGGAAGGGTGGAGGAACCGGATCCTTGGTTGAGATGTCGTGGATGTTTTGGTAATTTCGTACTACACGTGTCTGCGAAATAAACTAAGCGTGATTAAACGCCGAGTCAACATGCCACGTGGCTAGAGAAGTAAGCAATAGACATATTTGATGCAAACCTCAGGGACCAATTTGGCCCTTTCAAATTGTACGACCAAAATGGCCCTTTTATCAAATTTGAGGGACCAATTTTGTCCATTAGTTTCTTGAAAAAGACAGAACAAACCATTCATTTACTCTAGCAGTAAGAGTTATCCTACTTGTAGTACTTGAAAGGTGCCTGCCTCCAAAGAGTAGCATCCATCGGACAGCATACAACCAACTGCAGTCGGTTAAAACATAGTTAGCACACGTTGACGAAGCAGTCATCTCTTCACCACATGCATGTGCTAATTTCTCGTGCTTGGCAGTCATATTTGCCCACGGCTGAAATGATCATATGCTTGCACAGCTACACACCCCCTAGGCCTGTACTCACAGCGTTATAACTTATACGTGCGCTCGTACTGATAGTACTCAAAAGAGGAAGAACCCTTTGGTCAAAGTAGTTAGTTGATTAGTGATGCTTGATTCGTTTTGCACTCCTTGGAGGCACCCTTTTTGGTACTCAGTACGATGCCGGATCAAAGATTCAAACAGTGAATGAGTGGCTTGTTTCTTCTTTCTTTAATTCCACCTTATACTGTAACATATATTATAGCCTGCAGGTGTGTTTCTTGTTGAGACTTTTTTGTTTTTTGGTAAACTCTTGTTGAGACTTTGGTTGGATTGATGCAGCCTATTGCAAGCCCATTACGTAATACAGCAGCTGATGGGTCATCTCAACCGTAACAAGTGACTGCATTAGGTCTTTTTACGTCCTGTTAGGTCCAACATATATCGGTGTCGCCAAGTTCCCTAATACAACATTTTCAGCAGTCAGATTGAAGGATAACTGTACTACACATTCGTTGTGATTTGCAAAGCTAATTGGTGCTCTTCTTTTACCACATTTTCAGCTAGAGTTCCATCACCATGGCACCACTCCAACTCTAGCAACCAGTAGCGGAACTAGAGCTGGGACGTTCTGGTCGAAGTTGTCACCATCTTTTACCACATAGCTTAAGAAGCCTTCTTGTTGTTTTTCGTAGGCATCATGTGTCCTTGTATATTACTCTGTCGCTTCTCGTCTCCAATTTTTAGTTCTGCTACTGCCACTAGATCGTTTTTCCCCCTTCCTTTCTTAAGTAGGTTTTGTGATAAATGAGATAAACATATGCAGGGTTTTTATACTTTTCTTATATGAACCTTGTCGGATATGAGATATTAAGATACGTGGTACACAAAGGATGCAGATTCTCTACCATTCCATTGCAATGGTAGAATACGACAGTACAGCGCCGTTCGTTCATTCGCAACCATCTGATAAAAAAACGACCCATGAGACGGATCGCTACAATGAAAGAGGGCTACATTGTTTTGTTCATGGAGTAAAAATGTTACAAAACCGGATCAATAGATCTTGGATATTGGTTTTAATCCAATGATTGCAATCCTTTTTGCAATTAGTAATAGCATGCTGTCATTATACTAACTGAATGGCAGACGATATGAATTCGTATATATAATTAAATGGTGTAGCATGGCTGACCCTGATATGTGTCGTGTGGTTATGATGCCAACAGCATGCCGACGACAATGATAGGCTATCTAACTTGCCTTTCGCTCCTCTCGCACCTGGAATGCATGCTACCAATCTGTCACAGATGAAAAGTTATGACACACGAACCTCATCTTGTCGCCGGAAGTCAACAACGTTTTGGCCCGAAGCAAAACCTGCGTCATAGGACCAATTGTAGCCACAGCTCAGCTCATCAAAACTTGGTTGCATCGTTTGTTTGTCTTACCGAATAAAAGTACAGTGCTCAAGCAATGTTCGAATTGAAATAACTTTTCCTTATCACAAAGGGAAATAAGACCTGGTATCTAACGTCTGGATTTGAGTCCAGATTCCTTATTATAGGCACAAAGCAACTGTGCCTGCACTCCGTAAGGTCACGGGTTCATACTTGCCTCCACAAATTCAAGCGTATGCAAGTGGACGCATTTGTCTATGTGTGCGTGGGCATCCACTTACACTGACTAAAAATGACTCGTCATCAACCTATGCTACTTGTTTTAAGTGATATATTTTTGTAGTGTTAAAAGATATGCAGTCCTTACTGTTTTAAAGATAAAACCGCACGGATCATCGGCTTCAATTCAAATTTGCACAAACAACTTTGGATATGTTTTAATTTGTATAAATTTATGAAAAATTTCAAAAGCAATATTTATGATTGGAATTTTAATTTGCAACTTTCAATGTTTTCCGTTTTGAAAAGTAAAATTTTATCCCCACCAAAAAATAAATTTATAATTTTCTTATCTTATCGATTTACTTATGTTTTTCATGCCTTGATTTAAATCCCATGTTTGAATTTATATAAATTCCAATTTTAGTGCTATTTTAATTTTTCTAACATCAAAATATTTTTGTGAATTTTATTTTAATACATAACTTGAATTTATATGTTCCAAAATTAATTTTAATACGTTGGGAGGGTGAAAAATGAACGGTTTCATAGTTTATGGATGATTTCTGAACCCATCGATAGATGACAATGTAAAATGGACTTATTCTTAACCCACTTGACAACAAATCCAACAAGCCAATTGTAGGATAGCCTAGCGTTTGTGTTGGACCGACAAAGCAACTAGAGGGAGGGGGTGAATAGGAGCACCTACTCTTTTTCACCCTATGGTATTCAACTTCTTCTTCACTTCAATAGCTATAGAAGCTATGAAGATCAGAAATACAAACACAGCTGAAGTCTTGTGTTGAAACCGAAAATCCCTGAGGCAAAACCCACTTGGTCGGTCTAACCGCCAAAGGGTCGGTCTGACTACCAGGTGGCCGGTCTGACCACCTAAGATGCGGTTTGACCACCGGCTGTAGGGACAGCAGCCCACAATGATCTTAAATCGACCTAACTTTTGATTATGATATCCAAATCATCATAGATGTCAACCATAGCTCATCAAGAAGGTCGGGAGAAAATTCCAATCGACAATTGGGACGATTGAAGCCAAGGTTCCATGAATTTCTTAGATGAGGACAAGGAGGGATAAGAATCGAGGAAATTCAAACTTTGATCTAAAAACTTGCTCGTGGGTGGAAGATGGTCAAGATGACCCTAGATCAATTTTCACAGGTCCTAGCAAACTAGATCACAGCAAAAGACCCAAGAAAAACCAAAGGTACACTCAAAATCTCAAAGTCATCAAAGATAGAACAAGAACGTGATAGAACTCATCTTGGGGCAAATCTTGCTTGGATTGATTCAAGAGATTGTTGATTTATAGCCACTCCACCATGGAGGACAATAGCTCAACACTTGAGCACTCAATCAATCCATCTCCCTCCCTCTATTTCCTCTTTTCCCAAATCACACAACCCCCTATACGTGGCACAAAGGACGGTGATCAAAAGTGAACTAAGAACTGTTGTTCGATTGTGCTTTTTGAAAATCGACTTCATTTGTCTTTGCAGAGCTTTCTGGTTGTAAATTTGAACGACTAGGCTTTTCTGATTTGGTATTTGGTTGTCTGGCTTTTAGGTAGGCTGACTGCAGCTTCTGAGATGTGAAATGTCTAAAATGCCCCTGAGGATAGTAATGGCTTGTTTGATGCCGTTTAACACAATTAACAATATTTAATGACATTTAATAATATTTAACGACATTTAACAATAGTTGACGACTATTAACGATGACTAACGCAATTGATGAGAACTACCGCAATTGACGAGAACTACCGATATTGACTGCGATTAACGACAATATACCGTAAACAACGCAATATACCACAATTAGTGTATTTAATGACAATTATTACAATATATATTTATTACAACAAATAATTATTACAAGCAAATTTCTATAGATGTTGAGGCATTCAGAGTTACTTCATAGTCATTGTAAACTACTTTTGAGCAAGTTTCACTAATCCTCTAGATATGAAGTACACCTTACCGACCTCAATTATGTTATAAAACTGATTAAACACCGAATTGAAGCATGTTGCACGAATTTCTCCACCATGTGAATCAAGGAGATCAATAAGTTTCATTGCCATTGCCATGCCAAGAACTATCAATGTTTGGATTAATTGATACAATATACAGAATTAGTGACAAAGTGACAATGTTTGGACTAGTTAGTTCAGTACAACAAAGTGACAATTCAAGACTCATTGACTAACACGCAATTAACAACATTTAACGACAATTGTCAATAATTGAATCTATTGGGTAAATGTTTACATGTTCACGGTCGATAAATCATATTGTGATTTGTGAACCATGTAGTTTGAGATCAAAATGCTTGCCGCCAGCCAAATATTTCACAATGAATTAGGATGCAGTCACTTGAGTACTCGTTTTTTGCAATGGTACAAGCATGCAACACTGTTATTTCATTTCAGTATCTGAAAATTGCAAATTTCTTCAGATTGTCACAGATGGACTGACAAGTTTACAATAAAATGAAATAAATAAATCTCTCCCCAACAAAACGGGTTACAAATCAGTAAATACAAATATCAACTGCAGATCATTTCATTTGACGCTCAATCCTGTCAGGATGACAAGGTAGATAGGGACAATAACCACCTTCCCACTAGCTACTGTGTGCATAGCATCATTTAGTCCTTCATAACTTACCAGGTTTGCATGACACAAACGAGGGCTTCATAACTTGCTAGGTCTGCATGACACAAACGAGGGCTTCATAACTTGCCAGGTCTGCATGACACAAACGAGGGCCTGAATTACTATTGCAGTGCTGCTACTATCTTGGATTTCTACAGCATGATATTCCCTGGTGATCCATGAATCATTTGTTAGTTAACTCAATAGCATGAAAATTGTAATCCAAATGACCAGCAGTAAGCATTGCATTCCAACTGATTAGAGCATGAACCATCTACAAGAAACAAACAGCAGTAAGCATTGCATTATGCTTACTTTTCCTGAATTAGCATCAACTAGAAGTCCATTCTTAGTTTCTCATAAACAAAATAATAATTTTAGAAGGCCCCTATATTAAAGTACAATTCCCATGGAAAGAACACAGATTATACCCTAGTATGGAAAAGAGCATTACAAGTACTACATACAAAATGCTACATATTTCTTCCATCTATCATAGCGGAATGCTACCAAAGCCGTAATTTGGCAAGTACTACATACAAAATGATATATATATATATATATATATATATATATATATATATATATATATATATATATATATATATATGTTCCATCTATCCTATCATGATGCTACCAAAGATGTTGCAATAGCGTCATGAAGGTCGATCATGTCAACATCATCCATAGCAGTTGTAACATCATGTGCACTAAGGTGAGTGGACATATAATCTTCATTCCTCTGTGCACAAGCAAAATCATTATCAACCAAATCACTATCTTGAATAAAATTATGCAAAGCCATTGTTGCAATGATGATTTTCTTTTGCTTGTCTTCATGATAACTTGGAATCTTCAGTAGAATATGCCACTTCATCTTCCAAATGCCGAATGTACGCTTAATAACATTTCGAAGGGAAGAGTGGTGATAATTGAACACCTCTTTCAGTACAACCGATGCACCACCATTTCAGAATTCAGGTACATGATACCTCTGGTTCTTGTAGGGAGCTAGATAACCTTTGTAGTTCGGGTATCCGAAATCCACAAGATAGTACTTTCCTACAATTCAAATGGAATATACTTTTTACCCACATACGAAGCTACCTTATCGAAAAAAGGTAACAAGTAAAGTACCTTTTGGAGGGTGTGGAAAGTAGAAAATGGTAACAAGTAAAGTACCTTCTCGAGGGTATGGAGAGCATTCCTTGTACGTTACCAAGGTATCAAGGAAGATGCGCGTGTCGTGTGCAGACCCTGGCCAACTAGTGCAAACAAAAGTGAACCTTATGTCGAAATCACAAACAGCCATGACATTCTGACTAGTATATCTGTGTCGGTTTAAATGCACAGGTTGTTTCTCGCATGGCACCGTCATAGGTACGTGTGTCCCATTTATAGCACCGATGCAATTATGAAAGCGAGGGGAAAACCTAGCCTCTCTAAGTCTTGGATGTACTGTTGAGAATTCTAGATTTTTAGGCATTATGTTGTCAATACTAAGACGGTACACACATTCCAAAACCTACGCAAACTTTCTACTAATGGTTTCTTTGGAATGGACAAACCGGTTCTTGGCTTGGCGGTTCGATTGAGGAGCTCCACAAGTCCATACGAACAATACGAATGCTTCCTTTGAGTTGACCTCTCTGGTTGATTTCAAGCCATAGTTATTAACAAGAGTGTCATGAAGCCTAAGAAAAACTGATCTTCTCATTCTGAACATGTTATAACACTCTGTGGATATCATGGGGATATGCCCATGATCTTAAGATGATGAAACAATTGGCAATGGTGCTTTTGGTTTGAAGTTTTAAGTGTTTTCGACAAAGTTTCAGATCTGTCAGGTCAGTGGCGGTCTGACCGGCTTTTGTGCTGAATGTTGTTTTAAGTGGTGAGTTGATTATGGGTTAGGTCATATCCATATTTGTTAATGCATATGTGTTGCATATTGCATATTTTGGCTAACGTGGGTCAAGTTGTGAAGAACTTGTTCCCGGATTCGTGTTTGCTTGTTTATAGCTGTGCAGATGGCTTGCATGTCAATGACGGTCAACGGCGAGGAGGATCGGGACTAAGCTTGGAGAGCTGAGGTCCAGAACGATCATGGATGCCGGGTGAGGTCAAGTGACTCAAGTATGGCGAGAATGGACATGGATGATCGAGCAGGCGGTTGGTCTGTTGGTTGGATCAAGCGGCAGAGTCGTTACAAGTGCTCGATGGTGCGGTGGGATCCGGACGGGAGACTTGATGACATGGAGCCATTGATCAACCTACGTGTGAAGCGGTGATTGCTTCACGATCTGTGGACTCGGTCTTTTGGAGAAGGATCAAGAAGGGGTATTTTTGTAATTTTACCAAATACCGCCTTGGTGACCTTTTGGCTAAACTACGGCGCGGGACGGCGCAATGGAAGTGATTTAAGTCGAGAGAATTGAAGACGGCGCTTTAATTTGCGTGCGTGTGTGTTCCGTTGTTGTTGGGCCTTAACGGAAGCCCATTTGGTTTTTAGGGTTGCTGGCTGCCTGTATAAAAGGAAATGGAGTGGGACATTAGGGCTGCTGCCGCTGGAGGATTGGCGTGCCTGTAGAGCTGCCTTAAAAAATCTGGTAAAAAGCGAGAGCCAGTGGTGGCTTGTATCCTCGTAAAAACAGCAGAGTCCATGGCGGCGGCCTCTGTGCTGCCCTAAAAAATTAGTGGCCTGCCCGTGAGAAAAGCAGAGATGCGGCCGTGCCCGTAGATTGAGGATTTGGTGTTTTACTGTTTCAAGATGTTTTTTATTCGGCAACATCTGGCGATCTGCTGTTTTGGCATTCTTTATTGCTTCGGCTGAAATTCGTTTTTGCTTCGTGCTTGTTGATTTGTAGCTGCTTTTCCTGTTGGATCTGATGGGTCTGTGACCCTTTTGTTTATTGCTTGCGTGTGTATGTCTTTGCTTGCTTGCCTGCATAAAAGCAAGCATCTGGTAATTTGCATGGGCGCTGTAGTGCGAGAAACCTGCGACTGTGGCGGCCTCCAGTATGTGCGAAAAAGTAGTAGCTAAAAGGCGGCTTGTCCGTCCGGAAAAAAAAGAAAGAACTTCGATGGCGGCGATGCCCCAAAGAAAAAAGTAGCTCCAGAAGAAAAAAAAAAAGGATCGTGGCGGCTTCTTTGGTAGAAATCTCAGCTCGTGGCACTTTGTGCTTGGAGAAATCAGACCTCTCGGAGGCGGTTTCTGGCGCCTGCTCCTCCAGCAAGAATCGGTCTGGCGGTGCAGATGAATCGCATTTTTCCTTCTTGTGCGTGTGAGTAAATTTGTCTAGGTGACAGCTATTTTGGTTATCAGAAGATTGCTGTTTGCTTTGTTATTTCTTTGATTTGATCTAGATCGGCGGTTTGCTGCTTTAGATTCCTTTTTCCTTGGGCTGCTCATTGATGCGTCTGTAGAATCTTGAATCCTGGCGGTGTTGCTCAAATTGATTGTCTTTGTGTCTGTGTGTTTTGATCTTAGTAGAAAAGTAGAGCCTCGGTGACGACTTATGGCGTAATCGGACGATCTCCATTTTGTGGCGCCATCTAGTGATTTTCTTTTGTGTGTTTGCAACTTTGATCTTTGCACGTTGGTGGAATCGGATGACTAGTGTGAGTCCTTGGTTTAATTGAAAGGGGATTTGAGTTTTTTTATTGCTTGGCTGCTGTTTCTTGTCTACTCTGTTTTGGTTGGTGCGGGCCGCAAAAACAGGAGCTCATTCTTGGTAGTAGTTGATAGTGGGCCTTGATCTTGAAACAAGGACCTCTGAAGGAACATCGGTCGGCTCATGCTATGCGTGATGGCTTTGTGCATCAATGGAAAAAGTGTTTTGCTCTCTTGATCTATTGGTTGTTGTCTACTAGTTGTTGACCTGAAACTAGGTGATAGTTTATTGCATCGTTAGTTTGTGTGTGTCTTGTGGCGATAGTTCTTGTTTTTGGTCTTTTGCTTGAGGTTTTATCCTATTCAACACAGGTCATCCGATGTGCACAGATATCTGATCTTCATAGCTTTTATAGCTATTGGAGTGAAAGTAGTGTTGAGTTCGATCGAGGTGAAAAAAAGAAAGCGTCTATTCACCCCCTCTAGTCGCCTTCAGGTCCTACACACTCTTGTGCACTACTAAGTGTATCCTCAACCTATTGGATCCCCGTCATTGTCGGTATTTTCCTTGGCCTCTTGGTCCTGGAGCCACCATCGCCACCCAAACATGTAAAAGCGGCAATCATGACTAGTGACAAGAACATATCTGGTCCTCCCTCATCCAAAACACCTTCATGAGTTGATTCATCATCACTTGAACTATACGAACTTGAAGAGCTCATCTGCCACAAGAAAAAATAACATAATTAAGAAGTAACCACCATTGGACATAAACAAATGACACAATTAATAAGATACCACGAAATCACATAGCATAAACGAATGACACAATTAATAAGATACCATGAAGTCACATAGTACATAACTGACAGAACAAGTCACACAGCACATTACATGACACAAAAGGGATAAATAGGTTCAACTCTCAGGAATACAGTTCAAACTATCTAACACCTCTTCTTCTCCTCCCATATCCTTGTAAGCCATGCTAGCCTCCCTTGAGGTGTCTTTAGTGTATGAAAGACATCTCGATACTCCTTCTTGATGAGCAGTTGTGTGACATAGAAATGTTCATCACTCCCTTCTCCGGCCCCAACCTCAATAACCAAATCAATCATCTCAGAGATCTCTTGCCTAATAGGATCAACCACTGGACCGGGTTCATTGGTCACAGAATTCTTGCTACCGCAATATCCACCAAACTCTTCAGTTGCACGTCTCTTCTTGCCCTTGTCCACATGGGTGACTTCTTCGGTGTAGTGGTTCCCTCCTCAGCCTGAGGCTCATCACTCTCCCTAATCACCCTCAAGATTGACATGGGAGGCACCATCTTCTCCAGGTACAAGAGAGGACTCATTCGTACAACTAGCTCCATCAAAAATGATGTCAAGCCTGCCCTCATGCTGCAGGGGTGCTTTCTTCAACTTGCTACATTGTGGCATGGCCTGCGATTAAAGAAATGCAAGAATCCATGAAACAGTTCAAACAATTAACTCTCATACACATGCAACAAAATTAAAGATTGCATACCTTAATCTGTTCAACCCACCACTCATCACTTGCCTTAATAGATCCAGTCTTAGGATCGATGCCTAGCCCCGATGCATGGAGCTTCAATGTCTTCCAATTGGAATAGTCCCTTTTCAAGCTGTCACATTGGTTCTTTAGTTGCTTACGGGTGTACTCTTTATTAGCGCGTTCGTCGAACTTGGTCATAAGGTTGTGATACCCTTTGTTATTCAAACATTGCAGGGGTCTATTTTTTGTAAGCACCTCTCCCACGTAGATGTCAATGAACACTTTATTTGTGAATGCATCCCATATAGCAGTTTGTGCGGCTTGTGCTTTATCCATCTATAAGTGGCATACATGTAAGGAAATATGTAACTACAACATACAACTAACATATAGTTTGTGCTAGTTCAGATTTATGTCAATAACAATATGTAATTGAACACAAAACTATTTGTTATCGAACTAGAACTACATCAGTGTAGATTTATGTCAATAACAATATGTAACAAGGTTTGAACCAGAACTAGATTGATTCATAGAACTAAGGCTAATATCAACCAGTAGACCAATTCTCAAACTTTTCATATGATTGAGATTGGCAATTCTGAAGCGTCGGAAAGGATCAACAAAAAAACCAGTATCATACTCAATTCGTTTTATTTTCTTGCTACAAGATGCATCGTCCCATACATAATTTTATCACCAAATGTCTATTTCCAGGAGGCACTAGTTGCTTGACATTTTCTCATACTCACCATGCTAGGTAGCAGTACTACCAAACAAGCATCAAGCTATCAATCACACAAAATTGCAAAATCTTGGGCTACCAATCACACAAAGTCCGAGAGGGTGTCGGCCTTAGGGAGAGTTGGGGTGGCCGAGCTGGGGGAGATGGAGAGGCTGGGAGGCGGCTTCGGCCAACAGAGAGGGAGCTAGGAGGAGAAGAAGGAAGAGGCCACCGGCGACTCGAGGGAGAGGACGAGCGGCGCCGCGTGGAGAGGAGAAGGTGGGGCAGAGGAGGTTGTACCTTCGGATCGAGGAAGGAGGCGAGGGCAGGCTGCTTCGTCGAGGTGGCCGCAGCTACGGGCAGGCGACCGGGCGTGGCGTGGAGGCCAGATTCACTTGGGCGGAGGCTGGAAGAGGCTGTTGTCGAGCAAGAAGCGGCCAGGAGGCTTGATCGGGCGGGAGGTGGTGGGAGAGAGTCTGACCATCGGGAGGCGGCAGGACGAGGCGGGGGTCTTGGCGGCGAGAGGCGATCGAGGCGTGGCGTGGAGGCCAGATTCCCCCGGGCGGCGGCCCGGGGAGGGGAACGGCCACTAGGGTTACCCTCGCGCTCATGGAAGTCAATGCGTGCCGACCACCATTTTCTCGCCCCCTTATTTTTTACCAAATTCTCCGCGAGTCTTCTATCATAATCTTCCTCCAAAATAGGACATTGCGTGCTCTCGTCTTCTGGCGTCTTCTCACGGCACCACCATCATCAATGTTTCTGGCATCCTGCCTGTGCACATACACCATCATCAATGTTTGCCTCGGGCATGGCGACATCTGCATATCTTGGCCCATGCACATACACCATAAGCTCTCTTGTCCTCTATTCGTGCATGTGAGTGGCTTGGAAGCATCTTCGTTATTGTCTTATGTCGAACTCCCCATGCAATTTGCTACCATTCACTTTGATGCTACAAACAAAAATGCTCGGGATGCCAAGCAAGTAGATGATCCTCTATTCGTGCATGTGAGTGCCTCGATGACAAGCATCTTCGATTATTGGTCGTGGTGTCGAACTCCTCTCTCTGGGCCACGTCGGGGAAGGAACAACCGAACGGCGGTGTGCCGCCCAAATCGCGGTGGAGCTCTAAGGAAGATGGCGGCTAGGGTTTGGTGGTGTTTTTCGCATCCTCCAATGACCTCATGCACCTCCTTATATAGTGCTCGTGGCGGATCCTATCCGAACACGTTTACGAATCGTATTCGTCTTGGTTTGTTCAACCCGTTAAGTGTGTGACCAGTAGGTTCATGTGTAGTTCGGTTGTGACTGGAAACCGTTTCGATCACGCAGTCGTGCGGCTCCTAGCGAGAACATATCGATTCCGAATACACACAAATTATATCGGACGAACCTTAATGCAATATGATCTCGACCAGGTCTTCATCACTTACGACCGGGTCCTATCATATCTGACGGTTAAGTATGTAGTCACGACGATTCGTAACTCCTTACGACGAGTTCACGACCACTCTGTGATTACGTTCGACCGATCTACGACTAGCTCGTATTTGCATACGACGATCAGAAGAACAAGATAAACTCCTCGAACATAATGAAATGAATATTCATCATACATCCTTGTGGACCCTCCATCCGAACCACCTTCAACCGGCATCTTGACATGTCCAGCCCATCTGATCCGCCCTGTACAAGACCATCGTCATAAAATACAAGCAAGTGTTATATGTTAGACATTACTTACTGTCACAGCAACCCAATACACTTAATATGTATTATATACGGTGACTGCCTGGCTGTGGCTGGAATCCGAGATGAGTGGGGATTAATTGACGGGATGATTAAAACCGAAATAGTTTAGTGCGATAATAATTGCGGGACGCAATTAGTTAGTTTTGATTTCGGGCGAGCTGTCCCTCTCCTCGTCAATAGCGACCCATTCAATTGGCGAATCAATGAGCGCACGAAAAGTCAAACCCAACGCCAACCGCAAACGTAAAACATAATTGTTCAAATGGACACAACTAGGCACTTGAATCGGATTATAGAACCCGAAAAAAAAAACGATCCTAGAATGCTGCTATATACAGCAAATTTTATCCATCACAATCTTTTCATTCTAGCATTTTCAAATAATTAGGACGACAACATCTTAAGGTTCAAATCCCACAATATTTAAGCAGGTTTAAATCTCAGAAAATTATAGTTGATTGCTTATACATAATGTAAATCATCTATGATAGATAGTATATTGAACGCTCACCGTCCACCATGGCGGGAAATTAAGGGGAAAAATGTGATTTTTTTTCCCTTTTTCATCTGTAACCTTTATCGGAGCCTTCAATTTTTCAATTGGATGCATATAGCTTAATATTCGACTGACGTATTAGGTAGGATACCAATGTGGTTTCGCTTTTCCCATCGATCAACAGTTTCTCCCATATTTGAATTTGTACTTGAATTCGCAAACAAAACTATATGGATGCTAATATAGTTTAGATACTTACATCTGAAATGTTATATTATCCAAACTATTCGAATTTGAATTTGAATAAAGCAATATACATATTTTATTGCAGTATGTCGTGCTAGTTGGAAATGCTTTTATGTAAAAAAATGCAATGATTTTTTAAACCAAGAAAATGCAATGATTAATTCTATTGTGTACGACACTAAAATTTCAGTAATATTTAACATTATGCAAGTTACGTCAATATCCTTCATAAAAAAAGTTACGTGCATATTCGATCCAATCAAATTTAGTAGATATTCGATTCAAAGTCAAGGTCACTATAATATTCGATTATTATGCATAATCCGGCATATTCGCAATTGTATTTGTATTTATTTTATAGTCTAGATGTTAACGTGGTTTGAGCACTTCGTTTTTAACCCTATGGCCCATCTTGAAACACCGCTAGATTCTTGTAAGGACCGAGCTATTTTACGTATAATTCTTAGCCAGATAGGCCCTAACCCATCCCATTATCCATTGTTGCAATCTGCAACTACAGTGAGTCCCCTCCAACCAGTGGCGGAACCAGGAATTGGAATGACCCGGGGCGAACCGATAGTGTAAAAAATACAAAGGCATAATGTGATTTAATAGTAATCTAACTGAATATAACCAGATAAACATAGATCTAATTGATACAACCAAACAAAGCATAGAATACAATATTAAGAGCTCGTATAAAGTCTGTATTGATTTCATTTTCTTATAGAATTTCTATAAAAAAAAAATCAAAACTTACTAATATCGTACATTTCACATTTGTATTCTAGGAAATCAAAAAAATCAAAACAATGCTTCAGGCCTCAAGGGTCAAGGCTCAGACAGACAGATCAAAGACGCTTAGTGGCTCTGGCTCACCTAGTCTGCTTACTCTGCTTATCGGCAAGTCACCTCGGCTGCGAGTCTGCGGACGTTGGACGGCGCCAAGACTCAAAGCACTGCGGCGGTGCCAGGTGTGATCGGCCAATCCCATGCCTTCTTTGCGCGTGCCACGCATGACCCCATGTGCTACCATAGCACCCGTCGACCGCCGTAGCCCCCGCGCGCCGACGAGGAGTGCTGGAATCGAATGGGAAATGGCCGATGCTATGGTGTTGCCTGCTGCCTGATGGGGAATTCTGAAATTAGGATTGTTTGTGCTGGAGCAGTGGAGCTGGATGCTGGTGTATTTGGCATTTGGGCATTTAGCTAGTTGGCTTGGGCCTTGGGGCGTCTCCGACTCGCCGACTCGGCCCACGCGGCGCACAACTCGCTCTCTCACTCATCAGCTCATGGAGTCAGGCAGAGGCAATCATGGCGAATTGGCGATGGCGGCTTGGCCAGGGGTGCCAGCAGGCTGGTCGGTGGGGTGGGGGACGTTCTTCTGCCCGAGAGACCCAGGGCAGCCGTCTCGGTTTGCCCCAGCGGTAGTTCTGCCACTGCCTCCAACACAAAAGAAATTAAGATTTGAAGGTGGATTCACCATGTTATTAAAACAATAGATTGATTCACTCGAAGAAAAAGGTTTATTCCCCTGGTTCTAAAAAATAGAATATTCACAGGTAGAACGGAGCGAGAAAAGAATCCCCAAATTGACCAAGGAGAAATCATTCTGACACCACATCGAACAGAACCGAGAACAGAACAGAAATCTCTGAAAAGCTGGGCTCCCAACTCCCTTTCCTCGGGTTCGTTGAGCGAGCGCTCTCCCACCACCACCGCGACCCCACCCACCAGCCTAGCCCAGTCCACCACTTCTCCTCCCTACTTTTCTCCCTTTCTTCTACCTTGCCCAACTCCTCTTCCTTTCCTGGCCTTCTTTTCGTCCTCACTACCGAGAAGGGAATCTTGTCGATCTCGGAGGAGGAGGAGAGATGGGAGGGCGGGTGGATCACGAGTACTCTTATCTGTTCAAGATGGTGCTGATCGGCGACAGCGGCGTCGGCAAGTCCAACATCCTCTCCCGCTTCACCCGCAACCACTTCTCCCTCGATTCCAAGTCCACCATCGGCGTCGAGTTCGCCACCAAGTCCCTACAGGTCACCAGCCGCGCCGCATTCCCTTCCCTTCCCTCTCCTTTCTGGTTGTTCTAATCTGCTGCTGTTCTACACGCGTGCGTGCGTCCGTGGATGGCCTCTCCTCGATCCCAGCCCACTAGATCTTGGTCATCTTGATCTTGATAGGGCGAAGGCGAATGTTGTCGTCATGATTGCATTTGCCCCCCTCCAAGAAAGCTGCTCGTTTCATAATGGTCGGTGCCCTGACGAGTTCTTTCTTTCTCGGATGGGTGGATGACTCGTTTGGGACTAAACAGTGATGTGTCAAATCTTCTTGGATGGATCATTAGGAAAGAACTCTGTTTGAAATTCGACCATCTGCTCGCAAATAGCAAATGCATTGTTCCATTGATTGCTTTTTGTCTTGCCAATTATTCATCAGACTAGTTGTTAGACTTTTGTTGTGACCTAAAATCTGTCTAGTTAGAGAAAATTTTCGCATGGTAGATTAGCCTTGTCCCCTGGATCACATCATTGGTTGGTTGATGGACTGATTGGTAGGTTGATATGCCAGCTCCTGCTTCTGGTATGTATGTGGTATCCTTTCGTTTATGTCGGCTCCTTTTCTTCGCACTGTAATTCCTTTGATCTGAAAAATGTCCTGACATGATGACATTGCCATTCTGTATTTATTGTTGTACTGGACAGCCTCTTTTGTGGTTGAACAGGACCAGTACTGTTCCTGGTCATTTAGCATGCAACATGACCTATTCTAAATTTCTGATCTCAATACCAAGTACAACTTTGGAAGTTTGTCTTTGTGAGCATGAATTTATTGGTCCAGCTATTCTTCGATGTCTGATTGTGAATACTGTTGTCAACAGATGGAGGGCAAAACAATAAAGGCTCAGATCTGGGACACAGCCGGCCAGGAGAGGTACCGTGCAATTACAAATGCGTACTACCGGGGCGCTGTAGGGGCTCTCCTTGTATACGACATCGCAAAGAGGCAGAGCTTTGACAATGTTCACAGGTGGCTTCGCGAGCTCCGCGAGCACACTGACTCCAGCATTGTGATCATGATGGTCGGTAACAAGTCCGATCTGACGCATCTAAGAGCCGTCTCTGAGGATGAAGGCAAGGCATTGGCTGAAAAGGAGGGGCTATTTTTCCTCGAGACATCAGCTATGGAGGCTGTAAACGTGGAGGAAGCCTTCCAAACTATCATCACAGAGGTCTATGGCATTGTTAACAAGAAAGCACTGGCCGCCAAAGAAGCAGCAGCTGCTTCTGCTCCGCTGCCTTCCCAGGGCAAAACCATCAGCATTGACAGCACTGCGGGAAATTCAAAGAGGGCATGCTGCTCTACTTAAAATGGAATTGAGCTTTCAGCATAATATTGTAGAGAACCAGGTGCAAGAATCGTCAGTAGAGCGAACCATTGTGATCTCAAATGGTGCGGAGGCAATTCTACTCTTTTTTTTTCTCTGTTGTGTGAACATCCTGGAGTATATGGTCGCAGCCGCAGTGTTCAGTGTTTCTGAATCAAAATTTAGATGTGTGTATTAGGATTCCTTCCATTTCCATTCTGAAAGTTACATGGTACTGCAATATATCTCGGATTATACACTGCAAATTATAGGAAGCAAATGTCATTTGGTTACCCCTTGCTTAGTCTGTGTTGCTGATTTGCTGAGCATTTTGGTTTTACTAATCAGTTATGCAGCTTCTGCTGCTTCTGCTTTTGGATTAAGTTTGTTGCATATTGGTACTGAATTGTTGCATATTGGTACTGAATCATGCTTGTTTCATTATAATAAAGGGTGCTAGAATTATTGAGTCAGTTGATAGTTGGTTTCATTTTGGAGTTTCTCAATGTTCTATTGTGAGCGTTTTATACGCCATCTTGTTGATTTGTTTATGCTTTTCAGTTGTCAAAGTATCTCAATGATATAATCCCTTGTTATTCCTGTGGGCTGGGATGATAAACTGGACTCTGTCGCCATGATTCCTTCATTATTATCGATTAGTTAATCCAGCACTAGCTGTTACAAACTACGAGGTCAATTACTTTTTTAGCATATCTGCATTCTCTTGGTTGTTCTAGAATATTTAAATTCAATAAACTGGACTCCAGTGCTTGCTGCAGTTAAAGTGGGAGTATTTTCCGAAAGAAACTAGAATTTAGCTCTCACGCAGTGCTTACTTTGGGTATGCAAGAATTAGATACAATTCTTTCTGATGGGCAGTGATTTTAGTTCGATTTCTCCGTTCATCCAAAGGGTTAGACCTAATCCATGTCCATTCAAGCAAGCATGTAGTATTTTCTTTGAATTGGCTGAAATAACCGATCTACTTGAATTGGCTGAAATAAGGAAGTTATGGTTCTAGAGCACTGAGGGATGACATTTGCGATTCCGAAGAATACATGCCATTCTGAGATAGATTTGCGACATGTAATGTTTCTGGCTGCAGAACTAATCACAAGTTCACAGCAAGCTTCTGTTAACACAAAAAGCACCTGGAGCCATGGAGGTATTATCAAGTGAGAATTGAAAGCCCTCGATAAAATGCGAACAGGTGAACTCGTGCATGACTATGAGTTTTCTAGTCGTGGTTGTCACCAGCTTGACTATGCATGAGCTTGTTAAGCTTCCTATTAGACGCAGGTAAAGCTAGCGTTCCATGTGACGCTGGTGTAGGTAACTTTCTCTCCTCTGCTACTCTGCTAGTTAAGTGTTCGTACGTTGCTACAGAATATCTCATCTATATAATAATTAATCAATGGGAGTAGATATAATATATCTTAGTTCGATTCAAATGTGACACAGAAACATCATAGCACATAACAATATGACATTGCATAATAAAAATATATGGTAAATCCATAATTGAGTGCCCGTGCGTTGCCGGAACCGGAATAGCATACTTGTGATCAAACACCATACTGTTATGATTGCTCCACAGGTCCAGGTTATATAGCTGAAAAAAATAAAAAAACATCATCGTGTGCCTTGCAACCAAACCAGCTCCAAGAAGTCAGCTTGCGGAATGGACCACACCCAGAGTTTGCACGGGCAGAATACCACCCAGAGTCCTGAGTATAACAGCCTGACAGCTTTCAGCCGGTACTCAACACAAAGCTTCTCATTCACGTAGCCTCATCACAACCTTGCTGCCACTGTCAGAATTTTTTTAGACAAAAAGGCAGATGATTAGCAGAGTGAGATCAATTTAGTTCTCTCCCATTTCTTGATTAAAAGCATTAACACAACCATAAGAAAAAAGAGATCCTGCAACGTAACAATGATTTTTGTTTTAAAAAAACAATGTAACTGTTGTTTCAGAATCTGTTCAGCCTTATAGAACATGCAAAACAGAAGCTGCTATGGCTATCTGAGTTCAAACATGAATCTAATCGGATTAAAGCAGAAATCACAGTGGCAGAGTTATGACTGAAAGCTTAATTTTTAGCAGCAACATGGCAAAAGAGTTTTGCAAAATAGTCTCTCGTTTGGATAAAAGGGAACATCACAACTACATCAATGCCCTGATCTTGGCTTAGTCCATACATAACATATATGCTCTAAAATAACATTATATAGTTTTTGTAAAATTGAGTATGTTATGGTCATTGGGGTAAGCCAGCATAGTTAGCAGCCTATTCTTTGGGAGTGTAATTTAAATGTAAATACATAAAACATGATAACAACAGTTTCTGACATTCAGTGTAAACATTATATTGCAGGGGGCACGTAGATCTGGAAGACATGTGTGGGCAAAGTGTACAACCTCTGCAGAGTGTTAAACAATCTATTTGAATAGCTGTGTCCGCGGTCATAGACATGCTCGAGGATTTCACATGAGGGATAGTTTTTCATAAAACAATTAGGAAGGGACAACTGTGTGGAATAATTCATATGGCTATGTGAAAGGAATTGATTAGGCTTTGTGTCCTTTGTGAAAACAAATGTTAAATTATTATTATTTATTTGTTTTGAATTACGCTTTCGATCTATTATTTGTATTCAAATGCCAATGTCGCTTTAATGCAAAATAACCACAAAAGCCAATTTACTTTGTAGTAAGCCATCATCTATAATTTCATTTTTGTGGTACAACTTGTTGAGCACGGTTATGTACTTATGTTTGCTGTAATCATTCAGCTGAAGTGGAGGAATCATCGTCTGCCTTCGAGGAGGAGTTCTATGAGGATGCTGATCGTTAGGTCTTGATCCCGGTCGGTTGCCTGTGGCGAGTCGATGGGTTTCCACTGAGGTTTATTTTGTTCCGCTGCTGCTTATTTAATTATTGTCAGCCCTACGAGGCTTAATAAATGTAAACTCGACCTTAAGGTCAAAACCATTATTTGTTATCCAAATTACTCGTTTATGCTATTATTTCGTCTTGTGTGGATCGATACCCATCTATGTTGACACTGTGTGCACTTGCGTGATCCTAGACTAGTGCGTTAAACACAGAGGGTCTAGAATTGTATTTTTGGGTCCCGACATGGTTCTTGTGGGAGCTGGATATGACAGACTTGCTGATATGAAGAGATTCGTTGATCAACCTACACGTGGCAAAGCATGGGATTGCTTCATAACGATTGGATTTGATCTTTGGAGAAGGATGGAAAAGGGGTATCTTGGTATCTTCACCAAAATATCGCCTTGGTGACCTAAGGAGAAACCACGATATAAGACAGTGCAAAGAGAAGCAGTTTAGGTCAAGTGAAGATGAAGATAATAAAGAGACGGATTTGGGAAGACCGGTTCGTCATCCGCTTTAATAAGTGTGTGTGAGTGTAGACCTATTTGTGTGTGGGCTTAACGGGTGCTCGATAAGATTTTCTCTCTTGACCTAGCCTCCACTATAAAAGAAGAGGTGCAGGATTTGTGCGCCTCAAGCCTTTCCAAGTGAAAACACTAATTTGTGATTTGGGGGAAGTATTCAAGTGTTGAGCTTTTGTCCTCCATAGTGGAGTGGCCGTAAATCAACAATCTTCTGAAATCAATCCAAGCAAGATTTTCCCAAGATGAGTTCTCTCTTGTTATTACTCTCTCTTTGTCTTAATGAAGGAGTAGTGAACTGGAAAAATTCCAAGTAAGGGACAATTGCTGATTCTACAAACGGAGGTTGAATATATTGCGGCTTCTGAAGCCGCAAAGGAAGCAGTTTGGGTAAGAAAGTTTAGTTCTGAACTAGGTGTGGTTTCTTATGCCTCTAGTCCGATGGATCTCTATTGTGATAATAGCGAAGCCATTACACAAGCTAAGGAGCCTAGATCGTATCAAAAGGCCAAACACATACTTCGGCGATATCACATTATTTGTGAGATTCTTGAAAGAGGTGATATGAAGATATGCAAAATGTACATGGATTTGAATATTGTTGATCCATTGATGAAGCCTCTCCCACAATCCAAGCATGAGGCGCACACAAGATTGACTATAGTGCAAATGGGAGATTGTGAGTTATATGCCCTAGAGGCAATCATGGAGATGATTGTATCACTTCTATATTTATGAACTTTTGAATAATAAGTTATTTCGTCCCTTGAATGAAATATCATTTATATTGATTGATAAGTATGTGACTTCTTCATGAGACTCTCTATTTATGTTTATGATGTCATTCTAAACATCTCTGATCTTAAGTCATTATGTGGGACACTTATCATTTATGGATTAGCACATGTATTGATTGATGATCATATTTCATGGATCATAGATATGAGATGTTAAATCAATAATGTGGACATATGTCGGAGAACATAGTGTTGGATTGACCATCCTTGAGACACTACGAGAATTGTTATATTCTTAAGTGTCATCAATTAATCTCATACATAGTGTATGTTGGATTCTTAGACCTAAGGTCCTCATGGTTTTCTACATGTGTAATAGTTTACTTAGAGGTTACCAAACGCTACTCAGTAAATGGGTAGTCATAAAGGTAGTTTTCGGGTTTACTATGAAACATACGGAGGAATGTCAGTGATCAAGCTGCAATTTGCCCCTCCTATTTAACGAGAGAGATAGGCCCCTCGATGTGGTTGAATTAAGGAAGTGCATGGCCATGCCGAATATAGTCGAGTCAACTACAACTATGTAATCCACTACAAGATCGAGTGAAGGATCGATTTATCATAGGATGGCACGCATCTCGCCTTGAGTTCTATGAGGCCTCGTGAAGCAAAGGGATCAGCACATGAGCTTTACAAAGGTTCGTTTGATATGATCTTTATGTGTATTCGGGAGTCGCTATGTCTTACTAAGAACCGCTACCGACTTGTGGATCGGAAACGAGTTTCTGGGTCACAGCCGATTACATATGAACCTACAGGGTCACACACTTAATGGGTTGGAACAAACTAGTTCGGATTGGATCTGTTAGAGGCTTAAATTGTATCATAATCTGTACATGGTCAAGAATCTTAATGAGTCTCTAACGTAGGAAACTATTAGGGGCTCTTTATAAGGGGAGGTGTGGGAGCTTTTGGGTTGGTCTTGCAACACACAACAAAACCATAGCTGCCACCTCCCAAAGGCCCTGTCGTGCACACTAGTTCTAGCACACCAGCACACGGCATTCCACCCCTAGACGTGTGGATACCATAGAGAGCTATTGTGATCGCTGCTGCGCTGATGGAAGACGATCTGCGACGTATGTATGTAATGCGAGGGGCTATGGAGGAGAGGATGGGCGGCCAAGGATGCTCCAATTCTTTTTTTGGTGCACTGCACGTCTAGTGGTAACAATCTATAATTTCTTACTCTCATGGCTTTCTGGTTTATACGGTAGAAATTTTTTAATTTCGCACTCATGTATCCTACCCATATCCCAACAGAAGCTACTGATGCACAAGGGGTGGGTCCCTCGCCCTACTCAACATCAGTAGCTAGCCGGAGAAGGAGGGGGAGGGGCCAGCTCTAACCTTGGAAGATAGGTTATGTGCAGAAGAGAGGTGGTTACCCTCTTCTTTGTTCTATTACTGAAAAGAATTTTGTTTCCTTTGGTGCCACCCGATAACAGTTTACTACTCTTTCGTACCACTTCCATCCACATGATATTACATTTTGTCAGGTGAGCTACAAAAGGACAGAAATTGCCCCTTGCCCATGTGCTCTATCGCCATGGCTTGTCGGCCTCTCCCAGACTGCCACGGCCTACGATCTCCTCCACCCCCGATCAGGCTCCCCGACTCCATGGCTAGCCCATCAACTTGCCCCCTTCAAACAGGTTGTTGCCAAAGCCTAGTGGCACCATCATGCAAGTTCACCTTCTCCTTCCTCGCTAACTCTCTTCCCCCAACCCACCCCTCTCCATATCTACGGATCCACAACTCCTATGAAGAAGACGTAGCTAAGACGCCGAAGTTTGATAACTCCAGCGAACAAGGCTAGATTTATCGTCGGTATGGAGGTATGACTTGGGATGTGCCGATGTTCAACCTCAGGGGGATGACAATAGCAAATGAGGCACGGGGTAGGGAGACATGGTGGAGCTCTAAATCATTTGTTTTCACCCATCACGGTGCTAGAGTGGAGGGAGACAAGGTGGAGCTCTAGGAACTTCTTGGCGAGGCTGGGGCAGCGGTTTGCTTAGGAGGGTGGCAACCACTGTGCTTGGAATGACAAGGCAGTAGTCGATGACGAGAGGGCAGCGGATCTAGGGCTTGTTTGGTTGGTGCCCTGGATTCTATGCCTGGGAAAAAGTGGTGCCTGAAGGTAGCCTGGAAAGTAGATGATTTTTGCCTGGCCAGCCAAACCTGAAGATGAGTTGTTTGGTTGGAAGCCTGTGCCTGAAATTGATGAATGAAAAATAGACCGTTGGATTGAATAATGAACAGTGGATAAGTTGCCTGGGAGCCCTGGCCTCCCAGGCGCTCATTCTTCTTGCTGAGCAGGCGGCTCACCGGCGACAAGCAAAGCATAATCTGAGGCGGTTAGCGGGCATCTGACCAGGCGATTCTTGACGAGCTCCCAAGCAAACAGCCTCCTAGTGCTTTGAAGGGTAGGAGGGTGGCCATCAATTTTGGGAGGGGAAGGCGCCATCACTAACATGTAGGTCACCAATTTTGCGAGGACAATGGGTGCATTACATAAAAGCTGTTATGAACAGCGCTTGTATTCATCATTAGGCCAATGGGCCAATATATATACAAGTATAGGTTTAGCATATATGCAGATAACTCTTTATATAATGGGGAAAGTACACCGCAAATAATATACATCTAACACCCCCCTCAAACTTATGGTGGATCAACAACATGAAGTTTGGAGAGATAGAAACTGTGCTAGGCTTCGGTTTGCGCCTTTGTGAAGGAGTCTGCCAACTGAAGTTCTGAAGACACATATTGAAGAGCAACAACCTGGTCCTGCATCTGTGTCCGTATGTAGGAAGTATCAAGACTAATATGCTTAGCAAGCTCATGCTTCATCGGATTTGTAGCAATACTAATAGCCCCTACACTGTCAGACAAAAGAGGAGTGGGTGCTGAAACTGAAACACCAAAATCCTCAAGTAACCATCGTAGCCAAGTAACCTCCACTGTCAACAAAGCCATAGCTCATAACTCAGCCTCAGCACTCGAACGAGAAAACTGTTGTCTGCTTTTTAGTCTTCTAAGCAATGAGAGAACCACCAAGAAAAACACAATAAGCAAAGAGAGACCGGCGATCAGAGTGATCACTAGTTCAGGTGGCATCAAAATATGCTTAGAGCTGTAAGGAGCTAGAGCGAGGAAAAAACAGTTGACGAGTGATGGTTCCACGAAGATATCGTAGAACACAAAGAAGATGACTATAGTGGAGCTGAGTGGGAGCAGAAACAAACTGACTCAAGATATGCATAGGGTATGAAATGTCAGGACGAGTGACACCCAGATAAACAAGACTCCCAACAAGGTAACGATAGCTAGTAGAATCAGCAAGAGGCTCACCATCAGTGGGCCGAAGATGAACATTAAGCTCCATAGGAGTCTCAGTAGTGTGCTGATCAATAAGAGAAGAACGTTAAGAAGATCCTGAATATACTTTTCTTGGGATAGATAGAAGCCCTCAGAGTAGAAATATCCTCAACCCCAAGCAAGTAGCGAAGAGAACCTAGATCAGATATGAGAAACTGCTCATTAAGACGCTCCTTCACAAAGGTGATGTACTAAGAATCATCTCCAGTAATGATCATATCATCAACATATAAAAGGAGAAGCGTTCGACCACGAGGCGAAGTGTGAATAAAGAGAATAGGATCATGAGCACTGGCAGAGAAATCAGCTGCAGTGACAACAGAAGAGAAATAATCAAACCAGGCACGAGGAGCTTGCTTGAGGCCATAAAGAGATCAGCGAAGGCGACAAACCATACCCTCAGGAACAGAATACCCCGGTGGTGGCTGCATATAAACCTCTTCACGCAACTCACCATTGATAAAGGCATTCTTGATATCAAGCTGAGAGATGAACCATGCCCAAACAGATGCCACAATAAGAAGAGTGCGAACGGTGGTTATGTAACATCCCAAATACCTAAACAGGTGTTTGTTCAAATGTAATTAAATGTGTAGAAATTAAAACTTTTTCTCACATCTTGAAAACCCTTAAACTCTCATGTAATTCTTGTCCAAGAGTTGTGTAATCCAAAAACACAAAGCTCTTGTTGACCAAAAGTCAAACTCATTTCCCAATTGTCACAAATCTTGTGCCAAACCCTTGGAGATATTTTTCCTTGGTCCTAGAAAGGTTGTGGGACCCCTCTGAAAAATATCATGAGTTATAAAACTTGTTTGATAATTTTTGGAGGTAACACAATTTCTTGAACAGCCTTCATGAATTTCCTGAGAAAAATGCATAGCATAATAACCTCTAGAAATTTTATGTAAGGTTAATCATGATGTCAGCAAGCTCCTGTTAAAATTTCATAAATTTTGGAGTTCATTTGCTATCTCTAATAATTACGCAAAGTCTCGAGTTGTTAAAAACTAAATTTAAAATGGTACCTTTGTTCCTTGGGCTAGCAGCTTTGCAAAGTTGGTCCAACCCAACCCACTCGGAGCTCATCGGACCTCCCTTTCCGCTTTGATGAGGTCGCATGACCTTTGGATTTACATCCAACCGCCACGATCTCCTCCGCGGTCAACACCGCAAGGTCCTCTCCCCACCTCATTGAGGTCATAGCCCTTGGATCAAAAATCCATGGCCATGACCTCCCCTGTGTTTTTAAACCTCAAAGACCTCCCTTTGCACCTTGTTGAGGTCGTAGCCGTTGGATTCAATCCAAAGGCCACGACCTCCTCCTCAAACATTCACAGTGAGGTCCTCCACCCATCGAGGTATTGTGCCGTTGGATCAAAGATCTATGGCCATGACCTCCCTTCGCTATCAAACCACTCCGACCTCCTCTCCACCTTGTTGAGGTCGTAGCCGTTGGATTTAAATCCAAAGGCCACGACCTCCGCTGCAAATCATCGCAGCCCAGGACCTCCCCGCTTCAATTGTTGTGCGCCGTTGGATCAAATCCAACAGCCCACAACCTCCCAGCGATATCCAGCGCACAAAACCTCCCCCATCTCATGTTGTGCACCGTTGGATTAAGATCCACGGTCACGACCTCCTCCTCGCCTTGTGCGCATCAGACCTCCCAGCGCACATGAGGTCGTAGCCCTTAGATCTAAATCTAAAGGCCATGACCTCTCTTGTGCGTTGCGCAGCGTCTAAGTCCTCCCTATCTGTTATGTGCCATTGGATTTAAATCCAAAGGCCATGACCTCCACATCTTGGGCTGTAGCGTGCCCAAACGTTAAGTCCCCCAGGAGGTCCGCACCGTTGGATTTAGATCCAACGCCTTGGACCTCTGTTCCCTTTCCTTCTTGATCTGCGTTAAGAAATCGGAGAACCACGACCTCCTGTCCAAGATCGTGTGGCTGGGACCTCCTCCTAGTCACTTAAAACATAACGGTTCAAAAATCACATCCGATGGTTAGGACCTCCCCAAAGTCTTATCCAACGGTCAAAATGATCTCCCCTGTTCTTCTCCTTCCTCGGTCACGCATGCGTGCTCCTGGGTAGGGAGAAAAGGCGTGCTATCCTTGTATACCTTCAACGACTCTTTCTTGACCGCATTAAATCTTTGGTCGGCCTTCCGCCTCTCGATCTGCTTGAGCTGTCCCCATCACCTCCATTGTCTTGTCCAGGCCATGGACCGCGCCATGGGCTAAGCTCACCATGAGCTTAACCCTTGGCTCACGACCTCCATGTCCTGGGGTATAGAAGCTCCCGTGCCTTCATTGGTTTCTTTTCCACACCTCACCATTTTACTCTCGGTTACGAGGGGCTCAAACCACTTTGACCTCCTTGGCCACCATTGTGTGACTTGGAGCTCCTCGGTGGCGATACTCGATGGCATCCTCTCTGGACCTTTGCTCCATTGTTGCTCCCTAATTCCTAGAAGTCCTAACCCTAACTTCATTTGGGTTGGCCTTTTCGAGGAAGGGCTAAGTGGAGCTTGGTCTTTGGAGGATTTCCCCTTTGGCCGTGGAGCTCATCGTCTTCACCGGACCGGTCTACCTCCTCTCCAACCTCCTCGGCTTCTTGGGACCTCCGGGTAACCTTCACGATAGTCCTCTAGCGCTGGGCACTGCATGAATGTTGTTGCGGAGCTTTTCTTGGGCACCGCTTGAATGAGCAGCTGCGGAGCTCTTTATCATTGTTTGTGTTTTGGCCGTGTTGATCATCTCGTTCCTCTTCGGCTCATGGCGACTTAAGCCGCCGCCGCCGAAAGTGGTCCCGGTGTGTGCGCAACACTATTGCGCACACATTGATGCTCTTGGTTGGCGCCGACGAGGTCCTCATCGCCGACGTCGAGCCTTGGTAGCCTCTCGGGATTTTGTCGGACGACAATGGCCTTTGCCGTTGTCGTTAAGACAAAGACCTCCCCATTATGGTTAATCACCTCCAATCATTGTAGCTTTTAATGTGTCCTTAGCGCTCGTGCGAGGTCTTGTCTTTGTCCATCTTAGATCTCGGCGGGACCTCCTTGGGGCCATCTTAGCCATCTTGGACCTCCCCTCGGGGTCCTCTTTGCAAAAGACCACCCCTGGTCTTTTGTAAGGACAACCCCCAGGACCTCCCTCCTTGCGATCTTGACCGCTAGGACCTCCTTGTGGGAGATCTTAGCCGTTGAGGTCCTCCCTGTGTTGATCTCCACCGTGTAGGACCTCCCAGAGGTCCTCTTAACCTTTGTGGACCTCCTCGGGTAAATCTTAGCCGCCCAGACCTCCCAGTGGAAATCTGAGCCGCTTAGGACCTCCCTTTGTTAGATCTTGGCCGTTCAGGACCACCCCAAGTGGATCTGAACCGCCCAGGACCTTTTTGTTGTTGCCTTGACCGTTAAGGTCCTCCCTGGGACAATCTAGACCATTAAGATCCTCCCTTGGAAAATCTGGACCGTCCAGGACCTCTCTCGAGAGGTCTTGACGATGTAGATCTTCCTTGGGGAGATCTTGATAGTTTAGATCTTCCTTTGGAAGATCTCAGCCGCTCAGGACCTCCTTCATTTGATCTGGACCGTCCCGGTCCTCCCTCATGTGTTGTGGTTCGTTGGATGCGGTATCAACGGCCACGACCTCCCCTCAGATTCTTGCTGCGTGGCAGGGAGGACATGGACCGTTGGATCCAAGATCAACGGCCCATGTTCTCTGGACCTGCACAAGCGCGTGTGCATTTTCCTCTGGAGGTCTTGGGCCGTTTGATTTAGATCAACGGTTCACGTCCTCCCCCTCTGTTTTGGAAGTTTAGAAATTCCAGTGAGCACTTATTTGTAAACTGAAAAAGGTATGAACTTTGAAATTGCATAACTAATTCAATTTAAATCCAAATAGGGTGATTCAAATTTCTGTAGCTCTGGTTTGGACTAGGCTCTACTCTAAAAATGGTTATGGGCTCAGTTCAGCTCCAGAACATGCAATTGCAAATAGTTTTCAAAACTAACTTTAAATGTTGCAATAAAAATTCAAATTAACTTGTAAAATGCATAAGTAATTCTCTAGAGCTCCTTTTTGAGTGAATCCAACTTTGTTGGCTTCCTCTGTTAGTAAAATAAATGTTAGAATAAGATTTAGACTTGTCACTGTTTTCAAAAAGCTTACTTGTGCATTATAATTTTGTTCAAGTTCTTGTTTTTGAAAAAGTATAGAAAATGCATAATAGCTCCAAATGAGATGAACTCAATTGTGTTGTTCATCTCATGAGGTGCTGGTTTTACAGTAAAAATCTCAGTATCACCACCTTTCTAGAAAATGTTGCCTAATAATTAAATTAGTGAATAGTGGCAGTTTGGTATTTTTAGGGCTGAGCAGAATTGTTTTGCTCATATCTTTTGCATTGAGAATCCAAATCCATTGGTTCTTGTTGCTAAATTCCCTAAAAATCATCCTCTTGCTGCTTTAGGAATTTCAGAGCATTTGGAGTTAGTTTTCTGTGCTGTCTTTTGGTTTTCCTCGTTCTTATCGGTTCTTGTCGCCTTTTTGATTAGGTTTCGACGAGTGTGTTAATCCCGTGAGCGTTACTCTGCAGCAAATTGGTTAACTCCAGCAAGGCAAGCAGTTTGATCATATCCCGCTTAATCCCATTACTTTTAAAGTCTAATACTTTGTTTAACTTGTATGTATGCATGCTTTTGTGTCAAAGTAATTTTATCGTTTAGAGGTAGCTATTCCTATTGCATTGTTGCCTCTAAATTGTTACCCCCTGCCACAAACCATAAGTTACTAATATCGCTGGTGAATTAGAGCCCGGTGATTTAATTATGCTCTTTTATTGTTTTTCTTGTGTCATGCTTAGCAATGCTTAGATACTTGATAGAAATGGGCGGTTGTCAACATTATGTCGATGACCTTGATCACACAAAAACTATTATTCCATTATGTCCCCTTGTATGATTTGTTAATTTGTAAACAAATAAAAATAAAAACTATTTGGACTTGGGCATATTGGATGGATGGTGTGGTTTTTGGAATGTGGTAGTATGCCTAAGTCAATAAGGACCGAGTTACTTGCGCCACCGTTCTGAGCAATTTTGCGTGCTAACCACACGAGGGGGATATGGGACCTCTCTTGACTAAGTACTTTGGGAGGTGTTAATTATGAGCCGGTCGGTTGGTATGTTTTACAAGAAAATGTGTGTGTGTGGTGTGGGAGGGGAGTATTTTCAGACCGGCTAGGCTGTCTAATGTGTCCTTATCCCCGTGGGTTGCGGCTCTTAATTAGCATCGTCCATTGGAAATGTCTCGTAGGACTTAGCCGTGCCGGCATACCAAAGGAAGTGTGCTAAATCATGTGGCGAAAAGGCGGTCTGACGTGTGGGTACATTGGTACACCCCTGCAGGGTTAAAACTATTCGAATAGCCTCGTCCTAGGTTATGAACACGCTCGGAAACGTCCCGTGAGAACTAGACTACAACCTTTAATTAAAACTTGACATGGTTGGTATGAATGGATGTTCATACTATTGTTGTGGTCACTATTGGGTTAGTCACTTCCAGGTTGTTCTTGTTGTTGTTATTATTATTGTATCGTTGTTACTTCAACAATTAAAAATGCTTTGTCCAAATTGCTTTCAATCTATTACATTATTGCAAATGAAAACTGGCTTTGTGCTAAAATGAGTCCAAAGCCTCATCCACTAAATAAAGCTTGCATGTAGTTAAACTATAGTTACTGTTATATTACACGTCGGTCTTGCGAGTACATTTTGTACTCATTTGCTTTCTTATAATCTTGTTGCAGAGAAAGAAAGTGAGCCCCAAGGGCTTCACTCTTGTGAGATGTGCTTGAGTTTGACGACTAGCTTGGCGGTCGGTTGGTTGCCTTGTGGGTAAAGGCACACTAATTGGCTTTTGTTTATAGCCATCTTATGGCACTTTTGCTTCATTGTTTATTTTAGTTTTGTATTTGTTGTTTGGCCTGTTGGCCTCTCTTTTTAATAACTCTCTCTATATTATGTATGTCTTTTATTCTAGTTAGGTGCTTGGTTCTATGTCTTGTATGAACTTGATGCATGATTTTGTAAAGAGGTGTGTATCTGCATTTAAGGGAAGTATACATATCTCAAGACACGAGTTATTATGTTTGTGATGCTAGGGTCAATGGATGACTAAGTATTACAAGCCTAATAAACCGGGGTCCTCCCAAAGTTGGTATCGAGCTATCTTGACCGTAGTAACCCAAGCTTGGTGGTTCTTAGGATGTTTTGGAAAACTTAATTTCAAAATATCAAATGGTTTATGAAAGCTTAAGTAAAGTCTCTACTTTTACTCCTTACCTATCTTAGCTTTCTTCTCTCATCTTGTTCTAATTTGAGTTTATTTTCCTCTCTTTCCCTCCAAAGATAGTGGTTATCGATAAAATGGGTTTTGGGGAATCAATGAGTTTGGCAAATTGAAGTGTTAGCTGCCCATTTACAAGGTTTTGAAGCTTGGAATGGCCAATTTATTTGAAAGCTTGGATGCAAAATCTAGACAGCAAGCGTCAATTTCCGGACAGCAAGCTCAAAGGTTCTAAATAGGGTAGAAAATGAGAGGTTAATCAACTAAAACTTGTGGGAATGAAAGGGTAAGATGTGATACTAGTTAGCTAAGTATCTAACACCTATTCTCTTGGTTTTACCTTGCTTTTGAGTAGTGTTAGAAGTTGGAGTAGTGTGCTGAAATTTTATCTTCTCAACCAATTACTCGTTCATTCAATACAAGTTAGTTGTGTTGGGAAGTTGGCCTTTAATCTTATGTTTTCCTTGCTGTTTTGGAGTCATTTTTGGAAGCCTTTAAAGTACTTTTCCTTGCTATTTTTGCTTCTTCCTTATTATGCTCCCTATAACTTCTTTTATTCTGCTTGTTTCATTAGTTTACATTTATCATCATCTAATCTATTATTAACTGGGTAGGGATCTGTACTATCTATTTTGTTGGCTTTCGGTTAGGGTGATGTTCCATTCCACTAGTCGTTGGCATCCTTTTCGCTTTCTTCCACTTCTAATCCTCGGGTTTCGTGTTAACCCATCTCTTCGTAGCGAGGATGTGCGGGCGGTCGATGGCGGACTAGGTCAACAAGCGTTGGGACGAAATTCTCCTAGCTCCAAGCTGTCGAGACGAGGCTTGCAGCGACTCCGCTCGGCAAGTGTTTTGATTGTGGTCGAGGTGCTCAAGAGCGGCAATCGCCTCCTTTTTGCCTTGGCTGTGGTGAAGAGGGGCATTTCGCCGAAGATTGCGAACTAGGAAAAGTCAAGGTGTGTCGGCGTTGTGGTGAGAAAGGACACTACTGCAACCAGTGTACTTGACTGTCCAAATTGTGACAAAGACCACTTACCCGGAGATTGTCCATTGCCAAAGTTGCTTGTTTCTTTGCGAGGAAGCGATCACTATCCCAAGGAGTGTAGCATGAACCTGGTGATTGCCAAGTCTTTGGAACTACAGTGACTGCTTCTTCGGTCATTTGCAAGCATCGAAATTGCCAATGCCTCCAAACCAGAAAAGTTCTTGGATGATTTGCCTGAGGAGCTGCGGGACAGATTACCAGTCTATACCTTCCCCGACTTTCAGCTTGTGGTTGAAAATCCGTTCTTCTTTGTGGGCAAGAAGAAAAAGCCAAAGGATCGTCGCAAGTGTCAGGAGAACACTCCGGGTGACTTCAGCAAGGTCGCCAATATCACTTGTTTCTTACGCAACCTCAAGGGCCATTATGCTATTGAGCGCCCTAAGGAGCTTGCGGCAACCTCTCGTCTTTCATGATCAGTGCCTCAATCGCGTGCACCTGCGAGTCAGCAAGGTGGTCCCCGTAATCCATTTGCCGGAATCACTTGTTTCTTTTGTAGCAAGAAAGGGCACTACGCCAACAATTGCCCTTTGAAGCAGCAGAAGATCACTCGTAGTCGAGCCAAATCCATTTCAGCTGGGAGAATTCAGGAGGCACCTGATGTAGTATCGGGTACGCCTTGTGCTAACTCCCATTCAGCTACTGTTTTGTTTAATTCAGGAGCAACCTCTCGTTTCTTTTCGCGGCCCATGATTCGATCACACGCACCTGCGACCCATCGTGACTGGAGGGTCGTTTTTGATCCAGTCAACTCCATCTCATTTGAAAGCTCAGGAAGTACCTGGCGTCGTGTTAGGTACGCTTCTTGTTAACTCTTGCCCTGATATTATTTTAATCAATTCAGGAGCGCCTCATTCCTTTGTATCTCCATCTTTTGCCACTGTTGGCGATCTTTATTACGCTCTTTTATCTGGTGCCCGGCGCCAACCCGGTTTCAAGAAGATCTTACTAGCTTGCCCCAAACCCCATAATGCCATCTGGGTTGTCATCGATCGTTTGACTAAAGTGGCACATTTCCGTCCCTTTACATTTTAAGGGCATCACATACCTGTTGTTGCCTCGAACCTTCGTGGCCTAAACGGCCATATTCCTTTTTAGAGACTAGCTGCGGAGGGATGACTCCGTATAGCTAGTTAACCGACCAAGGTCTCGTTTGTTAGTGGAGTAACCAGACAAATTGCTCCACCAACTAAGAACGACCTTAGTCCCTCTAAAATAGCTAGTTGCGGAGGGATGACTCCGTAAAGCTAGTTAGCAGGCTGAGATCCCGTTGTTAGTGGAATTAACCAAATAAATCGCTCCGGAATTAACCAGACAAGTTGTTCCGAAATTAACCAGACAAATCATTCCACCAACTAACAACAGCCATGCACCACCAACCATAGAGTCAAGATCGAGCTCTCAGTCTGTCAAAAATGACCTTCGTGTAGGTCTTCCGTGGGATCTCTATATATCCCACATCGTAAGTTTGCATGGTGTGCCGAAAACGATCGTGTCAGATCGTGGTTCACTATTCGCTTCTCGATTTTGGCATAGTCTACAAGAGACTATGGAAACTCGTGTTTCTTTCAGATCAGCTTACCCTCCTCAAACTGATGGTCAGACCGAAAAGGCCATCAATGTTTCCACGTCAAGGGCAAGTTAGCTACTCGATATGTCGGTCCCTACCGCGTTATCGAGAAGAAGGGAGCTGTTGCCTATAAGTTGGAGTTGCCTACTGCGCTTGAGGGGTACATGATGTGTTCCATGTGTCCCGACTAAAGAAGTGCCTCCGTGTTCCAAGCGAGGAAGCTCGTTGGAAACCCTCGATGTCAACCCGATTTGACCTATCGCGAGCACCTGTTGCGCATACTCGAAGAGGTGAGCGAAGAACTAGGAATCGTTCCATTAAGTTCCTTAAAGTTCGATTGGTCGAACCATTCCGAGGATGAGGCTACTTGGGAAAGGGAAGATAGTCTCTGTACAGACTATCCATCTTTCTTTTATCGAGTGAGCCAAATCTCGGGACGAGATTCTGTAAGGGGAGATTTTGTAACATCCCAAATACCTAAGCAGTGTTTGTTCAAATGTAATTAAATGTATAGAAATTAAAACTTTTTCTCACATCTTGAAAACCCTTAAACTCTCATGTAATTCTTGTCCAAGAGTTGTGTAATCCAAAAACACAAAGCTCTTGTTGACCAAAAGTCAAACTCATTTCCCAATTGTCACAAATCTTGTGCCAAACCCTTGGAGATATTTTTCCTTGGTCCTAGAAAGGTTGTGGGACCCCTCTGAAAAATATCATGAGTTATAAAACTTGTTTGATAATTTTTGGAGGTAAAACAATTTCTTGAACAGCCTTCATGAATTTCCTGAGAAAAATTCATAGCATAATAACCTCTGGAAATTTTATATAAGGTTAATCATGATGTCAGCAAGCTCCTGTTAAAATTTCATAAATTTTGGAGTTCATTTGCTATCTCTAATAATTCTGCAAAGTCTCAGCTGTTAAAAACTAAATTTAAAATGGTGCACTGTTCCTTGGGCTAGCCGCTTTGCAAAGTTGGTCCAACCCAACCCACTCCCGGGCTCATCAGACCTCCCTTTCCCGCCTTGATGAGGTCGCAGCCGTTGGATTTACATCCAACCGCCACGATCTCCTCCGCGGTCAACACCGCAAGGTCCTCTCCCCACCTCATCGAGGTCATAGCCCTTGGATCAAAAATCCATGGCCATGACCTCCCCTGTGTTTTTAAACCTCAAAGACCTCCCTTTGCACCTTGTTGAGGTCGTAGCCGTTGGATTCAATCCAAAGGCCACGATCTCCTCCTCAAACATTCACAGTGAGGTCCTCCACCCATCGAGGTATTGTGCCGTTGGATCAAAGATCTATGGCCATGACCTCCCTTCACTATCAAACCACTCCGACCTCCTCTCCACCTTGTTGAGGTCATAGCCGTTGGATTTAAATCCAAAGGCCACGACCTCATTGCAAATCATCATGACCCGGGACCTCCCGCTTCAATTGTTGTGCGCCGTTGGATCAAATCCAACGACCCACAACCTCCAGCGATATCCGGCGCACAAAACCTCCCCATCTCATGTTGTGCACCGTTGGATTAAGATCCACGGCCACGACCTCCTCCTCGCCTTGTGCGCATCGAGACCTCGGCGCACATGAGGTCGTAGCCCTTAGATCTAAATCTAAAGGCCATGACCTCTCTTGTGCGTTCTTGGCGTCTAAGTCCTCCTATCATTATGTGCCCTTGGATTTAAATCCAAAGGCCATGACCTCCACATCTTGGGCATGGCGTGCCCAAAGCGTTAAGTCCCCAAGAGGTCCGTGCCGTTGGATTTAGATCCAACGCCTTGGACCTCTGTTCCCTTTCCTTTTTGCATCCGCGTTAAAGAAATCGGAGAACCACGACCTCCCGTCCAAGATCGTGTGGTGGGACCTCCTCCCGATCACTTAAAACATAACGGTTCAAAAATCACATCCGATGGTTAGGATCTCCCGAAGTCTTATCCAACGGTCAAAATGATCTCCTGTTCTTCTCCTTCCTCGGTCACGCATGCGTGCTCTCTGGCGAGGAGAAAAGGCGTGCTCATCACTTGTGTACCTTCAACGACTCTTTCTTGACCGCATTAAATCTTTGGTCGACCTTCCCTCTCTCGGTCTGCTTGAGCTGTCCCCATCACCTCCATTGTCTTGTCCGGGCCATGGACGCGCCATGGGCTAAGCTCACCATGAGCTTAACCCTTGGCTCACAACCTCCATGTCTGGGGTATAAAGCTCCCGTGCCTTCAATGGTTTCTTTTCACACCTCACCATTTTACTCTCGGTTACGAGGGGCTCAAACCACTTTGACCTCCTTGGCCGCCATTGTAGTAGCTTGGAGCTCCTCGGTGGCAGTACTCCAGTGGCATCCTCTCTGGACCTTTGCTCCATTGTTGCTCCCCTAATACCTAGAAGTCCTAACCCTAACTTCATTTGGGTTGGCCTTTTCAGGAAGGGCTAAGTGGAGCTTGGTGCTGGAGGATTTCCCCTTTGGCCGTGGAGCTCATCGTCTTCACCAGCACCGGTCTACCTCCTCTCCAACCTCCTCAGCTTCTTCAGGACCTCCAGGTAACCTTCCTGATAGTCCTCTAGCGCTGGGCACCTGCATGAATGTTGTTACGGAGCTTTTCTTGGGCACCCGCTTGAATGAACGCTGCGGAGCTCTTTATCGCTGTTTGTGTTTTGGCCGTGTTGATCATCTCGTTCCTCTCCGGCTCGCCAGAGACTTAGGCTGCCGCCGCCGTCGAGAGTGGTCCCAGTGTGTGCGCAACACTATTGCGCACACATTGATGCCCTTGGTTGGCGCCGACGAGGTCCTCATCGCCGACGTCGAGCCTTGGTAGCCTCTCGGGATTTTGTCGGACGACAATGGCACTGTGCCGTTGTCGTTAAGACAAAGACCTCCCCCATTTATGGTTAATCACCTCCAATCATTGTAGCTTTTAATGTGTCCTTAGCGCTGCGTGCGAGGTCTTGTTCCGTCCATCAAAGATCTATGGCCAGGACCTCCTCGGGGCCATCTTAGCCATCTTGGACCTCCCCTCGGGGTCCTCTTTGCAAAAGACCACCCCTGGTCTTTTGTAAGGACAACCCCCAGGACCTCCCTCCTTGCGATCTTGACTGCTAGGACCTCCTTGTGGGAGATCTTAGCCGTTGAGGTCCTCCCTATGTTGATCTCCACCGTGTAGGACCTCCCCGAGGTCCTCTTAACCTTCGTGGACCTCCTCGGGTAAATCTTAGCCGCCCAGACCTCCCAGTGGAAATCTGAGCCGCTTAGGACCTCCCTTTGTTAGATCTTGGCCGTTCAGGACCACCTCAAGTGGATCTGAACCGCCCAGGACCTCTTTGTTGTTGCCTTGACCGTTAAGGTCCTCCCTGGGACAATCTAGACCATTAAGGTCCTCTCTTGGAAAATCTGGACTGTCCAAGACCTCCCTCGAGAGGTCTTGACGATGTAGATCTTCCTTGGAGAGATCTTGATAGTTTAGATCTTCCTTTGGAAGATCTCAGCCGCTTAGGACCTCCTTCGTTTGATCTGGACCGTCCCGGTCCTCCCTCGTGTGTTGTAGTTCGTTGGATGCGGTATCAACGGCCACGACCTCCCCTCCGTTGCGCGCAGCGTGGCAGGGAGGACATGGACCGTTGGATCCAAGATCAACGGCCCATGTTCTCTGGACTTGCACAGGCGCGTGCGCGTTTTCCTCTGGAGGTCTTGGGCCGTTTGATTTAGATCAACGGTTCACGTCCTCTCCCTCTGTTTTGGAAGTTTAGAAATTCCAGTGAGCACTTATTTGTAAACTGAAAAAGGTATGAACTTTGAAATTGCATAACTAATTCAATTTAAATCCAAATAGGGTGATTCAAATTTCTGTAGCTCTGGTTTGGACTAGGCTCTACTCTAAAAATGGTTATGGGCTCAGTTCAGCTCCAGAACATGCAATTGCAAATAGTTTTCAAAACTAACTTTAAATGTTGCAATAAAAATTCAAATTAACTTGTAAAATGCATAAGTAATTCTCTAGAGCTCCTTTTTAAGTGAATCCAACTTTGTTGGCTTCCTCTGTTAGTAAAATAAATATTAGAATAAGATTTAAACTTGTCACTATTTTCAAAAAGCTTACTTGTGCATTATAATTTTGTTCAAGTTCTTGTTTTTGAAAAAGTATAGAAAATGCATAATAGCTCCAAATGAGATGAACTCAATTGTGTTATTCATATCATGAGGTGCTGGTTTTACAGTAAAAATCTCAGTATCACCACCTTTCTAGAAAATGTTGCCTAATAATTAAATTAGTGAATAGTGGCGGTTTGTTATTTTTAGAAATTTGAGCAGAATTGTTTTGCTCATATCTTTTGCATTGAGAATCCAAATCCATTGGTTCTTATTGCTAAATTCCCTAAAAATCATCCTCTTGCTGCTGTAGGAATTTCAGAGCATTTGGAGTTAGTTTGCTGTGCTGTCTTTTGGTTTTCCTCGTTCTTATTGGTTCTTGTCGCCTTTTTGATTAGGTTTCGACGAGTGTGTTAATCCGTGGCGTTACTCTGCAGCAAATTGGTTAACTCCAGCAAGGCAAGCAGTTTGATCATATCCGCTTAATCCCATTACTTTTAAAGTCTAATACTTTGTTTAACTTGTATGTATGCATGCTTTTGTGTCAAAGTAATTTTATCGTTTAGAGGTAGCTATTCCTATTGCATTGTTGCCTCTAAATTGTTACCCCTGCCACAAACCATAAGTTACTAATATCGCTGGTGAATTAGAGCCGGTGATTTAATTATGCTCTTTTATTGTTTTTACGGTGTCATGCTTAGCAATGCTTAGATAACGGTAGAAATGGGCGGTTGTCGACATTATGTCGATGACCTTGATCACACAAAAACTATTATTCCATTATGTCCCCTTGTATGATTTGTTAATTTGTAAACAAATAAAAATAAAAACTATTTGGACTTGGGCATATTGGATGGATGGTGTGGTTTTTGGAATGTGGTAGTATGCCTAAGTCAATAAGGACCGAGTTACTTGCGCCACCGTTCTGAGCAATTTTGTGTGCTAACCACACGAGGGGGATATGGGACCTCTCTTGACTAAGTACTTTGGGAGGTGTTAATTATGAGCCGGTCGGTTGGTATGTTTTACAAGAAAATGTGTGTGTGTGGTGTGAGAGGGGAGCATTAGCAGACCGGCTAGGCTGTCTAATGTGTCCTTATCCCCGTGGGTTGCGGTTCTTAATTAGCATCGTCCATTGGAAATGTCTCGTAGGACTTAGCCGTGCCGGCATACCAAAGGAAGTGTGCTAAATCATGTGGCGAAAAGGCGGTCTGACATGTGGGTACATTGGTACACCCCTGCAGGGTTAAAACTATTCGAATAGCCTCGTCCTAGGTTATGGACACGCTCGGAAACGCCCCGTGAGAACTAGACTACAACCTTTAATTAAAACTTGACATGGTTGGTATGAATGGATGTTCATACTATTGTTGTGGTGACTATTGGGTTAGTCACTTCCAGGTTGTTCTTGTTGTTGTTATTATTATTGTATCGTTGTTAGTTCAACAATTAAAAATGCTTTGTCCAAATTGCTTTCAATCTATTACATTATTGCAAATGGCGGCTTTATGCTAAAATGAGTCCAAAGCCTCATCCACTAAATAAAGCTTGCATGTAGTTAAACTATAGTTACTGTTATATTACCGTCGGTCTTGCAGTACATTTTGTACTCATTTGCTTTCTTATAACCTTGTTGCGAGAGAAAGAAGGTGAGCCCCAAGGGCTTCACTCTTGTGAGATGTGCCGGGTTTGACGACTAGCTTGGCGGTCGGTTGGTTGCCTTGTGGGTAAAGGCACACTAATTGGCTTTTGTTTATGGCCATCTTATGGCACTTTTGCTTCATTGTTTATTTTAGTTTTGTATTTGTTGTTTGGCTGTTGGCCTCTCCTTTTATAATAACTCTCTCTATATTATGTATGTCTTTTATTCTAGTTCGTGCTTGGTTCTATGTCTTGTATGAACTTGATGCATGATTTTGTAAAGAGGTGTGTATACTGCATTTCTGAGAAGTATACATATCTCGAAGACACAAGTTATTTTGTTTGTGATGCTAGGGTCAATGGATGACTAAGTATTACAAGCCTAATAAACCGGGGTCCTCACAGGTCATGTGAGCCACAAGAGCAAATGTCTCATCATAATCATGACTATGCTCCTGCTGAAAACCACGTGCCACAAGACAAGCTTTGTAGTGCTCAAGAGAACCATCAGAGTGGGTCTTAATCTTGTAGATCCACTTGCACATGATAGGAGTAACACGCGAGGGAAGAGGGACAAGATCCCACGTGCTAGTACGCTCAAGGGTAGTAATCTCCTCTACCATCGTATGCTGCCATTTTGATGAATAGCAGCATCACGATAAGAAGTCGGTTCGACAAGAGCCACTAAGCAAAAGCACGCAGCAGACCGAATAGACTGATGATCACGAAGAGCATATCGAGGAGAAGCCGAAGAAGATAAACCATTAGAAGAAGATGACGCTGTAGAAGAATCCTCAACTCGTGTACGACGAGTGTAGTAGAGATGATAAGAAGGACGAAGGCCGAAAAGAGCCTCTGGAGAGGGTGGTAGTGGCGAAGGAGACGGTGAAGGAGGAACCAAGGAGGCCAAAGGTTGTGATGGAGGTGTGGTGACTATGGGGGTGACAGAAAAAATCAGGAAAGAAAGCGGCTCGACAAAAGATGCTGGAGTGGTGGAATGAGAAGGACGAGGGTAGAAAAGACGAGACTCATCAAAAGTGACGTCCCGAGAAACCTGCATCCGTCGCCCAATAGGATCCCAACAATGACACCCCTTATGCTTAACGCTATAGCCCAGAAAAATACACTCCACGGATTGAGCGGTCAGCTTGGTGCGCTCACGAGGGGCAAGAAGAACATAGCGCGCACACACACACCCAAAGAGGCGAAAACTAGAATAGTCAGGAGTCTTGCCACAGAGACACTCAACTGGGATCCCACCCTGAAGAGTAGAAGAAGGCTAAATATTAACCAGGAAAGTGGCAGAAAAAATAGCCTTAGCCCAGAAGTGTGGTAGGATAGCAGAAGCAAGCATAAGAGCACGGGATGTCTCAAGAAGATGACGATGCTTCCGTTCAACCACACCGTTCTGGGCATGAGCACCAGGACAAGAAAACTGAGAGAGAGTGCCCTGCTTAGCAAGGAAACCATGAAAGATTCTTGACAAGTATTCCCCAGCAGAGTCAGCACGAAAGACACGAATAGGAGAATCAAACTAAGTACGGATCATGGTGGCAAAAGTCTTGTAGATGGATAAAACCTCACTACAAGATGACATAAAATATATCCATGTGTGGCGAGAAAAATCATCAATAAAAATTATATAATATCGATGACCTCCTTTTGAAACGAAAGGAGCCGGACCACATACATCAGAATGAACAAGGTCAAAAGAACGATGTGACACTGACTCACTAGAAGGATAAGGAAGTTGAAGCTATTTACCAAACTTACAACCCTAACAATTTAGAAAAAACATCACCAGACACAGACCCTAAAAGACCACGACAAAATAAAGAAGATAGACGCGACCCACAAAGATGTCCCAAGCGATGATGCCACTGAGTAAAAGACACAGTGGAGGATGTAGTAGAAGCGGCGGCGACGGTGGAGGTGACAAGATTGGCAGGGGAAGCGAAAAGAAGATGAAGCCAGTTAAGCTCCCAGAGACGTTGTGGGTCACAGTGGAAAGGGCCAGTACCAACCAAAGTCCCAGTGTGTCGATCCTGAACACAACAAGACTCAGAATCCATAATAACACGACAACCATGATCAGTGAGTTGACCGGCAGATATGAACTGCATGGTTGGTTTGGGAACATGTGAAACAACAGGAATATGAAAAGAGGAATTGGAAAGAGTGCCTCGTCCTGTGACAGAAAGAGAGGTACTATATGTTGTCTGAATAGTGATAGGAGCAGCTAAACAACGAATAGAGGTCAGACTGGTGGAATCAAGTGTCATATGAAAGGAAGCACCAGAGTCAAGAATCCAAGGTGATATACCTGAGGAAGAAGTAGAAGGTGGTCTCTCACTAGAAGACTGTGCAGCAGAACCAACAGAACCGGACGGTGCAAGAGCAGCCATGCGACACAGCAGTGTGAGAAACTCCTGAAAATCAGAAGCACCAGAGCTTCTCTGAGAGGAGGAACCACTAGTTCCCTGTATAGGATGGCCAGCACGACGTAAATCCTTCTTCTTCTTGTAGCAAGTCTGCTGTATATGTCCATCCTTGTTACACTAAGTGCAGTGTAGTCCCCTACCAATAGCAGCTGTCACTGGTGAAGGAGTAGCTGGAGATGTAGCGGGTGTAGAAGCTGCCATAATCGAAGAAAACAACGGTGAAGACAGCAGACCCGCAACATGAAGGCGAATCTCCTCAGCACAAACAGATGCAAGGGCCTCTAACAGAGTCACACGAGGGTGACGCGCCAGCAATTGAACACGAGTCAGCTCATACTCAGCCCAGAGATGGGTCAAGAAATCATATATACAATGGAGCTCCAGGTGAGACTGCGAAGCTGATAGCACTGACACAGGTAGCAAACATCAGGTCCCAAAAAGTCAATCTGACGCCATATCATAGATAATTGGGCATAGAACTCGTCTACAGTAGCATCTCCTTGTTGCAGCGACTGCTTCTGACGCACAACAGAAAGATACAAGGAATCACTAGACGGCTCGTAGCGGTTGCGCAGATGTATCCACATCAACTGTGCTGAAGCTAAACCAACCACATCCCCAGTGAATTGCACCTCCATGCTAGCAACCAGAATAGCAAAGGCACGGGCATCCTCATCAATCCATGTCTTGTAGGCAACATACTGAGTCTGAAAAGTCTCCGTAGCACCCTCAAAAGCATCAGATGCCTCTTTACGAACATCTTTGGAAGTAGTCTTCGGGAGCACAGGCTCAGTAGTGGAGCAGGGCGAGACGGGCAAGGCAACTCGCCGGTAAGAAACTCCTAAAGGCGTTGACCATGTATGTAGAGACGCATGTGCTGAAACCAGTCCCGATAATTGAGACCATCGAAAATCACCGAGCATCGAGGAATAGAAATAGTACCCATTGGTAGGCGACGCTGGACAACGTGATGACCAAGACAACAAAGTCTAATAGGCAGCGCTAGACGGCGCGGCGGTTAGAACGATATTTTTTCTTTTTTTTTTTTGCTTTTCTTTCTTTTTGACCGGGCCACTCACTAGAAAGGCTGAGGCCTACTCGGCCTGCTTGAAAGCCAAATGCGCACGGGGAACCCTAGTTCCCTAGCAATGACAGCGGAGTGGCGGCGGCGGAGCGCAGCGGTGGCGCGAGATGGCGGCGGCGGCTTAGTGGTCCAAGGCTCCTAAGCGGGGAGCGAAGGCGTCTTGTGAGGCTTGAGGAGATGACGGGGAGGCTGAAAGCGGGGAGGGTCGGCGACAGGGTGCTCATGGGGGCTTGAGGGGACAACTGGCGCACGCGGGGGCTCGAGGCAACGACGGGCAGATCAACGACGACGAGAGCATCTACAACAATCCACCTCAGCTGTTACTAAGAGGCTGCCACATCAGTTTTTAGATGATGTGGAGGAGAGAAGGTGAAGTTGTTTCTACATGAAGAAACTATGAGATTGTTAATACCAAGACATAAGAAACAACAGAAAACTCTATTGGAGGCTTAGTTGTTACCTAAACACTCATTTTGTGGGTCCCACTGCCTACCAACAAGCTTGTAACAATTAAAGTCTTAGATACAAGCTTAAGAAACAATCCATTGGAATTGTTGTTTCTTTTTATTAGATTGAGTACTCTCTCTTCTCTTAATAACAAGCTAAGAAACAAACTATTATAGATGCTCTTAGTTGTATTGAAGGAAACACAATTTTATAGTGGCAAATCAGGAAGATACCAACTTTTAGTAGCAAATAAGGAATTTTTTCTTTAAAGTTTGGGCACATACCCATAGTCACCAAATTTGTTACGCGAGTTTGGTGGGTTCACGAGTAGTTTGATCCGGGAAAAATGTGGGTTACGAGTACCTGAGGTCGTTCCAACTTTCAAGATTGTTTCTTTTTCTTTCAATGACTGTTAATTTGCTGATGAGCGAAAAAAAATGTTTGCAGCAGTTACCTCATGACACGTGGAATCGCACGAACTTGAGGAGTGCCTTATGTCGAAGCACCTGCTAGCTTTTCGTCCCGACATCCCTTTCCCCATTCTCACATGCTCTCACTCCACCCCTGTTCTCTTCACTAAGCAAAGAGGTTCCCATCGATTCGAGCCCTGTGTCGGCGACCGCCGCCTCATCTTCTCCTTTTGCCACCGCTGGTAAAATCGCCTCCACCACGCATTGGCCAAGTGACGCATTTCGTGGCAAAAGCATAGGTTGTGTTTGTTTGACATCAACTACAGGTAAGGAATTCCTTTAAACATCAAGTGGAAATTTTCAAGAAACCTCCCCTCCATCCAAATCAAAATTTGTCAAATTCAGTTGAAAGTTCAAATCTTCCTCCAAAAATTGCGATATAAAGTTCTAAAGCCCTAATTGAAGTGTTCGGTCTTGTTTTGAAAGTCCAAAAGTTCAACTTGAAAATGTACGATCTCGCCTTGAAAGCTCAAATGTACGAATTGAAAGTGTTCAATTCCCCTATTGTAAATTATAATCCCCATGTGAAAGTTTTCCAATTGAAAGTTATAATTTTAGTTGAAAGTTGATGTTTTTTCTTTAGATGATTGTTGAAAGTTAGAAAAAAGGAGAAGGGGAAAATTGATTAGGGAAGTTGTTATTTTTAGTGGGAGGGAAGGAGCTGCGTCGGCACCATCGGTTGACCGGCAAGGCACCGGCGATTGCGGCACAGGCGCATGGAGGTGGGGGCATGTGATGAGGGGAAGGGGTTTGTTGTACCAATCTTGATATAAAAAATCCAACTGATTGTTGGTAACTAAGCGTGCCCTATTTGTTAGAGTATATGTATAGCAAGGTTATAAAAAATAGAATAGAATCAATTAGGATGATTTGTATCTAATATGATTTTCTTCATATCTCTAATAGATTGACTTGATCTCTAAGTTACCATGTGCTCTATATATATGTCTCTAAGGCTCAAGCAATATAATCATCTCAAGTATTCTGGCTATTCTATCATCCTAAATGGTATCAGAGCAGGTTTGCATCTCAACTTGTTCCTAGCGACCACAAAATTCCGCCGCGCGCCGTCCCCAGGAGAGGCGATGTAATCTCCTAGGGCTGCGCTTTGTAAATAGATGGTCTCCTTCGCCCTCTCCGATCAAATAGATCAGTTTCTTTTTGCCGATCAATAGATAGATCGATCTTTTTTTAGCTTCTTCTCTATTGTCCACCATGCCTGCCAACTAAGATTAACAGCCACTTCGTCGTCTTTCCCGTGTCTCCCCGGCCGCCATAAACTCTGTCGGCGTACATGCACACGCACACCTCCTATGCGATGTTGGTCGCCTTCTGCTTCTCCCAGCGTCGCCTTCCTTGCCGTCTACCTCTGCACGTCTCTGCCTCGCACCATCCTTCTCACTGGCTTCCTTGATCTCTTTCTCTGCATGGGAATCGTACATTTCCATTTGGTCCGATCTGCTCGCCCATATTCTTTTCTATTTGCATGCATGCATGCATGCATTCTATTGCTCCATCATGGCAGCATGCGTGACGTCTACACTACCTTTCTTTCTTTTATTTTTCTGGTACATGTCTGTTGCATGGCTACATGCCTGCACACGCGTGTACCTCCTATGCCAGTCATGTTTGTCTTTTCTCTCTCTATAGCTACAATAATTCTCAATTAATTAATTAATTAATTTGTAACTGTTATTATAGCTAACAATAGCTTTATATTGTTCATAAGTATACCTCTTATCATTCATAAGGGAAAAGCTTAACTGAGTGGTCGTAAACCATTCTACGACAACCCTATATGGTCGTGAATACTCCTACGATTACCTAATGGTTATAAGATTTTCTACGATCACTTTGTGGTCATAAGCCTTTCTACGACCACCTCATGATCGTAAGCCTTACTACGACTAGGTCAACTACGATCACCCTATAGTCAACCGAGCTTACAGACATGTAGACCCAATTGACTAGAGACTCTTATGCGCTATGTTTAATACACACGGTAGTTAATATATGATGTTATTCTCTAGGATAACTACACGTATTAAGCTTCTGTCTTTGACTGCAAGACGATGTGGGGTGTGGTCTCTGTGACAATAACTACCATCAACGTGTGTATTTCATCAAGCGTTAATGCGCCTCTTCGCATGGAACAACTGTCACCCCTTCACGTGCTATATAAGGGCTAAAATCAGTGGACACCGGGGAAGATGAATCAGAAGGATTTCAGAGACAACACACAGAAGTCATTAAGTCTTAGTTCCAGTGATTTCTTCCCGGTTGTAAAGCATAGTCAATACAGTAATATAGGAGTAGGGTTATTATTCTCCCAAGAGAAGGGTTGAACTTGTCTAAATCCCTGTGTCACTTTCTGCGTAGATCTAACTCAAGGAAGGTCCCAAACATTCATTCGTAAGATCGATACTAGATCATTGACAGTTGGCGTCGTCCATGGGGACTCTCCTGGTTTTTTTTAACTATGATGCTTTTATGGTAGGAGAATAGAATTAGGAGAAATGGTTTGATTTGACAGACTACGCAGAACTTGACATGGATGCCTGCTGCGAGTATGAGCAGAACATCATTTCATCCGATGGTAATGCCGTTTCTAGGGATCTTTCATCAGACCCAAGAGACCATACCACAAACAAGGTTGATGAGAGATCTTTCTCCCCCACAATATTACGCCCATATGAGGAACCAAATTTCTCAAAGGGCAAAGGTCCATCCGACCAGGGTTAGGACTGCGCCACGGAGAGTATAGAGCACGACGAGAGTTCCCCCTCCAAATGTTCAACCACGCTTGAGGTCGTCCGATCTAGCACAACAAGTCCTAGAATCCATCATTCCGGGACTAAACCAACACCTGATAACCATCACCCTTCGGTTACCCCCACAAGGTGCGATGTCGAGCCTACTTCTCCTGCAGATTCGACCACACTCTTGTTGGGTTCATCTTCAATTGAAGAAGGTTATAACCCAGAATTCCCCTTCCTAGAGGGGATTGCTCTAAGTCACGAGAAGTTGTCTTTCGACTATCCCTCGAGCTAGGAGGACTCAGGCGCAAGTGGAGATAATAGTATCCAGGAGGACTTTGTCCTCTTCTCAGATCCTAATCTCTCTCCAAGAGGCGGGACTAGGGATGCTTCCCATCGCACATTCACTTCGGGCTCTCGTGATGATGGCGAGGACGCCTCCAGTGATGAGCAAGATCACCACCTTCATGAGCGTGGCCGAAATCGTAGAAATGATCGCTCTCCACAGAGGCATGGTCCGACAGACTCAGATGTGGATGATCCTAAAACCATCTGGAGGAGAAGAATTGCAACCTAGAGAACTTTACCTGGTTGCATCCAATACCGGTCGGAGGAAGCTCAAGAACTTCAATGGATCAATGACCGAATCAAAAACCCGACTCAAGAAATTGGACAAGCGCCAAGCTACGACCTCTTCGCTGGAGAGATCGCATGAAGGCTTCGGGATACGATGGTCAAGCTTGAGCGGACTCGGCGACACCGCTCTGGTAGTCGTACTAGGACAACTTTGTAGAATGCTAGTCACTCAAATGACTCTCCTCGTGGAGAACGATAAGAGAACAGGCCCGGCCAGTCTCCTAACCATGACTCTAATCGGTCTCCTAGGGGAGGTAGTCGTTCACCACTTCTTCCAAGAAATCTGCAACTACAGACGGAATACGAGGAGTATTACCCTCGTAGGGCTGAAACCTATGATAAGTCAGGTCCTCCTACCACTGGGTATCGTCATGTACGATCGCCTGGTGATATCAACCATTCTTTCCCATAAAGAGTGCGGCATGATATATTATTACTGAATGTTGGGCATTCTCGCCTGACCTTCGAGCAGTTTGCTGGCCACCGCGGTTCCGACCAATGAATACGGAGAAGTTTGATGGGTCACAAAATCCCATCAAGTTTCTTCAAATTTATACCACCACTGTCCGAGCAGCGGGAGGAGGAGACATGTCATAGCCAACTACCTTCCTACTGTACTCTAAGGATCTGCTCGATCATGGTTATTGAACCAGCCATAGGAGTCGATCTACTCGTGGTAGCACCTCTGCAATCTACTACTAGCCAACTTCCAGGGCACCTACAACTATTCCGGAAAGGAGGATGACCTACACAGAATGTGACAGAATTCTCATGAGACCTTGCACCAGTTTATTAGGTGTTTCAGTTAGGTTCGCAACTCAATTTCTAATTTTCAGGTTCGCAACTCAATTTCTAATTTTTCTAACTCTTCTATCATCAAAGCATTCAAGCAGGGAGTCCACAGTAGAAGAATCACAGAGGATATCACTTTAAATCCTTCGGCTACTATCACCGAGCTTTTCGAGATGGTCCACCATTATGCAACTACTGTAGAGGCAGTCGAATGGAATCGTACCATTGATTGCGATGATAAGGACACTCGAGAAGCATGCGAAAGTAGCAAAAAGAAGGATAAAAGGCCAAGAAATCTTAGAGCAAGACTAAAGGTCATAAGTCTCAAGTCAAGAGCTATAACGAGGTCTTAGCCATGAGTGACAAGGAGCCTCGGAGCTCCAAACCATATTACGACCGGGGCAAAGGCAAACACCCTGAACGGAAGAACGACAAGCCTAGGTGGTATCCTTTCCACAAAAAAGCAAGGACACGGTCTTCGCAAATGCTGAGTTTTTTAGCGAAAACTCGAAGATTACTACACCAACAAAGGACCACTTCCTACACTCGAAGAGGTAGAGCGAACAAGTGGTTGAAAGCAGTCAGATGATGACGAGGAGATGTCGTTTCAGGATCCAGAGCACACCAACAATCATATCTATGGAGGATCTTCAACATATGATTCAAAACGACAGGTCAAGGCTGTCGAACGTGAGGTAAATTCCATCGACCCTCCTTTTATTAATAAAGTACTGAAGTGGTTGGAAATCACCATCTCATTCGAGAAGGGCAATTGTCCGATCCCTTCTACTCGACCTGCTTGATTTTCGATCATGGTCGAGCCCACCATCAACAACTGTCGAGTAAATTGTACGTTAATTAATGGTGGGAGTTCGCTGAACATACTCTTTACGAGTGCCCTAGACGAGATGCCTAATGGTTGTTCATTATGGTTATCAATGTCTTAAGATGGTAGGTCCCAAAGGAGTAAGCATAGTCCGCTGTGATAAAAGATAGCGCTCACATATGACCGCAAGTTCCTCGAGATGGTTGGCCAAATACCTACTAGAGAAGTAAGCAAGGGGCAACCTTCGACCAAGCAGTCGAAGCCAAAAGTTGTCCCAAAGCTGAACGACCAAGTCAAAGAAGTTCCATTGAATACAGAGGAGCCTTCGAAGACTGTTTGCATCAGAGTCACTTCCGACACTGCATAGGAAAACACCCGCGTCACCTTCCTCCGAGCAAACGTAGATGTCTTCGCATGTCAGGCATCCAACATGCCTGGAGTCCCCAAGGAGGTGATCGAGCACGGGCTAGCTCTACGGATTGACAAGAAACCCGTAAAATAAAAGTTACAGAGATTCGCACCTGATCGATGAGATGCTATCAGATATGAATTGGACAAGCTACTTAAAATAGGTTTTATAAGAGAAGTCGACCATCCAGAGTGGTTGGCTAATCCTGTAATGGTTAGAAAGTCTAATGGTAAGTGGTGTATGTGTGTAGACTTTACTGATATTAATAAAGCTTGTCCGAAAGATGATTTTTCCCTTCCCCGTATTGATTAGTTGGTTGATTCCACTACTAGTTGTGAAATATTAAGTTTCCTAGATGCATATTCTGGTTATCATTAGATAAGTATGTGCCTAGATGATGAAAAAAGACTGCATTTATTACACCATTCGGAATATGTTATTATGTCAAAATGCCATTTGGTCTAAAAAATATTGGTGTTTCTTTTCAACGATTAATGCAAACGACCTTTCTTCCTTAACTAGGCAGAAATTTGGAAGTCTATATTGATAACCTGGTCGTAAAAAGCATCAAGCGCCTTAATCATATTTTCGACTTGCAAGAAACATTCGACAACCTCAAAAAACATCATTTGAAACTCAACCCTGAGAAGTGTGTATTCGGAGTATCTTCATGAATGTTGCTTAGATTCCTTGTCTTTGCACGAGGAATCGAAGCAAGCCCTGAAAAGATAAAACCCATTGAACAAATGCGCCCTCTGACCACAAAGAAAGAAGTCCAGAAACTCACAGGATGCATGACGGCTTCAAGTCATTTCATCGCATGGCTAGGAGAAAAATGATTTCCTTTCTTTAAACTTTTGAGAAAATATAAGGGTTTCGAATGGTCAGAGGAGGAAAACAATGCCTTTAAGGATGTCAAGAGGTATCTTTTGAGTGCTCCTGTTCTGGTTTCTCTGAAATCAGAAGAGACGCTCTTAATATATCTAGCTGCTATGCCACAAGCAGTGAGCGCAATACTGGTGGCAGAACGTGAAAATGTTCCACGGCCAGTTTACTACATTAGTGAGTTTTACATGGGTCTAAGGAGCGATACCCTAAGGTCCAAAAGCTTCTATATGCCCTCCTCATATCTTCGAGGAAACATAGGCAATATTTTCAAGCGCACAAGATAATTGTGTCGTCTGAGTTTCCCTTAGGAGAGATCCTTCAGAATAGGGAAGTAGCGGGGCACATGGCAAAATGGTCGGTTGAACTTGGGGAGTTCGACCTCCATTTCGTGTCCCGAATGACCATTAAATCCCAGATCTTAGCAGACTTTGTTGTCGAATAGACGAATCCTATACCTGTTCAGGATCCCTAGTACGAATCACACGACCAGTGGACAATATACTTTGATGGGTCACTTACGCTAAGTGGCTCGGGGGCTGGGGTGGTCCTGGAATCTCCTACAAGAGAAACCTTAAAGTGTAATATTCAATTAAACTTTTTCGCTACTAACAATGTGGTAGAATACAAAGATTTGTTGGCTGGCATACAAGTAGCGAAAGCGCTCGGGATTTGACAACTACTCATGAGAGGAGGCTCTCAACTGGTTGTGAATCAGGTCGGAAAAGAGTACCAATGCTCTATTCCGACCATGTCTCAGTACTTATCAAAAGTCAAGAAGCTTAACAAGCATTTTTCAGTTTTGAGGTACACTATATCCCTCGAAAGGATAATTTCCTCACTGACCAGTTGGCTCGAATGGCTTCTTCCCGATCACAAGTACCAAAAGGAGTATCTTCATAATGGCATAGTACCCAATGACAATCTTGAGGCTGCTTGTTTATCCCGTAAGGCCAAAATGTACACTTTGGTCAAAGGAGTCTTCTACAAGCGAGGAACTCAAGGGTTTCTCATGTGATGTATATCGCAGAAAGAAGGATTAAATCTCCTTTAGGAAAAACACAGATGCATCTGTGGAACTCACGCTTCTTACAGAACGCTGGTGGGAAAAACCTTTCGATCAGGTTTCTCCTGGCCAACAACCCTCCATGATGCTAGAGAGCTTGTCAAGAAGTGTGTACAATGCCAGTTTCAAAGTAGGCAAGTATACCAGCCAACTCAAGTATTACAAACCATACTTCTTTCTTGGCCTTTTGCAACCTTGGTCTCGATATCCTAGGACCGTTCCCAAAGGCACCAGGAGGTTTTGAATTCTTTTTTGTGTTTATTGATACGTTCACAAAATAAATTGAAGCTGAACCGAACCTATGGTTGGGATAACAATGGAAGCAACCAAGAAATTTATGATGAAAAATTTAATTACTCGATTTGGAGTTCTAAGTCAAATCATTACAAACAATGGTACATAATTTTCGAGTACAAAATTCCAAGAATTTTGCGAAGAATTGGGTGCCAAATTATGTTATACCTCTGTCACCCATCCACAAAGCAATGGGGTAGTCGAAAGGGTGAATGATCAAATTATACAAGGAATTAAAACTCGAGTTTTTGACCAGCTAATAAAGTGCTCGGAGGCTTGGATAAAAGAATTACCCTCAGTATTATGGGCAATTCGCACGACTACTATTCGAGCTACTAGTGAAACACCATTTTTCTTAGTTTTTGGGGTTGAAGCCATGCTTCCACCAGAACTAAAGATTCGGTTGACAAGATTCGAAAATTACAACAACTCCGACCAAGAAAATCTTCGAGCAGATGACATCAACCTACTCGAAGAAAAGAGGAATCAAACCTTAATCCGTTCGGCAGTCTACCAACAAGCCCTATATAAATACTACGATCGCAAGGTCCAACCACGCAGGCTTGCTGTAGGTGACTTGGTATTGAAAATGATTCAATCACAGTCTAATCGAAACAAACTTCCCCTAAGTGGGAAGATCCTTACATAGTGGTCGAAGTTATACGGCCAAGTTTGGTATGACTAGCAATGGAAGATGGCAGGATTCTTTCTAATTGATGGAATATTGATCAGCTATGCAAAATTTATGTGTAACTTATATATTCTCAATAAAGTTTATGATTTCTTCAATCTTTATTTTGTTAAAATTTTCATTGAGCAACGCTTCGATAATATTTCGATCACTTAAAAAAACACTTGGTTTTCTTTACACTTGTTGAAGGAAGGTAACATAACCTAGTTGAAGTCTTTCCTCTCTGCACGTAGTCCTGCCCACTAGAAGGAACTTCCTAGCATCAATCTGTTCCTAACTTTTGCTGCTAATACAAATAAACTAAGTTCAACAAAAGGTGGTCGAAATAATTTTCAGCAAGCTCTTTTTAATCATTGACTTAGTTTACTTCTTCATTTTGCGAGGAATCTTCTAAGTGAGTTGAGATTTTATAGTTTGTTCGACTACTCTTAATACGCTCGATTTGTTTAAACCTGGTCGAAGGAAGTAACACCACCTAGTCGAAATCTTTCCTCTCTACACGTGGCCTTGCCCACTAGAAGGAACTTCCTAGAGTTGAGCTGTTTCTAACTCTTGCTACCAGTACAAGACAATCAGGTTCAATAAGAAAGGTTGAACGACTTGTCTAAGCACACTCTTATAGTTTGTTCAACTAATGTTGATGCCCTCGATTTGATTAACCTGGTCAGAGAAAGTAACATCACCTAGTCAAAGTCTTTTCTCTCTACACCTAGTCCTACCCACTAGAAGAAACTTCCTAGCACTGGCCTATTTCTAACTGTTGCTACTAGTATAAAACAATCGAGATCGACAACAAAAATCGAACGACTAGTTAAAGCAAACCCTCATTTTCCACTATTGACTTAGTTTATATAATTAAACTAAGCAAATAGTCGGGAGCTAGGATAAAGTTATAAATATGACTTCAATTCTTAGTCTTAAGATTCAATTCTCATTTCTATTTATTGTCTTATGAGTTACTAACTACTCGAAGAGACAATTTAGAGGAAAATGAAGATTTATATTCATAGGCAGAAAATTATTTTTACAGTTACATGCCCTATTACAAACTACTCTAATGAAGGAGATCCGATTTGCTTCTCCTTCGCGACCTTCTTGCCAACTGGCTGCACTTCTTTAATCAGTTGTGCTACCTCTGCATCAGGGTAGTCGAAGTTAGCTTCAACTGGTTAAAGGCTAAGATTACGGTCATGAGCCTTAAGTTTTACCAAGGCATAAATTACTGCACTTTCGATCACTTATCTTATCGAGTCGGCTTTGTTGGTCTTCAGAGTTGTTATTAACTCCTAGACAGTTCTGACTTGCTGTTCAATGGTACTCGTATGGACAACCACGATGCCTTCAAGAGGAGTGACCTCCTTAGAACTAAGTCCGTTGAGTACATTGTTAAGAAGAGAAATGTTATCTTGAAGATTAATCTTCATACCTTTCATTTCCTCCTGACTGTGAGTCGAAGCTTCCTAAAGTCGTTTTATTTCGTCTGCTTACTCTGAAAATAGAGAACTACTAGTCAGAAAAAACACTTCTTAAAAGACTAGTAAATAAAACTAGTCGTAGGTAAAAGAATTCTTACCTACTAAATGAGAATCAAGCTTTTTGATATCGTCATCATGAGAGGCAACATCCTTTATGCACTGCTCCTCCTAATTCTTTATACTCTTATCTTTTTCTTTGGCAATATGAGTGAGCTCGTTAATCACCACGGTCTTCGAATCGACCTTGGTTTTGAGATTGCCCATATCGACCTCTTTTTCTAAAAGTAAAGAAAAATAGTTAGAGAAAGAGAAAAAAAAAGTCATTGAAATGAACAGTTTTAAGTGAAAAACTTATTATTTATTTCATTCTGCAATTTGCAAGCTACAGAATTTGCCTCCTGGAGGTTCTTCAGCATGTTTTCTTTTTCGCATCTTAACCTTTGTGCCTCGACTTTTACATAGTTGAGTGCAGAGATTAAGGTTCTTTTCTCACTTTTAGACTTACAAAAGGTTAAAGTAGGCATGTGTATTGAATGAGTGGTCATAACAAAATAAGACTTCTCATAACAATAACTTACGATCTCACTACTAGTTTGCAAAGTTCAGCTTGCTGCTTTTTTAGCAATAGTAGTTGCCTGTGGTATTCATCAATAGTGGCAACTTGTTCGAGAGCTCTCTGAACAAAGAAAGATAGTGAGAAAAAGGAAATATCCAAATATGAGAATATTTGGCATTGAGTACTTACACTATTAGCTGACCGAGCAAAATTGGCATGCACTATCTAGGAATCTTGTAGTTCATAAAGCTCGTTGACTTGGTCCAACCATATTCTTTGAAGATGCTCGTCATCAAAGATATGTCCCTATTTGGAATATCCTTAGCGTGTGGGACTCGGTCACGAGATCTGAATGAAGACGATTCGATGGTTGGTGGTCCAAGGAACTCAGGAAAGAGGTCGAAGAAGTCTTCTTCTTCTTCTTCTTTGTCAATGTTGGCAGAAGAAGCGACTCCTCTTTGAGGACATGAAGGAAGATCCTCCATAACCTCCTTCCCGACACGGGGATCAAAGTTTCCTCCTTCATCTTGATCGACTGTTTCTAGTGATCGTAGGACCAAGTCCCTTGTCTGATTATTGAGATTCTCAATAATCAACTCTATCGCTATAGCATCCAGATCTTCCGCTGCCTTCGTCTCCTCAACGACCACTTCAGTGGTCATGAGTGGCTTGGTTACAATGACCTCCTCCATTGCCACCACAGGAATAAGAGTCGATTCTGCGACTACCTCCACTACTGTTTCTACGACCGTAGGAGAAACATTACTCCCATAGCTATAGATGAGACAACAGCGGGCCTCTCAACAGAAACATCCCTAAGGGCTGGAGAAGCAGGACTAAAACAACAACAAAAGAGAGAGACGTGTCAAATCATAGAACTAAAAGGTAAATGCTATCTCCTAGCTTTTAGTTTTACATACTTTGGCTTCCTAGATACAATCTTGAATCCAAAAGAAACCTTCCCCAAGAAAGACCTCTTCTTCTTCTTCTCCTCTTCGGTCGCCTTAATTGTTGCGGCACCTTCAGCCTCTGGAAAGCTTTCGGTGCCACGAGCTTGAGAGACCGGGGCTTCTTCGATCACGTTTGGTTGAAAGTCTTGTTGAGGATTTGGGACCTCTACGACCACGTCTGATCGTCGATCTTGGGCGAGAGCTAATGCTCTCTAAGCTGCCTACCCCTCTTGATGGTCAGAACTTGCTTCGACCACTTGAGAGATAGTGCTTGCCTCGACCATAGGCTCTGCTGTTGCAGAAGTAGCCTTCACAAAAGACATAAAACTTTTCCAGTTCTCCTTTTGTATTTTCTTAACAAATCCATGAGAAGTAGAAACTGAAAATATCTTGTTGTCATAATAAAAAAGTACCTTGATCTTGGGGACTTTATGATTAAGTTCTTCGACCACTCCTCTTTTCTATGTAGCGATTACATCTACAAAGAATTGTCTGATATGAGTCATCGAAGGTAGGGAGGAACTTGAACTTCCACCCTTCTTATCAACAGCCTTCACAAGGCGACGCCTTTTGGCCAGAGAAACTCTATCTTCCTCTAAACCCTCTTCGACAACCTTCAATTCGACCTCTTAGTCGTCTTGACGGTCTACCATGCCTACTTTCTGCAGAAGTCAGAAAATGAATTTTACCAAATGGTCAAATTTTACGACTATTGAACCCTAAAGACGAAATCAACTTTTGATTACCTTTAGACATTCATTTCTTTCTTCTTTGGTTATGACCGCCAGGATTCAAGGAACTCCTGACGTGGGCGTAGGAGCTTTATCACAAACAAGCTTGACTCGAACGTCAATTTCTTTTTGTGAGAGATCTATGATTACAAAGATATAATCAACAATGATGCTAAAAATTAACAAAAAAGAGCTAGGTTGATTATTACTTTATCTCCTTCATAATCCCTGGTCGGGTCAGTTGTCTCCGAGTACATCCACATGGGGTGTACTCGATTCTTCATAGGACTAATGCGACACGTGATGAAGTCCTTCACCATGTGCCATCCGGTTAGCCCCTCTTCTCTCAAGTCTTTGATGGCTTGGATGTAGAGGGTGTTCTGGTCGAGGTCGCTTGGAGTCGAGTCCCAAGATGAACTCTTCTCTGCAGGCTTCCCCATGAAGAAGAAGCTGTTGTCCTTGGATACAGTCCAGTAGAACCACTTCTTCTTCCACCCTAGCCACAATGACCAGGTGAACATCTGAATATACTACCTCAACTTCCCATTGTGGAGCTTCAGGGCGCAGCTACCTACAATTCTGTTGCGCTTGCTCATCCCATAGTAATACTGGAAGAGATCTAAATATGGAAGGATTCCCAGATAGGCTTCGCATAGATAGACAAATACAGTCAGCATTGTAATGGAATTGGGAATCAAGTTCACTAATTCCACCCCAAAATGCTAGAGTACGAGCATCAAGAAAGGGTGGACAGGCTGTCGAAAACCATATTCATAGTTTGTTTAGAACACTAGAATGGTGTTCTCCTCACCCGAGGGCCAATACTGACCATCAGCGTTGGTCCACTTCACCAAGGCATGCCTTGGAATCTTCTCTGCTACGACCAAAGAAGTCATCTTCTCTACATCTATCTTCGATTTTTTCCATTTAGAAATGGTTCTGGCCATTTCTTTCGAGTGAGTTTGATTTGGATTTGAAAGGATTTGGAGAAGGATTGCGACTTTGTTGGCGGCGGAGAGAACGAGAGCTCAGGAGCAGTTGAAGCAAATGGGGAATGTAAAAAACCCTAAGTCATGCCCGCGGTAGAGTTTTATAGTTGTGGGTCTAAATTAAAGATCGTGAGAACTCAACAATTGTCACCCCTTTGGGAACCACTCCATTGGACAGATCTGTGAGAGTTGGTTTGCATTCTTTAATATGTCCATTCGGGAAAAGCGATTCTATCTTTTCAACTTAAGTAAAATTACCTTCTTGACCAAGTCAATTTCTGGTCGAATGAAATACCAGTCGAAAAGACTTTGCTTCCAACCATTGTTCTATGACCTCCTTTCCAAGTAAGTTATTTTCACTTGAAGTTGGGGGGCTAGATGAAGAGGATCTAATAATTCTCAATAAATTAATTTGTTTATCTGTAACTGTTATTATAGATAGCAATGCTTTTTATATTGTTCATAAGTATAACCCTTAGAATTCATAGGGGAAAAAGCTTAACTGAGTAGTCGTAAATCATTCTACGACCACCCTATATGATCGTGAATACTCCTACGACTACCTAGTGGTCGTAAGATTTTCTATGACCACCTTGTAGTCGTAAGCCTTTCTACGACCACCTTGTAGTCGTAACCCTTTCTACGACCAAGTCAACTACGACCACCTTATAGTCAACCGAGCTTACATACATGTGGGCCTAATTAACTAGGGACTCTTATGTGTTGTGTTTAATACACACAGTAGTTAATATACACTATTATTCTCTGGGATAACTGCACGTTCTAAGCCTGTCTTTGACATAACTGTAAGGCGATGTGCGGTGTGGTCTCTCTGACAATAACTACCATCAACGTGCACATTTCATCAAGCGTTGAGGCGCCTCTTGGCATGGAACAACTGTCACCCCTTCACGTGCTATATAAAGGCTAAAGTCAGTGGACATCGGGGCAGATGAATCGGAAGGCAATCGGAGACAACACATAGAAGTCATTAAGTCTTAGTTCCAGTGATTTCTTTCCGGTTGTAAAGCATAGTCAATACAGCAAAACAGGAATAGAATTATTATTCTCCCAAGAAAAGGCCCAAACCTATCTAAATCCCTATTTCCCTTTTTGCGTAGATCGAACTCAAGGAAGGTTCCAAACATTTATTCATAAGATCGATACTAGATCATCGATATAGCCTCCGCGCACTCCACCGGCATCTGCCATCGAACTTCTTCCACGTAGTTTCTCCCCTACTTCTCTGTCGATACCAGTGCATGATTCACACTCAATCCCTTCCATTAGCTTCTCTGATCGCTGCACAGTCGACTTCTCCCCTTTCTTCACCACGGCAATCCTCTTTTGCCGTTGTCTCTTGCTGTTCTCAATGGCCGGCACAGATTTGCCTCCGGTGTCCCTCTCATTCTCTCTTTTGGTTGAATGCGTGCACCACCTGTCTACTCTGGCAACCACCATGCTGCATGGCTCTCTCTCTCTCTCTTGCACCGATCTGCACACCACTACCGCCATTGAGTTCTCCCACTACTGCTGATCCTACTTCTCCCGCGACACTACTGGCCAACCTATGTTGCCTCGACTATGGTGACCTTCCACGACTGCGACAACCTTGACATCGACTTCCCACTACATCGATCTTATCTTCGTCTATGACGACCTACTTCGATGACTATCTCAACGGCAAACAATGCCACCACTGGCTCACATGGTACTCCTCGTCGGCTTCTACTACAACTTCTGCATCCTCATCAGCTTCTTCTCTATCTTCAGCATACTCATTGGCTTCTTCTCCAGCCTGCGTGCCCGCGATGCTCCCGCTCGGACTACGAGGGATGTTAGAATACATGTATGGTAAGATTATAACAGATAGAATATAATCAATTAAGATGATTTGTATCCGATATGGTTCTTTGCATATCTCTAGTAGATTGATTTGATCTTTAAGCCACCATATACTATTATATATATATATATATGTATATACACGCGCGCGCACGTATGTGTATGGCTCTCTTAAAGGCTCAAGCAATATAATCACCACAAGTATTCTGCTATTCTATCACCCTACACTATTTGCAGTCATTGAGCAAATATATCAATCGGAGCATACAACACAGAGCAACAAGAACATGCCAAGAGATCGATATATCACCCCTAATTATAGTAATTAACCATCGATCATGCGCTGTGCTGCTGCTCGACGGCGTCGGCACCAGCCTCGATGTTGATGATGTATTCGATCTCCTCGGCGACCTCCTTCATGGACGGCCGGTTCTGCCGGCGCTCCTCGAGGCATCCCAGCGCCAGGAAGCCGAGCGCCTTCATGGTGTCGAGTTCCAACTGTGTGGCGCCATCCTTCATCACTGGGTCCACGACGTCCATCAGCCGCTCCTCGTCCGACGCCCTCTGCACGTGCACGGCGAGGTTGACGTCGTCGGCACCGCGTCCAAAGTCGATAGCGCGCTTCGACGTGAGCAGCTCTAGCAGCACGACGCCGAAGCTGTATACGTCGCTCTTGTCTGTGAGCTGGTAGTTCCGGTAGTACTCCGGGTCAAGGTACCCAAGCGTCCCCTGAGCGCACGTCGAGACGTGGCTTAGCCCCGGCTCCGCCAGCCGGGACAGCCCGAAGTCAGAGACCTTGCCGTCGAGCTGCTCGTCGAGGAGGATGTTACTCGACTTGATGTCCCGGTGGTAGATTGGCGGCACAGCGGAGAAGTGCAGGTACGCGATGCCCTCCGCCGTCTGGCGCGCGATGGCCAGGCGCCGGCGCCACGGGAGCTGTGGCTGGCTCAATACGCCGTACAGGTGGTCAGCGAGCGTGCCGTTGGGGATGAACTCGTACACCATGAGCGGCTGCTCGAGGTCGACGCAGCAGCCGAGGAGGCGGACGAGGCTTCGGTGGTTGACCTGCGACAGCACGCGCACCTCGTTCAGGACCTGGTCCGTTGACTTGGTGTTTCCGAGCTTGGCGCACTTGACGGCGACGACGGTGCCGTCCGTGAGCACGCCCTTGTAGACCTCGCCATAGCCGCCGGCGCCAAGGAGGTTGTCGCGGGAGAAGTTGGCCGTGGCGCGCTTAAGCTCGCGTTCGGAAAAGTTCTTGGCGGTGCGGCCGCTCGTGTTGTTGGCATTCAGAATCTCCTCGCGCTCCTTGGCCAGCCTCTCCCGGGCCAGACGGATGCGCCGCTGCCGTCGGTAGGCGAATAGCCCTGCGGCGGCCAGCAGCAGCACGACGCCCAGGCCGCACACGACCCCTGCATTGCAAATTAACTCTTCAATTTGATCGCCGCGATTGACTCAACCTACCAAAACATTTTAGTTGATTCAAAAGTTGTCATGTGTATCCTAGTATTTCCAAGTTTTATTCTCTGCATAACAATGAACAGAGCAATGCTCAGCCGTGTTTAATTTATGAAGCCGTTATGTTTTATTATGAAAGCAGCTTTTTGTTTTCCTTGGGTGTGAACAAATTTTGTATGATTAGATATTTATTTATGGATCAATATCTGAAGCTGCATAACAATTACACGTCATATGATTGACTCAGCTGCATATGCAAGTACCTCTAGTTTATTTAGCTCAATGTACAAAAAAAAAGAGAGAGAAAGAAAGCCACTGGAATTTTGCTAGCTAGTAAGTAGTTAAGTGATCTGAAACTGACAGCTACTCAGCACTTGCCGAGCCCATGCTGTGACGAAACGGGAGGAAACCAGCTAAGGATCGCAGTTGGCTGGGCCATTTCTGTGCAATATGCTCGAAAGGTACTAGAAGATAACAAAGATATTTCTCGTGGAGGACTGACTAGTCAACGCTATTCTCTCAGTAAGCCCCTAAAGTTGACCATTGGTGGGTGGGACCCAGGTCGATGCTGTTGTAAACCTACTTTTCCTTCATTCTATTCGATCAAACACATGAGACTTGTCGTGTGAACCCCAATTGTCAAAAGAAATGCCTGACCAAACTACCTGTTCTGTCCGATGTTTGCCTCATGAAACGCGAACACAACTAGCTACAGTTCATATCACAAATTGGCTGTGTACTACTTCCATTAGAACTTGTTAATTTACATCAGTCGTCTGTAAGAAAGTTCAATTGGAGACAACAAATTGCGTCATGGAACGATGAGAGTAAGTAATCACCTGCAATGAGAGGCGCATGATTTGATCCCCCACAGTCTCCAGTACTCTGGCAGTCCGTGAGATCTGCATGAAAGACACACGCAAATGACAAAGCAAACCAATTTAATTCAGTTCAGCAGTGCGTATACTTGACGAACAGCATCGAATGCATCGATGAAACAAACGTACTCTGCTGGCACGCGCCGGCGAGGGGATTCCACACGAGCCCGGAGACGCAGAAGCAGCGCCGGACAGTACCGGCGCCGGCGGGCGAGAGCGGGTCGCCAGCGCAGGTGGCGTTGGCGCCGTCCTCGCAGTCGGCCTGCGTGCGGCAGAGCGGCTCCCTCGGTGTCGCCCACTGCAGCTCTAGCCCGAGGTCCCGTTCCCACGTCGCCGGCGGCTGCGCCGGGTCGAGCCCAACGAAGCTCCGGTACGCGCTGCAGAACTGCGGCGACACGCGGATCCTGTACGACGTCGACGAGCCGCCCGCCACGAACGTGCAGCAGAGCGGCAGCGGCGCGCAGGCCGACGCCGTGGAGCCCGTGGCGTTGGCGTAGACATGGCAGAGCGAATTGGACGAGCAGTTGAGCGGCGACTGCAGCAGCGCCGCCGTGCAGTTGAGCAGCATGATGGTGTTCGACGAGCTTACGATGAACGGGAGCGACGAGTTCAGCTCCACGCCGCGGGCGGCGGGCGCGCCCACGGACACGCAGGTACCCTGCGACAGGAACGGCGCCGGCGAGACCACGAGGCGCTGCGCCGCCGGGGAGATGGAAGTGATCGGGTAAGAAGTGCCGTTGAGCGCCTCAAAGAAGAGAGTGGACGTGTTGGCAGCGCACCGGACCTTGTAGGCCGGGTCGCCGCAGCCGTCCGTCGTGCTGAGCGGGTAGGGCACTACCGTCGAGCCGCACGGCGCGCACACCCGCGCATGGCCGCCCGGCGGAAGCAGAGTGAGGACGGCGACGGCCACCTCGAAGAAGAAGAGGAAACGACGAAAGAACGGTGTGCTCGCCATTGCTCCAAGCTAGCTAGTGTCTCTTTGCTCTTGTCGTTTGGGTAGCTGATCTGCGTGCGTTTTAAGGTGGTTTGAAATTTGGAACGTTGCGGTTGCGTTTTGCGAAAATGTTTGACTCGTTTGGCTGCCGCTCGACTTTTGCGATTACAAGGTCTCTAATACGGACATATGACAATTATACTCTTTTTTTTCCGACTAGACAATTATACTTTTTTTAATCATGTTAGCTAGGAAAATATAACCGTGTAAAATAATTTTATGATAAATCAACAGTATCAGTTTTATATAAAAATATAAATATAGTTGTATATATTAATTGTCAAAGTTTTAAATTTTGATTGCGTGCATTCTAAAATCACATATCTTTGGTAAAGGATGTAATACAATTTCTACGTGGATTTTATAGCCTAATTAAATTATGTTTCTTATTAAATAATCTGTTAGGTCTGTTTGGAAGGCAATGGAATTCCACATAATTTCCGTAGAAATTACATAGCTTCATACAAAACATGTACTTATCTCTTTCCTTTTTTTCAAGCAACGCCTTATTTGTCGCTAGGGGAGGATATGTATTTTGCGAGGGCCTAACTTAATAGTATGTTTTGGATCTTAGTTAAGCATATTTTCTGTATTTTGGATTCACCACTGGTTGAGACTTCAGATTATTGTTGTGGGAGGATCCTGTCCACAAGATAATAATATTGGGACTGCCAGCTGTATAACATGGTCAGAAACTAGTTCATTCATGAGAGAGATCGTCAATTTGCAGTGAATAATTAACTAGCATCTGGTGCAGCTTGCATCGCTGGAGTTCGGAATAGCATTTGCTATTGACTACTATTAGTCATTTGATGCTTAGATTTGATTAAGGTTGAGATTTTGCCCATTAATTTAGTAGATTTACCTACTAATCGACTAAGGTCATATACAATAGGTTTCTATCCGCTATTTATAGTCTCTGCCACGTAGGTCTTAATTTGATATGAACGAAAAAAAATAAAGAGAGAGAAATATATTGTCAATAATGTTATAGCCGATTGTATCACCAGAACCAAGAAGAAAATATCTTAAGTCCATGAAAGTATTAAAAGATTATGTCATCTATAGAAACAAGTGAAAACATAACATATTGTATGAGTAGTTTATAGTAATATCTACATGTGACATAAAGAGTTATTATAGATAACAGATATCTATACCATTATAGACAGTAGATTTCTGTACCACATTGCATGCTGTAAGGCTATTGAAAGAGAGATCGAGTTGGTCAAAGGAATTATTGTGCCCTCGTGATCTGTTTAGCACATCGTAGCACTCGCCATGCTCTGCGGTGACTGGTGCGTCAGTCCACGGGGGAAGTGCGGGGTGGATCCCATCCTCCTGCTGGAAATGCGGTACGCGTCAAACATCGGCCGAAGAAAAATCAAACTTGGCTGCCTCTCCGGCTTCGAGAGCGTCAACGGCCCACAAGAGTGGATTGCTGATTACTCTCTCGCGCGCGCGTGCTGTGTCCGTAGTCCGTGTACATGCATTTGCATGATTAATGATGCCAACATGCAAGCTTCGCAAAAAAGCGACATTTTAATACTTCAAATAGTGATTAGTGATCATTACCGTTCAATACTAAGTCTGCATATTCACCTTGGAGTTGGTAAAAATTATACTCCCTCTAGTAAGAAAACGAAGTTGTTTTTGGGTAATACTAAGTCTGCATATTCACCTTGGATTTAAAGTTAAAAAATTATTTAATTTTCTAGTATTTAAAAAGTTTGTTCTTTTTCCTTAAATTAAAAATAAATTATGTACAAAAATAAAACCAACTTTAAGTTGAAAATAACTTTATTAATTCCAAAAATAACATCCCAATTTTACGAGCCTTTTTGAAGCTTTAAAAATAAAAGAAAGCATTTGCAATTTATTGTATTAATTTGATATTTCAGAAAATAAAAAATATTTTAAATGATTAAAATAAACTTCAATTAAATTCAAAATTATTTTATTCGATCTTTTCGGGTTCCAAGGATTTTTGTGAAATTTTCTTGAATTTTTTGAATTTATTTTATTTTTGGATTTTCTTTCCTTTATCTTTCTATTTCCTTTTCTATCTCTTCCTTTCTTCTTCCCTGGCTGTTCTTTGTCCCGACGCACAAACCGCCATGAGCGCTCCTCGAACCTTTTGAAAACCTGTGATTTCCTCCCCGATTCTTCGTGCAAACACCAGCATTCAATTCCCCTCATCACTCCACCTTTATTTCGGCTGAAATCCCCCCAATCCCGCACATGGTTTAGCCGGAACGCGCCATGTCCACCGCGACACTCGCGTGCCCGATCTCCCTCCTTAGTCCCTCTCCGGCCCTATAAATAGGAGCACCGGGAGCCCCTTTGCTCACTCATCCCATCCCCCAAGTATCCCCTCCCTCTCCCTCTATGTTCGCTGGAGTTTGAGTTTTTCTGCGGCCGGCCAAACGCCACTCCGCCGCCTCTAGCGCCGCCTACAATGGAGCCCCACCACCATCAACCACATGCTCGGCTTTGCCCGCGACGTTCTACGCGGTGCTCTCGCTATCTTGGCTGGAGCATCACCAGAGCTTCGCCGCCGCCTTGGACCAAAGCTCTCCGTCGCCATCGGTGAAGCCTTCGCACCCAACCCCCGAAGAGGTGAGCACCGTCATTCCAGCCCTCCCTTCTCTCCATTGGTACCCTCGCCTTGGACTCACCGGATTTCGTCGACATCCGTGCGCCGCCGAAGCTTCTTCTCTACCGGACTGCGTCGCCATCGAAGGTCCTCTGTCAGAGCCACCTGCACCACAGTCAAGTTTGCCTCGCAACGTTCTATGTCGTTCTCCCTCCCTCTTCATTGGATCGCCGCTAGAACTGCCGCGCCACCGTGAGCCCACGCCACATCACTGGTGAACCGTCCGCGTCCCTTCGCCGTTAAGGTGAGCACCACGTTTGTCTTGCTCTTCTCTTTCTAACGTACTCCTCGCCGGCCGCCGCTTCGCTGTCGTTTCGCCGGAACGCCGATCCCCATACGCGGCACCGCCAGATGGCGCCACATCATCGACACCTCACCATTCTGCCCATGTGGCCGCTACATGCTGCCACATCCTCGCCCACATGGTTGCTTACATGACATTTTCCTTTTTGTTTAGAAAAATAAACCAGTAATTCCAGAAATTCGGAATTTCATCATTTCATGTGATAATCAACCTTCCGGATGTTCGTTCTCCTACATACGAACTCCGATTCCATTGATTCTTTTTTATAAATTCATATAAATTCAATATCTATCGTCCAGTACCAAAATTATTTGATTTGGAGTTTATTTGAATTTTGTTTGAATTTGGCTCGTTTTCACGTATAGATTTCAATGACTTCCGAGAGCCAGATTTCAACGCCGTTTCAGAACAACAAATAATTGAGCGAGGCAAGTTACATCATTTGATCCTATTTGATCCTATTATTTCAAATTATTTAAATTCTATTTTTAAATTATTACTGCATGCTTATTTATATTCAATTTAATTTAAATTCATGTCTTAAATTTATAGTTATTCCCTATTCCATTTGTACGGCCAAATATTGACATTGAAATGTCCATACCTTTTCAACTTAGATGAAAATCTAGTTTATACAATAGTATGAACTAGAACAATTTGGGAAAAATATATGCTTAGTCATGCTTACCAAAAATATTTGATTTGGAGGATTTTAGCCAAAGATTCAAATATGGATTTAAAAATGAGTCTATGTCATTATTATGCCATAGAAATTTGCAAATGATCTGAAAAGCAAAATAAAATGAAAAACTAGTTTAGACTTGGACGAAATGGATAGTTGGTGGGTGCAAGTTTATGCACGGGCTCGTCTTAGTGAATGGTAGAGGCCCAGGGGTTGTTTTGGAAGTCGTCCAGTCAATTAAGGATCAGTCCATGAGCTACGGATTGTAAAGCCCTTCTGTACTATCACAAGTTTGGTATGGGACAGACCGGGCTAATCAATTTACAAAGTTCCACTGTTAGTTGTGCCATATTGATATGTGAGTGTCGTGAAGACTTATTTTTAATACCCAAATGACGCAAGAGGGGGCTTCCGTTTGGCACGAAGCCTCACGGCAGTGAAACCTTAGTAGGCATAACTACTTTGGGATGGCATATTGTAAAGGCCTTGTGATAATCACTTAGTCATACACCTTCGGAAGTGTGCCAAACGGACATTAAAAGTTGATTATCTCTTGTGGGTAAAGTTATACAACCTCTACAGAGTGTAAAACTATTCGAATAGCTGTGTCCACGATCATGGACATGTTGAGCAAAGCCTTTCGTAGATTAGACTATGGTTTTGTTTTAAAAATGATTTGACAAAAATGATTTCATGGATATTTATTCCATGTGGAAAATTTGGGTAGAAACACTACTACACAAAGGGTCATCACAGACGGTTTGGAACTGTCACCATAGACAGTTTTTGAACCATATGAATTTATATGTCTATGATAACAGGCGGTTATCACAGATGGTTTTTGAGCCATCTATGATAAGTCATAACACAGACGGTTTTTTGTTAAAACCGCCTGTGAAGGCATATTATCACAGACGATTTCCACCAACAACCGTTTGCGATATGAAGGATATCACAGACGGTTCTATTTGCAAACCGTCTGTGATTGGATACATATCACAAACGGTTAGTAAAAATAACCGTCTATGATATCCGACTTGTCACAGATGGTTTTAAAGTATAAACTGTCTATGATAGCCTTCACAGACAGTTTATACGATAAAACCGTCTGTGATAGTTTGTTATACCTAACTAATTTTTTTCTTCTGATTTTCGGCTAGCCTTAGCAATTGCTAGCCATGCCCTCTGAAAACAAGCAAGCATAAAATAGATAAATCACAAATGAATCAATTGTTGACAACTCAAAGTAATCATTTACAACTCAAAATCAATTATAAAAGAATATGTTCAAGTATTGTCGCTAGAGTTACAATCGAATTACAACTACTCAAAGTGAATTACAATTGAATCAATTGTTTGAAGGTCGTTCAGCGGTGTCGACGGAGTGAAACTCTCCGTCAGCGTTAACGATCTCCGTCTTGATGAAGTCGCAGAGCATTCCTCGAACCTCCGAGATCTCGGTCATAACGAATGAATCTAAATCGAGATTCATGTCCTATCGCTAGCAGGAGTAAAATAGTAAGCATATATATATTTAAATTTATAATTAGGAAATAATTATTGCGAGATTGACAAACCTCTGGATCATACGTCTTACCACTCATGATTTGCTACATATGACGGCAAACGTAGAATGCACATAGGTGATCTTGTTTTTGCTGGTGACACTACAAAAATAGGATTACATATATAAGTATATTTAGTTTGAGACGTGTTATTACGAAGTGTGATATAGGATTATTGTGTTGTAGCGTATACCAAAAATCGCGTCCTGTGTTGCACTGTGGCGCTCGATTCCTTGTATGTCCCTCCCTCGGCAACATAGACGCTGAACGACCTACGTAATTCCAAAAAGTTATTCTCGGCCATTTCAAATGAAGGAAGACTACAATAGAGTTATGTATGGAAGAAATGAGCATACTTGTCGAGTATTCCTTGCAAAAGGGTGAAGTCGTGGTTTTTGTTGAGTAGGGAATCAAGGTATGTTACCTTCTCCTCTTTGGTACAATGACTAAAAGGATCCAGTGGAACCTACTCATGTATGTCGCTATAGTCATCAAACCTAAGTTCATGTTGCGTATAAAGTACAAATGAAATTTGTATAGCAAGTAGTGAAGCACTTACTTCTGGTTGTAGGGCACCAATATGTAGTCCTTGTCGTCCTGAGCAAGCAATCTCGTTGTTATGTATTTCACAACGTAGGATGCGTCTTCGGTGATGCATTGCTCAGAGACCAAGTGTAGGTCGAGCAAACCCACCGGTTCTTGCCATCGCAAGGCATTTTTTATCATGTATCTATACATAAGCAATGGGTTGTGACTTTTATCGGTATTACATGAATGTAGAACTTGATTGTACACACTTACAGTGTCCAGCATCATAAAAGCGAGGCATCGAGGGCATTGAGATTCACTAGGTTGAATAAGTCATCGAAGCCCATGACGAAGTGGCTCAGCTCGTGGAAAAAATGCACCTTCATGTATCTGACGGTGATTCCAGTATTGCACCCCTTTTTTTTTGGTCTTCCGCATGTACTAGACATGTCAAGACTGGCAACCTATTCCAGCGCGGGGTAATACTGTGTCGGGGGCCAACGAACTTCCGAGGGAGTATGTCCTAGGCTTGGGAGGCATCTTAATGTTTTTTGATTTACATTTGGCCTTAATGACTTTAACAGCCTCAGTTTTAATGAACAGTAATATAATGCTTTTCATAGCATTTCTGATCATTTTTAAAATATGAGCATTTTGTTACAATTTAAAAACTTCCATTACAACCCAAATCTGAGACTTGTTTTGAAGCTTCAAAAGAAAATACAAGTCAATGCTTTTATTGAGACAGGGGAGTATTCTTATCAAATACTAGATAAATTATCTTGGATAAAAATAATTTTTGTCAAAATCTTAAAGATCATTTTGACCTCAAGAAAAATCTTTGTTCTCTATTTGAACCTCTTCGATCAAAGTATTTAAGTATTTTAAATCATGAATAGTGGTTTTCAAAATTTATTTGGGACATATATCATTCCAGTAGCTTCTTTGAAAAATTTCGTATTTTTATAAATTTATTTGGTATTTTTAAACCTCCGGTCAAACTTTTGAAGTTTAATTTTTGGGTCTAGTCAACCTTAGACCCAGTCCCAATCCTTTTGGCACTGTTGCGACTCAAACCAGTTGGGTTAAACCCAACCTTGTGCCAATCGGACCAACCCTGTCACGTGCAAGGGCTCAGCCAACCCCTTTGTACGTGAGCTGTTCGATTTTCAATGAACGAACCAGATGCGTTGGGACGTTCGGACCATCCGGACAATCCACGCATTCTCCACCGTTGTTTTCCAAATGGACCGTCCTGATGCATTGGGCCGTTCGGACCATCCAAATGTTCCATGCGATCTACACCATCCATTTCCAATCGGACGTGCCATCTCTTTTGGTTAAAACCAAAGCGCGCCCTCGTCTCTGGACCGTTAGATTTAAACTCAATGAATCAGATCAAATGTGACATTCGGACCATCTGAACGCACCTTGCAATCTGGGCCGTTAAATCTAAATCGGACCGTCCGCATTTCATTAGGCCATGCCATTTTCAAATGGAAATGCCCAACGCGTGCGCGAGCCTTTGGATTCAAAATCAACAACTAGGATCAACTGGGCCGTTCGGACAGTCCGAACGCGCCTTGATTTTGAGCCGTTAGATTTAGATCTGACCATCCTCGTTGAGTGGGCCGTTCGGACCGTCCGAACCCCACTTCAATCTCAACCATTGAATTACAATCCAACGGTGCCCCTTCTGTTTGCTTGAAACGCTTAAGCGTGCCCCTTTTCGCAATCGTTAGATTTTGATCGCACGGTCAAGATGAGTTGGGCCGTTCGGATCGCCCGAACACCCCACTCAATCTGAGCCATTCGTTAGCAATCGGACGATCAACATTCGTTTGAGCTCATCTCTTTGTTTCGCTGTTGGGACTGCCACTACGGGTCCACTTGTCAATGTCGCCTTCGTCTTCTCCATGCCATGGCGCCAGCGCCGAGCGCATCGCAGGCGAGGTGGCGTCACGTCGCGTTTTTGTAGCATGCAATCGCCACTTGGCATCAAATCGCTGTCAGTGTTGCCACGCAGCTCTCATCGTTCACTCCGACGAAGTGACTATATAAACCCTAGCTATCACTCCCGGCCAAGTTGATGCCGCATTGAGTTCTTACTCATCTCCGCCATAACCTCTCTCTCTGGCACCTTTGTTCATCTCTAATGATGCCTTGTTCATCCTATTAATGGGAGCTTTTGGCATTGTTTGTAGATCAAGAACGCGAGGTTGCTGTTTGAACGTCCGGAGCGCGCACCGAATGCCATTTTCATTTCAAACTTGCATTTGGTGAGTTACTTCCAGTTTTATTCGTGTCACAGCGTGTATTATGGTCAAAGGAATAAAACCCCTCGATTAATTTCATCTTTGATTCAACAGGTTTGTTGAATTTTGAAGATTCCCCTTTTTTGGCCGAAATCACCCCTTTCGTCTCCAACTCCGGCGGGGTGAGCCTTTTTCTCAATTGCTTCAATCAGTACTTTTGATCATGTATCTTTTCAACATTTTGGTATCTGTTATGTTTTTAGATGTTCATTTGCTATTTTTCTGTTAGATTTTGGTTTTCCCGACGTGAGTGAAAGTATTCCTGAGGCTCTAGAATCTGAACAAGTGGTTTATTACCAAGGCAAGCATCCTCTTGCACCATGTTGAGCCCAGTTTTGATAATTAAGTGTTTTAAATTGCAGTTATAACTGTTTGCATGCTATTTTTGAAGTATTAGTACTTTGTGAACTAGTTAGTTATACCCCAATCTTTGTGGCTTATCCTGAATCAGATTCATACACTTATGCTTAAGATAGAAATCTGTGTTAGTGTTTTTGAGTCTTTAGATTTTGCTTAGCCTTGCAACTCTGTAGAACGTTACATGTTTGACAAGCTTATCTTGTTAGACCTGGGAAATACCTTTTTGATTCGTATCTTTGATTTCTTTGTCAGTTTGGTTAAAACTGAAAGTTAAGTTAATTTTGTTGGTAGCAATTTGGTTTAGATCTAGACAATTGGATGCTAGTGATGGTGCCTTCGTGCACGAGATTTGGGAAATATGGTAGTCTTGTCTGGATCACTAAGGACCAAACTTTGACCTGTCAATTCAAGTACCTTACGTACTTCCATACGCGGTGTGTGGGCGCTGTTTGGTTAAGTAAGGAGCTGATGCTATTGAGTTGAGGAACTGGTGGAGTGAGGACATTTGTGAAGTTCACGTGTTCGTAGGGCTCCGATTTCAATTCTATATGTGCAGGAGCACAATTTTATTTTTAGTTCATTGAATCGGCATTCCCGACACAACATGTGTGCCCCGGTTAGCAGGCGCTATCCGTCGTTTGTACTAAGCGGGATTAGTCGCACATGGGTGATTCAACTCAATAATGTTAACTTGCTGAAAAATACCAAATCTTAGTTTACCCGGCCGACATATCAAAGGAAGTGTGTCATCATTTGGAGGCATCCGAAGGCTTACGGACTGACTAAGTCGTGTGGGTAAAGATGTACACCCCTACAGAGTTAAAACTATTCGAATAGCCATGTCCATGGTTACGGACAACACTTGTTTTGATGGACAACTCAGTATAGACTTTGAAATAATTTGTGTCATGGGTTTACTGGTTTCGGCATGGAGGGTATTCATGCATGTTAATTGGTCAAAGTGGACAGCCACTTTGATTTTGTTCTTGTTTGTGATTAAATTCTCCTTTACTTACTGTTTTAGTCCAAACTTGTTTATAACCTGGCCTTTACAAAAATCAGTAAGTGTAGAAGTGAAACTTGGCTTTATGCAAAAATTAATGCCATTACAACTTTCCTGTTGTCAGCATTAAGTATGTACAGATTCTAATCCTTTGGATAGGTGCTACTAAACACTTTCTTTTAGTAGTTTTGTGTAAGTCTTGTGAGTACCTTTTGTACTCAGGTGCTTTAACCACTTGTTGTAGGTGAGGATGATTACTTGTACGAACTACCCATTAGCGCCGATCAGGGCGACGCTAACGAGTGAAGCTATTTCTATCGTCCACTCAGTTGCCATTGGTTGATGGGCAAACTTAGTTGGAACTTTTGCTGTTTATATTATTGTTTCCGCTGCTAAAACTTCTATTAGATGTTGCTAGTCAGTTGTCTCTGTTGGACCGAACCAATGTTGTAAAGTTTTGTTATGCTATTTGTATATATGCTGAATGCCTTGTATGACATGGTACAATGTTGTTTAGGATATATGTACAATAGCCTTTGATCTTGAGAACTATTGTAAGACATATATCCGGAAACCTGGCATTAGCTTCATTCCTTGTTAACAATTATACTTTCGGGTGTAACCCTTAACTTGGAATGTATTCAATACCTGGGATCCTCACAACGACTCGCCCGCTACACATCTTCCTGTGAGACGACTCGGGAACCAATACGGCGACACGTTTTTCTTGTTCCTTCGGCGTCTTCTCTACGGGAACCGATGAGGCGGCCTTCTGAAGAAAAGGATGAGGTGGAGTCATCGAGGGTTCTAGTGGAGAGGCATAGTCGTGTAGAGATCGTGGCACTGCAGAGTCCAGGGCGATGTCCTTGGGCCACTAGATAAAAGTGTGCATGGCATCCCTATTGTTCTGATGTCTTCGTTCGGGCGAATCTCCAACGGGAAGACCATGAAATGGTCATGTACTATGTCCACCTAGACCCTAGCGTAACCCTACGCCAGCTGGGCACCGTACAGCGCTATCCCTTCCTGGCATGGATACGCCATCCCCTACCCAGCTTCAATAGAAATGGACCCAACTAGCCTCACTTGGAGCTTGCAGGGCGTCGGCTCCTATAAAACGATACACAATTAGCTAAGGCATCCTATAGGTCTATCTTTGGAGCATTCTAGAGATGTACATTACCTTGATGTCGTCGATAGGTAATTGGACATCGCAATGTTTAGAATTTTGTGTGGACATGACGCTACACCGATGTTGAGGAGGACTAGCTCCCAAAATAACGCGGGCGGCTTGCAACTGGTTGAGGAGTTGATTCATTTGATCCTGCAATCTTGTTATCTGTCCTTGAAATTTTGCAGTAAGCATCTGTTCCAATCGTTCCTCGCGCTCGGCCTTGGATCTCTTCCTACTCCTATACGTCTCGGAGTCATTTGAGAATCCCTCCCTCTAAGGTACGTAAACCCTAAGGTCTTGCATTCGACCCAGGTCCTCCTTGTTCACAGGGCTATAGATAGTATATCCTTCTCCCTAACCGCTTTGAAGGATCCTTGGGAAGATTTGGTAGTCAATGCGTGTTGCAAGAGGCCATCATGTTATTTTAGACACTATGAAGTTATGGACTTACTAACAACTAGGTAGTTCAACATATTTACCAGATATTGGGATACTTCCTCGTCTGCTGAGTTTGTGAAAGAGATGTCACCCGAAGACGTGGCTGATGCCCTCGCTCTTAACCAGCTTCGGGCGTGCTCGTTTGTGATCCCAGCAAATGACCCGGTTGCATTCTCGTCCTCCACAGTCCATTGCGTGGTTTTACCCGTGTACCTAGCGGTGCTGAGTTTGTGGGGGTGAGTGTTTTGTGCCTGGAGAGCCTTGTGCGCCGCACTTTGCTCCTGAAATTCGGCTATCATCTTCATCTGCACAAAGACGTCCCATATATCCTGCGACAAGAATTTGTACTTCGTGAACGGCGTCCGACCCGTGTTCACGTACTTCGTGACAAACGTGCTCTTGAAGGCCCTCCACACGTGTCCCATCATGAGCAACACTTACCGTTCCAAGCGTGCCTGGTCTGCTTCTGGGATAGTGAATGAGCTTGAAATATCAATCCATAGCTGGCCTCTGTCTATAGCCGTTAGAGACTTCCAGCTTGGTGAGGTGATGGGGACCCGTTCCCTTCCAAGTATCCCACAGATGGTTCGGAATTTTGCCGTTGTATTCTTGGGACTCAGAGGGGCCCAAGAGGTACTGACCTCCGTGATGGTCATTCGGCCTGCAGGCAATTTCGATATTTTTCTGCCATGTCGCTTACGTACCACTTTACTCAGAGATCTAGATGCATTCGGCGACATCAATGACGGCAGCGAAGACGATGCGGATGCCATCTCGCTTACTTTCTATCTATATGAGTTACATACGCAATGAACTAAAATTTAAGAATTCAAAGTTTAAATAAAATGGATTGCAAGTTGATATCCACTATGTATTTTCGAAGATAATTTCCCTTGGAAGCATATTTTATACAGAAAAAATAGAAGTTACCCAACCAATAAACTAAAATTAGAGCATAAAAAATTAGCATAAAGCTAAGATATAAGATGTTGATGAGTGCTCTCAGATGGCGAGTTGCAAAGGAATTAATCTTTCCAATCTTAGCCCTTTAGTCTATACTCTTCACAAATTGGATAAGAAAACTAGAATTCAGATTTTGAGCTCTAATCAATGCTTTACTAGTCTAACAGATTAATCACATGCATAAGAAGTTCAAACTATTGCTTTTTGGCAGTCAATGATCATCAAGAATCACAAAATCCATTACTGTAGTTTACAGAAGACTATAAACTAGGTTCACTGAGTTCAATACTTCAAGATATAAGCCGACAGACTTTTAATGAATTCACAGAAAACTCGGATTCAGCTAAAAGCTTTCGACTGATAGGAGAATTAACAGGATAACAGTTCAAGAGATCATTTTAAGCACTATAGAAGTACCAAAACTTATTGATATAATATGACAGCAGTAAGCAAACCTCTTTTAGAGCTCAAAACAGAACTAGATATCCTATCAATTTCAGTATTAGACCATAACATCACAGAGCATTAGATCAAGCCCACATAATTCACTTTGCTATATCTTTCAGTGTATGAGTCAAAATCAAATTCAGAATTTGAAGCCAATCTAGCACACACATATATAATCAAACTGAACTGCAATTAGAACAAAGAGATACTTACAGAGCCAGTGATATTCAAAACCACCGAGCACCATAAGAATCAAATCCAAAAGCTTCTTCCTCCTCAGGCGAAGACAAAATCAACTTGAAGAACTCCAATTGAACCCACCAATATTCCTCGAGTACCCACACAGAGTATGGCACAAGGAATCCAACTGGATGAGCACAACCGAAGAAGATAAAGAGTTCACCGAGCAGCGTGGAGGAGGAGGTCGAGTGGCGTGGCTCCGACGTGGAGGAGGACTTCGGCGTGGAGGAGGAGGCTGAGCAGCGTGTCTCCGAAGTGGAAGAGGAGGCCGAGCGGTGTGGCTCCAGTGTGGAGGAGGACTTCGGCATGGAGGAGGAGGCCGAGCAGCGTGGCTCCAGCGTGGAGGAGGCTTCGGGCGGCGGCGGCGCTTGGGTGGGGAGGGGAATGAGTGAGAGTGGCTTTGGGTAGTCGAACGGGCGAGTGACGTGAATAAGGGCGCAAACCCTAGTGGTTCTCTACTAATAAAGGGATATCACAGACGGTTCCATAATAGAACCGTCTGTGATATGGTCTCATATCATAGACGGTTCCATAATAGAATAGTCTGTGATATGTGACCATATTACAGATGGTTCTATAATAGAACCGTCTGTGATATGTAGCTACTATGTTTTTGGGCTAGCACGGGGTCAAAGTTTTTTAAAAAATCCAGAGATATGTGCAACAAGTATTCCATAGCATACTAGTTCATAACAATAGAAATCCATAATTTGGCATGAGAGCACATAAACCATTATAAGCCATACAAATCTGTAACACATTAACACATAACAATTCCACATTGACATCAAAATAAGAGATTACAAGTCCATAACACAAGGCAAGTCCACATTGACAGCGAAATAATAACCAAGAGTAGAAAAATACAGATCATGTATCATGTTATGGAATAAATTACAATGGAATAAATTCTTAATTAAAATATAGCCCTTCATGATGATTGACGCACATATAGCTAACTTCCTCACTGGGTTCTTCCTCGAGCCTGATGCCGTCTCCAAAAGGAGGTAACTTATCAAATTGATTGTACTCTTCCTCATCCATGACATTCTCAACTCCGATAATCCTTCTTTTTCCATAAAGAACTACGTGGTAGTTCTTATTTTCCCGGTCCGTTACATAAAAAACTTGAACAACTTGCTTAACGAGTGATTCGTCCTTGTATCCGACACGTTTGAGGTCCACAGTAGTGATGCCGTACTTGTCATTAGCACATGACAATCATGCGACTCCATACCAATTAATTTCAAATCTTCCATAGAAACAAGTTTCTTAATGCTGGCAGAGTAACCGGACGAAACTTTCACACCATTCAAGCTCTGTCGTAGTTCAGTTCTCTCGGCCTTGGACAAATGTAGCAAGTTGGGGGAAGGTACATTCGGCCTTTATCAGTCTCTTTCGGTGCTAGCACAGTTCTTATGTACATATCAACCAAGTCATGCCGTGCGTTGACACTATCCTTTGTTTTGCCACTAAAGTTCGATAAGAGACCAATCAAGCTATCACATAATTCTTCTCCATGTGCATGACGTTGATGTAGTGGCGAACTTCTAAGTGCTCGTAATAAGGTAAGTCCCAAAAAATTAACCACTTCTTCCAGATGTTCTTCTAACGGGTCCTCAATTTACGGCCCTTTCCAAGCACAACATCAATATCCTTACCCATGTCATAGACCTCTTTCCCTCTAAAAGCCCTTGAAGTTGAATCGTCCTCCTTATTTCTATCGAATTGTTTCTTCATCTTGCAGTATGGGTGAATCCTGGGAAGGAACCTATGATGACGCATGTATACAGTTTTGAGCGAGTTGTTCAGCCATACACTCTCGGTACCATCTAAGCAGTGCAGATAGGCTTTGGCTTCCTTTATATTGAACCCTAACAGGTTACCAAGGGCAGAAATATCATTGAAGAACAACATAAATTCACAGGCCAGGTGCTATGTCGGCTGCTCATGTTACCGAAAGGATTCATTCTATCTGTACTCAACCCTAACCTTATGTTCCTCGGTTCCGCACCGAACTCTTCAAAGCTCCGATCGTAGTTTCTCCACTGGGCAGAATCAACAGGGTGTCTTAGCTTTCCATCTTTCTTACGCTTCTCTGAGTGCCAACGCAACAATCTTGCCTCTTTTCGGTTCGCAAATAAATGCTTCAAAAGTGGGATTACAGGCAGATACCACAACACCTTAGCAGGAGGTCCTTGCTTCACCTTAGCCTTAGTAGGATTCTTACGCTTGTATCGGGATGCTTTGCACACGGGACATACATGCATGTTTGCATACTCTTTACGATAGAGGATACAATCGTTCGAACATGCATATATTCTTTCTACTTCCATTTCCAATAGACAAAGAACCTTCTTGGCTTGGTAGGTGGTGTTGGGCAACACGTTTCCCTCCAGAAAGATGTCCGCTAGGAGACCTAACAATGCCGTGAAACTCTTGTCGGACCAACCATTGCTTGCCTTCAATTTTAGCAGTTCAAGCATGGATGACTATATTGTGTATTCTGGCTTGTAGCTAGGGAATAAAGGTTTCACCGAGTCCTCCATTAATCCTTCGAATTTACCAAACTCTCTCTCACTGTAGTTCCATTCTACATCGCATAGCATCTGATCCAGATTGTCATCGTCCGACCTATCCTCATCAAAAGCACAGTTCACATCCGACATATCGCTGACTTCCTCAGTGATGTTGTTATTAACTTCTTGTATAATCTGCTCTTCACCATGACTGGTCCAACAATCAGATTACTGCAATCAATGCATGGACAGTATATAAATTTTATCCCCTTCTTCAATGTATCCTGCTCGGCGGTTCTTCCAAAAGCAGGCATGCCATTAATGTACTCTTCATTCACACGGTTCTAACCGTACATCCAGTTTCGATCCATCTACGCTATGCATGTAAAAAATTAGTGTTAAATTAGATTAATAAACCGCAAGTACTCTTTCTATTAACTAAACATACTAAAATTAATTTGCGATTAACCAATCAATTACCTGTGAGCATATGGATGGACTTCACTGAAGTTATTTCGTTTCCTTCCGCTATAGCTTATTTGAGTTACTCGCCTTTTGAGACATTAATTGTAAGCTTTGACCTTAAGGTCGTTACTTCGATAATTTTTGTTAATTTCCTATTTATTAGTTATCTTTGTATATGGAATGATATTTTATCGATGTTGCCACTGTGTGTACAAACGTGATCCTGGACTAGTGTAGTATACACAGAGGGTCCAGATTTGCATATTTGGGTCCCAACACATCTATACTTAATTTCCCACATGGCTTGCTGAGTACAAAAAGTACTCACCTATGTCAACTTCGAACTATGTGGAGGTCGAAGAAGGTGAATATTATGAAGAGGATTACTACAATTCTTTGGAAGGAGTTGATGATTATGTGTTCTACATCTCGATCGTGCTCTGGCTATGCCTGTGGAACTCTTTCGCTGGATCTTTGGGTTGTATAATATTTGGCATGTTGGCCCGTTAAGTAGGACCTGGTTTGTATAACATATTTTGAACATATGTAATAAGTCTACTATTTAATCGAAGTTCATGTTTTTCTATGATTATGTGCGCAACTGAATCCTAGACACTTGTGGGATTACGATATTCCTGATTAATCTAGGGAGTCCCTACAGAGTTGGTATCAGAGCTGAGCTTGATCGTAGATTGAGACTTAACACTACTACACAAAGGGTCATCACAGATGGTTTCTAAACCGTCTGAATTTATGTGTCTATGATAACAGGCAGTCATCACAGACGGTTTTTAAACCGTCTGTGATGTATACTATCATAGACAGTTTGAAGATGAAACCGTCAGTGATAGTTGGCTATCACAGACGGTTTATAGATGAAACCGTCTGTGATAGCTGATGTATCATAAATAATTTGTAGATGAAACCGTGTGTGATAGATCATCACAGACGGTTTGTACTAAGGAACCGTATGAGATTGTGATTCTCTATAAAATCTCCAAGCGATGGCTGTGTGTGTGTGTGTGTGTGTCTATATATATATATATATATATATATATATATATATATATATATATATATATATATATATATATATATATATATATATATATATATATATATATATAGGAAAATGGTATGGTACTCCTAGAGTACGTACTCCCCCCTCCCATATACCACTTAAATCGTATGATGATACACATTTATCTATTTGTGCATACTCCAATAATGATTATAAGATACCCCAAAGTGAGTTCTATGAAAAATTTCATTAAATTCCACTTTTTATAGCGAAATTTGTGTATATACTTCTTTTATATATGAAAAAGGGTATATAACAAAAAACAAATGACTCAATGAAAATTTTTCAATCAAATCGCATTTGAGTATCTTATAATTGATATTTAAGTATACTGAAAATGATAAAGAAGTATAATATGTGCGTTTAAGTGGTATATTAGAAGTGGGAGTACATACTCCCAGTGAGTCTGAAATATGGGTCCTATATATATATATATATGTATGTATGTATGTATGTATGTATGTATGTATGTATGTATGTATGTATGTATGTATGTATGTATGTATGTATAGTTTGTAGTCTCTTGTTAGCTAACTCGAGGCCTGAATTCAGCTAGCTAGCTTGCTCCTTGGGCATTCATCCTAAGCGTGCAGGTGAACCACGGCATACTTCATCGAACTTGACACACTCGAGTGTATGATTTGCTTCATACCAATCCTCCAAGTGTTTGTAGAATCCTCCTAAACACTTGGAGGATTGGCATGATGCAAATCACACACTCTAGTGTGTCAAGTTCGATGAAGTAAGCTGTGGTTCACCTGCGCGTTTAGGATGAACGCCCAAGGAGCGAGCTAGCTAGTTGAATTCAGGCCTTGAGTTAGCTAACAAGAGACTACGAACTACACACACACACACACACACACACACACATGGAACATATCTAGTGCTAATGGGTAATTGAGTACTAAGGTGCTAATACCAATCTTGACCGTTGGATCATGTAGGGGTTTAATGCAGGGGATTGGAGGTAGGAGCATGCAGGGTGTTTAATACAGGCGCATTGGAGGTGGGAGTATGCAGGGTGACTAAATAGTTTGGAGGTGGGAGCCTGCATTAATCTTGGCTGTTCAATCCAGATTCAACGGTCAAGATTACTATTAGCACCTTTGCACTCAATTACCCATTAGCACTAGATATGTTCCCATATATATAGAGAAGAAATCATGAATGGAATGGTAGGACCCTAGGATGCAATGAAATAGCAAATTAATAAATAATTGATGAACACGGTTACACAAACACATAAGATTCTCTATGTGTATGGGTATACGCTCCAATTAATAAATAATTGATGATTAGAGGCACTAGCTAGGTAAAAATTCCAAAAATCTACGTAATAAATTAGCCTAACCTTTACAAATCTTAAATATTAATTGCAGCTTTCAAAAGCAGAATACCATATAGGAATATACCATACGATTAGTTACATGTACAAAAATTTGTATGGCTATAGACTGATCATAAACTAAAGATCAAAGTGACAGTAGTTAGCAATTCATTAGAGCTCAAATATTAACTAATTATCAATTCAATTTCAGCATAAGACTATTGACATCATTGAGCAGTTCAACAGAGCATACAAATACCAATTTGCAATACCTCCAAGTGCTAGGCATACACAAATCACATAGATTAAATATATCCAATAGCACAACATATAAGCAAAATGATATGGACATTCATCTGAAGCTTATATCTTACACAGCTACACTATACTTATATATCTGAAGCTTCTAAAAAATCAACAAAAAATTTGACTAGAACATTCATTTATTCTTGCATCTGTCAGTATGCATTCAGCAGTTATCCTAAAACTTTGACTAGAAAATTCAAGCCTGCATACCACACCATTATCAGTATGCATCTACATACCACACCATTATTCAAGCACTGAGAGCACCCCAGTAACATCATCATCAACAAGGCATCACATATCAAGGGGAGGGAACGAGATAGAGAGTAGAGAGGAAGTAGAGCAGTAGTATCTCAGTGCGATGCAACACCGGTGGAAACACCACCACCAGCACAACCCACATCATCACCATTCTTCCTGCATGAACAACAACCAACCCACAGTAGCAAAAGAAATTAACTCAAGCTCAAACACTAAACCAAACAGGGCGTAGGGGAGAGGAGCAGCCGGGGCAGGGCTAGGCCAAGCGGTGGGGGGGGGGGGGGCGGCCCAAGCCAGAGGGAGCCAGGCTGTGACGACCCAACTTGTGATATACCGCAAGAGGTCCGGGAGGACCATTTTTTTTTTGCGCTGCGATACCACCACAGAGAGGTGTGGTAGCACCGCTCGGTGCATTCAGGAGGTGCGCTAGGACCTCCCAGAGGTCTTCGGGACCTCACGGAGGTCTTGGATCATGGCCGACCTCCCAGAGGTCTTTAGGACCTCTGGAGGTCTTTGCTCACCACCCCACCAGTAGCACCTCGGGTATATCACTAGAGAGGTCCGACAGGAACTCCCAGGTTAAGTCCCGTAGGACCTCCTGGAGGTCCTGCCCCTGTGCATCCGAGCTAGTCTCAGGACAATAGAAGCTAGCTCACACAAGAACACAAGCTAATAACATAACCACGAGGTTAAACAAAGATGAAGCAGACAAATTAAACTTAATATAACAGGACCTTATGGTCAAGCTTGTTAACAAGAGGTCTGCCACTGAGGGCTTACAAAACCAACAAGGACTTACAACTAGCAACAAGGAGCTCTAGGGCTCCAACACCAAAAGCACGCAAAAGCCAGCCAACAAGCACCACAGGCTGTCGGGTGGAGGACGTCCTAGGCAGCTGGATCGTCGAAGAACTCCTCCTCAAAGAGTGCAGACCGCCACGACTTGATCACCTTCATAATCTGCTTTGACACAGGGCTTAAGCCATGAGTACTTTGAATGTACTCAACAAGTCACAGAGAGCAATTATGCAATAATATTCATGCAAGGGCTTACCAATTGAGAGCTGTAAGGTTAGTTTGCGCAAAGCCAAGTTTTGACAATAATAATAATAGATTGAAAAGCAGCAAGGTAAAACAATAATACATAATAGATTTGAAGATTGAAAAAGTGGAGGGAGCACCAACTCACATCCACAACAAAAATGAGGGAGGTCTGGTCACACCAGTGGCTAGGTCCTCACCCAAAAACCACTCTAGAGCACCCACTCCAGAGGTCCGAACCAGCCTCTAGACCACCACCCGAGCCAACCCTGACCCCTTTAGAGCCGGCCAAGGTCTCTTTGAGGCAAAACCAAGGCTTCTCGCTGAAGTGTCCAATGGCTCCAACTTTTCGAAACAACTACCCCTTGCACCATTTTCACTGAGCATGTCCATGACCAAGGACTTGGCTATTCGAATAGATCTTACACTCTGCAGAGGTGTACAACTTTACCCATAATCCACGATCTCTCTAGCGGGACGGGTTCCGGTCACCCTTGCTCACTTCCTAAGGTGAGCAGTCTAGAGAGCGCGGCAAGGCCTTTACAAAGCTTTGAACTGACTTGGGCTGCCCGCTAAGGTTTCACAATCCTCTCGTGGTCTAGAAATTAGCAGGTTATGGGGTGCCCCTCTGCGCCAACGAATCACACGCTCAACCACAACAGCCCCAAGCCACCTCATTGCTAATTATTCAGCCAGACCATTCCCATAAAATGATCTTGTGGTTGCCTTTGTTTGGCCAGATCAATGAGACACAAAGTAAAGTCCTTAATTGTGCTAAGGCAAGACTTCCACAAACCCGGATGTGCATAGCACCCACTACTCACTCCCTGCCTTCTTGCCTTAGCAAAACCTTTTGTAATTACCCATGCCAAAAGACCACCTAGTCTTGGCACAATAGTTTTAACAAAGTGGCCTCTCACCACATCAACACAACTTAGGCATCCCGCCATAGTCGCTAATATGATGGCACCGACCACAAGTTCCATAGTTCATTAGTCAAGATTATTAGGAATAAAACATGATTCACAGACCCACGTTTTCTAGAGCGAAGCAATACATAACCTACGGTCCCAAGTTGGCACATAGCAAGAAATACCAACTAAATAACCGTCCTAGGGCTCACAAGGTGAACATAGCAACATGTTAGGGGCAAAGAACAAAGGAGACATATGACAAGTAGGAAAGTAACTACTGCCCAAACCTTTTCTTATAAACATAGCCATGCATGATAAAGTAAAACTAAAATACATTTACAAGACTAGGTTCAAAATGATCAAAAGGAGGTGCGTGGCTTGCCTTGGTCAAGCGGTGGAGAGCCTTGAGAGAGAATTTGGGTCCAAAATCTCCTCAAACTCGTGATCTACACGTTAGCAAGAAAACCAAATGAGCAAAACCGCACTAAGCCAAAGAACTTCAAAAGAAAACTAAAAGAACTTAAACAAAACTTAACCAAAACCGGATAAGCAGTGACCTAGGACAACAAGGAGGCCCACGGCAAGGAGGTGGTCTTTAAGCAAAAGACCAGCAAAATCTGAGGTGGTTTTCAGAGAAGATGCCAACACTTGCGGCTCACTCTTGGTGAAGCTCAAGCACAAGCCAGGAGCGAGCAAGGCAGGAGCAAGGTGGGCAAATGAGCAAAAGGTTACAAGAGTTTGCCAACCCAGGCTATATATAGCCGGAGTTGGTGGAGTGCACCAGGAAAGAAGTTTGGAGACGTGTTGGCAATCGGGGCAGCTTGGGCAGGGCTTGCCCTAAAAGAATTAAAATAAGGTACCTCAGATGTGACTGCATTTAATGTGACCCGACACCTATTAAATGTGCACAGAGTTCTGAGGCAAGAGCAATAATTACAAGGTTGAGAGAGGCTGGCGAGTGGGGCTAGTCAAAAGGGTGCACCACTGGTCAAAGAGGTGGCCCCACCGCAAGGGTCGTCCCTGTGAACAACCACAGGGAGGTCCTGAACAGGAGGTCCAAAACGCTCGAGGGGGAGGTCCTGGACAGGAGGTCCAAGGACTCAAGAGGAGGTCTAGGATAGGAGGTCCAAAACACTCAAGGGGGAGGTCCTGGACAAGAGGTCCAAGGACTCAAGAGGAGGTCCTGGACAGGAGGTCCAAGGACTCAAGAGGAGGTCCTAGACAGGAGGTCCAAGGACTCAAGAGGAGGTCCTGGACAGGAGGTCCAAAATGCTCGAGGGGGAGGTCCTGGACAGGAGGTCCAAGGACTCAAGAGGAGGTCCTGGACAGGAGGTCCAAGGACTCAAGAGGAGGTCCTAGACAGGAGGTCCAAAATGCTCAAGGGGGAGGCCCTGGACAGGAGGTCCAAGGACTCAAGATCAAGGGAGGTCTAAGGATCAAGTTCTCAAGGGAGGACCTTAGCGGTCCGAGATCAACAAGAAGTGCTGAGCGGTTAAGATCTCGAGAGGAGGTCCTAACGGCGAGATCTCAACAAGGGGAGGTCGGCGGTTAAGAGGTCCTAAAGGACAGCGAGGGGGGTCCAGTAGGACAAAGGAAGGCAGAAGGGACTCAAGGAGGTCCGATGAAATTTGGAAGGAAATCGAGGAGGTTCCAAAAGGGCACTAGGAGGTCCAAATCAACTTTGGAGCACCCAAGTGAACTCGGGAGGGTTCAAAGAGAGGTGGGAGGTCCACGGGGAAGGTCAGAGAGGCACAGGGAATCAAAAGGGTTTAAAACACAAACCCAAGCCGGGTCCCAATGATAAAACCGAAGCAAGGGAGAGGTCGAACAGAGGGGAGATAAGAGAGATCTAGATCTCAAAGAGATTCAAGCCAACAAAGGAAGTTAGAAGAGAAGAGATAAACCAGGGGCACGAGAGAGGCTTGGAGGACCAATGACCCAAGAGCAAACAAAGACACAATAGAGAGCCACAACCGGCAAAGAGCACCAACCAAGAGCTTAGTTAAGGTTTGATTAATTCAAGTTAAACTCTCCCAATTTTCAAAATATCAGGTTAGGCTTTGGATTCTCAATAAAGCCAAATGGTTACTTTTGTTTTGAAAACTTGGCAAGAACTTAAGAGAAACGGGACGTTACACAGGCGCCGAAGAAAAAGTGAAGAAATGGGGAAAGGAATGAGAAAGAGAAGAAGAGGTCGCTGGGGAGGAACCACTGCCAGGGAGGAGGCGCATGGGTGAGGAGGATGTGAACGGTTGAGGGCAAACCCTAGAGTCCGAATATAAATAGAATAGGTTTGGACATCACAGACGGTTCTAAAGTAGAACCTTCTGTGATAAATACACATCACAGACGGTTCTAATAAATAACTGTCTGTGATGAAGGGACATCACAGATGGTTCTAAAGTAGAACCGTCTGTGATAAAAATTGAAAACAAAGGGACTTTAGAAAAGACCATATCCTTTTTACATCACAGACGATAAAAAAGGATCAGCGATCCTATCTTAGCCTTCAAATCTTCGTAAGCCTTCTCGTCGACTTCAGTGGTGGCGGGATCAGCTACTATCTGATCAAATGCCTCTACTGTTGGAAATATGCCCTAGAGGCAATCATAGAGATGATTATATTTCATTATGTTCATGACATTGGATAATGTGTTATCTTGTTCCTAGAATAATATTGTTAATATTTATTATCAAGTATGTGACTTGGTTGTGAAACTCTATATTCTGCGATAATTATTCTTACGATCCTCGGTCGTAAACATATGAGGACACATATGAATAGACTAGCATATGTATTGGTTGATGACTATGTTTCATGAGTCATAGATATGGAGATATCAAACCAATAATATGGACACATGTTAGAGAACATGATGTTGGATAAGACCCACATTGAGACACTATTGAGATTGTTATGAATCTATGTGTCGTTAGTTGGTCTCAAGCAATGATGATGTATAATCCTTAGACACGAGATCAAGCATGGTTTCCTACATGTGTAAGAGCACTCTTAGGGGTTGCCAAACGCTGCAAATGAATGGGTAGTTATAAAGGTAGCTTTGGGTATGCTCTGAAACATGGAGAGGAATGTGATTGGTGGGATATGGGATTTGCCCTCCTAACATAACAGAGAGATGTCTCTGGGCCCTCGTTGTGATCGGATAAAGAAAGTGCATGGCCATGCCACTAGTAGTCGAAGTGTTCGACCACGTAAAGTTATCGACACTCGATCGAGAAAGTATTGAGCAGTCCATGGATGACACAAAATCTCACGGAGTTCGACCGGACATCGTGAGGCAAAGGGGTATACACGAGTAGGTCGCTTAGTTTGAGCGATTCTGATTTGGTCGTATCTGAGATACAAGCTGGTCGTGATCGGTCGAGCGTAGTCCGAGTGGTAAATGTCGGTCGTAAGCAATTACGAGCTAGTCATGACCAAATCTGGAATGGTCGTATAAAGATAGGACCTAGTCGTAAGTAATGAGGACCTAGTCGTAGATCATATTGCATTAAGGTTCGTCGATATAATTTGTGTGTATTCGGGAATCGATATGTTACGCTAGGAGCCGCTTCGACTCGTGATCGGAAGCGGTTTCCAAGTCACAACCGAACTACACATGAACCTCTGAGGTCACACACTTAGCAGGTTGGAACAAACCAATACGAATCTGATTAAATAGCGTGTTGGATAGGATCCGTCCACGAGCACTATATAAGGAGGTGCATGAAATTTGTTGGGAAGGTCGTGAAACACCACCGAAACCCTAGCCGCCATCTTCTTGAGAGCTCCACCGTGCGACTTGGTGGCGCACACCGGCGTTCGGTTGTTCCTTCCTGGGCGTGTGGATACCGTAGAGGCGCTACTACGATTGTTGCGCTTGAGGATGATCCGCGATCTTCACAAGGAACCGCAGAGCGTTCTTTGGAGGAGCGATCGGCTCGTGAGGACATTGGATGATCGACTCGACCCTTTGCATCGACTTCTTTGGGCGTTGGACGATCGACTCGACCGCTTCATCGGCGCACTCTTCGTTGGACGGATCGCTCCAATCCTTCTTCCGCTGCTCTGCGCGTCTGTTGGTAACGATCTGTGATCATCTACTTGCTTGGCATCCTGGTTCGCGTGGTAGAATTTTGTTTGTAGCTATCGTAGCCTACCCCGTGACCCAACATCTACCTTCTTTCTTGCACGCTCAATTCGTGCTTGTAGCCATTCGGACTCCGTAACCAAGTCCATGATAGCCCAGAGGCTATCAACCCTGGTCTCCTCCATCTCGGAGAGGTCAACCCGCTCTCCTGCCATCCGGATGTCGTCCTCGACTCTCTGGGCTGCATCCTCGGTGCGGACCAAGTAGTTCCAAAGGAGAATCTCCACAACGAGGTTTACTCGCCAGATGTTGGAGACCCTCGCATTGGTTTGTTGGAGGAGGAGCTGCAGTCGACAAATGATGGCCGCTATGGTCTCCGGTAGATCGGAGGGCCTAGAATGGATGATATTGTGAACTGAGTACTTGTCCGCGGCTTGGGCTAGGTTGTGACCAGAGATGTGCGAGTAGACAAGCACAATGTAGGCCAATACGGTCGGCACGAGAGGGGAAGCCATTTGGAGTTTGTGGACAAAGGGGATCAAGGAGGTTCATGAGAAATCCCTTTCGAAAGCGGATGTCTATTTATAAAACAAGTACTAAAGCCGGCGCCGGAGATGAAGAGATACATTGGGAGCCATAGCGACAATGGTGCGTTTAAATGAGCAATCGGATGACGAGGCTGGGTAGGGAGGGAAACGAGCAAGAATAAGGGTGCTGGGGAGGGGAACGGTTCTACTAATAAAGGGATATCACAGACAGTTCTATTATGGAACCGTCTGTGATACATAATTATCAAAGACAGTTCTTGTTAACAACCATTTCTGAATTATCACAAACGGTTTTAATAAAAAACCGTATGTGATGTCTTCAATTATCACAGACGGGTCTTGTTAAGAACCGTCTGTGATAATTCACAGACGGTTCTAATTAAAAACTGTCTGTGAAGATTACGTATCACAACCGGTTCTAACCATCGCTACATATCACAGACGGTTCTTATTAACAACCATCTATGATAATTACAACAAAGACGGTTTCACAGGAACCGTCTATGATGAGGCGTCCAGTATAGCCTATTTTGTAGTAGTGTAAGTTGGTTTGGAAAGATTTGAAATCTTATTTGCAAAACTATGAAAAAGTATTTTAAAAAATGTTGTACTATCTGTAAGTACTTAATTGCTATCTTGACTCATCTTATGCTATTCATCCCTTAACTATCATGTCATCATTGTTACCATGGCATTTAAATAGGTATAAATAAAGCATAAATAAATGTCATGGCAATTTAATTGTAAAGGCAAGTAACAAATAAACCGATGTCTACCGCTCTACTATGCACTTGCCTTTTAGCAATGAAAGCCGGAATGATGCAAAGGTGGCACCAAACTTGAAGCAACACTCCGTGGACAAAGCCAATAACCCATCTCAAAACATGCAACAACAGTACATGAACATAAAACAACTCAACATCGCAACTATGCGCAAACCCAACACAATTAACTCCTCTTCACCGGACAACCCACCCGCTATCCTGGTGATCAAACAACCATAACGTTTACTCCTAGAATCTAAACATAGCAAAATCTATGTTTTCTGAAATCTACACAAGATTCTATACTTTCTTAGTTATTCAAATTATCTAATTAAGTCATCTAAATCCCCATTTTTAACCTCAAAGGTCAATTTGGAACATCACAGAACAACACACTTAACAATTTTGTATCTATGTTTCTACCACAAGACAAATAGCAAACCCCACCACTTCTAGAAAGTATGGAAAATTATCTAACTAATTCTAATTATGATCATAGTTTAATTCGATCATCTACTGTACAAAATAAAATAATCTACATGACTGCTATTAACGACGATGAAATTATGGACAACAACGCTCTAGAAGCCATAACTCTTACACCGCTTAACCAAATATAATGATCTTGCACTCTATGGAAAGCTTAGATAATCACCTACAACTTTTCTATCATGGAAAAGCTATGCAACATGACGTAGATACCCAAAACTCCCTCACAATGCTTAGCAACACAATTAACCGAAATAGGGCATCATCAGATTACCAATTCCCTCTATCGATCTACCCTAATCTTTGATTAAACAAAATATAATAACTTAGTGATGATTTCCATATCGTTACCCATTGAAATTGGATGATGAAAGGGATTGGATCACAGAACCCTAAATTCTTCACTCTTCTTACTATTCTCCTTCATCTTTCTATCTTTCTCGTCACTCTCTTCTTTTCTGATCTGTAGCAAGAAAACACAACACGTGTTCTTGGTCAATATCTTCTCCTCTTCCTTCTTCTTTTGTCCTTGCTTTCTCCTACGAACCACGGTTTCTTTTTCCTTGCCGTTAGCGGACACTACACGACAGGTAGGGGTGGATAATGAGCCAGCTCGGCTCGGCTCGTTAAGCAAACGAGAAAAATATCTGCTCGATTTGACTCGTTATAAACTCACGAGTTGGCTCGTTTGGCTAGGGACCGCAGGAGAGTGCTGGGTCGAATGCGGAAGGAGAGGGCGCCGAGCGGAGGCCGGACGCTATATGGATTGGATAGGGCTGTGGCTTGCTGGGCTGAGCTGGTAGGCTTAGGCTGGGCCTATTCTAGTTGGGCTAATAAGATTGTTGGGTTGAGTTATAATATAAATGAGTTAAACAAGCTTAACGAGTTGCTCGCGAGTTAACTCGAACTCGGCTCGTTAATATAACAAGCAGAAATACCAATTTGGCTCTGCTCGTTTGTGGCTAGAGTTCGAACCGAGTTCTTAAGGCTAACGGCAGGAAGCACAGCTGCTCGGACAGAACGTGCATCTGCACAGCGACGCATGCCCGGGCAGCAGCATGACGAGCACACAGCTGGGCGCAATAATGGGGTGCAGTACAACAACAACGACACAGCATGCAATGATGCAAACATGCTATGACAGAGGAAATCTAGAGGGCGGCGGCTGCATGCGTACGTGCTCGCGGAAAGGAACGGAGGGCGGCGCAGGGGTTACGTGGGAGGAGAACCAGATAAATGTAAATAGGGTACGTATTGGTTGGGCTACGGTTTAGACTAAGAACCCACTATAGTTCGGACTTTAAGATGGATTATGTTTTGATTAGGATTTAATTATATTCACTCTTGGCCCAAAAGATCCAACTAGCACATATTAATTGTTTCTATTTTTATTAATTTCACATATGCGGCAAATGCTTATAACCACCAATCGATACATGTTTGTATGTTTAGTGCATATACATATACAATACCGTGTGTCCACGTAGGATCCACACGCGTCATGCATCATATGCACACGCCTCTATCCTACACTCGCCCATGAAACGAAGGTTGATCTTCTGATACCATTTGTAACACTCTGGTATAAAATCCGCTTAATACCTAACCTACAGTCGGGTGGACCCGCGCACACATGGCATTCACTTACACTTTCGTCACTTCGTATAAAAGGGTTAACCCGAAGATGCTACATTTGAACCCAACAGATATTATATACTACTAAATAACCCACCTTAGATAAACAATGTTGGCTAATCTGACCACATAACTTCATATAGACCATACTATGAGTAGATCGAGGTATTACACAAAGTCAACGTGAGAGGTTGAAACGGCTGGTGGAGAGACGGCATTAAGACTGCAGACAACTGAAATTCGAAGAGAAGGCGTCTACAGTATCTAACATGGCAGCACGAACAAAGGAATAGAATATCGATGACGGGTGATGGTGAGGCGAAGGGATGAGGTGGCATATCAGGACCACATCTACGAGGAGTAGAGTGAGAAACAAGATAAGGAAGGCTACGCCGGTGGCATCTTTTGTTGAGTCGGTGACAACGACACTCGTACGTAGTAGGAGCTGATGTTGAGGAGTCATGTCAGTGTTAAACAAAAACAAGAAGTCGATATGCTCAACAGCTCAAGTAGTAGAGTAGAAGCAACAAAATTGAGTATACTCCAAGGAGTAGGAGGAGGTCAAGCAAACGTAACACAAGCACAGTGCAAGTAAGAGAAGATTTTATTTCTGAAGCAAGCAAGCCAAAGATATGTGGTAATGAGTTATCTTAAAGTGTATTCATACAACAACACTTTCATTTTTTGAGTTTAGGATTTCCTCTTATTTCCTTAACTCACATAGACACCTTTCCAATGTTTTCATGTGTTTTGCAATTCTATAGGTATGCAACTGTAAATAAAGAAATATTGATTTTTTTTAGTACAAATGAATTATTATTAACATATATTTATCTTTACTACTTGGAGGTTCTTTTGAAGCCCCCAAATTCCTAGGAGGTGAAAAGGTTAAAAATTACCATAATAATCAGAGAAAAAGAAAAAGAAAGCTAGAAATCCGAATAACCCCTAAGCCACTAAGCTTGTCTTGTGTCCTTGGCCATGTGCATCTAGCAAATAAGAGGAGCAACCGTGCAGCGTGGCGGAGTTTCTGGACTTGCGGGTTGGTGGAGGCCGAGGCGCGTGCCGGACCGGGCCAACAGAGGCAATGCGCGATGCTCTCCGGCATGCACACCAAACGGCCCGCGGTGCAGCCGAAATCGGGAAACAGTCTGAGGGCACCGCAAATACCAGGCCGGCATGGAAGGAAATTGGGCCGAGATTTAGGCCTATTGGCTGTGGCCCAGTTGGTAGAAAAAAAGAAGGAAATACCATCATCCGTGCTCAGAAGCAAATACCATCATTTCCAGAACGAAGAGGAGGAAGCAATTGCCACCATCAGCTAATGATGACGAGCTCTCAATTCTTCCATTCATGTGTTTGTGTAAACTAATTGTCGCGTCATCTTGTTGTCTACGACAACAGTTGTTCATTTTGATGTCTGGTATATATGTTCTCAATAGCTAAATAAACTAGAAGGAATCTATGGAATGCAATTTGTTGGTTCTAATGTTTGAACAATTCGAGATGAGACATGGTACAGTCTAAAAGAATTAGAAGACAATTCAAATTAACGAGGGAACATATGTGACACTAAATTTTAATCCAAAAGTTGTGAACAATAGGGATGATTTGGCTGCATGAGAGAGGAGAGAAATAGTATTGATTATAGTTAGTTGGGATTACTTGTTTAATATAAATAGATGCTGAGTATTAAAAAAAAGTGTTCTACCTCGATCGATCGATCGAGTGTGTTGTGTTTCTAAGAAAATGCCAAGTAAAGAAGGTTCCGCCGTGTAATGAAACCGTAGGGCCTCCAAGTTGCCGATAAACCACACAGAATTTATAAATACTCATAAGGGAGAACATGTTGGTATCTAGTGGTAGTAGGACATGTACACCACGGTACACAAGGCCACCATAGACAAAGATTTTTACACAGATTCCATTGGAACTCCACGGCGGTAAACCATTAGTTTTCAAAAATCTCAACTCGCTACCTCTAAGATTTTACGCACTGCTCGAATTTAAATTAAAATTTCGACTGGTTTCCAAATTCAAATTTCGAGTCAACATTTTGGGCAGCTTTCGAGCTGCTAATATTGGTTTATACCGAAAAAGTGGAACTGCGAATGGAGATGACCATGCAAGAGGTGCTGATAAATGGATGCAAGGCTACTAATTTCGTCTAGTAGGCGGTCAATGACATGCCTAATAAAACAATTAACAAGCAATGTTGAACTACAAGTTATTTGACTGGCACACAAGCAAGTCATAGGCTTAACACATGTACGGTGTAGTCTCTCTCACATATATGTACCGTTGGCCATATCTTATCGGCATCTTTTCCGAAATATTTGCGTGTGCCACTGAATATGCGTCCAGCGAGATTGTTTTCCCATTGGAAAAGAAGGATTTGATGTACGATTGTTTTGGTTCAGCTCCTACTCTAGCATATCTGCCCTATGCATGTATGTACCATCCATCCTAATTAGTTATTGGACACTTGTCATTTAGCTCGAATGATCTCATCATGGAAACATCATGTACATTGCATATATCTAAAACCGAGGTAGAATCGTCATATATTAAGGCGATTCTTTTTACGCTAGTAAACGTACTCCATGTCATTTATATGTCACTGAGTGTCTCACTGACATTGTGGTTTGGACCAACTTTGTTAGGCTCACAGTGAGGGGTTTCATGTTGGAAATAATACGGGCTGAGCCTTTGTTTAATTCTAATTAATTCCTGAAAAATCTCAAAGGTTCATGTGCACGTGCTAAAACTGTTTAGTTCCACATGTAGAGATGAAGGGGAGTTACACCAGTTTATAAGGTGGAACGTGGTAGCCCCTCTTATGGAATTAGAGAGACCAACATCTTGTGGCGTGCTCTTCGCCTCGCCCGAAAGCCTTGAGTGTGTCGGGTGCGAGCGCGTTTTTCTTTATATATTCGTAAATCTAAACGCACTGACTCATAATTGATGGCGATTCAATGGCAACCGTTGGTCTCTGGCCTCTTTATTTTTTGCCTTTTAGTTCTGCTTCTTGATGGCGAATTAATGGCAACTGTTGATCTTTGGATTCTGCTTCTTGATGGCAACTCACTACCAGAAAACAGGGAATTCCTCACGAACTTTATTTTTTGTGACGGGTCCGCAAAAAACGTCAGGGATATCTATTTTTGTGACGAGCTTCGTCCATCGTCACAAAAATAATATTTCCTGTCGGGTTCATAAAACCACCAAGGATATACACTATTTTTGCGACGGTACAAGATTTACCTATCAGAAAAATGTATTTTTTTGACCGTCTATATACACTGTCGGGAAAATTGCAAATTCGCCCAAATCTGCGGCCTTGCCTTGCGCCCCACCCACCCAATTAATTCCCTGCACCGCGCCCAAAGAGTTTTTCTGACCGGAAGGCAAACCGTCAAAGCAATTGAGAGGATCTATATCCCTAAGTCCCCATTCTCTCCCCCAAATCAACACAGCAGCGGCCGCCGCCATCTCCACACCCATCGATCTGCTCTCCTCCGCTCCTCCACCTCCTCCGCCCCATCCCCTCGCCCACCTCATCTCCGGCAAACCCAGGTACCCCACCTCCTCATCTCGGCCGTCGCCGCCCCCCTGCTCCACCCGACCCCGCCGCCTCCCCGTGCTCCTCCTCCCCCTGGCCGATCCCGGCGCCTCCCCCTCGTCCCCTGCCGCCACACCCGACCCCGCTGGCCCCCTCCTCCACTCTGCAGACCACGCTGCCTCCCTCCTCCACCCGACCCTGCCGCCCGTGCTCCTCCTCCCCCCCCGCCGATCCCGCGCCTCCCCTCTTCTCCGCCACACCCGACCCCGCCGCTCCTCTCGCCCGGCCCCTGCTGCCGGCGCTCCCGCTCCCTCGGCCCTCCATGGCCCGCCCGCCTCGCGCCTCCCCTGCGCCCACGCCTGCGCCTCCCTGATCTGCTTTCGCGCTTTGCCTGCAGCTCCCTGTCTTGGCTCGGTCTGCCCCCGCGCCCGCCGGCTCGGCCTCCGACCTCCGCCGCCTCGACTTCAGCGCTCCTCCACTGGACTTGATTCCCCACTGCTTCCCCTTCTGATACTTCGGTTATCTGACTTGAGTTTTGATTATTGTCCTGATGTTGGTTAGTTGTTGCACGTAGGTCTTATTGTGAGGATTGTGTCGTTCCGGGGGGCCGCGCCCATGGTCGCCGTCAGAGCGGTGGCGGCTGTCACAGTGGGTTTTGACCAGCGCACCATCTCGGGAAAATTCGCCAAGCTCAAGGTGCAGGGGAAGGTGAGCTCTTCTGAGGCCCTCCTTAATTCGTCATTTTATTTACTGACCCCCGTGTATGATGTTGGGTGGTATTTTTTGTTTTCTTTTGCTTTTGGAGGAGTTGGATTGATAGGGGAGTTAGGGCGAGGTTGAATCCGGCAGGGGCCGTTGAGCCATTCTGTTGTTCCATGTCGTCGTGTTAGCTCTGATTAGGGGTGGGCGTGGAGCAGACTGATCCAAAAATTAGATTCGAATCAGATTCGAGGCGACAGCCTAAAAAACCGAACGTTCCGTTGGATCATCGGATCGAACCTAACGGAAACAGCTTCACATCAGCGTTCAGTTTGCCTCTCCCCCTCTATCCTACGGAGTCTCCACCCCGCCGCCCATTGCTCCAAATCGCATATGGAATTTTGGAGCCATTATCTGCATAGTTGTCTATATTATCTATTATCTAGCATATAATGATACTATGCCAGTGCTTCATACCACAATACATATTCTTGTTGTTCCTTTCTGGTTCTGGTTATGTTGTTAGCACTCTAAATAGATGATATGCTTCCTCAGCATAACCACTCTGAATCTCAATGGATTATATATGCTTCTCCCCCAGTTTAACCAATCTGGCACCAACAATCTAAAATACCACTTGGCTAAAAGCCTAAAACTTAAAATCTAGAATTTAGTGCGTGGTGCTAGCTTGCAAGTTTTTGGTTGTCAGGCACTAGTAACCAGTAGTGTGATAATGTTGGAACCATATGCTATTTCTTCTTTCATCTTTGAAGATTGTAGTGTCCGCTTTATGCGGATGTTATTCTTGAAATGAAATGGAACCATTTGCTCTCGAGAATTCTGGGCAAGGTGGTGGATGTTTATTCTTGAATTCGCATATGGAATTTTGGAGCCATCGTGTTGAGCTGTGCTGCCAATTTTGTAACTACTGTCTATTTTGTAACTAGTGGATTCTCTTGTTCGAGTGTATCTATTCATTGTCCTATTGTAGCTCATGATTCATAATTGGTCCTATTGCATCTTGATATGATTGTTAATGTTAATGTTAGATTTTTCTTTCAAAGTTCTCCAGTGCTGGTTCATCTCCAATGCTATATAGAGGAAAGAGTGAAAAGCGATTACAACAGATTATGGGATGCCTTTGTGAAGTCAGTATAACAAGTCAACAATGACGACTATGTGTGCATGTTCCATTAATGTCTTTGCCTCCTTGGCATTCCTCATAGTTTTGCCCACCATAATGTTTTTTAATTGATTAGACCCTGTTATAATGCTGAACCTCTTCGCAAATCTTTCTTTCTTTCTTGAACAGAAATGAGTTTTTGATATAGCATGTGTGATTTTATCTACAGCTCAAGGACCTGAGGATGTTGATTAGACCCTGTTATAATGCTGAACCTCAGTTTTGAATATGATTAGACCCTGTTATGAATATGATGGGTGACTTGGCATTCCTCATAGTTTTGCCCACCATAATGTTTTTTAATTGATTAGACCCTGTTATAATGCTGAACCTCTTCGCAAATCTTTCTTTCTTTCTTGAACAGAAATGAGTTTTTGATATAGCATGTGTGATTTTATCTCTGACTCAAGGACACGAGGATGTTGATTAGACCTGTTATAATCTTTGAACCTCGGTTTTGAATATGATTAGACCTGTTATGAATATGATGGGTGACTTGGCATTCCTCATAGTTTTGCCCACCATAATGTTTTTTAATTGATTAGACCTGTTATAATCTTTGAACCACTTTGCAAATCTTTCTTTCTTTCTTGAGCGAAATGAGTTTTGATATAGCATGTGTGATTTTATCTGACTCAAGGACACGAGGATGTTGTCATTGAATACTACCAACAACAAGTGGAAATGCTAGAGGGTTTTAATGAAATGGATACACTAACAGATCGTGGTTTTCTTCCTGGAATGTCCAAGGTCAGTTCTATAAACCTTCCGTTGTAGCATTAGGGAAGACAACTTACATAAAAGCTAAACGGATGCAATTTACTGAATGGCTAGAATGCTTTTACTGAAGTGCACCCTTGGTCAATTTATTTGATCTGACATATTGGGTATTTGAGTTACTCTTTAAAAAAATGTTAATGCTGGATGTCATGGTCATAGTTTGTGTCTGTTTATGTTGTGCAGAAAAGAGAACCCTAAGCTTGAGCACGAGGAATCAACGAGGACAAGTCTTTTAGGGAGCTTGAAATCTTTTGTTTATGGGATCAGGAACTTCTAGAATAAACTGTAAATTTGTCTTGTTTTGGCTGGAAGCTAACACACATAAGAAGTTCAGAACTACTGTCTATGAAGAGAGCAAAAGGAGGATTTTTTTTATCCATTTCTTTGATATTTTTAGCCTAAGCCTTTCTTACTGGGCTGATCCACATTTGCCAATGGATATACTAGCCAGGGAGACAACGCCGCATGGAGCATCTATAAACCGTAAGTCTGCCCCTCGGATCGCTGTGGCCAGGGTCGATTCGCTCCTAACCGATCCGTTCCCATCCCTAGCTCTGATGTGTTTTTGTAGAATAACTTATAATGTTCATCACAGCCTTTGAGTCAAGTGGTTTAACTTGAAGCAAACTATATGCTTAGACGAAAGAGAAAACATAGTGATCTTGATGGCTACTTGATAAATCTCTTGCAGCGTTATTGAGGACATATGGTCAAGCAAACAAGTATTTTCGACCTTGAGAGGTCTTGCCATTCTAATTGCATATGTGCCACGAATACTTCAACAATAGACTCATGATTAATTGGCCAAAAGACAACTTGTCAAGCTCGAATTGTTGGTGCACACTTCTTGTAATGTCGTTATGCACTTTTTTAATCCTTTTCCGCCTCAAGTATCTAGCGATGTTCTTGATGTACACTTTCAATCCATCTCATGTCATGCCACTATTGGAAGTAGTTCGTACCCACGACTTCCTCGCAAGTTATTGTGGACTTGCTAGATGTGACAAAGAAGATACGGATACCACCAATAGTCGTTGGGAACTGTACTGTTTTTACTGTGAATCGGATGTTCTTTCCTTACGGCCAGGTGGCTGGTTTGCTTGTTGATTATGGTTTGGATGTGTATCACATAGATCATGCAATAACACAATTTGGAATGCCAATGGGGCCATTTCGGTAAGGATGTAGCTGAGATTGTCAGGTTCTCTGAATGGGCCAGTCTTCATGATTCTTCTGGTATGTACATTGATAGTCCAATTTCTAATTCCATTCAGATTATTTGAGAAGAAATGCGAGTAATCTTGCAAATGCTTTCTTATTTTATTTTGGTTATCTTGAACATCTTATAGGAACTTGGAAAAAGAAAGGGGTTACATTAGTGAGACCTTGTTTACATTAAATCTTCCTCTCCTTTGTGTTGGTAAATTTCTTTATTAGTGTTCCATTTGATTTATTCTATTCTTTCTAATCACCATTCGACTTATTTTCTTTGCAATTTCATTTGCATATGCTTGGAAACCTGATGATGACACAATGTGAAATCGGGTTGTTTATATAAAGATGAAAGTTCACTTTATTTCATAGCCTATGGTATCTAAATAACAGCATACCTTTTTCGTGTTTGCTTAAGTTCTTAGTATGAATGAAAGAATCCCTTTGGAGCAATTGCTGCAATTGTAGTGGCTAATGAGAACAAGAATCCCTTCTTACTCACTAGCCACTACTTGTTGTGTTGTATTACGTACACAAACCATAATCCCCATGCATATATGGTGTACAGGGTCAACTACAGTGGTGACATTGATGGCGACAACAACCATGCTGCCGGCATTCTGTGACTTTCAGTGATCTCTTGTAGTTCTTTTGACTAGTTGAACTTGAATGTAATGGAAATAGAGACTTTTGTATGTGGTACTTGACTTTAGATGTCTTTTGGATGGATGAACCACTCTGGAGGTGAAGTTTATGAATTGATATGCTTGTGCTAGTGAACATGAATGATGTATTGGCTAGGGATTGTTTATAAAAGGTGAACTTTTTATATGTTTCTTGATTGATACAAGGATGGTATTGTGACTTGATTATATGATGTATGGATGTTTAAGATTTGGATATCAATGCTTATCTCGCAAGTTGATTGCTACAAATTATTAGCTGCAAAAATGCCAGTCATGGAAATCAATTTTGCTGACGGGTCAAACCGTCAGCTTATATTTTCTTGACGGTAACACACACAGTCAGCGAAATACATTTTTTTGACGGGTTGGGATAATTTTATTGACGGTGACAGAAACGTCAGTAAAATGTGTTTTGCTGACGGTTTGACCCCTCAGAAAAATCCATGTTTTCGTGACGGGTATAACCGTCACGTTTAATATCCCTGACGGGTAACCGTCAGCCAAATTTAATTTTTCTTACCAGCTAGGGCTGAGAGGTTTTGTCTGACGGTTAACCGTCAGGAAATTATAACCTGACGGTTTTTTGTATTTTTCTGACGGTTTTTAACCGTCAGGGAATAACTGCTTTCTGGTAGTGACTGTTAGCCTTTGGACTCTCAGTTTTTTGCTATAAAAGGAACAGAGTTCTTCTTCTTCTGGTTGCTTCCACAATACAGAATTCCACAGTTTTTGTTGCTGTCTCTGGTTATCTCCATCCCGGCGAGACGCGCGTTCGGCCGTACCGGGAGAGTAGGCCTCCGGAACCTTCGTCCTTGAAGGCTTACACGAGCGAGGATGAATAAGATTTTTGGGGAGCGTTTGCGCGACTGCTCGCTGTTCCTCTACTATGTTCTACATCAACTGCACGCCTACTACCATGACGTCTACTACGACATGACGAACGATGTCCTCATCAAGAACTCTGCTGCAGCTTCTTCTTCCACTGAATCTGGGTATGGCTATCTCTCTCTTGTTACTTGGTTTGCTTTACTATCTGTTATTGTCTTGAACACTTAGATAGGTATGCTAGCTTCTGTCCTTCTAGAATCTGGTATAGCCATAGTGTTCTTGGTTATCTGCTTTGTGAAACTAGCTAGAGTATTTTTCATGTTTTATCTACCATATTTCTGGATTAAAGTAATTCGAAAAATGCTTATATCATCAACAATCCAAAAACCTTATTATAGGCATAGGCATTTTTCGTCAACTGGCTTTGCTGCTGCACTCAAACCCTCTGAATTCAATGGTGCGAATTACAAGAGGTGGCGCACCAAGATGGTGCTTTGGCTAACTGCCATGAACGTTTTCCATGTGGCAAATGGCAAGCCTGAAGGAACACTTACTCCTGAACAGGAGCAGGCGTTGGAGGCTGCTGATAACCTTTTTAAAGGTGCCGTGGTTAGTGTTCTTGGTGAGAAGTTAGTTGATGCATACATGGTAATTAAAACTGGGAAAGAGATATGGGATGCACTCGAGGCCAAATTTGGGGTTTCGGATGCAGGCAGTGAATTGTATCTCATGGAGCAATCCTATGACTATAGAATGGTTGATAGCTGTTCTGTAGTTGAACAGGTTCATGAGATACAATCCATGGGCACAGAACTTGAGTACTTCAAGTGTGTGTTACCGGACAAATTTGTCGTAGGAGGCATTATTGCCAAGCTTCCTCCTTCATGGAGGAATTTTACTACTTCTCTGAAACACAAGAGACAAGAGTTTTCTGTTGAAAATCTCATTGGGTCTCTTGATGTTGAAGAGAAGGCGAGAGCAAAAGATACATACACTAGAGGTAATGAGAGACATTCTAGTGCCAATGTGGTGCAGAAGAAGAATAGTCAAGCTCAAAAGTTCAATGGTAAGAACAAGACTGCACAAACAACTAATTTCAAGAAGAAGAAGAAGAAGAAGAAGAAGAAGAATACAAAGAATGGCCTTTGCTTTGTGTGTGGTGAACCTGGTCATTGGGCCAAGGATTGCAACCAACGCAAGGGTGGGAAGAATCAGCAAGGGCAGAATTCCAAGTCTGCTAATATTGTTGTTGGTACTACTGAGACGGGAACGACAGGGTATGGTAATTTACCAACTGTTCTTTTCGTATATCAATCTACCGATTGGCGGATAGACACTAGTGCTAATATATATGTGTGTGCTGATATTTCATTGTTCTCTTCTTACTAGGTCACTCGGGATTCAACCGTTCTAATGGGGAACGGGTCACATGCCACTGTTCATGGTGTTGGCACGGTCGATCTGAAGTTTACTTCAGGGAAGATTGTGCAACTGAAGAACGTGCATCATGTGCCATCTATCAATAAGAATCTCGTTAGTGGATCTCTTCTGTATAGAGATGGCTTTAAACTGGTATTTGAGTCCAATAAATTTGTAGTGTCCAAGTGTGGACAATTTGTTGGTAAAGGCTATGTGTGCGGAGGCTTGTTCTGCCTATCTCTTTCAGATTTATGTAATAATGTTGTGAACCATGTTTGCAGTGGTAATGAGACTACTATTTGGTATTCACGACTTTGTCATATAAATTTTGGTTGCATGACGCGGTTAACCAGTTTAGAGTTAATCCCGAAATTCACCATTGCCAAAGGTTCTAAGTGTCAAGTTTGTGTGTAGTCAAAGCAACCTCGTAAGCCTCATAAGGCCGCGGAGGTAAGAAACTTGGCACCATTAGAACTCATACATTCAGATCTGTGTGAGATGAATGGTGTGTTGACAAAAGGTGGTAAAAGATATTTTATGACTTTGATTGATGACTCCACTAGGTTCTGCTATGTGTATCTTTTGAAAACTAAAGATGAAGCTCTTCACTACTTTAAAATCTATAAGGCAGAAGCTGAGAACCAACTTGAAAGGAAAATCAAAAGGGTTAGGTCGATCATGGCGTAGTACTTTTCTAATGAGTTCAATTTATTCTGTGAGGAACATGGTATAATTCATGAGAGGACGCCTCCTATTCACCCAGTCAAAGCGGGGTTCTTTGAAAGAAAGAACCGCACTCTAACTGATTTGGTTAACGCCATGTTAGACACAGCGGGTCTTTCCAAAGCATGGTGGGGGAAGGCTATATTGACTTCATGTCATATCCTAAACAAGATTCTCACAAAGAATAAAGAGATAACCCCATATGAACAATGGGAGAAGAAAAGACTATCACTTTCATACTTGTGCACTTGGGTTTGTTTGGCGAAAGTCAATGTGCCAATTATCTCCATCCCGGCGAGACGCGTGTACGGCCGCACCGGGAGAGTAGGCCTCCGGAACCTTCGTCCTTGAAGGCTTGCACGAGCGAGGACGAATAAGGTTTTAGGGAGCGTTTGCACGACTGCTCGCTGTTCCTCTACTACGTTCTACATCAACTGCACACCTACTACCACGACATCCACTACGACATGATAAACGATGTCCTTATCAAGAACTCTGCTACAGCTTCTTCTTCCATTGAATCTAGGTATGGCTATCTCTCTCTTGTTACTTGGTTTGCTTTACTATCTGTTGTTATCTTGAACACTGAGATAGGTATGCTAGCTTCTGTCCTTCTAGAATCTGGTATAGCTATAGTGTTCTTGGTTATCTGCTTTGTGAAAATAGCTAGAGTATTTTTCATGTTTTATCTACTATATTTCGGATTAAAGTAATTGAAAAATGCTTATATCATCAACATTTCACACATACTCAGCGGCATATATATATATATATATATATATATATATATATATATATATATATATATATATATATGAATTTATCTTGCATTTTGGATGTTTTTTGGAAGGGGTTTGCAATAGGTTAACTTTTTGTTTTTTTATAAATGTTTATTTAATAAAACATAGAAATGCACTCACATGTATACTAGACAATTACTCGCACGAAGGGATCCTGTGAGTTCAATTGCCGTCTCCTTCGATTTTCATGCGTGTTGTGGTTGGTGCATGCACAAGGGTTTTGGCTAGCTGTAGTAGTGTAGTATGTGTGGTGTGAGTTGTGTCATGCGTTGCTTATATTGACTAGTGAAGTGACACGAGAAGCAAGCTTGTCGTAGCTAGGGAAGCCAAGATGAATGTTATGACCTAATGCTGTGCTGGGCTCATCTAATATTTGCCTAGAGCAATTAATATGAGTTTCCTATAATTAGTTAAATCTTCAGAAGCAAAAATGATGTGGGATTATGTGTGAAGCACCAACTTTTTTGTTTAAGCTTGAACCCCGGATATAAGGGGAACCTTTTATTTCAACTGTCCGGTGAGTTAATTAAACCCAGAATATAAGGATATAGGGAAAAAAATTAATCCTTCATCTTTGCTACACAAACTCCAACTGATCACTAAGACAAGGACCCTTTGCGTACTAGTTGGGCTATCATTTGGTTCGTAGTGTCGATGACCCAATCTCTCTTAACCAATGATCCAAGCTACCCACTCTATCATTCCAAAGTATTAGACAAGCTAACAGATAAGTCAGTCACAATTCCTATCACACACCTTTGCTTAAATAAAGATAAATTTTACTGTATATTCTACTAGTAATATAGTAGTATTCAGTGATAGTATAAATCAAATCTGCCTATTGATTTGTGAGGCTATATTATGGACTTTTCAACTAGTGTTAAAACTATAACTCTTGTGTCATGCAATTCTCATATAAGCAATTACAATTCTACCTCCCATAGGATTCTACTACTCATACTGTGAGTTATAGCATAACTAAATCCTAACTAATATGAATCATTTAATCGAAAAGAATGAACAGTCTGTATTGAATTGAGTGTACCGTAAAAGAGCTCTAAATAAATTACCACTTCTTTGGCTCGCTTCATTAACAAACCACGTCGCAACCTCTGTTTACATACAACTTAATATGCACTTCAGTTACCAGTTTGGATCTATCTCGTAATAAAATTATAAGGTCACATGATTCTATGTACCTAGCTGTCACGTTAAGACAAACTGTACTATGACAATATCCTTTGTCACATCTCCCACTCTCTACTGTCACTGTTGCACTAGCATTTCTTGATGCAGTCAGACCAAAAAATATAATGCATGACACGCACACACATACATCTTTCTTTTAATTAAGCCGGGAGAGTTGATTAAAGGCTAAACAAAATAGCTTAGACTGTAGATTGCAAAGAGATTATATATGCAATTAATTAAATCTCATCAGCAGTAAGCTTACTTAAGTAACATTTGTACCTTCTGTCAGATGAAAAGCTGTCATTCATTATTTACTAAAGTATACCCGATATGAACATTAGTTAAAGCTAGTTAACCCGACGCGAACTTCCCGTGTACGATAGGAACATTAGTTAAACAAACCAAGAATATGAGAAAGACATCATCAATAAAAAAAGGAGTAGGACGGCAATTGAGTAAGTAGACTACTGGTCGTCAAGCGGGTCCAACACGGCTCATAGTTTATTTACAGAATTGTCCTTCAAACTAAAAAAATTGATCTTAAAACAACAAGAAGTACTAGCCATTGCAAAGCAACATCTTGTTCTTTGCTTGTGTACATATGTGGCAGATTCGTCAAATATCTCCTACATGCTTATATTAGTGGTTTCTGGATTGTTGGCTATGGGGAGTAGTTGGGAGAGTTATGGACAGTTTGACCTACACTAGACTACACCTTATCACAAGAATGAGAGAACTTAGAAGCACAATTAACTCGGATTTGTGTTAGGCTCGTGACTTGTATGTGGACTAGCATGGACTTGGCGGGATAATGCCCAAAAGAAGGCAACAATCTAATAGAAATACACCTTTTGCTTTCTAATCAGACCATGAGCTAGCTAGCCGCTTCCATGTGTGGATGAATGAACAGTGCCCCTAATTGATGACATGAAATGCCCTATATATAGTTTGTGGTAATATGGACAATTATTTTGCGAACTTACTGTTATAAAATGTGCAGTTTTAGCAAATAATCATAATTAATTCAGGCATAATTATGAAACAATAAAGCATTAAACCATCAGCATTTAAATGACCAAATCAACATATACAAATGTAAATCTTTCATGTCATTTAAACTGAATAAAATGCTAAACAAACACCCCATGTATATGTAAGAAATCAGCATAGAACACAAATATTTGAAGTTAATGAGAGCTCTCAGATGGCGAGTTACACAAGATACAAACTTGGTCATCTCAGCACTAAGGTCTATTCTCTTCACAAATTGGCTTAAATAACCAGTAAACAAATTTTGAGCTCTAAACAAAGCTTTACTATACTGACAATATTAATCTCATGCCCAATTGTTAACAATTATGCTTTCTATCAACATATCACTTTAAAAGAGTCACAGTATTTCACTACTCTAATCTTAAAGCCAATAAATAACTAGTGAACTCACAGAATGATACAACTTCAGCATAAAGGCCTTTCGGCTGTGAGAAGAACCAACTGAATATCTATTCAAGTGATCAGATTAAGTACCACAGAATGACAAAACCTCTAAAGACAATATGTCAGTAGCAAGCAAGTCTATTAGAGCTCAAAACTGAATAAGTTATCAAGACAATTCAGAACTAGACTAATCTCATCACAGAGCAAATTATCCAAGCCCACATAATAATTCTTTGAATTATCTCTTACTAAACAGCCAACAATACAAGTACTGATGTAAAAGAGCAATAGATAATTAGAGTCACTAATTCGGTGGTAATCAAAACCACCAAGATGCAACAGGCAAGGTGTGTCGAAAGACACTGGCCCAGAAAAATTATCGCCCTGCAAACCCGAGCAAAGGACGAAGTAATCGGAGATACAATGCCGACCTTTGAACTTTGGAACACACTGAAGAACAAAGTCGAGGGATATGAAGAAATGTCGCACAAGACAACCAAGAAGCACTGGCCGAGTACTCCCGAGAACACCAGTCACCAATCAAACCGAAGATCACCTTCCTCTCCAAGATTATGTCCACAGTCGGTCAAAATCATCAACCGAATGCACAAATCCCCGATTCCCCAAACTCAGCACCACAAGAAATAGAGATGGTAGAATCGACCGAATGCACACCAGAATAGGTTCTAATCTCACCACCAAAGATATCGAGTTACACCTGGCAACACAGGAGATCAATCCCCAAAAATCAAGAACCAAATCGTGAGGAAGAACACAACTTAATTTGGGAACTCACTGGAATTTTTTCTCTTACCAGAAAAAAGCAGAGAGCCAACCATCCAAGAAATAGAGGAGGGGAGATGCTGCCGCCGCCAACCGACCGTTCACATCACACACGAGCAGCCCACCTCGATCGCATCGCCCACAAGCAGGCGGCCAGGCTAAAGGCCAACTAAACGCACGAAGCCATCTCCCCTGGTTGGAGATTCCATCTCCTAACCTTATCTCTTCTCTTTTCTAAATGACAAGTGGGCCCACCTATTTCCTTTTCTTTTTATAATTCTTCTTTTCTCAAAATGGGAAATTACCAATTAGGCCTCAAAATTCCAACACTTACTTGAGTGATCATGTGAGATTATGTGAGTGCCAGGTTAAATGAACATATTGTATCGGTTTGATGCCACTAGAGATTCTCAGTTGGACTCCATTTGGTAGCTATTTGTGCTGTTTGTTGCCTCAGTCTTTGTTATAGCTTAGGATATATGATACATCCATGTAACAAAAGTGCATTCTTAATTAGTTGCAAAAATTGCAAATAAACCCCATAAGTCAGTCGGAGTTTGATTTACCCCCTACCCCAAGTACATTTGTGGCGCATGCCCCCACAAGTGCATGGTTGTTTGGAATGCCCTCGGCACCCCCTTCCCACTGACTCATATGGTTTTTGTGTTGATGTGGACTCCGTTGCATTAGCTCGAGGCATTCCAGCTAGTCTATGGAAGTTAAGCTAAGCGAGTTCGGATCAGGATGGGTGGGCCGAAAAGTGTTCATGTTCGTTTCCCTCCTCGAGGTGAGTCAAATCGAGACAAGGAAAGGCGGCAGACAAGAACCGAACCAGTTGGAGTGATATGGCGTGGATCCAATTTACCACACTGCACCTAGTCCATACCCTGAGTGGCATACCATGGAGTCCACGTTAAGAAAAAATAATCGAGTTGATAAGAGGGGGGTGCTGGAGGGGCATGTCAAACAACATGCACTTTGTGGGGGGCATATGCCACGAAAGTACTTGTATTGGGTAAATCAAACTCTAACTAACTTTTGAGAGTGTATATGTGATTTTTCCTTCTTTGTTGGAATATTAATGAATCATCACTAACCCCACATTAATAATCAATCCCTTAATTGAATTTACTCTTATAGTGTGTCCTATGACTATATATGAATCTTGTCATATTGGAGAACCTCTGTTAGACCACAAATTTGTAATTTAGAATCTTCTGTGTTCACAGCACCAGTCCCTGGATCAGTAGTTAGTGCCCACAATTACATCATTGGATATCAAACACATATCACGAAAATGTAAAGCTATTTCATAATAATAAACAAAGCATAAATATACCTTACTGCTTTTGACTAGTGTCCATATAGCCTTCTTCTTTTATACTTACTGAATAATAATATTGAGCGAGTATGAGTACACAACCGTACTCATGAGCCAACACACAGAATTTAGTTATATAATATGAAAGGCTGGTCAAAGGAATGGCTTGTGGTTCTTTTGTTTTCATAAAGCCACTTATGGAAATAGATTATGTAGTAGCAAATCCTAAGACCTAGCATTTTTAACTACCACAGTTTTTAACAAAATCGAGTTTTGTTTTAAAATACTAGTGGAGTCTCTCACCTCATATATCACTGAGTGGCTCTATCCACCCAATGCTTATGTTCTTTTTCGGGTCATCCCGTACCTCTCACTGGTTCTCAACCAGGCCATCTCAAATCTCTGGGCTCCAACCCATATTTTCATTCCCTCCCACAAATTGTTTTATAAACTGAAAGCTAATTCAAGTAAGTTCTCGGCACTGCCTATTACTGTTGGCACGGCTATCTAGACAGTTTTCTCACTCCGCAGAGTTCGCACAGTTTATCCACAAGAGACAATCGTCTTATACTGTCAATATGCAACCGTAGGCGTGAGACTAAGATAATCATCACAAGGCCTTTACAATGCCCTACCCAACGCAACCCGTAGCCCCCTTTTCCACCGTAGTGGTTTCCTAATGCATTATAGCCGTGCCACCCCGGAGTGGTTGTCAACTAAGACTATAATGCATGCCACATGAGCGGGATGATGAAGCAATGCTGAGGTGAACAAATTAGTCAGCCAAGTTGTACCCATTATAGACTTGTGGTTGCACTGTTTTTACACGAGAGGTCGTACAAGAACTTGGTCCTTTATTGACTCGGATGGTACTTCTCCATACCCACTCTATCGTGCTCTTCCCAACACCCACCACACTTTCTAGCCACCCTAGTCGAAATACTTTTCTAGTCAACATACCAGCCGGACTCCAACCTCGACTGCCCAAATTCAGATTCAAGTTTTAAATGATGTCGGGGAAAATCATTGTCTGCATACTAACGTACATAAGCAAGGCTAAGCATGAAACTTAGGTACAGACTTAGTAGCTAGTATGTATACCATTAGTCTAGGGTGACAAAGGATAGTGTCCAAGTTCAAAGATTGGGAGTTTATACGCAATTATCATTAAGGTAGTAGCTATGAGCTAAATCAACATATTTGTATAAATCATAGCAATACAATTTCATAATTTAAATCAAATATAACTTGCATTTGAAAGTAGGCGCAAAATTATCAAAGTGTTGACTCGCCTCGCTCAATATTCCGATAATCGTCTTTGCTCAATGTTCTGATAATCTTATCCTATTCTTGTTATGTCTTGGACCGCTGCTTCATCATGGCTTCATATTCTAGTTATGTAGAATACGATCGAAACCAAGAACGTCTGAAAGCAACCAAATGAAATCCAATAATTCCAAAGGCAAGGAAACAAAAGGAAATACTTAAAATGAAAGTCAATAAAACCAAGAGTGTTTGAAGCAGGATATGCTTCAAACAAAACTAACCCTATCTAATGGGATCTTGAGAGAAGATAGTACTCGAGATAAAACCAAACATACTCATCTGGAGTTGATGAAGGAAATATTTTAGACGAAGTACATTCAGAGGAAGTTCATGAAGAAAATAATTCAGATGGAATGAAGTACCTCCATGGATATTTGGAATGTGGGCGATTACCTCATGAGGTAGGATTCACCAATACATATTTGGGTTACAAATTGTCACTACTACAGAAGGTATTCATAGACGGTTCAAAAATGTCATCACAGATGGTTTCGTGAGCTGTCTGAGTTTATGGGTCAGTGATACATGAGGTCATCACAAACGGTTTTCAAAGCATGCTCGTGATGCATACTTTCCTGCACGGTTTGTGGCTGAAACCGTCTGTGATAAAGTCCACGAAGTTTAAAAAGTATGGATGCAAGGAGATCGTCGGGACATCCACGGATGTTGTCGATAGGTAATTGTTGCGTCGTTATATTGGGTTTAAAGGCGTACATGCTCAAGAACCGCTGGTTGTCGAAGTGGCATCATGTATCGACAACTAATCATTCTTGAGCATGTAATCGTCTTTAAACATCCGTAAGATGTCCAAACAACATTTCCTTGCATCCATACTTTTTAAACTTGCATAGGCTCAATGAGGTTGCCTGTGGCTCTTGCCTCATCCTTCTCATGTCATGGGCTGACCCCAGAAAGTGGTTGAGGACTACGAACAATATATATATATATATATATATATATATATATATATATATATATATATATATATATATATATATATATATATATATATATATATATATATATATATATATATGATGCTGTTTTAATGGCACAAGCTACCTTTGCTTGGAGACTTTATAGAGAAGAGATTATGAATGGAATGGTAGGGACTATTAATATAAACTAATTATCAATTCAATTTCAACATAAGACTATTAACATCATTACATCACGAGCAAGGGACTATTAATATGAACTAATTATCAATTCAATTTCAAACATAAGACTATTAACATCATTACATCATGGAGCAAGGGATTAATATGAACTAATTATCAATTCGATTTGACATAAGACTATTAACATCATTGAGCGGTTCAAACCCGCCACCACACCAAGAGGGTGATACCTCGATCAAGAACCACGGCGGCGACCCCACCACCAAAGACAACTGGCGTCATCCATATCCTTCACCTTGCATAAATCACACAAACATCGACACAACTTAAGGCTCAAGCATAAAAATCAAACTCAACAAAAGACATTAAGCTAACAGATCTAGAGGAGAATAGAGGAGGATGGGAAAGCAATGCCCACCAGGCCCGAGCGCAGGAGGCCGGCAGAGAACCAAGCCATGGCGGCAAGAAGCGACACGCGGTGGTGGCAGCGTCACGTGAGTTGTGGACGACGACAGTGACATTGCACAAGACACTACTATCGTCTGAGTGACTTGTGCGGTCTGAGTGGTGTCACAACCGACGGCGATGACAGGATCGGCGGCAAGGTCGAGGTGGGGGAGCGGAGCAGACGAGAGTAAATCTGCTGGGAGTGACGAGTTAAGCGGGCGCAAACCCTAGCAAATTGTGGGGAGTGATTGAGAGTTAGGGCGGGCGTATACATTTACATACATACATACATACATATATATATCTATAAATATAAATAAATAAATATATATATATATATCATAGATCGGATATATATAATTAATTAATTTGTTCCACTAAACCGCCTCTGATATAATTAATATTAATTGTAACTTCACCTCCAAACTTTTTTCCATTTTGGAATTTTCATATATATGGCCAAGCAAAGTGTGGCGTTAAACACAAAAAGATTAAAAAAGTAGAAACCTATAAATAAACAAAGTTTTTCTAGTGGCGGAGGTAGGTCGCTATCTCCGTCTTCAATACTTCATAAGCGACGCCGGCATCGGACGGTTCACGATCATCGTGAATAAAGCTCGAAATCGTCCACCACGACGCGCTCGTTCGAAAGTGTCTCCCGAAGACTCTCGGACTGTTGAACCAAGAAGAATTGAGCCCATAGGCTCTCTTCCCTTGCTTGAGGGGTCTCGGCCTGGTCGACTCGGTCGCTTGCCGCCTCGATTACGCAGTCTAAGTGACGGCAAGTCTCCTGGAGACGTGCAACGTCGTTTTGGAGGACCACGTCGATGACGCGGTAAACTCGCCGAAAGTGGGAGATCACCCAGAAGACACGACAGAGGAGGATGTCAAGACGGCGGAAGGTGGCCGTCACTTGCTCCGGCAAATTCTCGACCGACAGAGGAGTGAAGACACTGTTGAAACAGTGTTCTTCCGCAGCACGGTTCAACGTACAGCGAGAGAGGTGGATGATCATCTTCGATGGCGGATGATCCTTTTTTTAAAACAAGGAATAAATTCGAAGCATGAGACGAAGAGACGTATCGGGGAGCCGAAGCGGATGCGACGAAGAGACGCATCGGTGACGAAGAAACTCATCGGGCTTCAACCGAGTCATGGCGAGATTATCACGAGCGGTTATAACAAAAACCGTCTGTGATATGTAGTAATATCACAGACGGTTATTGTTAAGAACCGTCTGTGATGTTTCACAGATGGTTCTTTGTTGAAAACCGTTTGTGATATGTAGAATTATCACAGACGATTATTAACAATAACCATCTATGATAATTCACAGACGGTTTTAGCTATGAACCGTCTGTGATATCACCTCTTCACAGACGATTTTTAGCGCAGCCAGTAACATAGACGGTAGACGGTCTCTAAACCAAAACCGTCTGTGATTGCATGTAATACAGACGGTTTTGGTCAACCATTTGTGATGAGGCATACAGTATTAGCCTTTTTGTAGTAGTGTGTACTTCGACTGGAAGCGGGTAATGGTGGGTGACAGATAGATCCTACGTGATGTTGATTGACGGTTGAACTACTATCATCCACTTGGGGACATATCATTGCTACTTACATGTGGCGCTTAACTGATCTAATGATATGGCACTTAACTGATCTAATGATTTCTTTTGTTTACTTCCTATTTATCGAGAAAGTTCCAAGATAGTCGAGTGAGACCTATGCATATGTTCAGGGGTTTGCATAGGGTAGACATAAGTCTCGCCGACACATGGGATATAGTTTACTTAATGATTTATTTTATTATTTTATATTTATCAAGGAAGTTCGATTAGCCTTAGCCGGAACTTCCAAGCATTGGCTAGACATTAGTCTTACGTCTTTAGTGGTGTCTATAGGTTTGGATTCATCCTTGAGGTGATCTTTAGTTAGTTGTCTGCTAATGGCTATTTTTAGCTACGTAGATAACTACTACATAAGGCCTACGTGCTTTTGTCTTATTGATTCTTGTTTAGTGACCAGCCCTATTATCCTGATTACTATTACTAGCATGCAACTAGGTCGTAGCTACCGCTAACCTTCACGACTAACTAATAGCACTATTATTACTCATTAATGTATAGGTCTATGTGTATAGATCTATGTATTGGTGACATGGCACAATCCTAGTTAGATGTCAAATAAAGTGATCACTTTACCTATTCGACGGTTTGATTAGAGCCTACTTGTAAGTGTATGTTGTTATGATGTATTACTTTATTACTACTCTACTAGTGGGTGTACATGTCATTGACATCTTGTCGTTATTACCATTTACCATTGTATGATCATGGCCTAGGGCCTTCATGTCATTTATGGTAACTACATTTTAATAGGGTTCCTTATTAAGTGTGCTCTTTGAACTTAGTTGCCATTGACATGACAAAACTCACTAGCCATTTCTAGTAATCATCCAATCACCTAAGCTAACCACTATTTAACTTATTGCAATCTCTAGTTAAAGATGTACCCTACTGTTATTGAAGTTTTAAATATAACTTATACTGTAACGAAGTATTTAACTGAGCTAGTTGTTCAATTAAACCCTAACTATTCTCAATTAGCCCCTAGTCAGCACAATTGCATCTTGTTAACTGAACATCTTGCAACTAACCATCTTATCAACTGCTAATGGATAATAGTTAATATCATCCTTTATAAGTGGGCCTAGTTGTCATAGACACTAGGAGGGGGCTCACACAAAGAAGGGAGAGAGATAAGCACCTAGTGCCTCCTTTGTTTTGAACGAGTAGGGAAGGGTGAGAGTGTGCTCTACTAGCGAAGGGGGGAGGAGTGACCCCAAAAATGGGTTGCTGAGGACAAGGTGTAACGACCCAACTCTAGGGCACCGAGAGATCCTCCATTACCTCTGGAAAGTCCACCAGACCTCCCGGGAGGTCCATAAGGACCTCTCAGGCGATCCACCAAGACCTCCCCAGAGGTCCAACGAGACCTCCCTGGAGGTCCAGAGAACGTGACCCGAGAGTGAGCCTAGGAACCGAGGAGCACCCACGGCCTACCATAGCCACACTTAGGAACAAACGAGGAGGTCCGAGGGCTCACCAAGACCACCCACGACCCTCCAGAGGAGGTCGTGGAGATCTGGGACCTCCTCAGAACTTCACACGCTCATCCCTTTGTGCGGACATAGAGGTCGTAGCCGCTCCGGGGTCCCCTGTGAAACCCGAGCTAGTCCCAAGGATCATGGCTAGCTCTTCACAGCAACATCAGTGATAACATAGCAGCAACATAAGCTTTATTAATAACCAACGGAGTTGTTTACAAGAGATCTTACAAGCCAGCAGGCAAAGCATAACAAAACAAAATGAACACAGAGCCACCCGATACACCACAGAACAACCTAATTTGGAGGCTTAATCCTAGTCGATCTGGACCATTTGGTCCACCGAGCGAATCACCTTAAAGCTCTCAATTCTGCTAAAAGATAGCATCAAGCAAGAGTGAGCACAACAACCGTGTTTCATAAGTTACACCGTCCGATAACAAGATGACATGCATAATGGATATCACAATGGAAGGCTTAATATGGTTGATTTGCATAAAGCCATGTTTCTTTCAAATACATGTATTAAGTTCTAAGGCGATAATACAATAATTAAAATTCATTTCATCAAATCAGTTTTTAGGTTGGATAACATTCATCATAAGATGGTGAAGGATACCCTCGACATTAGGCTCCTGCCCAAACCCATGGGACGGCGGTCCCAAAACAGATTTGAAAATCATTTCGAAATTCCCAAAGTCAACAACTAACTTCAAGTGGCCTTTGCCAAGACGTCCATGACCGCGGACACGGCTATTCAATAGATTTAACTCTGCAGAGGTTGTGCACTTTACCCACACGACATGAGTACTCTAGTTTGTTTGGCATGCGTGAGTGCCACCTCTCACTACCGAAGGTAAGAGGTCTAGAGCTCATGACAAGGCCTTTACAATGCATTGCTCCACCATGCCTTTCCTTGCTAAGGTTTCACCCTCTGTGGATCGCAATCCGTGAAGCCCCTCTTGCACCAAGGGGAGCAGTGGGTTATAAAAGACCATTGGCCAAACAAGACCTCCCACACCTCCAATGGAGCAAAGATATGGTAGAGTTTTGCAAATTAATCGGCCAGTCCCACGCCCCCTGCTTGGAGACATGTAGTTGCACGGTTTTGGCATAGCCCATTATAGGCATGGCATTAGTCGCTCAAAGACCGGTCCTCAAATGACTAGGGCGACTTCCACAAACCCAAGGGCATCGATCTATCATAACGACACGATCCGTGCATAAACTTGCACCAACCAAGCCAACCAATTTCGCCCGGTCCAAATCCATTTTCATTTTCTTTGCTCCCCAAACAATACTTTCATACCTCCATGACAACCCAATGTCATGGTTAAAACATTAAGAGAAACAGTTGGTCATGTTGGTAAAGATTTCCCCAAATCAATACTTTTGGTCTAAGCTTAACTAAGCATGAGTTTTTCAAATGATTCTGGTTCACATTATTGGGTCAACCAGATTTTGCCTAAGGTGACAACAAATTTGGTTCAATGTCAAAGTTGGCCATATGAGAGAAAGTGGTATAACTATGTGTTTAAAGACAGGATTGAAATAACTTGGTAGAAATAGGCATGCATAATACTTTGAAAACAGAACATAAATAAATTGAAATACTGGGTGCAATATGATCAAAAGTGTAACTTGCCTCTTGCTTGATAGCTTAAGATTTTACTCACTCTCACGACTTTGGCTCTCCGAAACGTCAAGATCTACACGGTAAGAAAACATATTCAGACCCAGCTCCAAATAAAGAACCAAAAGAACTCCAGAGGAACCTCAAAACTCAATTAACAGAAGAGCATTGTATTTAGAAGGGATTCTTTGGAGGTGGTTCCAACTTACTGAGAGGAAGTGGTCTTTTTGACAAAGGACTTCAAAGGAGTGATCTTGACCAAGGAACAGAGGGACCCTGGAAGGAAATCCTTGCGCACGGCCAAGAAGGTCCAGAAGATACTCTATGTGCAGAGACCACAGAGGAGGTCCTCACATAGAAGCCACAGAAGTCCGAGCGAAATCCAAGAAAAGGGGTCCTGAGAAGGATACACCCGTTTATCATGGCAACAAGAACAAGAACGAAAGGGAGTTGAAATGGTGAGCGTGGTAAACACAGAATGGAGCAGTTACAAAGGAACTTACCAGGACAAGAAGTAATGGATGGAAGGGAAGGTTGTGAGAGCCAAGTCTTCCTCGACGACCATCGGACTAAAGCCGTGATGGTGAATGTGAAAAAGGTAAAATGGTAGAGCTCTCGACTAATTATAGACAAAAAGGGTGAAGAAAACTAGAAATACATATGTCAAGGATAAGTATGGAAGTAGGTCAAAGATGGGTGAGTGGCGAGCGGTGTCACTACCACCACAGTTAAAAAGTACGAGAAAGGACGACTTATGTTGCTTTGGGAAGGGACTAAGAAAAATGTCGAGAATGCGGTTAAGTGACCCAATTCAAAGTAAAACACCACGTATATGGATGCATTTAATGTGACAAGACCGCATTAAATGCTCAATATAATAACATGGCGGAGGAATTGAGAATGGTTAAGACCTGGCGGTGGGGTAGGTCAAATTAGAAACAATCGGGTCAAAGGGGGAGGTCTTGCCTCAAGAAGAGGTCCTCGAGGAGGTCTAAGAAACTAAGAGGTCCTGATATACACAAAGGAGGTCCGAACACGGGAGGTCCAAATACACATGAAGGAGGTCCACGTGAGTGAGGTTCGGACAACCAGGACTTCATCAAAGGAGGTCCCGCGACTCAAGGAGGTCGAAGTGGAGGAGGTCCAGAGATGCGGAGGAGGTCTAGACATGGGAGGTCTTGACGGTCGGGATCAACAGGAGGTCCCGACGGTGAGGATCTCTTTAAGAGAGGTCAGCGAAGAGGTCCCAAGCCGCTCTAAAAGCCACGGAGAGGTCCTGGACAGAGGTCCAAAGAACTACCAAGAGGTCCGTGGTTAAGATTAAAAGTAAGATGAGAATGCAGGCGGTTGGATCTCCAAGAGGAGGTCCAACGGCCAAGATCAACGAAGGGGAGGTCCCCAGAGAGAAATAACGCACGGGAGGTCTGGGCCTTAGGATTCAAAGTAAGGGAGGTCCAAACCGTTAGATTCGTAACAAAGGGAAGAAGGTCCGACGGTGGGGTTCCAAGAAAGAAGGATTTCACGGAGGAGATCCACAAATGGTGGTCCAACGAAGCTCATGAGTCAAAGCAACTCAAAGGAGGCTCCAACCTCAAGGGTGAGATTAAAGCCGTGATAGTTAGAATGAACCCTAAGGAGTTCCTTTCGCCAAGAAGAAATGGCTAGGGGTTCAATGAACTCGGGAGGTTTGAAGGCATATAAGAAATCCACGAGGTTACAAGGAGGTCCGAATAAAAAGAAGTCTAGGCATTGAGAAGTGCCCAGGTGACAAAAGGTAGAAGTCTGGGCATTGAGAAGTGCCCAGGTGACAAAAGGTTTAGACTTAAGAGAAGTCGAAGCAAAAGAGGTCCGATCCAAAGAGATTCAACCCAACAAAGAGATTCAAAGTAATCAAACTTAAAGAGAAGGTCGAGCGAATGGGAAAGAGGTCCTAAAGAATGGTATTACTAGTGAATTGGGGTGGCAATACCAGATCGCACTAGAAGGACCTTTCCAAAGAGAAGGCTACAAGGATCGGGCGAAAAGGAGTCCAATTGAGCACAAAGGTGGTTCAATCGAATGCAAAGAAGATCTAATTGGCCATGTAGGTTCAAGTGAATTCTTGAGCATTCTAGTAAGCAAGAGGGATACTCAAGCAAAAGATGTGAGGGAGGTCGGCTAGATCAACCTAGAGGGAGGCTCGGCACAAGAATATGCCCAACTGAAGATTGTGGTCTAGGATCAAGAGATCCGGACAACAACAGAGGTCAAACAAGGGGACCGATGCGGACATATAAAATGTCCAAACAGGATGAAGGAAAGGAAATCCTATCAAGAAAGGGAGTTAGCTCAGAGAGCTAGGGCTACATCAAAAGAACCAAACTTTGATTTAGTTGAAGTTTAGCTTAGTCATTTTAAACAATCCAGATCCTGAAATTCTCAAGTTAAGCTTTGAATTATCATCAAAATCAAATGGTTCTTTTTATTTCAAAATTTTTTAAAAAGGCTCTAAAAATCAGGGTGTTACACAAGGCAGCCCTGTAGGCGGTAGCGGCGCAGCCCGCACAACGCTAGGGCGAGCTAGCAGTGGCGCTTGGCGGCTGGGCGCGGGGAAGAAGGAGGGGCGACGACACTAGAAGGGGAGAGGGGGAAGAAGGAGGGGCACACGAGGCATCCAGGGGTGAGTGGAACTCACCCAAGTTGTCGGTGAAGGCCGAGGGGACCAGAGGCGGCCCGGCTATGGGAGCCCATGGCGACATGGCTAGTGTGTCGTGGCGGCAGCGCTGTGGAGAAGGGGGAATCGGGTGAGCAGTAGGGAAGGACTTTGGAGGGTGCTGGGGTGCTCCACTCGAGTGGAATCGACCGGGGGCTCACTATGCGAGGAGTATTGGCCGTGACCGCGGCTTCGGCCGTGGTTGGGGAAGACGAGGCTGACGCCAAGCTCCTGTGATGGAACGATGCAATTGATTGAGGGGAATGCATCCTCGAGCGCTAGAACACGTTGTGACATGATTAGCTCAGGGAGAGACTTATCGTGTCGGCTGAAACGGCGAGGCCAAGGCGGCGGCGTTGCGCGAGATGGAGGTCAGGACTAGGAGCCACAACGACGTTGCCATTGCTCAGGTTGCCGAGAGAAGAAGAGGAGATGTGCACAAGAAAGAGGGGGCCAAGGCGGTGTTGGAGAGCGCGATGGTGGTGGCCGGAGTTCACCAGGGCGGTGGCCTGGCTCGATGAGGTGTGGCGGCCGAGCGGGAGCTTGAGTGACAACACGGCTTGAGGCGAGCATGGGCGAAAGAAAGAAAAAGGGAAGGGACTTGGGCATGGCTTAAGTAGGGAAGGTGAGTGTGCGGCTGTGAATGCGAGAGTCGTGCCAAGCGATGAGAGTAGGTGGTGCAATGGCGGTGTGGCTTCAGCATGGGCTACAGGATGGGAGCAGGTGAGGGGCGCTGTGGTGACGGCATGGCGAGACGATAGGAGTGGGTAGGCACGAGACGGAAGCAAGTGGCTGGCGTTGCACCAGTAGTGCGGCTAGGCGGCAAGGTGTGGGGCACAATCAAGAGAAGGAGCAGAGGAAGGAGAAAGAAGGAGGGAGGAAGAAAGGGCGCTGGCGGGTGGGCCGGTGAGGAAAAAGGAGGAAAGAAAAGAAAGAGGAAAAGAAAGAGGAAAGAAAAAGAGAAAAAGAAAAGAAAAGGGAGAAGTCGGGCTGGGCTGGGTGGTTTTGGCCCAGGCCACACTTTTGATATTTCAATTTATTTTATTTTCCTTGTCTTTTTAAACTCTGTCTGAATTCAATTTTGTGTTTTTGGGTTGAGGTTTCAATTTACAAGTCAAAAATTTGAAAATCAACGAAGCGTAACAAAAAGTTTTAAAAATCCCAAATTTTTAAACACTTTCAAATGCTCATAATTTTTTGGATGTTACAGTCTCGATCTCCCTCTCTCCGAGGAAACTGAAAATTTAAGTGCGTGAGTGGTAAAAGATTACTTCAAATAACACTAATACAAAAAGGCTAATACTGGACGTCTTATTACATACGGTTTCCCCAAACTGTCAGTGTTAATGGTAATCACAGACGGTTTTACCAACACGACCGTCTTTATTACTAGATACGCTAAGAACCGTTTGTGATGAGCTAATATCACAGACGGTTCATATTAAGAACCGTCTATGAAGTATCACAGGTAGTTCGTGATACGAACCGTCTACGATCAAGTCATGGTAAAATCAGCGAGGAGTTAGGCATTTCAAGTCTTGGTAAAATTAGAGAGTTAGACATTTCAAGTCATGGTAAAATCACAGAGTCACAAACGGTTTTTAATATGAACCGTCTGTGATATTAGCTCATCATAGACGGTTTTTGTTTGAAACCGTCTGTAATTCACGAAAATTTTTGAACGCTTGCGCGGGAGGCGAAATGTTTTGACACTGTCCTTATATATTATACCCACCCCCGCCTTGTCTTCCATTAGTCTCTCCCTCTTCCCTCCCCACGCCGAGCTCCGGCGACCGCCCTTGATTCCCCAGCACGGTTCGGCAAGGAGACGTAGCCGACGAGGAGGAGGAGGAGGAGGGACGCGTACGAGCTCCATGTCTGCCGTAGGAGGCCGACACGTGTCTGCAGCCTACTGTTTCACGGTGCCTTCGGTGAGCAGGGCACTATGGCTCGACTAGTACTGCCAGATTTGGCCGCCCCCTCATCTTGGCGTCAGGTGAGCATGAAGTTTTGCCTCAAATCCCCATCCAGGTTTTCTTTTCACTCTGATTTCGTCCCCTCCATCCTGTCAGATTTCGTTCTCAGTGAGGACCCCCATCTATGGTCGACAAGGGAGGTCGATTTGGTTCGAGATGGATGCCTCTACTCGACCTTGTCCTCGTCAGAGAGTGAGCCACTGATTGAGAGAGAGAGAAAGTATCTTTTAATTACCTTCTCGCAAATTATCGAAAGAGCAAATGAAAAATACTGTCCAGAAAAATACTATAGTAGTGTAATGGGGCACTGGGTTCTTAGTTACTCAGACATTTCACTACTTTTATCTCTCTTTTTTTCCAACGTTATTGAACGTTTTATCACAATTTCCTACTGAAATGTGGGAAACAAGGCTTGCTGGGGCTTATCTTACTTGTAAAGTAAATGAAGATAGCGACTAAAACCAAACAAACTTAATATAAACAAACAAGCTAACTTGTTGGGAGAATCTTCCTTATTTTATTTTTATGATATAAAATTAGTGTAACTAATTTTGGTTAATGTTGTTTAAGCTAATATATTTTGATGAGCACTATAATATTAGGCCACTATGTTTCAAAGAACAGACAGAATTATCCTACATGTCAGAACAAACCATCACGGCCGACGATTTTTAGTATTGTTTGGAGATTCTATTGAGAGAGCAATAACAAAGCCTTTGTTTTCCTCTCATCTATATTGATAAGAAATCAGGTTGTACACATGATGTCACCATATGCATCAATATTATTGTTCTTAATATTTTACCCCTGTAAAAAGGACAGTGACTATGTTTATACATTCCACTGTCACCAGAGAGAGAGAGAGAGAGAGAGAGAAGCCTTGGACAGTAGGACCGGATAGCTTATTGTGAGAAACTCATCAAAATCATCACTACTGTTTCCCGGCCACTTACTTATTCGCTAACTCAGTCATGAACGCGGTAAAAGGTTGGTTTGTTGGTTGATCCAATTCTCGGTAAAAGGTTGGTTTGTTGGTTGATCCAGTTCTCTGTGTCGACCCGTTGTTGCTTGCTTGACGCAACGTCTCAGACAAGCAACCTGCGGTGCTGTGCAGATTTGATGAATCTTCCTCTCCACTGCAGTCTGCACAGGTAATATGGCATTTCTCTCCATCAAGTGTCGCACCTCATATTGACTAGCTTGGGAATAAGCATACGTACGTTTCAACGACCAGCTTGTAACATCACAACAGAAGGTGTCCATGTCACGGGTGGACCGTGTGCGTTACGTGGAGACGATCAGAAGAAACCAAATTATGCACAGTATAAGACTTAAAGAAATCTATCGCTGCGACCTTCGTTAGGCCCCCCAGTCAAGTATTGTCGTGGAGTTTGCACTAATAAATCTATCTTCCAGGCCCCATGACAGATGTGTCATTCAAGTGGATATAAATTAAGTCACTCCATTTAAAGATCATTTGTTTATCTATTTCTCGTTGAATCCGTGCGGATAGAAAAATGTAGTGGGCATTTCACGCCATCTTAACGGAAGAGATTTATTTGTGTTATTCCTCTTCGTGTTTTGAGACACACAAGCTACAGCGGACTTTACATGTTTTTTTTTTCCGAAAACTCCATATCAATTGTTTGCTCATAAACATTGCCTAATTCATTATAAAATGACCGTTTATTACTTTTATTTTATTTTTCGGCATAATATTTGTGTTTGCAAGTCCCATGGATGAAGAACAATGAACAGAGCCAAGTTTGGGCCACACAATCAAATGACCTCGCGAAACTTTCGCTCCAAAGACTCCAAGAATAGTTATGGGAAGCTACGAATGTCAGATCAAGATATACATATAGCAGAAACACCATGAAAACTTGCAACAAACTCAACTGGGTCGGATGATCCAGGTGAGGGCGTGAGGTATACGAGTGGGGTCAAATGATCTGGGTCATAAGAGCGAAAAAACAGCAGCACTGCACCCGAGATCAAAACTAGCATTACTTTCAAACCGTGACTCAAAATGACTTGAATTTTGAAACAAAGCAAGATCAAAACCTAAGGAATATAAAACAGAAGGATCAAGAAAGATCTTTCCAAAGTTGAGACCTTTTTGCTTTCAAAGCCGAGTTACACCAAAACTGGCTCAAAACCAGAAACTCAGATTTCTAGCATCTTGTCAGGAATCTTGTCAACATGACTAAGGATTATTTCATACACATCATAGAACTCTAAATCACATAAAGTTCATGCCCCAAACCTCAAGAACCAAGAAACCCGAGATTTCATCTTTTCCAAACCAAAACCGAGCAACTTCAAGAACTTGCTCCAAAATGTGCCTAGATTGTGGATATCATGGGGATATGCCCATGATCTTAGGATGATGAAACAATTGGCAATGTTGCTTTTGATTTAAAGTTTCAAGCGTTTTCGACAAAGTCTCTGAATCTGTCAGGTCAGTGGCGGTCAGACTGGCCAATCCGGCGGTCAGACCGACCTTGTCTTAAGAGAATTTCTGGTTCAGTCCCAGGGGCGGTCAGACCGGCCAGAACGACGGTCTGACCAGTTTTTGTGCTGATTGATGATGTTAATTGTGAATTGATTTTGGATTAGGTCATATCCTTATTTGTTAATGCATATGTGTTGCATATTGCATGTTTTGGCTAACGTGGGTCAAGTTGTGAAGAACTTGTTTCCGGATTCGTGTTTGCTTGTCTATTGCTGCGCAGGTGGCTTTGAGGTCAACAATGGTCAACGGCGAGGAGGATCGGGACTAAGCTTGGAGAGCTGAGGTCCAGAACAATCAAGGATGCCGGGTGAGGTCAAGTGACTCAAGCATGGCATAGAATGGATGAAGATAACCGAACGGGCAGTTCAGTGCGACTGGTTGGATCAAGCGGTGCGGGGGTCGGTGCAAGTGCCAAGGTGATCCGGTGGGAACCGGATGGGAGAGACTTGCCGACACGATGAGAGCCGCTGGATCAACCTACACGTGGTGAAGCATGGATGTGTTTCGCGCAGTTTGGACTCGGTCTTTGGAAAAGATCGAGAAGGGGTATTTTGGTAATTTCACTAAATACCGTCTTGGTGACCTAATGCCAACCCGCAGCGCAAGATGGTGCGTCAAGAAGTGGATTAGGTCAAGAGAAGTGAAGACGGCGCTTTGAGATGCATGCGTGTGTGACCCGTTTGTATTGGGCCTTAACGGGAGCCCATTAGGGTTAGTCTTCTAGAAGCTCTAGGCCTCATATAAATAGGAAGGGGGCTGTTCTCAGCAGCTAATCAAGCACTTTATTGAAAACCCTAGTTTGTCTTAGGGCTTAGGAGAAAGAGAAGAGGCTTAGGGTTCTAGGGAGATGTGTTGAGTTGTGTGCTCATGGATTGAGTTTTGTCCTCCATGGATGGAGTGGCTGTAACCAGCATCAAATCGTGATTCAATCTATGGATGATCGTTCAAAGTTGAGTCCTCTTGTGTTTTCACTTCTCTTTTGATGATTTTGGGTGCTTCCTTGTTCTTGCGGTTTTTGGTTGGTTTCTTTCCCTCTTTTACCTTGTTGTGATGTGTGAGAATACATCTAGGATCATCTAGATTATCAATCTCCCACGAGCAAGAGTTGGATCAAGTTTTTGGTTTTTGCCCGGTTTTGAACCCTCCTTCGGTAAAACAGAAAAAGGTCGAAACTTTGACGTGGATCTTCTCAATCTCTGCTTGGAATAGGCTTCTAATATCCTTAGGAAGGTGTGTTCCAAATTTTGTGGAGTTTGGCCTTACGGATCAAAAGTTAGATTGATTTGAGTTTTGGTTTTCTGGCTGATTTTGCTGTTCATCGTCAGAGGTGGTCTGACCGCCAATATCAGAGGTCTGACCTCTAGGCAAAATATTTGACCCGCCAATTTCAGAGGCCTGACCGCCCATCTATTTGAGAATTGAGTTTTTGGTATTTTTGGTTGTTTTGCTTCGGGGTTTTGATTGGATTCAATACAAGTCTTCAATCGTGCTTGTATATTGATCTTTATAGCTTTTATAGCTATTGGAGTGAAATTAGTATTGAATTCAATTAAGGTGAAAAGTGTTCGTGTTCTATTCACCCCCTCTAGTCGCCTTTCCGTCCTACAAGTGGTATCGAGCCCTGGTTAGCTCTTCTCATAGATCTTAGGTCTTGAGCCATAGCGATCGACAAATATTCAACCAAACCACTGTTTTCGGCGGAGTTGATTTTGCATATTGGAAGGCTCGTATGCATGCATACATCGAGGCTCAAGGGCACGCTTATTTGGCTTAAGGTCAAAAATCCATATGTCGTGGTCGGCTAATGACGATGTGATCACTCGGATGTTGAGGTTAATAGCAAGGCTCGTAACTTTTTCGATCCAAGGTCTTAGTCGATCTCCGAGTTTGAGCGTGGCTCATTTAAGGTCTGCTCACGAGAACCGGAGGACCCTTTGTGACTACCACGAGGGCTCTATGCGATCAAGGAAGTGAGACAGAACCAGCTCAAGAAAGAATACTCAAAGATCGAGTAAAGGCCTGGTGAGTCTTTAGATTAGCTGTGGGGAAGGTTCTCCAAGATTCTTCATGATCTTCGCACTGTTGATCTTGTTTTCACTGAGTCTGAGAACGCACGCCAGCTTTTGGGTGCTCTTGATGTGAAGGTTTGGGGGATGAAGATCACATCCATCAATGATAACACTGTCATGAGTGAGCTTACCATAGATAAGCTCTACTCGAGGTTGAAGACGCATGAGATTGACTTTATCTCGCGTCTCCCCAAGACAGAGTCGATGGCTTTGGTGGTCGACCCATCTAAGGGTAGCTCGATTGATTCCTTTGATTTTGGCTCATCTGGTTTTTCTTTGTCAGCTTTACATTCTTTGAGTGATGAGCAGCTAGAGAAGCTACCTGAGGATGATTTAGCCCTCTTATTCACCAAATTCTCGAAAGTTTACAACAAAGTGAGAAACAGGAGGAGAGGTGGCCCTGTCACTTGTTTCGAGTGTGGTGAGCCTAACCACATTCACTCCAAGTGCCCCAAGCTGAAGGGCAAGGAGGAGAAGGACTCTCGGAGGCGTCATCAAGCCAAAGACAAGAAAGGTAAGAAGCCCAACTATTGTAAGTTCATCAGCCAAGTCCTTGCCGCTCTTGAAAGTGTTAACATGAGCGATGTGGACTCGGAGGCGGAGGACGACGACGACGACTCTCATGGCAAGAAGAAGGCTCATGACTTCACCGGCATGTGCTTCATGGCTAGAGATAGCCATGACGTCGACTCCTCCAACAACGACGTTCTTTTCAGCGATCCCGATGAGGTACGTCCTACACTTGCTAATATGAAACGTGCTTTAGGATTTGCTGAAAAAAGAATAGATAAGTAAGAAAGAACGATTAAGAAACAAGATGCCATAATTGATGACTTGAACCTAGAAGTTGATAGGCTCAAATCCATTAATTCTGCTGATGATTGTGATTCTTGTTCAAGCTTGCTTAATAAACTAGCAAATCTGAAATCTGCTCATTCCTCTATTGCTAATCAACTGAAAGATGCTTTTGACGAACTAGAAACTCTCAAGTCTAGTCCTGCTTGCATGAGTGTCATTGCTCTTAATGTGACTGCTGTAGATGCTATTTCTTTACCCTGTTCAAATCGTGCTTTACTTGAATTAAAATTGAATAGCGCTATAGAAGAATTGCAGAAATTTGATCCTAGTCACATATGTTCTCATTGTGAGGATAATAGGATTAAAATGAAGGAGATGACTGAAATGGTTCTTTATTCTAAAACTGCTTCATATGAAAACTATGTTAAACTCACAATTGAGAATGATGCTTTAAACAAGATACTAGAAGAAAAGGCTAAAATTGAACAATCCATGTCCATGACTGCTTCCAAGAAAGTTGTTGATTCTAATTCTTGTGATCTTTGCATTGAAATTGTGCATAATGTAGATAAGATACAAGAAGCTTTTAGAGTTAAGTTCAAAGAGTAGTTGGATAGGATTAGAGATGACTATTGTGTGTCTTGTGAGGCTTTGAAAGCCGTGGTAGCTCACTATAAAGAAAAGTCTGACAGGGCTAGCAAGTCAAATAAGTGTGCCTCATGTAAGGAGCTAGCCAAACAAAATGACTACCTTAACAACACTCTTGAGAGATTTACTGGTGGGAGGAAGAACCTCAACATGATTCTAGACAAATCTAAGGTGAGTGTGAATAATAGTGGCCTAGGATTTAATTCTCTAGAGCATTTCAAGAATTATCCACCTAAGGTTGTTAGAGCTGTTGAGAGTGGCCTATTTGAGGTAGAACCCTCTAAGCCATCCAAGATAGTCTTCAAATCTGCTGGTTTTGCCCAAACCACTTCTAGCAAGATAGGTGCTTCTACTTCATCAGGTCAGACCCCTCAAAAGGTCAAGTACCATTGCACCTTCTACAAGAAGAATGGCCACATTGTTGAGTTCTACTTCCGTAGAGCCAAGATTAAGAGGAAGGAGAGGATGAGTGCTTTGAGGACCATTAGAGGAGTTTCTTCACCTGCTGTAGTCTCTAGAGCCAGGTAGCCTGTTTTTCTTGCTAGACATAGGCCTAGGTTCGTAGAGGACTTCTTTGACTCTTTTGGTAGCTCTAGGCAGTGCTTTGGGTTAGGATATCGTGAGGAGAGATCACGGGTAACATCTAGACAGGGGGAGTACCGACCTTTTGGTAGGTCGATTCGGAGAGGTCTAGGTGTTTCTCGTGTGCATTCTTATGATTTTGCTCCTAATCTTTTTACTGCTGCTTCTACTGCTTTGCCCAAGCATCGTGTGACTCAGTACTAGATTCCCAAGTCTTTTATCACTAACCCCAGTACTGAGGCACAGATGTTTCATGTTCGTGCTTTGTAGGTCCGTCGTGCGAGGAAGGAGGACATATGGCTTGTTGACTCCGGGTGCTCTCGACACATGACCGGGAATTCTAGATGGTTCTCCTCCTCACACGCGTGCATCCGCAATGAATTGATCACATTTAGGATGCTTCTACCGGATTGTGATGCCTAAGGGCACAGCAGTCTTGGCGTCAACAACAAGTTCATACTCAAGGACGCCGCTTTGGTAAGTAAGTCGAGGTATAATCGCTTATTTCTCACCGCTTGATGAGGGTCTAGAGGTGAGATTTAAGAGTGGTGAGTGCAGGTTATAGATTCCTCTGGTGAGCTTGTCTTTGAGATCTCTAGGTTTGAGAGGATTTTTGTGTCTTTCTTGATTTCAAGATTCTCTCTCGCTTCTAGCCCTAGGTGTTTTGTAGCTTCGACTCCCATGATCTAGTGTGGCATCGTGAGGCTTAGTCACATAGGCTTCGACCACTTGACTAAAGTCAGTAGCAAGGATTTGATTAGAGGTTTGCCTAGGCTGAAGGTTGTTAGAGATCTTGTGTGCACACCTTGTAGACATGGTAAGATAGTTTCTGCTTCTCATCCACCTCTTACCTTAGTGATGACAGATGGACCTGGTCAGCTTTTGCACTTAGACACTGTTGGTCCTTTTAGAGTTCAGCCAGCTGGTGGGAAATAGTATGTGCTTGTGATTGTGGATGATTACTCCAGGTATTAGTTTATTTTCTGGTTTCTAAGGACGAGGCATTTGGCATCTTTAGAGAGTTGGTCCTTAGATTTGCTGTTGAGCTTCCTAGAGCTTTGAGAGCCATTATGAGTGACAATGGGACATAATTCAAGAATTCTTCCTTTGCCACTTTCTGCACTAATAGGGGAATTGAGCACCAATTTTCTTCACCTAGAGTTCCCCAGCAGAATGGTGTTGTAGAGAGGAAGAATAGGACCCTTGTAGAGATGGCCAGGACCATACTAGATGAGCATTCCACACCTAGGAGGTTTTGGGCTGAGGCGATCTCTACTGCTTGTTATATCTCTAATAGGGTATTCTTGAGATCTGTGATTGGTAAGACTTCGTATGAGCTCAGATTTGGTCATAAGCCCAAAGTGTCTCATTTCAAGATTTTTGGTTGCAAGTGCTTCATTCTTAAACATGACAACCTTGATAAATTTGAATCTAGATGTTCTGATGGCATATTTCTTGGATATACTGCTCATTCTCGTGGCTATCGTGTATTTAATTTTGACACTAACAAAGTTGTTGAGACTTGTGAAGTCACTTTTGATGAGGCTAGTCCTGGTACTAGACCCGATGATGCAGGTACACAGGTTTCTGAGAGCATCTTCGTCGATGATGACTCTGAGGATGAGGACCTAATCCATCCACAAGTTCCTTTTGACTTGGTTGGAGAGTCTGCTTCAACTACACCAGCTTCTGATGAGCAGCCTCTTCCTACTTTCACCGACGATCAGAGTGGCGCTGTTCCTACCTCCACAGACCGTGAGGTAGAGGCCACTTCTGCACCAGAAGCACCTCTTCACATTCAGCGACGGCATCCACTTGAGCAGATCATTAGGGATCTCCATGAGCGAGTTACTCGCTCTAGGTTTATTTCTCCTGATTCTCATGCACATTCTGCTTTTGTCGCTTCTTTTGAACCCCGAGATGTCACCCATGTTTTATCTGATTCCTCTTGGGTTAATGCCATGCATGAAGGGCTTGAAATTTTTGAAAGAAATAAAGTCTGGACCTTAGTTGAACCTCCACCCAATCATAATATAATTGGAACAAAATGGGTTTTCAAAAATAAGCAAAGTGAGGATGGGTTGGTAGTTCGCAATAAGGTTAGGCTTGTAGCTCAAGGGTATTCCCAGGTAGAAGGCTTAGACTTTGAGGAGACCTTTGCTCCTGTAGCTAGATTGGAAGCTATTCGTATTTTGCTAGCATTTGCGGCATCCAAGGGCTTCAAGCTATTTCAAATGGATGTCAAAAGTGCTTTCCTGAATAGTTTCATAGAAGAAGAGGTCTTTGTCAAGCAACCTCCTGGTTTTGAAAATCCCAACTTCCCAAATCATGTTTTTAAACTCGCCAAAGCCTTGTATGGATTGAAGCAAGCTCATAGAGCTTGGTATGATAGGCTTAAGAGTTTCTTGCTTAAAAATGATTTCAAAATGGGATTGGTTGATAAAACCTTGTTCACTCTCAGGTATGGCAGTGACTTTTTGTTGGTTCAGATTTATGTGGATGATATCATATTCGGTGGTTCTTCTCATGCTTTGGTGTCCAGATTTTCAGATTCTATGAGCAGGGAGTTCGAGATAAGCATGATGGGCGAATTGACATTCTTCCTTGGTCTTCAATTCAAGCAACTGAAAGAAGGCACCTTTATTCATCAAAGTAAGTACACAAAGGACCTTCTTTAGCGTTTCAATATGGGAAGCAGTAGGCCAATGTCTACTCCCATTGCCACGACCACTGTGCTGGACCCTGATGAGGATGGAGAGCCCGTGGACCAGAACGAGTACCGCAGCATGATCGCTCCCTCCTCTACCTCACAGCGTCGAAGCCGGACATACATTATTTGTGTCTCTGGCACTCGATTTCAGAGCTTCCTCGAGCTTCTCATCATCGTCAAGGCGTCGATATTCAGTACCTCCAAGACACTCTTGACTTTGAACTTTGGTATTCTTCTTCTTCGCTCTCTATTCGGGCTTTTTTCGATGCTGATTTTGCGGGTGTAGAGTGGATAGGAAGAGTACTTCCGCACTTGTCATTTCTTAGGCATATCTCTTATCTCTTGGTCATCTAGGAAACAGTTCTCTGTGTACATATCCATCGCCGAGGTCGAGTATATAGTCGCAGACGAAGAGTTGCTCTCGTGTTCTCTGGATCTTGTCTACTCTGCGGGACTATGGGTTGTCTTTGGGTAGTGTTCCTCTTTTCGTGACAATACTTCGCCATTAACATTGCCAAAAACCCAAAGGCAACATTCTAGGACTAAGCACATTGACGTTAGATATCATTTCCTTAGAGACCATGTTGAGAAGGGTGACATTGTGCTTCATTTTGTCGAGTCCGAGCAGCAGGTTGCTGACATTTTCACTAAAGCTCTTGATTCTTCTTGTTTTGCTTCTTTGCGGGGAGAGTTGGGGGTTATTAGTTCTCTTGGCCTGCTTTGAGGGGGAGTTTACTCTCTTTTTGCATTCATTTGTATCATAATGCATTTTAAAATTCAACAACTTGCATTGTAATATAAACTTGTGGAGCTTTGATTATTATCCTTGTATAACTTGAATTCATGCTTTATACCCTGCCATGTCTTGTGCTAGTTTGCTAGAATTCTTTTATTGCTTTTCTTGTATAGCTTAGCTTTTGCCATGCTAGCTTTATTATCTGTGAGAAAATTGAATCAAAACATGATTTGTTGGATCTTGTGACTAGTTTTGCTGTAGTGATCCTCTCATGATTCATGCCATGTCATATATGCTTCATTGAGTCTTGAACTTATTCTGAGTTTCAAACTAAGCTATGATAATTCTTAAGTCAAGCAAATAAAAAATGAGCTTTTCTGTGCGAAAAAACTAATCTCACCAATTCTTTCTCATGAGACAGCTTGCCATTGCACTAGGCATGAACTCAGGGGGAGTTTTAGATGGCCTAAACCACTCTCTTAAGCTTTTGTTGCTTGGGATGGTCGTAGTGAGGCTTGAGATCTAGCACAATGCTAAGAAAATAAATTGGCAATTGGTTGAATCTTAGGAGGCAGTTGTGGATAGCTCCTAGTCTAGGACTTGCTTTACTAAGATAAAACAAATCATTTTCAGCAAAGTGCTCAAAGTGCTAAATTCTAAATGCTTGATCAAATTGATTCAAAATTGAACTCATAATGCTCAAAATTGACTCATTTGCTGTTTCTGGGCTCCATTTAGCTTATAGACATGACCTGACTCATTTTTGGATACCTTTAGTTAAACTATGATCTTGAGCACCATGTCATACTATCAATTCATTTAATCTTAGATTATTTCTATTTTGGCTTTAGCTTTGTTGTACATGTGTTGCCATGATTGAACATAGCTTCTTCACATAATATGGCTTGGTTTAATACTTGTACAGTCTTCATGGATAATCTTGATGGCTCCTTTTGCTCAAGTTAAAAACAAAACAAAACAAAAAAAAACTGAAAAAAATGAAAAATTACAAAATTGCAGCCATTCCACTACATTCATGCTCTATCTTCTTCCATGCACCTTGATGAATTCATTGTCAAAGGGGAGAAAGATTAGTAGAAAATGTTGTTTTAGAGCTTTTTGGAGTCATAGGGAGAAAATGGATTTTCTGCCAATTAGGATCATAGTGAGTGGGAGCATCTAAATTGCATTCTTTTGGTCTTATTGCCCTTTCTGAATTTGAATTGCAATTCTTGAAGTCTAACAATGATCAAAGGTCAAATAGAACAATTGTTCTTTCATATGGACCTAAGTGAGATTTTTGGCCATTCTTTGGAAATTGAAGCTTTTGTGCTCTCTTTTGCCTTATCTCAATTACTTATGCTTTTCTGAAGCCAGCTTGGTCATTTCCATTGCTTTCTCTTGCTAATGGACCAAGTTGTGCCTTTGTGCGAAAACGTCGAGTTCTTTACTTTTCAAACCCTAAAACTACATTTTCTGAGAGATTGCCAATGTGTTTATCAAGGGGGAGATTGCGGATATCATGGGAATATGCTCATGATCTTAGGATGATGAAACAATTGACAATGTTGCTTTTGGTTTGAAGTTTCAAGCGTTTTCGACAAAGTCTCTGAATCTGTTAGGTCAGTGGCGGTCAGACTGGCCGATCCGGGGGTCAGACCGGCCTTGTCTTAAGAGAATTTCTGGTTCAGTCCTGGGCGGGCCGACCGCCGCAACGGATCGACCGGTTTTGTGCTGATTGATGATGTTAATTGTGAATTGATTTTGGACTAGGTCATATCCTTATTTGTTAATGCATATGTGTTGCATATTGCATGTTTTGGCTAACGTGGGTCAAGTTATGAAGAACTTATTCCCGGATTCGTGTTTGCTTGTCTATTGCTGCGCAGGTGGCTTGGAGGTCAACGACGGTCAACGGCGAGGAGGATGGGGACTAAACTTGGAGAGCTGAGGTCTAGAACGATCAAGGATGCCGGGTGAGGTCAAGTGACTCAAGCATGGCGCAGAATAGATCAAGATGACCGAACAGTAGTTTCTGTTGGCACGATCAAGTGGACTGCGAAGGGGCTCTGCAAGTGTTAAGGTGGTCCGGTGGGAACCGGATGGGAGAGACTTGCCGACACGATGAGAGTCGCTGGATCAACCTACACGTGGCGAAGCATGGATGTGTTTCGCGGAGTTTCGACTCGGTCTTTGGAAAAGATCGAGAAGGGGTATTTTGGTAATTTCACGAAATATCGTCTTGGCGACCTAATGCTAACCCGCGGCGCAAGATGGTGCGTCAAGAAGTGGATTAGATCAAGAGAAGTGAAGACGGCGCTTTGAGATGCGTGCGTGTGTGACCCGTTTGTATTGGGCCTTAACGGGAGCCCATTAGGGTTAGTCTTCTAGAAGCTCTAGGCCTCATATAAATAGGAAGGGGGCTGTTCTCAGCAGCTAATCAAGCACTTTATTGAAAACCCTAGTTTGTCTTAGGGCTTAGGAGAAAGAGAAGAGGCTTAGGGTTCTAGGGAGATGTGTTGAGTTGTGTGCTCATGGATTAAGTTTTTTCCTCCATGGATGGAGTGGCTGTAACCAGCATCAAATCATGATTCAATCTATGGATGATTGTTCAAAGTTGAGTCCTCTTGTATTTTTCCCTTCTCTTTTGATGATTTTGGGTGCTTCGTTGTTCTTGCGGTTTTTGGTTGGTTTCTTTCCCTTTTTTACCTTGCTGTGATGTGTGGGAATACATCTAGGATCATCTAGATCATCAATCTCCCACGAGCAAGATTTGGATCAAGTTTTTGGTTTTTGCCTAGTTTGGAACCCTCCTTCGGAAAACAGAAAAAGATCGAAACTTTGATGTGGATCTTCTCAATCTCTGCTTGGAGTAGGTTCCTAATATCCTTAGGAAGGTGTGTTCCAAATTTCGTGGAGTTTGGCCTTACGGATCAAAAGTTAGATCGATTTGAGTTTCGGTTTTCGGGCTGATTTTGCTGTTCATCGTCAGGGGCGGTTTGACCGCCAATATCAGAGGTCTGACCGCTAGGCAAAATATTAGACCCGCCAATTTCAGAGGTCTGACCGCCCATCTATTTAAGAATTGAGTTTTTGGTATTTTTGATTGTTTTGCTTCGGTGTTTTGATTGGATTCAATACAAGTCTTCCACTGTGCTTGTATATTGATCTTCATAGCTTTTGTAGCTATTGAAGTGAAATTCGTATTGAATTCAATTAAGGTAAAAAAGTGTTCGTGCTCCTATTCACCCCCCCTCTAATCGCCTTTCCGGTACATAGATGGATGAAAACTGAGCACTTGATGTATATCCCATCACTTACAATTATTCCTTGGCAAGGAACAAGATCAAGAAGACAAGTAATTCAAGGCTTCCCAACTTTCCTCCAAGAACAAGAAATAAATCGATGAAACACAAAATGAACGATCTTGCGGTGCTCGTGTGTTTGATTTTTCTTGAGATTTTGCATGTGTATTCTACACCATTCACTACCAAGAAAAAAACCTCACGCAGAGACACTTTCCTATAGATTTTTTTTTATTTGTCTCTACAGATTGCCATATCATATTGTAAAGGCACTCTCTATAGCATTTTAGAATGTTCCTTAAATGTAGAGACATTTTTTGACACATTTTGCATAAAGAACGTGGGATGTGGACTGTGGAGATTTTTTTGAGGCATTTTGTAAATTGAGAAAACAAAAAGCATGTAGAGACAATATTTGAGACATTTCAGATAAAGAACGTGGGATGTGGGACTATAGAGGCCTTTTTTTGGGGCATTTTATAAATTGCCAAAGCAAATATCATGTAGAGACATTTTTCGAGCCACTTCTTAAATCGACCTTATCTTGTAGAGATGTTATTCAAGGCACTTTTGATTCTCTGGAGAATAATTTTAGATGTTTGAGACATGTTGTATACTACTGATAATAGTTACAACATGGCTAGCTATAAGCAAGTTGTGTTGTGAGGTTGAGTTGGTGTAACACCCCAACCTAACATTGAGCCTAGAATGTCACATAACTACTCTAGCTACCAATTTAAACCTTAATTAAATAATAATTTCAGCACACATGCATAGAACAAAACCCGTCCGCGGGTCACAAGTGAATGAAATAAAATATGATAAATCAACTAATACCAAAACCATTCAAGTCTCACGCATATAAACTAATCAATAACAAGTCCATGGATAAAAGTAAGGGAGAATAATCAATATCATTAGATTTAAATGAAGGCATTCTAAGTAGATAATGTTTGTGTGATCAATGCATGTGATGCACGTGTGCTACTCCATCCCATGTAGTCAACGACTCAACAAGTACAGAATAGAATAATAAACAAATGATTCATCTTTCAATTGAAGAATTAAAAATATTATAAACATGTCCAACATTATTTCACATATCTCTTATACTCAATTATCATCATTAACTTCTCATAAATGCAATGCAAATGATGCGACTCAACAGCTAATACCGTTATAGTGGACAGTTCACCCGTCGATGACATACTCTTTTCCCATTTTCGTTAGGACGGGGTTCCTACCTCTGTAGGTTTTTATTATGGAGCACGTCGTACTAGCCATATACATGGCAGTACTCATCGCCCTGGCTCTTATGTAAGTAAATGGTGCAACAATGTTCATTAATCATCAATTTTATCCATTATCATAACCATGTCATCCCCATGGTCATGTCATCATCATGTCATTTCATCATTATCACAATCATTCTCATGGTATATATGTAAATAAACTTAACCAAAGGCATAAATAAATAACGTCATAATGAAATATTGAATACAACGACAGCCAAACCGGTGTCTATTGCTCTACCATGCATTTGCCTTTCAGCCATGCAAGTCAGGACGATGCAAGGGCAGCATCGAACTCGAAGTGACACTCCTTGTTCAAACATAAATACTACATTCAAAACATGCCACAACAGTATACAATCCTCAACCAAAACGCTATCACATCTACACGAAATCCTGACACACTTAACTCAACTTCATCGGACGACCTACCCCATAGTCCAGGTGATCAAACGACCATAGTTTTCACTTCTGGACTCCAACTATAGTAAACTTTATACTTTCTGGAATCTAAACAAAATTCCCCACAAAATTTTTGTTATGCAAATCCTCTGATTTTGCCATCTATGTCCCCGTGTAAAAACCCCGAAGGTCATACTAAAAATTAACATAACAATAGACTTCACTTTTTGGTAACTATTTTTCTACAAGATGGAAAATAGCAAAACATAATATTTATGGAATCTACATAGAATTATCTATCTTAAATAGTTATTACCATAATTTAATTCCCACAGCTAGTACACATAATTCCAGGATCTCCACAATTGTTATCATTGGCAATGGAGTTTTGGACAGCAGTACTCCCGAGGCCATAACGTTTTAATCACTTAACCAAATTCAATTATCTTGTGCTTACTGGAAAGCTAAGGAAATAATCTACAACTTTTCTAACAAGGCGAAACATTATTCTAGACAGAGATACCCCAAATCCTCGTGTAAGGTTTTGTAGTACAATTTAGCGAACTAGGGCATCACAAAACGTCTAACACCCGTGACTAAACCATACTACAACATTAATAAACATTAATCTAATATCAATCTAGTGTTAACTAGATCATTACCCATGAAATTTGATGAAGAACGATCGCGAAGTGCACAAACCCTAGCTTCCTCCTTCTCCTTCCTTCCTCTTCCTTCCTCTTGTTCCCTCCTTCCTTCTTGCTAGCCCCCCTATCCTCCTTACTAGACATCAGAGTAATGCCAGACACCTGTGGCAACAGGGCTGCACTAGGCGTGGAAGGGAGCCGATGGACAGGGGTAGGGGCGCACGACAGCAGGAAAGAGGGGCAGCTCCATCGGAGGCTGGGCAGTGGTAGGAGGGGTGGGTAAAGGGGCAGCTAGGGCTTGGGCAGCCGGCCCCTCCCCTTGGTCCCCTTATATATAGCCACCGACCAAGTCCACCTCGGAGTCAGTTGGGGATGGGCCTTGGGCCCATCAACTTTCTCCCCCTTCCACCTTATGGGCCTAACATGTAAAGTCCAAATTCTGAAATCCAAATCTCATGGCCCAATTCCCTTTTAATTAATTTTCCTAATTCATCATTTACTTCTTCGGTTAAACACGATATTATAGTTGGTTCGTGTGGCTAGTTGTTTTCCACAAGGTTCTAAGTTCGAGGGTTGGTTCTAACATATTTTCATAATATATATTTTTTGTTTTGCCAAAGGGTGGTTGAGAGTATAGAGATGCAATATAGCGCCTTTACAAAATGTCTTATAGGATGTAAAGACATATCAATAAGTGTCTCTTCGTCTGTACCGATAGTAGACATAGAGGCAACATTGTAGCATTTTGAAAGATGTCTTTAAAATCATATAGAGACAAAAAAAAAGTATGTCTCTACTATACAATAAACACTACTACAGAAAAAGTCTTCACAGACGGTTCAAAAATGTCATCACAGACGGTTTTGTGAGCCGTCTGAGTCTATGGGTTAGTGATGACATGAGATCATCACAGACGGTTTTCGAACCGTCTGTGATGTGCACTATCACGGACGGTTATTAACTCAAAACCATCTGTGATAGCTAACTATCACAGACAGTTTATAGATAAAACCGTTTGTGATGACTTACGTAGCTTACTATCACAGACGGTTTATAGATAAAACTGTCTGTGATGGTTTACATATCATAGACGGTTGGTAGTTGGAACCATCTGTGATAGCCTCTTCTCTACAAAATCTCCAAGCAGTGGTTGCCTTTGCCTTTAAAACTGGCTTGGTATATATATACATAGTCCGTAGTCCCTTGTTAGCTAACTTGATGCCTGAATTCAGCTAGCTAGCTCGCTCCTTGGTCGTTCATCCTAAACATGTAGGTGAACCACGGCCTACTTCATCGATCCCGATACACTGGAGTGTACCATTTGCTTCATGCCGTGGAGGATTAGCATGAAGAAAATCGTACACTCCGGTGTGTTGGGATCGACGAAGTAAGCTGTGTTTCACCTGAATGTTTAGGATGAACGCCCAAGGAGCGAGCTAGCTAGCTGAATTCAGCCCTTGAGTTAGCTAACAAAGGCTACGAACTATATATATGTGTGTGTGTGTCTATATATATATATATATATATATATATATATATATGAAGCCGATTTTAAAGGCAAAAGTAGCCACTGCTTAGAGATTTTGTAGAGAAGAGATCAAGAATAGAGAAGAGGGGGAGGCCACTGTTTGGAAAACTCTCACAAGAATTGAGAATCTAGGTTATCAAAAGAGAAAAAAACATGTTAGCGCATGGTGTTGGGGTACGGGTAGGCTATGATAGCAACAATTCAAAAATTCTACCACATAAACCAGGAAGCCAAGCAAGAAGATGATCACAGATCGTTACCACCAAACGCGCAGAGCAGCGGAAGAAGAGCTAGAGCAGCCTAGTCCAACGTCCAACGTAGAGCGCATCGATGTAGTGGTCGTAGTCGATCGTCCAGCGTTAAGCACGTCGATGCAGTGGTCGTAGTCAATCGTCTCCTACAGCAACCTCTGCAGTTCCTTATGAAGATCGCGGATCGTCCTCAAGCGCAACAAGAACCACAAGAGCGCCTACAAGATCTACACGCCCGTGGAAGGAACAACTCAGACGCCAGTGTGCTAGCACCAAGTCGCACGGTAGAGCTCTCAGGAAGATGGCAGCTAGGGTTTCGATGGAGCAACTTACCTCTCGCCATAGCCTCAAGTATCTCCTTATATAGTGCTTGTGATGGATCCTATCCAAACACGTTTGACGAATCGTATCCGTACTGGTTTGTTCCAACCTATTAAGTGTGTGACCCGTTAGGTTTATGCGTAATCGGTTGTGACTCGGAAACCCTTTCCGAGCACGAGTCATTAGTGGTTCCTAGCAGAACATAGCGATTCCCGAATATACACAAATTATATCGGACGAACCTTAATGCAATATGATCTACGACACTGTGTCCTATCTCTATATGCATCATTCAGATTTGGTCACGACTCACCAGAACTCCTTATGACCGATTACGACCACTCTGTGATTACGCTCGACAGATCACGGCCACCAGATTCCATACGACGACCACCGTAAGTGATCGAACTAAGCAACCTACTCGAGTATTCTCCCTTTGCCTCATGATATCTGGTTGAAATCCAGGTGAGATATTGTGTCATCCATGGACTGTTCAATACTTTCTCGATTGAGTGTCGGATAACTTCACGTGGTCGAACACTTCGACCACTAGTGGCATGGCCATGCACTTAGTTTATCCGATCACAATAGTTTATCCGATCACAACGAGGGGCCCAAAGACATCTCTCCTATTATGTTAGGAGGGGCAAATCCCATATCCGACCAGTCACATTCCTCTACATGTTTCAGAGCATACCCAAAAGCTACCTTTATAATTACCCAGTTACGAGTAGCGATTGGCAACCCCTAAGAGTGTTATTATACATGTAGGAAACAATGTTGAACTCAGGTCTAAGGATTATACATCATCATTGCTTGAGACCAACTAACGACACATAGAATCATAACAATCTCAATAGTGTCTCAATGTGGGTCTTATCCAACCCCATGTTCTCTAACATGTGTTCACATTATTGATTCGATATCCCTATATCCATGACTGTTGAAACATGGTCATCGATCAATACAATGTGCTGGTCGATAGAGTCACTAGTGTTCTGACCATTGACATCCGACTAGTGATTCATTTATAATGACATCATATAAGTTAAAAGAGCTTCACCAACAAGTCACATACTTGTTAATCTTCATAACCAATGATTCATTCAAGGAATAGGATAATATATTATCAAATATTATGAACATAATGAAATATAATCATCCCTATGATTGCCTCTAGGCATATTTCCAACACATGGCTGTAAGAAATTGGAAGATGAGTGGTTAATGGATAATACTTGAATACAAGTCCAGCGAAACATATAAAATATGTTGAAACAAATAATTAAGACTCAAACAATTACAATCACATCTCGCTCAAGTATTTTAATACCGAGCCGCAAAATTTTCATACTAAATAAGAAGACCACAAACTTCTGTAAAAAGAACATGAATGGTAATAAGATAACAATATATGGTAACTTGACGATATATATCATGTAGAAGTTCATGTGCAAACTATATACAAGGATTTTGATTCCATAGATTCATAAGCTTTGATTCCAAAATTATTCATATACAGTTCATCCTATTGTTCCTGGAGATTCATTTTATATCTCATCAGTGAACACAACTAGTAACATTTGCAGTTTTCATGTCAAATAGATAAGAGCAACAACCTGTAGAAACTCACATGTATCCATGAAACACTTACATGGTGTTATTTATCCTAAGAATAGATGGTAATTAGACTTACTATTAATAGACAGCCATTTGTTAAGATCCTCTCCTAGAGGCAACCAAATTCCCCACCTCTTCAGCAGCTAGCACACCTTGCATCATACGTATCGAAAACAAAAAATGTCTTTAGGAACATACCAGCAGTCACACCCGAACACAACCCTATCCCCACCTCCAAATCCATCCATCCATTCATCCATCCAGTCAACCAGTAGTCACAGAGGGCATAACAGCAAGACAGCAAGGCCAAGGGTGTCCAAACCGACCATCAACCGACAAGCTAGGTAGCCCACATTGCAACTCAGTTCACATGAATACCAACAGCACAAACTAATAGATCTGTCTTACCTCGATCGACATCACCGGTGTCAGTAGTGAGGTAGCCGATCGAGGCCAAGGTCGGTGGAGCTAGAGGTAGCCGAGGGAGGTCGGTGAGGTAGCCAGGGTCGCGCACGCCGGGGGAGGAGCGAGGAAGAGGGGAAGGTAGCGTCACCATAGTTGTGGCACAACGGTGACACTGCAAAAGACACTCTTATCGCATTTAGTGTCTTCAGAGTGAACTGTGGTGTCGCTAAATCGCCGACGACGGAAGAAGGGCGGCGTCGGCGATGGGGTCACTCGGGTGGGGGAGGGGAACGGATGAGAGTAAGGGTGCTGGGGAGTGACGAGTTAGAGTGCAAACCCTAGCGGGCTCCTACTAATAAAGAGACTTATCACAGCCGGTTCTATTATGGAACCGTCAGTGATAGTTATCACAGACGGTTCCACAATAGAACCGTCCATGATATGGTCTCATATCACAGACGGTTTCACAATGGAACCGTCCGTGATATGGTGTCGTATCACAGACGGTTCGTATTAAGAACCATCTATAAAGTATTACAGACGGTTGTTTGTTTAAAACCATCTGTGATATTTCGAAATATCACATACGGTTATTGTTAAGAACCATCTGTGATATTTCACAAACAGTCTTAATAATGAACCGTCTATGATATTACCTCTTCACAGATGGTTTTAACATAGCTAAGAATACGCACGGCCGCAAAACCAAAACCGCTCAGGATTAGATAAATACGACGGTTTTGGTCAACCGTCTGTGATGAGGCATCTAGTATTAGCCTTTTTGTATTAGTTTTAAAAATGCCTCTACATGATTTTTCTCCTATAGTGATTCATATATAGCACAATAAAAGCACATCAAAATCCAAATTTCATATGGTTGATCCACAAGCAAAGTTTGAACCAACTTCCAACAAGAGAGAGGAAACTGATAAGCACTAGGAGGATGGATCTGAGCAAGCACAAGCTATTCCATAACTTACCATAATTGCACACCCAAAACACAAGGCAAAACCAAAGAGGGAAAGATCAAGAACAATTGCAAACCAAACACAAAGAAAAAAAAAATCAAAATCATGCTCATGAACGCAAGATATTTGGAACTTTTCTTTATATTTGATTGGGGGTGTATGATTTTACAATCACTCTCTAGAAACACACCAAACCTAGGGATGAAAAAAAAACTCACATACAATAGCCTCTCAATCTCTCCATAAAGTTCCCTTGAAGAGCAAACCTAACCTCTCCTCGTCTCTATCCTCAAGGCTTAGCCCCTAAACCATCTTCTCCTATCCTTTTATAGTAGTGGACAAGCCAAACACCGCTTCTCCAAACCCTAACCTAGTGATGGGCTACAAAACTTACTCACCCACTCAACACTTACAACCCGTTAACACAATTTCAGCTAAACCCGATACCCGCTTACAAAACCAGTTAGAACTCTCTCATATGAACTCGAAATACCACATTCTTGGATGCGTTCAAAATCTATCACCGAGCCCCATGCCATCCACTGCTCATAGTGGAATTCATAATTACAGCAGCTAGCTTCCCCAAGGAGATATCGCCCATCTTTCAGAAGCTACCACTTGACCTTGATCCGATCAAGATTTCTCCCCTCCATTACTCATCACGTGTCTTCACCATGAACACACTCATGTCCAAGTGCCTACTGACCCAACCAGCATGTCCCTCTAGTCACCCAACGCACCACCTTCCATCAGGATGGCACCTGACTTCCTTGACCATTCTGGACCCTAGGTCCTCCCTGAACTTAGTCCTGGTCCACCTCGCCGTTGCACATCACATCCATCACTGGTAGCTCCAGCGCTGGTTCCTTTTCATCACGGCATGTAACCACTCCACTAGCCTCGATAATTTTTCAGTGGCACCTTGACTGTTCTTGACCTAAGCTCTCCTAGCTTCATCCTAGTCCCGACCCACCTCATCATGTCATAGCTCTAAAGTCCTACAACCATCACTGATAAGAAAACTCGTCAAGTAGTGTCGGAACCCAAATATGCAAATCTGGACCCTCTGCGTATACTACACTAGTCTAGGATCACACTAGTACACACAGTGGCAACATCGATGAAATATCATTTCATATGAAAGATGATTAATAAATAGGCAAATAACAATAATTATTAAAGTAACAACCTTAAGGTCAAATCTTACAATTAATGCCTCAAAAGGCGAGTAACTCAAATATGCTGCAGTAGAGGGTAACAGAATAACTTCAGTGAAGCCCATCCATAGGTCCACAGGCAATCGACTGTGGTGGCGCGACCTAGTTCTCCATGATCCTTGAATATAGACCTTGTTGACCGACAATGATATGATGTAGCCTTCTTCAACTGAATAACATTGTTTAGAACAAGAATGAGTACATAGAGTACTCATCAAGTAGCACCACAGAATACAATTATAGATGATACCTTGTTCCAAAGGATATGACATCTATGGTTCTTTTGTATGAAAGCAACAGTTGCAGTTGAATATGAATAATAGATTGAAAGCGTAATTTAAAACAAATACACAATAATAGTTTAACAATGATTTTCACAAAGAACACAAATCCTAATCAATTTCTTTCACACAGCCATATGAGTTTAACCACACAGTTGTCCCTTCTCAATTGTTTTTATGAAAATCTACCTCTCGTGTGAAATCCCCGAGCATATCCATGACCGAGGATGCGACTATTTAAATAGATTGATTAACACTCTACAGAGGTTGTACACTTTACCCATATGTGCCTTGGTCCGACACATATCGTTGGACCTGGAAGTGGCGAACCATCCATCGATGTGACTTTCAGAGTAGTCCACACCTCCACCCTGGCACACGGTCTATCCTACATGCCTGAGTAGTCAATACTAAGATTCCATAGCTTACTAAGTTAGGCCCATCCCATCAGGTATGTGGTTGTACAGTTGTGGTTTAGTTCAATGGTGCACAAAGTTAAGTCCTTAATTGACCAAGGTGAGACTACCAATTTATAACTACATTACCAATATTTTATATTTTTCCAGTCCACAGTTCCACCATATCACACAGTTCCATCCACTCACCTCAGTCTAAATCTTTTCCCACCCTATTGGTTAAGTGCAACACATGCCATCAACGAGTAACAGCATACTGCACACAGTTTTACATAACCTCCATAATCACTTAGTCAAGTTTATATTTTCAACTCAAATGATATCAATGACCTGTTGCATGGCTAAGCAGACTATTTGTATCTAACCAACCCACGTTGGTGCTAAGATAATACCAACTAATAATTAACCAAGCTAGGGTGACAAAAGATCATGATAGTACAATGGACAAAGTGGATATAATCAATTATGTATATAACTAATCCCAAAACATTTACATAAATACTTAAAGTAGAATGCAATAATTTGAATCAAAGTAATTTTGGAAAACTGGGTTCAACATGGTCAAAGGTACAACTTGCCTTGCTATGGAAATAATGTTCTTATTTTATCTTGGATCTTCTACTTCCTTGACCTTCAGCTCCTTCAGACGATTCTGGAACTTTAACGTCTAACGAGAAAGAAAGCACAAAAACAAAAAAAATAAAAAAATACAAATCAAATCAACTCTAAAATTGAAATTGAATGGTACTGGAAGGTAGATCTTGAAATTATATGAATTTAGAAACTTGAATGGGTTCAATCGGAGGTCGTATGGGGAAGAACGAGCTCTCGGAAGTTTGATTGGAAAGGATAATGCTGAAAAAGGAAAAGGGAGAGAGAAACTGACAAGTGGGGTCCGCATAATATTTTATTTTGGGAATATTGGAAAAGGCTGAGTGTATGACATATGGGACCTACTGAGATAAAAGGATATTTGTTAAATTAAATTAGTTCTAGAAAAGCATAAAGAGAATGATTGGTGGGGTCACTAGTCTGTGGACCATGTTCACGGCAAGGGATGCTAGTCCACGGTGGACCAAGCTCATGAAGCTATGGTTTACCAAGGGTTGAGTGACATGCCAGGACCGCATGTAAGAGAGAGAGAAAAAGTTAGACTTGGTTGGATGGCAAGTGGGGCCAAGCTGTCGTAGAGAGAGAGAGATGAAGATGGATCTGGTCTGCCACGTGGGCGATGACTAGGTTGACACGTGTGTGCGGTGTTGAGGTGGCAATGAAGTGGTAGAGAGAGAGGGAACAGAGAAAGAGAGAGAGAGAGAGAGAGAGCCAATAGAGAAGAAGAACAGAGAAGCAGAGAAGCTTGCGGCCGATTCTGGCACACGGTAACGGCGATGGTCGGTAGCGAGGTAGGGGTGGCAAAGGGAGAAATGGAAGGAGAACACAGCGACCATGGTGATGCAGATGCGGCGGTGGGGAATGATGGTAATCACCAGTGGCGAGGGAAAGAGCGGCGGCGACGATGAGGGAAGACACCCTAGCGACGGGAGTGGAAGCACGGCGTAGAATGCGGCACGGGGATGAAGATGGTGGGGAAGATGAACGGTGAAGCTCAACGGTGGTGGCGCAATTGGCCAGAGAAGAGTGGTGGCCGGAGAGGAGAGAGAAGAGAGATAATTTGACGCACGGTGGACGAAACACGAAATCAAATGTTTAGGATTGTAGATCGGGAAGTGGAACACAAGATGACACGAACAGATTTAGGAGGAACTCAACAAACATGTAGGGAACATGAAGAAATCATTTCAGCGTCGTGGAGCATCACTGGAGGTGGAGAAGATGGGGTCAGCGCCGGAGCTATGAGGTGTGGAACCTTCAATGGTTGGCATCAACATGGAGAGGAGGACGAGGCGACCATGGTTACGCAAGTGGGACGTCCTGGGGAGATGAGACGGTGGAGGAACGGCGCGGCACTGAAGGTGCCGGTTGTGGAGAAGGAGACCCTAGGGCGGCGAGCTTGGTGGCACTCTAACGATGGCGGCTAGGGCATGCGGGGCGATGGAACTAGGCGAGGCAGGGCGCGCACAGGGCAGTAGCTTTATAGTGCGAGGAGGTGTGTGCGGCACGGACGCCAACACGACGGCGCGGTAGAGTCCGGGATAGACATGGGAAGGCAGCGGTGATGACAGGTGGGGCCGAGTGGAGGAATAGGCTGGGGTTAAAGAAACTAGAAAAGGAAATGGGTCGGACCAATTCGGTCCACGAAGGAAATAGCAAAAGGAATTGATTTCTGAATTTAGGAAAAGGCTAAAAATTCAAATGAGGGAAAATAAATAGAAAACAAACTCAAAAAAATCCAGGAAAATATAGGAAAATTCCTTGGAGCACAAGGAGCCCAACTAACACTATTTTTTATTTACTTGTTGTTTACATTAGTCAAATTAAATAGTTTTAATTTTGGAAATTCCTAATTAAGTTTTATTAATTCAAGGAAGATTAGTGAAATTTTTCAGGGACCTACACTACTCAAAAGATTTTTGAAAACCCAAATTTTGGGACAATACAAGTAGCACCGCAAAACACACATAACTACCAATTGACACAATTGATGAGCAAATGATGCGTGCCTACATGCAATAGGCTTCTGCTGTTGTCTATTGAGACAACGTCAGGGCGATCTATCTTTTGGCAAACCCAATTCAGCAGCTGCGTACAAAATATATTGAGATTTACATTAATTATATTCATGAGAAGGTGTCTCTTGGTGTGAGTCCTTCATGTGCCATTGTCGTTGCATATGACGATATCTTCACTAAGGAGCTTCCATTTCAACTATTCACAGAATTATCACTACAAGGATTCCTAACTATTGCAACAAAAATGTTGCAAGGAAGTATAATTCGTTGTGATGTTTAGCATTATTGCCACGAAATATTTTAGCTTAGCACACTTGAATTTGTTAAATGTGGATTGTTTATATTATTTGTTAACTGTATGATAAGAATGCATGTCAATGTGATCATTCATTTGTCTACTATTCAATGTATGAAATAATGTGAAATATGTTCATATATGTACGATAATGTGAAATTTAATTTGTGGCAATAGGTTATTGCCATGAAATCTAGTCTGTTGCATTAATTTATTTTCATGAAATCTAGTTCGTTGCAATAGACTAATACCACGAAAAAGTGTCCGTTGTAATAGGATATTTCCATCAAAAAGTGGTCATTGTAATAGACTCTTACCACGAAAGTTAAATCATGGCAACATGTACATATTGCAACATTTTTAGGTTATGGTGATAAAACACTATCACAACAATAAAATCGTAGCAATACCATATTTTATTGTCATGATTTAAATTTTGTTGCAATGCGCTATTGCCACGGTGTTTATTGCAATGGTTGGCAACAAATTTAATTTCATTGCAACATGTACATATTGAAATGATTTTGGGATTAATGCAACAATTAATTTTGTTGCAATAAGTAGATTTTCTTGTAGTGTCTAGTACAACCTAAATGTTCTCACTCCATGTCAGTCACTCCCATGGTTCGGACTGCGGGGAAGTGTCAAAGAAGTATACTCAGGCTCATTGCGCATTGCTTGTGTGCACCGCACCTATGCCAGATTGTGAGTATAGTAGGCGTGCCAGACAAGCAATTGTAACATAGGTTGATTTGTTTCGTTCTCTGTAATGATTACTCACTGTAAAAGTCATGACTCCTGTATATGTACATGTAGTATGTAAGTATGAAGGAATAAAATTAGCCAAGGCTTTGTGATTTGCATCCTCACTATTCAGTTGGCATGAAGTTTGGAATGATCTCATGATCTACATGTTGCTATAGAATGCCATCCATGCCTCAAGCCATCTCTAGCTCCTAGCCCTCCACATTCTATGGTAGGACGCCCCAAAAACCATCTTCATCACCTCCATACAATAGGCCTTTGAAGTCTTCCTCCATCATCCGAAGCCTTTGTAATTAATTGGTAGAGTAAATAAACTGGCAACTACATACATCTTTGTTAGTGCCGGCCTTTGTAACTGTGCACATTACATTGTTTAGTTTATTTTCTGAATTTATTTAAATATTTTTTTGTGAGAAGAATTTATTTAAATCTTTGTTAGTGACCTATACTAAAACTTGATGTAATATCCCGTTTATTTAAAGAGAATGCAAGGAGACTAGGAGATTCCTTATTTGCCTCGCCAAAAATGGGACAGAATCTGTCATCATCTTACAACATGATTTTCGCAACAGGGACAGCTTCGAATGGAAAACCTCATAACTACAAAGTTGTAGATATCTTTGCATAGTCCAATTTAGAGTCCTCATTGACCTACTTTAGCATTCCTACATGTGGGATATGAGACCCGCAAGTTAGGTTGCACAGAGAATTAGTATCCACAACTGAGTCAACTTCTAAACCAAATTTGGCAATGAAGACGGCATTTTCAGACAAGCTCATCAAATAGAAAATTGAAGTACTATGATTTAGATAAATGGACAAAAAATAATCACTCCATTACGAGTTCGGGAGCGAAAGTTATGACCTCTAAAATGTTCACTGCAAAGAAGGAAAGTGAAAAACCAACTCGAATTCAAAATGTATTCCAAATCAAATTCAATGCTAGTTGTTTCCAACCCTACCATGTCCAAGCCACGACTCTCCAGCCACTTGGCCTTTGAATAGGACACTAGAGGTGGCCCCCCTGTGCTCCCCAAACCCTAGCCGCCACCCCCTCCCAGCCGCACTCCTCCCTTGCCCCTGCCCTAGGGCGCCGCCTCTCCCTTGCTGCCTCCCCTGCCACCACCTACTGAGTGCCGCCTCCACCACTCAGTGCGGTGGTCGCCTGCTTTGCTGGTGGTTCTTTGCCAAGGGAAGACGAAGGTCAGCAAGGAGGGAAGGAGTAAGGAGCAAGGAGGGAAGGAGCAAGGAGGAGGGAAAGAAGGAGAAGAAGTAGGGAAGGAAGGAAAAGAGGAGGAAATTCACGGGGTTTTCATGATCTTTCGTGTTCTTCAAGGGTAACATCTGTTAATACTTAGCATTTGCTATAGTTTAGTCATTTTTAAGGTTATAGATCAATTTTCTTATGGTAAGATTGTTTTTTAGTATGCCCTAGTTCGTCGAGGTTAGATGCAGAACCTTGCGGGGAGCGATTCGAGTTATTTAGGATCAGATTTAGAGGTTGGGCCAATTAGTGAAAAGTTCTATAATCTCGTTAGCTTTTCAGGAAGGTCTGGATCATTAGAATCGGAGTAGCGAGAGAAAAGTTATGGCCTCAGGAAGGTCGCTGTCTAGAATTTAGATGTAGCTGGCAGATGTTGTGAAGATGGGTCAGTTTCATCTAGTAGGTGGTAAAATTAAAATGTGGTGATAACTTAAATAATTTAGGAAATTTTGATTAGTATTCATAACTGGTATCGTTCATATATTTTCATGTTTTATAATGAAGCGGGTTGTCCTCACAAATTCTAAGACGGTCTTTGGTAGCTTCATCAATAATACATCAATACAGTAATGTAAAATTATTCATAAAACTGACAAATTTAGGAATGATCACCTTCTGTTATGCAATGATGCTTATGAATGCTCAATTATTCTTGTTTATCAATAATACCATCATCCAACATGCTCGAATGCATCAATACGATTAATTTCATAACCATTCGCTTGTCTGCAATTAAATAAGATAAAAGTATGAACAATATAATGGTAATGAGTGGTAAAGAATATAGAGATCAACCATGAACACTGTATATCATGCACTTGCCTCTTTATCCCTATTAAGATGGATAGCAAAATGGCGGTAAAGCGGTAGAGACCACTCCCTGGACAAACATGGCAATACACAACTCAAAATCACAACATTACATCACTCACACTTTACAATTATCATCATCATACGGCTACTCCAAACCGACCCAATTAACCCCAAACTACCAGATGCACTACCCACTGTCCCAGTAGTATGACGACTCCAACTTATTTATCCAAACTCCAAACTCAATCATCCAAGACTTTCTGGAATCCTCACAAAAAACCTACAACTTCCTAATTATGACGAACCTCTGATTCTACCATTCTCTGCCCGTTTCTTTTCCAGAAAACCATTCCAGAAACTATCAGAACAGTCCGCTTCATAATTTTATATCTTTAATTCTAAAACTTGAAAAATATATGGATGATACCATTTATGAAAACTACACAAAATTTTCTACATTATTCAAGATGTCACCACAATTTAATTTTTCCATCTACTAGATGAAACCGACCCATCTTCGTGACGTCTGCCAGCTACGTCCAAATTCTAGACAGTGACCTTACTGGGATACTATCCTTTAGCTCACTACTCCGATTCCAATGATCTAGACCTTTTTGGAAAGCTAACGAGATTATATAACTTTTTGCTAATTGGATCGACCTCTGAATCAGATCCTAAATATGCCAAATTGCCCCCTGTAATGTTTTGCACCTAACCATGATGAACTAGGGCAAACTAAAAACTAACATTCCCCTAATCAAAATGATCAACAAACTTAACAGCGACTAAACCATGGCAAAACCTAGGGATTAATAGGGTTTACCCTCGATGATCACGACGAATCACGAGAACCCACGAAAACACCCTCGATGATCATGATGAATCATGAGAACCCACAAAAACCTTCTCTTTTCCTTCCTTTTCTTCTTCTTCCCTCCTTATCCTTCCCTCCTTACTTCTCCTCTCCTCTTGTTAGCCTTCTCCTCCCTTCAGCAGCAGCCATCGGTAACAGCTGGGAAGCACAACACGGTAGCAGGGTAGTGTGGCAGCAGGGAGTAGGGGAGGCGCGCAAGGGGAGGTGGTGGCTAGGGTTAAGGGGCTGCCGTCCCCCTCTTAAACCCCCCTAGTCGGTCCCCCTTTATGCTAGGTTGCCATGGGCCGAGAGCCCATGGCCCAGGTTATCCTAATTTTCTGTTTTCCCCCTTCTTAAAACTTTTAATTCCCTTTCTAATGCATTTCAGGATATTACAACTCCACGGGAGTAGAGGAGGTCTGCGATCCTTTCGGGGGATGGACTTGAGAGTGAACATTATCGCGAGAGTTCTCTCACAGTATATTGGTATACACGAAAGAAGTTGCATGTGGACACGTAGTGTAGAGACACCTTGCATTTAATGATAAGAGAAATTGAGACTTGAGTATGAGAAGAAAGATGAATAAATATTAATGTTGATGATGATAATGTTTATAGTTGAATTGATCATTGTTCAATGTTTATTATTGTGCTTGCTGAGTCGTAGACTCACTCTTGCGCTATTGTTGTTTTTAGGTGACTGTTGATGACGTTTCACATGGGAAGGTCTAGCGCACTTGGAACCACATCATACATTCAAATACTTGAAATATTGGCCATGAAACACTTTATTAGCATAATGATTTATAATTAGGACATGATAGTATAGCTTCGGCTTAGATGATAGGTTGGAGTTGATTACTCATTTAATAGCCTTTATGCGATTGGTTTGCATAAATCTTTGTTTATTATCTTGCTATGAATCCTAGGAATTAATTATCTATGATTGCCTTATCGTTATGTTTGTGTTAATGCGACCTGTGGACAGGTTTTATTATTGATATGCTTGCTATAATTTACTATTAATTGATATTAAAATTGATAGTTAGTGTAGTTTATTGGCATTCTGGGTTCCGTGTTGGGCCGAAGTGTTATAGTTGGTATCAGACCGGACTTTAGGTCCGTGGTGAATAAATTGACAACTTGGGTAAACTTAATTTGCTAAAATTTGTTTTAATGCTATTAAAATTAACTAAAATTTGCTAATGGTTAATTAACTTAAAGCTTGACACAGGATTAGGATAGGTCAAGCATTACATTTGTGTTTCTGTTATGTCGCATTGATTTATGTTACGAGATTATTGTGTATGCTTATAATTTGATTATATATTTGTTATGAGTGATGATAGTCAATGTCGAGAGGAAGAGATCATGGTTGTGGCTATGGGCATGACCAGGTTATACCACCATTCGTGGTATGAGGATAATGACGTGGTTACCCCATGTAACTTAGTTATAGGTGTTGAGGATGAGTTTCTTTAGAAAATGTGTTCTTTTCCTTGAGTTTGCATTTGGTTATTCTTGTTATAGTTGCAGTTGATGAATTTTTCTTGGATTAGTGGTTATAGTGCAGTTGATAGGTTTCAGTTGGTCTTTATTGGTTCCATAAAGCGATTATTTGTTCTCCCGACTGTTGATCAGCTATTGTTTCTTGTTATAACATCCCAAAATTCACATTTTGGGAAGACATAATAGAAATACATGAGGAAAATAATTTTTGGGCATATTGCATCTAAGAAACTAACCATACATGATTTCTGAACTTTTGTATAAAGCAAATAATAAAATTCATACAAACATGCACTTGTATGAATTTTAAGAAAAGTAGAATCAAAATAAGTGAGAGAATTATTTTGGGCATATTTGCTTAGGGAAAAGTTTGTTAAGTAAGTTTGGTGAATTTTCGTCAAGGGTAACAATGCAATTATATGAAAACAAAAAATTATGAGAATTTTTGAGAAAATCACAGATGAGATAAAGTTCTAAAACATTTATATGAGAAACTAAACCAGGTCAGGAGACCTCACAAAAAAGTTCATAAATTTTGGACCATATTTGCTTGGCACAAAAATTCGGCAAAACCTTGAGCATGTAATTTAAAAAAACTGATTTTACTTCCCTCTCTCCTCTCGTTGATGTGTGTGACCCACAAGTCAGGAGCTTTCTTCCACCTCGCCTCTCTCCCTCGCCAGCTCGCCAGTGAGCTCTCCGCCCATACACCCATGGTTTTCTCCATTCGTCCACTGTTGCGGCCTCCAACCACCCCCATCACCTCCGCTAGGCTCTGCCTACCTTACCCACCCCATTGATGGTCGTTTTTCTCACCTGGATGGAGAGAAAGCTGTGATCTCGTCATCGTTCTCATCTCCTGCTCACTACTTGAAGCTTCCCCGAGTGTGTCAAAACACTTCCCTTACTTCGCCATTTCCATTTCTCCCCTCCTCGGTAAGTTTTGTCCACTCACTCGCCAAGAACACTCCATCATCCCGAGTGCCGGTGCACTCACTCCATCAAAGAAAAATTGTGTCCTGGTGCCCTAAACCCTCGACGTGCGCGTCATCTTGTGCCATTTTGCTCACTCAAGCATTCCCTCACTTCTCTGTTGTTCGATTGTAGTGTAGCGCTGCAATTGGATCTTCTTCCTCATCTCTGGCACCAAGGTCGTCGCAAAAGATCTCCAAGCTCGGTGAGTCCCTGTCGACTTTGTACCTGGTTTGAGCATCACCTCACCTCACTGAACCTTCTCGCACTACTCATTTTAGCTATCCTCGCCCACACGGAGCTGCCACCGTGAGCCTCGCAGTCTCCGCCGTCGCCTTCAATGACAACGTCTCTCAAGTGAGCCCTTAACCTCACTGGGGTAGTTTTCTCCATCTACGACCCCTCTTGAGGCTATTCATGCGCTTGAATTCAGCTGATTTCCATCAGGGCGATCCGTCGCCGTCAAGCTTGTCGCTGCCACCACTAATCATCACCGTCAAGCCATCTCAGCCGCTCTTCAACCTCGTTCTCAGCTTCCTCGTGATCGTGGTAAGCTACTAGAGCATAAGCATCAATTAATTTGAGTAATATAGAAGGTTTGCATCGAATTCATCGGTGAGTCCTATGGCGCTGCCGCAGGACATTACCGCTGGCTCGCCTCAGGCGATCATAGGGTCCCGAGCCATGCCTAAAACCTTTGTGATGTCCCATTGAGCTATTTTGAACCCTAAAGCCACCCTGTGTAAGCCCCTAGCACGAGTGCCATGTTCACCCGAGAGTCCCCACCAACACTCATCATCGCATCACCAACTCCATCCATCTCTCCAGCCATCTGCGCCTCCCCTAGCATCACTTTGGTCCCTACTACCCATTTCTGAGCTTCTCCATCTCCGGCGAGCTTCCCCTCCTCGTGGTCACACACGCGCTCGCTGCTCACCTCACTCACTCTCTCTCTCTCTCTCTCTCTCCAATCGAACCCACGAGATTTAAACTCTCATTAGCACTAACTGACAGTGTTTAAGTGTAACTAGACTATGACAGGTAGGACCAGTCAAATAGTTAATCGAAAATCTAATTCTAAACATTTTTAGCGGTTAAGTCTATGACATGTAGGACCCTCTATTTTATAAAACGAAATCAATAAATCAAAGGAATGAGTGACTAACAAGTTGGGCCCACGTGTAAGATTTATTAAAATCCAAAAACAATGAGAAAGCCGCTTAAGTTATGAGGAAATATGCTTTCTCGATTGGAAAGCGTAAACCTCAGTAAAGCCTAGAGGAGAATACGTTTTCTATACTAGAAAGCATAAACCTGAGTAAACGTAGAGAAGAGTACGCTTTCTCCGCTAGAAAGCGCAAACTTCGAAAATACGCTTTCGACGTCACTTTTTCTTTTTCTCTGGAATTTTGAAACCGAGCCAAATTGAAACCTTAATAACTTTTGCATGAAAAACTCTAAATGAGATGATTCTTTTTTCTAAATTCATCAAAAATCATGCTCTACCTAAATATGCAAAAATATTTGGATTTCATTACTATTGAAATTATTTTGTGTTATTTAATTTGTTTCCAGCTCTTTTTGCAACAGACGTCGATTGCTCGAATGAATTTTTGGACGATTCTTCGCTATCATTTTCAGAGCAACCAGAGCAAGGCAAGCAACCCCCTTTGATCATGTTGATCCTACTATTTTAATTATTGCACTTCTTTTTGCAAATATGTTATACATGCGTGTATGTTTAATATAAAATTGCTATGCTTGGGATATCGGTAGTTGTAAATCCTATTCGATGCAAGAATCTCCTTGAAATATTGATGCCCTTACTGTTGTAGCCACTAGAATATGGTTTAGACAATAGATAATGTCAAACTGGGTGTTTTAAATGTGACTATCGCACAAATGCTTATTAGGGCGGTAGTTTTTCCTAAAAAGCTATAAAAGAACGATATGATAAACATGAGTTTGGGAGATTTATGAAAAAATGTCTAGAGGGGGGTACCTCTGTTAATTTGTATAAAAAAAATTCAAAATGTAGTTTTCGACGCAGGCGAGTTATATTATATTATGAGAAGAGTGAGGAGTGTACCTCACTAGTAGATTGGAGGAGATCCTCGTCTGGGTTAATTAAGGACTGAACGCCGGTATATCTGACCTAAGTGTAAGCGTATAACCACATATGCTGGTATGGGATGGCATTAGCTAATTAAGTCATTGAAAACTAGCCTTGCACGTTGGTAGGCCGTAGTAGTGCGGGCATGACCGAATGGAGGCATGTCCGAAGGGGCTCCCTTCACTGAGGCGTTAGGCACAAAGCTTGCCGATACAACTGCGAATGCCTCACTTGACGGGGGTGTACCCGGGTGAAGTGGGGGTGTTCATTCGCTAGGCTAGTTGTCGGGACCCAAAAATGCAATTCTGGACTCTCTGTGTATAATGCACTAGTCCAGGATCACGCTAGTGCACACAGTTTCAACATAGATGAATATCGATCCACATAAGGCGATTAATAGCATAAATGAGTAATTTGATTAACAAATAAGGGTTTTGACCTTATGGTCGAGTTTACATTTATTAAGCCACGCATGGCTAACAGAGAATTAAATAGCAGTGGAAAAACAGAAACGGCAGCGGCATCCCATCAATTCACCACAGGCAACCGACTGGGATCAAGACCCTACGATCAAGCACCTTCAATGAACTCCTCCTCGAAAACAGGCGATGACTCCTCCTTTTCTATTGCATGTTTTACAACAAGCATGAGTACACAACCGTACTCGCAAGTCATACCATAGAAATGCAATTATACATGATGGCTTATTCCAAAGGAATGGCTTCTGTGGTTCTTTTGCAGAAATGCAACATTTGCAGTTTGAATACAAATAAATAGATTGAAAGCAATAAGTAAAACAAATAACAATAATAATTTAACAGTTTGGTTTCACAAAGACACATAACCTAAACAAGTTATTCACATAGCCATATGACTTAGATCACATAGCTCCCTTCCCAAGGTTTTTATGAAAATCTTCCCCTCGTGTGAAATCCCCGAGCATGTCCATGATCGCGGACGAGGCTATTCGAATAGATTGATTTAACACTCTGCAGAGTTTGTACACTTTACCCACAAGATACAACTAGTGTTGTAAGCACTAATCATAACAAAACGTTTCAGAAACTTCATCTCAAGCATTGATACTCTTAGTGTGCTTACAAACCGTCATACCAAGCCATACACAGCGATAGGTACGACACACACCGTTGGACAGGGACACGGTGAACCGCCCCGTGATGTAACTACCTGGTAGTACACCTCCACCCATGCAACACAGCCTAACCAACTTCCTGAGTACCAATGTCAAGAATCTATAACTTACTAAGTTAGGCTCGTCCCATCAGGCATGTGGTTGTATGAGAGGCTCAGTTCAATGGCGCACAAAGTTAAGTCCTTAATTGACCAAGGCAAGACCTCCAAGTTACTACAAATCCCTATGCACCCAAATTTTTAAGCCCATGCACACAGATCAACCAAAAGTAGCACATAGTATCCACCACTTGCCTCAGTCTAAATCCTTTCCCACCATGTTGGTTAAGTGCAACATATGCCATCAACGAGTAATAGCACATAGTACACACAGTTTTATCTCATAGTTCCATAATCACTTAGTCAAGTTTATAATTGCAACTCACATGAGATGATGACTCGTGGCATGGCTAAGCAATCTACTCGTATCTAACCAACCCATGTTGGTGTACGATAATACCAACTAAATAATCCAATCTAGGGTGACAAAAGATTATGATATAACAAATAGACAAGGTGGATATAACAAGTTGGATTAATAACTAAACCCAAAAGCATTTAAATAAATACTTAAAGTAGATGCAATAATTTGAATCAATATAACTTTTGAAAACTGGGATTCAACATGATCAAAGGTATAACTTTCCTTGAAATAGGTCTAGGTACTGATCTTGATCTTGACGTGTTCCTTCTTCTTCAAATCTTTCCGAGGTATCAACGCCTACTCGCAAATGAAGCAAACAAACAAAACAAATAAAAACAGAGCCAAAACAAACTCCAAAAATTAAATAAAAATCCACAATAAATAGATCTTGAATTTAGAAATTTGAATGGGCTCAATCGGAGTTCGGATGCAAAAGATATGGGCTTTGGAAGTTTTAATCTAAAAGAAACCCTAATTCTGGAATTACCCCAATTATTCTTTAAAAGAAAATTCGGATTTATGACGTCAGCGAAGGAATTTCCATCGAAAATAAATAAAAAAGAAAATACTAACATGTGGGACCCACATGTCAGCCACAAGGTCCACGGTGAACTGAGTTCACTGAACCGGTCTAGATTTGGGCTGGCGGACTGCCACGCGTATGCCCACGTGGATGCTGACGGGGCTCCACGCGGCTGCCACTCACGTGATGAGGGAGAGCTAGCGTTGACGCGGACAACGATGATGGCGGCGGCGCATGGAAACCAAGGTTCCGACGAACGGCGGCGAACCAACGGTGATGGGTGGTACCAAGAGGTAGAGGAGGACACGGGGATCACGTTGGTGTGCTCACGGGTCCTTGAGGTGGAGTGTGGCGGCCGGCGGCGAGGTTAAGGCAGAGCTTGAGCCTCGGGCTTGACGGCGACGGCGAAGGAAGGATCCTCTGGTCAAAGCGAGGGCGGCTTCGAGATGCGGATGCTACGATGATCCCGATGGTGGCCTTCAACGATGACGGGGACCACCGAAGCGGCGATGGAGGCAACGAGGTCTTCTCAGCCAGCGCTGAAGACGAAGACGGCGCTAGGGCTCCAGGCGACGAAACAAGGGCAGCGGCTAGGGCTGCGAAGGCGGCACGACACGGGGTGCGAGAAACGAAGGGCCTCGGGGCCTTAAATAGCCCCGGGAGGCGTGCCCTGGGCGAATCCCAAAACGGAAGAAGGCAGTGGTGATGGAGTCCAGATCGGGCACGAAGAAGGAGTCCCAGACGGAGACGAAGAACAGCGGTGGCGGCCCCACCGGTCAGCGACTCACAAACACGGGCCCACCGGCCAAGGATCGAAGGTGGTGGACGCAACACAAGCAATGGGCCGGCTTGCTTTCGCATTAAAGATGGATGCACGCTGGCCTTTGCGTATGGGAAAGGAGATTGGGCTGAAGAGATTCGACCAGATTTCTATTTCAGGATATTAATTAGGTTTTCTATTTTATAAAATACCATAAATTCCAAATAGCAAAAGAAAATAGCAAACGAACCTAGAAAAATTCTAGAAAAATCTAGAAAATATATCCAAGCACATAGAACCCAAATAAAATAGTTTTGACCATTGTTCATATTGACTTTAATCATATTAAATTGTTTTGGTGCACAAGGTTCAATATTAAGCTTTTAAATTAAAGTCAAATAAATACAAATGGTGAATTTTCTCCCTACTAACTATTTAAAAGATTTTTAAAGCTTAGAAAATTGGGATGTTACACTAGTGCAAGGGTAGGACTAGATGATATAAAGACTTCGACACATGCTCTAGACTACTTACCAAAGGTAGTAAGCGGTGGTATCGACGGATGCCGAACAAACTAGAGAATTCGTGTGTTGTGGGTAAAGTTATACCCCTCTGCAGAGTGTAAATCTATTTAAATAGCTGTATTCGCGGTGCTGAGCGTACTAAGTGTAGTATTGCCGGGTATAGTCTTGAGTTTTATAAAAACTGTTTTCATTGGTAAACATGGGAAATGTTTTGTCGGTTTATATTCGAGTTGAGTGCCATGTCTATGGCTGAAAATGAAATGTTGCTCACAACCGAGGAAGGTTGTGAGTCGTTGATTTTATTCATTCAATTACTTACTTACTATCATGTATCTATTTAACTGCTCTTTAAAATTTCCATTGCAAAGTACTACTTATTGATATTGCAAATAAAATCTCACTACTACAAAACATGCAATAACAGATGCCTCATCACAGATGGTTCAAAAGGAACAGTCTGTGTTGGGTCTATCGGGACCGGGCATAGCCTATCACAGACAGTTCTTATTATGAACCGTATGTGATATGCACCTATCACAAACGATTTTTTAATAGAACCGTCTGTGATCATTCACAGACGGTTCTATTAAAAAACTGTTTGTGATAATCACCGTTATCACAGACGGTTCTTGAGAACAACCGTCTGTGAATTAACACAGATGGTTCTAGTTACAAACTGTCTATGATAGTTACGTATCACAGACGGTTCTTAACAAGAACCGTCTCTGATTGTTGGGCGGGAAACGAAAATTTGGACATAATGGGCGAGCTGCCGAAACTCACTTTATACAACCTTGCGCCTCTGTCGTCTCTCCTCCTCACACCTCATACCTCCATCTCCTCCTCTGCCATCTCTCCTCCTCACACCTTGCGCCTCAGCCTCCCCCGAGCTTGTCACCTGCAGCCTCCTCCAACTCGCCTCGGCCTCATCACACCGGCCTCCGAACTGGCCGCCCCTAACCTCCTCCACCTCGCCCGGCCTCGCTGCCACCGGCCTCCCACGACCTCGTTGCCTCGGCCTCCACTTGCCGCCCGGCCTCCCATGACCTCACTCTCTCTACTCCCCCCTTTGCTCTGTGATGTGGATTACTGAGAGCAAGTGTTAGTGCTCTGTAAATAGATTGAGTTGATGCTACTGTGATGTGGGTGATACTGTGGTTTATTGTTGGAGGCTCTCTGTGCATGTGTAGTTCATGTTGAGTTATTTGGTTTGGGTAAAAATATAGATGGTAGATCACGCACTGTCCGGTAAAACTGCCATAACTTTTGCATACGATCGAACTCGGATTGCGACGTTCTTTGGCTCGTTGGAAAGCTAACAAAAAGTTCAATTTGAAAATCCATAAAATCCATATTAGATTCACTTGAGAGGCTCGGGAGACTCCAGCCAAAGTGAAAACCCCCAAAAAAAAGGTCGTTTAGGGCCGCAAAACAGCCTCCAAAGTTTTAGCGGCCGTTTTTGGTTTTATTTTTTTGCAACAGAAAAGGCTATCACAGACAGTTCTAAACAAGAACCATATGTGAAAACTCACCACAAATGGTTCTAAACAAGAATCGTTTATGAACGTCATCACGCAGCGGTTCTTGTTCGTAACCGCTCAGTGATGACGTTACAGACGGTTCTTGTTTAGAACCGTCTATGATGAGTTTTCACAGACGGTTCAAAAACTGTCTGTGATGACCTCATATCATAACAAACGAACAAATTCAGACGGTTCGGAAACTGTCTATGATGATGGTTCCGAATCGTCTGTGATGAGGTTTTCCCTAGTAGTGTCTGCTTAATGCAAAACAACTTAGAGTATAGAGCCTCATCTTTGATTAGCCGTGCATATATATAAATTTTGCAATAAACTACAAGTCTTGCTGAGTACGCAGTGTACTCAGTCTTGCTTAATTTGATATTTAGAGTTTGAGGATGAGCCAGTCCCAAACGACGACGGGTCTTTCTAGGTTTTGTCTCTTGTCAGTTGCCTAAGGGTTTTGGATGGGCATGCTGCTAGAAATTATCTACTTTTATCACTTTTACTTTCGCTACTACTTTTGTTACTCTGTTGATATACTTGCTTTTATTTGGCCGGTCGGCCTGTGATGTAATAACTTTTAACCGTTTAATTTAAGTACCTCCATTTGCTTTATTTCGTATGCATGAATGTATGGATGAGAATACCAATGTTGTGATTGTGTGTACTAGCCACTGATCATAAAACTAGTACGGTACACATATGAGGTCTTCGGGTATTCAACACTCGGGGTCCGACAACGCTTGGTATTAGAGCCATATTGACTGTAGGATAAGCCCTAGTTAGAATGGCCGCTAGATTAGGACTTAGATTTCAGAATACAACTTGTTTTAGTCATGAAAATGATTCTAAAAATTTAGAAGTTTTGCTAATCTTACCTCTCTTAGCATTCTCCTCTTATCTAAGTCCTTTTGGTTATTTCTTCTTATCTCATTCAAAATAGTAATAGTTTTGAAAGATAGTATGCTCTCTAAAAATAAAGGTTTTTAATAACTTTGAGGAAATTAAAATAGAGCCATAATGTTTTGAAAAGGTCCTCAAAACATTCTACATGAAGTTCTTTTGGAAATGTGACGTTAAACTAATAAGGATGTCGCTCTAGATGAGTTTTTTCAAATATTTTAGAACACTAGTTACATTATGAAAATGATGTGATGTATTATTCTTTAAATCCCTCATACCTTCATTCGGTGTTAAATTGATTGATATTATGAAGGTCTAATTATACATAAAGATTAAGGGGTAGTATAACCTGAAAGTGAGCCATAGGTGTTCGTTAAATAATATAGAGAATGAATAAGAAGATGTGCTACAATTCTTTTCTTGTCTAGTACTATTTCTTATCCATGTCTCTTATTACATGTTCACTAACTTTTTTTTCTTAAAAACATAGATGACAACCTACTGGGAGTCGTAGTACCGCACGAGTGCCTTCGAAGAAGGTACGATGTAGCACACCTTATGGGTGATGCTACAACACGTGGAGTGGCCGCATACGTCTTAGTATACGGTATTCAACACATCCTCTAGTGCGGCGTCTACTGAGTACCTCACACAGGTGCTCATCTAGGGATGTCACTTCGGAGACCCCACCTTCCGTTACTACGGGAGGGGCTCCACAGTCCTGATGTCGCTGTACGGTGAGGCCTATGTTGCTATCGTGCGCCTGCAACACGAGCTGCTGGAGTTGAAGGACCCGTTCTTCCACTTCACTACACGAACTGTGGATCGGGAGGAACACACCTACTAGGTGGAGAGAAGGAAGTTCCTCACTCCCCACCTACATTCGCCAGACTTGTGTGATCTCTCGACAGATACCTCTGTCGAGTGACCCGCGAGCTGCTGGAGGCTCGCCGGAGGATCTCCACGCTCGAGTATAGCATCACGTCCATGGTGGCCCAGGGGCTCTTCTCATGGGATTTACTGTACGGGGAGGATGTCATACTAGCTCCTACTGAGGAGTTACCTGAGCCCATCACCTGCATCCGATCGGGTGCCTGACGTCCCCGTATGTCTACGATCGATCACCGCCATCAGGTGATGGCCCTTCGCGCTGGGATAGAGGAGCCTTCGTGGATGGTGCAGCGACACTGTCTTCTCCACAGCAGGCATGAGGAGGCCGAGTACCATGTCCCTCCATCCTTTGCTGCCCCGTAGTCATCAGTTGCTGCACGGCGCAACCACGACGACTAGACGGATGCAGATAGTCTAGAGCTCAATTATAGGACTTTAGTGTGAGCATTTTTGGACATTTTGTAGGATGAATTTATGTATAATATTGCTGTAACTTGAATGTAAGTTGCTACTTATGATGGTTTAGTTGCCCTCTTTTGTAATGTAAAAGTATCGGGCATGAACACATGTAAAATTGACTAGTATGTTGAAATTCATGTGTGCCGCCCTTATGGTTTAAAAACATGCATATTTTCAGTTTAGTCATGTTATTTTAGTTGGGATGATGTTCCTCACCAACTCACTTAACTTATGCTTAATCCCTCTCACCCTGTGCACGTATGTTAAGATTTTGCGACGTATGAACAGGATACTGGTAACACGCTCTGTTCGCCAACTCATGGCACCTCCGGATCGCCGCAACAGGGAGGCAAGGTTCCTAATCCTCTGTGTCCCAATCCGTTGCACCCTTCTACATTGACACCGCAAGCTGAGCAACCTCAGCCTGCTCCTATCGATGAACCGGAAGTTCTGCCGCCACCAACCACCATAGCGCAAGTCTTGGCCATGATTGAGCAAGAATGGCAGACAAGCACCCTTCTGTCCTAGCAATTGGTGTAAACACACGCCTCAAAGATCGCCTTTGGAGGGAACAGAGCTGCTGCAAACCAACCACAGTCCAGGATGGGCGAGTTCATGCGAACTCGACCGCTGACTTTCTCATCGGCCGTTGACCCTCTTAACGCCGATGACCGGCTCCGCACCATTGAGAGCAAGATGATAATTGCCTAGCGCAATGACAAAGAGAAGGTGCTATACACATCTTACCAGTTGCAAGGCGCGGTAGCAGCTTGGTGGGAGAACCATCAGGCCATCCTTCCTGAAAAGCCAGATCATCTGTTGGGCCACCTTCAAGGAAGCGTTCTGTAATGCCCACATCCTTTCGGGTCATATGTATATCAAGAAGCGGGAGTTCTATGAACTTCGGCAGGGGAACCTGACGGTGATTAAGTTCCTCCACCACTTCAACTATCTCGCTAGCTATGCTGCATCCGAGATACCAACCGAAGGAAGGAAGGTTGCTCTATTTAGGGAGCACCTCAACAACGAGATGAAATGGTCACTCGGTGCCCATGACATCCCCAACTTCCAAACCCTAATCAACAAAGCCATTCGGGTCGAAGTCAGCACCCGAACAGTCGTGGATAGCCATAAACGCAAATGGCTTGCGCATAAATTAGCAAGCGGCGGCATGCCAAGACCTCACGTTTGGTAACCCTCAAACACACATCCTTCAGAACCACCACCTCCGAGGTTCCAAGCCCAAGGTCCTCACCCTCAACAAGCCACGGTTCAGTAGTACAACCGTGGAGACAAACTGCTCGTAAACAAAACTAGGCAAGAGACGCCACTTGTTTGATTGCAGGGCGAACACGGCACTTTGCAAGAAACGCGTCAAGAGAAAGTTTTTAGCGCCTTAACCTCAACCCCTTAGTGTCCAGAAACGACCCTAGGGCCTCACACGAGGTCAAGGAGGGCAGTAAGCCCCCAAATTGGCACAAGGCCTTCGACGTGGCCGTCTGAACCATACAACGGCCAAGGAGGCTGATGTGGTGATAGGTACGATTCTCATTCACTCTGTACCTACATTGGCGTTATTTGACTCTAGAGATTATCATTCATTCATCTCTAAGAAGTTTGCCATGTAGTTCCACATAAAAACTACACCTCTAGAGAGCATCAGGTAGTCTACTCACCCGGTTCTATCATGAAGGCAAAACTCGGTTGTTTAGATGTTCAAATTGAAATAAATGGGGTAGGATTCAAAGCCAACTTTATTATGATAAATACACCTGGGTTAGATGTAATTATTGGGATGGATTGGCTAGCTAAACACAAAGGAGTAATCGATTGCGTAGAACGAGTCATTTTCTTGTCAACTGTGACGGAGAATAGATCATTTTTCCCTCTAGTTATGCCGCTCCATCGTAGAAGCCCATGCTCATTTCCATTTCGATCCCAGAGCTTAGTCAGGTGTCCGTGGTATGTGAATATCCCGATGTGTTTCTGAATGAATTGCTGGGAATGCCACTGGATCGTGACATGGAGTTTCTCATCGATTTAATATCCAGGATAGCAACTATGTCTAAGTGACCCTATCGAATGGCATTCGATGAGTTGGTCGAGTTAAAGCAACAAATCAAAGAGCAATTGGACAATGGATTCATCCATCTAAGCTCATCACCATGGGGACGGCCCGTGTTGTTCGTAAAGAAGAAAGACGATAGTCTTCGGATGTGCATCGACTACCGTTCCTTGAGCGAAGTCACCATCAAGAACAAATATGCTCTTTCAAGGATTGATAACTTGTTCGATCAAATGAATGGTGCCTGTGTATTCTCCAAGAATGATTAGAGGCTTGGATATTTTCAACTCAAGATTAGACTAGAAGACATTCCAAAGTCTGCATTTACCACTCGTTACGGTCTATATGAGTACACCGTAATGTCATCTACTCAAAGACTGCGAAAGAACATGAACAACACCTGCGTAGACACCAATTGTATGCCAAATTCAGTAAATGCGGATTTGGCTAAAAGAAGTCGTTTTCCTAGGCCATGTTCTATCTGAAGGAGGTGTGGCCATGGACCCGAGCAAAGTATATGATGTCCTATCTTGGGACTAGCCCTACACCATCCTGGAAGTCCGAAGTTTTCTCGGTCTTGCTAGATATTACTGCCGATTCATCGAGAACTTCTGCAAAATCGTAAGACCAATGACACAACTTTTGAAGAAAGTGAAGAAGTTCGAATGGTCAGCATCATGTGACGAGCTTTATGAGTTAAGGAAAAGACTCACAATAGCCTTAGTGCTTACTCTGCCCGACATACACAAAAACTTCGTTGTGTATTGTGATGCATCCCGCAACGGCCTCGGTTGTGTGCTGGTGCAAGAACAAAGTGGTGGCCTACGCCTCACGACAGTTGCGGCCTCATGAAGCTAATTATCCAACTCACGACTTGAAATTAGCAGTTGTGGTTCATGCTCTCAAGATTTGGAGGTATTACCTTATGGGTAATTGGTGCGAAATCTACAGTGATCACAAAAGCCTGAAATATTTCTTCACGCAGCCGAATCTTAATCTGAGGCAACGAATGTGGCTTGAGTTAATCAATGACTATGATTTATAATTAGGGCATGATAGTATGGCTTAGGCATAGATGATAGGTTGGAGTTGATTACTTATTTAATAGCCTTTATGCGATTGGTTTGTGTAAATCTTGGTTTATTATCTTGCTATGATTCCTAGTAATTAATTGTATATGATTGTCTTATCGTTGTGCTTGTGTTAATATGACCTAGGGGCGGATTTTATCATTGATATGCTTGCTGTAATTCACTGTTAATTGATGTTAAAATTGATAATTAGTGTAATTTAGTGGTATTCTGGGCTTCGAATTGAATCGAGGTGTTGCACCTAGCACGTTTTCATATATTGATACTCGTGTGAAAGGGATACACCGATCCTGTGGACTTTGAAGCCACCAAACATGGAGTTTTTTTTCTTTTGGCCCCATGGTGCACCTGAATTGCAAAATTAGCTCTGTTGGCTAAAAAATTTCAAATTTGGCCCCCTCTTGAGCGCGGAATGACCAGAGGTTGACACGTGTCACTTTCCACGCTCGGGGGGCGCGGAAACTTGCTGAGCAGCGCGGCATTTCAACTAGCGTAGGAACGAGCACAACACCGCGGAAGGTGATCCTTCCGCGCCACCGGACCGCGGAAGGTTGCTGGCTCGTTTTCTGCGAGTTGGTCGGCTGTTTTCCACGGCGGAGGAGCACGGGAATTGATTCCACGGCGGACGAGCGCGGAATGCATAAAATGCTGCGGTTGCACTGCTTCTTTGCATGCCATGCATGCATTAAATGGCCGCATTGCTTTGCATGCCATGCATACATTAAAGGCTTGTCTATCGAATTTCTTCTTACATGCATTAAATGCTTGTCTATCGAATTTCTTCTTAGGATGCGGCTCCCTTTCCGCGCTCCAGTACCGCGGAAGGTGACCAGGCTCACCATCCGCGGTGCTATGCTCGCTTCGTCTGGCTACCAGGTTTCCGCGTCTCCTGAACGCGGAAAGTGACACGTGTCGATCTCTGGTAATTCCGCGCTCGGGAGGAGATCAAATCTAAAAAATTTTAGCCAACGGAGCTAATTTTGCAATTCAGGTGCAACCATGGGGCTAAAAGGAAAAAAAAAATCCCGAACATGTACTGCTCCGTGGTTAGTGCACGTCATCGGCTAAGATATTCAGAACAGGGCTAGCTATAGGTATCTACATCGTACATAGATGAATAAAAAAAGAAAAAGAAGTCATAAATTAGTCCAAAAAGAAGTAGCGTAAATGAAATGCTACCAATTTTCTTTGGAAATATTGGTTCTATGGCACAGAAAGATACACATTTTAAGAAAATATTATTAAAAAATTTTCGTTCAATTTTTTATCACCGAAAGTTTGATCTGTTTCGTTTTTTACCATTCCTTCTATTCTCGGCTATTTTGGCTCATCTAGTGGATGTAAAATGATCAATGCATTGCATCTCATTTTAGTTACGATTGCACGGGGAATTTATAAACCTTTGATTCGATCTGGAGTAGAATCCGTGTCCGTTACGATTTTGGTTTAAACCGTAGCAGATAGCTTGCAAGCCGAAACAACTAACAGCAAGATTTGCCCCGGAAACTGACGGGAAAAAAAAACGTATCAAATTCCACTCTCCAGCAAGAGCATTACTGCATGTTGTAAAACTTTCAAAGTTTGAACTCACGAACTGCTTATCGTACAGGCAGGGCGTTTTAGCAACGCTCCAATACAAATCAAATCCAATTTAAAGAACGTGACCGAACTAACAAAACAAAATCAAGCAAATCGTGAGCACGATCGATGGATGGATCATTCAGAGCATGGGCAGGATCATCTGGAGCAGGGGAGCCGGCTGGGACCGGTGCTGCCGCGCCTTGATCTTCCTGATGGCCACCTTGCGCACCCTCCTCCATCCATCCTGAAGAACCCAAACGAGCAGAAACCTCGTGATGTCAAGGAAGATGCAGCAAAGCTTAAGACAGGAGGATTTACATGCAGGAAGCTACCTTCGCGGGGGAAGGCGATGGCGGCGAGAAGCCCCGCTTCGTCCTGCCCATCTCGTGGAGGTCGAGGAAGGACCGCCCCGCCGCAGCGTCCGGCGCCGCCACCACCTCGACCTCCCGCCGCCTCCACCGGCCGCGTCCTTGAGCCTGCTGCCGGCCCTCACCCTAGGCTTCAGCTTGGCGATGAGGAAGTCCGCAGAGCCTTCATCGGAGGGCATTGAGGTCATTTTACGTCCACTAGAGAGCCAAACCATCTGAAAATGAATGGAATGGTAAAAAAAACGAGTGAAACAAACTTTTACTGATAAAAAACTGAACAGAAATCTTGTACTTTTTCATGCTATGAAACCAAATTTTTCATTTTCTTTTCTTTAAGGCGTGTTGAATGCTACAAATTATGACCGCTGCTATTAGTTCAGACAAAAGCATTATATAAGTTACAATGACGCCAAACGAAATGCCTTACGCGTGTATTCCATGAGTGGCCACCCCAATTATTTTGCTGCACCCGATGCTGACCAATTTCCTTGACGTGCATTAGTCCCAACACACAGACCCCAAAACTTATAATGACGTGCGTACTCTCTCAATTTTTCTGTGCGAACAAACTTATAATGAGCATAAGGCTGCTTCCAGTGCTCCACTCTGGCTGGTATCTTAGGTCTGTCATGTAGGCAAAATAATGATGTGTTACTATAGTTAATGAAGAAAGAGGGTACTCTAGTATCTAATCTGGATACCGGTTCAGTCTCGAAATCCAACGCATAAAATTTATTGTGATCGATCGAGTGCATTGAGAAAATCATGCATGTATTGCTTTAGTACATGCCACAAATAGACCACAATGCTCAAATACTAGTAAAGATCATGTATGTAATTAAATGAAACAGCCCAAGATTCTATTTATAAGAAACCATGACAGGAAGATAAGATTCTAATACTCCTCAAGACTAAAGAATCAGATTAAAATCTCGCCCATTAAGAGCAGCCTAAGAGGAATGGGAAACTGAGAAGAAGGAAAGGCTGATGTAAACAGATGGTGGTTAATGACTGTGACATAATGATTCCTTTTTTATATAGTTGATCCATAGTTCAGACTGAAAGAGAAAGTTCACCACCACAAATTAACTAGATTAGATCGTATTTCTCAAAATCCGCCAAGCCATCTGGTTGAACAGTCAACTTCGTTGCTGGGCTAAAAGCTACTGTTCAATCGAACCAACTTTTTTTTTTCTTCATTATAACCTTATAAGAAAATGTAGTCTATCGAGACAAGGTCAGCTTGTTATTATCCATGCAACTACGGACGTTGAATTATAGTAGAACTTTCAAATATTCACCTTTCGTAAGTAGTTTCTTCTTGGCCATCGGATGGTAATTAATATAGAACTGTCCAAAGTCTAAGCCGTTGATTGACAAAATACATTAGTTATCGTGCACTACAACACAAACATCTTTCCTCGTGTAGATGTGTATTTCTTATATACGACACAAGTCGTCTTTTCCATCTCTATATAATTATAGAGACACTTTTCAAAATGCCAGGTAAGTGTCTCTATGACCGTAGATGCACTTTATTGCTAAAATGTCTCTGCATTTCACATTCATAAATGCACTATATACAGAGACAATTACGTAGTGTTTGCTGGGGCGACTTGACTCCCACTTCCGGTCATATAGTCGTCCAAGCGTGGGATGTGAATGTGATAGCCCACGAGTTAGCAAGAGGAATATTATACTTTTATGCTAGAAGGATGCGAGATACACGAATTTTGGGCACATGAACACGTCCAGGCTGAATTAATCATGACCATTAGGGACAATTAGCAATGATTAGTGATAATTAGCATGTGGTAGTGTTAATTAGTGATCGTTAGTGCAAGGTTAGCATTGATAGGCGATAAATTATTCATAATTAGTGTTGATGGGTATTGGTTAGTGTTAATAAGTGACAATTACTCGTAATTTTGCCTCTTGTATCATTTAGTAACAGTAAAAAACATAAACATATGTTTTCTGCATCAACCAATGTTCGAACTCATGATCTTGTGGGGAAAAAAAGTACCGATGACTCTAAAGGATTTTTGTTTTCACAATTTATAGAATGCCTCAAGGACCTCAATAGTGTCTATATGTTTAAGGCAATTTCTAAACTGCCCATAAATGTCATTTTGTAGAGACAAATCCTAAAGTGTCCATAGGATAGTCCCACTATACCATGTTTTGTTGAGTGACTACAATTTGTTCCTGCATGTGTGTTAATCACATCAGATGCCCCATCAACAGCTCTCCATAATTTAACACTGATATTTGAAAAAAGGGCATTGTGAATTATGTAATGTATTTACCGTCGGGGCTTTCCCTGTGGTTTTAGCTCAACTAAATTATGTAATATAATTGTTTTACAATTCAGTTCATGAAATGTACATATTTGTTATCTTCGTTATCTTGATATTGATCTCACACCTCACAATGACTACTTCTGTATTCACCCCTATTTGGCAGTCAAATTATTATTAGTTTTGTATTATCCTCCTATTTGGAGAAACCTTTCCGTTATGATGAGAATTCTTTATAATATATACGCTGAAGGGTTTCCCCTACTATTTCCTTCAAAAGAAAATCTTTATAATATCTACAAGTCTTGAAATTTATTTTGTGCCATAAACTGAAAATTATGTTTCTTATATCGTAAGAACTAAATAATAGTTTGACTGATCTATCATGTTTTCTTTATATTTTATAATTTTAGTGTCACACTTATAATTAGAACAATATGAATAATTTTGGGTGACAAGAAACTCTTTGCTGATTTTTTTTATAACATGGAACCCACATATACGTCCACTTGTTAAGTACATAATCGAGTGACTGCTATTTTGATCATTTAGGAAGAATCTCTGTTTGTTTCTCATACACCTATTTATTTCTTCCGTTTAGTTCTAAAAAATCACAATTACTTCATCTGTTTCGCAAAATAAATCCAAACATCTATGCACAAAGACCGGTAAGGTACTAAATCTAAAAATAATTAAATACTATATATTACAACAACTCAACTTTATTAATAGCGCTAGTTCGATAGATAGTGGAAAGATTGCGAGAACTACACTCTTGATTTACCTCGACGAACTTGCATTAAGAAAAGGCAACTTTTAAAAACAAATGTACCTATATTAGGCGGGGTACCTATATTAGGCGGGGTGTGGTGGGGTGGGGTGGGAAGTAACGTTTTTGTTTTGTGTGTGCAAAGATGCTGTTAAGCATGAGACACCCACACCCATTAAGTTTGGACATGATTTTGTAGCACTAGAAATTAATGTACATAACAACTAAAAAAATTCATGGATGTAGTACATCAAGGTACAATGATACACACGAAATTTCGGTACCAAACTCGATAACATGTGGCACGTACAAAAAAAAAAGAGGTACGAAATAATACATGTGAAATAATATTTGCGGAAACCCTCTCTTTTTTTTGTTTCTCATGAATGGTACCCTACGGCCATGAAATTTTGAGGATATCCATATCATAAGTAGTACAATATGTAAGGTTTTTTCATATCTTTTTTACAGCGTAAATAAACAAACTGCGGCTAATGGGGGCTGCATATCTAGTGCACATATGTCATTTGGTGCACATATGGAAAAACTTTTAGTTTAGGTATCAAATTAGCATAAAAAATTCTGAACTAGATATGCAGCCTTAGCGACTGCATATCTAGTGCACATATGCCATTTGGTGCACATATGGAAAAACTTTTAGTTTAGGTATCAAATTAGCATAAAAAATTCTGAAAAAAATTCTAGATGTAATTTACGGTGTTTTGTTCCTCTTTCCTCTTTCCATACTATTCACAGTGAATTTCTCTTTTTTGTTTCTTCTAACATACTTCGAGTTTGAACTTCAAATTTTAAAGGGTGAAACAAAACACCGTAAATTACATCTAGAATTTTTTTCAGAATTTTTTATGCTAATTTGATACCTAAACTAAAAGTTTTTCCATATGTGCACCAAATGGCATATGTGCACTAGATATGCAGCCGCTAATGGGTATATAGGTAAACCCATGCTTATAAAAGGCACCCTCGTAAGGTTTATACTGAAGTGAACGATATGCGTGTCACTTTTTCGGAATTGTTTATGCAATAACTCCAATTAGCAACGATAAAAATAAAACAAATGGATGAGTATGTACGTATACTACTTAAAAAAAGGCTAATACTGGAGGCACCATCACAGACGGTTGACTAAAAGCTGCTCAGATACATGCAATCACAGCATAATTTTGGTTTAGAGACCGCTCAGACATCGGGTTGCACTAAAACCGTATGTGAATGGTAATATCACATACGATTCTTAACAATAACCGTATGTGACATTTCAAAATATCACAGACGATTTTCAACAAAAAACCGTATATGATACTTCACAGACGGTTCTTAACACAAACCGTCTGTCATAATGTCGCTACAGTTCTCGGTGAGTTTCATCGTCACCTGTTGAGTTTCTTCGTCGCCGTCGTCGTCGATGTGTCTCTTCGTCACATCAATGCCGCTTCAGCTCCCCGATGCGTCTCTTCGTCTCACGCGCTGAATTTATTTCTTATTTTATAAAAAGGATCATCCGCCATCGAAGATCATACCAACATATAACTCTACAATTAATATATATATATACTTCTAAAGCAGAAATAGCTCCCTCTTCTATTTCCTTGTCGCCTGCATTGATGGCCTTCCTGGCCATGCTGTACAAGCATCACTCTGGCCGTACGTTGGCGGATGCCGCGAAAGGACACTGTTTCAACAGTGTCCTCACTCCTCTGCCTGAGGATTTGCCATAGCAGGTGATGGCCATGCACCTTCCGCCGTCTTGACATCCTCCTCCGTCGCGTTTTCCGAGTGATCTCCCACTTCCGGCGAGTGTACCGCGTCATCGACGTGGTCCTCCATAATGACGTTGCACGTCTCCAGGAGGCTTGCCGTCACTTGGACTGCTTAATCGAGGCGGCGGGCGAGCGAATCGACCATGCCGAGACCCCTTAAGCAAGGGAACAGAACCTATGGGCTCAGTTCTTCTTAATTCAATAGTCCGAGGGTCTTCGGGAGACACTCAAACAAGCACGTCAGCAAGTAGATACATTTTAGGCTTCGTTCACTCATGATCACGAATCGTCCGATGCCGCCGCTGCCACCTATTGAAGACGGAGATAGCAGCCTACCTCTGCCACTAGAAAAACTTTGTTTATTTAGGTTTCTAAAAAACTTTGTTTATTTAGGTTTCTATTCTTTTTTTGGAATCTTTGTAAGAAGCAACTGCCACGCTGTTTGGCCATATGTAAATTCCAAAATGAAAAAGAAAATCTAGTTTGGAGGTGAAGTTATTATATTATAGTTGAACTATATATCATAGACGATTTAGTGGAACAAATATCCATCTGCAAATTTTTAGCAGTATTTAAATGACAAAATTGACATATAAACATGTAATTTCTTCATGTCATGTTAATGTATACATGATAATTAATATGCTCAAAACATAGAACTTGAGAACAACCATATCACAGACGGTTTGTTCTATTATGGAACCGTTAGTGATATATTCTCATATCACAGACGGTTCCACGATAGAATCGTCTGTGATATGAGACCATATCACTAACGGTTCCATTGTGGAACCGTCTGTGATATGAGACCATATAACAGACGGTTCCATAATAGAACCGTCTGTGATAAGTCTCTTTATTAGTAGGAGCCCGCTAGGGTTTGCGCCCTAACTCGTCACTCCCGAGCGCCCTTACTCGCTCTGCTCCTCCCCACCCGAAAGTGACCCGTCGCCGATCTGCCCTTCTTCCCGTCGCCAATCTGCCAGACACCACAGTTCATCGCACAAGACACTAAATGACGATAAGAGTGTCTTGTGAAGTGTCACCGTCGTGCGACAACTACGGTGATGCTGCCTTCCCCACTTCCTCCTCCCCCCAGCGTGCACAACCCCGGCTACCTCACTGATCTCCCCTAGCTACCTCTAGCTCCACCGACCTTGGTCTCGGCTACCTCACCACCGACACCAGTGATGTAGATCGAGGTAAGACAGATCTATTAGTTTGTGCTATTGGTATTCATGTGAACCGAGTTGCAATGTGGACTACCTTGTTGGTTGATGGTCGGTTTGAACACCCTTGGCCTTGCTGTACTGCTATCTTGCCCTTTGTGACTGCTGGCTAGCTGGATGGATGCATGGATCTGGAGGTGGGGAATGGGGTTGTGTTCGGGTGTGACTGTTGGTATGTTCCTAAAGACATTTTTCGTTTTCGATACATATGATGCAGGGCGTGCTGCTGAAAAAACACATTGATGCAATGTTAAGAAGTGGCAATCTGAGGGAGGCAATTTGGTTGCCTCCTAGAGAGGATCTTAACAAATGGCTGTCTATTAATAGTAAGTCTATAATCACCATCCATTCTTAGGATAAATAATACCATGTAAGTGTTTCATATACTAATGCCTTATTTTTTGCTTGTTCATACCTGTTGATTTCTTCAACCAAGTGAACATCTTATATGGTACTTTGATGGAGTTTTGCACATCTACCGTAGGCCCAATAATGTCAGCTGGACCCAAGTAAGATATTCTTTGAAACATACATGAGACATTTACCAGTTTAGGTACTGATGCAATTCTGCTGACCACCTAATTTCATTGGTGACATTTTTGGATTGTTTTTTTTTTGTGAAGGGAAAATAGTAGAGGAGAGCCTTACTGTTAAAATATACTAAAGTAGGGTAGAAATATATAGATATATTTACATTTTTTTCAAAAACCATCCCACCTACCGGGACAAATCAGAGCCCTAGCCTTTTGCTACATTGTATCTCAAACAATGTGCTAATTTGTAACTAATCTTATGGTATGTTCCTATATGGTATTCTGCTTTCGAAAGCTGCAATTAACTTTTTAGATTTGTAAAAGTTAGGCTAATTTGTAAAGCTGCATTTAACATACAAATTTATGGAATTTTTACCTAGCTTGTGCCTCTATCATTAATTATTTATTAATTGGTGTGTATTTTATTCCAAAAGAAGACCAAATGAGTCAAAAAAAAAAAACTACTACAACACCTCTTCACCTTTCTCTCGCCATTCATTTCACCTTTGTCTGTGTAACCATGTTCATGTCGGTCAAGTTGTGCTCCCTTTCGTCCTAGGTACATCCTACCATTTCATTCCTGATCTCTTCTTTATAAAGTCTCCAAGCAGTGGCTATTTGTGCCTTTAAAACCGGCTTCATATATATATATATATATGTATGTATATATATATATATATATATGTATATATGTATATATATATATATGTATATATATTATTATTATTATTATTATATTTTTCGTAATCCCCAACCACTTTCGGGGGGAGGGTGTGAGGAGGATGAGATAGTAGCCACGGGCAATCTCATCGAGCCTACAAGTTCAAGAAGCATAGTTGCTAGGAGAGCGCGTGGGCATCCAATTACCTGGATGTCGTCGATAGGTAATTGGACTTGACATTAAGGAATGGTTGGTTGCTGATACATGAAGCCACTTCCTAGTTGGAGTACCTTCGCATCCACACCATGTTAAGAAAGTGGCGTGGATGCGTAGGTACTCCGACTGGAAAGTGGCTTTATATACCAGCAACCAAACATTTCTTGATGTCAAGTCCAATTACTTATCTACGACATCCAGGTAATTGTATGTCCACACGCTCTCCTGGCAACCATGTTTCTTGAACTTGCAAGCTTGATGAAGTTGCTCGTGACTGCTGTCTTATCCTCACGACCACCCAAAAGTGGTCAGATTTAACAATATATATATATATATATATATATATATATATATATATATATATATATATATATATATATGAAGTCGGTTTTAAACGCACAAGCAACCACTGCTTGGAGACTTTATAGAGATCAGCTATCACAGACGGTTCCATCTACAAACCATCTGTGATACATCAGCCACCACAGACGGTTCCATCTACAAACCGTTGTGATACATCAGCCATCACAAACGGTCCAAAAACTATCTGTGATGACCTCATGTCATCGCTGACCCATAAACTCAGGCGGCTCACGAAACCGTCTGTGATGGCGTTTTTGAACCGTCTGTGAAGACCTTTTTTGTAGTAGTGGTATGTACACATCAGCTCAATGCCCTACTGTTTACAAAGTAATGATATATTATCTACTCTCAAATTAAGAACCATTTTAATTTGTAATCGAGAGCTAGAGCTTGGTAGAAGCCATGGCAAAAGGGCAAATGATTCAAATGGAACAGAAGTGCCTATCTATAAAATCTACTAACTGCAGCTAGCTGATAGTAACGACCAATTAAAATTCATCTTAAAAAAGAAACATTGATATACTTTTGGTCGGCTTAACATGTCATGAAGTCATACATAATTTGTATGTTAATTGTGTTGGAGATATGCCCTAGAGGTAATCATAAAGATGATTATATTTTGTTATGTTCATAATTTATTGGATAATATGTTATCTTGTTCTAAGAATAATATCGTTAATATTTATTATCAAGTATGTGACTTAATTGTGAAACTCTATATTTATCTTTGCGATGGTTATTCTAAAGCGATCCTTAGTCGGAAACATATGAGGACACATATGAATAAACTAGCATATGTACTGGTTGATGACTATGTTTCACGGATCATAGATATGGAGATATCAAACCAATAATTAATATGGACACATGTTAGCCAACATGGGGTCGGATCGTCCCACCATGAGACACTGCGAGAACATTGTATTCTTATATGTCATTAGTTGATCTCATTTACAATGTGTATCCTATATCCTTAGACTTGCAGTGGTCGCACGTACTCGAGATGTGTAGTGACTTACTTAGGGGTTGCCAAACGCTACTCCGTAACTGGGTAGTTATAAAGGTAGCTTTTGGGTTTGTCATGATACATGCGTCGAGGCATGGTCGATCAAGATAGAATTTGCCCCTCCATGCAACGGGAGAGATATCTCTAGGGCTCTCGAGTGATCGAATTCCAGAAATGCATGGCCATGCTACTCGTGGTTAAAGAGTTAACCATAGTCGGGGAATTTGAGTCACATGATTGAGAAAGAGTGGTCGAGCTAACTAACAAGGATGGCACGTACTCGCCTTGAGTTTGACCGATATCGTGAGGCAAAGGGAAATATATATGAGATTTGTTAAGATTCGTCCGATGTGATCTTTACGTATACTCGGGAGTCAGCATGTCCTGCTAGGGGCCACTACCGATAAGTGGACGAGTAGGAGTACTCGGGCCATGTCCAAGTGTACGTGAACCTATAGGGTCGCACGCTTAAAGAGCGGGGACATATTTTGGATGGTGATCCGAATTCTTATGGGCCACGAGTTCCTAATGGGCCTCAAAGTTCAAGACCCATCGTGGATGCCTATATAGAGGGGCGGTGGCATAGGGTTAATGTGATTTTGAAATTCCTGAAACCCTAGCCACCACACCTGCCTCGCCCAAAACCGCGCAGCCAGCGCTAGCACTCTGGTGCATGGTGTCCCTGCCCCATACGTGTGGATACCTTGGAGGCGTTGCTGCGAGGCTTCAACGCTAGGACGATCCGAAAATTGTGACAATCACGAGGAGAACTTTGAGGAGGCGCAATGATTGTACAACTACAACCACACCAACGCGCTACATCGACTCTTCTTCTGCTACGGGTCTGCACGTCTAGTGGTAATCCCGTGATCTATTACTAGCAGAGGTTCCTTGGTTGCGTGGTAGATTTTTGAAATTGCGCTAGTGTAGCCTACCCGTGTTCCTTCAATTTGTTCCTAAGAAAATGCATCGCCGTAATTTAGAGGCTATGATGCATATGCTGCTTAATATAACAAGCAAAAAGTTCACTTTTCAACCCTGAACTCTGGCATTGGTTCGATTTTTAAAAACCGTTCACTTTACAATTTTGAACTCTCAAAACCGTCCACTTTATCCCCTTCATCCCTTCGCACCCCGGTTTTCATGTGATGTGGAGGTGGTTTTGCTGATGTGGCAATCAATGCAATAGTCTCTAGTTGAGTCAGGTGGGCCCCACATGTCAGCCAGTAAACCCTTCTTATTCCTCCCCCTTCTTCCTTCTTTCTCTCTCTCCACATCTCTCACAAATAGTGGTGGAAAAATAGCTCGTTAGTGGAGCTCGTTGGCTCGGTTCAAAATTGCTCCAATTAGACTCGTTATTTGGTTAAACATTGAAATGAGTCAATTTTGAATGAAATTGGATTTCACTCTAGCTCGGCTCGGCTCGTTAGCTTAGTTCTAAAAATACTTTGAAACAATAAATAAAATGTTATTAAATCAAACTGTGTCAATTTTGATAAAAGCTCGATAAGACGACTACCAGACTCAATATCCACCCCTGCTCACAAGCCTAAGCCGACTTCAAACACCGCGGAGGCCACTGGAGAACACTCACCGAAGGCGTAGCGCCCGAGGACTATAGTGGACATGCAACATCGATGGTGTTGCTCAAGGTGAACTAGAGGCCATCGGGATGAGATCCTACAGCGGGAGGGAGATATGTGGGAGGGAGTTGCTTGCGGCCAGCGGCGGAGCTCGAGGCCACAGGGGTTAGATCCTAGGGAGGGAGGGAGAGAAGAGGAGAAGGCCTCAAGCAGGAGGGAGAAAGAGGGGAGAGAAGAAGATGGGCGAGGGAGAGAGGAAGCAGAATATTGGGAGGGACTCATATGTGGACTCCCTCCATCCTTTTTTATTTGCAGATTTGTTAGATGATGTGTTAGGTGAGGTGTCATCCATGTCAATAACAATGTAACACCTCGGTCCAACCCTGAGCCTAGAATGTTACCTATACATTTCACTCTCTAATTTTAAACCAACATTACTTATAATTCCAGCAACCTTTGCATGGATAGAAACCCACAATGGGTTACCTTTCAACAAGCATAACAAGATAAAAGCATTAAGGATAAACTTTCGCACAACTTGGGACCTCGCGCCCAAGAACGCTCGGGGCCATGCGCCTGAGAACGCTTATAATCTTGCTCCCGGGAACATTGGTTAGCAACAATACTAATAAATAAACCACTACTATAGCATAGTAATAAATTACTCAAGTTCCAATATGTCGGACCTCGGGCTTTGAATACCTGAAGCCCTTGTGTGTGAACCGTACTAGTCCTGTGATCATTGGCTACTACACACATCCACAACATTGATACTCACATCCATACAGTATACGTACAACATGAAACAAATATAGGGCATAAACTTAAACGTTTACATGACAAGTATATATTACAGAGATGATGGGCCAAATTAAAACATAAGTAGCAAGTTAAACATTGGAAGCATAGAAAATAAACTCAAAATGTCCAGCGGTGTGCCCATCCATACCGTTAGGCAACTGATAAGGACCAAACCCTAGCAAGACTATGATCAACAATTTAAGCAAGATTGAGTACATTTTGTACTCAGCAAGACTTGTAGTGTATTGCAACATAATTATAAATTCAAGGCTATCAAAGGATGAGGTTCTTCTCTAAAAGTTATTTTCAACATTAAGCAAGTTTTATTTGCAATAACCATATGCACTAAGTTGCAACGGAATTTTTAAAGAGTAGTTGACAGATATTGAAATAACAAGTATGTAACTCAATAATAGCAAAATCACAACCCTCCTCAGCTGTGATCAACATTTTTAATCTCAGTCATAGACATGGCACTCACACAAACCAACCATCCCAATATTTTTCAACAAACCATTTTTTTGCAAAAACTAAGACTATACCCGATTTGACTGCACATAGCACGCTCAAGACCACGAGCACAGCTATTTGAATAGATTTATACTCTGCAGAGGTGTACAACTTTACCCACAGTACATGAGGCCATCGATACCACCACACACAACATGATAGTATGTAGTCTAGAGTTCATAACGAAGCCTTTACATCACCTAGACCTAACCTTGCACTAACCTGGTGAATGTTAATCCTCATATTACACGGGTTCCTCCCGTTTCTGTGAGGCATTAACTGTTGTATTAGAAATCTTTGGTCTTGACACCTTGGTTAAGGAAGCCCCTTCGAACAACCCTTCCTGGATTGCCCGTACAACTACGGCCTACCAACATGTAGGGCTAGTCCTCGATGACTTAATTAGCTAAGACCATCCCATACCAGCACATGTGGTTGTACACTTAGGCTTAGATTAGATACATCAGTGTTCGGTCCTTAATCGACCTGGGCGAGCATCTCCCCTATCTACATGCGAGATACACCTGTCACATTCCTCAGTTCATAATATAACTCACCCACGTCAAAATCTAAGTTTTCATTTTCATTTTATATCAAACTAACAGAGTTAACACTCCTGGGCCAATCATTTCAAAATTCCCCATTCCATACTCAAATTTTTATCCAGTGTTTGAATTTAGTGAATCTAGAGCCCGACTAAGCATCTACTCGAAATTCCTAATCGAAATACCCAAATTGACATCATTCTTTATCAAAACCATGTCCTAAAGGCTACAATAGTAGGACATCAACATATCAAGGGGGTCATGCATTCAAAAGGAATTTAACTACCGTTGTCCCCAAATATAGCAATTTTAGCCAAACATTCACGCATGAATAATAGACTTTGCAAAATGAAATACAATAATTGAAATAATGGGATCAACATGGTCAAAGGAGGTGCTTGCCTTGCTCAGGTTGCTCAAAGAATGAGGATGGTGGGTTGTCAAATATCTTGTTCGCGTTTCCGACATCTATTCGAAAGAGCAGAAAACAAATCACAAATAGTAAAATAATTTTTGCATACTTGGACAGAGAATGATTTTAAATGAATTTATAAAAAATAACAATCCAATTTGGAGTTCATATGCAAAAGTTATTAACATTTTAATTTTGCTCGGTTTGAAAAATACATAAATAATAAAAAGGGTGATGTCGAAAGCATATTTTTTGAGATTTACGCTTTCCAATAGAGAAAGCGTATTTCCTCTTAACTGAAAGCGGTTTTTCCATATTTACATTTTTCTGGATTTCCCTAATTTGATTTTAACCTACTAATAGGTGGGGTCCACTTGTCAACCTCTCGATTTTAAAACATGTTTTTAAACAGAAAATAGTACGTGGGTTCCACATGTGAGTGACTCATTCACTAAACATGTTTTAAACTAGATTTTTGATTAGTTTTTTAGCCAGTCCCACATGTCAGTGACTTAGTAACTTTAACTACTGTCATTTAGCGCTAATCAGCTCCTAATCACGTGGGCCCACTGTCAGTGAGTGAGAGAGAATGAGAATATATCAGCATGCACCACATTGGCTCAGCGAGCTTGCCAATGGTGAACGGCGCAGTAGCTTGGCATTGGAATGGGCAAAATGGACTCCTATCTCGACGACGATCCCACCAGGTGGTGGCAGTGGCCGGGGAGATGGACAGAGGTGGCACTGCACTGGCAAGGAGCGGTGGAGGCTCTCAGGTCTGTTGTGGCTTTTGCAAATGGAGCTTATTTATGGCGAAAGATGGTGCGCATTGGCTCCAGAGGACTATTACGATGTTACCAGCGGCAGCACGGAGACCAATGGTCATCGGAGCGGTAGTGACAACTCTTCCTGTGGCGACGCCATGATCAACTATGGTGAACTCTATGCTATGCTAGCTAATCATCCAAACTAACACGCAGTAGATCTAGGGCACTACTAGAAAAGCTCACCAAGGGCATTGATGGCATCAGGGGATGGTCGGAGAGCTTGGAGTAGCGACGGGTGACGGCAATGACGGTAGCATCACAGTAACACGACTCCTCGGTGAAGGATTGCTGAAATGGAGCTGCGCATAATCTCACGGATGTGCTAAGGATGGTTATGATAGAAGGAATTAGTTGGGAAATCACTAGAGTGGCAGTGAACAGAAAAAGGACTAGCGGCGGCCGAATTTGGTGAAGAAGCTCGATTCCAGTGATTTCCTGTGCGTGGGTCAATATCAAGTGAGGAAGAAGCATTAGTGGAGTATAGAATACATTGTGACGTGGTTGGGTAAGGTTCAAGATCACTAGAGCACCCGGAACGTGGAGGTTTGGATCGAGGTGCGCACCAAAGGTCAAGAAGACGATGGCGCACCCACGCTATGGAGTTCTAGGGGCTACATCAAGTAGAGAAAGAACATGAGTGACGTAAGGGGTGGATGGTGACACAGGTGGCGAGGGCAAGGAAGCTCACTAGAGGAAATGACGGTTGGGGGCTTGCTCACTGGCGTCGAGGATGATGCACTTGTTCTTGATGATCCAGACATCTAGAAGCTCAAAGAATGCATGAGATGGAATGACAGGTGAGATGGAGAGATGGTGATGTGATTTGATGCTTAACTTGTAGTGAGTCAAGTGTGATATGGGCGGCAAGATAATGGCAGGCGCAACGAGAAACTCATGGCTCGCTCTGGTCTCTCTGTCCGCACGGGAGTAGGTGAAGCTCAAAAATGGTGGGAGCAGCGTCACAATACGCAAGTGAGTGTGTGTGCATGCTGCGCGTGGAGACGAATGCGAGGTGGATGAAGACCTCTGACACGTCGGGCCACCACGTCAGTGAAAGGTAACTAGGTGAGTTAGCGTGGGTTGGTTCGGGCATGAAGATATGGACCGACACAGTTCGGCCCAATAGGCGAGTGGGAGATTTGAATTTGCTTCGAAATTTTCCAAAAAAAAGGCTGAGGGTTCGGCAAATTTTTAAACAACGAATACAGGCTCCAACAATTATGATTTTTTTGTGGAGGTTCCTGACATAGTGTGTATTATTTTGAATTTTTTCCAGATTTTTTTTGTTCTGAATGTTTCTCAAAAATTCTTTCCTAGAGCTGTTTGAATGCAAATGCAATAATTGATTTATGGAAAAAAATTCAAAAACATGCTCAAATCATTTTTCCCACATATCAACGTGCTAAAAATTATTATCTCATTTATTTTTAATACATGTACCCAAATTTTGGGATTTTGGGGATGTTGCAGACCTACCCCGCTCTCAAAGAATCTCGGTCCCAAGATTCGGTTGGATCGGTAAAGAAATATGGGAATTCGGTTCTGACGAGGATTAAAACATCTATGTATTATTTTAATATATAATAAAAGACCATACGTTTTCATGGTCGTAACCCCTAAGATCGACGACCTCCCCGGTCGTTAGTATTCCAGAGGTTACTTATGGGTACCTGCCGGATGAGGCTTTGTGCCTAATCCCGACCGGATAACCGCCGTAAAATTATCGAATCGGTATTTCTTATCGTATGATGAATGGAACACGTGTTATCGCTCCAAACCATGCGATGGTACAACCTCGAGACATCGACTATTAACCACCCTACGGTTAAGCTTTTCACAAGCAACCGCAAGGAAGTTAGCACATTGCTAACTTCTCTACCGTTCCGACCAGTCGTAACGCTTCACCAGGGATGTCTTCTCCAGGAGTAACTGCCACCTCTTCGGAAGTTATTTAAAGGTGAAGCACAAGAGACAAACACAGAGAGATAAGAAGGGAGACGATAGGCGACACACAAAACAAGGCCAAGGCAAAGATATGCACAGAAGCCTAAGCGGTGGAATTAGAAGCTAGATAATCAGCCTTAGACTCATATTCTAAGTCCGATTGTCTTGCTAAACATTCCTCCATTCAAGGTAACTTCAGGTAGTACTTAGCCACATCTTGTAAATCCAGTTCATATCAATAAAGAGCGACCCCATTCCATTCCGTGATATTCCACGCCATTTTCCTCGCTTATTTTCGTAAGATCGGCGATTCGATCGTCGACAAACCGGGCGCCGTCCGTGGGGAAGAAGGCGAAGTTTCAAGAAATTTTTTTTTCGCCAAGAAAATACTCGCCCAAAAACTCGCAATCGCTCATGCGACTATGCCCGAGTTTGGGATGAGGAAAATCGGTTCGACGGCGGACTACGCCAACCTCGACATGGAAGGATGTATCCGCGCCATGGAAGAAAATGGCAGGTCATCCTCCTCATCCTCCTCCGGCCGCACGTCGCCGACGTTAGCGAGGTCGACGGATGGATGAAGATGCGCCGCCACTACGGTGGCGCAACCAGAGAACCGCCGTTCCGACTAGTTCGAATGCCGAGGATCTCTTCAAGCCCGGCCTTCTCGACCGTGAAACAGTGAAGAAATTTCAGCTCCATCACCCGAAAACTCTATACCATTGATGAAATCATGGTGAAAGATACTCTCCTTCGCTTCGCAATTCCAGAGTCAACCGTCACCGGTAATCGGTGTCGATGAAACCTCCATCGGTCGAGGCCATGTGGGGATGATCACACTCAAAGATACGATCGGCGGTTCGTCGGATCAGCCGAGAAGACCTCAGAAGTGCTCATCTCCGACCGATCTCCATCGTGGAAGATTTCGCGGTTACCGACAAGCTCTCCATTAGTTATGATGGAAGCTCATCGGAAGATCAATGCCGAAGCACGAGGTCAACGCGATCGGAGATGAAGATCAAGATGCCTCGCGACGGTCCTACACTCTCTACCACGCCATCACGTGTTGTTAGAGATGATCCGGCCGTCAAGCACCAACTTCCGGAGGCAACGGAACTAATCGACGTCAATCGCTTAACTCGCTCGCACCGCCCCACCCAGAGTGACCGACAGATCGAACAAACCGAAGGTCGGGAAGGTTCAGACAGCGTACACCCACGACCAAGATGAACTAATTCGAGACCTTCAGAATCGACAAAACTTGCGACGATTCAAAACATGTTAAATAATTCCGATCCTGCTCTAGCAGAACGCCTAGTTTTGTACAACTCGAGGTCGTATCCAAATTCTCCAATAGACCATGCAATAACGGAAGCGATCGAGAACAGAGGGGTTCAGAAGTCGACTAGGACTTCGCCCTAACGCCCCCTCGGAGGGGACAAAGATGGTCATACCAGAGAGCGCCGATACCAAGACCTCCTCGACGATTCCACCAAGGAGTCACGAGGGAGAAGGCTATTTCAAGAGGATACTCCCCCCTGCGCCGAGAAGAACCACCACTAGGACCTAACGATCTCCGACATCGCTTGAACCAAGTGGTGATGCGTGGACATCATATCAATGTCCACGATCGGATCGGACACCGGAGTTCCAGCTGTTCCATCTTAGGGATCGGTCTCCGACCGACATAATCCGCACCTTCCTGAGAAGACGCCATGAATCAATCACAGTTGTCGAGCCTTCTCTGCTGGGCTCCAAAGCGTGCGTTAGCTCAGCTTGCCCGATCGCCAACTTGGACAAATTCAATGGAACTCAAAACCCATTGAAATTTCTCCAAATATATACCAACGCTATCGTGGCTCTGCCGGTGGCGATGAGAATGTAATGGCCAACTATTTACCCACCGTGCTCGAAGGGTCCGCCTTGGCCGTGGTTGTTAAACTTACCGGCCGGATCCATATATACTTGGGAACAACTCTGTGATCTTCGATTGCCAACTTCAGGTACGACGATCATACAGGAAGGAGGACGATCTCCACGTAATCCCAGTAGGATCGATGAGACTTTACGCCAATATATCAAGAGGTTCACCAGTTCAGAACTCTATACCCAAGTCGCAGAGTCCTCTCGTTATTCAAAGCTTTTAAAACGAGTCTAATGAATCGGCGGTTTACGGAGGACATAGCAATGAACCCTCCAAGAACAACCGTTGAGCTTTTTGATATGGCGGACAAATATGCCATCGCTAGTGAAGCAATCGAGTGGTGTGAAGCCATCGATCGGAAGACAAGATTCCCACCGGGCCCGACAAACAGAGAAAAAGAACAAGAAGTCTCTCAAGAAGAAAAAGAACCGCAGACCGACGACAAAGAAGTCCTCGCTGCCTGCATAAGATCAGAAGGGCAAGAAGGATTATGCCGGTCGAAGCAAAGCAAAAGTTCCAATCAAGGATTCTGATTTAATAAGAAGTGGTGTCCACTTCACCGCAGTAAGGCATGATCTGCGACCTATCGTGGTCCGCGTAAGAAACGGAGGATTATTATGCGTAAAGGACCATTTCCAAAGAATACAGAACATGGAGAAACGAGCTCCAAAAGGACAAGGATGGCGACGAGGAGATGGAGTACCGTGATCCCCAACACACACCAACATGATTTTTGGAGGATCTTCTTCATACGAGTCCAGACGCCATCTCAAGGCCATGGAGCGGAGGTCAACCTCGTCGAATCTCCAACTGTAATCAAGCACTCAAGTGGCCTGACACCGCATTTCTTCAAAGAAAGACGATCGCACCATCCCATCGACTCGACCGGTAGGTTCCCCATCGCCGCTGAACCAACTATTAATAATTGTCGTTAATCGGTCTTAGTGGATGGGGTAGTTCTTGAATATATTATTTGTAGGAGCTTTAGAAGAAATGCAGTCCCCATGTCAAAGGTGAAACCTGTGAAATATGCTTTTATGGCATAGTTCCGGTTCTACCGCTAAACCGATAGGACAAGTTTCTTCACGGTGACGCTTTGGAAAACCGACAATTTCCAACAGAGAAGATCCCGCTTGATGTAGTAAACTTCAATCCCAAGATACAACGGAATCCTCTCACGACCAAAGATTAGCAAAATTCTTGATAGCCACGCATTACGGTTATCAAAGTTTGAAAATGCCGGGGCGAAGGAGTCATCACACCGAGGAGATCGAAAATGGCTTACGATGCGATCGGAAATCCTTTGCATCGTTGATGAACTTCCACCGAGAGGTTAATCCGTCTCCCATGCAGTCAAGCACTCGGCCAAAGATGACGCCCAAACCATCCGACTGCACCAAGGAGGTACTACTCGACAAAAGCGCTTCCCGGACAGCGTCAAGTCGTCACATGGGTCAGACAACCAGATCCAACCGCCAAGAAGATTCTGGGTCGGGCAAGACTCGACCCTAAATAGGAAGAGTCGCCGTCTCCTTCCTCCGAGCAAATCAAGACGTGTTTGCTTGGCAAGCGTCCGATATGCCCGAGTCCCCGAGGTGATCGAGCACGTGCTTGCTCTCCACCGATAAAAACCGATCAAGCGTAAACTATGACGCTTTGCACCCGATCGGAAGGAAGCAATCCAATGGAGATTGACAAGCTTCTCCAGCGGGATTTATTCGTGAAGTCAACCACCCACAAAGGGCTTGCTAATCCTGTAATGGTTAGGAAAAATAATGGGAAATGGCGAATGTGTATCGACTTTACAGATCTTAATAAAGCTTGTCCGAAGGATGACTTTCCTTCCCCGCATTGATCAACTAGTAGACTCTACTTACAGGTGCGAGTTACTAAGTTTTTTAGATGCGTATTCGTGGTACCACCAGATTAGTATGTGTAAAGAAGATGAGGAGAAAACTTCCTTCATCACCCCATATGGTACTTATCGTTATATTAAGATGCCATTTGGTCTCAAAAATCTTGGTGCAACTTTTCAAAGGTTGATGCAAAAACTTTTAGTCCACAAATCGGTTGGAATCTAGAAGCTTATGTTGACGATCCGTCAGAAGACCACCAACGCCATGGCACCACATTCCCGACTTACAAGAAACCTTTAACAACTTGAGAAGACATAACCTCAAGTTAAATCCTAAAAGTGTGTGTTCGAGTTTCACTGGAAAACGCTTGGTTTCCTAGTTTCGCTAGAGGTATTGAAGCTAATCCAAAGAAAAATTGCGCCATCGACTGAGATCGCCCCGACCACGAAGAAGGAAGTCCAAAACTAATCGGTCAGATGGCGGCGTTAAGTCGTTCATAGCAAGATTAGGGAAAAAGGATTACCTTTCTTTAAACTTCTTCGAAACATGGGAGTTTCGAGTGGACTAAAGAGGCAAACGATGCCTTTGAGGAACTCAAAAGTACCTTACGAGTACCCGGTCTTAGTTTCTCCGAGATCGAGAGAAACATTGCTAATTTACGTGGCAAAGAACACCACGCATAGCTTAGCGGTGTCTTCGTTGTAGAAAGGAATAATATCCAACGACCGGCCTATTACGTAGGCGAAGTCTTACATGGACCAAAGGAAAGATACCCACAGTACAAAAGTTGCTCTATGGCCTCCTTATGTCTTCAAGGAAGCTAAGGCACTACTTTCGTGCCCACAAAGTGGTCGTATTTCTACCGGATATCCCTTGGTCAAGTCCTTGAAACAGGAATCATCGGGATTAATAGCCAAATGGGCGGTCGAGCTAGGGCGTTCGATTCCATTTTATTTCACTTAACAGCAATAAAGTCCTGTGCAATAGCGTAATTCATTGCCGAATGGACAAACCCCGAACCCACCCAAGGACCCGAGTACTAACACCACGACGAGTGGACAATGTATTTTGACGGTTCCTTGATGTTACAAGGATCGGGGTGGAGTGGTCTTGATATCCCCATCGCGAACACATCAAGCACGCCATCCAAGAATTTTCCCGCCACCAATAATGTGGCGTAATATGAAGGTTTATTGGCGGGACTCGAAGCGGCTCGTTGCTCGCCGGATTCGCAGACATTAGTGAAAGGCGATTCTCAACTAGTAGCGAATCAAGTGGGGAAAGAGTATCAATGCTCGAGTACCAAGATGTCATCTTATCTCGCGGAAGTACGAAAACTTGAAAAGCACTTCTTCGGTTTTCAGATCCAACATATTCCTAGAAAGGAAAACTTTCTCGCGCACTCAGCTTGGCACGGATGGCCTCCACGAGGTCGATCGTCCTTGGGAGTTTTTCTCGAGCAACTCAATTCACCCTCGGTAGTTGAGCCTTCCGAGAACATACATGATTCTTTGCAAGTTGAACAAACTAATCAAGGAAACATGGATGCTCCATGTGTCGCTGACGGTTGGCGCCACGATCAAGGTAGAGATCGGATGACATCGATCTACAATTATCTTCAAAGATGACACAATTCCAGAAGATGATGTAGAGGCCGATCGATAGCACTAAAAGCCAAATCATACACTCTAATCGAAAGTACCTTGTATAAACGAGGATCTCATGGAGTGTTGATGAGATGCATATCTCAAACGGATGGCATTAGATTGCTAACGAAATCCATGAAGGTGTCGTGGAGCACACCATTCCTACTGAGTAACTCGGTAAAGCCTTCGGCAAGGCTATTATCGCCAAGCGCCTTCATGATGCAAAAGAGCTTGTGATGAAGTGTGTACAATGTCGGTTTTATAGCCGATAAGTACACCACCAAAGACAAGCCTTACAAACAATTCCTCTTTCTTGGCCTTTTGCAACCTAGGGACTAGACATTCTGGGACCTTTCCCAAGAGCACCCGGGGGCTTCGAATTATTTTTCGTCATGATTGACACGTTTACAAAATGGATTGAAGCCGAGCCATTGTTAAAATAACAACCGAGGCCGCTAAGAGATTTCTCTTGAAAAATGTGATCACGCGATTTGGTGTACCCAACAGATCATCACGCATAATGGTTCCCGATTCTCCAAAGAATAATTCCAGAGTTCTGCGATGAACTTGGTGTCAAAGTTCATTTTGCTTCATTGCACATCCGCAGAGCAACGGAGCGCTTGAGCGGCTAATGGTATCCTTATGCGAGGATCAAACGCCGAGTATTCACCGCTTAATCAAACGGTCAGCGCTTGGGTTAAAGAACTTCCCTCGTGTTATGGGCGTTCGAACCACCACTACCGTGCGGACCGTGAAACTCCATTCTTTTTGGTTTATGGTCTTTGAAGCCATGCTTCCTCCAGAACTCAAAATTGGCTCTGCTCGAACTGATCGTTTTGACGAAAATGATCAGAATGAACGACGACTCGACGACGTCGATTTCCTTGAAGAACGACGAAACCAAGCCCTTGTACGATCAGCAGTCTACCAACAAGCCATGCGAAGGTACCATAGTCGTAAGGTGCGACCGCACCTTGCTGTAGGTGATCTGGTTCTCAGAAAAATTCAGAGCCAAACAAATCGCAATAAACTTTCTCCTAAATGGGAAGGTCCTTACATTGTGGTCGAAGTAACCCGACCAGGTTCCGTACGACTGGCTATGTCTGATGGGCAAATTTTGTCAAATTCTTGGAACATCGATCAATTGCGTAAGTTCTATGTTTAATTTTCATTCTTTCATTTCTTTCAATTTCAATTTCATTAAATTCATTAATTAATTAAGAAGTGCAACCTTGCTTATATATATACACCTACATTCTGGTCGTTTATTATTGTTAGTCTGGTCGGAGAAGATATTTTTCTCTCCGATATCCTTTATAAGGATCTCTGATACTCTATGGTCCTAGTCGTGAGCATTTTTTTCAAATGATTCCCACGCGCGACTACACTTTTTTTTTAAGAAAATGAGTAATCAGAGCACCACACAACTACCTATCTCATGAATGATATGCTTACGATTTTGAAGATTATGCTTCATTATTTCACGATTCGGTCTATTCTTGTCAGCTCATTGGTGGGACACGGAAAGCCTCCTAGTCGAAGTCTCTCCTTTTTCAAGACGTGGTCCCGCCTAATCGGAAGGAGCTTCCTAGCGACGGTTCTTTTCTTACGATCCTCGCTACGATCGGATACTGTAATTTGAACACGCTTTCAAGAAATGTGTCGATGCCTTCGTGTCTTAGCATTAGTTCCGACCAGATTATGGGACAATAGATATAAACAAAGTTCACTTATAATTTGTTGCATACATATTTGCATTTCTTCTTATGTCAAGTTTGACAAAGTCTTTTTCCGACCATATATAGTGTTTTTATTGGTATTTCCATTATGACAAACAAAGATCTATAACTAGTCGAAATCATCTGTCCCGACCACATTTGATTTTCTAGTATCGCAACGATCAGTTTTGTCTTACATGTCCAAACATACCTTCAAAACTCACATACATGGTTATGACCTCTTTTATTCTCTTTCTTGGCTCACCGCTTGTACGAAGCGTTCTTCTACTATCAAGCGTTTGGGGCTAGGAAATATACGAGAATTTTAAAAAAAAGTCAAACAGGATAAACAAAAGCTTTGTCAATGACATAAAAGGTAAGTTTTCATAGATATTCAAATATTTTTACACTTGCAGGAACCTACTCTAAGAAATATTCCCTGCCTAACTACTGCTTGTCGGAGATTCGACCTCCATCTCCTCTACAACTATATCTCCGAGTGGCCTGAGTTCTTCCATGAACTTGGTCGCCTCCTCAGGTGGGCAGTTGAAGTCATCTTTAACAGCTTGGAGATCTATGGAGGGGTCGGAAGCTTTCAGTTTTGCCAAAGCAAAACTAACTCCACTTGCAACGCCTGTTTTTAGGGCCTGGGCATAATTCGTCCGAGTAGTTTTGAGCAGAACTTTAAGGTCCTCTAGAAGTTGACCCAAATAGTTCATTTTCTCTATTGGATCTCCTAAGGAAGGCAGGCTTGATCCTGATCCCATATGAAAGATCATCTTGTTCAAAGCATGAATCTTTTCATCAATATTTTGAGCAAGAGCCGCCTCCTTATCCTGCTCAAATTTCAGAGTTTTCTTTACTCTGTTTAGCATTTGCATTTGCTCTGCAAAAACAAATCAGTTAATGAACACAAGCATCATTGAAGGGAAAATCAAGTTTACGACATATTACCTTTATTTGTTTTGCTAAGTGTTTCATATTTGGTCGTTGTTTCAGCGATCAACCGGTCCTTAGATGAACTTGCTTCAAAGAAATGATCCTTAGCTTTTATTTCTTCTTCAAGAAAAGCCGTCTTGGCTTTTCACCACAACCTCCTCTTTTATTTTCTCCAGATCTATCGAATGCGATAAGGAGAATAATTGTAGAGGAGCAAAGTATTGAAGAAGAAACGAAGTTTAAAAGGAAAAGTTCTTACTTTCCAACTCGGAGTGCTTTTGCTCCAAGTCCTTAACTCATTTGGTCATCCTCCGATCACTGACTAAGTTCTCGACCAAATGCTACACAAATAGCGTTTCTTTCTTAAGTTTCTTATAAACTTTTTAAAGAAGAGCTATGAAGCTGGTCGAGAATACTTACGAATTGTTCGGTCATTATAACCAGCAAAAATCAAATCGAGGTGCATCTTGAGTTGAGTATCCGATACTTTCGCCACGCCTCATCAAGCTCCTTATCCTCGATAAATCGGGACTAAAAGGAACTTGTTAGGTTGGGAAGGGTTATCAACGATGATCGGAACTGTTGAGACCTCTCGAGGCATCTACCTCCACGAAGGGGTTTCAATCACCAAAGGATCCAACTCAACCGTTGCCCTTGTCACCGCCGGGGCTTCTTCGACCACTATTTCCTCGGGAACTTTGTCCCGAGAAGTGCTCTGATGGGGAACTTCCACAGTGCAGTCCTCAGAAGAACACAGGGAAGAAACGACCGAACACCGAAGACCTATGCAAACCGAAGATGGGAAGTTCAAAGTATCAAATCATCAAGGAATTATTAGAGGTACATACTTATACGACCACTTTCATTTGTACATACCTTGTTAATCTCCGGATTTGACTCAAACGCGCAAGAGAGAAATCAGGCCGCTTAGCCTTCCTTTTCTTCTCCTCCAATTTTCTTTGGTTCTAGACCAAAGAAGGTTTGTTGAACCTCACATCCTCCAACAAGATGTCGGAAGCTATGTCCTCGACTAGTTCATCAAGGACCGCATTCCCGACTATCCGGTAGGAGGAGTGGTTTCATCAATCTCCGATCGCTTGTTTCAAGAATAACCGTAAGGTCGTGCACCACCACTGGAGTCTCTGACCGCAGCTACATTCTCGGGCCCTTAGGCTTATCCACCTAAATCAAAGAACAAATTTGATTGGGTGAAGAAATCCTTTATCTAAAAATTCGTACATATATGATTCAAATGTTCTATTACCTCGAGGATTCATCTCCTTCAAGTGCCTCGAGGCACGACTCGGTCGGAACTAAGGTGGGACGTTGATCCTCACCAGATTGTATGATTCGCAATCCGACCGATCGCAAAAGTAGAGCACGATTGGAAATCTGGTGGAATATATGTATACACATGGTAAAAGGAATTTTGATTAAATTACCTTAAGCCTTGCAGTCTCCTTCAATAGGAGTTACTGCTAAGATCTTGGGGCATTCACCTTTTCTCCAGCTCCCCCGCACAGCATCATCTCGACTCGTTCTCTAATTTCCCCAGGGGAAAGAGCTTTAACAGAAGGAAGAATAGACAGATTTTAAGGTAATACATTAATCAAATCAAAATACCGATCGGAATTTATCTCAAAGACTTACCACCTTCTGAGGTAGCTTCATCACGATCAAGGCACCAGAGCAGGAATGAGTCCGGAGCTTCAATGGGCTAATCTGACGAAAGGTGAAATCCTTCACCACATGCCACGAAGTCAGGCCCCTGACTCACAAGTCATAGATGGCATCCGCCCATCTTTTGACTATCCCTGTCTTCTTTACGGTCTCCTTCCATTTGGGGTTTTCACTTGCTCTGGTTCCGGCGAAGTAGAGGCCATCGTCTTCGAACCGTCATGTAAAACCAAGATTTTTCCATGACGACCACGAAGATTTCGCATACATGAGGATGTACTCATCGGCCTTCCCGTCATGAAGACGCAATGTGCATTCCCCAGGAGCTGCCTCAGATTTTGCCGCAGATTTTCCCATCACCATGCGGTAGAAATAACTAAAGAGCTTTAAGTTCGGTTGTATTCCCAGGTATGCCTCGCACAAATATGCGAAAATACTAATATTTGCGATCGAATTTGGGGCCATAATTCACCAATTCCACCCGTAATGTTCAAGAACGCGGAGGAGGAATTTGTGTAACGGTAGTCTCAGCCCACATTCGATGTAGGCAAGAAAAACAGGGATTTCGCCATCTTCACGGCTCGGAAAATGCTCTCCAGTCGCCGGCCTCCAATTAATCAGATTCCTATCGGGAGCATTCCCATCTTCTTCAAGGCCTCGAAGTTTTTCTTGCCCAATTCAAGGCAACCACTTTGTAATCTGCTCCGACATGGTGAAAATCCTCAAGAATGAGTAGCAAAAGTTGGAGACTTTGTGGTCGGAAGAACAGAAAAGACTCTAGAGGATTTCTTGGCGAGAAGCTAAAGGGGATCGAAGGGGATTCGGAAGCATAAAAATTCTAAGAGCCCAAATGAGAGGAGATCTTATAACCTTCCGATACTTTCAAGGATTTCTACAAAAGTCCAACCGACAAAAAGCTTTTTTTCAAACGGACAGAGGAACTCTTCGCTTCCCAAGGCAAGTTCTCAACTTTAAAGTGAACACAGACCACTTCAGATACCACGACATTAAATGGGGTTCGCCTGATACGATTTCATCGGAAAAGGTATATACACGACCAGTTCATTTAAAGTTCGGGGCTAGCCGACGAGGATTAAAACATCTATGTATTATTTTAATATATAATAAAAGACCATACGTTTTCATGGTCGTAACCCTAAGACCGACGACCTCCACGGTCGTTAGTATTCCAGAGGTTACTTATGGGTACCACAGCCTGATGAGGCTTTGTGCCTAATCCTCGACCGAGATAACCTTCGTAAAATTATCGAATCGGTATTTCTTATCGTATGATGAATGGAACACGTGTTATCGCTCCAAACCATGCGATGGTACAACCCCGAGACACCGACTATTAACCACCCTACGGTTAAGCTTTTCACAAGCAATCGCAAGGAAGTTAGCACATTGCTAACTTCTCTACCGCTCCGACCAATCGTAACGCTTCACCAGGGACGTCTTCTCCAGAGTAATCGCCACCTCTTCGAAGTTATTTAAAGGTGAAGCACAAGAGACAAACACAGAGAGACAAGAAGGGAGACGATAGGCGACACACAAAACAAGGCCAAGGCAAAGATATGCACAGAAGCCTAAGCGGTGGAATTAGAAGCTAGATAATCAGCCTTAGACTCATATTCTAAGTCCGATTGTCTTGCTAAACATTCCTCCATTCAAGGTAACTCGTGGTAGTACTTAGCCACATCTTGTAAATCCAGTTCATATCAATAAAGAGCGACCCCCATTCCATTCCGTGATATTCCACGTCATTTTCCTCGTTTATTTTCGTAAGATCGGCGATTCGATCGTCGACAGGTTCTGAGATGGTCTTCCATTCCCATGTGGCCTCATATTTGGTATGGTTACTCCACTGAACTCTCAACATCTTGATGGCATGGCAGCGAGTGTGTCGCTCGGCTTCGTCTAAAATTCAAATCGGGTGCTCCTGATAAGAAATTTTGGTTGCAGATTGATGTTCTCCAACTTAGTGAGCTCGCTTGGAATTTGGAGATACTTCTTGAGTTCGGATACATGGAAGACATCATGCACATCTAAAAGTTGAGGTGGCAACTCCAATTAGTACACCACTTCGCCTTTCCTCTTGATGATTCTGTACGACCCGATGTACCAAGGTGCCAATTTTCTATGGACTTGGAAACGGCGGATGCCTTGAAGTGGTGAAACCTTGAGATAAACATAATCATTCACCTCGAAGCTCAGCTCATGAAGACGATGGTCGACATAGCTCTTTTGATGCAATTACGCTTCCTTCAAGCGGCTCTTTATCGCGTTAATGTGTTCTTACGTCTCTTGGATGATAGCCGGTCCAAAGAATTGCTTCACGCCGACCTCAGAATAGAATATATGTTTTCTACACTTTGTCCCATAAAGTGATTCAAACTGAGACATTTGGAGTCCTGACTAGAAGCTGCTGTTATAAGAAAACTCGGTGAACACCAAGTATTTCTCCTAATTCGTGCTATAGGACAGCACACAAGCTCTCAACATATCTTCCAGGATCTGATTTGTCCTCTCTGTTTGTGGGTGGAAAGCCGTGCTAAAGAATAGCTCGGTACCCAATAGCTCAAGCAAGCTTTCCCAAAACAGTGAGCTGACCTCGGTCAGAAGTTATCATCTTTGGCACAACGTGCAGACGGACAATGTTGTTTATGTAGAGCTCTGCAAATTTAGCTCCATGATATGTGGTGTTGACCAGAATGAAATGAGCCACTTTGGTCAAGTGGTCGATGATAACCCATATCGAGTCATGCCCGTTCCGGGTTTTCGGCAAGCCAGTAATGAAATCCATACCGACGTCATCCCACTTCCACTCGAGAACCTTTAGGGGTTGGAGTAATGCTGCTGATCATTGGTGTTATGCCTTGACGCATTGACACATGTCGCAGACGGCAACATGTGCGGTGATGTCCCGCTTCATAGCCGGCCTAATATTGTTCCTGATGGTCTTGATATATCTTTGAGCTCCTGGGATAAATGGATAGTGGTGTATCATGGGCTTCTTTAAGAATTAACTCCTTGATAATGTGATTATCCAGGACATATAGCTGTTGTCCACGCATAACCATTCCACTCGCATCTTCGATGAACTCCAATTTCCTACCGTTCTGCAAATCACACTTGATTTCGGCGATTACTTGATATTCAAGTTAGGCGGCCTTAATCTGGGATCCGAGGATAGGTTGCAGCGCTAGGGCAGCAAACATATCTCTCCTCAACCACTTCTAAGTTGAGTTTCTAAAACTCCTCATGCAACACTAGATCATTTGTTTCAATCGACACATTTGTGCAATGAAGCTTTGGGCTGAGAGCATCGGCTACAACATTGGCTTTACTGGGATGGTAATGGATGCCAAGATTATAGTCCTTGATCAATTCAAGCTATATTCTTTGCCTTATGTTCAGATCTGGTTGTGTGAAGAAATACTTCAGACTTTTGTGATTGGTATAAATTTCATATCAATTGCCGATGAGGTAATGTCTCCAGATCTTGAGAGCATGAACCACAGCTACTAATTCCAAGTCATGAGTGGAATACGTGAGATCGTAATTGAAGTGAGGTATAAGCCACTACTTTGCCCTCTTACATTAGCACACAACCGAGGTTGTGGCGAGATGCATCACAATACACAACAAAGCTTTTGTGTATGTCGACCAGTGTAAGTACTGGGGTTGTTGTGAGCCTTTTCTTCAATTCCTGAAAGCTCTCATCACACGCTAGTGACCATTCATATTTATTCTCCTTTTTAATAAGTCAGGTCATTGGTCTTGCAATCTTGGAGAAGTTCTCGATGAACCGGCGATAATATCCGGCTAGACCGAGAAAACTCCGGACTTCTAGAATGGTGCGGGGCTATTCCCAAGCTAGCACATCATGTACTTTGCTTGGGTCCATGGCCACACTTCCTTCGTAGAGAACATGGCCTAGGAAGCCAACTTCCTTTAGCCAAAGTTTGCACTTGTTGAACTTTGTGTACAATCGATGCTCGCGAAGCTTGTCGGGCACCGTACACAAATATTGCTCCCGTTCCTCTGCACTCTTGGAGTAGATGAGAATGTCATTGATGAAGACTACCATGAATTGATCTAAATACTCCTTAAAAATATTATTCTTAAGATTCATGAAACTTGCGGGAGCATTAGTGAGTCCGAATGACATTATGGTGTACTCATACAAATCATAACGGATGGACGTACAACGCAGACTTTGGAATGTCCTCTGGCCTGATCTTGAGTTGGAAATAACCTAGCCTCAGATCAATCTTGGAGAAAACACATGCACCATTCATTTGATCAAACAAATCATCAATCATCGGGAGAGAATATTTGTTCTTGATGGTGATTTCATTCAGGGACCGGTAGTCGACACACATCCTCAGACTGTCATCTTTGTTCTTGACAAATAGCACGGGGCTTCCCCATGGTGATGAGCTAGGATGAATGAATCCCTTGTCCAGTTGCTCCTTAAGTTTTTGCTTCAATTCAATCAACTCATCCGAGGGCATACGTAAGGTTGCTTGGAGATATGTGTTGTCCCGGGTAGCAAATCGATGACAAACTCCATGTTACGGTCTGACGGCATTCCCGGTGGTTCATCCGGAAACACGTCAGGATATTCACACACCACGGATACTTGAAGAAGCTCTAGAATTGAGATGGATTTGAGAGTGGGCTGCTACGAAGACGTGTTATGTGTGGACAAGAAAACAATCTATTCCTTGCTGGAATTGACAAGAGAAGTGGTCCGTCCGACACAATTGATGAACCCTTTGTGTCAAGACAACCAATCCATCCCAAAAATCACATCTAACCCCAGTGTATCTATCACAATAAAATTGGCTTCAAATTCTATCCCATTGATCACAATATGGGCTTCAAAACAACGAAGTTTTGCTCTTATGACTGGCCTGGGTGAGTGAACTAGCATAATGCTTTCTAGTGATGTAGTTTTTAACTATTGTTGCATGGGAAATTTCTTGGATGAGAAGCTCTGGAGTCAAATAATGCTAATGTAGGTACGGAGTGCACAAGAATCATACCCATCACCACATCTCGTATGGTTCAAATGACCATGCCCAAAACCTTGAGCTGGTTTGGGGGCTTGGTACCCCCCTGACCTCATGCAAGGCCTTGGGGCACTGGTGGATGCCTTGGGGTTGTGGACGAAGCGTTGGGAGCTTCTTTTTGTTAGCAATTTGTCGAATAATGCCTGCGCTCACCGTAGGTGAAGCAGGTGACAATTGCTGCCTGGTTTTGGCTTCCGGATAGCTACGCTCCATGGTTATATGGCTGAACCGCGGCTTGCTGCAAGCGGGGGTTTTGTTCTTGAGGCCTTGGTGGTGGTGGTGCCGAAGTACATGTGTTTGACGGTTGCCAAACACGCGGATTCGATGAGCCACTGTTTACTGATTTATGAGCTAACCACTTGCGTTTGCCACTCTCCACGACCGTCCGAGTCCTATCTTCAACTCGGATCGCCTTGTTGATTAAGGTCTAGAAGTTGGGATGTCGTGAGCAGCGAGTGACCACTTCATCTCATCATTAAGGCGCTCTCGGAAGAGAGCGACCTTCCTTCCCTAGTCCAATATCTCGGAGGTGGCATACCGGGCAAGGTAGTTGAAGCAGTGGAGGAACTCTACCACTGTCATGTTCCCCTGCATTGAGTTCATAGAACTCCCGCCTCTTGATGTCCATGAGGCCCACTGGTATGTGGTCGTCATAGAAAGCCTTCTTGAAGGCGGCCCAAGTGTTGGCCTGCCCTTCTTCAAGGATGGCCTGATGGTTTTCCCACCAAGCGGTTGTCGCTCCTTGCAGCTAGGAAGATGCGTAAAGCCCATTCTCCTTGTCATTGCGCTAGGCAATGACCAGTTTTCTCTTGATGGAGCGAAGCCAGTCGTCGGCATCGAGAGGATCCACCGTAGACAAGAAGGTCGATGGCTGAGTTTAGAAGAACTCGTCCATCCTCGATTGTGGCATCACGGCAGCTTTGCCTCCTACGGTCGCAGCGCCAATGTTGGTGGTGTTCTGGACCAACTTTGCAGCAAAAGCGTGTTCATCTATCGCCCTTGCTCAATCAGGGTGAGCACTTGCGCCATCATGGGTGGTTGGGGCAGCACCTCTGCTTCCTTGGTGGCATGCTGATCTTGAGGTGAAGATGGATGAAATGGGTTACGTTGCAGAGGGTTGGGTGCCTCACCTCCCTGTTGTCGTAAACTAGAGTTATCACCGAGCGCCATAAGTTGGTCCACAGAGTGAGTTACCAGTATTATGTCAGTTGGACCCTAGGTGTGGAATACTCAAAGCCCTCGTGTGTGTACCGTACTAGTCCCATGATTAGTGGCTAGTATACACATCTACAACTATGGTATACACATCCATGCATACACTACTACAAAAAGTCTAATACTGGATGCCTCATCACAGACGGTTGACCAAAACCGTCTGTATTACATTCAATCACAGACGGTTTTGGTTTAGAGACCGTCTGTGTTATTGGCTAAGCTAAAAACTGTCTGTGAAGAGGTAATATCACAGACGGTTCATGTTGAAAACCATCTGTGATACTTCACAGACGGTTCTTGTTAATAACCGTCTGTGATAATACTACATATCACAGACAGTTTTCAATAAGAACCGTCTGTGAAACATCACAGACGGTTCTTAACAATAACCGTCTGTGATATTATCACATATCACAGACGGTTTTTTGTTATAACCGTCTATGATAATATCGCTACAGCTCCACGGTGAGTTTCTTCGTCGCCGATGCGTCTATTCGTCGCCATCCGCTTCGGCTCCCCGATGCGTCTCTTCGTCGCATAGAACCGCTTCGGCTCCCCGATGCGTCTCTTCGTCTCACGCTCTGAATTTATTCCTTGTTTTATAAAAAGGATCATCCGCCATCCAAGATGATCATCCCCACATATTTATATAAAAAAAATAGAAATGGCTGCCTCTTCCTTGTCGCCGGCATTGATGGCCTTCCCGCCGTGACCTGCATAAGCACCTCTTTCGTGTACGTTGAACTGCGGTTTCTTTGAAGAACACTGTTTGATCAACAGTGTCTTCACTCCTCTACCGGCGGAGAATTTGCCGGAGCAGGTGACGGCCACCTTCCGCCGTCTTGACATCCTTCTCCGTCGTGTCTTCCGGGTGATCTCCCACTTTCGGCGAGTTTACCGCGTCATCGACGTAGTCCTCCAAAACGACGTTGCACGTCTCCAAGAGGCTTGCCGTCACTTGGACTGCGTAATCGAGGCGGCAGGCGACCGAGTCGACCAGGCCGAGACCCCTCAAGCAAGGGAAGAGAGCCTATGGGCTCAATTCTTCTTGGTTCAATAGTCCGAGGGTCTTCGAGAGACACTTGAACGAGCGCGTCAGCGGGTGGACGCATTTCAGGCTTCATTCGCTGATGATCAGGAACCGTCCGATGCCGACGCCGTCGCCTATGAAGTATTGAAGACGGAGATAGCAGCCTACCTCCGCCACTAGAAAAACTTTGTTTATTTATAGGTTTCTACTTTTTTAATCTTTTTGTAGTTTAACGCCCACTGCTTGGCCATATATATATATGAAAATTCCAAAATGAAAAAAAAGTTTGGAGGTGAAGTTACTATATTAATTATATGTTGAATTATTGATATATATATATATATATATATATATATATATCGAGACGGTTTTGTGGAAAAACAAAATCTAGTTTGGAGGTGAAGTTACAATTAATATTAATTATATCGTAGACGGTTTAGTGGAACAAATTAATTATATATATATATATATATATATATATATATATATATATATATGTATGTATATATATATAGTTAAAGCAAATTTTCAGAAGTATTTAAATGACAAAATTGACATATAAACATGTAATTTCTTCATGTCATGTAAGTGTATATACAAGATAAATATACTTGAGAAAAAACCATATCATCGACGGTTCCATAATGGAACCGCTCGTGATATGGGACATATCACTGACGGTTCCATAATGGAACCGTTTAGATATTATCACCGACGGTTCGATAATAGAACCGCTCGTGATAAATCTCTTTATTAGTACGAGCCGGGCCGCTAGGGTTTGCGCTCGCCCTAACTCTCGTCACTCCCCAAGCTCCGCTAGGGTTTGCGCCCGCCCTAACTCGTCACTGCCCAACGCATTTACTCCGTTCCCCTCCCCACCTCGACGCCACCGCCGACCTCGCTGTTGCCGCCGCCCAACCCGTCGCCGCCGCCGCCACGGCCAGACACCACTCGCACTACGTAAACACTCGTGACGATAGTAGTGTCTTCGCGATGTCGTGGTCCTGCCACAACTACGGTGACGCCACCACCTGCCACTAGGCTTGGCCTCGCGTGTCGCTATACCGCCATGGCTTGGTTCTCTGCTTTCGGCCTCTGCGCTCGGGCCCTAGCCGGTCTTTGCTTTCCCCATCCTCCCTCTATTCTCCTCTAGATCTGTTAGCTTAATGTCTTGTGTTGAGTTTGATTTTTATGCTTGAGCCTTAAGTTGTGTCCTGAGGTTTGTGTGATTTATGCAAGGTGAAGGACATAGATGAGGGTTGTACTGGTGGTGGGGTCGCCACCGTGGTTGCGCTGTGCTGAGGTATCATCCTACCTTACTCCCTCTCTGTCTCTACCCGCTTGCTCTGTGATGAAAATGGCTAGTGCTCTGTGTGGTGGCCGGGTTTGTACACCCTTGGTCTTGCTGTTGAACTGTTGAACTGCTCAATGATGTTAATATAATAGTCTTATGCATTCTATGCATCTTGCTTAGTTCATGCTGTGGGTTCGGATGGGGCTTGATATGTTATGACTTATTGGGTTGTTGATATGTATGAGCTGTTGATATGTTATATTGTTATGACTTATGACTTATTCAGAAGTGTCAAGTGTTGTCTGCTATTGATAGTGGAAACTTGCTTGGTGAACCATGGGCTGTTGATATGTATGATTGATGATTTGCAAAAATAGATGTATAAAATGTGTGATATGTATGTTATGACTTATTTGTCGATTTGACAAAACTTATTTGTCGATTTGTCATTTTGTCAAGATGTCATCTGTTGCTTCTCGCCATTCATTTCACATTTGTTTGTGTAACTGTGTTCATGCAGGTCAAGTTCTCCTATCTTGCGTCCTAGGTACATCGTCCTACCATTTTATTCCTAACCTCTTCTCTATAAAGTCTCCAAGCAGTGACTGCTTGTGCCTTTTAAATATATATATATATATATATATATATATATATATATATATATATATATATATATATATATATATATATATTGTTCTAAGTCCTCACCACTTTTTTTGATGAGTCGCGTTGACATTTTTGACATGAGTACCTACGCTAAGAAAGTGACGGGCAACCTCATTGAAGTGGCATCATGTATTAGCAAACAAGTAATTGGATGTCCCGACGCTTCAGCAACCAGATTTTTAAATTTGCAGGGCTCAATGAGGTTGCCTCGTTGTCAGCTCCTTTTCCTCATGTCGTGGACGACTTCGAAAGTGGTTAAGGGACTAGGAACAATAGAAATAAATATATATATATATATGATGCCGGTTTTAAAGGCACAAGCAGTCACTACTTGGTGGCTTTATAGAGAAGAGTCATCACATATGGTTTCAGCCACAAACCGCCTGTGATATATAGATATCACAAATGGTTTGTGGCTAAAACCGTCTGTGATATATAGTCATCACAGACGGTTTGTGGCTGAAACCGTCTGTGGTAGTATGCATCACAGACGGTTTGAAAACCGTCTGTGATGACCTCATGCATCACTGACCCATAAACTCAGACGGCTCAAGAAACCGTCTGTGATGACATTTTTGAACCGTCTGTGAAGGCCTTTTCTGTAGTAGTGATACATACAAAATGAAACAAATATGGTACATAACTTAAGCGATTACAAACTTTACATTACAAGGGCCTACTGGCCAAATAAAACTCAAGTATCAATAGAGTGCAGCGGAAAGCATAGTAAATAAACCAAAATAGTCAAGTGGTATGCCCATACAAACCCTCAGGCAACCGACAAGAGACAAGTCCTAGAAAGACCCGTCACCGAACCCTCCGATACCGAGTGCAAAGAAAGCGTCGTCTGGCGTAGACTCATCCTCTAAGTCTGAACAACAATTTAAGAAAGATTTAGTACATTGCTTACTTAGCAAGACTTGTAGTGTATCACAAAAATTGTATAAATGCAAGGCTAACAAGAGATGAGGCTCTATGCTACAAGTTGTTTTGAACATTAAGAAAATTTTATTTGCAATATCAATACGTAGTATTTTGCAACGGAAATTTAAAAAGCGGTTAAATAGATAAATGACAACAAGTAAGTAATTGAATAAATAACAACTCGCAACCCTTCTCAGCTGCGAGCAACATCTTATTTTCAGCCATAGACATGGCACTCAACTAAAATAACACAACAAAAACCATTCTCTCATTTCCCAACAAGAACCATTTTTGTAAAAACGAAGACTATACCTGGCAATACTACACTTAGTACGCTCATCACTGCGAGCACGGCTATTTAAATATATTTACACTCTTCATAGGAGTACAACTTTACCAACAACACACAAATTCTCTAGTTTGTTCGACATCCGTCGATACTACCGTCCACTAACATTTGGTAAGCAGTCTAGAGCATGTGTCAAAACCTTTACATCACCTAGTCCTAACCTTACACTAGCCCGGTGAATGAACACCCTCACTTCACCCGAGTACACCCCTGCCTTAGTGAGGCATTCACTATTGTGTCGGCAAGCTTTGTGCCCAACATCGTGGTGAAAGGAGCCCCTTCAAACATGCCTATACGGATCATGCTCACGCTACCATGGCCTACCAACACACATGGCTAGTTTTTGATGACTTAATTAGCTAAGGCCGTCCCATACCGATACATGCCATTGTACGCTTACACTTAGGTCGAATATACGGTGTTCGGTCATGAAGTATTCCGACTGCTATGGTGGATGAAAGTTACCGAGGAGGGGAGAAATGGAAACGGCAATGGAAGTGAAGTGTTTTGACACACAAGGGAGAGCTTCAAGTAGTGAGATGGAGACTAGTCCCATGATTAGTGGCTAGTATACACATCTACAACTATGGTATACACATCCATGCATACATACAAAATGAAACAAGTATGGTACATAACTTAAGCGATTACAAACTTTACATTACAAGGGCCTACTGGCCAAATAAAACTCAAGTATCAATAGAGTGCAGCGGAAAGCATAGTAAATAAACCAAAATAGTCAAGTGGTATGCCCATACAAACCCTCAGGCAACCGACAAGAGACAAGTCCTAGAAAGACCCGTCACCGAACCCTCCGATACCGAGTGCAAAGAAAGCGTCGTCCGGCGTAGACTCATCCTCTAAGTCTGAACAACAATTTAAGAAAGATTTAGTACATTGCTTACTTAGCAAGACTTGTAGTGTATCACAAAAATTGTATAAATGTAAGGCTAACAAGAGATGAGGCTCTATGCTACAAGTTGTTTTCAACATTAAGCAAATTTTATTTGCAATATCAATACATAGTATTTTGCAACAGAAATTTAAAAAGCGGTTAAATAGATAAATGACAACAAGTAAGTAATTGAATAAATAACAACTCGCAACCCTCCTCAGCAGCGAGCAACATCTTATTTTCAGCCATAGACATGGCACTCAACTCAAATAACACAACAAAAACCGTTCTCTCATTTCCCAACAAGAACCATTTTTGTAAAAACGAAGACTATACCTGGCAATACTACACTTAGTACGCTCATCACTGCGAGCACGGCTATTTAAATATATTTACACTCTTCATAGGAGTACAACTTTACCCACAACACATAAATTCTCTAGTTTGTTCGACATCCGTCGATACTACCGTCCACTAACATTTGGTAAGCAGTCTAGAGCACGTGTCGAAGCCTTTACATCACCTAGTCCTAACCTTACACTAGTCTGGTGAATGAACACCCTCACTTCACCCAGGTACACCTCTGCCTTAGTGAGGCATTCACTATTGTGTCGGCAAGCTTTGTGCCCAACATCGTGGTGAAAGGAGCCCCTTCAAACATGCCTATACGGATCATGCTCGCGCTACCATGGCCTACCAACACACATGGTTAGTTTTTGATGACTTAATTAGCTAAGGCCGTCCTATACCGACACATGCCATTGTACGCTTACACTTAGGTCGAATATACGGTGTTCGGTCATGAAGTATTCTGAGTGCTATGGTGGATGAAAGTTACCGAGGAGGGGAGAAATGGAAACGGCAATAGAAGTGAAGTGTTTTGACACACAAGGGAGAGCTTCAAGTAGTGAGATGGAGACAAGAACGGCGACAAGAAAAATGCGGGCGGCTCGGGTTCTTGCAATTATCTCGCGTGGCGACGAGACCCAAGCAGAGAGAAATGGTGGGCAGGGTAGGTGTGACCGGGCGAACGCGGTCTCCTCCCATGGGCGCGCAAGGGTGACGGCAGCGCCGGCATGGGCGGGATCTGGCGCTGCTACAATCTGGAGGGGATCGTAGTGCGAGGTGGAAAAAAAAGGTCTTCAAATTTTGCAAGGTTGTATAATATGGTACAACTCTATTTAGATTATCTCGATTTAGATTTTATTTTTCGTTTTTCATCCTATCAAAATTGTTTACTAAAGTTATACAGAAAACTCCTATTGTATTTGTACCTTAATGCCGTTTCAAAGCAGAGAGTTTTCTTTTTTACTATTATTTGCGAGGACAAGAGGAAAATTTACTATACCTCGAGGTAGCTTCTTGAAGAGGGCGGAAAACCCATAGCAGGACACACCTTAGACTCCCCCGGGGTGGTTATGTGTAACGAAGAACTTTACTTTATTTTATGTCCTCGTGTTTATCTACAACGCACATATATATGTACATTTAGCTAGCACACGTAAGAGATGAGCTAATGACCACTTGCTTTATTTGGACATATCACTACTTCTGAGGTCCACACGTCTGACGTAAAACATTTGAACTAGCTACTTATTGCTTCGACCCCGTAAATTATTTACAGTAAATTATAGAAGCCCTAGGTACTGTAGCAGAAGTTGTAGAAAACATCAGGTATGTTACAAATTAAGTGGCAGAGAACCCCCAACAACTTTGGCCTACAAGTTACAAAGAACCACAGATAATTTGAATGCATGACAAGAGCTTCCGCTAGCGGCCACGTCCAAGCCATCTAGTTTAGTGCAGCGTTGAGGTAACAAAACTTAGGGTTACGTGCCACTTACCAAAATATCCCGGTTTTATCCAATGTTTATGGTAAAATAGTATGGCTATATACCACATGCAAATATAACTCTGGCGTTTTGCAACTTCTGTCATTGTAAAATACTATTAGTATTATGTGTTTCAACCAAAGTACTTATCACATGTTTTCTTTGGAAAGTATTTAACAAAATGGACAGATAAACGTACCTAGGTCAGCCACCTTGTATGACATACTGATCCCTCTGTTGGACAATATTTGCCTAACTACAGATATGGACAGAACAAGCAGGCTCAAGATCGGAAGCTGGCCTACGGCCAAATGACTAGGCGCATGGTTGAGCCCACCAGCGTTAAGTCCCAACCTCGATATTGGTGTCTACTGATTTTGGAATTACACATGCGTTCATTCAGTAGGAAAGTGTGTGCCACACGCTATGTGAGGCTTTAGGTGTCTCCAATAAATTTTCAGCGTGTGTAGAGAGGTGCATGCGTATGCATGTATGTATGTGCTCAGGGATGGAGAGTGTGGTGTAGGTGGAGTGTGTGTCCGCCTTGTACTCTAGAAGAAAGGAAGCTCAAGATCTAAGTGACAGTTGTACATTGTTTATCTGTATGTATTAAATTCCACATTTCAACCATAGCGCTCATCTTTTACATCATCAATAGAAGGTGTAGAGGATGTAAAAGATGTGATAGATACACTTTTGACTCCCTTAATGAACAATTGTTGTGATATGTCAATCTCAATGAATTGGATAAATATTGAGAAAAGGAGGGAGATATATGTGAAAGTCAAGACTCATTTATACACATTTTAAACGTCAAACCTTTTAGAACATACGTCATGCTCTTTAATTTGCAGGCCGTGAACACGAGATCATCACACAATTTGGACTCATGGTGCGTATTGAAGCCAAGTAGTATACTCCCTCTAGTCACAAAAGAAAGTCGTATTTGGAGATTGGCACGGTCTCCAAAATGCAGCTTTACCATTCATTTCTATTTCTATTGTAATATATTTATAAAACCTACTAAAACTATAATATTATGAGAGTACTCTTCGAGACAAATCTATACATATCACTCTCACTTGTTCATTCTAAATATTAAAAAAATAATAATACCCAAAGTTTATAAAGTTTGACTGCACGTTATCCGTAATGACTTTCTTTTGTGACTAGGTGTACACACTTATCATTGTCCTTCAATATTCCAGCACGCGAAAATTAACCACAATTAACCTCCCCGTGCAATTATTGGATTCCCTGTTAAGTATCACTATCACAAGCTAGCTAGCCAGGGCACCACCACTTTCCATACACTGCAGCATAAGGTTAAATATTGATCAATCTTGTAACTAGTTGCACTTGCTAGCAAACACTGATCTGAGATTTGAATAAGATGCCACTTTTCGTTCCTCCAGAAACAGTCACACTTCCTATGACAAACTGACGAGAAGAAAAGATGGCGGGCCCTCTTGCCTACTATTATTTGTTGGAGGAACTAATAGTACTACAGACAAGCAAAAGAGGAGTCAGTTTGCATCCATAAAGACAAGCAAATCAAGCTACCTCCTCACCTCCCTTGCAGCTTCTTCCCTTTTGCTTCCTCTCATAGCTACATTCTCATATGTACGCAGGACGTCCTGCTTCATCTTGGATTCAGATGATTCATCTCTTCATCTAGCACTTTGCATCTTTTAATCTACCAAGAACTTGAAGTTAAGAGGTCAGGAATTAGGTTTGTGTCCACTCATGGATCCAGCAAGGTACTGGATGCTGACCAGGAGAAAGCTGGGTGATCAGAAGGCGCCTGTCTTCACCACCCCGCAAATCATCGTTGGCGGTGGCGGTGGCAGCTCGGCCTCTTATTACGAGTCGTGGGAGGAGCGCGCCTTCGCCGAAGACTCCGCAGGGCATCTCGGAGGTTGCATCTGGCCACCGAGATCCTACTCGTGCAGCTTCTGCGGCCGGGAGTTCCGGTCGGCGCAGGCGCTCGGTGGGCACATGAACGTGCACCGGAGGGACCGGGCAAGGCTGAAGCTTTCCGGGGCGGCGGAGGATGGGGGCAGTGGAAACCACGGCATGCCGCCGCATCAGAGCTACATGATCCAACCGTGCCCTCCTCAAATTGGCGCCCTGCAGCACGCCTACAGCCCAAACCCTAGTGCTCCTTGCACTGACACTAACCCTAATTCCAGTGTTCTTCCGTATCCTTCTAGATCTTTGGTTCAAGCTGCAGCTGCCGGAACGGTCTGGGGCAAACAAGTCTTGTGTGCCCCTCTCGCCTCACCATCGCCTGGCGCAGAACATGGTAAGAAAGAAACGTTTCTTGGTGCTGCTCAGTTGGCACAGGATCATCCAAGACCGGCAGCTAAGATGTGTTCTAACCAAGAATCGCGTGCCGGGAGAGGTGAATTGAAGCCGAGTGTTTTGGGCTACCGGACTAGAAGGGACTTTGAGGATGACAACGAAGCTGATGATGAAAAGATTGTTCATGTAAGTCGCAAGAGAAGGAGAAATGATTTCGAGGTAAACCCGTGGGCTATATGTTCTTCCTCTAGTAAGCACCAACAACAAGCTGGTGGTGATGATGGTAATGATAATCATCGTGCAAAGGTACTAAAACTTTGTCCTAGCTCCACAGTTGAAGAACTAGATCTCGAGCTTAGGCTTGGAGAAGCCCCAAAAGTAAAGTAGGTTCGATTTCCACGGTTGTATCGCAATTACAATACAAATGCTTTGTATTTATTCACATCTCTTGCTTCGTAGAAATGTTGGTTTGAGAAATTTAATTTCATCCTTGTTATTTTCTTTCCGATGTCCTTATTTCCGTGGAATTGACTTGAGGAAATCATTTCCCTTCGGAAATGAAACTGTACTTGAAAGATAACACCTCAAGTGATTTGTGATATGCTGTAACAAGATGTTGAGTTCTAATTCAAGAATTTACTTGCCTGGATGAAAAAATTTAGATGGATTTAAGTATAAAATTACTTTATCTTGTTCCTTGAAATATTGCTTTTGTCATTGCTCAAAACATCATGCAACTACTTCGCACAGGCATACATTTAAGATTGAATGTTATATGTACTATATTTGTAAATTGCATAAATGTCTCTGTTTCTCCACATGAATATTGTCAAAGTTCTTTGTACTCAATAGCTCTTTGCCTGGGTCAGTTTTAATTGTACTATCTAGCTATGTTCTTGAAAGGACGTGTAACTATCAATCAATCCTTTGAATTTAGTTCATAACGTACTCCTGTTGTTTCGTATATGGACATACATACCATAGGACTGATCAAGATATTACTCACACTTGTGGTACATTAATTTTCTACACTAATATGTATTAGGTACTTGTTCACGTATGACAGGTTTACTAGCTATTAGTTTCTTGTTAACCTCTAAGCATATACTAGTCTTCATCTGAACTTAGATATTGAGTGCAATGTGGCAAAGAGTAAATGTAAACTACTTCGAACCTATCTGACTGATTTGGGTTAGTTAAGTTCACATGCATGTGTCTCATTCATCGGTACTGTTGGTGTCTTCATTTGTGTGTGTGCGTGTGTGTTACTACATGCCATGGTGATCAGCTCGCAACTATGAGAGAGATAACTAGGATCACAACGTACAGACACAACTGACTTTAGTGCATGAGAAGTGAGGAGGAAGATGCCATCTTCCCCTCCCTGCTTACAAATTAATCTCTCACTGACACATTCCAGCAGTGGAACTAAAATTAAACCATGCACATGCATGTGATGCCAGAACACCATCTAGGATATATTTCCTCTGATGCCTGCAGCTAGCAGTACTTGGATTCCATTCTCCACAGTACATATTCCCTTCTCCATTCTCGATGCAACTTTTTGTTTCGTTCCTAATTTTTCGCCCCCAACAAAAACATACTTAAAGACATTCATATATAGCCTTTTGTCTTTTGTACTCAGCTGATAAAATAGCTTCATAACCGTGCTCTGCGCTTGCCTTGTTCCCTTCCTTGCACAGGCTTGAATACAGATATCAGAAGCCCATATCTAGCCTTAACTTTTCCAATGCAAGAGAAGGCATTTACCAACATTTCCCTGTGTGCTGCAGCTTTCAGAGCATTTAGCGACATGACAGTGCTCACATCCAGCAAAGTGCAGTACATCATGCACTGAGCAACACACGGGGGGATCAGATAGCTAGCAAGATGTCAACTGTGACATTTATATAGGAATTTAAGGACATGTGTGCATGCATACACCAACTAGCTGCTTGCCCCAGGAGGCAGTGGCCAGAGACCACACTGTGTTATAGAAGATTTCTGCAATGGTGCAAGTAACTCATGCAATGCACTACCGCCTTGTATGAACGGCTGCATCTAACTTACACATCACTGGAAAGCAGCAACTTATAGGATCAGACTGTACAGATTGCTTGAAGCGTGTAAGCTAGCTGCAGGCTGCAGCAGATGTAAGTGTCATTACAAGAGTGCATGCACTGAACTGTGCTTGTCTTGCTCGTGAGCTGGTTTCGCTCTCCTGGACAAGTCTGATCAGTGATCCTAACAACTTGAAGTGTACTGAAGAGTTCTCTGTGAGCGAGCTAGCTAAGCTTGTCTGTTGAGTATTAATGCAAATAATATAGTATATAGATATGGATGCACATGGTTAGAGGAATGTCGTCTTTAGCTGCAGGATGTTGCTGTGTGATTAACTATATTGTATATGATATTATATGGTGCAAAGGAGATCATTGGAGATAGCTAGTTGTGGAGAGAAGGAAGAACAGTGAAGAGGGGTTGGTTGTCGGTTAGAGGGGATTATATATCCTAAGGATGCTGTACTGCGATCGAGCACTATATATAGTACTGGGACGTGTTTAATAATCATGTGGGAGAGAATATGGAATCAAATGCACTGATCGACACATGTATATTTTAATCGAACAATATTGTACTGGACATGTATATGTTAGGGTTGAGCAAGACCAATAAACCTTTAGGATGTCTGGAACACAAACTTTATTGTATGATTTATCAATACATGCGCATGAATAACAGTAAGCCTACCGATTACTATTGCAATTTGCAATGCAACTTCGTTTTAGCATCATTAAGGGAGTCAGGTCAGGACATGAATATGCATGTTTTCAAACATAATCTACACTTCGGTTTCCGGGTGTATTCTCGTTTCAGCTGATCTAGTGCGTGCATATTACATTTTTTTTTTTGACAAAAGATTCGAATATTATTGTTTATGCAGAAGCAATGGGATTCCATTTTTCACCACATGTCACTCTTTTTTAGAAAGGTTCCACACACACGACCATCCTGTTTTAACTTTAGCAATCAGATTCATAATTTTCTGTCAATCAAATATTAATGGTTCATGTTTTCTATTTTATCCATTAGGTGTCTGTTTTATTGAAATAGTGTCAATTGATCCTACGTATTAAATTAACAGCCCTAATTGTAATAAATATAAATTTCAGATGTTGTATGCATGGAAATTCAAACAAAACCAAATAACAAATGTAACATCCTAAAATTTCAAAACCAGATTTATTACATTCAAAATCATCATTTCTGCATTTTGAGGTTTTTCAAAAAAATTGGCATTTATTTAGAAGGTTTTCCTCATTTCCACCGGATGTTTTTGAATTTTCGAAATTAATCAAAGCTTGATCAGAACCTCGAAATGATTTATTTGAGTTCCTAATAATCTAAGCAGCCTTCCCAAAACTTTTCAAAAAAATAATATTGAGTTGGTTTGCACATTTTAAAAATTGAAACTCAATTTTTGGAATTAAATCAAATCGGAAAATATTTTAAAATATGGAAATCCTTGTTGAGCCAAATCCTTTCCACTCCACTGTTTCCAGCCCGTGCATCGTCCTTGCCCAAGCTGCCTTCTTATCGTCGTCTCCCTTCGCCAAAGGCGTATTTTCGCTGAGGAGTTTTCTCTCTCACTGCGTCCGCCACTGCCACTGACCGGTGGGCCTGGGACCCACCTAGCAGGCATCAACATCCACCTCATGCTTGGCACATCAAAGCGCTCGCGCATGCCAAGCATGTCATGACATCAGGCGCTGACAAAGCCACACTCCCCGTCGCTGCAGCTTTGACCTTGCTTGATCATCGCCAGCGCCATGTAGGCCTGCCTGAGCTGTCCCATCCCTGCCAGTGACAATGCAACGTTACAACACCCTCGGGCCGTCTAGAATCCATGAGGAGAGAGCCATTGTCTCGCCATTAAAGCTCAAGTTGCGCCTGTCTACTTCCTCCCCACTCATCGCCATCTCCATTTTGCCACTCAACTGTGCTCCATGCTAGAATTAATTACCTTCAGTCAAGTGAATTCAGATTTGATGATTTGCATTAAGTGACTAATAAGACTAGCAAGATTTTATTTGAGCTCAAGGCCTAATTTATTTCAGAGAATTGTTATATTTAATTTGTGATATTATATTAACCCAAGTGGCAAGGAGGCCAAGATTTTATCTTCAGTAGTCCGACATTTGAGAGCAATAAACAAACAATTAAATCTGAGCATTATGCTTATTTTATATGTTTTTGAATCCTATCTTGTGAGCATATTATCATGTTTATTTGACATGAAGAAATTACATGTTTTCATGTCATTTATATATATGCTGCTGGAAATGTGCTTTAATTATGTTAATTGCTGCTAGAATTATATCTGAATATTTGCTAAAACTGCTAATTTTTACAACAGTTCCTCCATGGCTCATTTTTGTTGGCACTACTTTCATATGTATTGCATACCCTCTCCTAGTGCCAGTTTCTATTTTATGTGTCACTAATGCAACACACTGTACTATTAATCGTATAAATTCGAGATATACATGCAAAAGTTGTGTATATCAGGAAAACACGATTTTTCATGTTCTTTCAAAGCTAAATCAACTCATATGGAGAAGTCTGCTCCTAAACTGGCAAATCGATGGGTTTCGAATATATTTCCATGACCTTCCAACGATCAAGACAACTTGAAATCTTAGTTTGGATGCACTCATGATGATTCTTTTGTCGAGATGATTGAAATGCATATATAATTTGCTCAATTCATAGTTCAAACTAAATAGTTATAAAGGAAACACCACACATCCATGACATGGAGGACAACTATGTGCACCCCAATTTTAGATATGAAATCAATAGTGGGACCCACACATTAGTAAGGAAACTTATTCACTTGCTTTCAGATGATTGCAAGCAAGTCTTAAAGGAAGAAGGTGAAATAGATAAGGAAATTGATATATTCCATATTCAGCAGGCCAACAAGGATCCAATTTCTTTTTGCGATATTGCAACACGGTTTGGCATCCGAAATAACTTCATAACTAAAAAGTTGTAGATCTTGTCGAGTAGTAAAAATTAGGGTTCTCACAAACTTCATTTGAAGCTCATACGTGGGAGTTATGGGCCCCTCGAGACAAACTATACAGAGTCCGAAATGTATCCGAGTCAACTTATAAGGCAATTTTGATCACGGAAACAACGCTTAATTAATTGGTCAGTCCAATTTAAAAGTTGTGGATCTTTTCGTGGGTTACAATTTAGAGTCTTCAAACGCCTAATTTGGAGCTCGGACGAGAGACATACAGCCTTTGGAATATTCGTAGCACAGGAGGAAAGTGGAAACCAACTTGAATTGGAATGGGAGTCTAACTTGAATTTCCAACTCTACCACGTAAGACAGCCCCTCAGCCCCTTGGGTACCCTCTAAAGCATTCAGTCGTTGAGTTCTTCACTCACGGCTTAGGCCTCACTAAAGTCATGCTTTATAGCAATTAGAAGTATGATTAGTCTAGAGATTAGAGATGCTTCAAAATAGCCTCTATAATTAGACGGGGCTCTAATTAGGCTATTGTTGGAGTATATGGGCTTGGCCCAAATAATATTGTTTATAAATCCTAGGAAATCCCAAAGGCTCACTAAGGTGGGAAGTTTAGTACCATATTGCTAGTCCAGGTGGGAAGAGATCAACTTATAAGGTTGACTTGGTCTTACCTAGTTGAAGCAAGCAAAATAAGACTACATGCGCGAGCTCGCCTCGCCATCGTCGGCCCACGCATGAAGGGTGCTGCGATTTCGGATCTGGTAGTGTGCAGAGCGACAACTTCTTTTTGCACCTCATAAACCTGCATCATGACATGGCAATCTGCGCGTATACAAATTGAAACACAATAACCACGGTCCAAACCGAACGTTTGAAATGCGCTAATTCTCACTACACTATGGCATAGTATTAAGGGCAATTATCTGCGGGGAAAAACTGGATTAGTGGCAATCTATCTGCCGGCAATATCCAAGATTTTAGGGGTCCCATTATCTGCCAGAAATAATTATTTTCTAGAACAATCTATCTGCCGGTAATGTTTTAACGTTAGCAACAATACATCTGCCGTAGAAAAAGTCAACCAGGTCAACCTATCTGCTGGGAATAAATATTGTCTAGAACAATGTATCTGCTGGCAATGTTTTTAAATTAGGTACAACAATGCTTTTGCCCTAAAAAAAGTCAACCGAGTCAACCTAACTGCCGGGGATACCGTTTGAGCGGGAAGATGAAAAAATTTAGACTCAGGCGCGAAAATTTTGACTTAAATGCACTGTCACAATTGCGCAGATGACAATACAAATACATCTATGCAAATTGTTCCTATGATTGAACTTACATGTTATCTCTACACCATGACATAGAATTAAGGGCAATTAACTACCGAAAAAAATAGGATGAGTGGCAAAACATGTGCCGGCAATGTCCAAGAGATTACGGGTCCCGTTATCTGCTGACAATGTTTTTATGTTAGCTACAATACATCTGCCCTTGAAAAGAGTCAACCAGGTCAACGTAACTGCCGGGGATAATAGCCAAGTCAACCAGGTCAACATAACTGATGGGGATAATAGCAGTTACTGTTCACTGTTTTTTTAATTATTTGGTCAAAATTTGTAGAGCAGTAGTGCGAACAAGGATTACATAGGTAAATAGGGAATATTATTATAAGACTAAAATGGCATGCATGACATTTTGGAAATATTTGTATAACTTATTGCACTTGAAAATCTTAATCAAAGATTAAACATACACTTTCAATTTATGAACTCCAAATAAAAAGAGCAACCAAAATAATACTCTCTACTACATAGACATGTTTGAAAATAATTTTAATATAAATTTCATTAAAAATGAAAATTATCAGTACTGGTTTCATCCATTTTGGAGTTGAGATGAAATAGTTATGTATTTTTAAAGTTAATAGCCTTTTCTAGTTCAAAAATAACTCAGTTTTGGATCACTCTCCACAAAATATATTTTATGTGATAGTGAAAAGGTTGCAACCTATTTTTAAATAAAGTTCATCTAAAATGAAAAATAACAAAATTGGTTTCACTGGATTTGGAGTAAAAATGTAATAGTTATGCAATTTTGAAGTTAAACGTATTTTTTAGTGTATAAATAATCGTTTTCCAGATTTTCTAATGCTTTTATTACTTTTCCTACCGAGTGCTATGCTAGCCTCTCATTCTAACAGTGGGGCCCGCTGGCAGCGACTGCGAAAGGAGCTTGTGCGGTGTAGTCAAGTGGCGCATCGGCTTGGTTGTGGTATTCGGACCGTGCGATTGAATTTTGATGTTTTGGATCAAGGGGGACGATCGGACTGTCCGATCAGACCTCTCGTGTGGACCACACGATTGAGTTTCCATGGTCCGGATCACGCGGGACGTTGGGGTGGTCCGAACGGCCCAACTGATCCGGGCGGTTCGTTTAAGATCGAATGGCCCACGCGCGCTGGCGGGTTTGGTGGTTAGGCAATCGGCCCTAGTCGGTGGCCTTGATCTCGACTTTGGAGTCTGGCTCAAGCCATATGAACAGTGATTGGTCCGAACGGCTAAAGGGTTTGACCAATTTGATTTTCTAATGTTTCTGTGTTAAAAATAGAAATAAAATTATAAAAATTCTGAAATAATTCAGGGGTGTTCCTGGGATGGTCTAGTACTTATATAAAATTTTAAAACCCACTCTTCATGATTTAATTTGTATAATTTAAATTCGAACTTAACTTAGGTTATTGATTTGAGTTTGAATTTTCTGAGGGTTGAAACACAAACCTAGATTTGGGATGTCACACTCACGGTCAAGATCAAAACCAAAGGAGGTCTTGACGGTCAAGATCGACTCAAGGGGAGATCCTGACGGTCAAGATCAACAAGGGGAGGTCCTGACAGGAGGCCCTGACGGTCAAGATCAAAACCAAAGGAGGTCTTGACGGTCAAGATCAACTCAAGGGGAGGTCCTGACGGTCAAGATCAACTCAAGGGGAGGTCAGTCTGTTTGGTTGGTTGTATGAGATGATACAGGGTTTTGTTTGGTTGGTTGTATGAGATGATTCTGGATGGTTGAAGATTATATTTGGTTTGATGGATGAAGTTGGATATGATAACCCTCTCACTAGAGGTGGTGATTTCACCTCCTACAATTGTGAGAATTGAGTTCAGAAATTGATTTAAATTTAAATTCGAGTTTGAAAATAGTTTTGCAAACAATTAATTATTATATTTTTTGCCAAGCCTCTAGATATCAAGTACACCTTACCAACCTCAATTAGGTCATAAAACTGATCAAGCACCGAATTGAATCCATGCATGACTTTTTGGAAACTTTTGCATATTTTATTGCAATTGGAAAATCTCAAATAAAGTTTAAACCTACAACTCAATTATAAGTTCCAAAAGAAAACAAGAACAAAAACTCTTTTTATCTTCTGGAAATAATTTATTGAAATACTATAATAATTATCATGTATTAATATAATTTTATTCCAATTTTTAAAGCCTTGGTCAAACCCTTTTGTTTCAAACTCAAATGAAAGACCTATTCTAAGTTTGAATTTAAATTATTCAAATTAAATCTTGAAAAGTGAAGTTTAATATTTTAATTGAGTCCTAGGATGTCCCAGGAACCCCTCTGATTTATTTCAGAATTTTAGGAATTTTATTCCTATTTTTAAAGCCTTGATCAAACCCTTTTGTTTCTTGGTCAACTGTTTTCAAGACTTGGGCTAGCACCGTTGGCTCGATCCCTACGATAAAAAATGAACGGCCCAGATGCGTTGGGCCGTTCGGACCGTCCGAATGGCACAATGGATGTGAGCCGTTCGATCCGCATCGGATGTCCGGTCGGTTTGGAGTTTGGGTTAGGGTTTAAAAGGGTTTTGACCGAAAAGGCAAAGAGTTTGACCGGCTGATTTAAAATACAAGAAAATTTTGAAAAATGCTAAATTTTTTTGTGGGTGCTCCTGGGTTCACCTAGAACTTAGTAAAAATAATTTTGACTACTGTTTATATTTTAATTGCCAGATTTAAATTCCTTTGTAAATCTGTTTTAGAGACCTAGCTAGAATTTTAATGAGATCGAAATAACTTCTAAAAATTTGGCAAAAATTATGTTAATTCATGATAATTTACCTAGTATTTTATAAAAGTATTTCCAGAGACTTTAATACACACATTTTTCTGAAATTAAAAATAATCTTGATTTCTTGTCAAAAGTTTGAATTTTAGAAACAAAAATTGAAACCAAGTACAAACTTTTGAATTTTCAACAAAAGTTTTTGAAATTCACATACTTTTATATATTTGAAACACAAATCATTTTTCAGGATGTTACAGGGCCCGAGATGGCAGTGACACACACGCGGTGCGAGTCGGAGCCTGGCTCGGTCAGTGTAGCTAGATGGTTGTAACAACCCAAACTTGAGTTTATATTTCAAATATATAAAAATGAGGAGAAATTAAAACTTTTGAACATGCATTGGTTTTTCTGGAGCATTTGCATAATTTGTGGCATTTGAAAATTTTGAAAACAAAGAAAACTTACAACTCAAATCGAAGTTCCAAATAAAAGTGGAAATAAATTTTTGGGATCATCTTCTAGAAATAACTTATTCAAATAATAAAATATTTATCATGAATTAAAATAATTTTTCCAAATTTTTAGAACTAAACTCAGCCCACTTAAAATTTAAACTTAAATCAATAACCTATTGTAGGTTTGAAATTAAGATTAAGCAAATAATTCTTGAACAGTGGGGTTTAAGATTTTATTTGGGTACTAGGTCCTCCCAGTAACCACTTTGATTAATTTTAGAATTTTTAGAGTTTTATTTCTATTTTTATAGCCTCGGTCAAATCTTCTACTTGGTTGGTCAAACTGGATTTGAACTCAAACTCAGCACTGTTGAGTTGAGCGAGCCAACCTCTGTTGACTTGATCTAGCCCAAGCCACTCAGCCCCAGTCAGTCCAAAACTCAACCACACATGGATCGTCCGATTCAAATCCAACCTTCTTCGCGCTCGGGCCAGCCCAAATGAAAGCGAAGTCATTTCAGCTGTCCGATTTGAAACGCACCGTCGAGATTGACGGGAACGTTCAGACCACTTGATTGTCCTCATCACTGTGAATCGTTCGATTGGAAATCAACGCACTGGATTGAAAGGAACGTTCGGACCATCCGAACGTCCCTTTCACTTGAGCTGTCCGATTTCAATCTAACGGTCAAAACTCAAACCTCTAACTACTCAGACTCGAGCCACTTTAACTTGATCGAGCCCAACTGCCTAACTGCACCGGTCGAGCTACACAGTGACGCACCCACGTTTGTGTCTTGCGCTTGAGTCGCTGACGCCATGGGCCCCACACGTTAGCTTCGTCTTCCCCTCGCTGACGAGCGTGCGGGCGTGAGTAGAGTTCAAACGCCACGCAGGAAGGGTTTTGCGGTGTGAGCGCGGGAAGGTGAAAGAATGAGAGGGAGGGAGGGCTATCCACCTTATCCCCAAATATATCCTCACAAGCCATTCCCCATTACTCTCATTCTCCCCATTCTCTCTCCCTGGCAAAAGCTTTGGCCGGAGCTTCCTCTTGGCGCCATGGGGTCCCTCCGGCCAGCTCTTTCCCCTGCGTCGCTCGGTGCTGCCCCCGGCCGGCTCCCTCGAGCCCACGCCCGTGGGTCGGCCTGCGCCGCCTAGGCCTAGCTTGCCCGTGAGCTGGCTCAGCCCGATTCCTGCACCGCTCCCCAGTGCTCGCGCCGTCGCCTTCGGTTGCCCCCTGGCCTGGCTCGCCCGTGCCCTCCTGACTTGTCTAGGCCCGCCCCCATGGTAGCTCGCCCGGCGTTCGGCCGCTCGCCTCTCTTGCTTCTTCCTCCCTGGGATTCAGCCCCCCTTTTCTCCTTTTTCAATTGATTTTGGTTTTTAATGTTTGCACTGATTTTATTTTCTGATTTTACTTCGTTGATGCATGGTGACAGTGAGGTATGTGGGCTGCTACCGTGGCTACTAAGGTACTCTACTCCGCTCTACCCCTTGCTTTGTGCTCTACTCCGCTCTACCCCTTGCTCTGTGATGGAATGGTTAGTATCTTCTATTGATTAGAGGACTATTGTATTCAAATTTATGACAATTTGGTGTGTTGTTACTTTTGGTCCACACCCGCAATGCAACCTGAACAAATATATACCTTTTTCGCAGCTCAATTCTCTCTCTCAACCATTAATTGTTGCTTCTAGATGACCGGAAGCAGCCACATAGAAAAAATTGCAAGACTTAACATATGAGAGTTACTTAATCAGAGAGAAACCAAATACTAATAGTTAGTCACATTTGACTCAACCGACCATGACCTTTTCCTTATATTTGGATAATTTTTTTACTCAGTTGAATCTATCACCGCTCTCTTTCTCTGGTTTGCTCAAAAAGGTAACGTAAGTTCTTTGAAAAGGCAATAAAATGCATAAGAAATGCCGATTTGTCTGGTTTGAAAGAAACAAATATATATGATATGATCGCTGATGTGATTCTTGGGTTTGAAAGCTAGATATAACTTGAGTGTTGTCCTTACTGATCCTATATTGTCGGATTAAGAGCTATGTATCCTATGAAGAGTACATATTGGTTTGCCATATACAAGGTTTGTCTTTTCATGTGCTTCTAGAATACTGATAAAATCCCTCAGGTTAGTTAATTTACTTGCCGTGTCTTTTTGTTTGGAGCACTGCTTGTTTTAAACTTTTGGGATACCAATTGAAAGATTGTTGTATTTCTTTAGCAGACGAGTTTACGATAGAAATATTTGTGTGCCTCTCATTGTGCTTAACCAGGTCAAAGGTATTCCTTGTGCAACAAAAGGTGGTGTAATGGTCAGCTTTGACAAGATAGAGGTATAGTGCTATCTATTTTTCATTTGCTTTCCCGTCAAAGAAAAAAAATTCATTTACTTGTTTCTGAGCTGCTTGATCCACTTCTGGGCTTGTAGGTTGTCAATCATCTCCATAAAGAGCTTGTTTATGAAACCCTACTCAATTATGCTGTGCATTATGACAGGACATGGATATATGACAAAATTCATCATGAGATAAACCAATTCTGCAGTGCTCACAGTTTGCAGCAAGTTTACATTGACATGTTTGATTAGGTTGGTGAATCCTTTTAGTTAATCAACTTTTTGTTCTTTCTATTATGCAGCTGTGCAATATAGGAGACCTTATACCTGCATTACTAGCTCACTAAAAATACATATACAAAGGTATACACTCCATGTGGCCAGATCATATGTTACAATTGTGTCACCTGTAAACATCCATGGACAGTTTATACTATACTGAGTACTTGAGATGGTTTTGTTGTTGTAATATACATATCCTCTGATACTAGAGCTTGACAGCTTGTTCGGTATTAGAAAAACGCTCTTATTGATTGTTCATGTTGCATATACTGAGATCTAAAAAATACATTTATTAAATTTATTAAGTTTATACTTTCCCCTGCTATATTACTCCACAGTTGTGCCACGAGAATGGAGTCTATGTATACAATCTGGACATTATCAAAGATGATGCTTGTGTTCTGCTGCCTTCTACATCCGAGGTAAATCCCTGCCATGGAAGTACCTCGATAATATTTTGTTCTATTATCTATGAAGCTCTTTCTAAGTTTACCCCTATGCTTTTTTTTGTTAGGACCCTGTAGCAAGGAGGGAATGTTTAGAGAGAATAATTTTGAGCATTCTGATTACCATGCGCGTTCCTACCATTTATGTCCATAGAAGTAGCATGATAGTGTTTTGTTCTATTCTCTATGAAGCTCTTTCCAGGTGTGCCTATGATACAATTATACCATACTGATGTTTTAGAATTAGATTAGCTAAACAGAACCCTTACATTTATACCATCACCCATCTCTCCTCCTGCACCATCTCCCTCATCTTTACTATATACACACTATTTATACCATGTGTTTGTATGGTACATCATTAAGGTAACTTTTACCATATGGCTTTCCTATTCATTAAGAGTTTACTGAAACTATCGTCATCTTAATTCCATATCATTTTAATTTTACCCAACATTGTAGCAACTAGCTATTTAGAACCATTGTAGAAGAGTAAAATATAATGAAATTTTGTTTCTTGAAGGAACTCCTATAGGAAGGAAATCTATTTTAGAAGTTAGAAGTGCTTGTCAAGCAACTTTGTGTGCCTTTCATTAAGCCGTTTAAGGCGGCTGGTAGGATAATTTACTTCTATTCTTCAGTTTGTATGCTACTGTACTTTCAGGGCTAAGAGGTATCCTATAAAATTGGAAAGCAAGGAATATGAGGTTTACAATGGAACCAAGATGTGCGCTCTTTATGCTGACACTTCCTGAGAGAAGGAATCATGGTGTAAAGCACTTTGTCTTGCAGCTACGGTTGACAAGGAGAAACTGATACCCTATCTGGTCTGCTTTATGCATCATTGGGATCTTTTCCTGTTATTGATTCCTTTAAGTAGAACTTCGTGGATATTCAGTAAAAATGAATAGATTGTCGTCATACATTCTCTGTTTTTATTCAGCTTTTCCATCTGACCATTGTACCTGTAGTTCGAAAACATCTGTGGAGTTAATAATAATAGTTATTTGACGTTACCTTTCAAGCAATTGTCTGAACTTTCACTCCTGTTTGATTCCTAGTTATTAGAAGTGCATCTATTTTGAGGAGGCATATGTGCTATTAGTTCTAGCTAGTCTAATAATCTAGAGTCTAATGTCCCGATTAGTGATGCTTTTAAGTATTTGGGAAAAAGACAATCGAGGGCAATTAACTGCTGGCAAAACTCTTAACTGCTGGGAAAACAACTAACTGCCGGGGAAAACCAATTTATCTAGGGCACTTAACTGCCGGGGAAAACGACAATCAAGGGCAGGTTAACTGCCGGCAATACCTCTAACTATCGGGGAAACTCTAACTACCGGGAAAAAGCTAACTGCCAGGGAAATTATAACTGCCGGGGAAAATCAACTTTTCTAGGGTAGTTAACTGCTGGAAATACACATATCTATCGGGAAATGTTTTTCCCGGCAGCACTTTACCAGGCAGGCCATAAGTGCCGGGAAAACTAATTGCCGGCAGATAAATTGCCTTTGAACGCAGTTTTTCCCGGCAGTTGCATTGCCCTTAATACTATACCATGGTGTAGTGTCTGTTGGGCCATTATGGCATGCATTAATGATGTTTAATGCAGTTTCCGAAACGTTCGCAAATTGATTACAGGAATTTATTTCCATTTTGTGTCGATGGTTTTTATATGGAGACACATCTCCATTCATTGTATGAATGAGATAGAACCATCTCTGATTTTTTTGTCCACTCCTCTGTGCTGCACTATTGCAACTCCTCCATCCTTGTACCGGCATGCACTGTTGCGGGGAGAGCAGTGTCTCTGAAGCCATTGTCCCTCGTGATCCTATACGGGTTGGGGCGAATCAGGTTTTTGGGAAGTGTTCACGCGACTGCTCACGGCATCCCTCTTCATCGGCTTCGTGTCATCTTTGTATCTAACTCTACCACGACCATCGCCGGAGCAATCTTCTGTAAGTCGCGGTGATCCACTTTGTCATGGCTAAATCTTATTGGATTTTAGTCATATGGTGATGATGTTCTCTACTGTTGCTAGTAGAATTCATGTGATAGGCATTGTTTTATTTGCACATATATATGAGATAGGTGTATTTTATATTTCAATCATGGTACTATTCGTAGATGAAGATATGCCTAGTATATATGTTGCTTTTATACCGAACATTGCTTTAGGAATTAAAATAATCACAATAGTGCAATTACATCTAACAATCCAAAAATCGGATAGGCACTTTGTGATGGCTAGTTTTGTTGAGGCAATGAAATCAGAGAAATTCACTGGTGTGAATTTCGAGATATGGTAGACGAGGGTCTGAATGTGGCTCTTGACTATGAATGTATTTTGTGCTGTGTTGCCTCGTCCTGAGGGACATCATATTGTTGCAAAACAGAGAGAGTTTGATACGACTACGATAGTATTTGTTGGGTGCATTTTAAGCGTACTATCGACCAACTTTGCGATGTGTACATGCACATCAAGAACACTGTAGAACTGTGGGAGGCACTCGTACAAAAGTTCACTACCTCAGATGATGGATGTGAGTTGTATATCATAGAGCAGTACCATGACTACAAAATGGTTGATAACCGTTTTGTAGTCGAGCATGCTCATGAATTATAGCTTATAGTGAGAGAACTTGTGCATCATGGTTGTCAGTTGCCTCACAAATTTGTGCCAGGGGGCATTATTGTCAAATTTCCTCCATCACAATAGTGAGAGGCTTAGTATCATATTGCTAGTCTAGGTGGGAAGAGACCAACTTATAAGGTGGAGTTGGTTTTACCTAGTTGAAGCAAGCAAAAGAAGACTACACGCACGTGCTCGCCTCGCCATCGCAGGCCCATGCGTGAAGGGTGTTGCGATTTCGGGTCCGGTTGTGTGCGGAGCGGCAACTTCTTTTTCCACCTCATAAACCTGCATGACGACATGGCAATCCGTGCGTATACAAACTGGAAACACAATAACCATGGTTCAAACCGAACGTTTGAATCACGCTAATTATTTTGGGCTATTATGGCATGCATTAATGATGTTTAATGCAGTTTCCGAAACGTTTGCGGATTGATTATGGGAATTTATTTCTATTTTGTGTCATTGGTTTCTATATGGAGACACATCTCCATTCATCGTACGAATCATACAGAACCATCTCTAATTTTTTGTCCACTCCTCTATGCTACACTACCACAACTACTCCATCCTTGTATCTGCGTGCACCGTCGTGGGGAGAGCAGTGTCTCCAAGCCGACATCCCACGTGATCCTGTACAGGTTGGGGCAAATCAGGGTTTTTGGAAGCGTTCGCGTGACTGCTCAAGTCTTCCCTCTTCATCAGCTTCGCGTCATCTTCGCATTTGACTCTACCATGACCATCGCCAGACCGATCTTCTATAAGTCACGGTGATTTGCTTTGTCATGGCTAAATCTTATTGGATTTTAGTCATGTGGTGATGATGTTCTCTACTGTTGCTAGTAGAATTCATGTGATAGGCTTTGCTTTATTTGCACATATATATGAGATAGGTGTATTTGATATTTCAATCATGCTATTGTTCATAGATGAAAATATGCCTAGTATATATGTTGCTTTTATACTGAACATTGCTTTAGGAATTAAAATAATCACAATAGTGCAATTACTTCTAACAATCCAAAAATCTGATATGCACTTTGTGATTGCTAGTTTTGCTGAGGCATTGAAATCAGAGAAATTCACTGGTGTGAATTTCAAGATATGGCAGACGGGGGTCTAAATGTGGCTCTTGGCTATGAATGTATTTTGTGCTGTGTTGTCTCGTCCTGAGGGTCCTCATACTGTTGCAAAACAGAGAGAGTTTGACATGGCTACGACAGTATTTTTGTCGGGTGCAGTTTAAGCCTAATTTTTTGACCAACTTTGCGATGTGTACATGCACATCAAGAATGCTGTAGAACTGTGGGAGGCACTCGAACATAAGTTCACTACCTCAGATGATGAATGTGAGTTCTATGTCATAGAGCAGTACCATGACTACAAAATGGTTGATAACAGTTCTGTAGTCGAGCAGGCTCATCAATTATAGCTTAAAGTAAGAGAACTTGTGCATCTTGGTTGTTAGTTGTCTCACAAATTTGTGGCAGGGGGCATTATTGTCAAATTGCCTCCATCTTAGAGAAATTTTGCCACGTCTCTGAAACACAAGAGGCAAAAACATTTTTATTGAGGATCTAGTTGCTATTCTTGATGTTGAGGAGAAAGCTCGGGCAAAAGATGGTACACTAAAGATACAAGAGGGACAGTCTAACGCTAGTGTTATGCAGCGCGCTGGCAATGGAAAATTCAAAGGGAAGGCTAAGGTCATTCCGACCACCAACTTCAAAACACTACTACAAAAAGACTAATATTGGACGCCGCATCAGAGATGGTTGAGCAAAACCGTTAGTATTAAATACAATCACAGACGGTTTTTGTTTAGGGACCGTCTGTGTTACTGGCTACGCTAACAACCATCTGTGAAAAGGTAATATCACAGATGGCTCATGTTGAAAACCGTCTGTGAAGTATAATAGATGGTTCTAAATAGAACCATCTATGATACTTCACAGACGGTTTTCAACATGAACCGTCTGTGACTTCCTGTCCTCATCACGGACGGTTTGTATTAAAAACCGTCTATGATAAGTATCTATGCCTAACTCCCTGATTTTACCATGACTTGAAATGTCTAACTCTGTTATTTTTACCATGACTTGAAATGTCTAAAATCAGGGAATTCGACATTTCAAGTCATGGTAAAATCAAGGAGTTAGGCATTTCAAGTCATGGTAAAATCACAGACTTAGGCATTTCTGTGTTCGTCTAAGTTTTGGTAAAACCATAGAGTCACAGTGGTTTTTAATATGAACCGTCTGTGATATTAGTTCATCACAGACAGTTTTTATTTGAATCCATCTGTGATTCACGGAAATTCTTGAACGCTTGCGAGGGAGGTGAAATGTTTTGGCACTATCCTTATATATTATACCCACCCCCGCTTTGTCTTCCGTCAGTCTCTCCCTCTTCCCTCCCCACACCGAGCTCTAGCGACCGCCCATGATTCCCTAGCACGGTTCAGCGAGGAGACGCAGCCGACGACGAGGACGAGGAGGAGGGACGAATAGGAGCTCTATGTCTACTACAGGAGGCCGACACGTGTCCGTAGCCTACTGTTTCACGGCACCTCCGATGAGCGGGACACTGCGGTTCGACCAGTACCGCCAGATCTGGCCACCCCATATCTTGGCCTTAGGTGAGCACAATGTTTTGCCCCCAAATCCCCCCCTCCAGGTTTTGTTCTCACTTTGATTTCGTCCCCTCCATCCTGTTAGATTTTGTTCTCAGTGAGGACCCTCCATCTGTGGTCGACAAGGGAGGTCAATTCGGCTCGAGATGGATGCCTCTACTCGACCTCGTCCTCATCAGAGCGTGAGCCATTGATTGAGAGAGAGAGAGAAAGAGTATCTTTTAATTACCTTTTTGCAAACTATCGAAAGAGCATATGGAAACTATTGTCCAGTAATTGATTGGTTTGGCTCAAAATTCAAAAGTTTTTTGCAATAGAAAAAACTATCATAAATAGTTTTTACTAAAAAATCATATGTGATAGTTTATTTTCACATACATTTCTAAACAAGAACCGTCTGTGATAGCTTTTTTCAAAAACGGTTCAAAAACTGTCTATGATGACCTCATGTCATTACTGACCCATAAAGTTAGATGGTTCAGAAAAACGTCTATGATGACGATTTTGATCCTTCTGTGATAACCTTTTCTATAGTAGTGAAAGGACCAACAACAATAAGAAGAAAGTGAACATGGAGAATGTTATTTGCTTCGTGTTGTGGCGAGAGTGGCCATTGGGCCAAGAAATGCCGCAAACGTATGGGCAAGAAGAATCAGCCAGGGTAGAAGAATTCTGCAAATGTGACTATTGGCAATGCCGGGGCATCTAGGTATGTAATTTACCTACTGTCTTTTCACCATGTCAATCTTCTGATTGGTGGGTTGACACAAGGGCCAATATTCATGTGTGTGTTGATGCATCTTTGCTTTCTTCTTACCAGGTCGCTCGGGGTTCCTCCATGTTAGATACTGCGGGTATGTTTAAGGCATGGTGGGGGGAGGCTGTGTTGAATGCATGTCATGTCCTGAATAGAGTCCCCACTAAAAATAGTGAGGTAACGCCGTACGAAGGTTGGAAAGGGAGAAAACCATCACTCTCATATTTGCGCACTTGGGGGTGTTTGGTGAAAGTCAATGTTCCAATAACTAAAAAGCACAAACTTGGATCTAAAACAATGGACTATATCTATCTAGAATATACTCATAATAGTACATGCTATTGTTTTCTAGTAGTTAAATTCGGGATATCTGATATGCCACTTAATATGATAATGGAGTCTCGGGATGCTACTTTCTTTGAGAATTTATTTCCTATGAAGGATTCACATAGATCTCCTAGTCAAGAAAATGATTTAACTCTTGAACATATATCTCCTATTGAGAATATTGAACACACACACGAACACGTACATAAGGGTGACAATGTTGTAGCTCCTCAAAGGAGCAAGAGACAAAGGATTGCAAAATCTTTTGGTGATGACTTCACTGTGTACCTTGTGGATGATATTCCCAAATCCAATTCAGAAGCATGTGCATCTCCTGATGCAGAGTACTAGAAGGATGTGGTTCGTAGTGAAATAGACTCCATTATCATTAATGGAACTTGGGAAGTCACTAATCGTCCATTTGGTTGTAAGCTAGTTGGATGCAAATGGTCAAGAAGATGCTTAGGCCTGATGGTACTATAGAAAAGTACAAGGCTCGGCTTGTGGCTAAAGGTTACACTAAAAAAGAATGTAAAGATTTCTTTGATACTTACTCACATGTTGCTAGATTAACCACTGTTTGAGTACTACTATCTTTGGCTACCTCACACGGTCTTATTGTCCATCAAATGGACGTAAAGATAGTTTTCCTCATTGGAGAGTTGGATGAAGAAGTTAACATGGAACAGCTTGATGGATTTGTAATACTCAAACAAGAAGGCAAGGTTTGCAAGTTATTGAAATCTTTGTAAGGTCTCAAACAAGCACCTAAGTGATGGCATCTGCGGGGTTTGCAGTAAATGAAGCAAATAAATATGTGTACTACCGTTATGGTGGGGGTTAAGGAGTAATTCTATGTTTGTATGTTGATGATATACTTATTTTTGGAACAAACATTGATGTGATCAATGAAGTGAAGTTATTTGTATTCCAAAGTTTTGACATGAAGAATTTGGGAGAGGCTGATGTTATTTTAAACACCAAGTTGATCAAGAGTGAGAATGGGATTACCCTATTGCAGTTCCATTATGTGGAAAAGGTCTTGAGCCGTTTTGGCTATATAGAAAGTAAGCCTTCTCCAACACCCTATGATCCTAGTCTAATAATTTGAAAGAACCGAAGACTAGGAAAGGATCAACTAAGGTACTATTATATTATTGCTTTACTCATGTACTTGCACTAGTACATAGAGGCTCATCACAGACGTTCGGAACCGTCATCAGAGATGGTTTTTGAACCATCTGAATTTGTATGTCTGTGATAAAAGGCGGTTATCACAGACGGTTCAAAAACCGTCTGTGATATGGCATAACACAGACAATTTTTTGTTGAAACCGTCTGTGAAGGTATAGTATCACAGATGGTTTCCATTAAAAGCCGTATGTGATATGTAGGATATCACATACAGTTCTATTTACAAACCGTCTGTGATTTGAGAATATCACAGACGGTTTGGAAATAGAACCATCTATGATATCCTACATATCATAGACGATTTATACCTTCACAGACAGTTTCAACAAAAAACCATTTGTGATAGGTCTTTATACCTAACTAATTTTACAGTTTGTAAATAGAACCGACATACCTTCACAAACGGATTTAACAAAAAACCGTCTGTGATAGTTCATTATACCTAACTACTTTTTTTAATTTTTGGCTAGCCTCAGGAATTGCTAGCCATGCCCTCTGAAAATAAGCATGCAGAAAACATATACAACACAGATAATTAATTGTTGACAACTCAAAGTGATCATTACTCAAAATAAATTACAATAGAATTTGTTCGTATTGTCGCTATAGTTACAATTGGATTACAATTGAATCAATTTTTTGCAGGTGGTTGAGAGGTGTCGACGGGGTGAAACTCTGTGTCAGCGACGGAGTGAAACTCTCCGTTGGCATTAATGATCTGTCTTGATGAAGGCACAGAGCCTCCCTCGAATGTTCGCGACCTCTTTCGCAACGAGTGCATCTAAATCTATGATCAAGTCCTGTCGCTAGCAAGAGTAAAGTGGTTAGCATATATATTTAAATTTATAATTAGGAAATAATTATTTCGAGATTGATAAACCTTAGGATCCTTCATCTTAGCACAAATGATTTGCTCCATATGATGGCAAACATAGAATGCACATCGGTGATCTATTTTTTGCTAGCGGCACTGCGAAAATAGAATTACATATATAGGTATAGTCAGTTTGAGATGCATTATTATGAAGTATGATATAGGATTATTGTGTTGTAGCGTGTACCGAAAATCGCGTCCTGTGTGTTAGTGTGGCGTTCGATCCCTTGTACAATCCTCCTTCAGCAACATAGGCGATGAACGACCTACATGATTTCAAAAAGTTATCCTCAGCCATTTCAAACGAAGGAAAACTATAATAGAGTTATGTATGGAGAAAATGAGCATACCTGTCGAGTATTCCTTTCAAAATGCTGAAGTCGTGCTTTTTGCTGATTAGGGAATCAAGGTATATTACCTTGTTCCTCTTTGGTACAATGACTAAAAGGATATAGTGGAACCTACTCTTGTATGTCACTATAGTCATTAAACCTAAGTTCGTGCTGCGTATAATGTACAAATGAAATTTATATAGCAAGTAGTGAAGCACTTACTCCTGGTTGAAGGGCACCACTATGTAGTCCTTGTTGTTCTGACGAAGCAATGCCACCGTTATGTATTTCTTGATGAAGGATATGTCTTCTTCGATGGTTTGCATAGAGACCACGTGTGGGTCGAGGAAACCCACCGGTTCGAAAAATTCCTAGGCTTTTCTCATCATGTATCTGTACATAAGCAATGGGTTGTGATATTTATCGGTATTACGTGAATGTAGAACTTGATTGTACACACTTACAGTGTCCAATATTGTAGAAGCAAGGCGTCGAGGGTAGTGAGGTTGAATAGGTCGTATAAGTCGCTGAAGCCCACAATGAAGTGGCCTAGCCCGTTGAAGAAATGTGTATCCTTGTATCTGACGGTGATTCCAGTATCGCACCCCTTCTCTTGGGTCTTCCACATGTACCAGACATGCAAAGCCTGGAAACCTACTCCAGCGCAGCTTAATACTGTGTCGGTGGCCAACGGACTTCCGATGGAGTATTTCGAGGGCTTGGGAGCTGCCTTAATGTTCATCAATTTTGATTTGGCCTTAACGATGGGCCCGCTACACGTCTTCTTGAGAGACGACTCGAGAATCGATATGGCGACACGTTTTTCTTGTTCCTTCGGTGTCTTCTCCATAAGAACCGATGAGGTGGCTTTTTGAGGCGAAGGATGAGGTGGAGTCATCAAGTGTCCCATTGGAGAGAAATGGCCATGTCGAGATCGCGGCACTGCTGAGTTTAGGGCGATGTCCTTCTTGGGCCACTAGATAAAAGTGTGCATGACATCCTCTAGTGTTCTGATGTCTTCGTTTGGGCGAATCTCCAGTGGGACGGCCATGAAATTGTCATGTACCATGTCCACCTGGACCCTGGCGTAACCCTGTGCCAGCTGGGCACCGTGTTGCACTGCCCCTTCCTGGTATGGATACACCATCCCCCGCCCAGCCTCAATAGAAATGGACCCAACTATCCTCACTTGGAGCTTGCAGGGCGTCGGCTCCTACAAAATGATACACAATTAGCTAAGGCATCCTATAGGTCTATCTTTGGTGCATTCTAGAGATGTACATTACCTTGATATTGTCGATAGGTAATTGGACATCGTCATGTTCAGAATTTGGAGTGGACGCAACGCTACTCCGATGTTGAGGAGGACTGGCTCCCAAAATAATAGGGGCGGCTTACGACTGGCTGAGGAGTTGATTCATTTTATCCTGCAATCTTGTTATTTGTCCTTAAAATTTTGCAATAAGCACCTGTTCCAACTAGGCGTCGTGCTCGGTCTTGGATCTCTTCCTACTCCTATACGTGTTGGAGTCGTGTCGGAATCCATCACCCCAAGGTACGTAAACCGCCATGCCTCGTGTACGACCCGGGTGCTCCTTGTTTCCCAGGGCCGTAGATAGTATATCTTTCTCCCTGTCTGCTTGGAAGGAGCATTGGGAAGATTTGGTAGTCAATGTATGCTGCAAAAGGTCATCATGTTATTATAGACACTATGAAGTTATGGACTTATTAACAACTAGGTAGTTCAACATATTTACTAGACGTCGGGGCACTGCCTCGTCTGCTGGGTTTGTGAAAGAGATGCTGCCCGAAGACGAGACTTTTGCCCTCGCTTTTAACCAGCTTAGGGCACGCTCATGTGTGATCCTAGCAAATGGCCCGGTTGCATTCTGGTTCTCCACCGCCCATTCCATGGCTTTACCCACGTACCCAGCGGTGCTGAGTCTGTGGGGGTGAGTGTTTTGTGCCTGGAGAGTTTTGTGCGCCGCACTTTGCTCCTGAAATTCGGCCGTCGTCTTCATAGCCACAAAGGCGTCCCATATTTCCCGCGACAAGAATTGATACTTCGTGAAGGGTGTCCGACTCGTGTTCACGTACTTCGTGACAAGCGTGCTCTTAAAGGTCCTCCACGCGTGACACATCGTGAGCAACACCTGCCATTCCACGCGTGCCTTGTCTGCTTCTGGGATAGTGAACGAGGCTGAAAGTTCTCTCCACAGCTGGCCTCTCTGTACGTTCATTAGAGACTTCCAGCTTGGTGTGGTGATGGGGACCCGTTCCCTTGCAAGTATCCCGCAGATGGTCCGGAATCTCGCCGCTACTATCTTCGGACTCAGAGGGACCCTAGAAGCACTGACCTCCATGATGGTCAGTCGGCCCATAGGCAATTTCGATATTCTTCTGCCATCTCGCCTACGTATCACTTCCGTCGGACATCCAGATGCATTTGGCGACGTCGATGCCGGCGGCGAAGACGGTGCAGACACCATCTCACTTACTTGCTATCTATATAAGTTACCCAACCAATTAACTAAAATTGCCTTGTAAACATATTAATTATATAAACAAATAGAAGTTACCCATTGAACTTAAATATAGAGTACGTAGTAAAGAAAATAGAAGTTACCCAAATAGTGAGTTGTGAGAGTGAAGGGGATAAGGGGAGGGTAGTATGGTCATGCATAGGGCAAGGCAAAGAGTCACAGCCGAAAGCCTCAACATTAACATCAGAAACGCATCAATAAATAGCATAAAGCACAGATGGTTGATGATAGTGTGTGCTCTCAGAAGGAGAGTTGCAAAAGAACAAGTCTTTGCCATCTCAACCCTATTGTCTATATTCTTGATAAAGTAAACATGACAATATAGATTCAAAATTTGAGCTCTCAATAATACTTTACTGGACTGTCAAATGACCTCAAAATCAAAAGATCACAGAGTAAACTTTCGGTCAAACAGGGAACCAATGTTGATTATACACAGAACTTCATATTACCAACAGGACTTGAAAAGCCTTAGTGCAACTAAATACAATGCACAAGATCAGCAAGCCTGCTACTTGGACAACAGAAGGTCTAACCAACAGGACTGCTAGTAACCACCAGAGCCAAAATGCTTTACAACTAGTTCAAGATGACAGCAGTAAGTAACAAAGTAGAGCTCAAATATGAATTAACTATCAGTTCAATTTCAGTATTTGACCATCTTCATCACAGAGCAGAAGACCCACCATCATCCTCAATGCCCAAGAGCACCCACCATGGCCATAATCTCATCATATCTAGCACACATACCATTAATATTGAAGAATTTGCACATAATATGGAAACATATTTTATATTGAAAAATAGAAGTTACCCAACCAATTAACTAAAATTGCCTTGTAAAAATAGAAGTGTTATATATAATTAACATTCTTTTGTTCATTCAAGCAAATATAAATAGCATACTTTGAATCAATGTATTAACATTCTTTGTTAGTGAAATCAATTTGCAAAAACCTATTATCAAATGCTAACAAGCGTTATGCCAGTCCGTTAATTAGGTGTGCAGTTCAAATATTAGTAACTAGGATTAACCACTACTAGAGGATTCAAATTTGCAAATCACATGTTAATACCTAAGTCCAGTAGATAAACATGTTTTGCAATACTTAGTAGCTTTAGCAGCCATGAAAACAATAGGACAATATGAGGATAATGAAATAATAGTAAACTACTAAACAATCTTGTGGCTCACAACTAGGTCACTCAAATGGATTAGCAAAAATTAAAGATTAAAAATGAGAGAAGTTTAGATGGTAGAATTTTGGATCAGAAAAGAGGTTCTGTTAAATGATGATGGACAGTGAAGATGACTAGAGACCAAATGCATTTGCTAATAAGCCTTTGTAATGACTGTTGGATCACCCAAGTACATTTGATAAAAAGATAATTGAATCAAGTGACAAAACTTATTTAACAGTACCTCAAGTGACATATCTAGCATCCCAAACCCTAATCATCAGAACAGAGCAATGATATCAAGATAATCACAATATCATTTCAGAATTTGAAGCCAATCCAGCACATAAGTATATAGCCAAAGTGATGCACAAACGTAATATAGGAATACTCACATAGAGGATTGCCGCACAAGAACCTCAAACAAAGCATACATGGAATCAATGTAGTAAAGCAAAATAAGAAGCTAAAACTACAAGCAAGGTTGCAATACTCACAGTGCAAGGAGGAGGCCGGTGCAGGGGAGGAGGCCGGTGTAGGAGAGGAGGCCAACATGGGGAGGAGGATGGCGCGGGGGAGGAGGCCGGTGCAGGGGAGGGGGCCACAGGGAGGAGGCCGGTGCAGGGGAGGAGGCCGGTGCGGGGAGGAGTGCGAGAGACGCCGGGCGATTTAATTTGTAATACTTAACCTTTTCATTAGTTCCAGCATTACAAGCCAAATTTCCCCGCTCTCCGTACATATGTACTTCCCAGAAATGCAGTACACATACACCGTACAAAATTTAAGCATCAACTCCATACACAACATAATACATTATTAAAGTCTTCATAAATTACATCATTTACAACATACAAAAGAGAGTTTGCAGCGGAAAAGATGCCATAAGATGGCTGAACACAACACCAATCAGTTTGCCCTTACCCACAAGGCAACTGACAGGAAACATCCAAGCTAGTCGTCCTCACACTCGTCGACCCCTTGGGGGTCAACCTCCTCTGCAGTAAACAAGCAAAGCATTTGAGTACAAAAACGTACTCAGCAAGACTTATGATTAACAAGCCTATACATAGCTACATGCAAGCTTAATTCGATGGAGAAGGCTTCAAGGTTTATTTTGGCATAAAGCAACGTTTTATTTGCAATAATTAAATAGATTGAAAGCAAGTTTAGCAAATCAGTTTTTAGTGAATCAAATGACAATTTGACAACAATAATAAACATAACTAACAACCTAGAGGTGACTTCTCACAGCCACCACAACAACAGTACGAATTACCCATTCGTACCACCCAATTTCAAGTTTTAACGAAAAGTCATAGTCTAACTCTCGAAAGACCTCCCCAAGCTTGTCCATAACCAAGGACTTGGCTTTTCGAAAAGATTAAGCCCTGCAGGGGTGTACAACTTTACCCACATGTCAGAACACCTTTTTGCCAAGCTATTAAGCACACTTCCTTAGGTATGTCGGCACGGCTAAGTCCAACGGGACACTTTCCAGTGGAACGAGTTAATCAAGAGTCGCACGTTTGGGGGTTAACCCTCTGTGAACCGCCCACTACCGAGCTCCCATAGAGGACCCATACGTTGTGTTGGAGACATTGGCCCAGCCGTAGCAACTGCCAATGCTCCTCAGGCGAGGGAACCTACCCGGAACCTCTCACCCGTCACATGCCCGACACGGTAATGACACATTTCTTTTATCCACCTAAACCTACCACCAACGACGCATTAATTAACACTTCCCAGAGTACTAAGTCAGGAGGGTTCCCATATGCCCTCATGTGGTTGCACAAAATAATGCTTGGTTTAGTGTAATAAGATATTCGGTCCTTGCTGATTCAGGCACACAACCACACACCCCACAATCACACCAACAACCATGTGCTCAAATCAAAATCCTTTTCATTTTCAGTTTTAGTTTTTCCAAATATGATATAACATGAGTACACTGACTCAAGTAAATAAAGTGATGTTGTAACGACCATCGTCGAAGCGATGATCCCCACACTGCCATTCTAAGCATGGCTAAGCAACACAACTCAAATACTACAATATAAAGTGACTAGAGCTCATCCATCGAGCTCTAAATCACAGCGAGTATAGCCTAGGCTTAGTAGTAAATGATGGATATTTTGCCTACAGTTCAATTTAACTAATCAGGCGAACTATCGCAACTAATAAAATACTTGACAACATAGCATGCATACATATAGTTGAAACATTTAAAATATTAGCATGCAAAATATAATGGGATCAATGTGCATCAATGGAAAACTGCTTGCCTTACTAGAGAAAGTCCACTTGCTGCTGAGGATCACTCTCGTATTCAAAAGTATTGTCGGTACTTATCGATCAAACAAAAGAGCGAATAAGAACGAATAACACTGGAACCACCAAACACAAATATTTTTGCATAAACAGAAAGATTATGATTTTAGAAAATTTTAGAAACAAAAATTATTTTCTAGAAATTTCCCAAGTTAAAAAGGATTTTTAAAGTAACAAATAATCCTAATTGGAGACTAATTCTAATAACAACATTTTATGTGTTAGTGACAAGTTCAAAACCTATTTCATAATAAAGTACAAAAAGAATGGAAACCAACAAAATTGGATTCACTCAAAGTGGAGTTAAATTGAAATAGATATGATTTTTGGAGGTTTAATTGAATTATCAGTGCACAATAATTCAATTCAGGAATTCAAAAAGGAATTAATCCTTTTGACACTCGGGCTAAGCTGACCCACGGTCACTGACCAGTGGAGCCCGAAGTGGCATTGATTGGGTCAGCTTGACCCAGTCGTGGCTGACGGCGACGTCGAAGGCGTATTCCAAGCATACGTCTTCAGCTTTCGAAAACGTAAACTTGAAAATATGCACAAACACTTAATCGGCCGAGGGCCCCCAAGTCATCATCTCTGGTATTCAAAAGATTTCAATCAAATCTCTAATTACCCTTAACCTTAGCAGGACCCACCTGTCATACAATTAACTAATCACCATTTAACCCTAATGACTTCAACCTTAATGGCGTCGGCGACTTGACGGTGGCTTCGCGCGTGGCCACAACAGCGAGGTAGAGGATATGGTGATTGAGAGGGTCTCCGGGCTTGAGGAAGGCACGCACGGGTGCGCAAAGACCCGACGAAGCTGGTGACGGTGGCCCGGGTGCTTGAGGAGGCCGGTGGCGAGCTAGCGGCGACCGGAGGCAGAGACAATGACTGGGTCCCCGTGGAAAAGACACCACAGACACCTAGAAGCTTCGGGAAGGCGCGTTTTGGGTGTACCTCAGCTCTAGGAGCAAAACCCCCCAAGTCCCGTCGCCGATGGAGGTCGGAGGCAGTGAAATTTGCGGCGGCGGCGGAGGATTAAGCTTGAAGAAAAATGGCGATTGTGAGCGAGAGAGGGCAAAAGGAAACAATTGGATGGGTGGAGAAGGTTAAATAAGGACCGACGATGCTTCCCGCGCGGACACACGTGCTCCAAGTGGCGTGAAAGGGCTTCGTGGCTGCCATGCACAGCGCCAGCGCACGGGCTTGAGCGGCGATGGAGACGATGGTGGTGCTGACCAGTGGGGCCCGCCCGTCAGCGACCCAAAAAAAATGGTGCGGTGAGTCAAGTTCAAATGGACGGTCTAGATGACTTTGGGCAAAAATGGACGATCTAGATGAGGAACAAGTTTGGACGGTCTGAACGTTCAAACCAATCTGAACGGTTGAATTGAAATCAAATGGCCCAGACAAGAGACAGTTTGATGGTCGGATCTAAATCGAACGGTCCATGAGAAGGGGCACGTTCGGACGGTCCGAACGGCCAAATTGATCCGGACCGTTGAGATTCGATCGGACGATCCACAGCGATAGGGATGTTCGAACAGTCCGAACGTCTCCGATCAACTCAGGCCACTGATCGAAAATCGGATGGTCCACAAGGTTTTGCGCTGGTTGGACTAGGCGCGCTAGGGTTTGGTTTGAAATTAGATTTGATTGAAAACAACCGAGTTTGACCGGGCTATTTTATATAGAAATAAATTTCTAAACATTCTAAATTTTTTTGAGGGTGCTCTTAGGTTCAACTAGGACTTACGAAAATCAATTCGGCCAAAGTTGGTTTTCCATTTGGCTAAAATAAATTCTTGTTTCAAATCAGCCTTTTTGATTTGGTTAGAATTTTGAGGAGGTCAAAATAACTTTGAAAATTTTGATAAAAATATGATAATCTGGGATAAATAATCTAGTATTTTAAAAAATCATTTCCAGAGATTTTGATACACAAATTTTTTTGAAATAAAAAGAAGCTTGGTTTCAAGTCAGAGGTTTGAATTTCTAGAACAAAATTTTGAACCCAAGTACAAACTTATGAATTTCAACAAAAGTTTTTGAAACTCTCATACTTTTATACATTTGAAACACAAACTAAAATACAGGATGTTACAACTCTCCCGCCTTAGAAGAATCTCATCCCGAGATTCCGTTCACTCGGAAAAGAAAGATGGAAAATCTGCACGAAGGCGATCTTCTCGTTCCCAAGTAGCTTCATCCTCAGCATGATTAGACCACTGAACTTAGAGGAATTTGATGGACCGATTTCTTGTCCTTTGTTCAGCTTCTTCGAGGATATGAATAGGATGCTCACGGTAGGTCAAATCTTCTTGTACTTCAAGACCTTCCAATGGAGCTTCCTCAATTGGAACATGAAGGCATTTCTTCAACTGAGATACATGAAATACATCGTGCACCCCTGAAAGTGTATCGGGCAAATCTAGCTTATAGGCCACAGCTCCCTTCTTCTCAATAATGCGGAAAGGTCCGACATATCGAGGAGCTAACTTGCCTTTGACACCAAACCGTTGAGTGCCCTTCAAAGGAGAGACTTTGAGATAAACAAAGTCATTAGGTTCAAAGCTCAATGCGCGACGACACCGATCTGCATAGCTCTTTTGTCGAGATTGAGTCGTAATCTGTCTTGAACCAAACGAACATGATCTTCAGCTTCTTTGATCACGTCCGGGCCAAAGAGTGGTCTTTCAACTGTTTCAAACCAATTCAATGGGGTTCTACACTTTCTGCCGTATAAGGCTTCAAAGGGGGCCATGCCAAGGCTAGCCTGAAAACTGTTGTTATAAGAAAACTCGGCAAATGGCAAGCATTTCTCCCAATTCTTTCCATAGGAGAGAACACAAGCACGGAGCATATCTTCTAGGATTTGATTGACTCTCTCCGTCTGGCCATCAGTCTGAGGATGGAAAGCAGTGCTGAAAGAAAGACGAGTTCCCATGGCCTCTTGCAAACTCTTCCAAAACTGAGAGGTAAAGAGTGAGCCACGATCTGAAATAATCATCTTCGGTATCCCATGCAGACTCACAATTATAGAGCATAGAGCTCTGCTAACTAGCTCACACGAAGATTGGTCTTGACAGGAAGAAAATGTGCCACTTTAGTTAGTCGATCAATGACAACCCAAATGGCATCATTTTCCTTGGATGTTCGGGGCAAACCGGTGATAAAGTCCATACCGATCGAGTCCCATTTCCACTCGGGCACTTGCAAAGGTTGAAGTAAACCCATTGGTCGTTGATGGTCGGCTTTCACACGACGACATACATCGCATTGATCTTGATACATCTTTGTGGTCCCGAGATGAATAGAGAAAGGAGAATCATGGGCTTCGCGGAGAATTATATTCCGCAACTGCATGTCCTTTGGAGCAACTAGGCGTTGTCCAAATCACACAACACCATTGCTATCTTCTGAGAAGCACTTGGTTGTCCCATTCTTGATATTATGCTTGATTTGGTTCACACCATCATTTGTCTGCTGCGCAGCCTTGATCTGATCTTCTAGGGTTGGATGTGTTGGAAATATGCCCTAGAGGCAATCATAGAGATGATTGTATTTCATTATGTTCATAATATTGGAAAATGTGTTATCCTGTTCCTTGAATGAATCATTGGTTATGGAGATTAACAAGTATGTGACTTGTTGGTGAAATTCTTTTAACTTATATGATGTCGTTCTAAATATATCCCTGGTCGGATGTCAATAGTCGGAACACCAGTGACTCTATCGACCAGCACATTGTATTGATTGATGACCATGCTTCACCGGTAATGGGTATAGAGATATCGAATCAATAATGTGAATACATGTTAGAGAACATGGGGTTGGATTGACCCACCTTGAGACACTATTGAGATTGTTATGATTCTATGTGTCGTTAGTTGGTCTCAAGCAATGATGATGTATAATCCTTAGACCTGAGATCAACATGATTTCCTACATGTGTAATAGCCCTCTTAGGGGTTGCCAATCGCTACACGTAACTGGGTAGTTATAAAGGTAGCTTTCGGGTATGCTATGAAACATGCGGGGAATGTGACTGGTTGGATATGGGATTTGCCCCTTCTAACATAACAAGAGAGATGTCTCTGAGCCCCTCGTTGTGGTCGGATAAAGGAAGTGCATGGCCATACCACTAGTGGTTGAAGTGTTCGACCACGTGAAGTTATCCAACACTCGATCGAGAAAGTATTGAATAGTCCATGGATGACACAACATCTCACTTGGAGTTCAACCAGACATCATGAGGCAAAGGGAGAATACACGTAGGAAATGCTTAGTTCGATCGATTCTGATTTGGTCGTATGGAGATCTGAGCTAGTTGTAGACCGGTCGAACGTAATCATAGAGTGGTCGAAACCGATCGTAAGGAGTTACGAACTGGTCGTGACCAAATACGAACTGGTCGTATAGAGATAGGACTTGGTTGTAGATCATAGTGCATTAAGGTTTGTCCGATATAATTTGTGTGTATTCGGAAATCGTTATGGCATGCTAGGAATCGCTAACGACTCGTGGTCGGAAAGGGTTTCCGAGTCACAACCGATTACGCATGAACCTACAGGGTCACACACTTAACGGGTTGGAACAAACTAGTACGGATATGATTCGTCGAACGTGTTCGGATAGGATCCGTCACGAGCACTATATAAGGAGATGCATGAGGCTGTTGGGACGGAGGTGAACGTAACAGACGAGACACACGAAAGTCGTGAGTTGAGCTGTTCCACCTAAACCCTAGCCGCCATCATCCTGAGAGCTCTACCGTGCGACTTGGTGCTAGCACACCGACGCATGGTTGTTCCTTCCCTGGACGTGTGGATACCGTAGAGGCGCTACTGCGGTTGTTGTTGCGCTTATGGACAATCTGCGATCTTCATAAGGAACTGCATAGGTCGATGGAGGAGACGATCGATTACGACCACTACATCGACGCGCTCTACGTTGAATCAGACTGCTCCAACCCTTCTTCCACTGCTTTGCGCATCTGGTGGTAACGATCTGTTATCATCTACTTGCTTGGCTTCCTGGTTTACGTGGTAGAAAATTTTGATTTGTTGCTATCGTAGCCTACCCGTGACCCAACAGGATGCACTACTAAATTACCGAGATAACCTTGCTCAACCACTCCTAAGTTGAGCCGTTGAAATTCTTCTTGAATTGCAGGCTGCTACTCCCTGAGCATCATAGTATTGCAATACCCTTTGCGACTGAGAGTATCTGCAACGATATTAGCCTTGCCCGGATGGTATTGGATACCCATATCATAATCTTTGATCAACTCCAACCATCTTCTTTGCCGAAGGTTCAAATCTGGTTGGATGAACAAATACTTCAAACTCTTGTGGTCCGAATACACCTCGCAACGATTACCGATGAGGTAATGTTACCAAATTTTTAGTGCATGAACCACTGCAGGAAGTTCCAAGTCATGGGTTGGATAATTAAGCTCATGAGGTCTCAATTGCCTTGATGCATAGGCTACTACCTTGCCTTCTTGCATAAGAACACAACCAAGTCCTTGACGAGAAGCATCGCAGTAGATATCAAAACTGCGATGGATATCTGGAAGAACAAGAACTAGAGCTATGGTCAACTGCTTCTTGAGTTCTTGGAAACTCTCCTCGCATTCAACGGACCAATCAAATTTCTTGTCCTTCTTGAGCAACTCCGTCATCAGCTTCGCAATCTTGGAGAAGTTCTCGATAAAGCGACGATAATATCCCGCTAAATCGAGAAAACTCCTCACGTCGATAACCGACTTGGGCTGCCCCCAAGAGAGCACATCGCTGACCTTGCTAGGATCCACGGCTACACCTCCCGCTAAAAGAACATGACCCAAGAATGCCACTTCTTTTAACTAGAATGCACATTTGCTGAATTTTGCGTACAACTAGTGCTCACGCAGCTTTTCCAACACTAACTGTAGATGTTAGGCATGTTCTTCATCATTCTTTGAATAGATGAGGATGTTGTCTATGAAAACCACCACAAACTTGTCCAAATACTCCATGAATACCATATTCATAAGGTTCATACAATGAGCAGGAGCATTTGTCAAGCCAAAGGACATGACAGTATACCCGTACAATCCGTAGCGAGTAGAGAAAGCTGTCTTCAGAATATCTTCAGATCTGATTCAGATTTGGTGGCAGCCCAATCTCAGATCAATCTTGGAGAATACCCGAGCTCCGGTCAATTGATCAAAAAGGTCATCAATCCGGGGCAATGGATACTTATTCTTCACTGTCACTTCATTAAGTGGATGATAATCAACACACATCCATAGGGTCTTGTCCTTCTTCTTCACAGAGATCGCTGGACAACCCCACGGAGATGAGCAAGGACAAACGAAACCCTTTGCTAGAAGTTCACCAAGTTGCTTCTTCAACTCCTCCAATTCATTTTGAGGCATCCGGTATGGCCTTCTCGAAATCGAGGCAAGTCTGCAACAGCGATTCGATGACAAACTCGATGTCCGGATGGAGGCATCTGCAATTCTTGGAAAAACATCAGCAAAATCACATACTACTGGGACTTCATGAATCTCTGGGGCCAGTTCTGCTTCTAGGGCAAAAAGATGTGGCTCCTGCAACTTCGAAGCAATTCCAACTTGCTCGCCGGCCGAACTTGTGAGGGATATGAATTTCTTGGCACAATCGATTTGTCCCCAGTATTGAGACAACCAATTCATGCCAAGTATCACATCCAAACTTGCTGATTTTAGGAGGATAAGATTTGCCAAAAATCCAACTCCTTCAATCTCAATAGATACATCCTGACATTCGAGCTCAGCTCTCATTTCCGACCCCAGGGAATGAATAACCAAACGAACAAGCATAGGAACAATATGAATATCATCACTTGCAGCAAAATATTGCGATATAAAGGAATGCGAAACTCTGAAATCAAATAAAACTGTAGCAGGATGAGAATTGATGAGAAGCATACCCAACACGACGTTGGGTGCCTCCTGCGCTTCCTCGGCAGAGATATGGTTGACTCGCCCACGAGCAACCTTCTGAGCTTGCTGACCTTCTGAGCTGGGGGAGGACCACGTCCTTGTCCCTGCGCTTGCCCCTGTTTAGGGCGAGCAACTGCTTCAAGTTTCACTGGACAGTTGTTGGCGTAGTGTCCCTTGTTGTGGCAATAAAAATAGACAACCTCGGCAGCTGGATTGCGAAGATTTCCCTGCTGTCCCGTAGGTGCACGTGGTGGAACCACGGCTTGCGAAGGGCGAGGTACAAAAGTCGACGACCTCGGTGGTGGTGGAGCCTAAGGGCGGGGCACTGAACTCTGCCCAGAACGAGGACGGGTACTGCTGCCACAAGCTGATATCTGAGCCTCCCACTTGTGCTTGCGGGATTCACCAAGTACTTTCCTCTTGTGCTCAGCAACGATGGCCTTGTCCACCAGAGTCTGGAAATCAGGGAAATCAACAATAGACAGTTTGTCCTGCAGCTCCTCGGACAAGCCATACATGAACTTATCTTACTTGGCGGCATCGGTGGGCACATCTTCTGTAGTATACCGAGCCAAATGATTGAACTCGTGTAAATACTCCGTCACCGATTTGCGCCCTTACTTGAGTGACAGAAATTCCTTCTTCTTCAGCTTCATGATACCGACAGGGACATGGGCCCGGCGGAAGGCAGTACGGAACTACTCCCAGGTCACAACTTGACCCGCGGGCTGTATAGCAAGAAAATTCTCCCACCAAGAGAGTGATGCCCCTTCCAACTGATGAGAGGTAAAGAGCGCCTTCTCATGATCTTGGCACTATGCAATGCTGAGCTTCCGCTCAACCAGATGCAGCCAGTCGTCTGCATCAAGTGGATCTTCAGACCAGGAGAAGGTCGGCAACTGAGTGTGAAGGAACTCTAAGAGTCCTCCTCGCGGCTGATGCCCACCTCCTCCGGATCTAGAGGAGCCTGAAAGACCATATGTGTTCCGAGCGATGGCCTCGAGAATCCGTGTCTGATCCATCTGGTTCTGCTCGATCTGAGTGAGAACCTAAGCCATGGTGGGTCGAGGTGGAAGTTCCACATTATGGCCAACTTGCTGACCTTGCCCACTGCGGGTTCGTCCAGCCATCCTATTCCAACAAATAGGGTTAGCAACATCACCCAACAATAGATACAATGACAGCAGCCAAAGGAATAACCTACTAAGAAATTTCGCGATATTACCCTACCACAAACACCTACAAATATTCAACCAGAATCAAACTCCAAACACCAGTAAGAAAACATAACACCTAGCACCAAACCATAAATCAATTGAAGACTCTTCCCGATACGACTAACTCGTATTGAAAGAACGAGCAATCGGTTGGGACGAAAATTTTTCAGCACAAAAATCAAGTTTTAACGCATCTAAAGAGCATGGTAAAAACCATATAGGGTGCATTAGGCACTAGCCATCTAATATTACATCTTACCCTTTCAATTCCCACAAATTTTAGTTGAATTATCCTCTCATTTTTAGTCCTAGCAACGAACTAACAACTTGCTGTCCAGATTTTGTGTCCAAGCTCCGACATGACTTTTCCAACTCCAAAAGCTTCTAATCTTCATGAAGGGACAGCCAACACTCTATATTTTAAACTCTCATTGAACCCAAAAACCAAATTTAGATGATAAACAACTATCTGTTGAAAAGAGATGAGAAGGAAACATCTTTCCAAAATTTCAATAAGAGCAAGGTAAGATAAGCAACCTAAGGTAGATAAGGAATAAAATCTAAGAACTCACTTAGGTTTTTAGCAAATACTCAATATTTTGAAACTAAGTTTTTCAAATATCCTAAGAACGACCAAACTAGGGGTTTCAACTGTCAGTATGGCTCTGATACCAACTTTTGTGAGAGCCGTCGGGCGATTTAATTTGTAATACTTAACCTTTTCATTGGTTCCAGCATTACAGACCAAATTTTCACGGGTGCGCAAAGACCCGACGAAGCTGGTGACGGTGGCCTGGGTGCTCGAGGAGGCTGGTGGCGAGCTAGCGGCGACCGGAGGCAGAGACGACGACCGGGTCCTCGCGGAGAAGATGCCACAGACGCCTAGAAGCTTCGGGAAGGCGCATTTCGGGTGCGCCTCAGCTCCAGGAGCAAAACCCCCCAAGTCTCGTCACCGATGGAGGTCGGAGGTGGCAAAATTTGAGGTGGCGGCGGAGGATAAAGCTTGGAGAAAAATGGCGATTGTGGGCGAGAGAGGGCGAAAGGAAACAATTGGATGGGCGGTGAAGGTTAAATAAGGACTGGCGTTGCTTCCCGCGTGGACACGCGTGCTCTAGCTGGCGCGAATGGGCTTCGTGGCTACCATGCACAGCGCCAGCGCATGGGCTTGAGCGGCGATGGAGACGATGGCGGTGCTGACCAGTGGGGCCCGCTCGTCAGCGATCCAAACAAAATGGTGCGGTGAGTCAAGTTCATATGGACGGTCTAGATGAGGAACAAGTTCGGACGGTCCGAATGTTCAAATCAATCTGGACGGTTGAATTGAAGTCGAACGGCCCAGACAAGACACACTCTGATGGTTGGATCTAAATCGGACAGTCCACAAGAAGGGGCGCGTTCGGACGGTCCGAACGGCCAAATCGATCCGTACCGTTGAGATTCGATCGGACGATCCATAGCGATAGGGATGTTCGAACGGTCTGAATGTCTCCGATCAACTCAGGCCATTGATCTAAAATTAGACGGTCCACAAGGTTTCGAGCTGGTTGGACTAGGCGCGCTAGGGTTTGGTTTGAAATTAGTTTTGACCGAAAACAACCAAGTTTGACCAGGCTATTTTATATAGAAATAAATTTCTAAAAATTCTACAAATTTTTGAGGGTGCTCTCAGGTTCAACTAGGACTTATAAAAATCAATTTGAACAAAGTTGGTTTTCTATTTGGCTAAAATAAATTCTTTTTTCAAATGAGCCTTTTTGATTTGGTTAGAATTTTGAGGAGGTCAAAATAACTTTGAAAATTTTGATAAAAACATGATAATCCATGATAAATAATCTGGTATTTTACAAAAACGTTTCCAGAGATTTTGATACAAAAATTTTTCTAAAATAAAAAGAAGCTTGGTTTCAAGTCAAAGGTTTGAATTTCTAGAACAAAATTTTGAACCCAAGTACAAACTTATGAATTTCAACAAAAGTTTATGAAACTCTCATACTTTTATACTTTTGAAACACAAACTAAAATACAGGATGTTACAAGGAGGCCGGTGCAGGGGAGGAGGCCGACACGGGGAGGAGGACGGCATGGGGAGGAGGCCGACAAAGGGAGGACGCCGACACGGGGAGGAGGCCATGCATTGAGGCGGCGGCTGCGTCGTCGATGTTAGGGATGAGGGCGTCGTCGATGTCGGGGGCGGCGGCGTCGAGGTAGGAGGCGGCGGTGTCGGGGCTTAAGGGGAGGTGAATCGACGAACCCTAGAGGAGGCGAATGAGCGAGAGCTTAAGGAACCATCGAGCGCTTAAGGGGCTAAGGGCACTGGGAAGGTGAACGGGCGAGCCCTTGGGTTATGAAGGGATATCACATATGGTTCTATTATGGAACCGTCTGTGATAAGGAATCACAGACGGTTCCATAATAGAACCGTCTGTGATTCCTTATCACAAACGGTTCCATAATAGAACCGTCTATGATAACCTTATGAAAATACCTATCCACATGAACCTTGTGACAAGTCTCTTTGTTTTCCCGCGCAATGCATGTGTCTCTTCGTATCACGATCGCACCAACATCGCTATGGCTCCCAAAGTAACCTTTTTTATTGTCTATAATGTAAAAAGGATATGGTCTTTTTTATCGTCTGTTTATTACAAGTGCATAATATTATCATTTCACATTACAATGAACTCCACATTGACATCAAAATCAGAGATGACAAATCCATAACACAAGACAATTCCACGTTGACATCAAAATATATAAGAGATTACAAGTCCATAACACATGGCAAGTCCACATTGGCATGTCTCATGTTATGGAATAAATTATAATAGAGTAAATTCTTAGTTAAAATATAGCCCTTCATGATGATCGACGCGCATATAGCTAGCTTCCTCACTGGGTTCTTCCTCGAGCCTGATGCCATCTCTGAAAGGAGGCAACTCGTCAAATTGATTGTACTCTTCCTCATCCACGGCATTCTCAACTCCGACAATCCTTCTTTTTCTATGAAGAACTACGTGTCGGTTCTTATTTGCCGGGTCTATTACATAAAATACTTGAACAACTTGCTTAGCTAGTATGAATGGTTTGTCCTTGTATCCAACACGTTTGAGGTCCACAGTAGTGACACCGTACTTGTCAACCTTCACACCTTGTGGAAGTTTAACCCAATAGCATCGAAACAGGGGGATCTTAAAAAGTACATAGTCGAGCTCCCAAATCTCCTCTATGAACCCATAGTAGGAGTTCAACCCACATGGCCCGGCGGTATTGAACTGCTCGTGAAACGCATCTATGCGGACATCGCTGTTCTGGACTGTGCTCTTCCTATCCTAAGTTGTCGTATAAAATGTGTACTCATTTATGTCATATCCTTGCCATATCACAATTGTAAATTTTGGCCCTTTTGCCAACCATAGCAGCGTATCATCACTTGATGACCTCCTAGTGAATCGCACCTTTAACCATTCGTTGAACCGATGGTTGTGCTCTCTCATGATCCAAACCTCCAACCGGTCTAGATTTTGTTGGCGTACCATGTCTTTGTGCTCGTCGATGTACAGGGACACTTGGGTCATGTGTTGCAAGACTGCGAAATGGGCTTGAGCATACGTATCCAGATCGGGAGTGATTGATTTCCTTTCGATGGTCCCGATACCCTCTAGTCTCCCCTCATGATGAGATAGAGGCACACCTATCGGTTCCACCTGAGCCATGTAGTCGACGCAGAACTCAATAACCTCTTCGGTTGCATAACCTTCGATGATGCTACCCTCCGGTCGAGATCGATTCCATACGTAGGAGTTGAGAATTCCCATGTACCTCTCAAACGGGTACATATGACATAGGAACATAGGGCCACATATCTTTATCTCTTTCACAAGGTGAACAATGAGATGGACCATGATATCGAAAAATGACGGAGGGAAATACATCTCAAGATGACATAGAGTTGTCACCACCTCGGCCTGCAGAGCATCTAGTCTTTGGGGATCGATGACCTTCTAAGAAATTGAGTTAAAGAAATAACACAGCCTCAAGATTGCCACTCGGGCCTTGTTCGGTAAGATACTCCTAATTGCAACATGAAGCATTTGTGTTATCAGCACATGACAATCATGAGACTTCATACCAATTAATTTCAAATCTTCCATAGAAACAAGTTTCTTAATGTTAGCGGAGTAACCAGACGGAACTTTCACACCATGTAAGCTCTGGCACAATTCATTTCTCTCGACCTTGGACAGAGTGTAGCAAGTTGGGGGAAGGTACGTTCGTCCTTTATCGGTCTCTTTCAGTGCTAACTTGGTCCTTATATTCATATCAACCAAGTCACACTGTGTGTTAACACTATCCTTTGTTTTGCCACTAATGTTCATTAAGAGACCAATCAAGCTATCACATACATTCTTCTCCACGTGCATGACGTCGATGCAATGACGAACTTCTAAGTGTCCTAATAAGGCAAGTCCCAAAAAATTGACCGCTTCTGCCAGATGTTCTTATGACGGATTCTTAATTTACGTCTCTTCCCAAGCATAACATCGATATCTTTAACCATATCATAGACCTCTTTCCCTCTAAAAGCCCTTAGAGCTAAACTGTCCTCCTTATTTCTATCGAATTGTTTCTTCATCTTACAGTATGGGTGAATCCTGGGAAGGAACCTACGGTGACACATATACACAGTTTTACGCGAGTTGTTCAGCTATACATTCTCCGTACCATCTAGGTAGTGCGGACAGGCTTCGGCTCCTTTTATACTGAACCCCGACAGGTTACCAAGGGCAAGAAAATCATTGATGGTGCAGAACAACATGGCGCGTAAAGTGAAGTTCTCTCGTTTGTACGCATCCCATACTTGTACCCCCTTCATTTCATAGTATCAAAAGATCTTCCAGCAATGGTGCTAGGTACACATCAATATCATTCCCAGGTTGTTTCGGCCCTTGGATAAGTAATGACATCAAAATGTACTTCCGCTTCATACACAGCCAAGGAGGAAGGTTGTACATACATAGATTGACGGGCCAGGTGCTATGTCGGCTGCCCATGTTACCGAAAGGATTCATTCCATCTGTACTCAACCCTAACCTTATGTTCCTCGGTTCTGCACCGAACTCTTTGAAGCTCCGATCGAAGTTTCTCCACTGGGCAGAATCAGCAGGTTGTATTAGCTTTCCACCTTTCTTACGCTCCTCCGAGTGCCAACGCAGCAATCTTGCCTCCTTTGGTTCGCAAATAAACGCTTCAAATGTGGGATCATATGTAGATACCACAACATCTTAGCAGGAGATCCTTGCTTCACCTTATCAGTATTCTTACTCTTGTATCGGGATGCTTTGCACACAGGACATACATGCATGTCTGCATACTCTTTACGGTAGAGGATACAATCGTTCGGACATGCATGTATTCTTTCACTTCCATTCCCAATGGACAAAGAACCTTCTTTGCTTGGTAGGTGGTGCTGGGCAACACGTTTCCCTCCGAAAGGATGTCCAATAGGAGACCTAACAACGCCATAAAACTCTTGTTGGACCAACCATTGCTTGCCTTCAATTTCAGCAGTTCAAGCACGGTCGACAATCTTGTGTATTCCGGCTTGCAGCCAGGAAACAAAGGTCTCACTGAGTCCTCCAGTAAGCCCTCAAAATTACAAAACTCTCTCTCACTGTAGTTCTCTTCTGCATCACGTAGCATCTGATCCAGATTGTCATCATGCGACCTATCCTCATCAAAAGCACAGTCCACATCTGGCATATCATTGACTTCCTCTATGATGTCGTCATTATTAACTTATTGTATAATCTGCTCTTCACCATGACTGGTCCAACATGTATACCTGTTTTTGAAACCCCTTCGAATCAAGTGTACTTCGATCTGCGCCGGATTATTAAACATCTTCAGATTACCGCAATCAATGTATGGACAGTACATAAATTTTATCCCCTTCTTCAACATATCTTGATCGGCGGCTCTTCTAAAAGCAGACACGCCATTAATGTACTCTTGACTCACACGGTTCACACCGTACATCCAATTTCGGTCCATCTACGCTACGCATGCATATAACAAATTAGTGTCAAATTAGATTAATAAACCGCAAGTACGTACTCTTCCTATTGACCAAACATACTTAAATTGATTAGCGATAAACTTATAGCAAACATAAAAGGTTATAGATCGTTACCCTCGGAGCCCACAACGAAAATACCAAATATCTCTCGAGAATCCTCTCCTTCCTCCTTTCCTTCTCCTCCTTTCCTCCTTCCTTCCCTTCCTTCTCCTCTCTGCCGGCGGCGCAATGGGGAAGGACCAGGTATTTGTGGCGGCTCAAATGGGAATGGGCAGGGGGTCTGTCGGGACCAGGTATTTGTAATGCCAGCCTATCACAGACGGTTCTGAAGAATCTAGACCCGCCATTATGTGTTAATGGAGTATTTTGGTTATTAATGACAAATCTACTTGTGAGACTAACACTTCGATTGATTACCTATTGCTTAGTCTCATTTGGATATAAAGGTAAAAATCAAAGAGGTATGCATTCGACATCATATTCTTATATCTTGTTGCATTCCTCGGATCCAAAATATAGGATGAACTCCACCAAAAGGTTAACTTGAATATGTACATATATTCCCATTACACATTTGTGTAATCACATATTTAGGGGGAGTTCACTCTATGTTTTGTGGTTTCATTAGTATTGATCCATATTTCTTTATCCACATATATTTGAAATCTTTACTTTGAAACATATCCTTGAGTATATATAACTTGTGTAGTTAATATATTCATATGAGTATATGAGACATGTGTAGTTCATATATGCTCATATATTCTTTGAGTATATGCAACTTGTGTAGTTCGTATATACTCATACCAATCTACATTCAATTATTTGCAAATTGAAGTGATTATCATCAATTACCAAAGAGGGAAAGATTGTGGTATCTTGTCCCACCATTATGAGTTAATGGTATGTCATGGTAATTAATGATAATCATATTGTGGAACTAATATTTTTCATGAGTTGGCTGAATAGGTTATGTCCCATGTTGAAAGATACTTTGGATAACATCATGAGTTATCAAGTCAAGGTTCAAGAGTGAAAGATGCATCATGTGTTGATGCATATCAAGACTCGGGATGAAGGATGTCATCATGAGTTGATGAGCATCAAGTCAAGATCTCGAAGTAAAGAAAATCATCATGTGTTGATGATTATCAAGTCAAGAACCCGAACTTGAAGTGAAGATGTGCGTCATCAAGCTTCAAGTGTTTGTGCAAGGCAAAGGTATGACTAGCTAGGGCTAAGGATTTGTTCCTAGTCTTTACCGGTCTTGGTGTTAGGATGGAAGACCGGATTGCTAGTATAGATTGCCGTACTATTAAGAGGGGTCTTGACTAGTAGCTTGAGTTAGTCATGTGTTGATAGCTCATTGTGTTTGCGCTAGCTTATCTTGGTATGATGCAATTATTTGTGAATGTGTTTTGCAAATAGTTGAGGCATATGCATAACCCTTGTAGCATGTGACTATAGTTTGCAAATGTATTTTGCAAATGGTCTAGGTCCATGCACCTTATCCTTGAGGCATGATGCTATTTGTTTGCAAATGTGTTTTGCAAATAGTGAGACTCATGGTTAATCCTTGTAGCATGGGACTTTTGTTTACAAATGTGTTTTGCAAATGTTTTAAGTCCATGTACCTTTTAGTTGTGGCTTTGATTCTAAAAGTTGGCAAATGTGTTTTGCAACTTGTTGAGAATCTTGCCTTCATGCCTTGATTGCATCACGCATCAATTTGGCGAATGTGTTTTGCAAATTGAGTTGAAGCGATTGCAATCTATGTTTTCTCAGGAACATCGGTAGTACCGGCGTGTACTGAGCGATACAACCGCACTACGGTAGTACCGGCGCTCTTGAGTGGAACTACCATGTGCCGATGGGATCATCCGAAAGCCCAATTCATCTGAGCCATCCACGTGGCAAGTTTGGTCCCGTGTCAAGCGGTAGTACCGTGTTTTCGAGGCGGTAGTACTGCTCTGCGGTTGTACCATTTCTTCGTAAGCGGTATGTAATTTCCATAGAAGCGTCTTTTCGGCTTGAGTTGGAAATCTTGCGAACGGTAGTACCGCGCTCCGTGAGTGGTATGACCGGCCTCAGCGGTAGTACCGCATGTTTGTTGATGGTAGTACCGCACCACCTTTTCAATGGATAGTTTTCTAGCCATTGCTGTGTGTCAGCGGAGGTGCGTTAGTACTGGCCATTAGTTGGCGGTACTACTGCTCGAGCTGATTTTTCAGCAATCTTTCCCCAACGGTTAGTTTTTTGTGTGTGTGCTATAAATACCCACTTTGGCTGGTTGTGGGAGTGTCGCTGGTGCCCTAGACATTTCTTTGAGCAAAGAGCAAGCCATCTACACTCATTTGTGTATGTGTTGTACTTAGTGAGCATTGAGAGGCAAACCCTAACTGCATGTGTTGCCTTAGGTAGTGGATTGTGTATCCACTTGAGCTTAGACACTTGATTAGTTCAAGTGAGAGTCTAAGACTTGTTACTCTTGGTGTTTGCCGACACCTAGATAACGTGGAGACGTCATAGTCCGGTGATTTTCTCAAAGAAGTTTGTGAGAAGGCCCGACGGTTTGTGAGTGGTGTGGTGCTCGCCATTTCCGGAGTGGAGGAAAGAGCAACCCTAGTAGAGTGAGGTGTTGGTTCAGTTTAGAACCGGTCCAAGTGGTTGGACTTACCTCGGAGGTGTTTGCTTAATTTGTGGAGCCGGTCCAATTGGTTGGGGCTTATCTCAACGTGGATTAGGGGAGACCGGCAAGTCTCCGAACACCACGGTAAAACAACATCGTTTCATTGTGGTTTGCATTCTTGTGCTTTGCTCTATTTCAATTTACATTCATAGAATTATATTGCTTACTTGTCTTTGTATGAATGCTTTCATTATCTATAGTCTCATATTGTTGGTGCACTTAATTGAGACTAGTTGATTTAGGTTTTAATTGTGCAAAACCGTATTGATTTATAATTCCGCATTAGAAATCGGTTTTAGCCAAAAAAGTTTTTAAAACCGCCTATTCACCCCCCTCTAGTCGGCCTCCTCGATCTTATAGGTTCTTATTATAAACCGTCTGTGATACACACCTATCACAAATGGTTTTTTAATAGAATAGTCTATGATAATTCACAAACAGTCTTTGTTAAGAACCGTCTGTGATACCGGAGATTATCACAGACGGTTTTTTAATAAAACCGTCTATGAATTATCGCAGATGGTTCTATTAAAAAAACCATCTATGATAAGTGTGTATCACAAACGGTTCATAATAAGAACCGTCTGTGATAGGCTAGCATTACAAATACATGGTCCCGACAGACCAACACAGATGGTTCCTTTTGCACCGTCTGTGATGAAGCGTCTACTATTGCCTGTTTTGTAGTAGTGTTGGCTAGTACTACCCGTCCTGACATATCTTTTGTTGTAAGAAAATTGAGTCAGTTTACCGCTAATCTAGGAGATGATCATTGGCGCGCACTTAAGTGGGTCATACGCTATTTGAAAGTTACAATGAGTTACGGAATTCACTACACTGGATATTCTTATGTACTTGAGGGATATAGTGATTCCAATTGGATTTCTAATGCTGATGAGATAAAGGCTACGAGTGGATATGTATTCACTCTTAGCGGTGCTGCCGTCTCATGGAGGTCTTACAAACAGACAATACTAATGAGGTCAACCATGGAAGCCGAACTCACAGCACTAGACACAGCCACTTTTGAGGCAGAATGGCTAAGAGAACTCTTGATGGATGTACAAGTGGTTGAGAAACCAATTCCAACTATCCTTATGGAGGGCAATAAATGAGTCGAGCTCAAGCAAGCCTTCCATCCCAGGCTCGAGCTTGGTAGAAGCTCGAGCCGAGCTCAAACGAGCCTGAGTTGGTGTCCAAGCTTGCACTTGGGCTCGAGCTCGGCTCAGCCCAAGCTCGAGTAGGCTCGAGTAAGCTTGATAACAGTAAAAAAACATACATCAATTTTCAACAATTAGAAAAGCTCGAGCAGGCTCGAGCTTGTGGGAAGCTCGGTAATAGTTAACATGCAACAATTGTCAACAAGATAGGAGGGCTATTTGAGCAATTTTCAACAAGATAGGAGAGCTATTCGAGAGAAGCTCGGTAACAGTTACATTTGAGTTCAGCTCGTTAAGGCTCGTAGGCTATTCGAACTTGGCTCATTAAGGCTCGCGAGCTTGAGATCAAGCTCAAGCTCGATTCGTTTGGAGCTTGAGCCGAGCTCGAATCAAGCTGAGCTTGAACAGTTCCCGAGCCTCGAGCTTTTTTTATAGCCCTATCCTTATGTACTGTTATAACCAAACAGTTTTCATAAAGGTGATAAGTGCAAAGGATAATATGAAATCATCAAGATATATGAAAAGACGATTGAAGTCTGTCAGAAAATTGAGAAACTCCGAAGTAATAGCTGTGGATTATATCTAAACAGTTAAAAATCTGGCAGATCCCTTTACAAAGGGATTATCATGAAATGTGATTGAAAGTGGATCGAAGGAGATGGGATTGAGACCCACGTGAGTTACACACAGTGGTAATCCAAACCTATGTGATCGAAGATACTGTGAAATAGGCCTTTGGAAAAACAATCTGTCACTACTACATAAAAGGTCTTCACTGATGGTTCAAAAACGTCATCATAGACGGTTTCGTGAGCCGACAGACTTTATGGGTCAGTGATGACATGAGGTCATCACAGACGATTTTTGAACTGTCTGTGAAAAAAGCTATCATAGACGGTTCTGAACAAGAACCGTCTGTGATAATTACTTATCACAGACAGAATTATCACAGACGGTTCTTGTTTAGAACCGTCTATGATAGTCTATTTTCACAGACGGTTCTGAACAAGAACCGTCCGTGATAAGTAATTATCACAGACGGTTTTCAACATGAACCGTCTGTGATATTACTTCTTCACAGATGGTTTTTAGCATGGCCAGTAACACAGATGGTCACTAAACCAAAACCGTCTGTGATTGTATTTAATACCGACGGTTTTGGTCAACCGTTTGTGATGAGGCGTCCAGTATTTGCCTTTTTGTAGTAGTGTGTTTGTGTAGCAGAAGAGTACATCATTACATTATATCCCACTACGTTGTAGATGCAGTACTCTAATTATTGTAAGACACGATGATTTTCTATTAATGTGTTCTAAGGCTTAACAGCAAAATACTGACCTACAGGGTATTCTTGTAAGAACACACCTATATGAGCCCAACTGTTCATCACAGTCCATGAGATGTGGGTGCTCTTTAAGAAGCTCATGAAGAGACATAGGAGTATGACCTATATGCTCCACCCAAGGAGTAGCGTATTGGTAGCCAAGTATCAACAAAGGTTTCGGTGAAACTTGTTCGTGCAAAACTAACAATTCATGGCTTAGTCCATTGTGTAGTTGTGGGCAAGCGTAGCTTAAGGTTCTAGGTGGATGTTCAACCTTAACAAATCTCTACCAAAAAAACTGGTATATCAAACAACACTTTGGAATTGTGGGCAAATTCATGGTGCTTTTGGGATTTGGTTTAGTTTGTTGGAGTATATGGGCTTAGCCTAAATAATATTCTTCATAAATCCTAGAAAAGCCCAAAGGCCCACTCATGCATGGTGAAAGGTGGGAAGTTTAATACCATATTGCTAGTCTAGGTGGGAGAAGATCAACTTATAAGGTGGAGTTAGTCTTACCTAGTTGAAGCAAGCAAAAGAAGACTACACACACGTGCTGACTCACTCACTCACCTCGCCATGCCATCGCCCGCCCGCACGACACGCACGTGAATGGTGCGGTGATTTCAGGTCAAATTGTGTGCAGAGCGTCAGCTTGTTTTTGCACCTCATAAACCTGCATGATGACATGGCAATCTGTGCGTATTCAAATTGGAAACATAATAACCATGGTTCAAACCGAACATTTGAATCACGCTAATTCTGCTAGGCTTTTATGACACGCATTAATGATGTTTAATGCAATTTTCAAAACGTTTGCGTATTGATTACGAGAATTTCTTTCCGTTTTGTGCCAATGGTTTCTATATGAAGGAGAGACGTCTCCATTCATCGTACAAATGAGACACAACTATCTCTAATTTTTTTGTCCACTTCTCTGTGCTGCGCTACTAGGACTACTCCATCCATGTGTCGGTGTGCACCGTCGTGGAGAGAGTAGTGTATCTGAAGCCGCCGTCCCTCGTGATCCTGTACGGGTTGGGACGAATAAGGTTTTTGGGAAGCGTTCATGTGACTGCTCACGACTTCTCTCATCATCGGGTTCGCGTCGTCTTCGCATCTGACTCTACCACGACTATCGCCGAGGCGATCTTCTGTAAGTTGTGGTGATCCGCTTTGTCATGGCTAAAGCTTACTTATTGGATTTTAGTCATGTGGTGATGATGTTCTCTACTGTTGTTAGTAGAATTTATGTGATAGGCTTAGCTTTATTTGCACATATACATGAGATAGGTGTATTTGATATTTCAATCATGCTACTGTTCGTGTATGGAAATATTTCTAATATATATTTTGCTTTTATACTGTCATTGCTTTAGGAATTAAAATAATCACAATAGAGCAATTATTTCTAAAAGCTATATCTAAGATGGTTCTAATTAGTAGCAATTCTTTGGAGCTGCGGCTTCGACTTTGTAAGTAAATCTTGTATCCTCTGGTCGCGAATTTTTTTTATTAATTAATCTTTTTTTGAATTTTATTTTAAAATTAATCTCTAGCGCACTTTATTTTTAATTCTGACTCCTTTGGTCACGGCACCACCCGCGACGTGACAAAATAACACTGTCACGCTAGCCCATTTCTGGTCAAACTCTTGTCACGCCACTGAAAGTGGCGCGACAGTGTTATTTGATCACGTCACAACCAATAGCGTGACAAGAAGTGCTATTTTGGGGACTTATCCTGGCGCGTGACAGTGTTGTTTTGTCACGTGGCGTGACCAAAAGGGTCAGAATTGGAAATAAAATACGTCGCGGGTTAACTTTAAAATAAAATTTTAAAAAAGGTTAATTAATAAACAAAGTTCTCTGGTCGCTGTCTAATTAGTCTTTCATTTCTTCTAGTTGGTTATTCTACTTCGTTTGAATATTATAAATCTCGTATGTTGAATTGTCTTGCTGTGCAATGTGCTTAACCCCAATTTATTTAGATATCTTAGATCGTTTTAGCTAGTAGTTTTAATCGTGGTGATTAGATCGTTCTCGCTGACCTTTGCCTTTCTAGATTGTGGTTTATACTGTAGTACTTTACAGATTTGTCTTTGCGTCTCAAAGCGGCTAGGGGTCACCAGTTTTCTTTACTATTGCTAGGTCTACTTTCATAATTGTTGAGAGGTTTTCCTCGATTCAACGCAGGGTTAGATGAAGGATCCAGGTGAGGAGCTACTCGTGTGGCAAGTTCCGCCATCGAGCGAGTTGGCCACCCGGGTTTGAGTTTCGAACTCACGTGTTTCACCAATAATTTCTTCTAGGATTGGATCCTGGGTAGAAATAGTATATACATAAGTTGGTACGTTCAGTGGTTGAAATATATACACGCATTTCATAAGACGTAGATATCCGCTCTAAATTATACGTGTGCTGGAGACACACCAACATATGTGTAGATGTGTACGTGGTGTGCGCGTGACTTCGTCGGGCGTCTTGTGTACTCACAAGAAAACAAATCAGGGATCCAGGTGCAGTTATGCGATTAGATGAAGGACGTGGTTGACCGTGAAAAGACTAATGTTTAGATTGCCGTCCGGTGGCACCAGTAACGAAGTCGTCAGGTAACACATTATCGTGAAAAGCCAAGCCGAGTCCTTAAGCGGTTTTTATTGATTTAAGATTGCTTTCATAGTAGCATCTACTCTTGCTTTAACCCTCAATCATAGATTATCTAAACCTAAGCTTGCAAAAGGATTTCCACTTTCCACATTTCGATTCTTGGGTAGTTACATGATAGTTGATTCGAAAAACCTAAGGTGCATGGGCGGACCCAATGTAGTTCATGGGTCTTTTGTTGAAAACCCAATTTTTTTTTGGCAAATTGGCGAAGTATTCTGTATTTAGTAGGTATATATTAGATATATATACTGATAATTGGTCCAAATACTTCATATTTGTACCGTCCATTAATTTTAGCCCACTCTCATACCTCCCCCTCCTCAATTCGTCTCAAAAACTGTAGCACAACTGAGGGTTCAAGGAAGAGGACTAGTCGAGGTTGAATAGAAGGTTTATTATTATTTTTTGGCCAAAACAAAATTTTATGCCAAACTTAAATGCAATGTAGTAACCGAGTGACGGCAAGCGTCAAGTGTGGCCTAGCTGGATAGCCTAGGAGTGGGGTCCCAAGAGGGAGCATGCAGACACTACCAGAAACCACTAAATTCCCGAGTGTCTAGACGAAAACATTCGGGCAGATCCCGAGTGTTTCATAGGACACTCGGGACGAGAAGCCAACACTCGGTAGAATTAACTTTCCCGAGTGTTTTCCATAACACTTGGGAGAAAAAAATATAATCCCGCACTACTATGGATCACCTCATCACAGATGGTTTGGAACCGTTATCACAGACGGTTTCCGAACCGTCCGTATTTGTTCGCCTGTGATAACAGCGATTATCACATCTGATGCGGAATCATCGTGATATGAATATCCTGAGCGGTTTTGTGCTAAAAGCAAATGCAAAACTAATATCGAAGGCGGTCCATGGACAAACCGTGCTGCGGCGTAATACCACGAGCGGTTACGTATGCACGCACCGCCTCGTGGTATTACGCCGCACGGTTTGTCCATGGACCGCCTCTCGATATTAGCCTTCATGCATGATTTTAGCACAAAACCGTCTGTGATAGTTCATTATCCTAACTACATTTTTTTTTCTGATTTTTGGCTAGCCTCAGGAATTGCTAGCCATGCCCTCTGAAAACAAGCATGCAGATAAATAGATACATCATAGATAATCAAATTGTTGACAACTTGAAATGATCATTACTCAAAATAAATTACAAAAGATCGAATTTGTTCAAATATTATCGTTATAGTTACAATTGGATTACAATTGAGTCAATTGTTTGCAGGTGGTTGAGAGGTGTCGGTGGGGTGAAACTCTAGGTCGGCGAGGTGAAACTCTGGGTCGGCGACGGAGTGAAATTCTCCCTTGTCCTTAACGATATCTGATATAATAAATGCGCAGAGCTTCTCTTGAATGTCCTTGATCTCATCCGCAAAGAGTCCATCTAATTCTATTATCAAGTCATGTCGCTAGCAAGAGTAAAATGGTAAGCATATATATTTAAATTTATAATTAGGAAATAATTATTTCGAGATTGATAAACCTCGGGATCCTTCTTCGTGGCACTAATGATTTGTTGCATATGATGGCAAACGTAGATTGCACATAGCTCATCATTTTTTTGCTGGTGACACTGCAAAAATAGAATTACATATATAGGTATAGTCAGTTCGAGACGTGTTATTACGAAGTATGGTATAGGATTATTGTGTTGTAGCGCGTACCGGAAATTGCGTCCTATGTGTTATTTCGGCGCTCGATCCATTGTATAATCCTCCGTTGGCAACATAATCGATGAACGACCTACATGATTCCAAAAAGTTATCCTCGGCCATTTCAAACGAATGAAGACTACAATAGAGTTATGTATGGAGGAAATGAGCATACCTCTCGAGTATTCCTTGCAAAACGCTGAAGTCGTGGTTGTTGCGGACTAGGGAATCAAGGTATATCACATGGTTCCTCTTTGGTATAATAACTAAAAGGATACAGTGGTACCTACTCATGTATGTCGCTATAGTCATTAAACTTAAGTTCGTGCTGCGTATAAAGTACAAATGAAATTTGTATAGCAAGTAGTGAAACTTATCCCTCGTTGTAGGGCACCACTATGTACTTCTTCTGCTGCTGATGAAGCAATGCCGCCGTTATGTATTCCTCGACGAAGGATGAGTCTATTTTGTTGGTTTGCATAGATACCACGTGTGGGTCGAGGAAATCCACCGGCTCTCGCCATGCCCGGGCCTTTTTCATCATGTATCTATACATAAGCAATGAGTTGTGATATTTATCGGTATTACATGAATATAGAACTTGATTGTACACACTTACAGTGTCCAACATCGTAGAAGCGAGACATCGAGGCCAATGAGGTTGAATAAGTCATATACGTCGTTGAAGCCCACGACGAAGTTGCCCAGCCCGTTGAAGAAATGATCATCCTTGTATGCGATGGTGATTCCAGTATCACACCCCTTCTTTTTGGTCTTCTGCATGTACCAGGCATGCAAAGCCTGACAAGCATATCCAGCGCGGAGTAATACTGTGTCAGAGCACAACGGTTTCCCAATGGAGTAATTACCAAACATCCCGGGCTTTCCGGACTTGGGAGGTGCCTTAATGTTCATTGATTTCGATTTGGCCTTCATGACTGGCAGCGTCTTCTCAAGAAGATGACTCAGAACCGTCTGTTGATGCAGCTTTTCTTGTTCCTTCAGCGTCTTCTCTATGGGAACCAATGAGGTGGCCTTCTGAGACGAAATATGAGGTGGAGTCATCGAGGGTCCTGTTGGAGAGGAATGGTCGTGTCGAGATCGCGGCACTGCTGGGTCCAGGGTGATGTCCTTCTTGGGCCACTGGATAAAAGTGTGCACGGCATCCCCTAGTGTTCTGATGTCTTCATTCGGGCGAATCTCAAGTGGGACACCCATGAAATTGTTATGTACCATATCCACCTGGACCCCTGGCGTAACCTGCGCCCGCCACGGGCACCGTCTTTGACTTGCCCTTCTGGTTTGGATACACCATCCCCGCCCTAACCTCAATAGAAATGGACCCAACCATCCTCACTTGAGCTTGCGGTATGTCGGCCCTACAAAACGACACGCAATTAGCTAAGGCGTCCTATAGATCTATTTTTGGTGCATTCCATAGATGTACATTACCTTGATGTAAATCTATCGAATTGGACATCGTCATGTTCGTAATTATGCGTGGACGTGACGCTACTCCAATGTCGGCGGGATCGCTCCCAAATTAACAGGGGTGGCTTGCGACTGGCTCAGGAGTTGATTCATTTGATCCTGCAATGCTGCTAGCTTTCCTTTAAATTTTTTAGTAATCATCTATACCAACCGGTCCTCGTGCTCGGCCTTGGATCTCTTCCTACTCCTATATGCGCAGTAGTCGTCTGCGAATCCATGACTCCAAGGTACGTGAACCCCAAGGCCTCGCATGCGACCTGGATGCTACTTGTTTCCCAAGGCCGTATATAGTATATCCTTCTCCCTGTCTGCTTGGAAAGAGCCTTGGGACGTTTGGACAGTCAATTCACGCTGCAAGAGGTCATCATGTTATTATATACGCTATGAAGTTATGGACTTATTAACAACTAGGTAGTTTGACTTATTTACCACACGTTGGGACACTTCCTAGTTTGTCGAGTTTATGAAAGAGATGCTGCCTGAAGACGTGACTTTTGCCCTTACTTTTAACCAGCTTAGGGAACGTGGGTCTGTGATATCAGGAAATGGCCCGGTTGCGTTCTCCTCCTCCGCCGCCCATTCCTCGTTTTTACCCGCGTACCTAGCGGTACCGAGTTTGTGCGGGTGAGTGTTTCGTGTCTGGAGAGTTTTGTGCGCCACACTTTACTCCTTAAATTCGGTCGTCGTCTTCATAGCCACAAAGGCGTCCCATGTTTCCCGCGTCAAGAATCCATACTTCGCTAAGGGCATCTCACTTGTGTTCACGTACTTCGTGACAAGAATGCTCTTGAAGGTCCTCCACGATTTATCCATCGAGAGCAACGCCGTCCGTTCCACGCGTGCCATGTCTGCTTCTGAGATAGTGAACTTGCTTGAAAGTTCTGTCCACAGTGCGCCTCTATGTTCTTTCGTTAGAGACTTCCAACTTGGTGTGGTGATGGGGACCCATTCCCTTGCAAGTATCCCGCGGATGGTCCGGAATCTCACCGCTGATCTGTTGGGCCGCAGAGGGACCCCAAAGTCATTGACCTCCATGATGATCAGTCGGCCCGCAGGCATTTTCGATTTTCCTCTGCCATCTCGCTTACGTATCATTATCGTCGACAGAAATCCAGACGCATTAGGCGACGTTGGTGATGGCGGCGAAGACGACGCCTCTGCCATCTACGGTGTCGGTGACGGCGGCGAAGACGGTGCCTCTGTCATCTTGCTTACTTGCTATCTATATAAGTTACATATGCAATAAAATGGATTGCAAGTGTCCCAAATTAACATATACATATGAAGTATCTCCATGTCATTTAAAATGAATAATATGCTCAACATGTGCAATATTAGCAAATAATTATAATTAATTCTAGCAAGAAAATCAATCAAGTCATTTAAAAGGAACAATATGCTCATCAAACACAATAAGTGTACACTTAAAATCAGCATAAAGCTAAGATTTGATTGTATGATTATTGCCCTCAGAAAGCTAGTTGCACAAGGTTTAACCTTGGCCATCACAGCACTTATGTCCAATGTAATCATCAATTGAATATGACAATTTATAGATTAGGCCTTGAGTTCAATTTACAACTTGCTATTGAATCAACCGATTCAAGCAAATTTACTCAACTTAACCTATGCCGACCACGGGAGTAGAGATCAACAATATTCGCCGATGCACCGCATAATCCAGAGACTTACCAAATACACGGATAATGTAAAGAAGGCAATCGAAAAGATACGAACAACAAGAAAAATTGAATGATAGAGCTACAGGAACAGCATGTATAACAGGTTGAAATGAATTGCTCAAAGTTATAGGAATCACTAGACAATCTACAACTCAAGGCTTAATCTATATACCAATTCACATTCAATTTTATTTTCTATGACAATTCATCACCGAAAGCGGATCAAAGAACCCACCAATCACAGATCACATATTTCAACTAGCACATCACACACACACACACACATATATATATATATATATATATATATATATATATATATATATATATATATATATATATATATATATATATGCAAAGAGACAAAGGTACGATATGTTGAAATACTCACAACGCGATGGTACTCAAAACCACCGAGAAGATCAACAGACAAGGCACGAGGAGGACCAAATTAACATAATCAAATGTAAATCAGTCAAGTCATTTAAATTGATTGAAATGCTAATATTTCCAACTTCGGATATTCACTTAATTCTCAGCTAACCAATTTGCCATGTAGAACAAGGAATATCTTAGTCCAAACTAAAACAGGAGAATGACATGTATGATCAATTATAAAATCTGAATGTAATTGTTATTCCAATTGAATATTTATGTAAAGATCATATAATTACTTTGCATAGAAAATATCAAAACAAGTAATCATAACCATACTATATTCACAGTGGAGGATTACTGACCTAACATAGATTCATCAGAACATTGCCATTCCAACTATGAATAATTCCATATATATGCATGAACCATCTGTCAAATTGTGGACAGGCAATGAAAAAAAAGTTCAAGAACCATTTGGCATTAATGACAATAGCACCGAATCCTACACATACTCATGCATTCCATACAAAGAATTTCAGATCTGTGCAAATCCGAAATATGACCGAATCCTAACAAATCACAACCAAAATACTACATATTATCCTACACATTTTCATCTAATTAACAAATCCACGTGCATCTACACATTACAAATAAAAAGGGGATGAGGGAGGAAGGTGGAAGGGTGGCACCGAGCTCTTAGCCTCTTACCTCCACGGCTCCGAGGGAAGAAGCGATGAGGAGAGAGTGAGGTCGCTGGGGGGAAAATCCGACGATGAGGGCACACAAGGAGGAGGCCGTGCGTCGAGGACGGCGGCTTCGTCAATGTCGAGGGCGGCGGTGCCGAGGTCAGAGGTGGCGGTGTCGGCTGGGGATTAAGGGGAGTGAACGGGCGAGCCCTAGAGGAGGCCGGTGCAGAGGGAGGATGCCGACATGGGTAGGAGGCCGTGCGTCGAGGCGGCGGTAGTGTTGGCGATATCAGGGGCGGCGGCGTCGGGGCTTACGGGGAGTGAACGGGCGAGCCCTAGAGGAGGTGAAGGAGCGCGCGAGAGCTGAGCAGGCTAAGGACTGGGGAGATGAATGGGCGGCACTAGGGAGATGAATGGGTGATCCCTAGGGTTATAAGGCCTATCACAGATGGTTCTATTATGGAGCCATCTATGAAAATAAATCACAGACGGTTCTATTTACAAACCGTCTGTAATATTCTATATCACAGGCGATTCTATTAAATAATCGTATGTGATATGAACGTATCACAGACGGCTCTTAATAGAACCGTCTGTGATAAAAATATCACAAACAGTTCCTAATTGGAACTGTGTGTGATTCCTTATCACAGACGGTTGCATAATAGAACCGTCTGGGATAACCTGACATCCCAGTGACAAATGAACAAGTCTCTTCATTTTCCCGCGTGTGTCTCTTCGTCCATCTGTACTCAACCCTAACCTTATGTTCCTCGGTTCCGCACCGAACTCTTCAAAGCTCTGATTGAAGTTTCTCCACTGGGCAGAATTAGTAGGGTGTCTTAGCTTTCCATCTTTCTTCCGCTCCTCCAAGTGCCAATGTAGCAATCTTGCCTTCTTTGGGTTCGCAAATAAACGCTTCAAACGTGGGATCACAGGCAGATACCACAACATCTTAGCAGGAGGTCCTTGCTTCACCTTAGCATTATTCTGACTCTTGTATCGGGATGCTTTGCACACGGGACATACATGCATGTCTGCATACTCTTTACAGTAGAGGATACAATCATTCGGACATGCATGTATTCTTTCTACTTCCATTCCCAATGGACAAAGAACCTTCTTTGCTTGGTAGGTGGTGCTGGGCAACACGTTTCCCTCTGGAAGGATGTCCGCTAGGAGACCTAACAATGCCATGAAACTCTTAACGGACCAACCATTGCTTGCCTTCAATTTAAGCAGTTCAATCACGGTTGACAACCTTTTGTATTCCGGCTTGCAGCCAGGGAACAAAGGTCTCACCGAGTCCTCCATTAAGCCCTCGAATTTACAAAAATCTCTCTCACTATAGTTCTCTTCTGCATCGCGTAGCATCTGATCCAGATTGTCATCGTGCGACCTATCCTCATCAAAAGCATAGTCCACATCCGGCATATCGTTGGCTTCCTCGGCGATGTCGTCATTATTAACTTCCGGTATAATCTGCCCTTCACCATGACTGGTCCAACATGTATACCCTTTTTTGAAACCCCTTCGAATCAAGTGCGCTTCGATCTGCGCCGGGTTGTTAAACATCTTCTGATTACCACAATCAATGCATGGACGTACATAAAATTTATCCCCTTCTTCAACATATCTTGCTCGACGGCTCTTCTAAAAGCAACCACACCATTAATGTACTCTTGACTTACACGGTTCACACCGTACATCGAGTTTCGGTCCACCTACGCTACGCATATAGCAAATTAGTGTCAAATTAGATTAATAAACCGAAAGTATGTACTCTTCCTATTTACAAAACATACAAATTGATTAGTGATTAATTTATAGCAAACATAAAGGGTTATAGATCGTTACTCTCGGAGCTCACGATGAAAATACCAAATATCTCTCGAGAATCCTCTCCTTCTCCTCCCTTCCTCCTCTCCTTCTCCTCCCTTCCCTCTCTGTCGGCAGCGCAATGGGCTTCCTATTTACCAAACATACTTAAATTGGTTAGCGATTAATTTATAGCAACATAAGAGTATCTCCAGTGTATTGAACCGATGCCGATTCAAAGAGATGCCATGTAAGCATTCAAAGAACTACTCATTTTCCCCCCAATGTATTACTCTTAAGTGGGACCGACATCTTATTAAAAAAATCAGAAAAGAAATAAAATCTCTCTCAACCGCTCGCTCTCTCCATTTCCTTCCCCCTCACAGAACTTAATGTATATGCTAACCACCCGATGAAAAATATTATTCTATTCACTTGCATCCGGATGCAAAGTTTGCATCTGTTCTTATAGTTTTGCTTCGGAATCGGCAGCTTCCAACGTGTGGAATCGGTTCCTAGCATTAACTCTAACCATTTGAACTGGCTAATTAAGCACGTACATTGCAAATGCTCTAAAGGGTTATAGATTGTTACCACGAAAATACCAAACCTCTCGAGAATCCTCTCCTTCTCCTCCCTTTCTCCTCCCTTTATCCTCTCCTTCTCCTCCCTTCCCTCTCTGTCGGTGGCGCAGTGGGCAAACACCTGGGTGGCGGCTCAAATGGGAATGGGCGGGGTCCGTCCAGAATTTATAGCGAGGATATATGACAGACGGTTTTATTATGAACCGTGCATGTTATCTAATCGTTATCGACAAAGAACCGTCGGTGATAGTTCCTGAGCGATCGTGTTGACAACCATCGTGGTGCAGAGATTATCATGCAGCGGTTATTGAATAGAACCGTCGGTGATAGTTCACTGATAGTTGTATTAATGAACCGCTCAGTGATATATGCCTATCACGAGCGGTTATTAATAAGAACCGCTCGTGATAGGTCGGTACTGCCCAAGCTGACATCAACACAGACGGTTCCTTTTTAACCGTCTGTGATAATTTCATCTCAGACGGTTTCAAAGGAACTGTTTGTGATAAGGTGTCTTCTATAGCTTGTTTTGTAGTAGTGCCGAGTGCATCGAAACGGAAACACTCGGGAACTATTTTTTTTATCGTGCCCATTTTTTCCCGTCCCCGCTTTTCCATCGCGCCCATTTTTTCCCATCCCCGCCTTTTTCGCTTCTAAGTTCTAACCCTACATATATCCCCAATCTCTTATAATCCCCTCTTCCGCACTCCTTCCTCCTGGAGCTCTCCGCCGCCGCTGCCGCCTCTGGCCTCTCCAGCTCGCCGCCGCCTCTAGCCTCTCCAGCCCAGCGCCTTCGGTCTGCTCCCCGCTCCAGCTCGCTGCGCCATCACCACCGGAACGCGGCTCCTGCTCACCCATGCACCTCTGGTCTTACCTGGCTACTCCCCTTCTAGTTCATCGCCGCCTCCTCCTCCTGCGCCCACCTCCGGCTCTAGTCTCCCCGGCACGGCTAGGAGGCCAGCGCCGCCTCGGCTCTCCCTCTAGCTCGCCCACTCCTCCTACCCCCTCCTTCCCTGGTTCGGCCCCCATGGTGCCGATTGCGCCTACGCCCGCGTGCGGCTTGGCCTACTACCGCCGCCGGCTCACTGCCCTCTACCCCCTCTCTAACCTCCCTTTTTGTTCTTCATTAAATTGATTTTCAGAATTATGGTTGGATCAAATCATGATATTAGCTGATTTTCAAGCATGTATGCCATGGTGATTGACTGGAGATGGAGGTGGCTACTAGAGATGGGCTACTGCCTATGTTGCCACAATTGCACAGAGGTATCCTTCCCCCCTTCCTCTCTAACCAGATCCTCCCCCTTGCTCTGTGATGGAAATACTGATGGCCCATGGTTATAGATGAAATGGGTGATGATATATCAGTGGGTTTTGCTCTCTGGATTCATGTTGGGTTCATATGGGGGTTGTTTGTTGTGGGCAAAAATAACAGGGGGTGCGAGGTTGATGGTTCACCTTGTTGGGCTTTGCTGATTTTTGGGTTGAGGATGGCAGTGCCAGCGATGTGCTGGTGCTCTCCTCTTGCTCCTCCTTGTCAATCTAGCTCGGTTTCCCCACCGCCAGAGGTTTGGCCCGGCTACGCCCTTGGCCCGGCCGGCTCGGCCTATGGCCGCCGGCCCATGGCTTGCTTGGTTCACACATCCTCTTAACCCTTACTCCCTCCTCTTCCACTGATATTTAGGTTTCTATGTTTTTGACTTGCTTTCATTCAATTGATGCTTGATTTGTTGCAATCGATGTATCTTTGGTTTATGCTCATGTATGGTGAGATGATTGGGATGGCTCTTGAGGGTATTGGATCACTGTTATACTGAGGTAATATCCCCCATTAATCTCTCTCTCTCTCTCTCTCTCTCTCTCTGCCCCCTTGCTCTGAGATGTTTATTGATGATGGATGTGCCACTATGGGTTCAGCTTTTGGCAAAAATGTCAGTAGGGAAAGATGGTTGTTTACTAACGACGTTTGCATGGGATGGCTTACATAATTGTAAATCGATAGGGATGATTGTACTTCTTGAATCCAAGCTGTATTGATTTTGATGTGCAAAATACCTTGTGGGAAGTAACAATATTCATGACTGCTTTTGATGTATAGTAGCAAATGTCAAAAAATAATATGTTCTTATTGTCTTATTGTTTGTTTATGAGGCAAGTACCACATGTTTTATAATATCCGCTAGATTGTTGTGTGTCTATCTATTGGTGTTATCTGATGAGCTGCATGTATACCAAAATGTAGGATGATATACTTCGGAAGGTGTTGAGACTTACAAAGGAAAAATTGGAAAAAGATAGGTATTTTATTAAGCGATGCAAAGACAAGAAAGTTGATTTGTTATTCTATTTGCTACTACCATTGTGCTCGTGATAAAATTTACTTGCCACCGAACCCTCCAAGGTCTGTTCATGTAGTTCATTCTTTTCCTATGGCATGCATTCGTGCTTTTACTGATTGAGAAAATATATTACATTGGATGACAATGAGATCGTTGTTCTTGCAGGATTAAACATATGTTGATCACTAGATTGAAACGATGTTTCCTTGCAATGTTCCCCAACCTGACATGTATTGAATACAACATCAATGTAGCTAGGTATGCAGTTCTATTTTGTCATGCTTTTGCCATTTCTTTCCCTTCGATGCGCTTATTGTGTTCTAGGAAGTCCGAACTCTCCATAAACCTGCGGTGGCGCTACAAAACTTATGCCATCTCATAAGGATATTGGCTAATTCAATATTTGTATCCCAAAAATATCTTCCAGCTAATGTATGGCACTTTTGCTTCACACCTTTTTAGGTAGTCTGAAAACTTAGCCTTAGTTTCTTCAGGCAATGCAACAGGAAAGATGTGCATCATGTTTCTTTAATTGATGCATCATATTTGATATTTCTTTAATTCTAGATTAGTTTTGGTGTTTTGTCATTTGTAATTTGTTACATCCATTGGCAATATATACACTATACTTATTTGCACCAGCTCACACTTTTGACTTTGTGATTGCATCCTTATATCTAATTTCAAGCATTACTGACATGTGCTAATTGCTAAGTGCCCACCGTGCTCTACTAGTTTCAAGTACCTAGTTCTTTCTTTAAAGTGATCTATATCTAGTTCCATATTACAAATTTCTACTTTGCACAACCATATCAAGAACTAAAAAGAAGAAGAAATTTTATATGGGTGTCTTATGTGGTTTACATGATACAAAGCTTGTAATTGGTTTCTTATAGTGCAGAACCAATTGCTTAATTCTTTATGGTGTGTTTCTACTCAGTTAACCAGAAAAGGGTAGGTTCATTGTAATAATGTGTTTATGTTTGCAACTATTTATATGCCTACTATTATATATTTCAGATTTTAGATACCAGAATGTCTATTTTTTCTATTAGCTGATTTTGAGAAATTATAGTGAATATCCCAACAATTATTGCCTTGTTGCTTGAAGGGAGTTCTTTCAACATACTATCAATTTATTTGTGAATCATCATAAGCTAATCACGTTAGCATCAATATCCCATCTGCTATAGGTTTATGCTGAATTTCTGACCTATGTTTGTGAACAATTTATTGATGCTGTAGCTAGGTTGACCTTTTCTGCTATACACTAGTATTTTGCTGCATCAAATTTCATTTTTTGACATGGCCAGGATATTGTCAATTTGCCATGTTGAGGCTTTTCCTTATATTCTGTGTTAGCATCGCGATGTAGTTAGCCATATCATGTTTATCGCTATTAAAACCATGCTAAGTTCATTCTGGCTTGTCCCATTAAGCTGACAGTATCATTAGTGTGTAGGATATAAGCTATCCATGTTCAAGGGGCAAAACTATACTTTTCATCTATGTTTCTTATCATGACGTAAGATATCAACAAATGAAACGATTTGATCTGCAAAGTTTCTGAAGATCACGTTGCTAATTATTATACTTCTGAGTTTTTAGTTATTTCTAATGATTTTGCAAGTTACAAGTACACAACGTAGTATCCAATCGTGTTAAACTCAGTACTATGCATCATCAACAGAAGAGCTTAGATTTAAGATTTATGGATCGACCTTGATTTATTTAAATAACCCACTTGCAGTTTCAAAATATATGAAGAGGGGGAAAAACAAACTACTTAATGGTATATTGTTTAAGCTGTAGATATATGCCCATTTGCTCCTCTAGAGATGTTCCTTGAGTTTTGGACAACACGCTTTTGTTGTTATTTGTCTTCCTTGTGAACCAATTAGCATTGATGGAATGTTTCTGGTGCGTCTACTGACATTGATCTGATTCATTTTCTCTTGTTTTCTTCTGATTTAGCATGATGCAGCAGCTTGGTCATGAGCTAAGACCAAGATGAACCCATAAGCTATAGGCATCCTCACGTAGGTTCAACTATTGTTAACTCTCCTCCAGGTACTTGTGCTGGATCTAGTTTGCATCTTGTTATCCTGTCCTCATCTATTTTTCTTTCAATCATTTGTTTACAACTAATGAATGTTACATCACCTTCTGGCAGGGGCATGGGCTCAATATGGTAGTCCAATTGATAACAATTTGTTGCAAGCATTCAACAAGTCTTCTACTGGAAATGGAATGAGTCCTATTGGAATGCCCCCTTCACTGATGTCAAATGTTGTGAAGATTGCTTTTCTGTTCATGTATATATCTGAATTTGAACTCGAATATGTTGTGGATGTTCAATCTATATATGTGAATGTTGTATTGTGAACTCGAACATTATGTTAATGTTGTCGAATCTATATATGTAATGATTTGTGGCTAATTGGTGATATTTTTCTTGCTTTGAAATGTATGGTCTGTTTGATTGTCGATCGAGTTTCCCCTGAGTCTAGTTTAAAATGAAATGCATTGTACGTACAAAATTGGTGTATATGCTGTTCGGGTAATTCTCGAGTGTTTTTAGTTGACATACACTCGGGAAAACTATGAATATGCATGCATAATGGATCGCCACGTGGCTAGATTTCCCTATTTCCCTACTTCTCTATTTCCCGAGTGCAGTTGATATACACTCGGGAACATTTACCGACTTTCCCGAGTGTCCTTGGCTAACATACACTCGGGAAAGTATTCCGTTACGGTGGTGAACCCATTGTGGGAACTATTCTCCCAAGTGTTTTATTTTTCCCGAGTGTATGCCGGAACACTCGGGAAAGTTATTTTTCTCGAGTGTAAATCTCAGAACACTCCAGAAAACAGTTTTTTCCCTGACTAAACTATCCCGAGTGGTTTTTCCCGACGGCCGACCTTTGGGAATTAATTTCCCAAGTGTTTTGGGGACTTTCCCGAGTGTTTCGGGCACTCAGGATGCAAGTCAACGACAACACTAGTGCATCCCCATTCCTAAGTCCCAAATCCTATATTCCCAACTCAACATTTTTTTTGTTAATTGTTTTGGTAAGTCCTCTACATTATTTGAGATGTTGTCTCTAATAAGAAGGATTTGTACTTTGACTTTTGTTTCTGTAGACATATACTTGTTCCATTATATAATATTTTATTAACTCCGAACACCCATCTCGAAAATCCTGGGTCCGCCTCACTGCTAAGGTGATTGTTAGTGTTTGCCCTGTGGATTTGGTAAACCTGGAATACTATAGGCAAAAGGCTACAATTGATCCATGCACTTGCGATATTTATTTATTGTGCGTATGTAGCTTCAATAGTTTCAGAAAGCGATTGGTAGGTTAATGAGCTCATGAGCTAGCTAAAGTTATTGATAAGAGATGTCTGATCTTCACAATGTAGGATCGATAATGATAATGATAATTTGACTCCTGTTAGAACAACAATCTACGAAAAAAGAATTCATCTATCCACACGCTCGTGATCTTGTCTGATGAGTACATCAACCCTAAGGATGCAACCATTACTTCGACTCGCTGCACTGCATCCTCTACTTCAACCGCATCTTCTCTAATAGGACTTTCGGCTATTGCATTGCCATATTACCCAATTAGACCGAGCTACTTCTATTCCTACAAGCCGAGCTATGTCTGCATGCTATGGTGCTACGTCTACATGCCATGGTGCTATGTCTACATGTAATGGTGCTATATCTACAAGTCATGGTGCTACGTCTACATGCCATGGTGCAATGTCTACATGTCATGGTGCTATGTCTACATGCCATGGTGTTACTCCACGTGCTAAGCAATAGTTCAAGCTGGACATGTTTTGGAATCCAATTCGGCCTTCAGATGTAGCACCAACTTCAAACGTGCATAACTTTCACATACAGAGTCTGTTTGAGGTCCACGGGTACTTGATGGAAAGCTTATCTTATCCTATTTCCAACGGATCTAGCCTCACCTCCAAATTCCTTCTGTGCGCACCACAATGATGAAAAGAAGATACTACATCACTTGTTTAGGCCAAATTAGGCCTTGTAATGCTTGGGCCCAAGGGGAAGGTGTCCCCTCTCTTGGCCCATACTGTCTCTTAGCTATATGCGGTTCTTCCTCTCATATTTAAGGAGGTCACACCCCTCTAGTTTTCCTTGGATTTCGTTTATATTTAGTTTGCCTTCGTTGCAACTTATATCTTCTGCGTGTGTCGACTAGACCACCCGGTCAAAATCCTTATTCGGAATCCCAACTTAAATCAAATATTTCATTCCTATTTGCAATACATCAAATTGTGTTTTACCTTATTCTTTTGTGCTTCTTCGGTGTATGCAGGAATTGATGTTGGTGATCAGATCATCCGGGTATTCGTGCATGGTAGATAATGACTTATCGAGCAGTTCGGCAATTGCATGGTTTCGAGCCTTGTAAGTTCATAGCTAGGATCATGAGAGTTGAGCGACTTCTACCAAATTTACCTTCTCATCGAAAGATCAGGACCTCCGAGATTCATCAAGTGGTATCAGAGCTACAGTTGATCGGTAAGAGTTTCCAATTTTTCTAGTAGTAGATTCATTTTTCATACCTGGAGTCTAGAAAATTGCCCAAAATATTTTTACATCTATCATCCATACCGAGCCCTCTGAGCCATTGCAATTTTTATTTTTGATTTTTTGTTCATTGAATCATTGTTTGCATCATCGTGTCTAGTTGCTGAATTCTAGTTTAGTTAGAGTCTAGTTCGTCATTGTGTAGTTTGATCTTCGTGTTCCTTTGCGTAGCTTCATCTTTGTGTTCCACTTCTGCCGCCACCACCCATCTCTATTGCACCTATCAAGTCCTTTACTGCTGTCGCAACATCTTCTGGCCGCGGCGCCCAAAGAGCCCTGCCACCACAGCCACAACAACCACAAATCCTCTGTCGCACCACCTTGGCTCCTGCTGCCACCACTCCTTGGTGAGAATAAGTTGGAAACCCTAGGGCCGGTTGGTGTCGATTTATCAAGAGAAGGAAACCCTAATTCGGTTTGACCAAAGGTTGATTTTTGGTTTGCAATAAAAGGAAGAAAAAACAGAGGAGAAAAAAAGGGGAGAGATTGATTTCGGTGTTTAACAGAGAGAAAAAACAGAGAGAAAAAAAGGAGAGTGTTCCCCCCTTTTGAAAATTGAAAAGTCAGCAAACTATTGCCAAAATTAGTGAAAATTGGAGGAGCCCTTCTTCATATATCCACTAGATTCCACAAAAAAATTGAGCATGTTTGGCCCATGGGATCAAAAGATATAGCAGTTTTAATTTGAGGCTGAAACGAATTCGAGTCTGTTTCCGAGACACTTTCAGTAAAATGGGCATAACTTTTGCATACGGTGTCAGAATTCGGCGTTTTCAGACTTTTTGGAAAGCTAATGATGATGCAGATCCAATAAAAATGACTAGCTTCTAAGACCCCCCAAAATAGGCCATCTTAGGCCCCGAATTCACGTCACAAGTTTTCGGTTTCTGTTTTTGGCGATTCTTTTGGTCTTCCCTTCGGAATTTGTGGTTGGCCTCAACTACAAAGTTGTAGATCTCATCAAAACCTTTTAAAAAAAGCATATATAAGACATATAAAACTTTGCCTTTTCATCTTTTTGAGACTAGCTGTTGTTTCTGCTTAAACTAGGAGGCTGTTTATATTGTACATTATTCTGATTTTTGTGCTCTACATCGTGTGAATAATCTTGTGCCCTTAGAAAAAAGTTTTGAGTAGTTGGCTAGCGTCTCTCCTAGCACTTGGTGTGAGATTTTCCTTTGCTTACACCAAGTCACAGTGATCTTTGTGTGTGCGTACATACACTTCTCTTAGTAGGGCTTTGATTAGCTAGCTTTGATTAGGCTAGGATCAACAACATTGATTAGTACTTTGAATAATTTTTCAACTTGTATTAACTGATTTGATTATTTTTTATCCTTGCTACCATATTAAAGCCTTCAGAGCACTTCCTACTAACTCAGCAGGTACCGTTCATTGTAATCGTTGGGCTAATCACAAGTGAGAGTATCACGAACCAGCCGCCGGTTGTACCACTTCCTTATTGTATTGGTAAGAACTTGGTAAGGCATTGTGAGAGGGTGACTGATTTGACCAAACTAGCATCTATTAGTTGATAGGATTCACATAGTTTGGCCTGAGTTTATTGTTTGCTACTAATTAACCATGTCAAGCTCTCAAGATGATGTGCGGATTCAACCAAAATCTCCTTGTACGATAGCAATCTTGATGGAGTTTGAGTAGTTGCTCCAGCTTCAAACTGATGAGCAACACGAGGTGTTGTTTCGCATTAAAGAGTCCGTTGGAAGGCTCGCTCAAAAAGTGGAAGCATTGAAGCAAGTTCCCCTTCCAGGGCAGGGACCACCACCCCCTGCACTTGTTGTTGCAGTTGTTGCTAATGGCCGTCCACCACGAGTTGCTTGTTCTGTAGCAAGTGAGGTGGAAGAGGCCACTTAGAACGTCGCCTATGTTGCTGATATGGAGTCCGATGGAGGATTCAACCCCAACAACGATCATCGCCGACGCTGTTTCAACCACCAAGGTATGGGAAGACCACAACATGATCGGCGAGAGGTACGCGATGATTCTTTAGCTAAAATCAAGTTCACCATACCTTATTTTGATGGTAAATACAACCCTGCTACATATCTTGATTGGGAGTTAGCAGTTGAATAGAAATTTGTGTGTTATGATTTCCCTGAAAATAAAAGAGTTAGAGCTGCTACTAGCGAGTTGACTGATTTTGCATCTATTTGGTGGCATGAAATAAGTAGAGGACAGAATGCACCTGTTATTTGGGATGATTTGAAAAGGATAATGAGAGCTCGTTTTGTACCTTCATATTACTCTCGTGATTTGCTTAATCACCAGCAACGACTAAGACAAGGTAGTAAGTCAGTAGAGGAATACTATCAAGAACTGCAAATTGCTGCACTTCGTTGTGGTTTAGAAGAAACTGAAGATGCTAAAATGCCTATATTTTTGGGAGGGTTAAAATGTGAAATTCAGGACATACTTGATTATAAAGAATATAATTCTGTCACCCATTTGTTCCATCTTGCTTGCAAAGCAGAAAGAGAAGTGTAGGGTCGACAATCTCACTCTAGGGGCATTATTGGAGGATCTTTTGTAGGTCGGCCAATTCAGCAACAACACATGGCACCTTCCTCCACTTCTGGCTGAGATGCAACCTCCTCAAGCTGTGCACCCCCTGCTACTCCTTCCACTCCTGCACATGTCCTTGATGCAAGCAAATCAGCAAAGTTATAAGTCCCTATAAAAAGTGCTTCTTCCATTGCTTCTACAGGGAGATCCAGAGATGTACAATGCCACCATTACAAAGAATTTGGGCACATAATGCGCAATTGCCCAAGCAACGGGCTTTACTTATCAAGGACAATGGTGAGTACACTTCAGCTAGCGATATTGAGGAAGAACATATTTTGGTTACAGCTAACTATGCAGGTGATGAAAGTGAGGAAGAACAATTAGGTCATGAGACATCTAACAAGTACCAAAGCCTAGTTGTCCAGCGTGTGCTAAGTTCTCAAATGCAGCATGCTGAACAAAATCAATGCCACACCTTGTTTCAATCAAAGTTCATCATCAAGAAACGTTCATGTAAAGTCATCATCAATGGTAGAAGTTGCAACAACCTTACTAGCACAGACATGGTCGAGAAGCTTGGCTTGACCACAACTCAACATTCTCATCCTTACTACATTCAACGGCTGAATTCTTGTGGTAAGTTGAACGTGACTAAACTTGTGCGAGTACATTTTTCTATTGGATCATGTCATGACTATGTTGATTGCGATGTCGTACGTATGCAAGCATGTTCGTTATTGTTAGGTAGACCTTAGCAATATAATAGATATACTGAACATCATGGTAGATCTAATCATTATACTTTCACATAAAAAGAAAAGAAATCACATTACTTCCAATATCCCCTACTGCCATATTAAAGGATGATTTAGAAAGAACTAAGAGAATAAGTTAGGAGAAGAGAAAAGATCATAAAATTGTTAACTCCAAGTGAAATTAAATTGCACGCTCCTGTTATGTTAGCTACAAAATCTGATTGCTTTGACTTGGAAAAATATGAATCTAAATGATATACTATGAATTGCAAAGAATCTTTGTGTCCATTAGAAGATATGCATGTTTCCTTACCTCCTGCTGCTACTAACCTTTTGCAGGAAAGTAATAACTTGAAAAAAAATGATTTAGTCGAGGACGACTCAAATTCAAGAAAGGGAGGATGATGAGGACATCAACCCTAAGGATGCAACCATTACTTCGACCCGTTGCACTGCATCCTCTACTTCAACCACATCTTCTCTAATAGGACTTTCAGCTACTACAATGCCATATTACCCAATTGGACCGAGCTACTTCTACTCCTACGAGCCAAGCTATGTCTACATGCCATGGTGCTACGTCTACATGCCATGGTGCTATATCTATATGCCATGGTACTACGTCTACATGCCATGGTGCTACTCCACGTGCTAAGCAAGAGTTCAAGCTGGACACGTTTTGGAATCCAATTCGGCCTCTAGAGGCAGCACCGACTTCAAACATGCATAACTTTCACATACGGAGTCCGTTTGAGGTCCACGAGTACTTGATGGAAAGCTTATCTCGTTCTTTTTCCAATGGATCTAGCCTCACGTCCAAATTCTTTCTGTGTACACTGCAATCACAAAAAAAAAGGTGTTGTCTCACCTGTTTGGGCCAAATTAGTACATGTAATGCTTGGGCCCAAGGGGAAGGCGCCCCCCTCTTGGCTGATACTATTTATGACCGCGCTGTTCACATGAACAGTGCCATGAATAGTCCCATCCCCCCTATCTCTTAGCTATATGCAGTTCCCCCTCCCTTATTTAAGAATGCCGCACCCCTCTAGTTTTTCTTGGATTTCGTTTATGTTTAGTTTACCTTCGTTGCAACTTGTATCTTCTACGTGTGTCGACTAGACCACCCGGTCAAGATCCTTATTCAGAATCCCAACTTAAATCAAATATTTTAATCCTATTTGCAATACATCAGATTGTGTTTTACCTTGTTCTTGTGTGCTTCTTCGGTGTATGCAGGAATTGATCTTCGTGAGCAGGTCATCCGGGTATTCATGCACGGTTGATAACGACTTGTCGAGCAGTTCAGCGATTGCGTGGTTTCGGGCCTTATGAGTTCGTAGTTAGGATCGTGAGAGTTGAGCGACTTTTACCGAATTTACCTTCTCATCGAAAGATCGGACCAAATCAGGACCTCCGAGGTTCATCACCGTCTACCCCACCACGCAAAGTAGACATCACGATGCTCCTAAAAAACCAAGAATTCATAGGAACAACGTCGAAGAGAAATTCACAATTATGTCAATGCGCACTTGGCTAACCTAGAAAATAAGAGTATGATTCTCAAAAAATATTTAATGGTGGTTTAAAGACCAAATAGTGGTGTACATTTTTTAGATAATGGAAGAGAAAACCTCTCCTGGTCTCTACAACAAGGATGCTCACAGCCCATAATAGTGGCGTACATAGAAATATATATAGGCAAGTGGCCAATACAAACTTGGGGAACAACAGCATGTGAACTTGGAGAAGCTGTGGTGGTCGGGATGTCCTCATAAGTTTTGGAAAGGATGTCTGTAATGTGTTCGGACCAAGGGGAAAAAAAGGCGGTAATCGGCCGATTACCGCCCGTACGAAAAAAAAAAAAAATACAGTTCTGAAAAATTTTAAATTTTAAATTGTAGCCAAAAGTGTTATTGTGTGATTGTATTTGAGTTAAAGTAATGAAATTAAATTGTATTGAATGAAACAACAACATGAAAGATTAGTTGGCACCAATACAAACAGATGGTAGTCAGTACCAAGGTATTCTCATTATTGACTTCATGACATCCAACTTCCTCCTCGGCGCTCATCAGCTATATAAGTAGTTGAACTTTGTCGTGTTGTAATATTGTATTGATTGCTAACTAGAAAAATTATGTCAAATGAAGCTGTTTTCTTATTCACCGGTAACCAGCCGATAACCGGTCAATTTCAGCAAGTTACCGGCTAGTGATCAGCAGAGAATTCAAATATTTGTTTGATAAAATTTGACCGATTTTAAACCGGTAAAAGGCGGTAACCATCCGGTAACAGTTTCTTTTTTGTGTCTTTGATTTGGACAGCTTTTTTCTATGTGCACAGAGAAAGGAGCATAGCCTTGTGTGTTGAAGTATAAGCGTTTGTAGCACAGTAGCAGCAAGGAGGGGTGAAAGTGGGTACCTTCTGCACAGCATGCAGCAGATAACTTGGCAAGATTTGTCTATCCTTTATGATAACTTGGCAAGATTTGTCTATCCTTTATGACATTCTAGAAGGTCACGGGCGTTTCTGGAAGTTCTATTAGGATCTAGTCCACTTTAATTTGCTGTTGGTCAGATTTATTTTTGCGCCTGCTCGGGACACACTGTTTTACTTCGAGCCAGATCGCTGGCTGCTGCCTCGTCTCCTCCGTCTCGACCAAACACGCTGTGATCTAACAGAGCCGCCACAATTCTGATCACTTTTTTCGGTACGGTCATGCTATACGTGATACTCCTCGCGAACGCTAGTCACTTTTGACCATTTTAGTTTTTTTAAAAAAATACTTACCAATTCATATCTTCCAATGCAAATCTCGGAAAATATCCTGCCCTCTGTCACCTATGCCCATAGTCTAGGGTCTTGTTTGGTTGGTGCCCTGAATTTTATATCTAGAAAAAAGTGGTGTCTGGAGGTAGCGTGAAAAATAGATGATTTTTGTCTGGCCAGGCAAACCTGAAGATAAGTTGTTTGGTTGAAAGTTTATACCTGAAATTGGTGAATAAAAAATAGACCGTTGGATTGAAGCAATAGACAGTAGATGAAACTGCTTCCCAAGCCTGAAAGCCAGGCGCTTGAAACGAACGCTAATGGCTCATACGCCTAGACACTCGTAAGCAACACAGGAACCAAAGCAAATAGGAAGAAGTCCATTCTACCCCCTCAAGTATCGACGTGAGGACACCTAACCCCATGAAAAAAAAACTGGCCCTTTGACACCCCGAAGTTGCAAAACCAGATAACGTGCCCCCTCCGGCTGTTTCGTGCGGTGGTTTTGCTGATGTGGCGTCCGGTCAGAGCGGTTTCGCCAGGTCAGCTAAGTGAGCTGGCTTCTTTGGCACTTGGACCCACTTGTAAGTGAGCCCACAGCTTCTCTCTTTTCCTCCATTGCTCCTCTCATGTTTGCTGTCTAGCTCTCTTATTCTTTGTTCCTTCCTCTTCTCTCCAGCATCTCTCTCGGCTCGTCTGCCTTGGCCTTGCCTCCTACCTTGTCCACACGCGCCGCCTCCTCGCCCACGACCCGCACCTCGTCGCACCGCCTCCTTGAGGAACCTTGCTTTCCTCGCCCGTGCTCGGATCTCACCTTCCTCGCCTCCCACGACCGGATCCACGCCCCCACCATGAAGTTCCCCTCACCGCGCCACGCATGGTGATGCCGGCGATCAAAGACCAGCAGCCTCCTCGAGCTTGTTGCGGCAGATGGTGGCCGTGCCGTCCGCCAAGAGCCCAGCGGTGGCGAGGGCCCGTGGCGAGGTCGCCCAGAGCACGCCGAGACCTCCTCTTCTTTTCCCCCACTTCTCCAGGCCTATTGCTCGCCGTGGTGCTCTCCCCGCCGCCCCTTTCTTCCCGCCTCGCGCCGCCACCACACCTCCATGGCTACCGGATTCGCGAGGGGCCCGTGGCGAGGTCGGCAACGGCAGCGAGCTGGTTTTGCTGCAGAGCCGGAGAAGCAGCTTCTGGCGACGACGACGAGGCGGAGCGGTGGGAGCGCTGCGGATCCGCGGTCACCAACTCCGAGTAGGGGAGACGATCTGACATCTCAACTCCTTCGCCGTGTCTTCCCGCCGCTTACCTTGCCGAAGCGCCGTGAACAACTACGCCGCGCCCATGTCGCTGATCGCCGACGGACTCCTCGTCGTCGATGGCTTCTCGTCGGCGTCTAGCTCGCCGCCAACCTCGTCGACCTCGTTGCGGCGGCTTCTATTCGAGCCGCGCCGCCAGAGCCGTGGCGGCAACAACCACACAACGGCATCTACGCTTTTGGCCGTCCAAGATTGACCGCGCCACCTCCATGACCGTGCGCCTAGAGCTCCCTGCATTGCTTCTCCTTCTTCTTCTTTGTTTCTTTCTTCTTTGTGACACTTACACTTGGGACCCACGTGGAAAAAGTCCATTCTTTGTCCGAGTTAGCGACCGGCGTGGGAAAACCGCTCGACCGGACGCCACATGGGCAAAACCACCGCCTAAACAGCAGAGGGGGTAGGTTGTCGGTTTTGCAACGGGGTGTCAAAGGGCCGGTTTTTTTTTCAGGGGGTTAGGTGTCCGCACGTCGATACTTGAGGGGGTAGAATGGACTTCTTCCAAGCAAATAATCACCTGGCACTTTCCAGCGCACCTCTGGCCAGCAAAAAGTTATAGGCTTCAAAGCAAACAAGCCCTAGTTGATTTGTTATCAAGGGCAATTTGGTCACCTCGAATAAAAAGTAGTTTTTGCCTTGCTAATTGTGCCACGGTCAAAAGTGGCAAGTAAATGCGAACGGAGGGGATATATGCATGCAAGCATGGCCACCGTAGTAAGCAAAATACGCCGATCAGAGCTTAATTTCCATAGCATTTGATACGAGACTTTTACCTAACGTACTACTAGTGCGGTTCGTTGATTTTATAGATAGACATATATAAGAGATCATTCGTGGTGCACACCACGTTTTTCTTCTTTTTTTCCCTGTGCGAGCAGTTTGGTGGTAGAATAAGAAGGAATCCGTGCTGTTAGGCCTGGTGGGCCAAGGGCCTAATAGTCCGACTGCATGGTTAGTCCTTGCCTCCTCCTTGTCTCCGTGATGATTGTCAGAATAGTAGTCGGCATGGCCCTTGTTTGCTGGAAATTTTCTGCATTGTGCTATTTCTATATCTCCCAGGATACGAGGATCACAACGGAAGCTACGGCCTTTCCGGTAGCTAGCTGAGCACACGTTCCATGTTGACGGCTGCAGCGATTCATGCTCCAGACCATCGACGAGCATCTGCAGTAATTTTGTCAATGACTCGCCCGTCTTCAACCAAGAATTCAAGATATATATGTAATTCGACAAAGCTATAGGTTTCTAGCAATAAAGGAGGATGAAAAGATATTGGAAGAAAGTACGATACAACATCTAGTGTACCTGTTCTGAATATGACATTTTAAAGGAATCTAATGGTAGGTCGGGCGTGTACACAGGCGGTGAGGTTAGCAGTGCAGTTCCAAGTTCCAACAGTACTGCGAGGTAATATTGTAATCCCATATTATTCCCATCTCTGTTCTCGAGCACAACCTGAGACTTGTCTCAAAATAAAGCTGGAATGCATTTGCATGAGGCGCCACGAACAAAAGGTAGCCCAGCGAATCATAGGCTACACCTACATGTGGAAATATGATGAGTTATCAAAACCTAAGCTAGAATCCCTTGACTTGATTGAGATTGTACAGCTGTACCTGGATGGTAAATGAGCTAAGGAGGCTCCTTAATTATCTTGTTTGTTCCTTTTATTGTTCCAACGGATGCGAGATGCATTAGTTAAAGCAATGCAATGTATGGTCCTGTTAGGGCATATATAATGGTACAGATAGCTGCTGTATATAGTAACTCTTCACATCACTTGTAGACAACACTAAAGACAACTCATACAATGAGTTGTCTTTTTACTTATCTTTATAGATCACACAATTTTTTTAATATTTTCATGGACCTAAAAAATGTGGTGATGAGCTCTAATTTTTTATCTTTGTAGACTACTTGTGTTGCTTTATTTTTTATTTCGGATACATGATTAAAATAAAATGAATATGGTTGAAATAGATAAATAACAATAATTTGTATGATATGATAATTCGGATACATTAATATGGAAATGAATTCGTAGGGAACTAGTACATAATAAAGAGAATAAAAAATAATATGTAACTTAAATAGGCCTAAACATTTTACTTGTTCCCATAGTGTTGCCAAATATGCTCGACTAAATCCATCTTTAGTTGGATGCGTGTTGGCCGAGCACGAATAGAGGAATTTCTCTGCAGCACATCCATGAAGCAAATGTTAAGGCCATTATTGACTTCCGGCGGTAGAACGAAAGATGTCCCCGATGTCTCGTTCACGTCCAAAGGAGCGGTGACCAATTCTCGTTCATCTTCAACAATCATATTATGAAGAATGACACAAGCTTCCATGATTTTGCCGATGGCAACCCGTTGCCACAACTGTGCTGGACGACGTATGATGTTAAAACATGCAATACCCCAAATGCCCGCTCAACATCTTTCCTTGCCCCTTGTTGGTGCTGTGCAAATAATTTGTCCTTATTTGTGTGAGGGAGTGGCATTGTCTTCACGAAGACAACCCATTCTGGGTATATACCGTTGGCAAGATAGTAACCCCTATCATATTGCTTCTCATTGATAGTGAAATGCACCTGTGGAGATTCCCCTTTTAACGCTTCAATGAACAGTGGTGACTAATTAAGCACGTTGATGTCATTGTTAGACCCGGCGACACCAAAATAAGCATGCCATATGCGAAGGTCTTGCGAAGCAACCACTTCGAGGATCATAGTAGGAACACCATGGTCACCTCGGGTGAATTGGCCCCTCCATGCAACTGCAACTGGACAATTCTTTCATTGGGGGGAGGGGGAGGGGGCGCAAATACTATGCATCAAATTTGTCAATCACCCCTTGTGCGAACTTACCCAAGTACTCCAATGTAGTGCTCGTGCCGATCATTAGTACCTCGTCAAGTTGGTCAGCAGAGGTGTTGTATGCTAACATATGAATTGCTGACGTACACTTTTGTAGTGGTGAGAGTCCTGGACAATTAGTGGCATATGTCCTATTAGTGAAATAGGAATCCCATTCGCCTAGCACACTCACGATTCGTAGGAATAGAGGTCTTCTCATCCGAAACCTTCTACGAAAAATTTCGTCAGTGTAAAGAGGTTGTGCGGAGAAGTAATTGGCCACGAGCTTGTCATGGGCGTCTTCACGATCCCTCTGTATGTACCTCCCGGTACCACTTCGACGATGAGATGATTCGGCTCTTTGATCAACATTGGCCTTCAACTTCACACCAACCTGGTCGGCGATTGAGTCTAAGAAATCTTGCTCGACAATGAAATCTTTGATTGTATAGAACTCAGTTGGGTCAATATCATCGAGATCCTCGGAGGAAGAATAGTCAAGATCATCCAAGGAAGAAGAGTCCGGTTGGCGTGACATAGTTCTAGTGTTGAAAGGATAATTAGATGTAGAAAAGGTTTTTTGGTGGATGGTTCGGCATGGTCAGATGCTATATATAATTTTAGAGCTCACGTATGAATGCTTGTATCAACTGGTATTCATGTTCACATACATGTGAACTACTGAACCAGTCCTAATATACGTGTGAACTGGTGCTAATTCATGTTCACGTACAGAGACTTCACTAATTCACATTCACATACAGAGACTGTTGCGCTGCAAGTCGGTACACATACAGAGACTAGCCTCATGTTGTTAATGCAGCATTCAGTATACAACATAGATATTCATTCTATTTAACAGGCATCAGACATTGTTTAAACCAACTACTTGAATCTTCCTTCTAAAGCCTGATAATTCTTGGGCAATGGTATTGCAGGATGCAGATTGTGCAACAACATGAAGAGCCCAGGAAAACACAAGGGGATTTCCAAGTGAACCCAAGAGCAGCCCTACTCATGGATGGCCGCTGCAGCCTCCCATGCTTGGATGCTCCAAGAACTCAACAAGAGAGTGCTATATTCAATCAATAGTGAATCAATATGTAAAAATAATCATTCTAATAGCCAGTCAATAGTGAATCAAGCAATGAAAGAGGGCTATATTCCAGAACAGTTAAAATGGAGCATTCAACCAATACATTCATTCAAAATAGCCATTCTATTTGACTCAACAGTATATCACCTAAGAGATGAACAAATCCATCATAGGAACAAATCTTGCAATGTTATACAGGACATAAAACAAAATAAACTTGACTCAACAATATATCACCTAAGAGATGACCACCAAAAGATGATCAACCGGCTTTTGAAGGCCCTCTCAAGTCACTCAAAAGATGATCACCAAAGTACATGCCCTAAGAGATAACCAAAAACACGTGAGATGAAAACTAGAACGATCATCTTGATAATTCCAAGACATAAAACAAAATAAGCTTGACTCAACAGTTGAAAGAAAACAAGGACTACATGCATACTTGTAAGTTGAAAATTATAACAAAAGTGGGAGTATTAGCAAGCAATGTGCAGCCTTGAAAGCACTGCTTATGACATTGAACATGTAATTATCTCACGAGATAGCATAAAACTGTAGTTGCCATACAAGCCCAGGGCAATAATTATGCATGTACAAATATGACAAGGCCCTCTCAAGTAACTACTTGTATGCACTATACATGTATATGTAGATATATACAAGTCAGTAAAATAACCTGGTTTGGAGTAAATAAGGTATCATCGGTAAGTATGACAAGCCTTAACAGAACAGCAAGAGAAAAACTGCAAGGTAAGCCTTAACAGAACATGCTAGTCTATTACTTAACTTAAAATTCAGGTAATACTATGTTTTTTAAAAAAAAGGTTTACCTCTCGACCTCAACCATCATTAGCAAATAACCTCAACCGCATACACCTAATTGCATTCACATGCTTAGCTTTCACATCGTTGGGCTTATTACTAGTGTCATGAGTAATAAGTGCCTTGTATGTTCCCAACATTTTTGATTCCTTGTCAACCATTTTGGCCTCCTTATCTACAATCTTGGCCTCCTTGTTCTCTTTTGCTGCAAGGTGAGCAAGCCTTGCTGCTTCAAGCTTCTCAGCTGAGATACGTTTTTGCAATTCATCGCCTTGCTGCGATTTTTGTTGGTTTTAGTCTGCAAATTTAGATATTTGTCGAGCTCTTCCACTTCTACTGTTTTTTCCTTTGGTTTACCTCTGTCATTGCGTTCAGCCTTAGCTGCTTTTGTACCTATCGGGCGTGTGATATCTTCAATATTTGTAGGAGATGATGTGTGGTCCCCCGCCTCCCCCGTATTGAGTTTTTTTATTGTAAGCATGCCACTTGGGTTGGTCTCTAACAGCCTTCCAAGTACCCATGTGTAAAAATTGTCCTCCCTAGTCTTCACCATAGATATGGTGGGCCTTGTCCATCAACTGGTCATCGGACTGTCCACTGGCATATATACGAGAAGCCTTCAACCAAGAGCATTGGAACTCATTGACCCATTTGTTAAGTTTATGACAACGGTCCTTGGCTTGCTTCGCAAGTCGTCTTTGATTTTTTGGAGTCGTGCTATTGTAGGAAGTAGCTAGCAACATCTCCCTAATATTTATTATTTTTCTTGTTATTGCGCAAGATAGAATCATTTGAAATGTTCAACCATGCACTCATCTACATTGATAACAAAGAACATTAGTTATGTTCAAAACATACAAGAAAAACTTTTTGTAGTTTTTCATATGGACTACTAAACACTACTACAAAACAAGCTATAGAAGACACCTCATCATAGACGGTTCCACAGGCAAATGCGTGTTGGGTCTGTCGGGGCAGTGTCGACCTATCACGAGGCGGTTGTTATTACGAACCGCCTGCATGATAGGCACCTATCATAAACGGTTTTTAATAGAACTGCTCGTGATAGTTCACGAGCGGTCTTTTGAGAACCATCTGTGATAATCTCCAGTATCACAGACGGTTCTTAATAAAGACCGTTTGTGAACTATCACAGATGGTTCTATTAAAAAACCATCTGTGTTAATCTCCGGTACCACAGACGGTTATCAACAAAGACCGTCTATGAACTATCACCGACGGTTCTATTAAAAAACCGTCTGTGATATGGAACGTATCACAGACGGTTGGTAAATAGAACTGTCTGTGATTTATTTTCACAGACGGTTCCATAATAGAACCGTCTGTGATAGTCCCTCTCACCTATTCATCTCCCTAGTGCCACCCATTCATCTCCCTAGTGCTTAGCCCGCTCAGCTCTCGTTCGCTCCTTCACCTCCTCTAGGGTTCGCTCGTTCACCTCCCCGTAAGCCCCGACGCTGCCGTCTCCGACCTCGACGCCGCTGCCCCCGACCTCGATGATGTAGGCGCTGCCTCGAAGCGTGGCCTGCTCCCCGTGTCGGCGTCCTCCCTCTGCCGGCTTCCTCCCCGTGTCGACGTCCTCCCTCTGCCGGCCTCCTCCCCGCGCTGTCCTCCTCCCCGTGTCGGCCTCCTCCCCTACACCGGCCTCCTTCTCGCGGCCCCCTTCCCTGCACCGGCCTCCTCCCCGCGTCGTCCTCCTCCCCTGCACCGGCCTCCTCCCTGCACCGGCCTCCTCCTTGCACTTTGAGTATTGCAACAAAAAAATGTTAATTATATATCTTTGATAATCTGTGAATTGAATGGACAAAAGAATGTTAATTATATATCTTTGATAATCTGTGAATTTGATAGTCTTTGATAATCTGTGAATTGAATGAACAAAAGAATGTTAAGTATATATCTTTGATAATCTGTATCCATGTATGCACAAAAGGATGTGCTGGATTGGCTTCAAATTCTATATTATATTGTGCGCTGAGAGATAGCAAAGTGGTTATGTGGGCTCGGTTGATTAGCTCTGTGATGGATGTCAAATCTGAAATCAATTTGATAAGTGGAAACAATCTTGAGCTAAAACTATTGCTTTCTGTTGTTAGGTTTAATATATAGCTTTATTCCTTTTGGTTGTCAGTTCTGCCTAGTTCAGATTATCCTTGTATGAGCTAGTTGATCTTTGTGAGATAATTACATAGGTATTCTCAACCTGTGGATAATCCTCTTTGCTGAAATCATATTGTGATTATCTTGATATCATTGCTCTGTTCTATTTTTCATAACAGATTGCCTTCTGTTGTCTCGGTGGATATATTGACTCTAATAGTCTTTGATAATCTGTGAACTGAAAGTTTATTTTGCTACCGTGAGATAAATTTGACATTCAACAGGAAAGTTTTAGGTTCAGCTCAAGATCTGTTTGATAATTATTAAATTTGATTAGTGAAGATATATTGACTGATGTACTGAGATTGCAAAGGTTAAATCCTTTGCATCCAGCATACTGGATGAGATGGCAAAGACTTGTTCTTTTGCAACTCTCCTTCTAAGAGCACAAACTATCATCAATCTTTTGCAACTCTGTGCTTATTTCATTCATATACATGTGATATATGTTTAGCATTTCAATCAATTTAAATGACTTGAATGATTTACATTTGATTATGTTAATTTGGTCATTTAAATGCTGTTGGATTAATGCTTTATTATTTCATATTTATGCTGGAATTAATTATTATTATTTGCTAATATTGCACATGTTGAGCGTATGTAACTTATATAGATAGCAAGTAAGCGAGATGGCAGAGGCGCTGTCTTTGCTGCCGTCACCAATGCCGCAGATGGCAGAGGCACCGTCTTCGCCACTGACGCCGCCTAATGTGTCTGGATTTCCGTCGACGATAATGATACATAAGCGAGATGTCAAAGGAAAATCGAAAATGCTTGTGGGCCGACTGATCATCACGGAGGTCAGTGACGTTGGGGTCCCTCTGAGTCCCCAGAGATCAGCGGTGAGATTCCGGACCATCTGCAGGATACTTGCAAGGGAACAGGTCCCCATCACCACACCAAGCTAAAAGTCTTTGACGAAAGAACAGAGAGGCACACTGTGGACAGAACTTTCAAGCAAGTTCACTATCCCAGAAGTAGACATGGCATGCGTGGAACGACAAGCATTGCTCTCGATGGATCACGCGTGGAGGATCTTCAAGAGCATTCTTGTCACGAGGTACGTAAACACGGGTGAGACGCCCTTCGTGATGTATGGATTCTTGACGCGGGAAACATGGGACACCTTTGTGGCTATGAAGACGACGGCCGAATTTAAGGAGCAAAGTGCGGTGCACAAAGCTCTCCAGACACGAAACACTCACCCCCACAGACTCGGCACCGCTGGGTACGCGGCTAAATCCACGGAATGGGCGATGGAGGAGGAGAACGCAACCGGGCCATTTCCTGGGATCACAGACCCGTGTTCCCTAAGCTGGTTAAAAGCGAGGGCAAAAGTCTCGTCTTCGGGCAGCATTTCTTTCACAAACCAGGCAGACCAGGAAGTGCCCCAACGTGTGGTAAATATGTCAACTACCTAGTTGTTAATAAGTCCATAACTTTATAGTGTCTATAATAACATGATGACCTCTTGCAGCGTGAATTGACTACCCAAGCTTCCCAAGGCTCCTTCCAAGCAGACAGGGAGAATGATAAACTATCTACGGCCCTGGGAAACAAGGAGCACCCGGGTCACATGCGAGGCCTTGGGGTTAACGTAACTTGGAATTATGGATTCGCAGATGACTACTGCACGTATAGGAGTAGGAAAAGATCCAAGGCCGAGAGCGAGGACCGGTTGGTACAGATGATTACTGCAAAATTTCAAGGACAGATAACACAATTGCAGGATCAAATGAATCAACTCCTAAGCCAGTCGTAAGCTGCCCCGTTAATTTGGGAGCCACTCCTCCTCGACATTGGAGTAGCATCGCGTCCACGCATAATTCTGAACATGACGACGTGCAATTACCGATAGACGACATCAAGGTAATGTACATCTATGGAATGCACCAAAGATAGACCTATAAGACGCCTTAGCTAATTGCGTATCGTTTTGTAGGAGCCGACGCCCTGCAAGCTCCAAGTGAGGATGGTTGGGTCTATTTCTATTTAGGCTGGGCGGGGGATGGTGTATCCACACGGGAAGGCGATCAAAGACCTGACCACCGGTGGCGCAGGTTACGCCAGGTCGGTGGACATGGTACATGACAATTTCATGACCGTCCCGTTGGAGATTCGCCTGAACGAAGACATCAGAACACTAGGGATGCCATGCATAGACTTTAGCATTCTGACAGAAATACTCGACAAGTATGCTCATTTCCTCCATATATAACTCTATTGTAGTCTTCATTCGTTTGAAATGGCCGAGGATAACTTTTTGGAATCATATAGTTCGTTCACCGCCTATGTTGATGGGGGAGGACTATACAAGGGGGGATCGAACAAGACACTGACACATAGGACGCAATTTCCGGTATGCGCTACAACACAATAATGTTATATCATACTTCCTAATAATGCATCTCGAACTGACTATACATATATATGTAATTCTATTTTTGCAGTGCCGCCAACAAAAAAATGATGAGCTATGTGCATTTTATGTTTGCCATCATATGGAGCAAATCATTAGTGCTAAGAGGAAGGATCCCAAGGTTTGTGAATCTTGAAATAATTATTTCCGAATTATAAATTTAAATATATATGCTTACCACTTTACTCTTGCTTGAGACAGGATTTGATGATAGAATTAGATCCACTCGTTGCGAGAGAGATCGTGTACGTTCGAGGGCACCTCTGCGCCTTCATCAAGATAGCTATCATTAACCCCAACGGAGACTTTCACTCCGTCGCCGACCCAATGTTTCACCCCGTCGACACCTCTCAACCATGTGCAAACAATTGATTCAATTGTAATCCAATTGTAATTATAGCGAGAATACTTGAACAAATTCTTTTGTAATTTATTTTGAGTAATAATCACTTTGAGTTGTCAACAATTGATTATATATGATGTATCTGTTTTCTGCATGCTTGTTTTCAGGGGGCATGGCTAGTAATTCCTGAGGCTAGTCAAAAATAAAAAAAATGTAGGTAATGAGCTATCATAGACGGTTTTGTGTTGAAACCGTCTATGAAGGTGGTATCACAGATGGTTCTATTCAGAAACCGTCTGCGATATGCTACGTATCACACACGGTTTTTAATAGAAACCGTCTGTGATAGCATGCCTTCACAGACGGTTTCAATAAAAAACCGTTTGTGTTATGAGTATCACATACGATTTTTGAACCATCTGTGATAACCGACGTTATCACAGACGAACTATCACGGATGGTTCAAAAACCGTCTGTGATGACGGTTTCGAACCGTCTGTGATGAAGTGTAATACCCCAAAAATTAAATCGGGAGAGAATAAATAAATCGGGAGAGAATAATTAAATCGGGAGAATGTTTCTTTTAGCAAAGCGATTGAACAGGAGAAAGAGGGGTTTTTAATGTAATACTCCGATTTATTCTACGAAAGAAAGCGTTCAAAAGAGAAATTAGACATAAAAAAGGGGGTTTATGCAGTTCTTCGGCAACTTGGGCCTCGGGCCTTGGCCCAGGAGGCCCATGAGGGGCCAGCCACCAATAAAAGGAAGGGGGAAACCCTAGATGCACTGTAGCTACAGTACCGCTGCCACTGTAGCATGCCCCTCTCCTCCATGGTGGTGCCTCCCTTCCTCGCCGTCGGTGCTCCCTGCTGCCAATCAAGTGAAGAAAGGAGAGGAGATCACCTTCGCGGGGAGAGTTCATCATCTTCCTGCGATTCTACAAGGGTAACATCGCGTGTTCTTCGCTGGTTGTTGTGTATTTGTTGTAATTGATTTCGTTTGGTAGATCGAGTAATCAACAGTTAATAGATCGTGTCCTGTCCAGTAGATTGAACGACGGTTTTCATGTCTTTGGATGTAGAATCTGGGGATCCAACCTCTTAGAGATAGTTGGGTTATGTCATTAGCTTTCCGTGGCCGCCAAGAACACCCAGATCCGATTAACGGTTAGAAAGTTATGAATTGTTTAGTGCCGCTGTCCTGTTAATCTGTCAACATCCTGACAGTCTGTAGAAATCTGAGTTAATCTATTAGTTAAAGACGAAATCAGAGGATCTCGTTATAATGAAAAAGATGGGTAATTTCCTCACCTTTCCAGAAAGCTAAAGAACATAAGAATTGGACTTTCGTAGCAAAAGTTATGATAATTTTAGTGTACTGTCCAGAGAACCCGACGTGATAATTGATGTTCTGTAGATTGGCTTGGTAGGGGCAGTAAATGGCAGATTCATAAGGGCTCCCCAACTAAGTTTATTTAGGTAATTTAATTATCTTTCCAGAAAGTATTAGAACATCTTATTTGGACTCTTGAGCAAAAAGTTATGTATTTTAGAAATTGACTGTCCGCAATGAACACCAAATCGATCGGTAGAAATTGGAAGATTGGAAACGCTTGGGAGTTTAGCGAGTTCAATTGTGTTCTTATTTATGCTTTTGGTCTAGTATGCTTGTCTTAGTTTGGGTTATCATTATGTTCAGGTGGGAGCGTGATCCTGTGGGCAGCGCTCTTCTTGGCGTCCACCGTTCTCGCGCGCAGTTGAGGCAAGTATAATGATGGTTATAATACATATGGTTGAATGGCAATATTTGATATATATTATGAGAATTTGTGTGTTCATGAATTGTGATGATGGCATAGTTGGTAATGTTCATGGTTGCTAGAGATTTGTGTTATGTGTTAATCATGAATGTTTGATAGTTGTGAAGTCGATGTTTATGAGCTTTTGTAGTATGAATAGAATATTCATATGCAATGTTGTTGCGGATGCATGTTTGTATTAATTTGAGAATTTATACATATGCATCATGTTGGCTTATTAAAGTCTTGGTCATGTGATGACCAAGCAACTCTTGAGGTCCCCGTCATGTTGATGACAGGCTAAAGGTCCCCATGCTTGTAAAGCATGGGCTTTAATCCCCATACTTGCGGAGTATGGGCAATGGTCCCTGTGCGGATGGCACGAGCATGGGTGTGCATCGACGGATGCACACTTTGCATTACCGGTAAAAATGCAAAAGGGAAAGTGAAGGAAAAGGATCATTTTGAGCATATTGCATAGCATGTGTGTGTAAGGTGATTGATATGTGATTTTGTGGAGTGTAGTTGATGAATTACATGCTTTGGTATGTTGTTGATGCCATTTATTATATTTCTTTGAGTCTTTGGACTCACCTCTTGTTGTTTGTTGTGTTTTAGGTACCTTTACGAGATCGGCATGCATGGGGGAAAAGAATGATTAGTCTTGTTGCACTATCGCACGATATGCCTCAATGGAATGAAAAGAAAAATTAATTAGTAGTTGAATGAACTATTTAGAGTTCCCTTTATGATTATTGCTTGCTTAGAGTAAACTGTAATAAATGGATAGATATTTTTTTTGGATGCTCATGATCTATATCGTAGTTGTTGAGTTGCTATGGATGTTATAGTAACGAATAGCCAGTTTTGAATATGTCTTGATCATATTGCAAGTTGGATTACCTGTTTATGTTATAACTGTTTGTTGGAACCTCCAGTATAGATAACTGTACAAAGGAGGTTCTGCCGAAATTTTGTAAGGTGTTTTAGTTTAATTTTGTTTAATTTATTTAGTTTAGTAGCATTCCAGACCTTTGTTTGGCTGGGGTGTTACATGAAGCTGTATGTAGTAGTGAAATATGACTATATTTAAAACTTACCAATCTCACATCCTCCTCTTGTGTCCAGTTCAAGCGCTTCTCAATCCTACCTTCTGCATCGCCGTCTCCACTATCAATATGGATGAATGACTAGGATCGTGGACTACATGCTTTAGAGAGTGATGGTGATGGACTCCCGTTGGCTAGTGACGGTGGTGCTATGGATGGAGTGTAGTGTGAAGTGCTACCAACGTAATGGAAATTTTGTGACATGGGGGCCTGATGAGGAGCATGTTGTGGAAAAGGGAAATTGGATGAATTTTGTGACATGGGAGGCTAATGAGGAGCATGTTGTGGAAAAAAGAAACTGGATGAATTTTGTAAATAATTTAGAAATTCACCAGCCAGCCGATATTCCTTTCCCCTAAAAAAAGGCATGTAAAAATAAGCGTTGAATGTAACTATAGATTATAGATTATAAATATTGAATGTTAAAAATTAAGGTCACAACCAAGTTGAAATAAGTGTTGAATGTAAATAAATAAGTGTTAAATGTATACACTAACCACAAAATTGTTGGAAATATGCCCTAGAGGCAATCATAGAGATGATTATATTTCATTATGTTCATAATATTGGATAATATGTTATCATGTTCCTTGAATGAATCATTGGTTACGAAGATTAACAAGTATGTGACTTGTTGGTGAAACTCTTAACTTATATGATGTCGTTCTAAATGAATCCCTCATCGGATGTCAATGATCGGAACACCAGTGACTCTATCGACCAACACATTGTATTGATTGATGACCATGTTTCACCGGTCATGGGTATAGAGATATCGAATCAATAAAGTGAACACATTTTACAGAACATGGGGTTGGATTGACCCACCTTGAGACACTATTAAGATTGTTATGATTCTATGTGTCGTTAGTTGGTCTCAAGCAATGATGATGTATAATCCTTAGACCTGAGATCAGCATGGTTTCCTACATGTGTAATAGTAGTCTTAGGGGTTGCCAATTGCTACTCGTAACTGGGTAGTTATAAAGGTAGCTTTCGGGTATGCTATGAAACATGCAGAGGAATGTGACTGGTCAGATATGGGATTTGCCCCTCCTAACATAACAGGAGAGATGTCTCTGGGCCCCTCGTTGTGGTCGGATAAAGAAAGTGCATGGCCATGCCACTCGTGGTCGAAGTGTTCGTCCACGTGAAGTTATCCGACACTCGATCGAAAAAGTATTGAACAGTCCATGGATGACATAACATCTCACCTGGAGTTCAACCAGACATCGTGAGGCAAAGGGAGAATACACGAGTAGGTCGCTTAGTTTGATCAGTTACGGACTGGTCGTATGGAGATATGAGCTGGTCGTAGACTGGTCGAATGTAATTACAGAGTGGTTGTAACCTAGTCGTAAGGAGTTACAAACTGGTCATGACCAAATACGAACTAGTCGTATAGAGATAGGACCTGGTCGTAGATCATATTGCATTATGGTTCGTCCGATATAATTTGTGTGTATTCAGGAATCGTTATATCCTGCTAGGAACCGCTAACGACTCGTGGTCAAAAAGTGCTTCCGAGTCACAACCGATTACACATGAACCTACAGGGTCACACACTTAACGGGTTGGAACAAACTAGTACGGATAAGATTCGTCAAACGTGTTCGGATAGGATCTGTCACGAGCACTATATAAGGAGATGCATGAGGCTGTTGGGACGGGGGGTGAACATAACAGACGAGACACATGAAAGTCGTGAGTTCAGTTGTTCCACCGAAATCCTAGCCTCCATCTTCCTGAGAGCTCTGCCGTGTGACTTGGTGCTAGCACACCGGCGTATGGTTGTTCCTTCCTTGGACATGTGGATACCATAGAGGCACTATGGCGGTTGCTGTTGCACTTGAGGACGATCCGCGATCTTCATAAGGAACTGCAGAGGTCGCTGGAGAAGATGATCGACCACGACCACCGCACCGACGTGCTCGACGCTGGACGATCGACTACGACCACTACATTGATGCGCTCTACGTTGGACCAGGCTGCTCCAACTGTTCCCACTGCTCTACGCGTCTGGTGGTAATGATCTGTGTTCACCTATTTGCTTGACTTTCTGATTTACGTGGTAGAAAATTTTGATTTGTTGCTATCGTAGCCTACCCGTACCCCAACAAAAATATCAATGGCAAATGATAATCCATCTAGACCCAAAAAAACAAGTGAAAAAGGTCACAGCCTAGTTAAATCGTCATTTGTATGCATCAGTATGTGTTCTTGATGATGTGTAGGCTGCGATTAACAAGTAGTATGAGTGTGTATTCACTTAAGCGAGTAGTCTAGGATGTATGTGTGTGCCCTATGCTGTGAATCTTTTTAACAGAATGCAATATGTGTAGTGCCTGTGACCTAGTATAAAACAATATATGTCTAAATAAATAAATATTCCTATGTTTGCCACATGACCTAGTATAAAGCTTAACTAAATAAATAGTGCTTGTGACCTAGTATAAAGCTTAACTAAAAATGCATAAAGCAATGTCCATTCATGATCCATGTCAAGACATGTTCCTATATTTGCCACATGCTAATCTTCTAGGATAACTGTAGTATGATCTACTGACAAGAATCCTCACCATTATGTCTCTTTTCTTTTTATATTATGCTTCCTTAAATAATGAACAAGTCCATGTAAATTAATTCTGAAGACTCAATTGTCATGACAATAATGCACAGAGATTTTTTTAGTTCACATTTCTGGTCAACAAAAATTTTACTACCAAAGGTTTAACTATGACCATTCCATCACTTCTAGTTGCACTTTATTCATTTTAGTTTGGTTGATGTGCTTTTTTCTTGACAATTGTAACATTGTTGCAGACAGTTGAGAAAGCAAAATATATCAACATTGCTGGATTTTTTTTCTTATGGTGTCCCTAGATTTTGGACCTCATATAGCAGCTTAACTCAAAATAGACCTCGTATAGTAGCTTAACTCAAAATGCATAAAGCAATGTCCATTCATGATCCATATCAAGACATGTTCCTATGTTTGCCACATGCTAATCTTCTAAGATAATTGTAGTATGATCTACTGACAAGAATACTCACATTCATAGCAGTAAAAATGAAACGCAAATCCAATCGAGTGGCAGAACTCAAACAATTGCCGTCACTATAGCACAAAGAACCGATGTCCTCAACAACAAATTTCTTGGTAACACCTGACGCCACAAAGAATCGAAGAGCACACCGTATCAGTTATGTGGATCTGTCGTTGGGGATGAGAACTTGGCCGCTGCGACATGGTCTGATGGCTTGTTTGTGTGGAACGCATGAGATAAGGACACGACGGGGCTACCAGTGGATGCGCCCTCCCACCAAACCCTGGCGCTGGCGCGGGCGCCATCAGTCCCAACCTCCGTAGAGGCATTTGGCTGCGATCCCAGCGGAGGCTGCCGTGGTGATTGCGGTGGGGAAATAGTACCCTTTCTCCCTCGAGGCATCGTCGACTCCCTAAAGCGATGGTTGGTGAGGCGCAACCAGCAGTAGCATAGGATGGGAATTTGCAGGGCACGCACGAGCCGCAAGGATTGGGAGGAGATTTGGCAGCACGCGAGGGATTTTTGGCACTGAGCGGAGAAAAAAAGGGGAAAGAGGCCTAACTTTTGCACGCACAGTTGAGAAACGCAAGAGATAGAAGAGGGAGCGTGCACGGGATCGAAAGACGCACCGAATTTTTTTTGGGATAGACGACTCTATCGACGACATTGATACAACGGGAGTTAAAGTCATAGATAGTTTTTTGGTTTTGATGATACAGTCAACTATGAGATTATAGACAACATCTTTCTCTCTCTTCGTTCTCTCTCATCCACGTCAGCAAAAAACCTACGTGGCAGTCACTATAGACGGCTAACATAAGCCCATTGTACATGCTCTAAGTATATCATCTAGGTTATGTCATGACTCATAGTCATAATATTTAATGAGGATTCTTCACTAGTCAACTTTTTCAGTTAAAGTCAAAATTCCTATCAAAGAAGGACCATTTAATAGAGGCTCACTTTATTATGGTTATGAACCAGCGAGCGGTATATAAAGGAAGTCTAATTCTCCTTTGTTACGGCCAAACTGGTCGATGACCAGTTTAAGTCGTCAGACGACTAGCTATGAACATGTCTGACCAGCTATATAGTTTTGGACAATCCCCGACCAGCAAACTGGTCGGGAGACACCAACAGTTATCCATATGACTGGCGGGAATACGGCTTTTAGCGCATTTGGCAACTTATGACAGTTGACCAACGGACGCGATGGTTCCAGATTCTCCTAGCGAATGTGTTGGAGGATTAGATGTGCCTTTGGCATCATTAACTGTCACCCCTTCAAATGCTATAAAGGGGGTAGCCCACGTACTCTATAATCATCATAGAACAATTGTATTCATTCATTAGTCATGATCATTATGATCATTCTATAACATCCTCTGTATTCTCATACAAACACTCAGTGTGTCCACAGCAATACATGGTCTTCATTTTGATAGCGTTCTCACGTCATTTCCTGAGTAAGTTCGATAGGGAACCCTGTGTTTCGATCGTCCACAGTTGGCACTAGAAGGAGGGCACCATCAATTGGAAGATCATCGTTGTGATATTCTCATGTCCTCACTGATGGACTACGAGGAAAACTCCTTCGATCTTGCCGACTACGCCCACCTCACGATGGAGGACTATACCTCTGAGGAGGCGTGCAAGTGCGACTTATTCAGTGAGTACATTCTAGAGAAGAAGCATTCACCGCCCTCAAACCAATCCGTTGGGAGCAAGGCGGTGGAAACAACAAATCCACTTTCAAGCAAATCTGAGAATGGCTATGTTCCAACTTTTGTCTCAAATCGAGAGACAAGTGACCATGATGCCAGTTCCATGGCAATTCATGACTATCTCGATGATGAAGACTATGCTGAGGCGATGGAAGAATCATCTCCAAATCATCCACTCCATCAACTCTGAGGTCTTGACTATTACCCCTCCTTAGATGAGGATAGGACATTCTCACCCTCTATCTGCTCTGAATTTCGTGAATGTGCAGTTGTCAATGCCAATGAGACCGATGAACAACGGGCAACACGTGAACAACATAAGGCCTAGGAACATGCTGAACATTTGGCGTAGGAATGACGCAATCAAACTCACACACCCAAGAAGAAGGCAATGGAGGAGGTTGTCACCTGTACCACGATAGTGCACCAGGGACATCTAGAAGACCTGCATTCAACGCGAGTGGTGAACAATGTCCACCAATCACACCTAGGTCACTCCAAGGACAACGGTAAGAGATCTAAATGTTTTACCATCACCCTCACAGGCAGAGACTCCCGTTGACAGAGTACGAATACTCTCAAGTGCAATTGTTAACCACCCAATGGGAAATGAAGGTGAACAGGACCTTTTGGTCATTCGTTCATTGGCTGCTGACCTACAAGAGGCCGCTGCTTAAGTGCAAAGCCTTTCGCTATCATCAAGAGCTCAAAGTAGTTCTAGAATAGACCAGCCTAGTTCTAGACGTTGTCATCATGATGGCAACATTCGTCAAGAAGACGCTCTGCCTTGAGGGAACATATTTGACAGATTGGGCCCAGGTGAGCACCCTAACCGTGGTCGTCGATGACATCCTTCCCCTAACAATTATGATAAAGGTCATAATGTACGACCACAATTGGGATCTTATGCAGGGTGCAAGGTTTTCTACCTGGGCTAAGGGATGTCAATTAGCATGAGAAGTTCAAGCCAGGGTACTAGAGAGTTTCGATGGAACCCAAGATCCCTCAGAATTTCTTCAATCTACACTACCGATGTCTAGGCTACGAGCGGTGATGAAAAGGTAATGGCTAATTATTTACCCACTATCTTAAAAGGATCTGCTCAAACTTGGTTACTCAACCAGCCAAAAAGTTCTATTTTTAGTTGGGAAAATTTATGTCATGCCATTATAGGCAACTTTTAAAGTTCCAATACAAAGCTTGGAAAGGAAGATGATTTACATCGTCTCCGTCAAATTTTGAAAGAAAACTTCCGTCAGTTTGTTAAAAGATTTATAGAAGTGCGTAATACTATTCCTAACATTACTGATGACTCTGTTATTCGAGCATTTAAGTAGGCGGTGCGATTCAAAAGGTTTACTGAAGATCTCAACATCAATCCACCAAGGACCACGTCAGATATGTTTGACATGGACAATCGCTATACAGATGCTAACGAAGTAGTGCAATGGAATCGTATGGTCGACAAGGGCCATATGCTGCCATAACTAGGTATGGAAGTTTCCGACAAAAAAGAGTCCAAGAAACCGACCAAACCTAACAACCAAAAAGCTAAGGCCAAAAAGAATAGCAAACCAAGACCTGTATAGAGGGAGGTTGTTGCTATAGTGCAGTGTTTGACCTATAATAAAGGCAAGGGTCCATGGAAAAAGCCCACTAGTGAATCATTCGACCAATCTTTTTCTAAAGGCTCTGGTACGACCAGTAGAAACGGCCGCCGATGCCCGCTTCATAGTGTACCTGGTCACGACTTGCGTAACTGCCGTATTTGGCAGAAACGCGTGGATGACTTCTACTTAGAAAAAGGGCCAATGCCCTCAATACCTAAAGGTGGGGTTCCTAGTAACACCAAAGATGCGGATGGAGATGAACATATAGCATACCAAAAACCTGACAATCATGTCAATGTCATCTTCGGAGGATCGGCGGCTTATCCGTCTAAGAGGCAATTCAAGTTTTCATATAGGGAGGTCAACAACGTCAACAACCAACTAGGTAAGCCAGCTATCTGAAGTGGTCGGATGTTGTTTTGACCTCCAAGCAAAGCCGGTTGTCCAAAAGGTATGTCTACTCCTTGCAAACATTCGCTGGTCGTTTCTCCTAATATTAGTAATTGTAAAGTACGAAGAGTACTAGTAGATGGGTGTAGTTCTTTGGACTTGCTTTTTATAATTGCTCTAGATGAGATGCAAATACATCGTTCTAGAATTAAACCGGTTACAAATCCTTCCTTTGGGATAGTACGTGGTCCTTTAATAACTCCAATTGGTAAAATTGTATTACCAATAACCTTTGGAGATTCTCACAATTTTCGAATAGAACTGATTGTGTTTGAAATTATAGAGTTTGAGTCAGCTTACAATGCCATTTTGGGTAGACCTTCACTAACAAAATTCATGGTAGCAACTCACCACACCTACCAAAGCATTAAAATTCTTGGTCCAAAATTCATCATTTTGTGCAAGGTAACCATTCTACTGCACTTAACTGCGACCGCAAATCCTTGGAGATTGTTCATCAATTACCATTAAGAGATCCTAATGATGCAGTAAATCCAAACATGGTTGCGAAAGCAGAACGGCGAAAGGCAATTCCTCAGCCAAATGAAAAGGTGAAGCAAGTACCAGTTACTTCTGATGGCCAGTCAAAGATGGTGCAAATCGGGTCAATTATGAATGAGAAAGAGGAACTCGACACTACTACAAAAATGCTAATACTGCACGCCTCATCACAGACGGTTGACCAAAACCGTCTGTATTACATGCAATCACAGACGGTTTTAGTTTAGAGACCATCTATGTTACTGGCTGCGCTAAAAACCGTCTATGAAGAGGTAATATCACAGAAGGTTCATAATGAAAACTGTCTATGAAGTATCACAGACGGTTCTTACCAATAACCGTCTATGATAATTCTACATATCACAGACGGTTTTCAACAAACAACCGTCTGTGATACCTCATAGACGGTTCTTAATAATAACCGTCTATGATATTACTACATATCACAGACGGTTTTTTTTTGTTGAAAACCATTTGTAATAATTAACTCATCACAAACGGTACGCCATTTTGCTCGCTTACTAATCGTCCGGTGCGGTAGTGTAGCTCCTCAATAGTCTTCTTCTCCATCTCTAGCGCTACAGTGAGTCCATCGCTACTCCGTGCCCGGTTTGAGTATCGCCTCACCTCACTGAGCCTGCTCGTGTGGTCCGTTTCAGCTATTGTCGCCCACGCCGAGCTGTCACCGTGGGATCTCTGTCACCGCCGCCGCCATCAACACCAACTCTTCTCCAGTGAGTCCTCCACCCCACCAAGGTCGATTTCCCTGTCTATATGTCCCCCTAAAGCTGTGCATGTTCTTCGTTTTACCTTATTTCCACCGAAAAGACCTGTCACTGAGGAGCTTGCCACCATCGCCTCTGTTCACCGACAACCGGGCCGCCTTGGACCTTCCTTGACTTCCTTGACACTTTCCTCATGATCGAGGTGAGCTACTGGAGCCTAAACATCCTTTAATATGAGTAGTTTCAAGCGTTTATGCCGAAATCGCTAGTGAAGCCCCTAAGCCCAATTTGAGCTTCAAATCCCACTACTTTTAATTATTTAGTTAATAAACTAATGGGTCTATGACATGTGGGACCGCTATAGATTTTATAAATAAAATCATGAAATAAAAAGATGGGTCACTGACAAGTAGGGCCCACATGTAAGTTAATAAAATCCAAAAAATATAAAAATAAGAAAAGCCACCTTTAGTTTAGAGAAAAATACGATTTCTCTATTGGAAAGCATAAGCCTTAGAAAATATGCTTTCGAAGTCACCCTTTTATTTATTTCCAGGCTTTTCAATATGAACCGTGTGATGGACCGAAGCTAGATGTACGCTAAGAACCGTGTGATTGAAAAGTACATTAATGGCGTGTCTACTTTTACAAGAGCTCCTAAGAATGATATGTTGAATAAGGGGGTGAATATATGTACTGTCCATGCATTGACTACGAGAATCTGAAGATATTTAAGAACCAAGCGCAGATCGAAGCACACTTGATTCGAAGGGGTTTCAAAAAGGGGTATACACATTGCACTAGTCACAGTGAATAGCAGATTATACAGGAAGGTAGTAATAACGACATCGTCGATGAAGTCAACGATATGCCACCGGATGATGTCAATTGTGATTCCGATTCAGATAGGCTGCACGATGACAATCTGGATCAGATGCTTCGCGATGCCGAAGTGAACTATAGTGAGAGAGAGTTTGGTAAATTCGAGTGCTTGATGGACGACTCAGAGAAGCCTTTGTTCTCAGGCTGCAAGCCGGAAAACACAAGATTGTCATCCATGCTTGAACTGTTGAAATTGAAGACAAGCAACGGCGGTTGGTTCGACAAGAGTTTCACGGTGCTGTTAGGTCTCTTAGCGGACATGCACTAGCTCATGGGCCGATAAGGTAGAAGATGAAGCGAACCCATATGTTGCTGATACGGAAAATGATGGATTCAATGTTCATAATGATCGCAACAATCGTCGGTTTCGTCACAATCGTCAAGGTATGGGAAGAAATCAACGTGAGGTACGTGACCATAATGATGCATTTGGTAAACTTAAATTCACTATGCCTTCTTTTGCTAAAAAATATGATCCTGACGCTTATCTCACATGGCAGCTTACCGTAGAATAAAAATTTGCTTGTCATGAATTCCCTAAAGATAAGAAAGTTAGGGCTGCTACTAGTGAGTTTTCTGATTTTGCATCTATTTGGTGGAGTGAATATGGTCGTACTCATCAGGATATACCTAGAACATGGCATGCTTTGAAGACAACAATGAGACATAGGTTATTTTTCACGTGATTTTCTTAATAAATTGCAGCGTTTAAGACAAGGTAGTAGCTCTGTAGAGGACTATTATCAAGAATTACAAACTGGTTTGTTGCGTTGTGGTTTAGAAGAAACTGAAAATGCTAAGATGGCTAGATTTTTGGGAGGATTAAACCATGAAATTCAGGACATACTTGATTATAAAGAATACAATTGTATCACTCGCTTATTTCATCTTGCTTGCAAAGCTAAAAGAGAAGTGCAGGGTCGACAATCTCGCTCTAGGGGCAATATTGGAGGAACTTTTGCAGGTCAGCCAATGCAGCAACAACACATGGCACCCTCTTCCACTTCTGCCCGTGCGCCCCATGCTGCTCTCTCAACTCCTACACATGTCCCTGATGCAAGCAAATCAGCAAAGGTACAAGTCCCCACAAAAAGTGTTTCTTTTGTTGTTTCTATAGGGCAATCCAAAGATGTACAATGTCACCGTTGCAAAGGATTTGAAAACTTGATGCGCGATTGTCCAAGTCAGCGAGCTTTGCTTATCAAGGACAATGGTGAGTACACTTTAGCTAGCGATATTGAGGAAGAACATGTTTTAGTTGCAACTAACAATGCAGGTGATGAAATCGAGGAGGAACAATTAGGCCATGAGACATCTGACAATTACCAAAGCCTAGTTGTTCAGCGTGTGCTAAGTGCTTAAATGGAACTTGCTGAACAAAATCAACGCCACACTTTGTTTCAATCCAAGTTCGTCATCAAGGAACGTTCATGTAAAGTCATCATTAATAGCGAAAGTTGCAACAACCTTGCTAGCATAGACATGGTCGAGAAGTTTGGCTTGACCACAACTCAACACCATCATCCTTACTACATTCAATGGCTGAATTCTTGTGGTAAGTTGAAGGTGACTAAACTTGTGCGCGTACATTTTTCTATTGGATCATATCATAATTATGTTGATTACGATGTCGTACCTATGCAAGTATGCTCATTATTATTAGGTAGACCTTGGCAATATGATAGATATACTGAACATCATGGTAGATCTAATCATTATACTTTCACATATAAAGAAAAGAAAATCACTTTGCTTCCAATGTCTCCTGCTACCATATTAAAGGATGAATTAGAAAGAACTGAGAGAACAAGTACGGAGAACACAAAAGATGATCATAAGATTATAGCTCTAAGTGAAATTAAATTGAAAGCACCTGTTATGTCAGCTACAAAATCTGATTGCATTGACTTGGAACAACATCAATCTGAATGCTCTACTACAGTTTGCAAAGAATCTTTGTGTCCTTTAGAAGATATGCATGTTTCTTTGTCTCCTGTTGCTACTAACCTTTTGCAGGAAAGTGATGATTTGGAGACAACAATTGAGTCGAGGACGACTCAAATTCAAGAAAGGGAGGATGATGAGGACATCAAACCTAAGGATGCAACCACTGCTTCGACCCGCTGCACTGCATCCTCTACTTCAACAACATCTTCTCCGATAGAACTATTTTCGGCTACTGCAATGCCATATAACCCAATTGGATCGAGCTACATCTACATGCCATGGTGTGTAACATCCCAAATGTATAATTAGGGTTTGTTCAAGTATAATTATATGTGTAGAAATTAAAACTTTTTCTCACATCTTGAAAACCCCTAATCTCTCCTGTGATTCTGGTCCAAGAGTTGTGTAATCCAAAAACACAAAGCTCTTGTTGACCAAAAGTCAAACTCATTTTCCAATTGTCTAAATCTTGTGCCAAACATTTGGAAATATTTTTCCTTGGTCCTAAAACTGATGTGGGACCCCTCTGAAAAATATCACAAGTTGTAAAACTTGTTTGATAAATTTTGGAGGTAAACCAAGTCCTTGAACAACCTTCGTGAATTTCCTGAGAAAAATGCATTGCATAATAACCTCTGGAAATTTTATGTAAGGTTAATCTTAATGTCAGCAAGCTCCAGTTAAAATTGCATAATTTTTGGAGTTGTTTTGCTATCCCAAACAATGTTTCAAAGTCTCAGCTATTTTATAACTCATTTCAACATGCACTGTTCCTTGGGCTAGCCGTTTGCAAAGCTGGTCCAGTCCAACCATGTCTGCATCTCAGCAGACCTCCCTCTCCACCTTGATCAGTCGTAGCCGTTGGATTAACATCCAACCGCCACGACCTCCTCCTCGCCTAACTTGACCAAGTCCTCCCGCTCACATGAGGTCATCGCCCTTGGATCAACGATCCATGGCCATGACCTCCCCTCGCGCTCAAACTACTCAGACCTCCCCTTTTGCACTCACTTGAGGTCGTAGCCGTTGGATCAGATCCAACAGCCCACGACCTCCCCCCCTCAAAATATCCAGCGCACAAGACCTCCCCCATTTCATGTTGTGCACCATTAGATTAAAATCTACGGTCACGACCTCCTCCTTGTCTTGTGCGCATCAGACCTCCCCGCGCACGTGAGGTCATAGCCCTTAGATTTAAATCTAAAGGCCATGATCTCCACTGTGCGTGCAAGCCAGGACCTCCCCTCTTTTGATCGAACCGTTGGATCAAAAATCCAAAGGTCTGACCTCCCTTGCCTTTTGCGCAACATCTCGAGACCTCCTCACCTTCTCATCACCATTAGATCTTAATCGATGGCCATAACCTCTAGGGTCTTGCAAAAGACTAAGACCTCCCGGTCATTGTGTGCCCTTGGATTTAAATCCAAAGGCCATGACCTCCCCTCGAGTTACGAAGTTAGGTGTGCGGTTAAGACCTCACAGGAGGTCCGCACCGTTGGATTGAGATCCAACGCTTTGGACCTCCTGTCCCTTTTTCCACGTGCGCATTCGCATTATGGAAATCGGAGGGTCACGACCTCCCCAGTCCAGATCCAATGGCTGTGATCTCCTCCTTCTCCTTTTAAGAACTTACCGTTTCAATTTAGATCTGAGGGTCACGACCTCCCCCTCATTTCTAATCGGACGGTGGAGGGCAACTCCTGTTCTTCTCCTAGCTCTGGCGCGCGCGTACGCCATGGCAGTGGAGGAGGCAGTGATCTGTCTTGTCCCAACGGCTCTTTGCCTGCCAGCATTTAATGCGGGTCAGAGCTTTTCGCCCCAAAGTCGCTGTGGAGGCCTGCTCCTGTCACCTCCACGTCCTGTCCAAGCCATGGACCGAGCCATGGGCTAAACTCACCATGAGCTTAACCCTAGCTCATGACCCTTTCCCCTCGGGCTATAATACCTCCCCATTGTTTTCCTTGGCTTCTTTTCCACCATTCACCATTTGCTCTCGATTCTGTGGAGCTCAAACCACCCCGACCTCCTTGGCCGCCATTGATGCCCTTGGAGCTCCTCGGTGGCTCAGTGCTCCCGTGGCTTTTCCTCTCCGTCTCTTTGCTTCAATCTAAGCCACTACCCTCTGTGACCAAAAGCCCTAACTTAATTGGTTGGGTTGACATTTTCAGAAGAAGCCTAACTTGGAGCTTGGAGCTTGGAGTTGGCCGTGGAGCAACCCTTCTTCCCCAACTCCGGTCCTCCACGTCCCCAACCTCCTCAGCACCTCCGCGACCTCCGGGTAACCCTCCGGTAGTCCGTGATCTTGGCACCCGCGTGTATGTTGTTGCGGAGCTTTTCTTGGGCACACGCAGAATGTACTGTTGCGGAGCTCATTATCGCTGTTTGTGTTTTGGCCGTGTGTTTTTGCGCCGCCAATCCACGACTCGTCGCCGTTCAGGCCACCCCCGCAATAGAATGGTCTGGCGTGTCTGCAATAACACTATTGCGCTGCGTTGGTGCTGCTGGATGGCGCGGCGAGGTCCTCATCGCCGCGACAAGCCTTGGGAGCCTCTCGGGGTTTTGTCGGACGACAATGGCATCTTGCCGTTGTCGTTAGGACAAAGATCTCCCCCTTAAATGCGGTCATCATTGCTTAGCATTGGTAAACTCGGGTCAGCCTTTAATGCCTTGTTTTCTGTCCCTTGTTGCGCAATTAAGGCCACGCGCCTAATCTCCCCGCGAGCGTGCATCTCTGGGACCTCTTTGCCAAAGGACCACCCCGTGGACTTTTGGCAAAGACCTCCCCAAAGACCTCCCTCGGGGTCCTCTTTGCAAAGACCACCTGGTCTTTGTAGGGACAACCCAGGACCTCCCTCCTTGCGATCTTGACCGCTAGGACCTCCTTGTGGGAGATCTTAGCCGTTGAGGTCCTCCTGTGTTGATCTCCACCGTGTAGGACCTCCCGAGGTCCTCTTAACCTTGTGGACCTCCTCGGGTAAATCTTAGCCGCCTGGACCTCCCGGTGGAAATCGAGCCGCTTAGGACCTCCCTTTGTTAGATCTTGGCCGTTCGGGACCACCCCAAGTGGATCTGAACCGCCCAGACCTCTTTGTTGTTGTCTTGACCGTTAAGGTCCTCCACAGGACAATCTAGACCACGAAGGTCCTCCTTGAAAAATCTGGACCGTCCAGGACCTCCCTCGAAGAGGTCTTGACGATGTAGATCTTCCTTGGGGAGATCTTAGTAGTTTAGATCTTCCTTTGGAAGATCTCAGCCGTTCAGGACCTCCCTCGTTTGATCTGGACCATCCCGGTCCTCCCTCATGTGTTGTGGTTCGTTGGATGCAGTATCGACGGCCACGACCTCCCCTATTGCAAGCTTGGCGTGGCGGGGAGGACATGGACCGTTGGATCCAAGATCAACGGCCCATGTTCTCTGGACCTGCACAGGCGCGTGCGCGTTTTCCTCTGGAGGTCTTGGGCCGTTTGATTTAGATCGACGGTTCACGTCCTCCCCCTCTGTTTTGAAAGTTTAGAAATTCCAGTGAGCTCTTAGTTATAAACAGAAAAAGGTATGAACTTTAAAATTTTGTAACTAATTCATTTTAAATCCAAATGAGGTCATTCAAATTGTGTTAGCTCTGTCTTGGACTTGACTTTAATCTAAAAATGATTGTAAGTTGAGTTCAGCTCCAGAGCACAGTTTTGCCTTTAGGTTTTAAAACTAACTTTAAAAGTACACTCAAAATAATGTCTAACTTGTAAAATACATAACTAATGCTCTGTAGGTTATTTTTGAGTGAATCCAACTTTGTTGGTTTCCTCTATTAATGAACTTACTATGAAAATTAGTTTTGAACTTGTTGCTGTTATGAAAATGAGGACTTGTGCATTATAATTTTGTTCAAGTTCTTGTTTTTGAAAAATGGTAGAAAGTGCAATCTAGCTCCAAATGAGATGAACTCAATTGTGTTATTCATCTCATGAGGTGCTGGTTTTGCTGTAAAAATTTCATTGTCACCACTTTTCTAGAAAATGTTGCCTCATAATTAAATTAGTGAATAGTGCAGTTTGGTATTTTTAGGGCTGAGCAGGTTTGTTTTGCTCATAACTTTTGCATTAAGAATCCAAATCAATTGGTTCTTGTTGCTAAATTCCCTAAAAATCACCCTCTTGCTGCTGTAGAAAATTCACAGTGTTTGGAGTTCGTTTGCTGTGCTGTCTTTGTCGTTTCGTCGTTCTTATCGTTTGGTTTTCGTCTTTTCCGTTAGGCTTCGACATTTGTGGTGATTCCGTGAGCGATCCTCAGCAACAAATTGACCAGCAACAGCAAGGCAAGCAGTTTGATCATTTCCATCATAATCCCATTACTTTAAAGTCTAATATTTTGTTTAACTTGTATGTATGCATGCTTTTGTGTCAAAGTATTTTATCGTTTAGAGGTAGCTATTCCTATTGCATAGTTGCCCTTAAATTGTTATCCCCTGCCACAAACCATAGGGTAATAATATCGCTGGTGAATTAGAGCCCGGTGATTTTATTATGCTCTTTTTATCTTTCCGGCGTCATGCTTAGCAATGCTTAGATAACGGTAGAAATGGGCGGTTGTCGACATTATGTCGATGGCCTTGATCACACAAAAATTATTATTCCATTATATTCTCCTTGTGCCTTGTTACTTTGTAAATGAATAAAAATGAAAACTAAACTGTTGACTTGGGCACAATGGATGTTGGTGTGATCTGTTGGGTGTGAACGGAATGGTGCCTAAGTCCCTAAGGACCGAGTTACTTGGGTCACTAAGCCAAGCGCTTTTGCGTGCTAACCACACGAGGGGGATATGGGACCTCTCTTGACTAAGTACTTTGGGAGGTGTTAATTATGAGCTGGTCGGTGGGTGTTTAAAAATAAAATGTGTGTGTGTGGTGTGGGAAGGGAGCATTAGCAGACCGGTTAGGCTGTCTAATGTGTCCTTGTCCCCGTGGGAAGCGGCTCGTAATTAGCATTGTCCATTGGAAATGTCTCGTAGGACTTAGCCGTGCCGGCATACCAAAGGTAGTATGCTTAAAGGAAAGGCGGTCTGACGTGTGGGTACATTGGTACACCCCTGCAGGGTTAAAACTATTCGAATAGCGTCGTCCTAGGTTATGGACATGCTTGGTAAGGTCGTTCAAGAACTAGACTACAACATTTAAATTAAAACTTGATGGGTTGGTATGAATGGATGTTCATGCTATTGTTGTGGTGACTTGGGTTAGTCACTTCCAGGTTGATCTTGTTGTTGTTACTATGTTATTATCTCGTTGTTATTTCAACAATTAAAATGCTTTGCCAAATTGCCTTCAATCTATTATGTTATTGCAAATGAAGCTTGCTTTATGCTAAAATGAGTCCAAAGCCTCATCCACTTAAATAAAGCTTGCATATAGCTATTTATAGTTCTGTTATCTTACACGTAAGTCTTGCGGAGTACTTTATGTACTCATCGCGTGGTTGTGGCATTTTGTGGCTTTTGTTGCAGAGGAAGAAGGTGAGCCCCTAGGGCTTCACTCTTCTTGAGATGTGCCGGGTTTGACGACTAGCTTGGCGGTCGGTCGGATGCCTAGGGTTAAGGCACACTGATTGGCTTTGTGTTATAGCCATCTTTATGGCACTTTTGTTTCCGCTGTTATCTTGTAGTTCTTGTTGTTATTTGGCCAGAAGGCCCCTCTTTTGTAATAACCTATCCTTATTAATATTAACTTCTGGTTTATTGCTTATGTACTATGTGTTGTATGGAATTGATACATTCTTTTGTTGTGAGGTATGTATACTGCATTCTGGGGAGTATACATCTCTCGAGACTGGGTTTATTTGGTTGATAATACTAGGGTCAATTGGATGACTAAGTATTATGGGCTTAATAAATCCGGGTGCTCACATGGTGTTACGTCTACATGCCATGGTGCCACATCTACATGCCATGGTACTATGTCTACATGCCATGGTGCTACTACACGTGCCAAGCAAGAGTTCAAGCTGCATACGTTTTGGAATCTAGTTCGGCCTCTGGAGACAACACCAACTTCAAACATGCATAACTTTCACATACGGAGTCCGTTGGAGGTCCACGAGTACTTGACGGAAAGATTATTTTGTCCTCTTTCCCACGGATCTAGCCTCACTGATAAATTCCTTCTGTGCATGTCGAAATCACCAAAAAAAGATGTCGTATCACCTGTTTGGGCCAATTTAGGCCTTGTAATCATACTCAACTTGGCCCATATGCCGGCGGGCCACCTAGGGGGTATGCGCAGTTCACATGAACAGTAAACATGAATAGCACCACCCCCTTAGTTCTATTAGATGTGCGGCTCCTCCTCCCCTATTTAAGGAGGCCGCACCTCCTCTAGTTTCCTTGGATTTTGTTTATGTTTAGTTTGCCTTTGTTTGCAACTTGTATCTTCTGCGTGTGTCGACTAGACCATCCAGTCAAGATCCTTATTCGGAATCCCAACTCAATTCAAATATTTCAATTCCTATTTGCAATTTCAGGTTGCTTTATCTTGTTCTTGCGTGCTTCTTCGGTGTATGCAGTAATCGACCTTCGTGGTTAGGTCATACAGGTATTCGTACACGGTTGATAATGACTTGTCGAGCAGTTCAGCGATTGCGTGGTTTCGAGCCTTGCGTGTTCGTAGCTAGGATCATGAGAGTTGAGCGGCTACTACCGAACTTACCTTCTCATCGAAAGATCGGGCCAAAACAGGACCTTCGTGGTTCATCAGAGGGTATCAGGACCATCGGAAGAAAAGCAATCACTCCAGAGATGAGAGCGTATGCTCAAACCCATTTCACGGTCTTGCAACACATAACTGAAGTGTCCCCGTATATCGACCAGCACAAGGACGTGCTTCGGCAACAGAATCTGGAGCGGCTAGATGTTTGGATACAAAGACGAACCATTCGTACTCGCTAACCAAGTTGTTCAATTCTTCTATGTAACCGACCAGGCAAATAAGAAGTGCCATATAGTTCTTCATGGAAAAAGGAGGATTATCGGAGTTGAGAATGTAGTGGACGAGGAAGAATACAACCAATCTGACGAGTTGCCACCTTTCAAAAATGGCATAAGGGTCGAGGAAGAACAACATGATGAAACTAGCTACACACGCGTCGATCATCATGAAGGGCTAATTTTAAAAGGAGATAAGCAAGTGAAATGATGAATGAAATATTTATATGTCATATGTTTTGAATTTGCATTTATGTATGTGAGAATGTGTCATATGTGAATTTGCATTTATGTATATGAGAATGTGTCATATCTGAATTTGTGAAATGGATGTGCTTGTTTCTGAAATGAATGTGAATTGGATGTATACATATACTTGGTGTGTTTCTGCTTGTTGCAGAGGGTATGGCTAGCATTTCCTAAGGCTAGCCAATAAACAGAAATAGATGTAGCAATACAAAAGAATATCACAGATAATTCCGTAGGACAAACTGTCTGTGATTATCTATCACAGACGGTTTCATCTAAAGAACCGTCTGTGATACATCAAATATCACAGACAGTTTCATCTAAATAACCATCTGTGATATCTGATATATCACAGACGGTTTCATCTACAAACTGTATCTACAAACCGTCTGTGATACATCAGATATCACAGATGGTTTCATCTAAAAACCGTTTGTGATTCCTACATATCACATACGGTTATTTATTGGAACCGTCTATGATGTCCAACCCTATTTATATTCGGACTCTAGGGTTTGCCGTGCCCCCCACTCAAACGATTAATTTTCTCTAACATCCCTCCTCCTTGAGCCCGTCGCCGCCTCCTCCTCGAGCCCGACGCACCTCCTCTCCCGAGCCCGCCACCTCCTCCCCGAGCACAAGCCGCCGCTTCCCTGAACCCGGTGCCCCTCCTCCCCTCCCCTGAGCACGCGTCGCCTCCTCCTCCCACGAGCCCAACGTGTCTCCCCTTCAATGCCACCCTACTGCTCTGGTACTCCCTACTCGTCCTTCCCCTCGACGCCCAAAGGTAACAAATGCCGAGTTGCCGATCCCGACGCCCCTTCTCCTCACACATTGCTGAGATTGCTCAGTAGCTTTGATTGCCATCTGCTTCGTGAGTATCACATCATTTTAATTTAATTACCCCTTTGCATTTGATATGTTCATATTGCAATGTGGTGTAGTGGTCTTGAGATGAATGCTTTGTGATGATAATAGTCTTGTACTGAAATTGTTTTGAGCTCTAATTGGAATGGAATGCTTACTACTGTTGATTGATCTTTAGCATTTGGTCTTTTACTTTTGGTTGGTTAATTGGTTGAACCTCTAGGTTATGTGATCCAATTCATAATACATGCTATTATGTCAGTAGATCAAGTGTTGTTGGCTGACTTGGAGGATTTACATGTTTATATGTCAATTATATCATTTAATTGGTATGTACACATAGAGAATCTTATGATAATATGTTCATATGTGTCAGAACTTCTATTTCTCCTGAAGATGTTGTCTGCTCATTCTTTGTCATCGTCGCCTCATGAGTCTGATGTGTTGTCCTATGGAAAATCCAAGCGCAAGAAAAGAGGAATATTGAAAAGGCCCAAGGGCCGATTTACCATTAAGAGAGTCGATGCGTTTGGGACCCCTCTGAGTCCTCGCCGAGCAGCATCCACATTCCAGACAACGGTTGGAATAGTTGCATGCCAACAGGCCAAGATCACCTACGATTCATGGAAGGAGTTGACCAAAGATCATAAAGATGCGCTGGTGACGGAAATTTTACGATCGTTCCAGATCCCGGAACAACACCAGGCCTCCGTGCAAAGATACACATTGCTAGCGGTGTATAAAGCGTGGAGGAACTTTGAGAGCACTCTTATCAAGAATTATGTGGAGAAGGATCTGACGCCCTTCCAGAAGTATCCGTTCGTGGAGGAGTACTGGGAAGACTTTGTAGCGAAGAAGACGACATATTATTTTAGGAGTGCAGTGAGGTGCACAGGGCCCTCCAGGCAAAAAAAACGCGCACCCCCACAGACTCGGCCGCTGGCTATGCGAGTAAACTCCCGCAATGGAGGGATCAGGACAAGAATGCAAGCCGGTTGGACGCCTCCCCGCCATTTGCCAAGATCCTTGATAAGCGCGCCCGACAGTGGCTAAGAGCGAGGTTATCTACCACATCTTTAGGGGCCATCTCCTTTCCAAACCCCATAGGCGAGGAAGTGTTTTGGTGCCTGGTAAGATATCGAACTACCTAGTTTGTAATTACTCAATAACTTCATAGGAAGTGAAATAACATGTCGGGCTCTTGCAGGCAGAGCTGAGTACTGCACAATCTTTTCAATACTCATTCTAGGCAGCCAGGGAGAGAGATATGCTCTCTGAAGCCCTGAGAAATAAGGAGCATCTGGGTCGCACGAGAGGCATTGGTCTTTATGTTCCATGGAAATATGGATTCGCAGTGGACTTCGGGGCGTACCGGAGTAGGAAGAGAGCCAAAGCCGAGAACAAAGCACAACTACGAGAGGAGATTCGTGCATCCCTCACAAATCATTTGGAAGCCCCAGCCGCTACTGTGCTAGCCAGCCCCCCAAATGTCCGAGTAGCTGCGCGTCCAATCATAACTTAGAAATCGATAACAGATTTCCTGTTGATGATATCCTGGTAATAATTATTATCCCTGGAATACTTGATCCATTGATAGGCCTATTGGAGTAGATAATTTTTTATCGTTATGTAGGTGGCTACGAAGTGCAAGCTCCATGTGAGATGTGCCTCCGTTGCCCTGGATGCTGCTTGGGGCCAGGCGTATCCATCTGGTGTCGGGGCTTTGCTGCAAGGTATAAATATAGCGCCAAGTTTCACAAAAGTGAATGTGGATGGTGTTTATGCCAATTTCGAGGTCGTCCAACTGGAGATGCCCCCAAACGATGAGGTCGTGACTTTAGGGCAAGCCATTGGAGCATTCATCCAGTGGCCCAAGAGAGATATCTGCCTAGAGCTACCTGCACTAGTGTCAACTTCACGAGAAATATCTGCACCAAAGCTACCTGCACTAGAGTTACCTATACCGATGTGCCAAGGACCCGGTCCATCAGATGCATCTACACCTCATGCCCATCGACCTCTAAAAAGCGAGGTGGCAAGGGCAAATCGAAGCAGCCCGATGATATCCCCTTCTTGCTGTTGGCCCGGAAATTCGCGCGTGGCGAGTCGTTGGTCGTCTCGGAAGAGGACCTCAAAACCCTAGGATTGGCTTCCTAGAGATTGCTTGAATGGTACATGGAACACGCCAAAAACACGAGTGTACAATGGTGCTCGGGTGTCACCGTCAAGTTCAAGGACCCACACTTGGTCTCTAAGCAATGCATCAATGCTAATGCAACCTTCGTCGAGGAGTACATGGTGACGTTTTTGCTGGATCACCGCGAGAAGGATTTCGTACTTTTGCCCTACAACCAGGGTTAAGTGCTGTACTAGTGGCTATACTTGTTGATTTGTACTTTATAAGCAACACAAACTTAGGTTTAATGACCATGGCGACATACCTGTGTAGGTACCACTGGATTTTAATTGTAATTATACCAAAATGGAACCAGGTATGACACCTTGATTCCCTAAAGAGGTCTAATAACAACTTCATAGTTGTCAAAAACTTTATCGACAAGTAAACACATTTCCTCCATAGATAACTCTATTGTAGTCTTTCCTTCCTTTGCAATGGCTAAGGCTAAGTTTTTGGAATCACGTAGGTCGTTCATCACGTACTATGCAAAGGGAGGGAAATGCAAGGGAGTGAACCTACGACACAATTTCAAATTCTCGGTATTCTCTAGTACACATTAATCTTATATAACACTTCGTAGTAATGCCTCTCGAACTAACCAATTCTATTTTTGCAGTGCCACCAGTAGCCACCGAGCAACACCTATGGATACTATGTTTGCCACTGTATGGAACTACTCCTCGGTTCCCCGATGACTAAAGATCCTTAGGTTTTCCAATCTTGCAACAATTATTTCATACATATTAATTTATATATGCACGACTTTAATCTTCCAAGCGACAGGTTGCAACCATCGCTGAAACTCCGTTGGAACATGCCCAACTCGAACGCATTCAAAGACAGTTTACGACCTTCCTGATGCGTGAGGGCATAAGCCCAAAAGGGAAGTTCCACAATGTAGATTGAACTTGATTGGGATAAGATTGAACTTTATGGAACATGTGTGTATATTTATTCATGAATGGTTAATTTTAGTTCATTTGAGTTAATTGATTTATGAAATGGATATGCTTGTTTCTGAAATGAATGGAATTAGATATGTACTTGTTGTGTTTCTGCTTGTTTCAGAGGGCATGGCTAGCATTTCCTGAGGCTAGCTAATAAACGGAAATAGATTTAGCAATACAAAAAGAATATCACAGACGGTTCCTTAGGACAAACCATCTGTGATGCATCATCTATCATGGACGGTTTTATATACAAACCGTATGTGATGCATCCAGATATCACAGACGGTTTCATCTACAAACCGTCTGTGATACATAAGATATCACAGACAGTTTCATCTATAAACCGTCTATGACACATAAGCTATCATAGACGGTTTCATCTATAAATCGTCTGTGATAGTCAACTATCATAGACGGTTCTGAGTTAATAACCGTATGTGATAGTACGCATCACAGACGGTTAGAAAACCGTCTATGATGACCTTATGTCATCACTGACCCATAGACTCAGACGGCTCACGAAACCGTCTGTGATGAAATTTTTGAACCGTTTGTGAAGACCTTTTTTGTAGTAGTGCGAGCTCATCGCCTTTCTCTAGGATAACGCAAATGTGTTTGCGTGGCAACCATCTAACAAGCCTGGAGTCCCAAGGGAGGTGATCGAGCACAGGCTAGCAATACAGCCTAACAAAGGACCAGTTAAGCAGAAACTCCATCATTTCACTCCTGATAGGCAAGAGGTCATTCGCCAAGAGTTGGATAAACTCTTAGATGTTGGTTTCATTCGCGCCACGTACCAACGAATTATGCAGAAGTAACATCCCAAAGTTCTGTTACAAAAAATAAAATTAATAAAGTTATTATTTTATTGGATTTTCTGAGTTTTAAAAGAGTTTTCTTGGTTTTCTTAAATTTCATAGATTTTAAAAGTCAAAAAGAAAATTTATTGAGTTTATGGGTTTTTCTTGGATTTAAATTTAAAAAGACAAATTTAACTAATTTCTTGAATTTTCTTGAAATTAAAAATAAATTATGTGCAAAAACAAAAGCCAACTTTCAGTTGGAATTAATTTATTAAGTTTGAAATAATTTAAGGAAATCCTATGAACTTTTTCAAATTTTTTGAACTCTATCTGCTATTTTTTTAAAAACCCTTTTGATTTGTTGCATTTTCTAAAAATCGGAAATCAATTAAAATTCCCTTTTTCTTCTTTCGGCCAAAACCCATTTTTCTCGGTCCATTTTCCATTTTCCCCCTCGAGCCAACCCACCTTGCTGGTCCACCTCGCCACTCTCCCTCTCTCACTATTACATCCCTAGGCCACCCATCAACCACTCCTCCTCTCCCGGAGCCGCACCAACCTCCATTAGTGCTAGCTGGAGCTCCTCAAAGCACCATGAATCCCTCCCCCTTTTCTCGTGCCATCAAGCGCATTCAATCCCTCTCGTAGCGCCGCACCAATTTTCGGCCGTTTCCACCCTCATGAATCGGGCGGTGCATTCTACTACTCAATTGTGTCCATTCGAGGTGGTGTATGGCTTCAAACAGATCACACCACTTGATTTATTACCACTTCCATTGCAAGAACGTGCTAATATGGAGGCTTCCAAGCGTGCTGATTTTGTAAAGAGACACCATGAAAAGTCTAAAGAGGTAATTGAGGCGAATGTATGTTCTTATGCTTCCAAAGCTAACAAAACTAGAAAGAAAATGCTACTTGCACCAGGTGACTTAGTATGGGTTCATATTCGTAAAGAACGCTTTTCGGAGAAGCGTAAATCAAAGTTGATGCCCTGTGGTGATGGTCCTTTTAAAGTGCTTGGCAATATCAATGATAATCCATGTAAGATTGAGCTTCCAGGAGATGATTATGGGGTAAGTGCTACTTTTAATGTTGTTGATTTGTCACCATTCTTTGGGCAAGACGATACAGAGTCGAGGACGACTCCATTTCAAGAGAGGGAGGATGATGAGGACATCCCTACTACTACTACATCTTCCACTCCAAGTGGGCATGAGGCTATTTATGAAGCACCAAAAGGTCTAATGACTAGAGCAAGAGCCAAGCTTCTAAACCAACATATACTTTTGTTTCTTAATGAGTCTCCTATTGTCTTTGATGAGAATTGGATACTACATCATGCAAACACTCTGTGCATTCTCAGGTCTGAACATTGTGAAGACTTTAGAGGGGGGCCGGGGCCAAAGCAATGGAGGAGTACATTAAAGACAATAGCCAATGCACCTAGTCCAAGGCCCATGCGGTTAAAGGAGGTAGTTATGCGGCCAGCACTCAAAGAGGTTATGCGGCCAAGGAAGAGGTCAAGGCGCTAGCCCATGTGGTGGCCAAGGCCCATGCTACAATACAAAGGCCCAAGGCGTGGGAGAAGGTTCACCCAAAGCAAGTTTGCCGTGCATCACATGAAATAAGGCCAGTTTTCTTGAGTTCTTCCAAAAAACCGATTGGTTTTCTTGAGGATCTCTCCAAAACCGAAGAACAAGCATCGTGAGGAGTTCCAAGGCTTGTGTGCCAATTTATTTGACCGAAATCACTTATTGCTCGGTCATGTAGTCCGTTTTTGCTATTAGTCCGAACCGAATTGTTTTTTATGAGTCCGAACCATAGTTAGGTGTTTGAATCGGTTTCTTCGGCCGAATAGGAGTTTGATTCGGTTGGTTTGGCCGAAACACAACCCCAGCCGGCCCTAGGCTTTGTGTGAGACGTGGAGGGCGCTATAGGTGCCCTTGCCCCTTCCCTTGTATCAGTTAGACCATTATATTTGAGAAATAACAGATTGCAAACTTTTGCTCTGGTTCTTCCATGTTGGTCGAACCAACTTGAGGGGGAATTGGGAGTTCCAAATTTAGATCGTTCAACCTTTCCGCTGGGAATTGGGAGCACGATAGATTTTTAAAGTCAAAAAGAAAATTTATTGAGTTTTTGGGTTTTTCTTGGATTTAAAGTTTAAAGGACAAATTTAATTAGTTTCTTGAATTTTCTTGAAATTAAAAATAATTTGTGTGCAAAAAAAAAGGCAACTTTCAGTTGGAATTAATTTTATTAAGTTCAAAATAATTCAAGGAATTCTTGTGTATTGTTCCAAAATTTTTGAACTTTATTTGCTATTTTTTAAAATCTCTTTTGATTTTTTCATTTTCTAAAAATCAAAAATCAATTAAAATTCCCTTTTTCTTCTTTGGGCCAAAACCCATGTTTTTCCATAGTCTGTTTTCCATTTTTTCCATTGTGCCAACCCACGCCGCCGGCCCACCCCACCACTCTCTCTCTCTTACACCCCTGGCCTAGCTGTTGGCCACTCCTCCTCTTCTTCCTTCCTTACTTCTTCTTCCTCTCCATGAGCCGCACCAACCTCCATTAGCACTGGTTTGAGCTCCTCAAAGCACCGTGAATCCCTCCCCCTTTTCTCGTGCCATCAAGCGCATTCAAACCTTGTCGTAACTCCGCACTAATTTTCAGTCGTTCCCCCCTCCCCTCATTCATGCGCGTTTATGTTGGAGCAGCCAGAATCGCCGCCGTGATCTTGTTGCATTGATCTCCTCCTGTGCAACCCCTCGCCCTATAAATGGAAGCATCCCGTGCCCTTCCCTCCCTCATCCATTCCCCAAAGTTGCATCTCCTCCCTCCCTTCTCGCCGCAATCAACATTTTCTCACCACTAGCCAAACGCCACTCTGACGAAGATTCCACCACCGATAGTGAAGCTCCCTACCATCTTCACCACCTCTGTTTTCGCCTCACCATGTTATACCTTGTGCTCCCTCCCTCCTCGCCGGAGCATCGCTGAGTTCCCAACCTCCTCCTCCCCCTTTTGCACACCTCGCCACCCTCCGCCACACCACTGTTCGCCGGTGACCTTCGAGTCTCGAGCCGGTGCCACCGTCACAGCTACCGTAGCCACGACCTGTAACACCCTGGCTATTCGGAAGCCAAGATGTCACCTAAATAATCTAATATACAACCATAATGCGGAAGAATTAGAACACATTCTCGTCTAATGACAAAAAGAGATCAATATTCAATAGGACCACGTCATGAATATAGTCCGAATCTAAGCAATAACTATCGAAGGAATAATCAAAGATCACAAGTACTACTGAATTAACCATAATATAGCAATAGGTATCATTCATCATCTAAATTTATTTATTACAGTTCATCAATAACGAATGAAAGATAAAACTAAATCATAATCTCGGACTTGAATAGGGTGAAGTGAATAGTGCATGTCTACTCCCTCCCAATAGAGCCAACATCAATAATCACCTAAAATAAACAAACAACGCAAGAATGAGTCCGAGACTCAGTAAGTACAGTGAATAAATGGGACATACAACAAACATGATCAAGCCAACATCATTGAAGAATATGAATAAATCACAGAACGAATATTTGAATGAATGGATTGAATGAAAAAAAGGGACTACACACATGCATATACCGGTATTGCTAGTGACACACCCATCGGTGTTCACCTAAGCCCGCATTTAACAAAATGCGGGGATCCAAGTCCCGTATGAAGAACGTTTCATACGGGTGTCCCAATCTGCCCACATTGGAATGGTGGGTCTTACGTGCTCATACTGGAATTGATGGATCTTTTTAATCCACTCCCGTGGATGAAACATGAATAATGGATGCATGGAATGCAATATGTATATTGAAAAGACATGCTCTCTATTCATGGGGATAACACATATGGAAGGAACATGAACATTAAATATTATCATGGATCTTAGAAAAACACAATATCAACATCAAGCATTCAACATTTTCTAATTATCAGAACATCAAAGTACTTGCCTTCCGCGATGCGACGCGTTAGTAGGCAATGGCGATGCTCCTAAACCTGAAGCCTCTCCGCGTACACAATATATACTCAAAATAAGAACAACATATAACAGGACACTTCCATTAACGTTCTACAACGCCTTCCCGACAACCTAGTACTAACTAATTAGATCTAATCTGAAAACAGACGACACAATCATGGAACTGATTCTGGACAGCAGCACGGAATCACTCATATCTAACGATTTGGGACTCGGAACAAGGTGAGCCCAGATCCTATGGAAACTTAACGAACATATCTACGAAAACCTAGGTGGTGAGATAACCCAATTCGGCCAAAATCAATATACTACAGGCAGATAAACTTAAAAGACAGATTCTGCCCAGACGAAACGGACAGCAGTAAAGAACAGATCACAACTTTTGATCTACAACTCCGATTAGGGCGTTCTTTATCATTATGGAAAGTTTATGAAAAATTCTAAAATAACCTAGCTGGGTGGAAACCCTGAATTTGCCTTTAACATAAACATATCTTAAAAGACAAATTAACAGATCAATCACGTCAGAATTCTAGACAGCAGGAATGAAACTATCATAACTTTTGATCCATATGTCGGAATTAGGTGTTCTTGGCGGTCACAGAAAGATAAAAATATTATCTAGATTTCTCTAGGAGATGATCATCCCCAATTCGGCTTGTAAGAACCCAAAATCGACCCCACAAGGTACTAGAAAGAATTGAACATCTACCGGCAGCAAAACGATCCAACCGAATTAATCGAATTCGCCTCTAATCATCAACAAATAGTGGGGAAAGCACTTCGTTACCCTTGAAGATCCGCGGGAAGACGATGATCTATCCTCGAAGAAGCTCCTCTCCTAGTCCCTTCTCCTTTCTTCTTCCCGATGGCCGGCAGCAAGGAGGGTGGAGGCGGAGCACTGTAGCATGTCATACTGTAGCACAGCTACTGTAGCACGGTGGCTACTGTAGCAAGGAGTGGCTAGGGTTTGGTCCCCTCCCCTCCCTTGCCTTCTAATGGGCTGCCAGCCCACTCATGGGCCTTGGGCCACTATGGCTGGCTCCTCTCCTCTCGAATATGGGTTGGCGGCCCATTCCTTTCCTAAAATTCTAAATTTTGAACTTAATTCCATCTCTAAACTTTGTTACAATCAATATTGAATAAATTTCCCTTTCCCGAATAATATTTTCTCCAATTGATATTTGGTGTATTACATGACCTCGGCGCCACATCAGTGCCACCTCAGCTCGAGCACCCACATGGCCGCTTGCGTGGCAAGCTACGCAACCAGTGCACCTGGTCCACTGTGCACCAGACATAAATTATTTGGACCCGGTCCATAGACTTGGGCCCACATGTCAGTGAGTCATTTTTTTTCTTTTGAAAAATAATTCCGGTCCAAAGGGAAATTCTCTCATTGATGTCATGCTAATGCAGTAAATAGATTTTTCCTTTAGAAAAACAATTCCAAAAATTCTGAAAATCCAATTCTATCATATCATGTGAAATTCAATCTTTCGACAGCTCGTTCTCCTTCGTTCGAGCTCTGATTCAAGTGATTCAAATTTATAAATTCATCTAAATTCAATATATATCTCCTAGAACCAAAATTATTTAATTTGGAGTTTTTTATTTTTATTTTTATTTTTTTGAACTTGGCTTGTTTTTGCATATAGATTTCGACGACTTCGGAGAGTCAAATTTCGATGCCATTTCAGAACAACAACTAATTGAACAAGGCAAGTTACATATTTTATCACATTTGATCCAACTATTTAAAATTATTTAAATTCTATTTTAAATTATTATTGTATGCTTGTTTGTATTCTATTTAATTTCAATTCCAGTTTTAAAATTATAGTTATTCTCATTTCCATTGTATAGCCAACTTTGATATTAAATTAAACATACCTTAACACCTTAGATGAAAATCTAGTTTATGCAATAGTATGAACTAGAATATTTTGAAAAAAAAATTAAGCTTAGCCATACTTAGACCTGGAAATTCAAAAACCTAATGTGGTTTAAATTGGACCCATGGCATTGGTGTGTCATGGAAGTTTACAAATGATTTGAAAAATAAAATAAAATTAAAAAAAATTGGTTTGGACTTGGGTGAAATGGATAGTTGGTGGGTAGAGGTTTATGCAAGGGCTCGATTCAGTAAATGGTTCAGGCCCAGGGTTATTTTTAAAGTCACCCAAGTTATTTAAGGACCGGTTTTTGAGCCGCATCTTGCAAATCTCCACCGTACTACCACAAGTTTGGAATGGGATAGACTAGGCTAAATAATTTGCAACGTTCCACTGTTAGTTGTGCCATTTTGATGTACGGCTGTCGGTTAGACAGTATTCTTACTTGGCGCAAGAGGGGGCTTCCGGTGGGTGGTTAACCCAATGGAAGCGAAACCTTAGCAGGTACGACTACTTTAGAATGGAACATTGTAAAAGCCTCGTGAAAATCACTTAGTCACACACCAATAGAAGTGTGTGAAGCAGACAATATAAGATGATTATGTCTTATGGGTATAAAGTTGTACAACCTCTGTAGAGTGTCAAACTATTCAAATAGCTGTGTCTATAGTCATGGACATGCTGAACAAAGCCACTCAAAGTTAGACTTGGTTTTCTTTTCAAAATATTTTATAAAAATAGTTTATGACATGGATGGTTGTCCATGAGAAAAATTATGGTTTGAAGCCCCGGGTTGGTGCCCGTGTTTAAGTTAGTGTTAGGTTGGTGCTTGCACTAGCTTTATTAATTTAGTTAAAACTCAAATTTTAGATATTGTAAAACTTGAGATTTTGAACTTAGCTATTGTATTTGAAATATCAAAGTTTGCTTTTGCACAAATAACGTCACAAGCCTTCCTTTGATAATATCCAAGCATGCATTAACTCTGTTATGGGCTCTACTACTTCTTTGTCTTCCACCGTGTTCTTTTGTTTTTGGCTTGTAAACCTTTCTTGTAATAAACTCTGATATTTATTAATAAAGTTGTGCGAATTATGGATGTTACTATATTTGTTTACTGTGTACACTAGCTACTGTTGGGAATACACAGAGGATTTGGGGGTGTTACTCCTGGGTCCGACAGAAATGGTATTAGAGTCGTGTCGACTATAGATCGTGACCTATTTAGAATGACCGTTAGTTGGAAAACTTTAAAACTTATTTGACATAACAAGAAAAATAAATTGTTCTCTTCTCATCTTTGGCCATCTATCTATCCTTACCTTTTTCATAGCAATTCTTCCTTATCTAATCCTCCCCTCACCATTTTATAATGTTAAATGAACCCTCTTTCCCTTGAAAATTTCTATAGATGTTCAACAAGATTATTAACCATTACGTTCAAGACCACGAGGCATCAAGCCATCAAGAAAGTGTTGTCATCTCTACCATCCAAGGACAACATGCAAGATTCATCAACGACCATGAGCAAAAGTTGCGATGTCAGCCAAGCCATAAAGTCTAAGTTGGCCAAGACTCATTCTGTGCATTGAGTCATTTCACTAGATTAAGAGTCTCGATCGATAGAACATTGCATAAGGCTATTAAAGTTTTTTTAAAAGCTTTTGAGTTGGTTGTTTTATTTGGGAGTGTTGTTTTGCTCTATCCCCTTAGTTCTTCTTTGTCTCTCCCCTAAACTTTCTCTCCTTCCCTAACCTTCTGGAGTAACCAGCAGATGGTGAACACTCGTCGCTCTGGAAGTGGAACCAACCAAGACAACAATGTCCCTAGGAAAGTAGGAATGGAAGTACCCCAATTCCACCACCAGCACCAGCAGCCAATGGATCAAAATGGCAATAGATGATGGCCAATCAGAACCATCTGATCGAACTATTTGCTCAGTCCATCAACAACAATCAAACTCAGTAAGCTGCATTTTTCCAAGCTCCAACTCCACCTCTGCATTCCAAATTGTTAGAGTTCATGAGAACACTCTCTCCTACCTTCTTCAGCAGTACAAAACCTATGGATGCAGATGATTGGCTCCACGCTATTGGTAAGAAGCTGGATATCTCACAGTGCAGTGATCGTGAGAGTTTTGTTTGCTTCTCATCAACTAAATGGACTTGCTTTTGATTGGTGGGACAACTTCAGCGTCTCACATGCAGATGCTCAAGCAATCACATGGAATGAGTTTTTGCAAGCTTTTCGTCGATCTTATATTCCGCCAGGCATGATCACCTTGAAGAAAAAGGAATTTCATAAGTTGCGCCAAGGAAGCCACACAGTAATTGAATATCTACATAAATTCAATCAACTGGCACGCTATGCACTAGAAGATATTGCAATAGATGAAGCCAAGAAAGAGAGATTCCTTGAAGGACTCAATGATGATCTGTCCATGCATATGATCACCCAGGACTACGCTGATTTTCAACAACTGATCAACAAGGCAATTCATCAAGAAGACAAGCTTCAGGAGATAGAGAATCGCAAGAGAAGAATGACAGCACAGAAATTCAGCCCTGGAAGTTTATCTAAAGCTAGAGGAACCTTATCGCATCAAGTCAGATTATAGCCAGCAATGAACAGTCCAGTCAACTTCGGGTCCTCCAACACATCTAAGGGTGGCCAGTCACATAAAAACTCGTCCTATGCTGCAGGCATCACATTCTTCAACTGTCATGAGATTGGACATTTTGCAAGTAAATGTCTGAAGAAGCAGTAGACAGCAAATCCAGCCATCATAAATAGCTTCAAAGTTCCAATTGTCAACACCATACCAGCAAAAAGGAAGCTGCGGAATTATGGAAAAGGACGTATGTACAAGATAATAGCTCAGGCCACGTCAAATGTCAAGCAGACTACGTGCAACGACAATTCCAGTTGAAGACCATGTAATCCCAAGTTTCTTTCTAGCCTCTCTGAATCTCAGGGACAAGATTCCTTTTAAGTGAGGTAGTTTGTAACACCCCAAAGTTCTGTTCCAAAAAATAAAATTAACAAAGTTATTATTTTATTAGATTTTTCGAGTTTTAAAGAGTTTTCTTAAATTTCCTAGATTTTAAAAGTAAAAAATAAAATTTATTTAGTTTCTAGATTTTTCTTGGATTTAAAGTAAAAAAATAATTAATTTCTTGAATTTTCTAGAATTCAAAAGGGTTTTCCTATTTTCTATAAATTAAAAATATTTTATGTGCAAAAATAATAGCCAACTTTAAGCTGGAATTAATTTTATTAAGTTCAAAATAATTCAAGGAATTTCTGTGAATTGTTCTAGAATTTTTAAAATCTATTTGCTATTTTCTAAAAGTACTTTTGATTTGTTGCATTTTCTGAAAAATCAAAAGTCAATTAAAATTCCTTTTTTCTTCTTTGGGCCGAAACCCATTTTTTCCCAGCCCATTTTCCATTTTTTCCCCCTTGGGCCGACGCACCCCACCGGCCCACCCCGTCACTTTGCTTCTCTCCTCCCTCTCTCTCTCTTACACCCCTAGCCCACCCGTCAACCACTCCTCCACCTTCTTTCTTCCTTCCTTCTTCTTCCTCTCGCTGAGCCGTACTAACCTCCATTAGCGCTGGCTCAAGCACCTCAAAACACTGCGAATCCCTCCCCCTTTTTCTCGCACCATCAAGCGCATTCAAACCATCTCGTAATGCCACACTAATTTTCGGTTGTTTCCCCCATCGTTCATGCGTGTTTACGCCAGAATGCATAACCGCCGCCGCGATCTCCGCCATATTGATCTCCCTCCATGTCCACTCCATCGCCCTATAAATGGGAGCATCCCGTGCCCCTCCTCTCCCTCATCCATTCCCCAAAGTTTCATCTCCCCCCCTTCCCCTCACCGCAATCAACATTTTCTCGTCGCCGGCCGAACGCCACTCCGACAACGATTCCGTCGCCGACAGTGAAGCTCCACCGCCATCTTCAGTTCTTCACCACCTTCGACTTTGCCTCTCCACGTTCTACCTCGTGCTCCCTCCCTCCTTGCCGGAGCACCCACGCAACCGTCAAGCCGCACACGCCACCACCTCTCACCTCGCCGCTGACAAGCCCTACACGCCCAACCACCCTGTGGTGAGCGTCGAGTTCCCCACCTCCTCCTCTCTCTTTTGTGCACCTTGCCGCCCTCTGTCGCACCGCCGTTCATCGATGACCTTCGGGTCCCGAGCCGCCTCCACCATTACAGCTGACGTAGCCGCCACCTCGGTGCCACATTAGTGCCACCTCAATGCGAGCGCCCGCGTGGCAGACAAATGGTGGCCCACGTGGCCGCTTGCATGGCAAGCCATGCAACCAATGCACCTGGTCCACCGTGGACTAGGCATAAACCCTGTGAAGCCGGTCCATAGACCCAGGCCCACATGTTAGTGAGTCATTGTCATTTTCTTTTGAAAAATAATTTCGGCCAAAAAGGAAACTCCCTCACTAATTTCATGCTGACGCAGTAAATGGATTTTTCCTTTAGAAAAATAATTCCACAAATTCTGAAAATCCAATTCTATCATTTCATATGAAATTCAATGTTCCGAGAGCTCGTTCTCCTTCGTTCGAGCTTCGATTCAAGTGATTCAAATTACTACTTTCATATAAATTCAATATATATCTCCAAGAACTTAAATTATTTAATTTGGAGTTTATTTTAATTTTATTTGAATTTTGCTTATTTTCTCGTATAGATTTCGACAACTTCAAGAGTCAGATTTCAACGCCATTTAAGAATAACTAATTGAGTAAGGCAAGTTACATCTTTGATCATATTTGATCCCATTATTTTAAATTATTTAAATTATGTTTTAAATTATTATTGCACGCTTATTTGCATTCAATTTGATTTAAATTCTATTTTTAAAATTATAGTTTTTCTCATTACCATTGTATAGCCAACTTTAATATTGAATTAAACATACCATGACACCTTAGATGAAAATCAAGTTTATACAATAGTATGAACTAGAACATTTTGGGAAAAATTAAGGTTAGCCATGCTTAGACCAGAAATTTTGATTTGGGAATTTGCAGCCAAAAATCTAATGTGGTTTAAATTGGACCCATGGCATTAGTGTGTCACGGAAGTTTACAAATGATTTGAAAAATAAAATAAAATTTTAAAAATTGGTTTGTACTTAGGCGAAATGGATAGTTGGTGGGTGCAGGTTTATGCATGGGCTCAATTCAGTGAATAGTTGAGGCCCAGGGTTATTTTGAAAGTCGCCCAAGTTAGTTAAGGACCGGTCTTCGAGCCGCATATTGCAATGCTCCACAGTGCTATCACAAGTCTAGAATGGGACAGAATGTGCTAAATAATTTGCAACGTTCCACTCTTAGTTATGCTATTTTGATGGCGGGTCGACAGTATTCCCACTTGGCACAAGAGGGGGCTTCCAGCGGGTGGTTAGCCCATTGGAAGTGAAACCTTAGTGGGTATGACTACTTTGGGATGGAACATTGTAAAAGCCTTGTGATAGTTACTTAGTCGCACACCAATGGTAGTGTCTAAAGTGGACAGTATAAGATGATTACTCTTGTGGGTAAAGTTGTACAACCTCTATAGAGTGTCAAACTATTCGAATAGCCGTGTCCACGATCATGAACATGCTGAGCGAAGCCACTCAAAGTTGGACTTAGTTTTATTTTTAATATATTTTATAAAAACAGTTTATGACATGGATGGGTGTCCATGAGAAAATTGTGGGTTGAAGCCCCGAGTTGGTGCCCGTGTTTTAGTGTTTGGTTGGTGTCTACACTAGCTTTATTAATTCAGTTAAAACTCAAATTTTAGATATTGTAAAACTTGAGCATTTGAACTTGTCATATTGGTATCACCCTACCTAGAAGAACCTTTGTTGGTATATTTGGCTGCATCCCCTAATGTGGTCAGCGTTGTACTCATTGCAGAACGAGATACAGTCTAACGACCTATTTACTGTGTAAGCAAAGTATTACACGGACCAATGGAGTGACATCCTCAAGTCCAAAAGAATATTGTATGCCTTATTAATAATTTCCTGTAAGCTAAGACATTATTTTCAATCGCATAAAATTACAATACCATCGTCCTTTCCCTTGAGAGGTGTGCTTCACAATCAAGAGTCAACTAGTCGTATTGCTAAGTGGGCAGTAGAACTTGGATCTTTTGATATCCATTTCATTGCCCGAACATCAATTAAGTCTCAGGCTTTAGTAGATTTTATCGCTGAATGGACTCCTTCTGACCAACAGGGTCAGATTCAGTCTAGCCAAGACGACCACTGGACGTAATACTTCGATGGTTCTCAAGAATTCTGAGGCTCGGGGCTGGTATAGTACTGGTCACGCCACAAGGTGACCAGTTATAGTTCGTAATTCAATTGCATTTCCCTGCTACAAATAATATGGCAGAGTATGAAAGTCTTCTAGCTGGGCTCCGGGCAGCCAAATCCCTCGTTGTTCGTTGGCTAAAAGAGGTCGATGATTTGCTATTAGTCATAAGCCGAGTTAGTGAGGAACTTCAATGTTTCGATGAGACAATGGCTCACTAGCTGGAAGAAGTGAGGAAATTGGAAAAACACTTAAGTAATTTTCAAGCCCAATATATACCGCGAAAATATAATACTTTAGCGGACCAGTTATCAAAACTGGGTTCCTCATGAGCGCCGGTTCTAACAGGTGTTTTTCTTGAATGTTTGTCTAAATCCTCTACAAGCACATCTACAGAAGTACTACTGACCACCTCAGAGGTCATCGTTCTCGAGCATGACGCAGATTGTATCTTACCATTAAAATGTTATCTAGCACATGAGACAATGCCTGAGGATGCACGTGACAAAGACAGATTAATTCGAAAGGCAAGATTGTGCAAACTGGTCGACAATGACCTATAAAAAAGGAGCACATGGTGTTCTAATACGATATATTTCTTAGGACAATGGTAAAACATTGCTTCATGAAATACATGGGGGCTTATGTGAAGCACACGCTTCATATAGAACACTAGTCAGCAAAGCTTTCCGATAAGGTTTTTATTAGCATGTTGCACTACAAGACGCAATGAATCTTCTAAAGACTTGTGAACAATACCAATTTTATGCTCGACAAGTACATCAACCTACAAATCAATTGCAGACAACTCCATTGTCATGGCCATTTTTGACATGGGGTATTGACATAGTTGGACCTTTACTTAGGGCAACTAATGGGTACAAATTCTTATAGTGACCCATTTTGGTGTACCCACTCTTTTAATTACTGATAATGAATCACAATTTGTTAGTGGTCTATTTCAAGATTACTGTGATAAAATAGGCAAAAAAAGATTTGTTTCGCTTATGTTGCTCATCCACAGAGCAATAGAGTAGTTGAGCGTGCAAACAGTTAAATCATACAAGGCATGAAGAAAAGAGTCTTTGATAGACTCAAAACACGCACGAGGGCTTAGGTAGATGACCTCTATTTAGTTCCTTGGATCCTACGTATTACGACCAGTAGAGCTATAGGTGAAACACCTTTTCAACTGCTCTATAGAGCAGAAGCGATATTACCTAATAAAATTCATTTAGGTTCTACACGTGTCACTCTCCATGATACCGTTAACCAAGACGAGTAACATGAAGATGATGTCAACATTCTCGTAGAAAAACGCGATCGAGCACTTATCATGTCGGTAGCCTATCTACAAGGCTTACGTTGGTACTACAATAGGAGAGTTCAAACACGTACGCTAAACGTTGGTGACTTGGTTCTACTATTAATCTAGAATGAATCTAATATGGACAAATTTTCTCCTAAATGGGAAGGTCGTTTGACTGTAGTTTATGTTAACAGACCTGGTTCTCTTCCACTTGCTATGGAAGACGACAGAATTATATCGAATGCTTGGAACATAGAAAATCTTCGCAAATACTATGTGTAATGCATTCTTAACTTTTAATAAAGTTTATGTTTTGCTTCACTTTTTTATGTCATTTTCTTCCAAATTATATGTTGTGATTCTATATTGCTTCATGTTATGTGATTATCGCTGGTCTTCATGACTACCGACCAGTATCCTAATATATACAAAGTCAATGGTCTTGTCTTTAGATAACATTTAGTAGAGACTTTTTCCTATAAACCAGTTCTCACTGCTTGGAAACTAACTAAACAGACTTTATCTAAGGCTTGCTGCCAGTTCATACTACGTATATTGTGAAAGTTACACTAGCCATCGACCTCTATTCATAAACAATAAGTTTGTGTGGTATGTTCACCATAGTACTGGTCGAACACATCATAGTTGGGAGCTAGTGATATACTAAAAAGCAAACTCATAGAATTACAAAGTCAAAAATATTTTCATTCATTAATACCATTTGCATTCAAAGTCATTCAATTGTCTTTAAATTGAAACTTTGCATTTTTCATGTACCCAGCAACAAGAGAAGCTACTTCTTCTCTCTTCTGTTGAATTTCTTGTGTAGAACTTAAACTCAGATCAGGAATAAGTTTCTCCAACTCCATCGCATCTTTGTAGTAACGCTTTAGTTTGACGAAGAGTGTTCCTACATTTACTACAATGACGGACTAGAGGGAGTTCTTCATGGATTGCACTATCTTGGGAATGTGCTCGACAATGAACTTCACTTGAGTTTTGATGCCTTCGACCAATTCCTCCACTAATGGCTTCTCCTTTGTGAGTTTAATCTCTACACATTTTAACTTTACAACAATAGCTTGTAGTTGAACCAAAATAAACGACAATGTCGTAGAATTAAACTCTTTACTGCTTTCGATCTCTTGGATGAGAGCTTTCTTTTCTGCAAGAAGTCCTCTTTTTTCCATTACAAGATCACTTCGTATTTTGTCTACAGCCTTCATCTCTACTTTGGTTTTCCATGTAATTGAGCTTTGATCTTTCAAATTTTGCTGCAAATCTAATTGTTAAGAAAGGCATAATTTCTTTTGATAAGCTGGAGAAAATCATAAAAACAAATCAATTTAGAAAGTAAAATCTTTACCTGCTTTCTCTTCAGCATGTTTCTAAAGAATTGCTTCATGGTCTTGCATGAGCTTGTCGTAGACCAGTTGACACTCCTTCAAGTCATCCATGAGCTTCAAATTGAGGTCAACAAGATGCTTTTGTGCAGCTTCCTTGATGACCTCTTCTTTCTCATTAAGGCTCCTTTCTTTGAGAACAAGCTAGAATTTAAATTCCTTGGCTTGGTTGTCAATAGTGACCAACTTATTCTCATAGTCATGGATTAGCCAACCAGCAGAATGCATCTCTTTCTTAAGAAGATTGAAATAGCAAAGTCAGAATTGAGAAATTCTTTAGAAAATGAAAGGTTAAGAGTTTATTTTAACTTACTCTTTTAGCTTTGTAATTTTTATATCCTTAAAAGAAGTTTTGCTAATCGCATCCTTGATGAAGGTCTTGAAAAGACCAAACATTTCAGTTGTTTTCTTCAAGTATAATAGTAAGAAGTCCTTCCTCTGCTATTTTATCAAATCAGAAGACTCATGAAAAGAGATAATTACCTAGTTGTTTAAATCTTTGATTTGTGTCTCCAATTCACTATACCCATAGACCTCTCGTATAGTAGGCTGTCGACCCTTGAACTGGTCGGAGCACCTTGTAGTTCAGAGGGTGGCTTCTACGCCACCATGGCACCAGTGAAAGAATTGAGGGGAGGTGAAAGAATAGCATCCTATTCAAAGACTAAGACAAAAAATCTTAGCAAAGAAAAAGGCAAACGCTCAGTCATAATACACTCGAAGAAGTAAGAATACTTACTTGTTCAGTAGACTAAATATTGAAATAATGACCAGCGCTCTGGTCGGGAACAATTTTAGCCTTTTCTTCAATAATAGGCGAAACTTCAGTGGTCAGAGCCTCTTTGATGACAACTTCAATTTGCCTTATTTCCTCTTGGACTAGTGGGATCTTCTTGACCACCACTTCGACAGAAGTCGAAGTCTTTTCAACTGTTTCTATGGGAATCTATCCTAAGGATGTCAGAGCCTCTCCGACCACTTCCTCAATGACCACCTTAGGTAATGTCACCTCCTCTAAACTGGTTTGTACTAACTCAGTCACAAGAGGAGAAGACAGTGGCTCCTCACAAGATTCTTCAACCTTAGCCATTGGAGCGAGAGAAGTGGTCAGGGGACTACATATAGGTAAAAGCATTTTTCTAAGGGAATATTAAAAAATCAAAAGAAAGAAAGTTTAAATTAAAAAAATTACTTGAAGCGAAGGCCGATGTCGGTCTCAAAGAAAATAGGGCGTCGGCAGCAACCAACCTACTACTGCCGACCTTAGTAATATTTACACTAGGACTAATAGTCCTAGGTTTTCTCATCAAGATGAAGGGAGTTTCTTTTTCCTTCTTGATTTCATCTCCATCACCCTGAACACATGGGAATAATGTAAAATGATTATATGATTGTTGAGAAATCATAACTCTTCTTTTCTTCTTCCTGCACACCTGGGTATTAGCCTTGGCATTCTTTGCCAACTTCTCTTGCGCCTAGGGCTGGTCATGAATACGCTTTGACCGGATTGCAGAAGGGGTGCTAGTCGTCTCTGCCACCTTGCTACTTAATGGTACAACATCAATTGGCGTTATACTAGTTGTTGTAGCACTGGTCTTCTCAGTAGTGACCAGAACACCCAAAGAGGATGTTGCAACAACCTTCGCTTTGGTCCAGAGTAGGCGTCGCAACAATAGTCTTGGTCTTTTTAGCAGTGGGAGCCTGACTGCTAGACCCGGACTGGTCGACACTCCTCTTCCTGCTATGCATCTAAAAGAAACAAAAGAAATATATTAAATTACAGTCTTAAGAAAACGTTCAAGACTGAAGTTTAACATATGCATACCTGCATGCGTTTTTTTCAACTCTGCAGATGCCCCAATTAGGCTAGAAGTCTAATCGTCAAAAGAGATAGGCTCTGAGCTACTCCTCACGTTCTTTAGCATTAGTAAGGTCCTCTCCTCAATCACCTCCTGTGGCAAAACTAAAAAACAAAATTAACAGACTTGGTAATACTTAAATTACAAAGTCTTAAAACAAGAAAGTACCTAGAAGAGATACATACCTCCAGAGCTATCCTTGGTCGGGTCTTTCTCCCCTTCCAACATCCACACGTAGTGGGCCCTTTTCTTTAGGGGGTTGATCTTGTGGTGGAGCAAGTTGTGGATGGCTCGTTGACTAGTTAAAATGGCAACCACCAAGGAGGCGACTGAGTCTACCACCTTTTCTTCTTCAATGGTCAATCTTAAGGAGGTCTTGTTCTTCCTTTAGTCCTGAGCCGACCAGGACGGTGGAACACTTCTGGTGTACTTCAAACGGCTACCTCCGGGAATGTCGGAGTAGAACCACTCCTTCTGATAATCCCGCCATGAATCCCTAATAGGAAGTGGGGGATATTTCTTTGATATTTGGTCCTGGAGTTTGAAATAGATACTGCCACAGTTCCTTTGACCTCGATTCTTTGGGGGTAAACTGGTCAAAGTATCTAAAAACACGAACAGAAGGGTCCTAAGTGGAAAAGTTCTATCTTGAAGTAATCGAGGACATCTACCAAAAATTCACTTTCAGGCAATTGAAACCCTAGCTTTACAAAAGAAGGAAAAAAGATGACTTGGCCTTCTTGCAGAATTGGAGCATCCTCATCACCGCAAGGGTTCCATGCGACCAAAGATCGTGCTGGAATGTATCCTTGATCTTCAATTTCTTGTATTCTGCTCTCAAAAAGAGTTGAAACTGTAAGAATCCCCATGATCAAAGATCAAACGAGGATTTTGAAAAAAGAAAAAGTTCGAGAGCAAAGATGAACTGGAGATGAAAATGTGCTGAGGCAGGAGATGGAAATTGCAATGAGAGCGAATAGTGTAGAAGGAAAAAAGATGTACTTTTATCCCCTTTACTGTTAACCGTTCACCCACTTACCACAACCTCTGGACACGATTTCCAAGAAAATCAGAACATTTTCTTTTCTCCCAAATTTTCATTAAATGATTGGAATGATTGTGTAAGATCGAATCCTATCAATATACGTTTCGAGGTAAGTAAAGCCTTAAGTAAATATTATTTTCTAAAGCCTTGGGGGCTAGCTGACGAGGATTCTTAACCAGGTCAACCTTTTTTTTATCAAAGTCAGAATTCCTGTCAAAAAAGGTCCATTTAATAGAGACCCACTTTATTACGGCTATGAACCTACGACCAGTATATAAAGGAAGTCTAATTCTCCTTTGTTACGGCCAAACTGGTCGGCGACCAATTTAAGTCATGAGACGACCAGCTATGGGCATTGTCCGACTAGCTATACAGTTTTAGACAATTCCCGATCAGCAAACTGGTTGAGAGACACCAACGGTTGTCCACGTGACTGGCGGGAAGACGACTTTTAGTGCATTTGGCAACTTACGACAGTTGACCCATGAACACGACAGTACAAGACTCTCCTGACGAGCGTGCGTGAAAATTAGAGACGCCTTTAGCAGCATTAACTGACACCCCCTTCAAATACTATAAAGGGGTAGCCTACGTACACTCTAATCAATATAGAATAATTGTATTCATTCATTAGTCATGATCATTTGTAACATCCTCTATATTCTCATACAAACACTCAGTGTATCCACAACAATACATAGTCTTTATTTCATTTTGATAGAGTTCTCATGTCATTTCTCGAGTAAGTTCGATAGGCAACCATGTGTTCCGATCATAGACAATACTGGTGGTGTGCTGGTGGTGATTAAAACCAAGGCTGGAATTCCATTATGTGATTTCTAAAAGCTATGGTGGTAACTAAATCCATGGCTGGAAGAAGAAAGCCCTGAAAGAAGTACTTTTCTACTATAAACGCAACCGAAGAATTTTGACATTCATGCTGTGGCCGAATAGCAGAAGATAGAAAAGTGAATTTCAGGCTTTCAGCTGAAAATAATCCTAAATCCTCGCTGTACAGTTATACTTATTACCTAATTATGCACAGAGAGAAAGGTAGCTATCAACAAATCAATGCAATGAGCAGAAAGTACATTCAGTAAACAACAAACTTCTATTTTGACATAGCTGAGGCGACTAGATTAAGAGATCTAAAGTGATATAAACGCTAGTACTAACGACGTAAAAGAGGACTAATGGACATGATAAACAGATGTCAAATAGAATAGAAAACTGAAATAAGAAATAGATCATCTACATGATGTGAAATGGAAAGTGAGAATTCAGGCTTACAAAGCAGGTATAGATTAATTGCGTGATTAAAAAATCCGTAGCCTGGAACTCCACTCAACAACGAGGTAATTCATAGAAATGAAATTGAGATGACATGGAGTTCTGCTTGAAAAGTGTTTAACAATTCCATATGATGCATCTACTTGCTCCATTCCTTTCCACATCTCTGCTTAACAATCATCAATAATCCGGAAATATGAAAAGCAATTAGTGATCTAGTCATTATTGATAAATCATAGTCACACACAATTAATTGTTCCGTACAAGATTTCAGTAATAAGTGATATAGATAACAAAATTGCACACATGACATCAGTAAGAGCCAACAATAGCAATAAACAGCAGTTACAAACTGTTACTCCAATTTTATTGAATCTTTTAATAATAAAGGGGCTATATAAGAAAGGTTAAAAAGATACAATGAACTTTTCGTTTGTTTGAAGTTTTTTAGATAATGGAAATACAACTTCCGACCTTTGCACCAACTAGGGACGTACACAGCTATACACACACACCCCTCACCGGGTGAGACACCCGCCGAGTCTGAGACTCGAGCCCGGGTGGGCTGCTTTGGACAACTCCAAGCCAAGCCAAGTGAGCTAGCTCACCTCCTCTGTTTGAAGTTAAATTGTTGAATGTTTTCTGACAAGAATAAGTTGTTAATTGTTACTGCATGTTGGCAATCACTATGTTCAGTCAGGAATGGATATTATTTCTTTTTTATATTGACGCTCTTTAGCAATCCTGGATTTCCATGCTCTCGGTTATCTAGCATGTTCAGACAACTTTCAAAACCAATGGAGTCCATTGATGAAATAAAATCTATGTGCTTAAAGTTTCAAGGGTAGCTGTCACTCAATCGGGTATCTTCATGCAGTCCTGGTTTGATCCTGATATCCAATCAGATGGAAGGAGCGCAACGGCTGCCAGCAATGTTACGTCTCCGACTTCCACTGATTTCATTCAGCATTTTAGCTGATGTTTCTGCTCCTTTGAGAAAAACAACACTGGCTTCCTTTGTTTCACACGTCACAGCCTCAGTGTCATGAATACCAATCCAGAAAGCAAATTTCAGTAACACTGCAGTTCGCAACAACTGAAGGTGATTTGCTTCTGGTTGTATGCTACACCAGATCAAGATTTGGAACATATCCCTGCAGTCTCATCTCATCAACCAATATGTCGAGGAGTTGATACATATCTTCTGCACCATGCTGTTGTTCGTCCCCTGCATAGAATTCAAGGACTTTGCCGCTAACCTCGACCCAGCTGCAACCTGGAGTTTTGCTGACACCCCTCTCCCTCATCAGCCCTCTCATCCTTGCTGAGTCATCCAATCTATCTGAGCTTGCGTATATCTTGGATGACACCACATAGTTCCATGAGTTTGAGGGCTCCAGCAGCATGATCCTGTTGATGACCCTGTCACCAACCTCAACATTCTTGCATTTCCGACAAGCTGCGAGCAAAGCCCCCAACATCACTGCGTCTACCTTGCCAGGGATCTTCTCGACAAAATCCCATGCTTCTTCTAAATGTCCGGCACGTGCCAACAGATCAACCATGCATGAGTAGTGCTCGATCTTGGGAATGATCTGAAACTCAGATGTCAAGGAATTGAACCAACAGCGGCCATCTTTCAGTAAACCTGCATGAACACAAGCAGAAAGGACTCCTATGAAAGTGATATCGTCTGGCTGGAGCCCTTCCTCATCTCTCATCAGTTCAAACTGTCGAATGGCTTCATGGCCTCGCCCATTGAAGGCAAGCCCACAGATCAAGGCATTCCATGAAGCTTCATTCTTGCATGGTATCTTCCCAAACAATTCTATGGCTCTGTCAAGATCTCCACACTTTGCGTACATGTCCACTAAGGCTGTCCCGACGTAGACATTGCTGTACAGACCTCTGTGTGAGGCGTAGCCGTCCAGTTCAGCACCTAGCTCCAGAGCTCCAACTGCAGCGCAGGCTGAGAGGGCTCCGACCAAGGTTATCTTGTCTGGACGTACCCCTGCTTCCCTCATGCTGTGAAATAAGGCGATGGCTTCATTTGACATGCCGTTTTGTGCGTACCTGCATCATCTTTCATACCATGTGTAAATGATCAGGCCAGACAAGTTGGTATTAACTAGCACTTGTTTCCAATAGGAGCCGAAGTGAATATTTATATACTTGCCCGGTGATCATGGCATTCCAAGCGACAACATCCTTGTCAGTGATGCCATCAAACACGCGCCGTGCTTCCGCCATCTCCCCGCACTTCTCATACAACCCCACGAGCGCTGAGCCAACAAGCGAGCCCACCTCCATCCCTACAGACTTCACCCACTCCTCCACCCACCTCCCAAGCACCAAGTCCCCGGCTTCCCTGCACGCCGCGAGCATAACCGCCACCGTCACCGCGTTGGGCGCCACAGCACCCTCCGCGACCATCGAGCGGAACATCCGCGCCACCTCTGCCGTCATCCCCACCCGCTCGTACGCTTTCATCATAGCGTTCCAGGAGACGACGTCCCGGTGGGGAATTCCGTCGAACACCCTGCGCGCGGCTCGGGGATCGCTGAGGTGGGAGTACGTTGTGATGAGGGAGTGGACAGTGTGGTCGTGGTTCTTTAGTCCGAGCTTCTCAAGAAGCGCGTGAGCAGAGCGGGCGAGGGAGGGCGCGGGGCAGCGGGCGGCGGCGAGGAGGAGGAAGGGAAGGGTGTAGGCGTCGGGGCGGAGCGCGGAGCGGAGCATGAGAAGGAAGAGGCGGAGGGAGGTTCGGGGGCGGGAGGAAGCGAACAAGCGGAGGGCGACGTTGTAGGAAAAGGCGGTGGGGCCGGGATGAGAGGAGAGCAGCAAGAGGACGTAGTCGGAGGCGGCGGCGGCGGCGGAGGAGGTGTTGGCGGCGGAAGAGGGGGAGGGGGAGAGGGAGAGGGAGAGGAGCTTGGAGAGGAAGTGGTTGTAGGGGAAGGGGCGGTGGTGGGAGTAGAGGACGAGGAGGTGGGCGTGGAGCTGCTTGACGGCGGAGAGGGAGCGGCATTTCGACAGGAGCTTGGAGACGACGGAGGAGGAAGCGGAGGTAACGGAGGAAGTAGAGGGCATTGCCGTCGGCGGTGACGTATGGTGGAGCTGCTGCCGCTGCTCGCGTCCGCCTGCGTACCAGTGAAATCCACCGACTCGGCCGGGGGCGCCGCCGTCACCGGCGAATCAAAATTGACGAACTGGTCGAATCTTAGGGGTAGTGGTGCTATTGGTTGGGCTGAAATGGGTCCAACCGGTTGGGTTTTCTTGAATACAGAAAATGGTGGAGCGGGTTAATGTGGCTAACGTCTAATGAGCCGGGTTGGAATTGGCCGACGGACCTTCAGGCTCCAGCGCGCAGGGATTATTGGCCCTCCTCCGCCTTCGTCTCTTTATCCACGGGGATTATCGCTCCACCGCCGCGGCAACTCCTATAGCCTCGGCCACCACAGGGCAAGCCATATAGTAATTTGTATCATTTTCCTCCCCTCTTACATTCTGTTTTCCTCGTCCAGGACTCGAATCGCACCCACGTATCAGGATCCGAGAGTAATCCGAAACAATAATCACTTATTCAAGCTATTTTTGTGGACTTTTCAGAAGTAAGATAACTAAGAACTAATAATCTATGGCGGCTTGGGCTAGGATTTATATTTCTCAGATAAGCATTCAGAGTACATCTAGTTGGCTTATATAAAGCCACAAATTACAGCAAGGTAAAAGCAAAAGCAAATTACAGCTGACAAAATAAACGGTGGATGAAAAGCAACAAGTAAGAAAGGAGTGACTAGTACCCGGCTGCCACACGTACGATGAGAAGTTTTTCATCGTATACTTCCCTCTACTGTTAGATCCAACTTGGATGGATTCTTGCCGTTCGATTTGGCGCAACAGATAAGTTCGCCACTGCTCGATCTCCAGCTATCGTCAAATCCATAACCCAACTACAACAAAAAAAAAATCGGTGTGCAACAAATCGAAATGGCAACAACAACAAAAACCTCACTCGGCAAATTTTGGTAAGACATGTTGCCACAACATTATACACTTCATGCAACAAATAATAAAAAGCGATGCAACAATCTAGAGAAATATCCACAACAAGCCTACTGGGATATGGATGGCATACAGGCAGCGGTGACAATCCAGTGTTGAGGAGGTAGCAACGGCAACTGGCCCGGTGTTGTGTCTCCACCCAACAACATTGCCTCGTTGCTAGCCCTGCTCAGTGCTCACCATCCGGCCTCGGCTCCACTAGATCCGGTGACCTCCTAGCAAGGGGAGACCTCCACATGAGATTCGGTAGCGGTAGATGGCCTCGTCGAGCGCGAGTGGCGTCGAGCTCAGACCAGTGGCTAGTGGCACAGCTTGGGATGATAGGGCTGAAGCAGGAGCAAAGTAGCTCATCGTTGGTGGAAGCAGCTCGGCCGAAACCAATCCGATGCGCTGGTGGGGAGAGTGAGACTGCAGGAGGCGAGGCAGAGGAATGGATGGTTGGGGTGAGATGCTCTCATGTGGCAACGACTCATAAGGTTGGGGGTGTGCTAGTTGCAATTGGGGAATGAGTAACTAGTGGAGAGAGAGGTAAGGAGGGAGGGAGAGAGAAGCATGGAAGGTCATGGTGCAGGTGGCCGGCTCCCGGCGGCGAAGCTCTAATGCCGGCTAGTCACTAGAGGAGTGGGGAGACTACAACGGTGTGGTGGGGCTTCAACTGCTCTCGAGCTTTTGTTCTCTCTGTCGCCAACCAAGTCAGCAATCCTTCCCCCAAATTCTTCCAAATACAAATCAAAGTCACTTAGAAGAAATGGCTGGGACCGTTTCCAAGTGGGAGAAATCTGATATGAATATGGAGAAGTTGACTACTCTAGTTGTAGTAGAAAAGATTATGAGACACGTTTTGGTGAAGTGGACCAACGCTGAGGGTCAGCATTGGCCCTCGGGTGAGAAGGGCATCATTCCAGTATTCAAAGTGTACTGCGAATGCGGTTTTTGACTGCCCGCTCACCCTTTTCTGATGGTCGTACTCCAGCATTTTGGGGTGAAATTTGTGAACTTGGTTCCCAATCCATTATAATGCTGAGTGTATTTGTTTATCTGTGTGGAGCCTATCTAGAAATTCTTCTAGGTTTGGATATTTTCCTGTATTACTACGGGATAGGCAAGCACACCGAAATCGCAGGTAGCTACAGACTGAAGCTCCACGACAGAAAGTTGAAAGAGTATATTCAGATGTTCACCTGATCATCGTGGCCAGGGTGGAAGAAGAGGTGGTTCTGTTGGACCTTGTCCAAGGACGATAGCATTTTCTTCATGAGGAAGCCCACAGAGAAGAGGTCGTCTTGGGACTCGGCTACAAATGACCTCGACCAGATCACCCCCTACATCCAAGCCATCAAGGATTTGAGGGAAGAGGGGCTGACCGGATGGTATGTGGTGAGAGACTTCATCGCGCGCCGTATTAGTCCCCTAAAGGATCGAGTACACCACATGTGAAAGTACTCGAGTACTGCTGACCCAATCAAGGATTATGAGGAAGGTAAAGTAATAATCAACTTAGCTATTTTTGTTAATTTTGATCATGATTGTTGATTATATCTTCATAATCGTAGATCTTTCACAAAAAGAAATTGACGCTTGAGTCAAGTTCATTTGTGAGAAGGCTCCTATGACCACGATAGGAGCACCTCAAATCCTAGCAGTCGTAACCGAGGAAGAAAGGAAAGAACGCCTAAAGGTAATCAAAATTTGATCTCATCTTTAGGGTTTAGTAGTCGTAAAATTCGACTATTTGACAATATTTTTTTTTCAACTTTTGCAGAAAGTAGGCATGGCAGACTGTCAAGATGACCACAAGGTCAAATGAAAGGTTGTCGAAGATGAGTCACAGGAAGACAGAATTCCCTTGACCAAAAGGTGTTGCCTTGTCAAGGCCGCCGAGAAGAAGAAGAATGATGGAAGTTCGAGTTCCACCCTTCCTTTGACCCAACCCCCCCCCCTCTATCAGACAGTTCTTTGCAGACGTGATTGCTGCAGAGAAAAGGGGTGTGACTGAAGAACTTAAGCATAAAACCGCCAAGACCAAGGTACCCTTCTACTATGACAATAAAATATTTTCAGTTTCTGCTTCTCATGGCTTTGTCAAGCAAATAGAAAAAAGGAGCTTTGAAAAAAAAATTATGTCTTTTGTAAAGGTTACCTCTCAACAATAGAGCCTATTGTCGAACCCGGGAACGAAGGATCCTGAATCCTCTGTGTTCATACACTAGTCCAGGATTTCTAGTGTACACAGTCAAAAATGATATCACAACATATCACGCATTCAATTAATAACAATAATAATTCAGAGTTTAATACAAATGGGGCTGAGGCCAAATAAATAAATAACACAACAGAAGCAAAAGCAGTAGTGGTAGGCCAAACGATCCGCCATAGGCAATCGTCTGGGGAGCATAGCCTAAGCGTCGGTGTCCTCACCATCCGGATAGAAGTCTTCTCCTGAATAAAGATATTCAGCAAGATTGAGCACAACTACCGTGCTCGCAAGTTACACCCAATATTGAGTTATGATGCATGCATAAGGTAAACAAATGATATTAGCAGGGTTGATTTGCATAAAACAACATTTTCAATTTAAATACCAATATTAATTTCCAAGGCCATTTTTATACTATATCTAAAATCAGATTTTAAATGACAGTTTTATAATGTGGATAACCTCCATATTTGAATGGTGAAGGATACCCTCCTATCACATGGCTAACCGCCTAATTTTACCACAGGATTAACCATCCTGAAATCATCTTTTGAAATCATTTTTAAAACCAAAAACAAATCTAACTCAAAGTGGCTTTGCTAGCATGTCCATGACGGCGGACGGGGCTATTCGAATAGTTTCTACTCTACAGAGTTTGTACAGCTTTACCCATACGAGATAACTTGCACGTAATGTCGGCCACTTCACGCTTCTGAAGGCGTGTGACTGAGCAGTTATCATGAGGCTTTTACAAAGCTCTGTCCTAATGTACTTATGCCCGCTAAGGTTTCACTTTCATTGGACTAACCGTCCTCCAGAAGCCCCCTCTTGCACCAGGTGGGACTACTGTCTAACCAACACCCACTCAATCAACATGGCACAAATAACACTAAGACATCACAAATTATTTAGCCAAATCCTGCCCATACAAGACATGTGGTGGTACGCTAAGGCATAGCAAAGGAACGCTCAAAGGCCGGTCCTTAATTGACTAGGGCAACTTTCAAAACAAACCCTGGGCCTTAATCTTAACCAGATTAAGCCCGTGCATAAACCTGCACCCACCATTCATCCATTTCGCCCTAGTCCAAACCATTTTTGATTTTATTTTAATAAAAAACCACCTTTACAAATTCTCTATGGTAAAACAATACCATAGATTCAAATTTAAACTAATTTGAAATGATTTGGCTAAATCCTCCCAAAAATCATAATCATGGTCTAAGCATTGGCTAAGCATGTGATTATTCCAATATCATTTTATCTAATGGTGACAAGGACAAGATATTCAATATTCAAATTGGCCATGCAATAGGAATTGGCATAACAAAGCATTTAAACTAGGAAGTAAAATAATTGAATAAAAGTATGCATGCAATAATAATTTAAAAACTGAATTAAATAACTTTAAAATACTGGGAGCAATATGGTCAATGGTATAACTTGCCTTCATTGAAGTCTTGGAATTTCAAGTCCTCGGAAGGATCGTACTCTCCGGAATTATCGAAGTCTAAACGCAAAAATACGACAAATCAATTGAAATTCCAATAAATTCAAAAAGACAATTCAAACTAACTCCAAAAAAATAATTATATTTTATTTAGCTAGGTAATGATTTTATACAAATTTAGAAATTTGAATCACCCAATTTGGAGTTTGGATGCAAAAGATATGGATTTTATAAGTTTTAAACCTAAATCTGCATTTTAAATGAATTCCCGAATTACTTTTCTAAAGGAAAATCTAATTATTGCGCAAGGGTGACGTCAGCCACAGGGCTTTTCGGGATTAAAGGAAATAAAAATAATTCCCTGATGTGTGGGCCCCACTGCCATAGACACAGTCCACATGGACTAAGTCCACGGGGCTTTGGCTCGGGAGGGTTGCGCAGATGTGGCACCATGTCGGATCCACATTGGATCCGACGCTGACGTGGCGTCGCGGTGGTGCACGCGTGACAAGGCCACGTTGGCAAGGGCGGCACCAGCGTCGGGACCGAGGGTCACCGGCGCTACGCTACGCGGCGGCGGGCGGCGAAGTGTGCGAAAGAGATAAGGATGCGGGGCAGTCACGACGCGCTCACCCAAACGGCAGAAAGAGGACGGAGGCGAGGTCGCGGTGAGGAGGAGGCGGCGGCGGTGCGGTTCGGCTCGATAGTGAAGTGGCGATTCGTCGAAGCTCCGGCGAGACAAAGGTGCGCACTGGCTTCGCGGCGTCACGGCGATGCGAACGGTGGTGGAGTCGAGGTCGTGGTGTCGTCGGTGGCGGCGCAATCGAAGCTCCAAGCTCTCGTGGCCGGCGGTGAGGAAACTCAAAATTGGGGCGCTCAAGACGATGAGAGTGGCAATGGGTGGCGGTGTTGGGATGAGTGTGAAGAGGGGCACCCGGGGCTCCCTTTTATAGGGGCCGAGGGGCTCTGACGTGGCGTGGCGAGGTGGGGATCATGGTGGCGGCGATTGCGGATTCGTGGTGCACACTCGCGGAGAAGGGGGAAAGGGGGGGCTGTGCAGAGGTAGGTGCGGGTCGTGCGTGACCACGCAGGAGAAGCGGGGCGGTTGGGGGCGCGTCCGTTGCGAGCTCCGGGTGCGCATCAATGGCGGCGAGGTCAGTCTCGTCCACGCGAGGAAGGAGATAGCGGGGACAAAGGGGTCGCGGGCCCACATGGCAGCGAAGGGAGAGCGACTAGTGGGTAGGGCCGAGCGAAGAGAGAGGGGATGTTGGCGGTGCGGGCCGGCTCGGGCCGTGCGGATAAAAGAAGTTGGGCCGCACAGTGAAGGATTTGGCCCAAAGGCAGTTCTGGATTTTTAAAAGGATTTGCTAATTTAAATAATCAGATTAATTCGTTTAAGCTTAGAAAATAGCAATTAAACTCCAAAAATTCTAGAAAAATTCACAGAAATCCCTAGAGTTATTTTGGACTTAAATAAAATAATTCTAACTTTTAGTTGGTAATAGTTTTTGCACGTAAATTTGTTTTGGCTTTACATTAATTGAGAAAGAGCTTTTAAAATTTCAGAAAATCCACAAAATCAAATAAGTTTTAAATTCAACTCAAATTTGAAATTTGGGCTGTTGCACCTATGGTCAAAGCGAGCACTGTCCCTCAGGTGGTCGAAGCTGGTTCTAACCATCAAGAGGGGCAGGTAGCCCCGGGAGCTCTAGCTCTTGTTCAAGACCTACGACCAGATGTGGTCGTGGAGGTCCCAACTCTTCCTTAAGACATTCGACTAGACGTGGTCGAAGAAGTCTCGGCCTTTGAAGCTCGTGACATTGGAAGCCTTCCAGAGGCTGAAGGTGTCATAAAAATTAAGGCGGTCGAAGAAGAGAAGAAGAAGAAGTCTTTCCTAGGGAAGGTTTCTTCTGGATTCAAGATCGTATCCAAGAAGCCAAGGTATGTAAAATTAAAAGTTTAGAAATTGTATTTACCTTTTAATTCAACAGTTTGACATGTCTTCCCCTTTTCTCTTTGTTTTAGTCCTGCTTCTCTAGCCCCCATGGATGCTTCTATTGAGAGGCCCGCCGTTGTTTTGTCTACAGCTGTGGGAGTATTGGTTTCTCCTGCGGTCGTAGAGATAGCAGCGGAGGCGGTCGAAAATTCGACCACTATCCCTGATGTGGCGATGGAGGATACCATCGCCGAGCCAACCATGACCACTGAGGTGGTTATAGAGGAGGAGGCTATTGCCGCCAAACCATCCACGACCACTACGGTGGTCGTAGAGGAGGCGAAGATGGCGGAAGACCAGGACACTTTGGCGATCAAGTCGATTGTTGAGAATCTCAATAATCAGACAAGGGACTTGGTCCTACGATCACCAGGAGCAACCGATCAAGCAGGAGCAGGGAGCTCCGACCACCGTGCTAAGAAGGAGGTCGTGGAGGATGTTCCTCCGAGTCCTCAAGATGGAGTCGCGTCTTCTATCAACAATGAAGAAGAAGACATAGAAGACTCCTTCAGCCTCTTCCCCCATTTCTTTGGACCATCAACTGTCGGGTCCTCTTCGTTTAGATCTTGTGACTGAGTCCCACACCCTAAGGATATTCCCAACATGGGACATATCTTTGACGACGAGTGCCTTCAAAGAATATGGTGGGACAAAGTCGACAGGTTCCATAAACCAGAGGATTCCAAGACCGCGTATGCCCATTTTGCTCGGTCAACTATCAATGTAAGTACTCAATACCAAATATTTATATATTTGGGTTTTTCTTTTCCTTGTTGTGTATTTCTTTGTATAGAGAGATATTGAACAAGTTGCTACTGTTGGTGAATACCACAGGAACTGGCATTTCTGAGAAAGCAGAAGGCTGAACTCTGCGAACAAATAGTGAGATGGTAAGTTACTTTTACGAGTAGTCATTTTTATTTCGACCACTCATTTAGTACTCATGTCTACTTTAACCTTTGTGGGTTTAAAAGTGACAAAAGAACCTTGGCTGATGCACTCGACTATGTAAAAGCTGAGACGTAAAGGCTAAAGGATGGAAAAGAAGACCTACTGAAGAACCTTCAGAGGTGAATTCTATAGCTTGTAAGCTGCAAAATGAAATAAACAGTAAGTATTTCACTTAAGATTGTTCATTTCGACACCTTTCTTCTCCTTTTTTGACTCCTTTTCTTTTTCTTTTTTATAAAAAAGGGATGATATGGGTAAGCTTCCGTACTGAAGTCGATTCGAAGATCTTGGTGATCAATGAGCTTACTCGTATCTCCAAAGAAAAAGATACAAGCATAAAACAATGGGAAGAGCAGTGCACAAGGGATGATGCCTCCCATGATGATGTAGTCAAGAAGCATGACTCTCGTTTAGTAGGTAAGAAATATTTCCTACGACCAGTTTCATTTACTAGTCTTTAAGAAGTATTTTTTAACTGGTCATACTCTATTTTCATAGCAAATAGGTGAAATAAAACGACTTCAGAAAACTTCGCCTCGCGGTCAGGATGAAATGAAGGCTATGAAGATCAACCTTCAAGACAACATTTCTCTTATTATTAATGTGCTCGGTGGGCTCGGCGCCAAGGAGGTTACTCCTCTTGAGGACGTCATGGTCGGACATACAAACACGATTGGACAGCAAGTCGAAACTCTCTAGGAGTTGATAATAACTCTGAAGACCAACCAAGCCAACTCGATATGACAAGCGGTCAACAGTGCAGTAAGTTTTGCTCTGGCAAAACTTAAGGCTCATGACCGTAGTCTTAGTCTTCAAACAGTCGAAGCTGACTTCGACTGCCTGAAGCGGAGGCAGCACAACTGATTGAAGAAGTGTAGCCAGTCAGCAAGAAGGTCACAGAGGAGATGCAGATTGGATCTCCTCCATTAGAGTAGTCTGTAATAGGGCATGTAATTCTAAAAAATATTTCTTGCTTATGAATATAAATCTTTATTTTCCTGCAAATTGTCTCTTCGAGTAGTCAGTAACTCATAAGACAAAAATAGAACTGAGAATTGAATTTTAAGACTAAGAATTGAAGTCATATTTATAACTTTATGCTAGCCCCTGACTATTTGCTTAGTTTAACTAGATAAACTAAGTAAATAGTGGAAAAAGTGTGTGCTTAAAAATTCGTTCAACCTTTCTTATTGAACTCGATTTTCTTTTACATGTAGCAAGAGTTAGAAACAGCTCGACGCTAGAAAATTTCTTCTAGTGGGTAAGACTGCGTGCAGAGAGGGAAGTTTTCAACTAGGTTGTGTTACTTCCTCCGACAAGGCTAATCAAATAGAGCATATTAAGAGTAGTCAAACAAACTATGAAAGCTTGACTCACTTAGAAAATTCTTTGTAAAATGAAGAAGTAAACTAAGTTTCTTCTAGTAAGCAAGACCATGTGCAGAGAGGAAAGAGCTTGCTTAGAATTATTTCAACAATATTTTGTTAAACCTAGTTTCTGTGTGTTAGCAGCTAAAGTTAGGAATAGATCGACACTAGAAAGTTCCTTCTAGTAGGAAAGACCACGTGCAGAGAGGAAAGACTTCGACTAGGTGATATTACCCTTATTCGACCAGTGTAAAGAAAACCAAGTGTTTAAAAAGTGATCAAAAAATTATTGAAGCGTTGCTCAATGAAAATTTGAAGACAATAAAGATCGGCGAAAGCATAAACTTTATTGAGAATATAGGAGGTTACACATAGAACTTGCGTAGCTGATCAATGTTCTATGAATTAGAAAGAACACTACCATCTTCCATTACTAGTCATACCAAGTTTGGCCGCGTGACTTTGACCCCTGTGTAAGGACCCTTCCACTTAGGGGAAAGTTTATTCTAATTAGACTGGGATGAATCTTTTTCAATACCAAATCACCTACAGCAAGGCTACGAGGTTGGACCTTACGATCGTAGTATTTGTGTAGAGCTTGTTAGTGTACTACCGAACGGATTAAGCCTTAATTCCTCTTTTCTTCGAGTAGGTTGATGTCATCAGCTAGAAGTTGTTCTTGGCTGGAGTCGTTGTAATTTTTGACACTTGTCGACCGAATCTTTAGTTCAGGTGGAAGCATGGCTTTAGCACCAAAAACTAAAAAAATGGTGTTTCACCTGTAGCCCAACAAGCAGTCGTGCGATTGCCCATAATACTGAGCGTAATTCTTTTACCCAAGCCCATAAGTGCTTTATAAACTAGTCGAAAACTCGAGTTTTAATTCCCTGCATAATTTGGCCAATTGCCCTTTCAACTACCCCATTGCTTTTTAAATGGGTGACAGAGGCATGACATAGCTTGGTACCTAATTCTTCACAAAATTCTCAGAATTTTGTGCTCAAAAATTGTGTACCATTATCTGTAATAATTTGACTTGAAACACCAAATCGAGTGATCACATTTTTCATCATAAATTTCTTGGCTGCTTCCGTTGTTTTCCCAGTCACAAGTTTGGCTTCAATCCATTTCATGAATGTATCAATAGCCACAAAAAGGAACTCGAAACCCCCTAGTGCTTTTGGGAACGGTCTTAGGATATCGAGACCCCAGGTTGCAAAAGGCCAAGAAAGAGGTATGGTTTGTATTGCTTGAGCTAGCTGGTGTATTTGCCTGCTATGAAACTAGCATTGTACACATTTCTTAACAAGCTCTTTAGCACCATAGAGGGTTGTTGGCCAGTAGAAACATTGTCGAACGGCTTTTTCGACAAGCGTTCTGTAAGAAACATGAGTTCCACAGATGACTCCGTTTGTTTCTTGAAGGAGATTTAATCCTTTTTTTCTACAATATACATCACATGAGAACCCCTTGAGTACCTCGCTTGTAGAGGACTCCTTCGACCAAAATATATATTTTGGCCTTATGTGATAAACGATCAGCCTCAAGATCGTCATTGGGTACTATGACCTTCTAAAGATACTCGTAGATGGGACTCATCTAGGTATCCTCGTATTCTAGGAAAGTTGTCTCAATAGGAGATGTCTCTAGTGTTTTGACCAAGGACGGCTTCTGGAGCTATTCCAATAAGACTCCTTGTAGTACTTATGATCGGGAAGAAGTCATTCGAGCTAACTGGTCAATGAGGAAATTATCCTTTCGATGGATATATTGTACCTCGAAACTGAAAAAAAATATTTTTCAAGCTTCCTGACTTCCGATAAGTATCGAGACATGGTCGGATTAGAGCATTGATACTCTTTTCCAACTTGATTCACGACCAATTGAGAGTCTCCTCTCACAAGTAGTCGTCTAATCCCGAGCGCTTTTGCTGCTCATATGCCAGCCAATAAATCTTTGTATTCTTCCACATTGTTAGTAGCAGAAAAGTTTAATTGAATAACATATTTTAAGGTTTCTCTTGTAGGAGATACCAAGACCACCCTAGCCCCCAAGCCACTTAGCGTAAGTGACCCATCAAAGTACATTATCCACTGGTCATGAGACTCGTACTGGGGTCCCTGAATGGGTTTAGGATTTATCCATTTGGCGATAAAGCCTACTAAGATCTGGGATTTAATGGTCATTCGAGACACGAAATAGAGGTCGAACTCCCCAAGTTCAACTGACCATTTTGCCATGCGCCCCGCTACTTCCCTCTTCTGGAGGTCCTCTCCTAAGAGAAACTCAGACGACACGATTAACATGCGCGCTTGGAAATAATGTCGTAGTTTCCTCGAAGACATGAGGAGAGCATATAGAAGCTTTTGGACCTGAGGGTAACGCTCCTTAGGCCCATGTAAAACTTCACTAACGTAGTAAACTGGTCGTTAAATATTTTCACGTTCTACGACCAGCACTATGCTCACTACTTGTGGCGTAGTAGCTTGGTATATTAGGAGTGTCTCCGCTGGTTTCAGAGAAACTAGAATATGAGCACTCATAAGATACCTCTTGACATCCTCGAAGGCGTTGTTGGCCTCCTCTGACCACTCGAAACCCTCATTTTTTTTCTCAGAAGTTTAAAGAAATGAAGTCATTTTTCTCCTAGTCGTGTGATGAAATGACTTAAAGCCTCCATGCATCCTGTGAGTTTCTGGACTTCTTTCTTTGTGGTCAAAGGGTGCATTTGTTCAATGGCTTTTATTTTTTCAGGGTTTGCTTCGATTCCACATGTAGAGACAAGGAATCCAAGAAACTTTCCTAAAGAGACTCCGAACACAAACTTCTCAGGATTGAGTTTCAACCGGTATTTTCTTAGGTTATCGAATGTTTCTTACAAGTCAAAAATATAATTAAGGTGCTTGGTGCTTTTTATGACCAGATCATCAACATAAGCTTCCAAATTTTAGCCCAGTTGAGGAAGGAAATTCTTTTGCATCAAGCATCGAAAAGAAGCGTGAGCATTTTTAGACCAAATGGCATTTTGACATAGCAAAATATTCCAAATAGTGTAACAAATGCGGTCTTTTCTTCATCATCTAGGCACATAATTATCTGATGATAACTAGAATATGCATCTAGGAAACTTAATATTTCACAAGCAGCAATAAAATCAACCAACTGATCAATACGAGAAAGGGGAAAATCGTCCTTCGGACAAGCTTTATTAGATCAGTAAAGTCTACACACATACACCATTCACCATTAGACTTTCTAACCATTACAGGGTTACCCAACCAGTCTGGGTCGTCTACTTCTCTTATGAAGCCTACTTTAAGTAGCCTATCCAATTCAGATCTGATGGCATCTCGTCGATCAGGTGCAAATCTCCATAATTTTTATTTTACGGGTTTCTTGTTAGACTGTAGAGTTGGCCTATGATTGGTCACCTCCCTAGAGACTCTGGACATGTCAGATGCTTGCCACACGAAGACATCTACATTTTCTCAGAGGAAGGTGACGAGGGCATCTTCCTATGTAGGGTCGGAAGTGACCTCGATGCGAACAGTCTTCAAAGGCTCCTCTGTATTTAGTGGAACTTCTTTGACTTGGTTGTTCGGCTTTGGTGCAACTTTAGGCTTCGACTACTTGGTCGAAGGTTGTCTCTTGCTTGCTTCTCGAGTTGGTATTTGGCCAACCATCTCGAGGGATTTGCGGTCGCCTGACAACTTAAGACATTGATAACCGTAATGAGCAACTATTAGGAATCGTGTCAGAGTTGGTCGACTGAGTATGGAATTGTATGCCATGTTGAAATCGACCACATTAAATGAGATTTTCTCTATCCTGAAATTATTTGGTGACCCAAACGTTATAGGAAGAGAAACCTAACCAATGGTTTGGCCGATGTGAGAGCCGCCGGGTGATTTAATTTGTAATGCTTAACCTTTCCGTTGATCCTAGCATCACAAATCAAATTTTCCCGCTCTCGGTGTATATGAACTTCCCAGAACTGCAGTACACATACACCTTATAAAAATTAAGCATCAACATCCATACACAAGTTATTACATTACCGAAGTTTCATAATTTACAACATATCCAAACATACATTAAGATTCCATACACAAGAGTCAAGTCTGCAGCGAAAACACTTGCCATAAGATGGCTGAAAACAAAAGCCAACCGGTTTGCCTTTACCCACATGGCAACAGACCAGAAACGCCTAGGCTAGTCGTCAACAGTGAAGTCATCCTCACAAATGTTAACCCCTTGGGGGTCAATCTTCTCTTCAGCAAATAGAGAATGCAATTGAGTACAAAAACATACTCGCAAGACTTACGATTAATAAAGCTATACATAACTACATGTAGGCTTAATTCAATGGAGGTGGCCATAGAGTTCATTTTCAGCGTAAAGCCACATTTTATTTGCAATAGTGTAATAGATTGAAGGCAATTTATCAAAACAATTTTTAATTGATCAAATAACAGTGAGACAATAATTATAGACATACTCAACATCCTAGAGGTGACTTCCCAAAGCCACCACAATAGCATGAATTACCCATTCGTACCACCCGATCTCAAGTTTTATTAAAATGTTATAGTCTAACTCTTGAAAGACCTCCCCAAGCGTGTCCATAACCAAGGACATGGCTATTCGAATAGATTAAACCCTTTAGGGGTGTAAAACTTTACCCATATGTCAAACCGCTCCTTTTGCCACGCGATGTAGCACACTTCCAAAGGTATGTCGGCAGAGCTAAGTCCTACGAGATGTTTTCCAATATTTTGTATTAACTACGAGTCGCCCGTATGGATAGAAACCCATACGTTGTGTCGGAGTCATTGTAAAGCCTCAGTCAACTACCCCTCAGGGTAAAGCCTCGAACAACTACAATGCCCCTTGGTGTGGAGAACCTAGACAGGAACCCACCCCCGCACACCCAACACAACAACACATTTCTCTTTTTAACACAACACACACACCCACCACCTACGACTCGAAGCTAACACACACCAAAGTACTAAGTCAAGAGGGGGTTCCCAATACCCTCATGTGGATGCACACAATAATGCTTGGTTCAGTGGGACAAGATGTTCGGTCCTTGTTGACTCGGGCACCAAGCACACACCCATCAGCACACCATCCAACCAATGTGCCCAAGTCTAAAATATTTTATTTTCATTTTTAGTTTTCCAAATATGATACATACATGAGTACCCTGACTCAAATATTTAAAGTGATGTTGTAATGACCATCGCCGAAGCAATGATCCCCAGACTACCGTTCTAAGCATGGCTAAGCGATAATAACTCGTATACTAATTATAAAGTGACTAGAGCCTATCCAGCGAGCTCTAAATCACAGCGGATATTAACCTAGGCTCCGTAGTAAAGGATGGATATTTACCTACAGTACATTTAACTAATTAGGCAAACTATCATGAACTGAGAAATAACTTGTCAACATAGCATGCATACATACAGTTGAAATTAAAATATTAGCATGCGCAAATAATGGGATCAACGTGCATCAAAGAAAAAACTGCTTGCCTTGCTGGAGATATGCCACTTGCTGCTGAGGTTCACTCCCGTATTCAATAGTATTGTCAAAACCTATCGAAAGAATCGAGAAGAGCCAATAAGAACAAATAACATTAAATAAACCGAATATTCAATTTCATCCAACAAGCATCAAACTCACACAGTAGGTAGAGTAAGATTTTAGAAAAAATTAGAAACAAAAATCATTTTATTTGGAGTTAAGAAGAATTTTCTAGGAATTTTCTAAGTTAAAAGAATTTTTAGTGTAACAAATAATCCTAATTATAACTTAATTCTAACACCAACATTTTCTGAGGTAGTGACATATTTAAAACCCATTCCAAGTTAAAGTACAAAAATAAAGGAAACCAGCAAAATTGGTTTCATTCAATTTGGAGTTAAAATGAAATAGATATGAAAATTTGAAGTTAATTGAATTAATAGTGCAAAGTTATTTCAATTTGGAAATCCTAAAAAGCATTAGATACTTTTGATACCGGGGCTAAGCTAGCTGAAGTCAATGACGTGTGTGGTCCAAGGAATAGTGTTTTCTTTTTAATTTAATTCCCGGAATAACTTGTACTGACAGGTGGGGACCACGTGTCATAGAGAGGGTCCATGGGAATAGTGTGTGGACTAAAGTCCATAGCACAGTGATCTGGTCCATGGGCTAAAACTACTGCACATCCACTACGGTGGGGCCCAGCCATCGGTGACTCCAAAAAAAATCACGTCGTTAAAGCTCTAGAATTTCTATGCATGGGCCCACTTGCCAGCCTAACAAACGACATTAACTCACTAGAATTAACTCCCTAATCACTACTTTAGCCCCTAACGACCAAGATTTGTGTTTAATGACTCGCTACAGTGCGGTCGGTCGTTCCGACAAGCAGAGGCGCTCCCGGCCGATTTCTTCTCCGGCTAATCGCCGACGAATCCGGCCACGGCGGTGCGTGTGGGTGACCAAAACGGAATCATGTTGACCAGCGCACCTAGTGGTGGCCGGGATATCGCCGGTGGTGGACCACAGTGGTGGTGCGGCGAGCAGAGGCGGAGGAGAGCTCCAGCCAACAAGCAAAAACGTGGAGCGATGGATTTTCAAGCAATTAAGCATGCGCACGAGAGACAAATAGGTGCTAGGAGCTCACCCAGATGACGCGGTGAGGAGGATCTCACCGGAGGAGGGCGGTTGGCGAAGAACGGTGGTGGTGCAAAGGCTTCACCGAGGAAGGATCGGCCTGAGCAAACACAAGAGTAAAGAAAGGTAGGGGAAGGTCAAATATGGTTAGGAGACCGTGCTCAAGCAATGAATTGGAAAAAGGATCATCTCACTGGTGAAGAGGAAGAAGGGGGCGTTTTCGGTCGAAGGAGAAGAAAACCCAAAATCTGATAATTCCTGTGAATGCAAATAAAAATTGGGTTAGGGAAATTGATGAGGGTGGTCAGGGGCGCAACGTGACGTGAATTGATTTGCAAAGAAACCACTGAGGTGGCCGAGAGTAGCGGCGGTGTCTCGGCCGAAGCTCTAGGGCTCGAGCTGTTGGAAATATGCCCTAGAGGCAATCATAGAGATGATTATATTTCATTATGTTCACAATATTTGATAATATGTTATCTTGTTCCTTGAATAAATCATCAGTCATAAAGATTAACGAGTATGTGACTTGTTGGTGAAACTCTTTTTAACTTATGATGATGTCGTTCTAAAAGTATCCCTGGTCGAAAGTCACTGGTCGGAACACTAGTGACTCTACAATCAGCACATGTATTGATTGATGACCATGTTTCACCGGTCATGGATAGAGGGATATCGAATCAATAATGTGGACACGTGTTAGAGAACATGGTGTTGGATAAGACCCACCTTGAGACACTATTGAGATTGTTATGATTCTATGTGTCGTTAGTTGGTCTCAAGCAATGATGATGTATAATCCTTAGACACGAGATCGGCATGGTTTCCTACATGTGTAATAGCACTTTTAGGGTTGCCAAACGCTACTAAATGGCGGGTGGTTATAAAGGTAGCTTTGGGTATGCTATGAAACATGCGAGAGGGATGTGTTTGGTGGGATATGGGATTTGCCCTCCTAACATAACAGAGAGATATCTCTGGCCCCTCGAAGTGGTCGGATAAAGAAAGTGCATGGCCATGCCATCGATGGTCGAAGAGTTCGACCACATAAGGTTATCCGATACTCGATCGAGAAAGCATTGAGCAGTCCATGGATGACACAACATCTCACAGAGTTCAACCAGATATCGTGAGGAAAAGGAGAATACATGAGTAGGTCGCTTAGTTCGACCGATTCTGAACTGGTCGTATGGAGATACAAGCAAGTCGAGAGGCGGTCGAGCGTAATCACAGAGTGGTGAAACCAAGTCGTAAGGAGTTACTGAGTTGGTCGTGATCAAATCTGTTGGTTGTATAGAAATAGGACACGGTCGTAAGTGATGAGGACCTGGTCGTAGATCATATTGCATTAAGGTTCGTCCGATATAATTTGTGTGTATTCGGAATTGTTATGTTACGCTAGGAACCGCTTCGACTCGTGGCGGAAAGGGTTTCCCAGTCACAACCGAACTACACATGAACCTAACGGGTCACACACTTAACGAGTTGGAACAAACCCGATCTGAATACGATTAAGTAAAGCGTGTATGGATAGGATCCGTCACGGGCCTATATGAGGAGATGCATGAGGCTGTTAGTAGGCGTGAGTTGACACGAGTTGCCCTACTGAAACCCTAGCCGCCATCTTCTTGAGAGCCTCCGTGCGATTTGGTGCTAGCACACCGCCGTCGGTTGTTCCTTCCTGGGCGTGTGGATACCATAGAGGCGCTTCTACGTTGTTGCGCTTAGGACGATCTGCGATCTTCGCAAGGAGCTGCAGAGGTCTTTGGAGGAGACGATCAACTCACGAGGACGCCGGACGATCGACTACGACGAGACATCGACGCTCTTCGTCGGACAGCCGCTCCGACACTTCTTCCGCTGCTCTGCGCGTCTAGTGGTAACGATCTGTGATCATCTTCTTGCTTGGCTTCCTGGTTTACGTGGTAGAAATTTTTGATTTGTCGCTATTGTAGTCTACCCGTATCCCAACACGAGCTCCGTTCGTGCTCTCGCTTGATCCAATGAGATAAAAGAGACAGGAAATTTGGGGAGTGTTTAGGGAGGCAAATGGTGTGGAAGGAAACTCCAGGGGGGTTAAATAGTTTGGAGGCAGAGATGTCGCGATGAGGAGCTGGCATGGGCGTTGAAGGTGACGCTCGGGCATGGCATTGATGGTGGATGGAGAACATGACCGTGTGGTTAATGCACGCGGGCGATGCGGCCGAGAGGTGAGACAAAACCAGGGGTGCGCTCGTGAAACTGGGGACGAGGGGCGAGCTGGCGCAGCGAGGGCCAGCGGAGCCGCCACGGTGTGCGCGCTCGACGAGGTGGCATGGGAGCGACCGCGACGTGGAGAAGAAAGCCTGTGCGGTGGGACCAGGCTGCCAGCATCACAGAGAGAAAGGGGCTGGGTCAGTTTGGTTAGAGGGTTGGGCCGAACCATGTGACTCGGGTCCGGTCGAGGTCGGAGGAATAGTGAATTTCAGTTTTTGATAAATAGGATGAGAGAAGAAAGGAATTTCCAAACAGGGTTTCTCATCTCTAAAATTTATAAAACTTTTAAGAGAGGTTTAGGACTCTTGGAACAACCTTTTATAAATTTTCTAGAGTTTTTCATGCACTGCATTTCCCTCTAGAAATATTTCAAGGTCCTGTCCTAGGGTTTTGACCAAGAGTCAAACTGGTTTGACTGGCCTCTTAAAAATATAAAATAATTTCTAAATTTTTTTCAGAGAGGTTACTAGGATGATCTAGAAGTTAGGAAAAATAATTGTTAAGGATGATCACAAGATTTTCTTTAGAAGATTTCAAGGATTATGCTTCTAGTCAATTGAAGCATTAGGTCTTTGAAATCAACAAATCCTTTGAGAGAGTTTCCAGAAAATTCAAATGACAACATGAGGCATCAAAAGTTTTAAATTCTCCTCATTTTTATACATTTGAAACACAAACCATTGTTTGGGATGTTACTGTTGGGATACGGGTAGGCTACGATAGCGACAAATCAAAATTTCTACCACGTAAACCAGGAAGCCAAGCAAGAAGATGATCACAGATCGTTACCACTAGACGCGCAGAGCAGTGGAAGAAGTGTCGGAGCAGCCTGGTCCGACGAAGAGCGCGTCGATGTACTGGTCGTAGTTGATCGTCCAGCGTCTTCGTTGGTTGATCGTCTCCTCCAGCACCTCTGCAGTTCCTTGCGAAGATCGCGGATCGTCCTTAAGCACAACAACGTAGAAGCGCCTCTATGGTATCCACACGTCCAGGGAAGGAACAACCGTACGCCGGTGTGCTAGCACCAAATCGCACAGGGAGGCTCTCAAGAAGATGGCGGCTAGGGTTTCGGTAGATCAACTCACGTCCAACTCTCTCTCCCCAACAGCCTCATGCATCTCCTTATATAGTGCCCGTGATGGATCCTATCCAAACAAGCTTTACGAATCGTATTCGTACTGGTTTGTTCCAACCCGTTAAGTGTGTGACCCGTTAGGTTCATGTGTAGTTCGGTTGAGACTCGGAAACCCTTTCCGGCCACGAGTCGTAGCGGTTCCTAGCAGGACATAACGATTCCCGAATACACACAAATTATATCGGACGAACCTTAATGCAATATGATCTCGACCGACTGTGTCCTCATCACTTACGACTGTGTCCTATCTCTATCTGACCGGTTCAGTATTTGATCACGACCAACTCGTAACTCCTTACGACTTGGTTTCGACCACTCTGTGATTACGTTCGACCGGTCTACGACTTGCTTGTATCTCCATACGACCGGTCAATGAATCGGGTCGAACTAAGCACCTACTCATGTATTCTCCTTTTGCCTCACGATATCTGGTTGAACTCCGGTGAGATGTTGTGTCATCCATGGACTGTTCAATGCTTTCTCGATCGAGTATCGGATAACCTTATGTGGTCGAACTCTTGACCATCGATGCATGGCCATGCACTTTCTTTATCCGACCACTTCGAGGGCCCGAGATATCTCTCTGTTATGTTAGGAGGGCAAATCCATATCCGACCAGTCACATCCCTCTGCATGTTTCATAGCATACCCAAAGCTACCTTTATAACCACCCGATTCTGAGTAGCGTTTGGCAACCCCTAAAAGTGCTATTACACATGTAGGAAACCATCTTGATCTCGAGGTCTAAGGATTATACATCATCATTGCTTGAGACAAACTAACGACACATAGAATCATAACAATCTCAATAGTGTCTCAAGGTGGGTCTTATCAACACCATGTTCTCTAACACGTGTCCACATTATTGATTCGATATCCTCTATCCATGACCGTGAAACATGGTCATCAATCAATACATGTGTTGATCGAGAGTCACTAGTGTTAGACCGGTGACTTTCGACCGAGGATACTTTTAGAACGACATCATCATAAGTTAAAAAGAGTTTCACCAACAAGTCACATACTCGTTAATCTTTATGGTGATGATTCATTCAAGGAACAAGATAACATATTATCAAATATTGTGAACATAATGAAATATAATCATCTCTATGATTGCCTCTAGGGCATATTTCCAACAGTTACAACTGAAGACCCCGGTACGATCCCATTAAATGAGTATCGTATAGGCTTGATCTTTGTTCTGGGAACTTGCATCTCGTCCAGGGCACTCGTAAAGAGTACATTCAGTGAATTCCTACCATCAACTAACACACGATTGACTCAACAGTTGTTGATGGTGGGCTCGACTACGATCAGAAAATGACCAGGTCGAGTAGAGGGGATCGGACAGTCACCTTTCTCGAAAGATATGGTGATTTCTAACCACTTTGGTACTTTATTGACAAGAGGAGGGTCGATAGAATTTACCTCACATTCGACAGCTTTGAGCTATCGTTTCGACTCGTATGCCAAAGATCCTCCACAGATGTGATCGATGGTGTGTTTTGGATCTTGAAACGGCATCTCCTCCTCATCATCCAACTGTTTTCAATCAATTGTTAGTCCCACCTCTTCAAGTGTAGGAAGTGGTCCCTTGCTAGAGTAGTAATCCTCAAGTTTCTATTGAAATACTCGGCAGTTATGAAGGTTGTGTCCTTCATTTCTGTGGAAAGGACACCACCTAGGTTTGTCATTCTTCCGTTCGGGCGTTTACCTTTGCTCCAATCGGGGTTTGGTTTGGAGCTCGGAGGCTCCTTGTCGCTCACGGCTAAGAGCTCCTTCGAGCTTTTAACTTGAAGCTTTTGGCCTTTAGTCTTGCTCTTAGATTTCCCGTCCTTTTTATTTTTCTTCTTCCTGCCTTCGTCCGCTCCTCGAGTGTCCTTATCGTCATAATCAATCGTGCGATTCCACTCGACCGCTTCTACATCAGTTGCATAACAGTTAGCTATTTCAAAGAGCTCAGCGATGCTAGCTGAAGGATTTAGAGTGATATCCACTATGATCCTTCGATTGTGGACTCCCTGCTAGAATGATCTAATGAAAGAAGAGTCAGAAACTTCAGGAATTGAATTGCGAACCTGATTGAAACGCCTAATAAATTGGTGTAAGGTCCCATGAGAATCCTATCATATTCTGTGCAAGTAATCCTCCTTTTTTGCGCGGTTGTAAGTGCCTTGGAAGTTGGCTAATAGTAGGTTGCAGAGGTGCTGCCACGAATAGATTTACTCTTGTGGCTGATTTAATAGCCACGACTGAGCAGATCCTTCGAGCACAATAGGAAGGTAGTTGGCCATGACATGCTCTCCTCCTACTACTGCTCGAATAGTGGTGGTATAGATTTAAAGAAACTTGATAGGATTTTGTGACCCATCAAACTTCTCCATGTTCACTGGTTGGAACAGGGGCGGGTGGCCAGCCAAGTGCTCGAAGGTTAGGCGAAAACATCCGACATCTGGTAATAATATCATAACTCCTTCTTTGTGGGAAAGAAGAGTTGACATCACCAGGTGGTCGTACTCGACGATACCTAGTGGTAAGTGGACCTAACCTATCATAGATCTCAACCCTACGAGTGTAATACTCCTCGTACTTCATCTGCTGGTGCAAATTTCTCGGAAGAAGTGGTGAACGACCACTTCCTCTGGGAGTTTGTCAATCACCAGTTGTTCGAGGGACTCTTCTCCAACTAGGGTCATGGTTAGGAGATCGACCAGACCTGTTGTCTTGTCGTTCTTCATGAGGAGTGTAACTAAACGACTGGCGTTCAATGGAGTTGTCTTGGTACGACTACAGGACAGTGTTGTCATGTCCGCTCGAGTATGACCATCGTGTCCCAGAGTCTTCGTGTGATCTCTTGAGCAAAGAGGTCATAGCTTGGCACTTTTCCAAGCTCTTGAGCCATGTGTAAATTTCTCCCAAAGAAGAAGAAGAAGAATCACCATCTGCAAGTCCCCCTCGTGTGTTTGTCTGTCCAAGATCCAAAATCGGAGGGTGTGGCGAGATGGTGTTCGATGGAGCACTCAACGGAATTCTGTCACGGGTAGCAAAGCTCTTTTTTATGTGTAACAACTTTCTAGTGCTGGTGCTCAAATGGTAAATTTTCAAGTCGCGTTGGTATTCTAACTCATTCCATTTTATTTGCACTCACAAAATGTTATGGAGCAGATGATCGAACCTTTTGGTAGTGCAAATCCGTTGGGGAGATGTTATTCACTCTCACAAAAAAAAGAGGGATAGTAGTCAATTTGGTTCTCAAAGTTTCCCCTCGCACTCACTTTTGTCCCTCAACTTTCAAAAACACCAAATAAATCCTCAAACTTCTCTTTTCGGACAAAAAAGGGACAATAGTCCACATTACATGCCACATGTGTATACTGAGTGGCATCCTAACGCATGGAGGGTTGTCAGCCAACGGGAAAAGACGCTTTTGCCCTCCATCCATTCCATTGTTATACTCCCCTTCTTTCAATTGTACCGAATCGTTTCTCCCCTTTCTTTCGTTCAGATGGAGACTAGGCCTAGCAATGGTTGTGGGCAATGAGGTACGGTGAGTAGGTGGTGCGTGATGAGCACAGGGGCATTATTGTCTTTACACTAACATGATGTGATGAAAAACATATACGAATTATCCATATTATTCAACTACTATATTCGATAGGATACGAATACGGTATAGATTCTCCTATCTGATTATCAAGTTCTCTCCTATTTATATTCTTATTCGAATTCGTATAAAAAATATGGATGTGAATATGGTATAGAAGTTTCTCATCCGAATTTTTTTTATTCGAACTATTTGTATTCGTATTCAAATTCGATGAAGCAATATATATTTTATTGCAGTATGCCTAATTAGTTGGATGAGTTTTTCTAATTCAATGTGAATTCATGTTCGTTTAGATGAAATAAATAGATTAGAATGATTAAGTGTGATCGTCGAAGGATAAAGCTCCCCTAATATCTTCACACTATATAAGTTATGAGGGTACCCGTGACGAAGATTGTTGACCACTCAAATTATCCAGATATACCTTTATTCAAAAATAACTCGGATCCTCTACTGGGCCCAAATTAGCTTGCTGGGCACAGGATTAATTACACAGTCAAAAGGTGGGCCCAAGAACCTTTCCTTCAAACCACTCCAGGACCTCTCCCCTAGAGGTCCCTTTGGACCACTCCAAGACCTCTCCCCAACAGAGGAGGTCCTCAAAGGCGGTTTGTAACATCCCAATTTTCTAAACTTTAAAAATCTTTTGAAAAGTTAGTAGTTGGAAAATTCACCCTTGAAGTTTATTTGAATGTAAATAAAGCTTAAACATGGACTTTCAATATCAAAACTATTTAATATGATTAAAATCAACATCAACCATGGTCAAAACTATTTTATTTGGATTCTATGAGTTTGGATATATTTTCTAGATTTTTCTAGAATTTTTCCGAGTTCATTTGCTATTTTCTCATTGCTATTTGAATTCTTAGTATTTTCTAAAAAAAGGAAAATGTATTTTAAATCTCAGTAAATGCTTTGGGCTGAATCTCCTTGGATCCGGCCCAATCCTATTCATTGTCAGCCCAACCCACTCGACCTGCCACTCCGCGTGCTAGCCTGCTCAGCCGCGCCGCTCCGTTTTGCTGACATGTGGGGCCCACACGTCAGGTCTTCGTCCTCCTCGAGCCTTTGTCCTCGCGCGAGTTCTTGCCTTCAGCAGCCATGGTTGAAGCTTGAGCTTCGTCCGGCAAATCTAAATCTCCAACTAAACCTTATCTAGAAAACGTGTAGGATCTTCTCCCCTTCCCTTCCGCATCCGTTTCCATTAAAATCAAATCTCCAATCGTATCCTATCTCTAAGAACCGACGAGTTCGTTTCGAACTCAATTTGGGGATTCCTTATCCCGGCATGCCCGAGCCCCTATAAAAGGCCCCCTAGGATTGCCAGTGCCCCCGCACCCCAAAGCCCCCACCCACATCCACTCCGAAGCCCTAGCGCCGCTGGAATCAAGCTTTTAGGGTTTTCGGCTGAAGCTTTTCGTTTTCAAATCGCACCGCTGTCGTGATCGCCCTATCATCTTCGACCACACCACTGGGTCCGCCGTCGTAGCTGCTACCTCCAGATCCCATCCGTGTCACCAGAGCATCACTAGAGGACCTTTCCAACAATAGCTAAATTTCCCTCTCCGCTTCGAGCTCGCCGCCGGCCGCCACTGTGGTCCCCGAGCACTGGTAAGGATGCCATTAGGTTTGCAATAACCTCAGCTACCTACTGGTACCACTCATCGCCGGTGAAGCCCCGCTGTTCGCTGAAGCCTTTGGTTCCCGAGCCATTGTCGCTGGTGAAGCTGACGTGTTTGTCCACGTACGCAACCACCTCAGCTCCTGAGCTTGTGTGTCATCCTACGTGGTGCCACATGCGTGCTTGCGTGTCACAGCCTAGTCCAAACCCAGATCTAATCTGGCATAGACCCAGTTCATCGTGGACCGTGTCAATGACACGTGGGGCCCACATGTCAAGTTTTCTTTTAATTTCTTTTCCATTCGAAAATTCTTAGTGTTGGCATCAGCATGCGTCATGTCCGGATTTTTCAGTAGAAAAATAATTCGAATAATCTAGATAATTCCAATTTAGGTATTTCTTTAGGTTTTGATCTTCCAAAAGTCATATCTTCTTCGTTCGAACTCCGTTTGAGCCCATTCAAATTCCTAAATTCGAGCTCTATTTTAATAAGATTTTTATTTAATTTTTGGAGTTTGTTTTCTCTCTGTTATTTATTTATTTTATTTATTTGCTTCTGTTTGCGAGTAGACGCTGATTCTTCGGGGAACTTTGAAGAAGAAGGAGTGCATCGAGACCAAGACTAGTGCGTAGATCTATTCCAAGGCAAGTTTGTGGATATCATGGAGATATGCCCATGATCTTAGGATGATGAAACAATTGGCAATGTTGCTTTTGGTTTGAAGTTTCACGCGTTTTCGGCAAAGTTAAAAGGCTGGTCTTCGGCCATTTTGGGAATTTGGCTTTGGGATAGGTTGAGTTCATAGGCTATAGTGCATATGTGTTACATGTTGCATGTTTTCACTAACGTGGGTGAAGTTGTGAAGAACTTGTTCCCGGATTCGTGTTTGCTTGTCTATTGCTGTGCAGGTGGCTTGCAGGTCAACGACGGTCAACGGCAAGGAGGATCGGGACTAAGCTTGGAGAGCTAAAGTCTAGAACGATCATGGATGCCGGGTGAGGTCAAGTGACTCAAGCGTGGCGTAGAATGGACAAGGATGACCGAACGAGCAGTTCGGTGCGACTAGTTTGATCAAGCGGTGCGAGGGTTGGTGCAAGTGCCAAGGTGGTCCGGTGGGAACCGGATGGGAGAGACTTGCCGACATGATGAAAGCCGCTGGATCAACCTACACGTGGCGAAGCAGGCGATTGCTTCAACAGGATTGGACTCGCTCTTCGGAAAAGATCGAGAAGGGGTATTTTGGTAATTTTACCAAATATCGCATTGGTGACCTAATGCCATCCCGCGGCGCAAGACGGTGCGTCAAGAAGTGGATTAGGTCAAGAGAAGTGAAGACAGCGCTTTAAAATGCGTGTGTGTGTGTTCCGTTGTTGTTGGGCCTTAACGGAAGCCCATTAGGTTTAATCTTCTAGAAGCTCCAATTCTAAATAGTTTTTAGGGTTGGTGTGTGTGTCATATAAAAGGATCTGGAGTTAGGTCTTCTAGGGCTGCTAAAAAAAAGCCCTTGGCGGCGCTGCCTGCAAAACCGGGAAGAAGAAAAGAGGAGCGCGGGGCAGTGGCCTGTTGCCCTGAGATACAGAGTTCGTGGTGGCGCCCTATATCCCCGCAAAAAAACCGGTTCCTGGCGGCGGCTTGTCCTCCCAAAGAAATGGGCTTGAGGCAGCTGTAGTTGAGTGCTGTTTTTCTCTTGCGCGCCCCGCAGATTTAGGAGCCCTCGGCGGCGGCGGCTTGTAGCCATCTCGGGTAGACTGAAAAATCAAGTACCAGTGCTTTGATTTTGGATTTGTTTATTTCCATGTCTGTCGGATTCGTCTGTTTGGTGCGGCAGTCAGTAATCGCCGTTTTGCTTCTTGGATGTAAGAGGTCTAGTACTCTGTATTGACTTGTTGTTGCATTAAGTTGTTTACGGATGGTCCTTTGTTTTAGATCTTTTCATTGCTTTGACTGCCAAATGATGTGAGTGAGGCGTCGGGTTGATTGCTGTGCGATTTGCTGTTTTCAGTTCAGTTTATTGCTTTGTCTCCACATCAATCTTGAGGTAGTCGGTTTTTGCTTGTTGATGTGTCAGAAGGAAGCGGCGGCGCCAGTACATGCGCTTGATCTGTAGACAGAGAAATCAGACCTGCTTGTAGCGGCTTGAGAAAAACTAATCTAGTGTGTCCCCTCATGTTGGCTGCAACCCAAGCTTTTGCATTGATGAAATAAACAAAAGGTACGGTTGGAGTTTTTGGTGTTTTGATTGCTTTTGGCTGCAGTGCATCATCTACATGGGTGCGCAAGATAGTAGGGCTGGCCAGCATGGTGTCGCCACTGCCACGGTGTGCGCACGGTTTGGGCTGCAGTGTCTATTGTGTCTTGATTGCTAGTGCGTGCCAACTATGATGCGTCTGATGGATTGATTGCTCTGTGACCATATTTATTTATTGCTAGTGTGTGTGTCAGATCTGTGTAGTTTGTTTTCAGCTCTCTGTGCTTGCGGCGGCAGCAGTCTCATAGTAGCTCTCCTATGCATGCTTGTCATCTCTGTTACCAGCTTCTGGAGGCTACGGTCTTGTGGTCAAGAACAGAGGTCGGCTGTGACTGTGTATTGTGTCGGCCAAAGAAAATTGCTTGATGGTCTTTGTGCATGCAGTTGTGAGATGCTTTAGTCTTGTGCTTCGGGGTTTGATCAGATTCAACACAGGTCATCCGCTGTACCTGTATACAGATCTTCATAGCTTTTATAGCTATTGGAGTGAAAGTAGTGTTGAGTTTGATCGAGGAGAAAAATAGAGAAAGCGTCTATTCACCCCCCCCCTCTAGTCGCCTTTCAGGTCCTACAATTGGTATCAGAGCCCGGTTAGCTCTTCTCGTAGATCTTAACCGGTCTTTGGAGCCATGGCGACTGATAAGTATTCGACCAAACCACCTGTGTTCGATGGAGTTGATTTTGCTTACTGGAAGGCACGCATGCATGCCTACATCGAGGCTCAAGGGCACACTATTTGGCTTAAGGTTAAAAATCCATATGTTGTGCCAGCCAATGACGATGTGATCACTCTAGATGTTGAGGCTAATAGCAAGGCTAGGAACTTTCTGATCCAAGGTCTTAGTCGATCTGAGTTTGAGCGCGTGGCTCATTTGAGGTCTGCTCACGAGATCTGGAGGACCCTTTGTGACTACCACGAGGGTTCTACTGCGATCAAGGAAGTGAGACAGAACCAGCTTAAGAAAGAATACTCAAAGATTGAGCAAAGGCCTGGTGAGTCTTTAGATGAGCTGTGGGTGAGGTTCTCTAAGATTCTTCATGATCTTCGCGCTGTTGATCTTGTTTTCACTGAGTCTAAGAATGCACGCCAGCTTTTGGGTGCTCTTGATGTGAAGGTCTGGGGGATGAAGATCACATCCATCAGTGACAACACTATCATGAGTGAGCTTACCATGGATAAGCTTTACTCGAGGTTGAAGACACATGAGATTGATTTCATCTCGCGTCTCCCCAAGACAGAGTCGATGGCTCTTGTGGTTGACCCATCTAAGGGTAGCTCTTCTGATTCTTGTGATTTTGGCTCATCTGGTTTTTCATTGTCTGCTTTGCATTCGTTGAGTGATGAGCAACTAGAGAAGCTGCCTGAGGATGATTTAGCCCTCCTATCCACAAAATTCTCTAGAGTGTACAACAAAGTGAGGAACAAGAGGAGAGGTGCCCCTATCACGTGCTTTGAGTGTGGTGAGCCAAACCACATTCGCTCCAAGTGCCCCAAGCTGAAGGGCAAGGAGGTGAAGGACACTCGGAGGCGTCCTCAAGCTAGGGATGTGAAACCCAAGAAGACCAACTATCGCAAGTTCGTCAGCCGGGTCCTTGCCGCTCTAGAGAATGTTGACATGAGCGATGTGGACTCGGAGACGGAGGACGACGAGGATGACACCCATGGCAAAAAGAAGGGTTAGGACTTCACCGGCATGTGTTTCATGGCGGGGGTAGCCACGACGTCTCCTCCAACCATTTACGGCGACCCTTTCGATGACCCGGATGAGGTATGTCCCTCACTTGCGATATGAAGCGTGCTTTGGTCATTCTTGAACACAATTTGAAGAAGCAAGCTAAATTGATTAAGCGAGGACAACATGATTGATGATCTGAACTTAGAGGTTGTTAGGCTTAAATCTGTTAATCATGTTGATATTTGTGACTCTTGCTCTAGCTTGCAAAATGAATTGATCAACCTGAAATCTGCTCATTCCTCTGTTGTGAATCAATTGAAAGATGCTCTTGATGAACTAGAATCCCTCAAGTCTAGTCCTGCTTGCATGAATGCCATTGCTTTAGATGTGACTACTGTAGATGCTATTCCTTTGCCTTGTTTAAATTGTGCTTTGCTTGAACTAAAATTGGATAGTGCTACAAAAGAATTGACGAAATTTGATGCTAGTCACACCTGCTCTCATTGTGAGAAAAATAAGACTAGAATGAAATAAATGACTGAAATGATCCTTCACTCTAAATCTGCTTCATATGAAAATTGTGTTAAACTCACAATTGAGAATGATGCTTTAAACAAGACACTAGAAGAAAAGGCTAAAATTGAACAATCCATGTCCATGACTACTTCCAAGAAAGTTATTGATTCTAATTCTTGTACTTTTTGTATTGAACTTGGGCATAATGTAGATAAGATAAAAGAAGCATTTAGAGTTAAGTTCAAAGAGCAGTTGGATAGGATTAGAGATAACTATTGTGTGTCTTGTGAGGCTTTGAAAGCCGAGGTAGCTCACTATAAGGAAAAGTCTGATAGGGCTAGCAAGTCAAATAAGTGTGCTTCTTGTTATGAACTAGCCAAACAAAATGACTACCTTAAAGAGACTCTTGAGAGATTTATTGGTGGGAAGAAGAACCTCAACATGATTCTAGACAAATCTAAGGTGAGTGTGAATAACAGTGGCCTAGGATTTAATTCTCTAGAGCATTCCAAGAATCATCCACCTAAGGTTGTTAGAGCTGTTGAGAGTGGCCTGTTTGAGGTAGAACCCTCTAAGCCATCCAAGATAGTCTTTAAATCTGCTGGTTTTGCCCAAACCACTTCTAGCAAGATAGGTGCTTCTACTTCATCAGGTCAGACCCTTCAAAAGGTCAAGTACCATTGCACCTTCTGCAAGAAGAATGGCCACATTGTTGAGTTCTGCTTCCGTAGAGCCAAGATTGAGAGGAAGGAGAGGATGAGTACCTTGAGAACCATTAGAGGAGTTCCTTCATCTGCTGTAGTCTCTAGAGCTAGGCAGCCTGTCTTTCCTGCTAGACATAGGCCTATGTTCGTAGATGACTTCTTTGACTCCTCTGGTGGATCTAGGCAGCGTTCTTGTTTAGGATATCGTGAGGAGAGACTGCGGGTAGCATCTAGACAGGGGGAGTATCGACCTTTTGGTAGGTCGATTCGGAGAGGTCTAGGTGATTCTCGTGTGCATTCTTATGATTTTGCTCCTAACCATTTTACTGTTGTTTCTACTGCTTTGCCCAAGCATCGTGTGACTCAGTACTGGATTCCAAAATCTCTTATCACTAACTTGATCGAGGCCGCAGATGTTTCCTTCTTATGCCCCCAGAGGTCCGTCGTGCGAGGAAGGAGGACATATGGCTTGATTGACTCTGGGTGTTCTTGACACATGACTGGAGGTTCTAGATGGTTCTCCTCTCTCACACGTGCATCCGACAACGAGTGGATCACATTTGGAGATCTTTTTACTAGGACCATGACAGCCAAGGGCACTTTGAGATATCTTACACCTTCATGCCTTTATCTTCACGGTTTTTTCAATCCTGGCGTGTTGTGCTTTTCATTGTGCTCATTTGTATCTTATCGGCATGTGTTCTCTTATGATATTCATCATCATGCCTTTGTGTGTATTTTGTTTATATATCCTTGTATTATATTGTTATTCACTAGTTTCATGGATGTATAAGCTTGATTTAGTCTTCATGAGCTTGTGCTGTTTTGTATATTCTTTATTTTGCTCTTGTTGATTTTTGCCTTGTGTATTCACATGCTTACTTGATTTCCATGATTTGTTCCTTATCATATCTTATGCTCTCATGGTATTGTGGATACATGGGTCTTGCCATAGCTTTCACTAGCACGCTTTACCTTTGACTGTAATATATGATGTGTGTTATGCTATGTGCGTGTTTGCTTGCTCCTATGTCTTATTGTGGACTAAGGATAGGTTGAGCTTTATCATATCTTGGTTAGCATACGCTGAAATTGAGTTCTCTCTCTCCATGCTCATGTCTTAAATTATTGGTTATATGCTTTCATGAGCTTTGGATCATTTGCTGCTACTTGCTAGTCATGTGTCTTGATACTGTTTCTCTAGATATTGTCTCACTAACCCAGTACCAAGGCATAGACTTTTCTGTCTCTTTGGTGTAGTCTTTTCAGTTGAGAAGAAGAACATGTGATTCATGATTTCAAACTGTTGGTTCTTCTTCATATGTGCATTCAATGATGACTATCACTTCTTGGAGACAAAGGAATTTGAGATGAGGATGATGGGTGAGCGCAACTACCTTCTGGAGCTTCAAGGAATGGATCTTCATCCATCATGACTACATCTCACTGCCAAGCAGTGCGACTCAGGTTCGAGCTTCCATACCTTTCATTTATGTATGGTATCCCTAGTCTACCTTGCATAGCATCTGTTTTGTGTCAGGTGTTGGGCTTGTTGTGTTCAAGGTAGATAGGAGGCTCTGTTCTAGCACATGTCTTTTCTAGGCACTCTTCTTATCCCTTGGTTTTCTAGGATGCACTCTTCTCACAGCCTAGGTCAAACTTGTCTCCCAATCACTAGTCTTAGCAGGTTTTGAGCTACCTGTAAGCTTTTTAGTGTTGGTGTTTCGCTCCCTAGCTTTTCGAGTTGCTTTCTCTAGAGATCTTGTGGAGTTTGAAGTCCTTGCGCTAGTTTTTGTGGAGTCCAAGGCACTTTTTGCAAATCTCTTCTCAAATCTTTTAGACCCAACAAGGTTTGTCACCTTGAGAAGTGAGTTAGGGATAATTTTTCCCTATGGGTTGTTTTGAGGGGGGGGGGTTTGCTCTTTTTGCATTCATTGTATCATAATGCATTTTACAATTTAGCAACTTGCATTGTAATATAACCTTGTGGAGCTTTGATTATTATCCATGTATACATGATTTCATACTTTATACCCTGCCATGTTTTGTGCTAGTTTGCTAGACTTCTTTTATGGCTTTTTATGTATAGCTTAGCTTTTACCATGCTAGCTTTATTATCTGTGAGCAAACTGAATCATAATATGACTTGTTGGATCTTGTGACTAGTTTTGCTTTAGTGATCCCCTCATGATTCATGCCATGTCATATAGGCTTAATTGAGTCTTGAACTTATTCTGAGTTTTAAATTGAGCTTTGATAATTCTTAAGTCAAGCAAATGAAAAATAAGCTTTTCTGTGCGAAAAAACTAATCTCACCAATTCTCTCTTATGAGACTGCTTGCCATTGCACTAGGCATGAACTCAGGGGGAGTTTTGGATGACCTAGACCACTCTCTTAAGCTTTTGTTGCTTGGGATGGTCGTAGTGAGGCTTGAGATCTAGCACCATGCTAAGAAAACAAATTGGCAATTGGTTGAAGCTTAGGAGGCAGTTGTGGATGGCTCCTAGTCCAGGACTTGCTTTACTAAGATAAAACCAATCATTTTCAGCAAAGTGCTCAAAGTACTAATTTCTAAATGCTTGATCAAATTGTTTCAAATCTGAATGCTCAAACTTAACTCATTTTCTAGCTTCTAGCTCCATTTTGCTTATAGACATGGCCTGACTCATTTTTGGATACCTTTAGTTAAACTATGATCTTGAGCACCTTGTCATGTTGTCGATTCATTTAATCTCAGATGATTGCTATTTTGGCCTTAGCTTTGCTGTACATGTTTTGCCATGATTGAACATAGTCTCTTCACATAATATGACTTGGTGTAATACTTGTACCGTCTTCATGGATAATCTTCATGGCTCCTTTTGCTCAAGTTAAAAACAAAACAAAACAAAATGAAACATTACAAAATTGCAGCCATTCCATTACATTCTTGCTCTATCTTCTTCCATGCACCTTGATGAATCCATTGTCAAAGGGGGAGAAAGATTGGTCAAAAATGTTGTTTTAGAGCTTTTCTTCTCAATGATCAAAGGTCAAATAGAACAATTTTTCTTTCATATGGACCTAAGTGAGATTTTTGGCTATTCTCTGGAATTTGAAGCTTTCTTGCTTCTTTTTGTCTTATCTCACTTGCTTATGCTATTCTGAAGCCAGCTTGGTCATTTCCATTGCTTTCTCTTGCTAGTGCACCAAGTTGTGCCTTTGTGCGAAAACTGCAAGTATTTTACTTTTCAAAATCCAAAACTACATTTTCTGAGAAATTGCCAATGTGTTCATCAAGGGGGAGATTGTGGATATCATGGGGATATTCCCATGATCTTAGGATGATGAAACAATTGGTAATGTTGCTTTTGGTTTGAAGTTTCACGTGTTTTCGGCAAAGTTAAAAGGCTGGTCTTCGGCCATTTTGGGAATTTGGCTTTGGGATAGGTTGAGTTCATAGGCTATAGTGCATATGTGTTGCATGTTGCATGTTTTCACTAATGTGGGTCAAGTTGTGAAGAACTTGTTCCCGGATTCGTGTTTGCTTGTCTATTGCTGTGCAGGTGGCTTGCAGGTCAACGACAGTCAACGGCAAGGAGGATCGGGACTAAGCTTGGAGAGCTGAGGTCCAGAACGATCATAGATATCGGGTGAGGTCAAGTGACTCAAGCGTGGCGCAGAATGGACAAGGATGACCGAAGCAGGCGATTCGGTCGTTGGTTTGATCAAGCGGTGCGGGGGTCAGTGCAAGTGCCAAGGTGGTCCGGTGGGAACCAGATGGGAGAGACTTGCCGACACGATGAGAGCCGCTGGATCAACCTACACATGGCGAAGCAAGCGATTGCTTCAACAGGATTGGACTCGCTCTTCGGAAAAGATCGAGAAGGGGTATTTTGGTAATTTTACCAAATACCGCATTGGTGACCTAATGCCATCCCGCGGCGCAAGACGGTGCGTCAAGAAGTGGATTAGGTCAAGAGAAGTGAAGACGGCGCTTTAAAATGCGTGCGTGTGTGTTTCGTTGTTGTTGGGCCTTAACGGAAGCCCATTAGGTTTAATCTTCTAGAAGCTCCAATTCTAAATAGTTTTTAGGGTTGGTGTGTGTGTCATATAAAAGGATCTGGAGTTAGGTCTTCTAGGGCTGCTAAAAAAAAGCCCTTTGCGGCGCTGCCTGCAAAACCCGGAAGAAAAAAGAGGAGCGCGGGGCAGTGGCCTATTGCCCTGAGATACAGAGTTCGTGGCGGCGCCCTATATCCCCGCAAAAAACCGGTTCCTAGCGGTGGCTTGTCCTCCCGAAGAAATGGGCTTGAGGCAGCTGTAGTTGAGTGCTGTTTTTCTCTTGCGTGCCCCGTAGATTTAGGAGCCCTCGGCGGCGGCGGCTTGTAGCCATCTCGGGTAGATTGAAAAATCAAGTCCCAATGCTTTGATTTTGGATTTGTTTATTTCCATGTCTGTCGGATTCGTCTGTTTGGTGCGGCAGTCAGTAATCGCCGTTTTGCTTCTTGGATGTAAGAGGTCTAGTACTCTGTATTGACTTGTTGTTGCATTAAGTTGTTTCTGGATGGTCACTGTTTTAGATCTTTTCATTGCTTTGACTGCCAAATGATGTGAGTGAGGCGTCGGGTTGATTGCTGTGCGATTTGCTGTTTTCAGTTCAGTTTACTGCTTTGTCTCTACATCAATCTTGAGGTAGTCGGTTTTTGCTTGTTGATGCGTCAGAAGGAAGCGGCGGCACCAGTACATGCGCCTGATCTGTAGACAAAGAAATCAGACCTGCTTGTAGCGGCTTGAGAAAAACTAATCTAGTGTGTCCCCTCTTGTTGGCTACAACCCAAGCTTTTGCATTGATGAAATAAACAAAAGGTACGGTTGGAGTTTTTGGTGTTTTGATTGCTTTTGGCTGCAGTGCATCATCTACATGGGTGCGCAAGATACTAGGGCTGGCCAGCATGGTGTCGCCACTGCCACGGTGTGCGCACGGTTTGGGCTGCAGTGTCTATTGTGTCTTGATTGCTAGTGCGTGCCAACTATGATGCGTCTGATGGATTGATTGCTCTGTGACCATATTTATTTATTGCTAGTGTGTGTGTCAGATCTGTGTAGTTTGTTTTTAGCTCTCTGTGCTTGCGGCGGCAGCAGTCGCATAGTAGCTCTCCTATGCATGCTTGTCATCTCTGTTACCAGCTTCTGGAGGCTACGGTCTTGTGCTCAAGAACATAGGTTGGCTGTGACTGTGTATTGTGTCGGCTGAAGAAAATTGCTTGATGGTCTTTGTGCATGCAGTTGTGAGATGCTTTAGTCTTGTGCTTCGGGGTTTGATCAGATTCAACACAGGTCATCCGCTGTACCTGTATACAGATCTTCATAGCTTTTATAGCTATTGGAGTGAAAGTAGTGTTGAGTTTGATCGAGGAGGAAAATAGAGAAAGCGTCTATTCACCCCCCCCCCCTCTAGTCGCCTTTCCGGTCCTACAAAGTTGTATCTTTGATCATATTGAACCTAGTTTTCAAAATTACTTTGATTCAAATCAATGCATTTACTTTAAGTATTTATCTAAATGCTTTTGGGTGTAGTTATTATTCCAGATTGTTTATATCCACCTTGTCTATTGTTATGTCATAATCTTTTGTCACCCTAGATTGGTTATTATTTAGTTGGTAATATCGTAGCACCAACGTGGGTTGGTTTGATACGAGCAGATTACTTAGCCATGCCACGAGTCATCATTTCATGTAAGTTGCAAATATGAATTTGGCTAAGTGAATATGGAACTTTGTGATAAAAACTGTGTGTATGTGTTATTACTTTGTGATAGCATGTGTTGTACTTAACCAATAGGGTGAGAAAGGATTTAGACTGAGTTAAGTGGTGGATACTAAGTGATATGGTGGAGCTTTGTGAAAGGGAACGATAATCTTTGTGGCATAGTTAGAAATTGAAAGTCTTGTCTTGATCAATTAAGAACTTAACTTTGTGCGCCATTGAACTAAGCCATAACTGTACGACCACATGCTTGGTATGAGACGGGCCTAACTTAGTAGGTTACGGAGTCTTGACATTGACTACTTAGGTTATAGGTTAGGTGCTCTGTGATAGGCGGAGGTGTGCACTACTACATAGTACACATTTATGAGCAGTTCGCCGTCTTCAGGTCTAACGGTGTGTGTCGAACTAACTTTCTTTGTGGGTTAGTACTGGCGGTAAAGCACATCGAGGGTGTCAATGTTTGAGATGAAGTTTCTGAAATATTTTGTTATGATTAGTGCTAGCTACACTGATTATATCGTGTGGGTAAGTGTACAACCTCTGTAGAGTGTTAAACAATCTATTAGAATAGCCGCATCCGTGGTCATGGACATGCTCGGGGATTTCACACGAGGGTTAGATTTTCATAAAACACTTGGGAAGGCAGCTGTGTGATCTAAGTCATATGGCTGTGTGAATAATTTGATTAGACTTTGTGTTCTTTGTGAAAACAATTGTTAAATTAATATTGTCTATTTGTTTTGAATTATGTTTCAATCTATTATTTGTATTCAATTGCAAATGTTGCATTTCTACAAAAGAACCACATAAACCATTTTCTTTGGAATAAGTCATCATGTATACATTGCATTCTGTGGTATGACTTGCGAGTACGGTTGTGTACTCATGCTTGCTATAATCAATCAACAAAAGTGGATGAGTCTTCGCCCGCTTTTGAGGAGGAGTTCTATGAAGGTGCTGATCGCTAGGTTTTGATCCCAAACGGTTGCCTATGGCGAATTGATGGGATCCCGGTGAAGTTTATTTTGTGCTACTACTTATTTAATTATTACCAGCCCTGCGATGCTTAATAAATTTAAAACTCGACCATAAGGTCACAACAGTTATTTGTTATTCAAATTACTCGTTTATTATATTATTTCGTCTTGTGTGGATCAATATTCACCTATGTTGACACTGTGTACACTAGTGTGATCCTAGACTAGTGCATTATACATAGAGGGTCTAGAATTGCATTTTTGGGTCCTGACAGAGGTAGTATCAGAGCCATACTGACTGTAGGTCTTGACCTTAGTTAGATCGGCTGTCTTTAGAGTGTCCAAACTATTTTCTAAAGCAAAATTAACTCGCAATATTAATTGGACTGCTTAACTCCTTTTATCTCTCTCTTGACTCAATTATTGCTGAAATTTTTCCTCTCCCCGCTGTTTTAATTTGGTTCTTACCCTCTTGTCTATCTTGTCAGATGCCTCGTTTCCAGAACTCCAGTGAGCGCATGGGAGGACTTGCTGCAGAGCTGTGGAAGCTTTTGCAAGAACTTGGAGGATTCGATCGATCGATGTACAAGGGCACCGACTAGGTGGTGAACGGACGAAGCTATGGAGTGCTTTGTCGTTTAACCATCTATGCTCGGAAAGACACTAAAGCTAGCCGCCCTCTGAATATCTCTGTTCAAAGGATGGCCTTTTCAGAAGGAATCCAGGAGTCCTCGCGCCTTACTATCTTGAGGATCTGCAACATCTACGACCGCGAGCTTCAGGATACCGTCTTCCGCTACCATCCCCGTGCCTCCGCACTGGACCTTCCTGCACGTTACACATCTACAGATGGAGAGCGCAATGCCACTGTGGTCCATCTTGCCTAGTTTCAGCTGCTCAGGAGGAATCCCTAGAGTTGGTCGCCATGGAGTTGGAGTGCGTCTACGAGACTCTACAGATGACAGAAGAAAGGATCGCCACACTAGAAGAAACTCTCTATGGCCAGCACGAGCACGAGGAGGATCATGAGGAGGAGGACCCTAAAGAAGAAGATCCAAAGGAAGACCAAGAAGAAGTTGAGGAGCCAGCAAAGCCCGAAGCATCGGAGGAGCGATTGTACTGCACGAGGGCGCCTGTTCTCTTGCACCGATTCTCGGGCACTGGACGGTTGTGAGGATGCAGTATGATTTGGTCTCTGAAAGGGAGCACCGTCGTGGATATGGCAGTTTTCTGCTCAAGTAGGTTGTTTAAGTTTAGGTTAAGTCAGTCGAGGCTCAAAGTGTTTGAGCCCCGTCAGTTTAAGATTAGGAGTGTCGCCCTTTAGGCGGTAGTTTGTGTGTTAGGATCGTTTGTTTTCTTGTGTGCAAGTACGAGCTGTAAAGGCCCTTAGGAATTTGTTGCAGCCATACTAAGACCCCTATTAATATAAGTATTTCAGTTGATTTCTTGAAGTTGTGTTTGTTGGGTTTAATCTACCCCCTCGATTAGTTCTTAACTTATCTTATGCTTGCTACCTTATCTAACCCATAGAGCATTCGCCAGATAGTTCAAACTCGTCATGCTGCTGCTAGTGGATCCGGAACCCTTGGATCAGAAGAGAATGAGCAGACACCAGCAGGAGCAGTCCCATCGCAAGCACCTCCAATTGACTTGCGGAATTTTGGAGCGTTCATGGCAGCTCAAATGTAGATGATGCACATGATGATGAACGAGATTCAGAATATGAACAATAATCAGAACAACAACAACAACAACAACACAGCACCAGTCAACCATAGTCATCATGGACCATCCAAGTTTGCAGAATTCATGAGGACTCGCCCACCCACCTTTTCTGGAAGTATCTCTGTGGATATCATGGGGATATTTGCATGATCTTAGGATGATGTTACAATTGGCAATGTCGTTATTGGTTTGTCGAAACAGCGTTTTCTGCAAGTGTCAGGATTTTCGGTCATACCGGCGTGTAACACGCGGTACGACCGCAGCACGGTACGACCGCAAGGTACTTGGCGGTATGACCGGAGTCCGGTCGTTCCGGGTTTTAGGTGGCGGTTTGATATTTCCAGAACGAGTGTAATTTGAGTTTTGGTTTTCTCTAGGTAGCGGATGACGGCCATGATTATGGGTCTTATACAACCGCTTGATCTTGAGTAGTACCGGTCATAACATGGCGGTAGTACCGATTTTGTGCTGATTGTCATTTCAATTGGAGAATTGCTTTTGGGTTAGGTCAAGTTCATGGGTTTCATGGCATATGTGTTGCATGATGCATGTTTTGACTAACGTGGGTCAAGTTGTGAAGAACTTGTTCGGATTCGATTTCTTTGTCTATTGATGTGCGAGGTTGCTTGGAGGTCAATGACGGTCAGCGGTGAGGATGATCGGGACTAAGCTTGGAATCGAGGTTGAGCGATCGGGGATGCGGGTGAGGTCAATGGAGTCAAGCATTGCGCAAGAGGACAAAGGTGACCGAACAGGCGATTCGGTCTGACAGGTTTGATCAAGCGGTGCAGGGTCGGTGCAAGTGCCATGGTGGTTTCGGTGGGAGCCGGATGGGAGAGACTTGCCGACATGAAGAGAGCCGCTGGATCAACCTACACGTGGTGAAGCATGGAGGTGCTTCACGAAGATGGGACTTGGTCTTTGCAAAAAGATCGAGAAGGGGTATTTTGGTAATTTTACCAAATACCGCCTTGGTGAACTTTTGCCAACTCACGGAGCAAAGATGGCGCAAGGTGAAGCGGATTAGGTCAAGAGATGAAGACGGCGCTTTAAAACGCGTGCATATGTGACCCGTTTGTGTGTGGGCCTTAACGGGAACCCATTAGGGTTCAATCTTCTAGAAGGTCTAAGCCTCCACTATAAATAGAGGAGGGAGGTGGCGCACCCCCTCAACCCTTTTATTGCATTGTAAACCCTAGTTTTGCTTTTGTGCTTAGGGAGATGATTAGTGGAGGTTAGGGTTCTAGAGAGTTGGATTTGATTTCGTGCTCATGTATTGAGTCTTTGTCCTCCTTGATGGAGTGGCTGTAAACCAATACCACATCAAATCAATCCAAAGAAAGTTTTCTCAAAAGATGAGTTCGTTTGCTTTCTTTCTCTCTATTTGGTGATTTGAGGTCTTTCTTTGATCCGCGAGTTTTTACTTGGTTTCTTGCCATGATCTAACTTGCTGTGACATGTGAGAACCCATCTAGGATCATCTTGATCATCAATCACCCACGAGCAAGGCTTAGATCATGTTTAGGTTCGAAACTCGGTTTTAAAACCTCCTTCGTTCAATTTGAGAAAGGTAGGAACTTTGACGTGGATCTAGTCATTCTTTGCTTGGAATAGGTTCCTAACCTTCTTAGGAAGGTGTGTTTCAAATCTCATAGAGTTTGGCTAAGTGGATCAAAAGTTGTGCCAATTTTGGTTTTAAATCGCTTGATTGTTCGGGACAATTGGTACGACCACCCGTTTGCCTCACGGTTGTACAAGACTTTATCGACGATCACCCGCTTGCCTACGGTTGTACCAAGACATCCAAGACGCATGACCGCTTGTTTACTATGGTTGTTCTAATTTCCTGATTTTTCGAACTTCTTGAGGATTTCTTCTTTGTGCCTTTGGGGGTTTAGGAGTGGATTCATTACAAGTCTTCCACTATGCTTAAGCATTCATCTTCATAGCTCTCATAGCTATTGGAGTGATTTGCGATTTGCGAGTTGAATCCATTCAAAGTGAAAAATAGATAGTGCTCCTATTCACCCCCCCCCCTCTAGTCGCCTTTTCGGTCCAACAAGTGGTATCAGAGCCTGGTTAGTTCAATCTTGATCTTAACAGGTCCACCGAACTTAGCGATGGATAAGTACTCGACCTGCCGCATGTCTTCGATGGGCTCGACTATGCCTATTGGAAGAATCGCATGCGAGTCTTCCTTGAGAGCGAAGGACAAGCTATATGGGAGGTTGTTCGTGCCCCGCTCGTTTTGCCCGAAGTTGCTATACCGGCTTCAGCAACCCTCTTGGCTAACAACAACAAGTCAAAGAACCTTCTATATGCTGGGCTTGGTAGGTAAGAGTACGATAGGATTTGCAACCTTGCGACTGCACATGAGATTTGGCACACCCTTGAAACTTATCATGAGGGATCGTCCCAGATCAAGCAAGTGCGCCAGACAGTCTACAAGCGAGTGTACAACAAATTTGAGATGTGTCCTGGCGAGAGCATCGATGACGTCTTTACTCGCTTCAACAAGGTTATCAATCAGATGAGAGCTGTTGACATTGAGTTCTCTCAATCTGAGAATGCCACCCACCTCTTGGCTGCAATCAACACCAAGGAGTGGGAGATAAAAGCAACTGCCATAGAGGAGAACGTCGATCTCTCTAATCTCACTTTGGAGCTGCTTTATAGTAAGCTAAAACTCATGAGATCAAGAGGCGGTAATCCTAAGAAGGATAACATGGCTTTGGTGGTGATCCTCTCAAAGGACTCGATGGTTCTTTTGAGTCTTCTTCGGTTTTTCTCTTGCGTGTTTATCTGCTATTCAAGAAGAAGAGTTTGAGAGTCTTCCTGAGGCTGATTTAGCTCTTTTAGCCAAGAAAGCCACACGGGCATATAACAATGTCAGAAACAGAAAGAAAGGTGGCCCTGTGACATGCTATGAGTATGGAGAGCTATATCATATTCGGGCCAACTGCCCCAAGCTAAAAGGTAAGGGCAACCGCAAGGATGAGAAGCCTGCCGGGAAGAAGCCTAAAGGGGGCAAGCCCAAGTATGATGCTGCCAAGCTCATGAAGGTTGCTCACCGAGTCCTTGCTGCTTTTGGAGATCAATCCATGAGCGATGTGGACTCCGGGAGCGAGGAGGACAAGGAGGAGGAGATTCCTCAAGACAAGAAGGGGAAGGCCAAGGATTTCACCGGCATGTGCTTCATGGCCGACTCCGTCGACGCCGATGACGACGATGAGGTACCTCTCTCCTATGATGTTCTTTCTGCTAGATGCGATAACATGTATGAGCAATTGCTTAGTCAGGATAAGGCTTTAGAGTTCACCATGGCTAGGAACAAGCATCTAGAGTCACAAGTCGAGAGTTTGAAATTAGAGCTTGTGAATGCTAAGAGTCTAGATATTGATGAATGTTCATCCTGCCATGCTTTGCACTCCGAACTGTCTAAACTGCAATCTGCTCATGATATTGCTTTGCATCAACTTGAAAATGCTAGGACTGAGCTAATTGATGTCAAATCTGCTCCATGTGAGAAATGCTTAGAGTCTAGCAAGTTGGATGCTTCTGGTAATGTGAAATCTAGCTTTTGCACTTTCTGCTTAGAACGCGAACATGAAGTTAAGGATATTCTAGAAGCAGTTAGAGCTAAATATACCAAGCTTAAGGACACAATTGAGTCTACACCTTGTGCCTCTTGTGCCGCCTATAAGCTTGAAGTTGCTCATCTTAAGGAGAAACATGCTAGAGGCATTAAGGGCAAGACTTGTGAATTATGTGCTAATGTTGGAAAAGAGAATGCATATCTCAAAGATACTTTAGAAAGATTCTCTAATGGTGAAAAATAGTTAAACATGATTCTAGATAAATCTAAAACTCCTTTTAAGATGCAAGGTTTAGGATACAACTCTGCCCAGGACATGTCTAAGCCTAATGTCATTCAGGTCTTGGAAAAAGGCTTAGTTGAATTCAAAACCCAACCTGCAAAAACTGTCTTTAAATCTGCAGGGTTTGTCCAACCTTCTTTTGAGGCAAAATGTGCTTCTCCCAGTGGTACAAAATACCATTGCACCTATTGCAAGAAGAGTGGACATTTGGTTGAGTTCTGTTGGCGTAGGTTGAAGAACGCTAAGAAAAACATTGCTAGAATGTCATCTAATCAACCTAGAGCTTTTATGAGACATGGTCACGTACAAAAGAAGAAACCCGGTCTAGGATTTGTTGCACATGCTCATCACCGTGTTCCTAGACAGGATGCATCTCATGTTCTTGTTACCATTGCTCATAATAGAACTGCTAATAAAGTCAAGGATAGCACATCTGCTTTGCATACTACTCGCAGACGAGTGTCTCAGTACTGGGTTCCCAAGTCGCTTTTAACTAACCCCAGTATTAAGACACGTTGCTCTTTTGTTCCTTGATTTTCAGGATTGTCGCGGAAGGGGGAAGAACACATGGTTCGTCGACTCCGGCTATTCACGCCACATGACCGGAGACTCAAGATGGTTCAATTCCTTCACGCAGTCGAAGGGTGATGACTTCATCACCTTCGGAGATGATACACAAGGGTGGATCGAAGGAACTGGATCGATCAGGGTGAAAGACAAGTTCATTCTCAAGGACGTCGCTCTTGTGGACAAGCTAAGGTATAATCTCCTTTCTATCTCACAGCTTCTCGATGATGGCTATGAGACTCGTTTTAAGAAGAATGCATGTTGTGTGCTTGATTCTTTTGGTGAGCTCGTTTTTGGGATTTCTAGAGTTGGTAGAATTTTTGGAGCTGATTTATCTGAATCTCTTGCTGGATCCCTTAAGTGCTTAATTGCTTCTTCTTCTGATATCTGGCTTTGGCACCGACGTTTGGGGCACATTGGTTTTGATCATCTGACACGAGTTAGCGGCCTTGATCTCATGAGAGGTTTGCCTAAACTCAAAGCATCAAGGATCTTTGATATGCGCCTCAGAGGCATGGCAAGCAAGTTGCCGCTTCACACCCGTCATTGACTATGGTCATGACTGACGGACCGGGACAATTGCTTCATATGGATACTATTGGTCCTACTAGGGTTCGGTCAGTCGGTGGCAAATGGTACATTCTTGTCATAGTCGATGATTTTTCGAGATATTCTTGGGTGTTCTTTCTTGCTTCGAAGGATGAGGCTTTTGATCATTACCATGACCTTGTTCTTCGTTTGGCTTCTGAACTTCCTGGTGCCTTGAGAGCGATCCGCAGTGACAATGGCACGGAGTTCAAGAACGCTTCTTTTGCCTCTTTTGTCTTTGGCCGGTATTGACCATCAGTTCTCTTCTTCACACGTCCCTCAACAAAATGGCGTTGTGGAAAGGAAGAACAGGACTCTAGTCGAGATGGCTAGGACGATGCTAGATGAGTATAGCACACCGAGGAGATTTTGGGCCGAAGCTATTGCTACAGCTTGCCATATTTCATACCGTGTCTTTTTGAGACCGTCTTTGGGCAAGACTTCATATGAGCTTCGTTTTGGTAGAAAACCCTCTGTCTCTCACTTTCGAGTCTTTGGATCGAAGTGTTTTATTCTCAAGACAGGGAACCTAGATAAATTTGAATCAAGAACTTGTGATGGTTTATTTCTGGGTTATCCTGCTCATTCGAGGGGTTTTCAGGTTTTTAATGTTGAAACTAACATTGTCCAAGAGACATGCAATGCCACTTTTGATGAGACTAGCCCTGGAGCTAGATCCGATGTTTCAAGTGACTTACAGGTGACAGAGAGCATTTTTGTTGAAGAAGATGAGGATGGTTCTGTGGTTAGAAACAAGGCTAGATTGGTAGCTCAGGGCTTTAGCCAGGTTGAGGGCTTAGATTCTGATGAGACCTTCGCTCCTGTTGCTAGACTAGAAGCTATTCGCATTCTGCTTGTATTTGCTGCATCTAAAGGTTTTAGGTTGCATCAAATGGATGTTAAGAGTGCCTTTCTGAATGGTTTTATAGAGGAGGAAGTGTATGTTAGGCAACCCCCTGGTTTTGAGAATCCCAAGCACCCATATCGTGTTTTTAAGCTATCCAAAGCCTTGTATGGTCTTAAGCAAGCCCCTAGAGCCTGGTATGATAGACTTAAGACCTTCTTGCTTAAGAATGATTTTGAAATGGGAAAGGTAGATAAGACTCTTTTCATTCTTAGGCATGGCAATGACTTCTGCTTGTTGATTTATGTAGATGATATTATGTTTGGTGGTTCCTCTCATGCTCTTGTTTCAGCTTTTTACGAGACCATGTCTAGGGAATTCGAGATGAGTATGATGGGAGAGCTCAACTACTTTCTGGGGCTACAAATCAAGCAGTGCAAGGAAGGGATCTTCATCCATCAAACGAAGTACACCAAGGATTTGCTCAAGCGTTTTGAGATGGGTGATTGCAAACCGATCGCCACTCCCATGGCGACATCGACTGCTTTGGATCCAGATGAGAAAGGAGAAGCCGTGGATCAACGTGAGTACCGCAGCATGATCGGCTCCCTCAGACTGACGGCCTCAAGACCGGACATCCACTTGTGATGCGCCTCATGCAAGGTTTGAGGCCACCGAGGACTTCACATCGCCAAGCCGTTAAGCGCATCTTGGTATTTACACTCTACCCTTGATATGGCATTTGGTTTTCTGCTCTTCTTATTTGTCCATTCGGGGTTTTCGATTCGATTTTTTGCTTTGTAGGCTAGATAGGAAGAGCACATCGGCACATGTCATTTCTTAGGCACTTCTCTTGTCTCTTTGTCTTCTAGGAAGCAGTCTTACATTGCACAATCCACTCATCAGGTGAATATGTAGGCTGCTTTGCTAGTTCTTTGTAGTCGATTTTGTGGATGGTCTCTACTCTTAAGGATTTTGGGTTAACCTTTGCTAGTGTTCCTCTTTTCTGTGACAACACTTCTGCTATTAATATTGCTAAGAACCCAGTGCAACATTCTAGGACTAAACACATAGACATTCGCTATCACTTCCTTAGAGACCACGTTGAGAAGGGTGATATTGTGCTGCATTTTATGAAGTTCGAGGCTCAATTAGCCGATATCTTCACCAAGCCTTTAGACCCAACAAGGTTTGCCACCTTGAGGAGTGAGTTAGGGGTAATTTATCCCTATGGGTTGGTTTGAGGGGGAGTTGGATCTTTTCTGATCTTTCCATGTTCATTTGATCTTTTCTTGATTTTCTTTTTGAACTTGTTGATCTTTTTGATCTTTTAGGCTTTTTGAGTTTTTCTTGCATCTCATTGTATCATATTGCATTCATATGAAAAATCCAAAAAGATGCATTGTAATATAAGCTTTTCTGCTTATCTTTTAAAATTGATGAAGCTTTGCTTATTGCCCTTTGGAGCTTTAGTGTTTCAAATTCTTGCTCAATGCCATGTCTAGTTCTTTGACTTGCTAGAATTATTATGCATGTGTAACTAAGTCTTTGCTGTATGAGCTAGAACTTGAAAAACAACTTGAACTAAGAAATTAGCAATTTGTGAATTGTTTAGCCAGTTGCGCAATTAGTGCTCCTTTTGTGACATTGGCCCTGTCAAAATTGCTTTGTTAGCTCTTGAATTTAGCTTTGATCATTACTTGAGCTTCTTGTGCTTCTGAGAATCTAAAATTGCTCTTGTGGAAAATGAAAAATCAACTTCCAAGGTTGTCTTATGTTTAAATTGTGCCAAACTACTCTTACGAGACCGCATGTCAAAGACATGAACTTGGAGATAGTTTGATGATCCAGACGATCTCATGGGGACTGCTTGTCACAACTGACATGAACCTCAAGATTTGTCGCCCTGGTAGAAGCTTAGGAAGAGTTTGTGGATGGATCCTAGTCCAGGATCTTCTTCACTAAGATATACCTTTAATCAACTTTTGGTCGAAGCTTAGGATGAGTTTGTGGATGGCTCCTAGTCCAGGATCTTGTCACTAAGTTAGACCATTAGTCAACTTCAATATTCATTGCAAATGAAAAATTGTTGAAAAATGGGCGTTTGAGAAAATTGAGCAAAATGATTCAATTCAGGACCTGTTTGTCCCTTAATGTGGTCTTTGTTAGCCTTTTGATCTAACTTTGACATTTTGACATAGCCACTATCATTTTAGGATCCCTGTTGACGAACTTGCTAAATTTGAAGCTTTGCTTAAAATGCTAAAATTCATTGCTTTATATTGAGCTTTCTAGCTTTAGCTTTGTTATATATGTCTTATCATGATCTTGCTAGCGCCTTCAGGCTTGATATGTCGTTTGTGCAATTTTAGAAATGCTAGCTTGCTCTTTTAGGTAATCTCTAAAGCTTCTTATACTCAACAATTGAAAAATACAAAAAATTGAAGCCACTCCATTGCATTTCATGCATGCTCCTTCTTATGCTTTTTTCTTATTCTGCATTTGTCATCTCTGGATGAGAGAAAGGCGTGATTCCTTGATGACTCCATTGTCAAAGGGGGAGAAGATGGTTGAAAATGGGAGAAAAAGGGGGAGTTACTTGAAGAAAAATGAAAATCTTGAAATTTTCTGAAATTTTAGGATCATAGTGAGGGGGAGTTTCTTATTTGCATTCTCTTGTTATTATTGATACTTCTTAACTTGAATTGCAATTCTTGATCCTCACAATGATCAAAGGTCATATCGAACAATTGTTCTTTCATATGGACCTTAAGTGAGATTTTGACCCATTTCTGGAAAATGAAGCTTTCTCGCTTTCTTTTGCTGTATCTCACTTGCTTATGCTATTCTGGAGCCAACTTGGTCATTTCCTTTGCTTTTTCTTCCATTTAGATCAAGTTGTGCCTTTGTGCGAAAACGTTGAGTTTTTACTTTTCAAACCTCAAAATTTGCTTTTGTGGTAAATTACCAATGTGTTCATCAACGGGGAGATTGTGGATATCATGGGGATATTTGCATGATCTTAAGATGATGTTACAATTGGCAATATCATTATTGGTTTGTTGAAACAGCGTTTTCTGCAAGTGTCAGGATTTTCGGTCATCTGCGTGTAGCGATGGTACAACCGTGTACGCGATAGACGACCACAAGACGCGACGCGACAAGAAGGTACTTGGCGGTATGACCGGAGTCCGGTCGTTCCAGGTTTTAGGTGGCGGTTTGATATTTCCAGAACGAGTGTCATTTGAGTTTTGGTTTTCTCTAGGTAGTGAATGCGACCCGCGAGTTATGGAGTGCGGTACTACGAAGATGCGATAATCTGAAACCATAACATGGCAATAGTACCGATTTTGTCTTGATTGTCATTTCAATTGGAGAATTACTTTTGGGTTAGGTCAAGTTCATGGGTTTCATGGCATATGTGTTGCATGATGCATGTTTTGACTAACGTGGGTCAAGTTGTGAAGAACTTGTTCCGGATTCGATTTCTTTGTCTATTGATGTGCGAGGTTGCTTGGAGGTCAATGACGGTCAGCGGCGAGGATGATCGGGACTAAGCTTGGAGAGCTGAGGTCGAACGATCGGGATGCGGGTGAGGTCAATGGAGTCAAGCATTGCGCAAGAGGACAAAGGTGACCGAACAGGCGATTCGGTCGACGGAGTTCGATCAAGCGGCGGGGTCGGTGCAAGTGCCATGGTGGTTTGTTGGGGCCGGATGGGAGAACTTGCCGACATGAAGAGAGCCATTGGATCAACCTACGTGGTGAAGCATGGAGGTGCTTCACGAAGATGGGACTCGGTCTTTGCAAAAAGATCGAGAAGGGGTATTTTGGTAATTTTATCAAATACCGCCTTGGTGACCTTTTGCCAACTCACGGAGCAAAGATGGCGCAAGGTGAAGCGGATTAGATCAAGAGATGAAGACGGCGCTTTAAAACGCGTGCGTATGTGACCCGTTTGTGTGTGGGCCTTAACGGGAGCCCATTAGGGTTCAATCTTCTAGAAGGTCTAAGCCTCCACTATAAATAGAGGAGGGAGGTGGCTGCACCCCCTCAACCCTTTCATTGTATTGTAAACCCTAGTTTTGCTTTTGTGCTTAGGGAGATGATTAGTGGAGGTTAGGGTTCTAGAGAGTTGGATTTGATTTCGTGCTCATGTATTGAGTCTTTGTCCTCCTTGATGGAGTGGTTGTAAACCAATACCACATCAAATCAATCCAAAGAAAGTTTTCTCAAAGATGAGTTCATTTGCTTTCTTTCTTTCTATTTGGTGATTTGAGGTCTTTCTTTGATCCGCGAGTTTTTACTTGGTTTCTTGCCATGATCTAACTTGCTGTGACATGTGAGAACCCATCTAGGATCATCTTGATCATCAATCACCCACGAGCAAGGCTTAGATCATGTTTAGGTTCGAAACTCGGTTTTGAAACCTCCTTCGTTCAATTTGAGAAAGGTAGGAACTTTGACGTGGATCTAGTCATTCTTTGTTTGGAATAGGTTCCTAACCTTCTTAGGAAGGTGTGTTTCAAATCTCATAGAGTTTGGCCAACTGGATCAAAAGTTGTGCCAATTTTGGTTTTCGTCGTCGGGCTATTCCAGGACAATCGGTACGATCTCCCGTTTGCCTACGGTTGTACCGCACATCGGTACGACCGCCCGTTTGCCTACGGTTGTACCGCACATTGGTACGACCGCCCGTTTGCCTGCGGTTGTTCCGATTTCCCTGATTTTTCAGAACTTCTTCAGGGATTTTGGTGCTGTGCCTTTGGGGGTTTAGGAGTGGATTCATTATAAGTCTTCCACTGTGCTTAAGCATTCATCTTCGTAGCTCTCATAGCTATTGGAGTGATTTTCGATTTGCGATTTGCGAGTTGAATCCATTCAAAGTGAAAAATAGATAGTGCTCCTATTCACCCCCCCTCTAGTTGCCTTTTCGGTCCAACAATCTCACCAATTGAAGCCGATGATTGGCTTCGTTTTATCGAAAGAAAGCTGCTGATCACCCAATGCAGCGATCATGAGAAGGTTCTGTACGCCACCCATCAGATGGAAGACATAGCTGCCGAATGGTGGGAAAACTTTTGTGCCACGCATGAGACGCCACAAAACATTACCTGGAAAGAGTTTTCAATGGCCTTTCGCCAGTATCATGTTCCAGAAGGAATTATTGATCTAAAGAAGGATGAATTTCGTGCCCTCAAGTAAGGAGGCATGTCAGTAACCGACTACCTCAATAAATTCTCTCAGCTTGCCTGCTATGCCACTAAAGATGTCGCCACTGATAAGGCTCATCAGAGTCATTTTCTAAAAGGACTGAATACTAGATTGCAAGTCAGTTTGATTGCTCATACCTTTCTAGATTTCCAAGAGCTGGTCAACAAAGCTTTGATCCTTGAGGATAAGCGCAAAAAGTTGGAGGACAATCGTAAGCGCAGAATGGCTCAGCAAGAAAGTCATCAGGCTCAGTAGAAGCCAAGGATAGTTCCCCAACAGTTCACTCATTTTCCTTCACAGAACTCTTTTAGAAGACCTGCACCAACTTCAACGCCTCATCCAGCTGCTCAGAACTTCTGCAACCATGTGACAGTCAAGCCCAACCCCGGAGGCAATCAGCAGAATGGACCTAGAGTTTGCTATACCTGCCGTTAGCCAGGACACTTTGCCAACCATTGTCCGCAGAAGCGGACAGTGACTCTAGTACGCTTCAACCTTGGAGCTACATCGGCCAAGACGCGAGCACCAAGCAGCAACCAAGGAGCCTCCCAAGCTACCGGTCAATTCGGAGGAGCACCGTAGTCTGTGGTCAGAGGTCGTATCAACCACGTCACTCTAGAAGGATCCCAGGAAGCACCCGACGTCGTACTAGGTAAGTTTCTGGTTAACTCAGTATCTGCATCCGTTTTGTTTGATTTAGGAGCTTCGCATTCGTTTGTTTCTAAAGTCTTTGCAACCAAGAATAATTTGGAAGTTATGCATCTTAAACATACTATGTTAGTCCAATCGCTTGGAGTAGAGTTAAGTTCTAAAGAGGGATTTTTAGGAGTTTCTAGCCAACCTCATTGTTCTAGACACCCAAACCTTAAACTCATAGCTGGAGTTGAGTTTGCGGCAATTGGAAAGGCATCAAATTTACTTATTTTATCTTGAAGGGATACTATTTTACCATGTTAGCACATCTAATGATAAACGTGATCAATGATAGGAATAAACATTCACAGATAATCATATTAAACTGTGAAATAGTATGGCCCTTGACATGAAGATCTCCATCACCATGCTTCCTGTCATCCGAGCCATCATGCTTGAAATCTCCAACCGCATTCATCTACTAAGCAATTACTCCTAAAAGCTAGTAATGAATTACATAGGATAATATCAAGCATCACATGTCAACACGCAAATTGTTATACAATAATATGTTGCTTGATGGCTATCTCACAGCATGACACGCAGGCCATGAAAATCCATACATGTGTAACAGCCCAACTTTAATAAATAGTAATTATATGCATTTCATATTATTTCTGGAGCATGTGCATAAATTATGCATTTGAAAAACTTAAAATCAAATGTAAACCTCTAACTCAAACTAAAATTACAAAAGAAATTTGAAATAAAAACTCATAAAAATCTATGGAAAACAATTTATTTAAATACTAGAATAATTACCATAAATAAAAATGAATTTTATCAAATTTAGGAACTCAATTTAACCTTGATAAAAATTCAAACTTAATTAACAAACATCTTCTTTAAGTAAATTTTAAACAAATGAATAAACCATGAGCAGGATTTTTAGAAAAATATACATAGAAAATAAAATCCTCAAATAATTGTATAAAAATTTACAATATATCAGAAACCACCTCTGAAAATTTTATAATTTTCGGAGCTTGATAACTATACTTAACAATTTACTTATCCATCAATCATTTGTCTGAAAATCTGGAAATTCCACTTTTTTTTCCTCTCACCGGCCAGTGGGGTCCGCTGACCAGTTTCTCCCTTCCACATAGCTCCTTCGCCGCTGCAGCCCTGGGACACGCCACCCCAATCTCGCAGCTTCTTGATCCAGCGCAGCGCCTCATCTTTTCCTTCCTTCCCCATTCGGTTGACCACCCAGGGCCGGCTCCTCCTTCCATTTCTTCCCCCAAAAATCTCCTTCTCCCCTTCCCCTATTCCATGGCGCCGCCACCCTTCTCCTCTGACGCCATCTCCCCTGGATGCCACCTCCGGTTGTCCATGCACCTCACCAACAGCCCCGCCGCCCTCGCCGTCCGGCAGCCTCCCGACCCGTCCTCACCGGCCTCCACTTCCCCGCTGCCTCCTCCGCTTATTGCCGCCGCCACCCGGAGTCCTCCACACCGCCGTTAGAGCTTCCAACCGCCGGCCACCTCCACCGCCTCTCTGGCTCCATGGCACGCCTGGCTCCTCCCCGTCCAACCCGCCGCCTTTCTTCTTCCCCCCCCCCCCGGCTCCCTGCCTCGTCGCACCTCCAACCGCTCATCCTCAGATCTGCGCCACCAACCGTGCCACTCCCCTCCGCTGCGCCCCGTGCCAAGCACCACCAATAGCCGGCCGCCCCTCACCTCCCCTCTACTCCGCGCCGCCCTCCGCCGTCAACATCACCCGCATCCTCGTCGACGCGCGGGGACTCAGCGTGGCCGCCTCCATGCTGGAGTCCTCCGGCGTCGCGGGCGACTTCGAGGCCGACGAGCGCGGCGCCGGTATCACCATCTTCGTCTCCACCGACGACGCCTTCGCCGGTCTCCCCGCCACCAACCGCCTTAGCTCCTTTGCGTCCGACCGCATCCACATCCGCCGCCGCGCAACGAGCCCGGAAGCAGCAGCAGCGGCTCTGTGTGCTGTACACCATCCCCGAGTGAAGCTTTCTTCACCTCCTCTTCCTTACCAGTGAAGATTTTCTTGCTCTCACTTCTTGTTCATCCATTCTGTTGCTTAAGTCACCTTGTAATATGAGTTTAGCATCAATTGTAGGTTGAGCCGTGATCTTTCTCTCTGTTTCCAGAGCCGGTTGGAAGCACCACCGTGGTGATTTCTTGCTCTGGTGAAGTGAAGCTTGCATCTTTCTTATTTCGGCCAAAACTTGACTTCATCTTCTCCAACTCCGGCAGGTGAGCTATTATCTTATCTCTTTCCATCTTGAGCTTCCTAGAGATCTCAGTAGCTCACCTGAATCACTCACTTGTGAATTCTTCGCTCAAATCTTGTTGTTACCAAAGTGTTCCTTTTCTTACTTTTCGGTCTTTCGTATCACCAGTGAACTCTAGGGCTTTTTGGGCCATCTTTCCAGCTTATATAGGTCTTCAGTAAACCCTAGTAGCATAAGCAGCAACCCCTTTTACTGATAATGCTCTCAATGGGCTAAATGGTCAACTTCCTTCTTCTACTATTTTGTCGGATGAACCGACAGGAACTGTGGACTTATCATTTCCTGTTAATCTTGTCGATTAGTGTTAGCGAGGGTTAAAGTGGGTTGCATCTCTATTAAGATTGGTCCGTAGCATAAGCAAAGGTAGCTTTTGCTTAATATATCTCTAAATCAATTTGAGTTCTAAATCCATTTTCCCTGCTGGCTGCTATCGGGTAAACCAACAAAAGCAATAGTTTTTGTCCCTCTCGGTTGATCCTTGAAGGTTAATGTTAGCAAGGGTTGGTCTATGGTATTATCTACTCTAAAGATAAGATTTAGCTCTTGCAAGAATCTTTTGCTTAGTGTGCTTTCCATTTAACAAAAAGGAATCAATTTGAGCCCCTGCTGTTTGCTGTCAGTCAAACCGACAAAATGTACAACACAGCTTCCATCTTCTAATTCTTGTCACCTAATGCTAATAAATGATAAGTTAAGTTAGAACCTTAGTTAAAGATACTCTCAGCTTAAGCAAAGAATTTTATTTATATATGTATAGCTCAGAACACCATTCTTTTGTAATCTGTTTCGATTTAGGTTTTCAAAATTGAAACTATAGATCGATTAAACCTCAATTTTGATAATTAGTATTAACTGATGTTAAGTGAAAAATTAGACTTTTAGTTTTACTTATTTAGCTATAACTTATTCAAAAATATTACTTTGTTCATAATATAATAAAGCGACAAACTTTATTTTTGCAATCATCGATTTTAGGCTTTTTCTAAAAATCAAAGCGTAGCTCTAAATGAACCTTAAATCTTGTCAATTAGTAACAATAAATGTCAAGTTAGCCTTTTAGCTTTACTCACTTAACTGTAATCTAATCAAAATTATTATTTTGCTCATGGTATAATAGTCAGCAAACTATTCTTTTATAATCTGTTCCATTTTCAGTTTTCCCAAAAATATGAATTTGTAGCTCTAACAGAACCTTGATTTTTTTGTCAATTAGTAATGTTAAATGTTAAGATAGTCTTTTAACCTTACTCATTTAACTGTAACTTAAACTAAAATATAGTTTGGCATATAAAATAATGAGGCAGTAAACTATTCTCTTATAACCTGTCCTATTTTTAGTTTCAAAACCTAAAACTATAAGTAGCAGTCAACATTATTTCTTAACCAATTAATGTTAGTACATGGCAAGTTAGGCTTTCAGTTTTACTGCTTGGCTGTAGCTTAAGCAAAAACATTATTTTATTCATAATATACTACAGCAGTAAATCCTTCTTTTGCAACCTATCTTAATTTCAGTTTTCCAAATCAGCAACTGTAGCTTTAGGTTAAACCCTAATTTTAATAATTAATTTCAGCAGATATTACGTATGGGGTATTGTCCTTAATTAACATAGATGTAGCTAAGCATGTTGTTAATTATGCATCAAGATCTTGATCATGCATTCTTTTTCAATATTCTGTTCTTTGTCATTTTCTTGTATTCATTGGATTTTTATGATTTAGATTCTGGTTCTTTTGAAGTGATTGAATCTGTGAATGAGCAACAAGAACCTGAACAAGAGGGTTACTATTACCAAGGCAAGCATCCTCTTTGCACCATGTTGATCCCAGAATTTTTGAACTGTAGATTTCCAAAATCTGAGATATCTTGTTGCATGCAAATTTTCTAAAATTATTTGTGATCGTCACTAGATAGTTACAACCTAACACTTGAGGCTTATCTTTAATCGATCATACACTCAAACTTAAGGTAGTGCTTCTATACTTAAATACTTGTTTTCAGTTATTGCTTAGCCATGCAGTCTGTAGAACGTTAGTGTTTGGCAAGCTTATCTTGTCAAACTTGGGAACACTAAATGAACTTTATTTATTTTATTCTTTGTTCAGTTTATTTAAATCTGAAATGAAATCAAATATTGTTTGTTTACATTGATTTTAAATCCGGACAAGTGGACGCTAGTGATGGTGCCTCAGCGCACGAGATTGGGAAATGTGGTTGTCTTATGCGGATTGATTAAGGGTGAACATTATTTGGACGATTCAAGCCCCAACGTACTTCCACACGCAGTGTATGGGCACTGTTTGGTTAAGTAAAAGGTTAATACTATTGAGTTGGAAAACAGGAAAGTAAGGACATATGTGTTTGATTTCATATCTATATCATATGTTCTTAAGAGGGTGAGGACGTACATGCGTTCCATCACGTGTACGTACCTTAAGGGCTCCGATTGCGAATTAATATGTGCAGCTAGCACAGCTCTACTTTCTGTCATTTAATTTTTGTTTTTCGAATCGGCATTCCCGGCACAACATGTGGGCCCCCGGTTGGCAGGTTCTATTAGTAACCTGAACTAAGCGGGATCAATCACACATGGGTATTCCAGCTCAATAGTGTCAACTTGTTGAAAAACACCAAATCTTAGTTTACCCGGCCGGCATACCAAAGGCAATGTGCTATTATTCCGGAGGCTTACGGGCTAGCTAAGTCGTGTGGGTAAAGATGTACACCCCTGCAGGGTTTAAGACTATTCGAATAGCCGTGTCCACGGTTATGGACAACGCTTGAGTTGAATAGATCTTTGTATAGATTTTGAATTACAAACCTTTGTATAGATTTTTGAATTACTAATCTTTGCATTGATTTTTTTTTAATTACAACTTTGGTCTGGAGACTATTTTGGCATAAATGTGTTCATGCAATACTTGGTGTGGCCGGCAGCCACTTAAATTTTGCTATTAATCCTGATTACATTTCCTTTTATGCAAAGCTTTAGTCCAAATTGATTTCTAAAATTGCTTTGTCAAAACTTGGTTATGGGTACTATTTCATCATGAGAGGCATTCTTGCAATGTGGCTGATAGTAGTGGACAGCCACTTTAATTGTTGTCATTATTTATGTTTACATTCTCTTTTACTTACTGTTTTAGTCTAAATTAATTTATAAAATTGCTTTGTCAAAACCTAGTAAGTATAGTACTAAGTTGTATCGCTTTGCGCAAAATTGAACCCTTTACAGCCTTTCTTTTGTTAACCTTAAGCATATACAAATTCTATTCCTTTGAATAGGATCTATTAAACACTTTCTTTTCATAGTTTGTGTAAGTCTTGCGAGTACCTTCCGTACTCAGGTTTTATAACCTCTTGTTGCAGGTAAGGATGTTTGTTTACATGAGATGCCCGTTAGCGCCGATCAAGGTGACGCTAACGAGTGAAGCTAATTCTAACCTCCACTCAATAACCTGAGGGTAATGGGGCCATTGGCGGCTTTTGCAGTTTCATTTTGTTTCCGATGCTAAATTTTGTTGTAACCAAAGTCACATAATATTGTAAGTCCAACTGAAGTGTAATATCTGTGTATAATTATGTAATTGTTTTCCTTGTCTGTATGATGCAATGTTGTATAAGGATATATGTGCAATATTCACTGATCTTGGGAAATATTGCATGACATATATCCGGGAACCTGAATATTGGATTTGTACCTAATTAAGAATTATGCTTCTAGTATAATTTTTAATTAAGGACCGGTTGTTCTTGATTAAGAATTATGCTTTTGGTATGATTTTTAATTTGGTATAAACCTCCAATATTCCTGGGTCCTTACACATGCATCACATACACAATGGGCCATACTATCACATCAATCCCTGCAAAACTGAGTTATGCATAGAATCCAATTCTATCGGGTCACATGAACACATAATACTATATAACGCGGCCACGATTACCTAGCACAACGGTCTCGCTACTATTGCCAAAAACCAATCGATCTTATCGACCAATGCCTAGATCGTTCCATCCAGATGAACCGATCTAGGTTATCTGACCAGACCAGAAATAGATCCAATCTACTACTCCCACATATCAAGTATATACGACCGATCTTGATCAAAAACTAATCAAGATGGTTCTGATACTACTGCTGGGAAACGGGCAGACTACGTTAGCTAACAATTCAAAAATCTACCACGTAAACCAGGATGCCATGCAAGCAAGAGATCATAGATCGTTACCACCAGACGCGCAGTGCAACGGAAGAAGAGTTGGAGCAACCGGATCCAACGTAGAGCGCGTCGATGTAGTGGTCGTAGTCGACCGTCTAGCGTCCTCGTCACTAATCGTCTCCTCCAGCAACCAATCGCGTCCCTTGCAAAGTCGTGGATCATCCTTTAGCGCAACAGCAACTGCAGTAGCGCCTCTACGGTATTCACACGTCCGGGGATGGAACAACGTACGCCGGTGTGCTAGTACCAACTCGCACGGTAGGACTCTTGAGAAGATGGCGGCTAGGGTTTCGGTGGAGCAACTCACGTCACGTCTATCTCGTGTATCCCCACAGCCTCATGCATCTCCTTATATGGTGCCCATGACGGATCCTATTCGAACACATTTGTTCCAACCCATTAAGTGTGTGACCCTATAGGTTCATGTGTAATCGGTTGTGATTCGAGAACTCCTTTCCGACCACGAGTCGTTAGCGGTTCCTAGCAGGACACAATGATTCCCGAATACACATAAATTATATCGGACGAACCTTAATGCAATATGATCTACGATCAGGTCCTTATCACTTATGACTAGCTCGTATCTCCGTACGACTAATTCATATTTAGTCAAAGACTAGTTCATAAGTCCTTACGACTAGTTTACGACCACTTAGTGATTATGTTCGACCAGTCTACGATTAGCTCGTATCTCCATACGACTAGTCCGTATCTGGTCGAACTGAGCGACCTATTCGTGTATTCTCCCTTTGTCTCACAATATTTGGTTGAACTCCATATGAGATAATTTATCATTTATGGACTGTTCAATACTTTCTCGATCAAGTATCGGATAACTTCACGCGGTCGAACTCTTCAACCGCTAGTGGCATGGCCATGCACTTTCTTAATCCGACCACATAGAGGAGCCCAGAGATATCCCTCCTCTTATGTTAGAATGGGCAAATCTCATATCCGACTAGTCACATCTCTCCGTATTTTTCATAGCATACCTGAAATCTACCTTTATAACTACCTTGTTACAGAGTAGCGTTTGACAACCCCAAAGTGTACTCTTACATATGTAGGAAACCATGCTGATCTTAGGTCTAAGGATTATACATCATCATTACATGAGACCAACTGATGACACATGAAATCATAACAATCTCAATAGTGTCTCAAGGTAGGTCAATCAACACCATGTTCTCTAACATGTGTTCACATTATTGATTCGATAGTCCTATATCCATGACTAGTGAAACATGGTCATCAATCAATATATGTGCTGGTCGATGAGTCACTAGTATTCCGACCAGGGATACATTTAGAATGACATCATATAAGTTAAAGAGCTTCACCAACAAGTTACATACATGTTAGTCTTTATCAATGATGATTCATTCAAGAAACAGAATAACATTTATTCTATAACTCATAAATATAGACATGATACAATCATCTTTATAATTGCCTCTAGGGCATATCACCAACAAAATGTTAGGACGAATGACACCCAGATAAACAAGACTCCCAACAAGGTGACAATTGCGAGTAGGATCAGTAAGAGCCTCCCCATTAGTAAGCCGAAGATGAACATGAAGCTCCATGAGAGTCTCAGCTGTGTGCTGATCAGTAAGGGAAGCATGATCAAGAAGATCTTGGATATACTTTTCTTGAGATAGATAGAAGCCCTCAGGCGTAGAAATAACCTCAACCCTAGGAATGTAGCGAAGATTACCAAGATCAGACATGAAAAACTGCTTACTAAGACGCTCCTTGACAAAAGTGATGTACTGAGAATCATCTCCAGTAATGATCATATCATCAACATATAAAAGGAAAAACGTCCGACCACAAGGCGAAGTGTGAATAAAATGAGTGGGATCATGAGCGCTGGCAGATAAACCAGCTTTAGTGACAACAAAAGAGAAATGATCAAACCAGACACAAGGAGCTTGCTTAAGGCCATAAAGAGATCGGTAAAGGTGAAACCATACCCTTAGGAACAGAAGCTCGCTAGTGAGAAAATCCCAAAGACGCTGACCATGCATGTAGAAGCGTATATGCTGATACCAGTCCTGATAATTGAGACCATAAAAAAGCACCGGACAACGAGGAACAGAAACAGTGCCTGAAGACATTTTTCTTTCTTTTCTCTTTTCTTTTCTGCCGAGCTGGCTCACGCGCTAAAAGGCTTGCTAAGACAAAACGCACGCACGGGAAAGGGAGAACTAGGGTTCCCCCTTGGCGACGACGGCGGCGACTCCGGCGACCAGGCTACAAATGGGCTCGAGTGGAGGCTCGGGCTCGGGCTCGGGCCAAGCTCGGCGGCGCGGCTCGACATCGGCTACACGATCGGGCCGCGTCGGTGGCAGAGAAGAAGCGATCCGACGGTAGAGATGAAGCGACAGCAACGACTTAGGCAATCGATGAACAGCAACAGGCGGTAGAGACGCAGCAAGCTCGAGTAGCACGATGAAGTATGTGAAGAGGAACCAACGACGACGGATGATAGGTGACGGGCAAAGCCAAGCGGCGGCTGGAAGAAGAACCAGCAGCGACTTGACAAGTAAAACCCTAGGTTTACTCTGATACCATGTTATGAATAGTACTTGTACTCATCATGAGGCCAATAGGCTAATATATATACATATACAGGTATGACATATATTCGAAGAACCCCCTATACAACAGGGTAAATACACATATAATAATACACATCTAGCAACACTCACCTCCATGCAAAAACATCCCTCTTAGTATGTATACGTGACATGATATGTGGACCGAGATCCCTCTTTGGCTTGAAAACAAAAGTGAGGATCTGTTTGGCCTTTTTCAAAGTTGAATGATCAAAGTGAACATAGAGAAAAACTTTAAGGACCAAATTAGTTACTCTCAAAAAAAAAGTAGTTCGATAAAGTATATGCCTTCTCAACTAGAGAAAGGTTCTGTCTACACATAATTTATTTAGTTTGCTATCCTTATTTTGTTGCTTTCTTGCTTTGCTGTTTGGCATCAAAACTCTGTTGGAACCTTAACTTATTTCGTTTCCATAATAGAAGCTGGTGAGACTGTTCTCCCATGTCGAAAAATAGATGCTTCCTGCTTAGTACCATAGCAAAATATCAGTGCCAAACTAAGCTCGGTAGTCGATACCAATATTAAGACCAAATATATGCAGTTACTGAATGAAATATTACAAATTAAATTATCCTCCCGCTTAGCTGCTGACATATTTGCCGCAAAAGTAAAAGCCAACGGCATTTTGCCCAGGTACTCTATTTCTGCTATAGCCTAAAATTCTATAGAAACATCTCCCTCAAAAACGTATAGAAAGAATAAATCAGATCGTGGTAATCTCGATGTTCAATAAGCACTGGAGTTCTAAAAAAAGTTCAGTAACTTTGCAGTACTAATTTAGACTTTCTGATCAAGCTCCGATTGCGATGACAGTATGCCGTGCTTCTGGGATTTCTCGCTGGGTGCTGAGTAAACCTGCCGCTCTTTGCCTCCTGGTTTTGATGACGCATTCCCATACCAAATCATGCCAATCACTGCTAGGATCATGCCAAGCGCAACGTGGAAATTAAGGCCCTCTTTTCCAAAGAAAAGAAAGCCCAAGGTCAACACAAGAATTGTCTTCATGTGGCCTAGAACTTGAAATGAGACAGCTGTGAATCTTCCGATGCATATGAATTGGCTTAGATTGGTCCCAACAGCAATTATGCACGACAATACAATGAAGAACTGAAATGCAAGTGAAAGAGGAAAAGTTAGACCCCAGTTTGCCCAGGTCAAAATAGTTTAGGTTAAGCAAACATCAAGTAAAAGAATTGTTACAAACCAAACTATGTATCGTGCGCTCATATCATAGGATTCTACTCGTGGTTAAAAGAAAACTCAAACTCTGAAAGTAATGTAGAATACTTCCTATATGTCCAAGAAGCACCTATATGAAGCAGTATGCTGCTTTTTATGGTCAAACTTCATTAACCATTCTCAGTCAGGCATTTTCTACCTCATGCTTCTCTCCTATTTGAAGCAGCTTCCATACTGTAATGGCCCATTTTAAGTTTCAAAAGGCATTTACATGGTAGTTTATAAATATTAGGTGGGTTGATCTGTGTTATTGGGTATCTAAAAGCTACGAATATGCAATTGGTGTTGATGCATGATTACTTGTTTTCTATATGATCTATTTACATGAATTGAGAGAAAACAAACATGCACATAGAGGATGACTATTGAAAGAAACACTGCCAGTATTGAACAATGTATTATACTTTGGATAACACAAGGCTCAAAATCATCTTAAAGATTGTGGCAACCCTCATATCAAACATCAATTCTTAAAACTTTTATTGCTTTCCACCCTAAAACGACGTTCTTGGACCTACCCAGCAGATAAATGTGCATAGTTCCAGGCAATACTATTCTCTTGATGATCCTTAATGTCTAGCTCAAATGGAATCATCAATAGCCTACATAAAAAATTATAATGCTGAAATAGCTGGACAAGGCTAAATGGGTTTCTAATGCAATAAATTTATAAAAGAAAAAGAAGATAACTGATTCAGAATAAGGATCACGTACCGTAACTATTGTTGTATAATTAAAAGTATCAACTCTTTTGTTGGTAAGCCAGAAGTCCACAAAAGGTCCCATTATTAACAACGACGCTGCCTGAGCTGGAGCAGTATGACCCAAGAGGTTGAATGAGCCAAGCGAGTACTTTCGTTGAAGGTGATGAACATACTGCACAGCACAAAAGAAGAAAATAAAAACTGGAAATAAAATAAGTGATAATTACATAAAAGATTGTTCTGAAAAGTGGAAAAAGGAGCATGGGAGCAAAACTTCTGTTAGTGGATAAATGAGCAAGACCTAAACATTCGAAGCTCTTTTAGTTATAACCAAACTTTCTTTTGAACATGAGTAATCAGAACAGCAGTTAGAAGGAAACAACTAAATTCTTTTGCTCAAACCCCCGAGAAGCAGATACAAAAATCTGGATTACAGAATGAGAAAAATTACAGATGAATTCCCCTGAAGGTTTGAAAAAAAAAATCTGTGAATGGAAAATACTACACGTCTAGTTGTCTACTGTTGTTAGACTTCAACATTGCTAACTTAGAAGCCAAGGAATCAAAAGAAGGGTAAATAGAGGATAATTCCCATTAGGGTGCGTTTGGATGGCGGAATCCTCCAAGCATTACCAGGAATCTTTCAATAATCCTATGAGATTACTTGTTTCATAAAATAACCAGTAATCTGAACCAGGAATCCAAGATTAACTTGGAAACCAGATTACCATCAATTCCAGTAATATGTTTCCCGTAGAAAAAGATGTCTATCTTAGGTTACAAAGGAAAGGAATCCCAGCTACTGTGCTTTTTATCATTTGCTTCAATTTGTCAGTCAAAATTAGAACTTTTAGAATTCAAAATCCAAATGACGATTTATTTTAATATTTACATATCTGAAATATGGAATTAAAAATATATATTTTTTCAAAATATGAATTTTGAAAACAAAATATTAAAATTTGAATCCTGAATTTCGGAATCTTAAATTCAGGAAATTCAAATTTTCATGTTTTGAATACGAAAATCCATTTTTTTGAAATTTCGAATTCTGTATTTCATAAATTCAAATTCCGATAATTTAAATTTCATAAATTCGAATTTTGAAAGTTTCAATTTTTTTATTTCAGAATTTCAAATACCGAGAATTTAAATTCCAAAACTCAAATTTAAAATTTTCAAAATTCGAAAATCCAAAATTTGAACTTTTGAATGATCAACATTAATATTTTGAATGTTGGAATCTTAAATTGTGAGAATTTAAATTGTAAAATTCAAGGTTTTACTTTTAAATTTAAAATTTATAAATGTTAACCTTCATAGTTTGAAATTTCAAATCATGCAATTTAAATTTGGGGACTTGTTGGTTCGAGTTATGAAATGTTTAAACTATTATAAAGACTATTTTGTTGTTTCCTTCAAACCAACCACACAGTGGATTCTTAAATTACTGGTAATCAGATTGAACTGGATATTAGATTACAGGGGGATGTGAGATTACGCACTATGCATAAATGCACACAAAGGCACAAATTCTAGTACCCTCGATACTCACATGCTGTTGTAGTGCAGTGCTCCAAACTGCTATTATTGCAGCTATCAACCCTTGAGAATTCACACTAACATCAGTCACAGTACACACAGCCACGCCTACTAGAACAAGCAGTATACTGAGCTTTGTATCTCTGGAGTAACGGACTTTGTCAAACAAGATTTCCAGAAAGCACAAAACTGGAATGATACACAACTTGGCAATCTGAAACAGCAGAACGTGCAATTTAGTACATGCATTCCATTCTACCATAGTAACATTGAATATAAAAGAACTAAATTACTGTCTTCACCTGATAGAATCCAACAGAGTTCCACATCAAACTAACATTCATCCCAACAATTGATAGGTTTGCAAAAATGACAAATTTTACTAGTTCTGGCAGTGGTAAATAGGACGGCTGAATATATCCCAACCATTTCATTACTAATGTCATCAAGGTTGTGGTTGCAAAATGCAGTCCAGTCAATGTAGTAGCTGTACAAGCAACCAAAAGCACACAGCATTAGATCGTAGTTTATTTGTAGATCCAACTGATAACACACGTGAATCATTGTTGACCTTTCACACAGGAATGAAAGATCAAAAGAATTGTCTTACCAAAACTAAAACCATGAGTGGCCATTAAGGCCTTGTTGACCATGATGATACCAACAGACGTCACAACATTGAACATCCATGCTCCAGCATCTAATGCTGCTTTTCTCTCTGCCTTGCTACCTGGTGCCATAATTTATTGCCGTGTAGAGTCTAATCCAATTTCTAAGTATCAGAAATTACACCTTCAATACGAGTTGCAATTAAGAAACTTAGTTTGATAATGAAACTAGTAAATATAAACGTACATAAACAACGAAGTGGCACCAATACAAGTCAGTACCCCTAAATAAATTAAAGCTCCCAGATTTTGTAATAGAACTGCTCCATAAATTGGTGTATGTGAAAGGGAGTTCTAGAATGGATGCATTTATAGACGCACAAAAATAAAAAATTGATGTAAATATCAAACGGTGAGGGCTGCAGAAGATACACAATTCAAGTGTCACGGAACTTCTAGACAAGCTAAACACATGGCATCAGTACAAATTAGTACCAGCAATTCATTCAAGATTCCATATTCTATTCTAGGTACATCTGCAATTTTGTAGCTTCAGAAATTTAAAGGGATGTTAATGAATTCGAGCAGAGATAAAAGATGGGAAGTGCACGACTGCTGGCATCAAGGACAAAAGAAACTGGGAGATTAAATGAGGGGTAGCTATGAGCTCTAGCACTATCTACGCTTTAATGCTCGTAATAGGCAAATTCAAGACTAAAGAGTACTCAATACAAATCATATTTTTCATATGTCGAGTACATCAAATTCATGTAATGTGCCTAAAACCTAGTTACTAAAGATATGATCTTAACACATAAATGCTGAAACGTCCTTTTCTAAATGGGTTATTTAGATTCACCATTGTAAAGTTCCAGGTTTTGAGACGTGGAGAATGGGAGGAGGAAGGAGGGGTATTACGGTCTTAAAAAATTATAATGGCATATTTCCAATTTCGGTGTGTTACTAGTGGAATTTTTCAAAGAAAAAACTTTGCAGTGGAATATCTCAAAACTGGGAACTTTCCGGTGGCATGTATTTATAACTCTTTCTAAATACCATTTAATTTTCACAGGTTGGTCGTGCATTAGGCTAGAAACCCCACAGAATCGTCAACTTAATTCAACCTTAGGCAAGAAACATGAGAACAATTTGATATTTCGATGCATAATGAAGGTAAAAATCGTTTAGCTCAAATAGTTTTGTTGGTCTCCCAGTAAGGCCCCCAAAAACTGTCATACCCAAACATGACCCTAAGAAGTGGCCAGTATTTAGTAGCAGATAAGAAAACCTACATAGATCTGTAACGGAAACGCCATAATAAATATATAATTGATGTCATATCACCAACAAACCTGCCCTTTCCTTTTTGCACACTCGACAGTTCAGAATTGAGCAAAATAGACGAAGAGGAAAACATCCCCCGAAATCAAGATTAACAACGGCCGTTACAACCCGAAATTCCAATCAGTATAGCGGCAGGAATCACACAGGCTTTCTTGCTAACGAAAACCCACAGATCCACCGACGATGTATTACATCACATCGAAGAAGGAGAGAAGAGGAGGGGGGTCACTTGAACGATTCAGATACCTTGCTATGGAGCTGTGGTGGGGATGGCATGGACGGGCAGGCTCTCCTCCGTCTCTAATTTCCTCAGGCAGTCAGGCGTACACGCACTACACTAGTGGCGAGAGAGAAAGGAAAGGAAGGGAAGATCGCATCGCATCATGTGGGTGGGCGCACCGAGTACAGTGGGGCTGTGGGGTGGGCACCTGGGCTTTGGCGGCGGAGGAGGAAAAGGCCGTCCGCGCGAGGAAGAGAGGGGCGTCGGCGCTTGGCGGCGGAGGAGGAGAGAGGTGTCGCCGCGTCGTGGATTGGAAGGTGAGGATGAGAGGGGCGGTGGAGAGGGAAGACGTCGCGTGAGAAGCAGGGGTTCACCGACTGGCCCTGTGGACTAGGCTACGAGTTCATTCGGCTGGGAAATGGGCCAACGAGGTGACGGGAGTGGCATCAAAAGGAACCAGTCCAGAGGTAAGGATGGCAACCGGCGCGCGACGGATACGAATAGTGCTCGGTTATATCTGTATCATGATCTTGATTTTTTTTTCTCACAGATATGTCCACGAAGGACGACAGGCGAAAAATTTTGCCCATACCCGTCGTCCGCGGGAATACCTATGTACCCGCGAACAATACATCACATTATGTACAAACCAGCTTAAGCTAAGCATCTGCACTGAAAGTGGAGATCAAAATCCATACACTCAATTCACACTAATACAATATATTTATGCAAAAAGGAAGAAGAGGAAACACACACACAAGCCATATGAAATCGTCGTTCTTCTGAAATCTGCCCACAATATAGATGAAAACTCATCATTCATCTCAAATCTACCCATCTACACATGTAGATTGTAGATAAGAAACCATTATTCATCTCAAATCTGCCCACCTTATAGATAAAAACTCATCATTCATCTCACATCTATTAATAGTATGTCATGCTGTAGCAAGAACACCAAGATGAATGATGTGGCTTGATATTACTAAAGATGGAACATTAGTTTGTTGCCTAATTGCACACCTCATATCCTAACCAAGAAGCCAAAGCAAAGATCATCACTACAACTCAAGAAATATCTAGTAGGCCTACAACTACAGCAATGAAAACAACATCAAGTAAAAGATCCAGCGGGCCTCACCAGTGACGGGAGGCACTCATCAGCGTGGCGACGCAGCACCGAGAAGCCACCATGCGTGCTCGTGTCCGAGGCAATCAATGTCTTTGCAGAACGAGTGCACCCACACCGCCGTCGTCAGCCCCACCCATGGCGATCGGCTCCCCGCCTTCACCTTTCCCACCCTGGGAACCCCTCCTCCCCCTCCCCCTGCGGCGACGGCGACGAGGGAGGGAGGGGGGCGAGCAGTGGCGACCACTAGAGGGAGGGAGGCGATCACGGGAGAGAGGCAAGCGAGCGGCATTAGCCACGGGAGGGAGGGAGACGACCACGAGAGGGAGGGAGGCGAGCGGCGGGAGGTGACCACGTTTGGAGAGGAGATGAGATGAGATGGGGATTGGATTTGGGGCTGGGTTGGGATGCTAGCGAGTAGCGACTAGCGAGTAGTAGTGTGGATTGATGGATGGGCCCACCTATCAGCGTTGATTGACGGGTAAACGGGCACGGGTAGAGCTCACCAATGCCTGTGCCCGTTTACCCGATGGGTAGAGAATTGCTCCCATTTTCATGTCCACGGACAAAGAAAGCCCTCCATACCCGACTCCATTAGGGTAATTATCCGCGGACACACGGGTAATCGAGCACAATTGCCATCCCTAGTCTAAAGGCACTTCAGCGAGGGGCGAACATAAATGAAGGCAAACATTATTGCACTCTAGTGAACTTTGTAGTCTAGTTCAAACGGAACACAAATCGTACGGTTTCGGAGATAAAATCATTTGAAGTTTCGGAAGTAAACCAAAAGACATATTTAATGGACCAACCAACGCAGGCCACGTCATGGTTGAGGGATTGTGTAGCCGAGCCAAAACTGTTTTGCCCACGATTTGGTGAATTGATGCACTGGCGTGACCAAATTTGTGGGATGTTACCAAATCTCGGTAACAAACAAAATAGTGATTAAACCTTTGGGTATTACCAATTTTTGGTAAGACTGGTTGGATTTCAAACCAAATAGCCCCCATATCCTCTATTCTTATTATATACGGCTATACCAAACCCCAAATTATATTATCCCAAATCCACTGGATTTCTCTTTGTTCCCAGTCTAATTCCTCTGATTCCCAATCCAATTTCTATCAATTTCCTTCCGCGTAGTGTAGGTACGTAAATATGGTGTCAGAGCCAACCGTGGCCGCTCCAGCACTCGAGAAGCCATGCGTGATTACCTCAAAGATCAGACCAGTCGGATCTCAAATTTGCAAACTAGAATCTTCTGTGTTCACAGTATCAGTCTCTAGATAAGTAGTTAGTATTCATAGTTACATCATTGAATATCAGACACATATCATAAAAATATAAAATTATTGCATAATAATAATCAAGACTAAATATACATTACGTCTTTTGACTTTGCAGATCAGTCGGATAAGTCAAATACCTTTAAAGAATCATCAGTGGAAGCGGAATTTAAAGTGCAACACGTAGAACCCTTACGATATACCCACAAACAATCGACTGGGGCCTACAACCTAGTTCTTGGCCTTCTTGATCTCCAGTCTTGACAAATGTTCATAAATGCCCACATGGCCTTCTTTTTTCATACTTACTGAATAATAATATTGAGCGAGTATGAGTGCACAACCGTACTCGCGAGCTAACACACATAATGCAGTTATATAATATACAAGGCTGATCAAAGGAATGGCTTGTGGTTTTTGTGTTTACATAAAGTCACTTGTTGAAATAGATTAAGTAGTAAATCCTGAGACCTAGCATTTTTAACTAACACAGGTTTTAACAAAGTTGAGCTTTGTTGTAAAATACTAGTGGAGGCTCCAACCTCCCATATCACTGAGTGGCTCCATCCACCCAATGTTCATGTTCTTTCTCAGGTCACATCCTGTACTTCCCACTGGTTCTCAATCAGGTCATCCCAAATCTCTAGGCTCCAACCCATCTTTTCATTCCACCCCATAAATTATTTTATAAAATGAAAGCTAATTTAAGTAAGTTCTTGGCACCGCCCATGACTATGGGCATAACTATCCAGATAGTTTTTACACTTTGCAGAGTTCACATGCTTTATCCACAATAGACAATCAACTTATAATGTCTGTCTTGACATACTTCCATAGGTGTGCAGCTAAGTTGATCATCACAAAGCCTTTACAGTGCCCCACCTCAACGCAACCCCACCCGCTAGGTATCATCTCCTTAGGCCGTGCCCCTGGAAGGTCTCCCACTTGTGCCGTGTAGTTTTCTTGTGGCTCCTACCCATACCCATGCCACACACCCACTAATGGTGAAGTTGCGATGAGATAAACAAATTAGTCAACCAGGTCGTACCCATTATAGACTTGTGGTTGCACTGTTTTTACTCGAGAATGTCGCTACAAGAACTCAGTCCTTTATTGACGCGGATGGTACTTTTCCATACCCACTCTGTCGTGCTCTTTACCAACACTCGCCATGCTTTCCAGCAGCCCAAGTTAAAATCTATTTTTGGTTTTCTTTTGTTTTGAAATACTTTCTAGTTCAACATACCAGCCAGGCTCCAACCTCGACATCCCAAATCCAATTTCAAGTTTTAAAATGTTGTCGGGGCAAATTATTGCCCACATGTCAATGTATCTAAGCAAGATTAATAATTACACTTACATACGGACTTAGTAACTAGTCATGTATACCATTATTGCTAAGGTGACAAAGAATAGTGTCCAAGTTCAAGGATAGAAAAGTTATACTCAATTATCACTAAGGAACTATGAGCTAGGTCAACGTAATTGTATAAATCATAGTAATGCAATTTCAAATTTTAAAACAATATAAATTGCATTTAAAAGTAGGTGCAATATGATCAAAGTGTTGACTACTCTTGTTCAATGTTCTAATAATGTTGGTCTTGTTCTTGTTCTACCTCGGATTGCTGCTCCACCATGGCTTTAGATTCTAACTACGCGGAATACAGTCAAACCCAAGAATGTCTGAAAGCAACCAAATGAAATCCAATAAATCCGAAGGCAAGTAAACAAAAGGAAACACTTCAATATGAAAGTCAATAAATCCAATAGTGTTTGAAGCGGGAAATACTTCAAATGAAACTAAATATGAAAGTCAAGAAGGAAGTACTCTAGACGAAAATAATCATACTTAGTGGAGTTGATGAAGAAAATACTTCAAACGGAATGAAGTACATCTGGGGATATTGGAACAAAGGAACTACTTCAGACCAAAGTAGATAAATCCAAACTCTATTTGTTTAGTCTAGTGATGGGGTTTTGGGTTGTTAGTCAGACTTGGGGTAACGTAACCATTTGATCCAGAGTGAGGGCGAGAGGGATCGGGCTCTCGGGAAGTCCGCTGGTGCAAGGAGTTTGGACTCCAACATGAGGAAGAGAATATTCATAGGAATATTCCTCATCGGTTACCTAGATGGGAGAAATCACCTTGCTAGGTAGGGTTCTCTAATCCGCATTTGGGCCACGAAGCGTCCTACTACCGGGAACAGATGGCAATGGATGATAGCTAGAGTCTATACGATCACTACTACAAATAAGCTATAGAAGATGCCTCATCATAGACGGTTCCTTTGGAACCGTTTGTGATGAAATTATCACAGACGGTTCAAAAGGAACCGTCTGTGTTGGGTCTGTCAGGGCTAGGAACCAGCCTATCACAGACGGTTTTTTAATAGAACCGTTTGTGATAGTTCATAGACGGTCTTTGTTGAGAACCGTCTGTGATAATCTCCAGTATCACAGACGGTTCTTAACAAAGATCGTCTGTGAACTATCACAGACGGTTCTATTAAAGAACCGCCTGTGATAATCACCGTTATCACAGACGGTTCTTGATAACAACCGTATATGAATTAACACAGACGGTTCTTAACAAGAACCGTCTCTGATTGTTGGGCGGGAAACGAAAATTTGGACATAATGGGCGGGCTGCCGAAACTCGCTTTATATTAACCTCGCGCCTCTGCTGTCTCTCCTCCTCACACCTCATACCTCCATCCCCTCCTCTGCCGTCTCTCCTCCTCACACCTTGCGCCCCCGCCTCCCTCGAGCTTGTCGCCCGCGGCCTCCTCCAACTCGCCCTAGCCTCATAAATCACGGCCTTCTCGAACTGCCGCCCCGGCCTCCTCCACCTCGCCGGCCTCGCTGCCACCGGCCTCCCATGACCTTGTCGCCTCGGCCTCCTCCACCGTCGCCCGGCCTCCCACGACCTCGCTCTCTCTACCCCCCTTTGCTCAGAATGTGGATTCTTGAGAGCTAGTGTTAGTGCTCTGTAAATGGATTGAGTTGATGCTATTGTGATGTGGGTGAAGCTGTGGTTTATTGTTGGAGGCTCTCTGTGCATGTGTAGTTCATGCTGAGTTATTTGGTTTGGGCAAAAATATAGATGGTAGATCGCGCACTGTCCGGTAAAACCGCCATAACTTTTGCATACGAACTTGGATTGCGATGTTCTTTGGCTCGTTGGAAAGCTAACGAAAAGTTCAATCCAAAAATCGATAAGTCCATATCAAATTCATTCGCGAGGCTCAAGAGACTCCAGACAAAGTGAAAACCCCCAAAAAAGGTCGTTTAGGGCCTCAAAACAGCCTTCGAAGTTATAGCAGCCATTTTCGGTTTTTTTTTTGCAGCAAAAAAGGCTCATCACAGACGGTTCTGAACAAGAACTGTCTGTGAAAACGTCATCACTGGTTCGGAAACCATCTGTGATGACAGTTCCGAACCGTTTGTGATGAGGTTTTCCCTAGTAGTGGATGTTAATTGATGGTTGGACTACTATCATTCACTTGGGGACCTATCACCGCTACTCACACGCAGCGCTTGATTGATCTAATGATTTCTTTTGTTATTACTTCCAATTTATTGAGGAAGTTCCATGAAATTTGGGTGATCCCTGTTCATAGGTATGGGGTTCGCTCTGGGTAGACATCAGTCTCAACGACACATGGAGTCTAGTTCACTTAATGATTTCTTTTATTATTTTATATTTATTAAGGAAATTCCATGAGTCTTAGCTGGAGCTTGCAAGCATTGGCTAGATATCAGTCTTATACCTTGATCAGTGGTGTTTGCGGGTTTGGCCTTCATCTGTGAGGTGGCCTTTACTTAGTCTCATTACTTGCGTGACCCAGTATACACTAAGGTAAACCTATTTATCCTAGGTTGATCCTTAGCTAAAGCATCTGCTAATGATGATTACTTTTAGCTAAGTAGATGACTACCTTGCAAGGCTTATGGGCTCTTACCTACTAGTCTCTAGTCCTTGTTCGACGATTAATCCTACCATCTAGATTACTATTACTTGTATGAAACTAGGTCATAGCTACCGCTACACTTCCCGACTACCTAGTAAAATGACTATGTCTAACTTATCCATGATCTTAGTAACTAACTATATATTATTGTTAACCTGATAAGGGGTCCACATGCCGTTGACACACTATCGCTATCATCCTCTATTAATCCTTAATTTGCTAAAGTACTTGTGATGGCTAGCTATACCCTAATTGACCTACCAATATTTCCCAGCTAATCACCTATCACTATTTAGTCTAACTGGCATCCAAATGAGTGAAGCCCCAGTTATTAGTAACATTAACAATTTTAACTCAGTTTCCAATTTGGAGTACCACCTTTTGAAATTTACCTTTAAGTGCATGCTGATGTTACTTGATTAACATCTAGATGCTTGAATTCAATTGCCTTGATTTAGTTACTAATTAACTTAATTTAGAAATGCCCAGGGCTGAGTGAAGCATCTCTACATCTACTTAACCAACTAATCCTTAACTAACCACTTGATTACCCCATCCTTATTATTGTTAGATTGGACTAGGGTTTATTGATCACTTTAACATTAGGTCACAACTACACATATGCATCCTTCTTAATAGAGTCCTAAAACCATATTTGGCTAGAGTTTTCTAATTACACTAGTATCTTCTCATTAATTAATATTGACACACCAATCAGTTTTAACCATCTTAATTATCCTCAGCATTATCTTTAATCTAATCACTATGGGGGGCCACCTATCATACATACATTCATACATAGTGGGACAGAGAATGAGAGAGAGAGAGCGCAGAACTTTAGAACAGGGAAGGGTAGGGGAGCAACTCGGGCTTCGCTCGTCGCCGGTGAGGGAGGCATTAGCAGCGGCTGGCAATGGTGAAAATGGGTTGGGGAGGGAGAGGCGGCCCCGATGAGGGTGGCATCGCTAGTCGAGAGGCACCAGGGCGGGAGCACGGTGGCCGGAGCCAAGGAGGAAGATGGGGTGGCGGTGCTAGAGGGGGAGAAGGAGAGGGGAAAGAAGGAGGCTTGCATAAGCACCAGAAGAGCGAGGGAACTCCATGGTGCAGATGGTGAGGGACAGAGGAGAGCCGAAGCAGGCTAGCGTCATGAGCCCGTGGCAGCACGGAGGGTTTGTCGTGGCGGCGGTGCATAGATGGAAGAGAGCATGAGTGAGTGGTGGGGAAAGGTAGAAGTGGGCCCGGGGATGCTCCAAGGGAGAGTAATTGGAAGATGGCTCACCAGGGAGAGTAGGGAGACGACGACAGCGGTTTTGGCCGAATGCAAGGAAGACCAGGCCGCCGGCAAGCTATGGTTGAGGAAACCCGAAATTAGTTGGGGAAAAACATGGCGTAGGGCCTAGAACACACTTTGACGTGAGTATATTGGGGAGGAGGTCACCTTGTAGTTCGGAATGGCATGTGGAGGCGGCAGCTGCGTACAAGGCGTCGCCAGATGTGAGGAAGACGAAGTGCGCTCTCGGTGTTATGGATGCCAAGGGACGGAGTGGAGGAGAGCGTTGGAAGGAGGGAGCTGAGGAGGTGCTAGGGTGTGCGATGGTGGTGGCTGGAGCTTATCGGGGCGGCGGCGTAGCGGCTAAACGGATTGGGCTCACCGCGGATTCGTTTTGTGTGAGAAGCAGCATGAGAGAAGGGAGGGGAAGGGAAGAAATTTGGGGGGGGGAGAAGGCAAGCTCAAGGCGCTCGACTGCAGCTTAAGTAGGACGCAGGGGACCACAATATCTCGCGTTGAGCTCGATGCAAGGCGGGCGAACGGTGAGCAAGTCGCTTCTATGAGCCGTGATGCTGCGCCGATCTTGGCGATGGCGAGATGGCGAGGTGATATGGGGACGCGGTTCAAGTGGCGGTGAAGGGACGGTAGCAGGTGGCTAGGGCGTGGCGCGGGGGTAACATGACGCCAACAATGGCATGGCATCGGGGGAGTGGTGCCGCCAGGTGGACAAAGCAGAAGAGGAAGGACATAAAGCGTAAGATGGAAGAAGGAAAATTCAAGAACTTCACCAAGGATGATCAAGATGTACTTTGGATTAATGGACGTACCTATGTATCAGATTTCAATAGTTTAAGACAACTAATCTTAAATGAAGCTCATGACTCAAAGTATTCGATTCACCCTGGGAGTAGTAAGATGTACCAGGATGTGAAGAATAAATTTTGGTGGCCCAATCTGAAGCGAGAGGTCAAGGAGTTCGTTGCCTTATGTGACGTATGTCAGAAAGTAAAGGCAGAACATCAGAGACCAATAGATTTGTTGCAACCGCCGAAGATTCCAGAGTGGAAATGGGAGGAAATTGGAATGGATTTCATTACCAGTTTGCCCAGGACTCAATCGGGTTACGATTCGATTTGGGTAATAGTTGATCGTTTGACTAAAGTTACTCATTTCTTGCCTGTCAAAACCACCTACTCAAGAGATCACCTTGCAGAGTTATATATGTCAAGAATTGTTAGTTTGCATGGTGTGCCTAAGAAGATAGTGTCAGATCGGGGATCTCAGTTCACCTCTCATTTTTTGCAGAGTCTGCATGAAGCTTTGGGAACTCATCTGAATTTCAGTACTACATATCACCCTCAGACAGATGGGCAGACTGAAAGAGTTAATTAAATATTTAAAGATATATTGAGAGTTTGTGCTCTAGCTAATGCTACCAGTTGGGACAAGAATTTGCCATATGCAGAATTCTCGTGCAACAACAGTTATCAAGCCGGTCTACAGATGTCACTATTTGAAGCTTTGTATGGTCGTGCATGCAGAACCCCCTCTGAATTGGTCAGAAATAGCTGAGCGTAAGGTATTCGGGCCAGATATTATTCAAGAGGCAGAAGTCCAAGTGTCTATGATCAGGGAGAGATTAAAGATAGCTCATTCCAAGCAAAAGATTTATGCTGATAACCATCGTGGTGACCTCAGCTTTGAACTAGAAGATTTCTTGTATCTTCGAGTTACTCCACTAAGAGGTGTTAAAAGATTTCATGCTAAAGGGAAGCTTGCCCCAAGATATGTCGGTCCGTTCAAGATTGTGAGTCGTTGAGGAGAAGTTGCTTATCAGCTTGAACTACCGTAGGTATTAGCAGGAGTGCATGATGTGTTACATGTCTCTCAGTTGAAGAAGTGTCTTCGTATGCCAATAGAACAAACTCCTTTGGATTCAATCGAGTTAAAAGAAGATCTCACTTATAAAGAGCAACCAGTCAAAATTTTGGATGTCACAGAGCGTCGGACCAGAAGCAAGAACGTTTATTTTTGCAAGGTTCAGTGGAGCAACCACTCAGAAGGAGAAGCAACATGGGAGCGTGAAGAAGAGCTAAAAGCTGAGTTTCCTAGCCTTTTCTCTAACTAGCATGAATCTCAGGGTCGAGATTCCTTTAAGGGGGTAGGTTTGTAATATCCCAATTTTCTGAGCTTTAAAAATCTTTTAAGTAGTTTAGTCCCTGGAAAAATTCACCAAGATTTTATTTGATTTTAAATCAAGCTTAACATGGACTTTTAATATCAAAACAATTTAATATGATTAATGTCAACATCAATAATTGTCAAAACTATTTTATTTGGATTCTATGTGCTTGGATAAAATTTCTAGATTTTTCTAGAATTTTTCTGAGTTCATTTTCTATTTGCTATTTGCCATTTGCATTCTCGGTATTTTCTAATTTAGAAAATGTATTATAAATCTCAGAAACTCCAATGGGCTGAATCTCCTTTTGCCTTGGCCCATTTTCTCTTCCATTCGCTAGCAGCTTAGCTTTCCTTTCGCTCGATCCAAGCAAGACCTCCTTTTCTCATTGTGGGTGGGCCGCATGGCCTTTCACTCTGGCTCGATCATGCATGTTCGCTTGCCCTCGCTGACGTGTGGGGCCCACACGTCAGGTCCTCCTTCCACCTCTTGCCTTCGTCTCCGTCACGTTGAGCCGCGCCATCACCATTAGCCCACCTTGGGGCTTCGTCTGACAATGGGGATTCCAACGATAAAATCTAGCGCAAACTGCGTGGTTTGATCTCCTCTATACTTCTACATCCAAATCCAACCGAATCTTACCCCATATCACTTTCAAACTCTAAAATCATATCGCATTCATCTCAGAATTTTTTGGGATCTTACCGAATCGACCACGCCCTCACCCTATAAAAGGACCCCCTAGGATCGCCTCTGTGCCCTCATCCCAAAACCCTAACCCATCGCGCCCCCAAAGCCCTAGCGCCGCCGTAATTAGAGTTTTAGGATTTTGGCCACCGTAGTCATTTTCTTCAAATTCAGCCACCGTCTTTATCGCCTCATCAACGTCGACTGCATCGCTGGGTTCGCCGTCACGAGCTCTACCTCCAGCACCCACCCACACCACTAGAGCGCCACCGGGACTCAATTCCGACAAAACGTGAAGTGCTCCTCCTCTCAAAACTCGCCGCCGGCCATCTCAGTAAGTGCATCAATGGGTTCACAATAGCCTTCTCTACCCATTGGTACCACTCACCGCCGGCGAAGCTTCGTCGTTTGCCATTGCCATTGCGACCCGAGCCCTTGTCACCATCGAGCTCGTGTGGCATTCCAACTCAGCAGCCACATCAGCCCCTGCGCTCGTGTGGCTGCCCAGTCACGGCCATGTGTGCGCGTGCATGTCATAGATCAAAACCCCAGAGCTAAGGTCCCAAATAGATCTATTCCACTATGAGCCTAGTTGCTGACAGTGGGCCCCTTTGTCAGTGGACTATTATGTAGACTTGTAAACCCATCGACCCATGAGCCGAGTTCGTGGACCTAGTCTATAGATCGAGGGCCCACATGTCCGCCTCTATGATATTTTTGCCGGATTTATTTTAATTCCGAAATCTCAGGGCTAACGTCAGCTGATGCCATAAACCAATTTTTCAGTAGGAAAATAAATCGGGAAATTCCAGTAAATTCCTTTTTGAGTATTTCTTTAGGTTTTGATCTTCCAAAAGTCATATCTTCTTCATCCAGACTCCAATTGAGCCCATTCAAATTTCTAAATTTATCTAAATTTGAGTTCTATTTATCTGAGATTTTTATTTAATTTTTGGATTTTTTTATCTCTATTATTTATTTATTTTATTTATTTGCTTCGTTTGTGAGTAAACGTTGATTCTTCGAGGAATTTTGAAGAAGAAGGAGTTCACCAAGACTAAGACCAGTACTATGATCTATTCCAAGGAAAGTTGTACCTTTGATCATATTGAACCCATTTTTCTAAAATTACTTTGATTTAAATTATTGTATTTACTTTAAGTATTTATTTAAATTCTTTTGGGTTTAGTTATTAATCCTATTTGTTTATATCCACCTTGTCTATTGTTATATCATGATCTTTTGTCACCCTAGATTGGTTATTATTTTGTTGGTGTCATCATAGTGCCAACATGGGTTGATTAGATACGAGTAGATTGCTTAGCCATACCACGAGTCATCATTTTATATGAGTTTCAAATATGAATTTGACTAAATGACTATAGAACTCTGTGATAAAACTATGTGCGCTATGTGCTATTACTCGTTGATGGTATGTGTTGCACTTAACCAATAGGGTGGGAAAGGATTTAGACTAAGGCAAGTGGTTGAAACTCTATGATATGGTGGAGCTTAGTGCTTGGATTTGAAAAGAATGATTGTTTAGTTAGAAATTGGAAGTCTTACCTTGGTCAATTAAGGATTTAACTTTGTGCGCCATTGAACTAAGCCACAATTGTACGCCCACATGCCTGGTATGGGACGGGCCTAAGTTAGTAAGTTATGGAGTCTCGACATTGACTACTTAGGTAGTAGGTTAGGCTCTGTGCCAAGGTGGAGGTGTGTTTCTATCTTAGTGGCAATTCACATCGTGGGACGGTTCGCCGCTTCCCTATCCAACGGTATGTGATGCACTAATTTCTTGTGTGGGTGTTAGTGTCGTCAGTAAAATACATCGAGAGCGTCAATGTTTGAGATGAAGTTTCTAAAAAGTTTGTTATGATTAGTGCTTGCAACGCTGGTTGTATCATATGGGTAAACTGTCCAACCTCTACAGAGTGTTAAACAATCTATTCGAATAGCCGCGTCCGCAGTCATGGACATACTCGGGGATTTCACACAAGGGGTAGATTTTCATAAAACATTCGGAAAGGGAGCTGTGCGATCTAAGTCATATGGCTGTTTGAATAACTTGTTTAAGCTTTGTGTCCTTTGTGAAAACAACTAATAAATTAATATTTTTTATTTGTTTTGAATTAAGTTTTCAATCTATTATTTGTAGTCAATTGCAAATGTTGCATTTCTACCAAAAAAAACCACATAACCCATTCCTTTAGAATAAGCCATCATGTATGCATTGCATTCTGTGGTATGACTTGCGAGTACGGTTGTGTACTCATGCTTGCTATAATCAATCAACAGAAGTGGAGGAGTCTTTGCCTACTTTTGATGAGGAGTTCTACGAAGGTGCTGATCACTAGGTTTTGATCTAGTCTTTGCCTATTTTGATGAGGAGTTCTACAATGAGAATCTCTCAGAGAAGTCAATTCTTAGAGAATCAGGAGTAGGAGCTAAAAAATGAGAATATGGAGCTCTACCAAACAGGGTCGTACAACTCCTGATGTGAGCTTCTCGGTGGGATTCGGAAGAGCCAATCCAAACTTTCAACTCCGGAGAATCACCAGATCTTGCTTCTAGCGAGGATCCAGTCCGAAAATGAACTACGGGCGAGGTGAGACCTTCACCAGGTTCTTGTGGGAGCCATCATGCGTAAAATAGAAATGCCCTTGGAAGTTCGGCATTATTACCCGCAAAATGCCACTCAACTACCCTCGTCCTCTTCCCAGCTCGAGCGCACGATCGGTCGCATACCTCTCTCGGGACCCCGAGTAAGCAACCCTGGTGACGAGGATTAAAACCTCTATGTATTATTTTAATACATAATAAAAGACCATATGTCTTCATGGTCGTAACCCCTAAGGCTAACAACCTCACTGGTCATAAGGATTCCAAAGGTTACATAATGGGTACCCTAGTTGGACAAGGTCCTGTGCCTAGTCTCCGACCAGGTAGCTGCTCGGAAGAGCTACGAACTGGTATCTTAACCGTGTGATGAATGGAACACGCGCTGTATATTCCAAACCACGCGATGTTATATAATCCTAAGACACTAACAACAACCACCATACGGTTGGGTGTCTCACAGAGCAGTTGACACATTATCAACTGACGCCTCGCTCTGATCAGTCACAATGCTTCACTAGGGACACCTTCTCTAGGAGTAACTGCCACCTCTTCGAAAGTTATTTAAGGGTAGAGCGCAGAAGACAAAAGGGTGATCTGAGACAAGCAAGACAACAACATCGGATTAGAGCAACACAATCAACCTTAGATTTATGCTTTAAGCTTGATTGATTAGCATAGCAAGCTTGATACCTAGTGTAATTAGGATTAGTCCCCATCCGGGTCGTAAAGCACCTCCTGTAAATCCAGTTCATATCAATAAAGAGCAGTCCCATTATTTCCTAGGAAATATCGCGTCATTTTCCTCTTTTATTTCGTAAGATCGGTGACTCGATCGTCGATAGCTGGCGCCGTCCGTGGGGAAGAAGATGCAAATCTCCTGAAGAAACTTTTCGCTCGTTAAATCCTCGCCCATTCCTCATAATCGCTCATGCGACTATGGCCGGAGTTTGGGACGAGAAGAATTGGTTCGACCTGGCGGACTACTCCAACGTCGACATGGAGGGATGCATCCGTGCCATGCAAGAAAACGACATGTCCTCCTCCTCCTCTGTCGGTTCACACGTCGCCGACATTAGCGACATCGACTGGATGGATGAGGATACACTACTATGACAAGTGGCGTTTCCAAAGGAATCAGCCATCCCGACCATTTCGGAACGGCCAAAGGTCTCTCCAAGCCTGGTCCTTTCGACCGGCAAAACAAGTGACGAAAATTCAGCATCGCAACCCGAGAATCTCTATACTCTCGATGAAATTATGGCTGAGAGGTACTCACCTACAGCTTCTGGCGATTCCAGGAGCCAACCGACATCTGGTAACAGTGTCGATGAAACCTCCACTGGTCATAGGCCAAGTGGGGATGATAAAACTCAGCATACGATCGGCAGTCTGCCGGATTAGGCTGAGCCCACCAAGAAGACCTCAGGAGGTGTTCATCTCCGACCGCTCTCCATCATGGAAACTCCTAGTAGAAGCATTGGAAGGCTCTCCATTAGTTACGATAGAAGCTCATCGAAAGATCGCTGCTGGAGGCATGAGGTCAATGCGATCGAAGATGCAAATCAAGATGCCTTGCATGGTCCTACACACTCTGCCACGCCACCACGTGCTGGTAGAAATGGTACGGGCCATCAAGCACCAACTTCTAGAGGCAACAGAACTAATTGACGTCCATCAGTTAACTCGCCCGGCTCTACCCCACCAAGAGTAGCTAATCGGATGAAGCAAACTAGGAGGTCGGGGGAAGGTTCAGATCTTCGAACACCTACTAACAGTATGAATCTTTCGAGACCTTTAGTGACGGTACGAAACCTGCAACGTGTTCAAGATATGTTGAATAATTCTAACCCTGCTCTAGCAGAGACCCCAAGTTTTGTACAACTTGTAGGCCAAGTATTGGAGTTTCTTCAGCAGACCATGCAATGAACAGAAGCATACCGAGAACAGAGGAATTCAGGAAGTCAAACCATGACTTCATCCCAACGTTCCTCCCTCAGTAGAGGGCAGCATGGTTGTGTTGGGGAACAATCGATACCAAGGCCCCCTCGATGATTCCGACCAAGGAGTCCCGAGGGGAGAAGGCTATTTCAGGCAGCCACCCCCTCACCTCGTCGAGAGGAATAATCGCTTGGGCTAGACGATCTCTGACATCGTCTAAATCAAGCAGGCGGTCAAAGACGTCATAATAGCGTATACGACCGGATCGGGACACCAGAGATCTGGCAATCTAACCTTAGAAACCAGTCTCCGACTGATTACAATCCGGCACCTTTTCAAATAAGGCGCCATGAATCGATTACAGGTTGTCGAGCCTTCTCTGTAGGGCTCTAAGCTGTACGTTGGCCAAACAGGTTCCGACCGGCCAACCTGGACAAGTTCAATGGGACCCAAAATCCATTGGAATTTCTCCAAATATATACCACCGCCATCAGAGCTACTAGTGGTGATGACAATGTAATGGCTAACTATCTACCCACAGTACTCGAAGGGTCTGCCCGGTCATGGTTGCTTAACCTACCGGTCGGATCAATCTACACTTGGGAGCAACTTTGCGACCTTCTGATTGCAAACTTCCAAGGCACGTACGACCGCCCTAGAAAGGAGGATGACCTCCACTGAATCTGGCAAGGCTCCGATGAGACTCTCCGTCAATACATCAAGAGATTCAGCGAGGTTCGTAATTCCATACCAGAGGTTGCAAAATCATCTATCATCCAAGCCTTCAGAACAGGTCTAAGGAATTGACAGTTCTCGGAGGACGTAGCAATGAACCCTCCACGAACGACCGTCGAAATTTTCGACATGGCCGACAAATACGACACCGCTAGTGAAGCAATTGAGTGGTGTGAGACCATTGATCGGAAGGATAAAATCCCCCAACCTGGCTTGGATAAACCGGAGAAGAAGAATAAAAAAGCTCTCAAGAAGAAGAATAAAAAAGCTCTCAAGAAGAAGAAAAGCAGCAGACCCGACGATAAGGAAGTCCTGGCTATTCCTAAAAAGTTTACGAATGGTAAGAAGGACTATACCAACCGAGGCAAAGCAAAAGCCCCAACCGAAGGGTATAAGAAAAACAAGAAGTGGTGTCCACTTCACCAGCAGGCAGGGCATGAATTGCGCACCTGTCAAGCTTGGCAAAAGAAACTGGAGGATTACTATGCAGGAAAAGGACCACTCCCTACAATACAGGAACTCGGCGAAACGAGTTCCAAGAAGGACAAAAATGGCGATGAAGAAATGGAGTACTAGGAGCCTCAACATACGGTCAACATGATCTTTGGTGGGTCTTCTTCGTACGAGTCAAGGTGTCATCTGAAGGCCATGGAGCGGGAGGTCAACCTTATCGAGGCTCTGATCATCATCAAGCCATCAAGGTGGTCGGACACCGTAATCTCCTTCAGTAAAGAAGACTGCCCCATTCCTTCGACTCGACCAGGTAGGTTCCCTATTGTTGTTGAACCTACTATTAATAACTGTAGGGTTAATTGAGCCTTAATAGATGGAGGTAGTTATTTAAATATCTTATTTGCGGGAGCTTTAGAAGAGATGCAGGTTCCCAAGTCAAAGGTGAAACCAGTGAAATATGCCTTCCACGGTATAGTTCCTGGCTCCACCGCTAAACTGATAGGACAAATTTCCCTACCGATTACGTTCGGAAGACCTGACAACTTTCGAACAGAAAAATTTCGTTTGATGTAGTGGATTTTGAGTCCGTATACAACAGAATCCTAGGCCGTTCGGCTTTAGCAAAATTCTTGATAGCCACGCACTACGGTTATCAATGTTTGAAAATGCTAGGACCTAAGGGAGTCATCACGGTTCGAGGAGATCAGAAAATGGCTTACGCATGTGATCAGAAATCCTTAGAACTGGCCGATGAACTTCCGACCAGATAGGCTAATCTATCTACTGTGCAGGTCAAGCACTCAAGGCCAAAGATGATGCCAAATCCTTCCGACCAGACAAAGGAGGTACCACTTGATAAAGACGCTTCTCTGGACAGCGCCGAGTCGCCACCTGGGTCAAGAAACACTGACTCGTCTACCCGAAAGATACTGGTCGGGGCAAGACTCGACCCCAAATAGGAAGAGTCACTCGTCTCCTTCCTCCGAGCAAATCAGGTAGTATTCACCTGGCAGGCGTCCGACATGCCTAGAGTCCCCCGGGAGGTGATTGAGCACAGGCTAGCTCTCCAGCCTGACAAAAAACCGATCAAGCAGAAGCTTCGGTGTTTTGCATCTGATCGGAAGGAGGCAATCCAGTCAGAGATTGACAAGCTCCTCAAGGCTGGATTCATTCGTGAAGTCGACCACCCTTAGTGGCTCCTCATCAATCCTGTAATGGTTAGGAAAAATAATGGAAAGTGGAGAATGTGTATTGACTTTACAGATCTTAATAAAGCTTATCCGAAGGATGATTTTCCCCTTCCACGCATTGACCAACTTGTAGACTCTACTTTCCGGTGTGAGTTACTAAGTTTTTTAGATGCGTATTCAGGGTACCACCAGATTAATATGTGTAAAGAAGAAGAAGAGAAAACTTCCTTCATCACCCCATACGGCACTTGCTGCTATGTTAAGATGTCGTTTGGTCTCAAAAATGCCAGTGCAACTTTTCAAAGGCTGATGCAGAAAACCTTTAATCCACAGATAGGTCGAAATCTAGAAACTTATGTTGATGATCTGGTCGTAAAGAGCATCAACGCTGGCGATTATGTTCCGACCTACTAGAAACTTTCAATAACTTGAGAAGGCATAACCTCAAGTTGAATCCAGAAAAGTGTGTGTTCGGAGTTTCTGCTGGAAAACTGCTCGGTTTCCTAGTCTCGGCTAGGGGTATTGAAGCAAATCTAGTAAAAATATCGGCCATCGACCGAATGCACCCTCCGACCACGAAGAAGGAGGTCCAAAAACTAACCAGTTGTATGGCAGCGCTGAGTCGTTTCATAGCAAGGTTAGGGGAAAAAGGATTACCTTTCTTTAAGCTTCTTCGAAAACCTGGAAGTTTTGAGTGGACTAAAGAGGCAAACGATGCCTTTGAAGATCTTAAAAAGTACCTCACAAGTACCCCAGTCTTAGTCTCTCCAAAATCGGGAGAAACATTGTTAATTTACGTGGCTGCAACGCCACAGACAGTTAGCGGTGTACTGGTCGTAGAGCGTGACAACGTCCAACGACTAGTGTATTACATAAGCGAAGTCTTACTTTGACCAAAGGAAAGGTACCCACAGGTACAAAAGTTGCTCTATGGTCTCCTTATGGCTTCAAAGAAACTAATGCATTACTTTCAGACCCACAAAGTGGTCGTACCAACTGGGTATTCCCTTGGTCAAGTCCTTGGAAACAGGGAATTATCAGGACGAATAGCAAAATGGGCGGTTGAGTTAGGGGCGTTCAACCTCCATTTCTTCTCACGAACAACAATCAAGTCCTAGGCAATAGCAAAATTCATTTCTGAATGGACAAACCTTGAACCCACCCAAGGGCCTGAGTACGAACACCACGACGAGTGGATATTATACTTTGACAACTCCTTGATGCTAAAAGGCTCGGGGGCTAGAGTTGTCTTGGTATCCCCTACTAGCGAACACATCAAGTACGCCATCCAGTTAAATTTTCCTGCTACAAATAATGTAGCAGAATACAAAGGTTTACTGGCAGAACTCCAAGCAACTCATTCGCTCGGGATTCGTAGATTACTAGCGAAAGGCGATTCTCAACTAGTAGCGAATCAAGTAGGGAAAGAGTATCAATGCTCAGGTACCAAGATGTCATTTTATTTGGTGGAGGTACGGAAACTCATAAAGCACTTCTTCGGTTTTCAGATCCAACATATTCCTAGAAAGGAAAATTTTTTGGCAGACCAATTGGCACGGATGGCCTCCACGAGGTCGACCGTCCCGCCCGGAGTTTTTCTCGAGCAACTCGATTCACCCTCGGTGGTCGAGCCTTCCGAGAACATACATGATTTTTTACAGGTCATACAAGCCGATCGTGAGAACATGGATGCTCCACAAGTAGTTGACAGTTGGTGCTGTCGCGATCAGGGGTAGAGATTGGATGACATAGATCTACAATTATCTTCAGCATGACATAATTCCAGAAGATGATGTAGAGACTGATCGTCTAGTATAAAAAGCCAAATCATACACTCTGATCGAAAGTACCTTGTATAAGCGAGGATCTCACAGAGTGTTGATGAGATGCATATCTCAAACGGATGGCATTAAATTGCTAACTGAAATCCATGAAGGATTCTGTGGAACACTCCATTCCTACAGAACACTGGTTAGTAAAGCCTTCAGGCAAGGATACTATTGGCCAACTGCCCTTCATGATGCAAAAGAGCTCATGACGAAGTGCGTACAATGTCAGTTTCATAGCCGATAAGTACATCAGCCGACACAAGCTTTGCAAACAATTCCTCTTTCTTAACCTTTTGCAACCTAGTGACTGGACATTCTGGGACCTTTCCCAAGAGCACCCAGGGGCTTCGAATTCTTTTTCATCATGATTGACACGTTTACAAAATGGATTGAAACCGAGCCTGTTGTTAAAACAACAACGGCGGCCGCTACGAGGTTTCTCACTAAAAATGTGATCACATGATTTGGTGTACCCAGTTGTATAATCACAGACAACGGAGGCCAGTTCTCAAGCGGACAATTCCAAGAATTCTACGATGAACTTGGTATCAAGGTTCATTTTGCTTCGGTTGCTCATCCACAGAGCAATGGAGCAGTTGAGCGAGCCAATGGTATCATTATGTAAGGGATCAAACGCCGAGTGTTCGTTAATCAAACGGTCAGGAGCTTGGGTTCAAGAACTCTCTTTTGTATTATGGGCCGTTCGAACCATGACTAGTCATGCGACCGGTGAAACGCCATTCTTCTTAGTTTATGGTGCTGAAGCCATGCTTCCTCTCGAACTAAAACTTGGCTCTGCTCGAACCGATTGCTTCAACGAAAATGATCAGAATGAACGACGACTCGATGACATCAATTTCCTTGAGGAACGATGAAACCAAGCCCTAGTACGATCAGCGGTCTATCAACAAGCCATGCGAAGGTACATAGTCGTAAGGTGCAACCTCGTAGCCTTGCTGTAAGTGATCTGGTTCTCAGAAAAATTCAGAACCAATCAAATCGCAACAAACTTTCTCTCAAGTGGGAAGGTCCTTACACTGTGGTCGAAGTCACCCGACCAGGTTCTGTACGACTAGCCATGTTTGATAGGCAAGTTTTGTCTAATTCTTAGAACATTGATCAATTGCGTAAGTTCTATGTTTAATTATGTTTTTACATTCTTTCATTTCTTTTTATTTAAATAAAGATTAGTCATTCATTTATTTATTTTGCCGAGCAATATTGTTTATATGTCTGTACCTATACTCTGGTCCTCTACAGTTGTTATTTATACTGGTCGAAGAAGACAACCTTCTCTCCGACATCCTTTACAAGGATCTTTGTTACTCTTTGGCAATGACTTCTAAGTCATACGACGTATGGGTCCTAGTCGTGATCATTCCCTGAATGATTTCTACGCGTGACCACACTCTTTTCTCAAAGAAACATATGAGTAACAAGAGCATAATAAACAATAACTTCATGTAGTAATTCCTATGCTTAAGACTATGAAGACTATATTTTATCATTTCAAAATTCTGTTCTACTCTTGTTTGGCTACTGGTCGGGACACGGAAAGCCTCCTAGTCAAAGTCTCTCCTTTTTCACACGTGGCCCTACACACTGGAAGGAGCTTCCTAGCAGTGGTTCTTTTCCTACGATCCTCGCTACCAGTCGGACTTGAGTTTGAATACGTTTCGCGAAGTGTGTTTCATGTCTTCAGTTCTTAGCAATTCTTTCGACCAGTTTTAGATACTATATATAAATAAGCTTGCTTATCATTCATTGCATACATCTTTGTATATTTTCTTTTTTCATCAACTGTAACGCCATGTTTTCTTTAAAGTTTCTTGCCCGGTTTTCAAAATAAAAGTAACCATTTGGCTTTATTGAGAATCCAAAGCTTAACCTCGACGCCTTGAAACTGGAGAGTTCAATTGGAATTAATTAAGCCTTAATTAAGTTCTTTGTTGGTGTTCCTTCTTCGCTTGAGCCTCTCTGTGTGTCCCAGGATTGTCTCTTCTCTCTTAACTTCCTTTGTTGGGTTGAACCTCTTGAGATCCAGACCTCTCTCTTATCTCCCCCTGCTCGACCTCCCTTGTTGAGATCTAGCGCAGACCTTTCCTTGTTGAGATCTAGCCGCCAGACCTCCCTTGTTGAGATCTAGCCGCCAGACCTCCCCTTGTTGAGATCTAGCCGCTCAGACCTCCCTTGTTGAGATCTAGCCGCCGGACCTCCCTTGTTGAGATCTAGCCGCTCGGACCTCCCCTTGTTGAGATCTAGCCGCCGAGACCTCCCCTTGTTGAGACCTAGCCGCCAGACCTCCCTTGTTGAGACCTAGCAGCTCGAGACCTCCCTTGTTGAGATCTAGCCGCCGGACCTCCCTTGTTAGGATCTCGCCATTAGGACCTCCTCTCGGGAGATCTTAGCCGTCTGTGTCCTCCCTTAGTTGGATCCAAAGGTTCCGACCTCCTTAGGTCCAAGACCTCCTTAGCGCTTGGACCCATCTTTGACTCTCGTGGTCAGACGCTGAGGCCTTGCCTTCTCTAACCTTAGGACCATCCGATGTGGTTTGATGGCCCGATCCTAAGGGCACGTTAGTTTGGTCGAACGTTTATCCTTTTTGGGCCGCTTGATTTCAATCGAACGGCTCGCTTTCTTTGCTGCGTTTTCCTTGTTTCAGTGACCTCCTCCTGGTTGTTTTGCAAAGACCACCTCCCGGTCCTTCTTTGGTCTTTTGTAAGGACCACCTCCTAAATCAGATATTCCTATTGGTCGACCTCCCTCGCACCCTTTGATCTCGACTGCCGAGGTCCTCCCTTGAGATCTTGACCGAGATCTCCCTTTGGAGATCTACTCGTCAGACCTCCCTCGCACCCTTTGATCTCGACCGCTGAGGTCCTCCCTTGAAATCTTGACCCTTAGACCTCCCTTGTGTGTCTCGCGCCAGACCTCCTCGTGGTGAGCTTTACTTGACCTCTTGTCCAGAACCTCCTCTTGAGTCCTTGGACCTCTGTCAGACCTCCCCCTCCGAGTGTCTTGGACCTCTTGCCCAGACCTCACAAAGGGTCTTTGGCGGGGATGACCCTTGCGGTGGGGCCACCTCTTTGACTTGTGGTGCACCCTTTTGATCGGCCCCACTTGCCCTCTTCACCTTGTAATTATTGTTCTTGCCTCGAACTCACGGCGCATTTAATAGGTGTCGGGTCACATTAAATGCAATACATCCGAGGTACTTTATTTCAATTCTTTTAGGGCAAGCCTTGCCCTAGTTGTCCCGATTGCCTACACCTCACCGAAGTTTTTCCTTGTGGTGCACACTACCAACTCGGCTATATAAAGTTCTGGGCGGGCCAGCCTTTGTAACTTCGTTGCTCATTTCTTCCTTCCTCGCCTCATCTCGCTCAGCTTCTTCCTTGTGCAAGACCTTTCTCAGAGCTCTTTGAGGTGTGTTAAAGCCTCTTGGTTTCCTTTTTGGCCGAGTTGGTTTGAGTTCCTTTTTGGTTCTTTTGAAGTTCTCGGCTTAGTGTGGTTTTGCTTATTTGGTTTTCTTCTTAACGTGTAGATCACGAGTTCGAGGAGATCTTGGACCCGGCTCTTCTTTGCAGAAGGCTCTCCTTCGCTTGACCAAGGCAAGCCATAGATCCTTTTGATCATCTTGAACCAAGTTTAAGTAAATGTATTTCGGTTTTACTTTATCATGCATGGCTATGTTTATATGAAAATGGTTTGGGCTGTAGTTACTTGCCTACTTGTCGTTATGCCTCCTTTATACCTTGTCTCCATCATGTTGTCATGTTCACCTTGTGAGCCTTAGGGTGGATAATTTAGTTGGTGTTCTTTGTTATTTGCCAACATGGGGGCCGAGGTCTTATCTGACCTTGCTTAGAAAAACGTGGTTGAACGTATCATGCTTCATCTCTAATAATCTTGACTAATAAATATGAAATGTGTGGTGGTGCCATTGTTGAGCAACTATGGGGACGCCTAAGTCTGTGTTGACTGTGGTGTGAGATCACTTGGTTAAAATATTGTGCCAAGACTGGGTGGTCTTTTGGCATGGGCTTATACAAATTGTTTTGCTGAGGCAAGAAGGCAGGGAGTGAGTAGTGGGTGCTTTGCACACTTGGTTGTGGAAGTCTTGCCTTGGCACAATTAAGGACTTCACTTTGTGTCTGTTGAACTGGGCCAAACAGTGCAACCACAAGATCATTTTATGGGAATGGTCTGGGCTGAATAATTAGCAATGGGTTGGCTTGGGGCTGTTGTGGTTGAGCGTGTGATTCGTTGGCGCAAGAGGGGGCACCCCATAACCCTGCGGACTTCTAGACCACAGGAGGGGATTGCGAAACCTTAGCGGGCAGCCCGAGTCAGTTCAAAGCTTTGTAAAGGCCTTGCCGCGCTCTCTAGACTGCTCACCTTAGGAAGTGAGCAAGGGTGACCGGAACCCGTCCCGCTAGAGAGATCGTGGATTGTGGGTAAAGTTGTACACCTCTGCAGAGTGTAAAGATCTATTCGAATAGCCAAGTCCTTGGTCATGGACATGCTCAGTGAAATGGTGCGAGGGGTAGCTGATGAGGACATCACTTCTTCGGATACACACAACAATCCTCCACTTGACATTCAAAGACCAATCACTAGAGCTCGCGCCCGACAATTGAATTTACAGGTGAGCTCGCTCCTAACTACTTCTTTTTGTTCATTTGAGAATCGATTGCTACCTAATGATTTAATTATGATTAGGAACCATGGAGAGGACCTAGAAGTACTTGGAGAAGGGCTACGAGGCGCACAAGTCCAGCGAGGGCGGTCGAATCATGTTGGAGTCCCAACTCAAGCCGACTTCGAATCCAATTCGGAGTCCAGGACCAGGTCGCACTAAAACGGACGCCCAGATCGCATCCGGCTCCGTTTTGGACGTTCCACATATGTATGGAAAGCTGAGAAGACGACCTTCCAATGGCTCTGGTCCCATGTCAAAATTCCTTCTGAGTCAACGGGAATCGTCGAAACAAGTGGGCGTTCAGAATCTGTCGTGGTGCTGCGCCACCGTCTTTTGGGCCGCTCGGCTTTGTATCGTGTTGGAGCCCATTAGGCGCGCCCAGGGTTTTGCACGCCTCAATCCTTTATATCCAGCCGCCACCCCCACCATTAGGGTTGGGTTTTGCTTAGATTAATTCTGTCTTGAACAGTTTCGCCGCTCATCGGTTTGTGAGACCCCAACTTTGAGTGCTAAAACAATACATCCGCAATTCCGCTGTGTTCTTCCTTGTTCTTGCTTGTGTTCTTCGATTCGCAGCGAGGATTAGCCTTCTTGGCGAGGTCAACGGGCAGCGACGGTTGATAACCTAAGGAGACGTGGTGCTGCGATTGCGGGGTTCGAACGTGTTGTTCGAAGTTTAATCGATTTGTGTCGCGCCTCCACCAAATCGAACATATCCGAACTCGTTGAAGATCGGGACCCGTCCCCATCAAGTGGTAATCGAGCTTCAGTGTCCTTCAGTTCGAAGTTTACCCTACCCTTGATTGTCTTCGGTTTCATCCTAGAGTCCAAGAAAAGCCCTACAAAAAATTGTAGTCATAGGTTGTTCCTCGCCCAAGATCTCGTTTAGCCTTTTGCACAATTTGATTTCAGAGTCCGTAGTGTTGAGTTTGTGTCCTTAGTCGAGTCTTGTTGCTGGTTTAGATCGTGTTTTATTTCGGGTTGTCTTGCTTCCGCCACGCCTCATACAAACCCTAGCCGCCAACTTTTGTTTCTCCCACCTCCCACCCTCTGTTTCTCCACCGCCAAATTGAGGCATCCATCGCGTCTCTTGATCACCCAAAGACCTTTCCTCATTGAGTCTTGTGATCACCCAGCACCATCCTCCACCTTTTCCAGAGCTTCCGCCCCCAATTCCCACCAATTTGTTCCACCCGATTTCGTTTCGGCCTCCACAGCAACCATAACTCGGAGGCCCTCCTTCAAACGGCCGTAACTTTCGCATACGACCTCGAAATCAGAATTTTTTTTTTTGAAATTGGGTGAAATTAAATTTTGCATCCGAAACTCCCCAACTTTGTTGGGTTTGGCGAATTTATTTTGCCCAAATTCGGCCTGGAAAGTGCAGTACTCGAGCTCTAAACTTTCATCACCGACTTTGCAAAGACATTCATCATTTTTTCAGAGGCCACACCTTACATCGATTGAGGTGAAACTTTGTGTGGTTCCTATTTCGTGGCTCGCTTTGTGAAAAAATATCAAAAAAAAAAAAAAAATTTCGCACTGGTTTTGCCTAGAGAAAAAAAAAGGGCACCTGAGAGCACTCCGTGCCTAAAAAAAAAAAACAGAGAGCACAGTTTCTAGGGGATAAATATTGATTTGTGCTGTCTTTGCCTGGCCATCCTTGTTGCTGTCTTTGCTTTACTATTCTGGTCTGGTCTTGACTCACTCCTTGTTCATCATATCATACCTGCTATAGGACACATTTAGACCAAAGAACTAGGACCAAGTGTTTTGGACATTTACTCAAAGATTACTATCTCATTATTCATTTGTGTTCCACTAACATATTTGGCCTTCCAAGCTCCATATACCTACTTCGGGATAGCACAACTTTTGACCCTTCCAATCGCAGATACCACGTTCGGTATCACGAACCCGCCCACCGGTTGTACCACCCATCGCTTTGCAGGGTAAGAACACTTGTAAGAGCTTGGTAAGCCACTTCCTTTGCGGGTTCCCACCGTCCTCTTTTGTAGTTGATAGGATAACCATTTTGTTTTCCCTGTGTTTCCACTAACCATGGCAGGACCAAAGGGGACGGACACCGATCGATTTCAACGAGTGTGTTAGTCGCGCTACTACAAGTGCGCCGACAAACAAAATGCTTCATTCATCGATCTCTGCGCGAATGGACACCATCGTCGCCACCATTGCCAAGTTGAACACCACGAAGGCATTGAGCGGGTGGAGCGGCGGATGGTCGACCTCTTTGGGGTCGATGGACGATTGAGGCACGCCGCCACTGTCAATGACGCCCATCATCATGATGATGACGCGCGATGCATGATGCGGTTGGCAACATTGATCGAGGGAGACACGGATGCACGACTACGTCGGCGTCTTTCAAAGAAAAATGTATATGGTATGGGAGGTAATAACCGTAACCGCCATGGTAACGATGACCCTTTGCTAAAGTCAAGTTTACCATACCATCTTTTTCTCGCCTTTATGATCTTTGTAATATATCTTGATTGGGAGATGACGGAGAGCGAAGTTTAATTCTCATTTGGTTCTGAACAACATAGAGTTAGACAAGCTACTAGTGAGTTTAAGGACTTTGCTATTATCCGTGGAATGAGCTGGGTACCATGCGCTACAACCCGACACATGGGAGCGGTTAAAAGAAGCTATGCGTAATCGTTTTGTTCCTCCCTCATATAAACGTGAATTGAGAAAAAAAATTACAGCGCTTAGAACAAGGGATAGTTACATTCAGACTATTATGCCGAGCTTCAAAAGGGTATGGTGCGCTGTGGGGTTGTTGAGGACACAGAGGATAAGATTTGTCGTTTCTCTGGGGTTCTGGCGTGAAATTCGTGACATTGTTGATTATAAAGATTTTAATATCACAACCGCTTGTTCCGACTTGCTATGCTTGCGAAAAAGAATTGCAGGACGCCAGAATCGCCGACGGCAAGCACCGGACGACCCTCCTACACGCCATGAACGACTACATCGACGGATCGCCCAAGTCTTCTTGAAGTTTTCGCTCCCCTCCACCACCGGCCGAACAAGATTGCTGCAGCGCCACCGGCCACCTTCCACGACACGCCCGCAGATTCTACAAAAAATTCTTTGCGTGCTCGGTCAAGAGTTCTTCTTCGTGGCTTCCACGGGCCGCTCCTCCAACATTGATGCCACCGCCGCCATGGACTTGGTCATGTGCGAGGAATTGCCCTAGCCAATGGGCATACATAGCCACGGAAGATGGAGGCTACATCAAGACCGGATGTCGAGGAGGATGATGACATTATCGCTTGCCTCGGGACGACAATGGCGGTGGTCATGACGACCGCTCCTTGGTGGGCGCCCACAATGACGCCACGGAGCATCATTGTGCAATGAGTCCTCAAAGACAGGTACAACAACCCGATAAGCTTCAACGCCATAATTTGTTTCAAACTTTTTTGCAATAAAGAACCGCGCAAGACGCGTGTCATCATTGATGGAGGAAGCCGCAACAACTTGGTGAGTTCTCGATTTGGTCAAGAAGCTTGGCTTGACCACGCGACCGCATCCACATCCATACCATATTCAAGTGGTTAAATGACTCGAAAAGCTAAGGTAACACAAACATGCCGAGTCCATTTTTCCATTGGTGGTTATGCCGATCATGTTGATTGTGATGTGGTTCCCATGCAAGCATGCTCTCTTTTATTGGGTCGACCTTGGGAATTTGATAATGATGCTTTACACCATGGTAGTAGTAACACATACACTTTTATGCATAAGGGAAGGAAAGTTACTTTCGCCTTTGACCCCGGTGAGATTATAGAGGCCGATCGGGAGCGAGCTGCCGCTAATGATCCAACGGAACATGATAAATCTGCAAAACATTCTCGTTATGCTTGCCACAAAATCAGACCTTGCTGAAATTGATGATATTAATGATACATGCTATGCTTTTGTGTGCAAAGATGCTTTATTTTCTATTGATAATATGCCTTGCACTTTGCCCGCCTCCCGTCACTAACCTTTTGCGGGATTTTAGAGATGTTTTCCCGATGAGATACCTCCGGGACTTCCACCCATTCGAGGGATTGAGCACCAGATTGACTTGATCCTGAGCGAGTTTGCCAAACCGTGCGGCGACAGACCAATCCTCAAGAGACTAAGGAGATTCAGCGACAAGTCCAAGAACTTTTGGACCGTGGGTGCGCACGTGAGAGCCTTAGTCCTTGTGTTGTTCTGTTCTTTTGGTACCAAAAAGATGGTTCTTGGCGTATGTGTGTAGATTGTAGAGCCATTAACAACATTATTATAAGGTATCGTCATCCTATTCCCTGTGCTAGACGACATGCTTGATGAGTTGTGTGGAGCTATAATTTTCACAAAGATTGACTTATGTAGTGGATACCACCAAATAAGAATGAAACTTGGCGATGAATGGAAAGCGCTTTTAAAACTAAGTTCGCTTGTATGAGTGGTTAGTCATGCCTTTTGGTTTAACTAATGCACCTAGCACTTTCATGAGATTAATGAACGAGGTTTTACGTCCTTTCATTGGCAAATTTGTGGTCGTTTACTTTGATGATATCTTGATTTATAGCAAGTCCATGGATGAACATTTGAATCACTTACGTGCTGTTTTTAATGCTTTGAGAGATGCACGCTTGTTTGGTAACCTTGAGAAGTGCGCCTTTTGCACGGATCGAGTCTCTTTTCTTGGCTATGTTGTGACTCCACAGGAATTGAGGTTGATAGAGCCAAGGTGGAGGCGATATGGAGTTGGCCCACGCCCACCACGGTCTCCCAAGCGCGGAGTTTTCTTGGCCTTGCAGGTTTTATCGCCGCTTTGTCAAGGAATTCAGCACCATTGCGACACCATTGATTGAGTTGACAAAGAAGGAGTCGATTTCATTGGGGGCCATCACAAGAGGAGTCCTTTAATCTTTTGAAGGACAAGCTTACACACTCACCATTGCTCCAACTTCCGGATTTTGGTAAGACTTTTGAGTGGAATGTGATGCTAGCGGAATTGGTATTGGTGGTGTTTTGATGCAAGAAGGCAAACCTGTTGCCTACTTTAGTGAAAAATTGAATGGTCTGCTCTTAATTATTCCACGTATGATAAAGAATTGTATGCTCTTGTTCGTTCTTCTGAGGCGTGGCAACACTATTTATGGCCTAAAGAATTTGTCATTCATTACGATCATGAATCACTTAAGCATATTCGTAGTCAAACCAATTTGAATCGTAGACATGCTAAGTGGGTTGAATTTATTGAATCTTTTCCTTATGTCATTAAACACAAGAAAGGGAAGGATAATGTGATTCTTGATGCTTTGTCTCGACGCTATACCATGTTGTCTCAACTTGATTGTCACATTTTGGTCTTCAATCCATTAAAGGACAATATGCTTTAGATGCTGATTTTAAGGATGTGTTGTTGCATTGTAAAGAGGGACAAACATGGAACAAATTCGTGATCAAAGATGGGTTCTTGTTTAGAGCTAACCGCCTATGCATTCCAGTTGGATCCGTTCGTCTTTTGTTGTTGCAGGAGGCGATGGAGGCGGTTTGATGGGACATTTTAGTGCTAAGAAGACGGAGGACGTTCGCCACACACTTCTTTTGGCCAAAAATGAGGCGAGATGTTGAGCGGTTTGTGGCTCATTGCACTACATGTCAAAAAGCTAAGTCTCGCTTGAATCCACATGGGTTGTATATGCCTCTTCTGTTCCTTCTATTCCGTAGGCGATATTTCTATGGACTTTGTTTTAGGATTACCCGGGACTAAGAGGGAGGGATAGCATTTTTGTTGTTGTGGATCGTTTTTCTAAGATGGCTCATTTTATACCATGTCATAAAACCGATGATGCCACTCATATTGTCGACATCTTTTTCAAAGAGATAGTTCGCTTGCATGGTATGCCTTCTACTATTGTTTCAGATCGTGATGCCAAGTTCTTGAGTCACTTTTGGCGTACTCTATGGAACAAGTTGGGTACAAAGTTGTTGTTCTCACAACCTGTCACCCACAAACCGATGGCCAAACCGAGGTGGTAAGCCGCACATTGTCTACCATCTTTGAGAGCTATCTTGACGAATAATTTGAAGTCGTGGGAAGAGTGTTTGCCGCATGTTGAGTTCGCATATAATCGAGCGGCACACTCCACCACCAAGGTAAGTCCTTTTCGTAGTATATGGATTCAATCCCGTGCCCTCTTGATATTTTACCTTTGCCTACTAGTGAGAGAGTTCATAATGATGCTAAGGAGCGTGCTGATTTTATTGTCAAAATGCATGAGACTACTAAGGCAAACATCGAAAAGATGAATGAAAATCTGAGGATTCTTGGTAGTAAAGGTAGAAAGGAAGTTAAACTTGAACAGGTGATTTTGTTTGGTTACACTTGAGAAAGGATAGATTTCTGAGTTAAGAAAGTCAAAATTGATGCCTAGAGCTGCTGGTCCTTTTAAGATAGTTGAGAAGATAAATGATAATGCATATAAACTTGAGTTGCCTCCCGAGTTTGGGGTTAGTCCCACCTTTAACATTTCAGATTTGAAGCCATACTTGGGAGAAGAAGATGAGGCCGAGTTGAGGACAACTCCGCTTCAAGAGGGGAGGATGATGAGGACATCACTTCTTCGGATACACACAACAATCCTCCACTTGACATTCAAGGACCAATCACTAGAGCTCGCGCCCGACAATTGAATTTACAGGTGAGCTCGTTCCTAACTACTTCTTTTTGTTCATTTGAGAATCGATTGCTACCTAATGATTTAATTATGATTAGGAACCATGGAGAGGACCTAGAAGTACTTGGAGAAGGGCTACGAGGCGCACAAGTCCAGCGAGGGCGGTCGAATCATGTTGGAGTCCCAACTCAAGCCGACTTCGAATCCAATTCGGAGTCCAGGACCAGGTCCGCACTAAAACGGACGCCCAGATCGCATCCGGCTCCGTTTTGGACGTTCCACATATGTATGGAAAGCTGAGAAGACGACCTTTCCAATGGCTCTGGTCCCATGTCAAAATTCCTTCTGAGTCAACAGGAATCGTCGAAACAAGTGGGCGTTCAGAATCTGTCGGTGCTGCGCCACCGCCTTTTGGGCCGCTCGCTTTGTATCGTGTTGGAGCCCATTAGAAGGCGCGCCCAGGGTTTTGCACGCCCTCAATCCTTTATATCCAGCCACCACCCCCACCATTAGGGTTGGGTTTTGCTTAGATTAATTCTGTCTTGAACAGTTTCGCTGTTCATCGGTTTGTGAGACCCCAACTTTCGAAAGTGCTAAAACAATACATCTGCAATTCCGCTGTGTTCTTCCTTGTTCTTGCTTGTGTTCTTCGATTCGCGGCGAGGATTAGCCTTCTTGGAGGTCAACCGGGCAGCGCACGGTTGATAACCGAGGAGACGTGGTGCTGCGATTGCGGGGTTCGAACGTGTTGTTCGGAAGCCGAATCGATTTGTGTCGCGCCTCCACCAAATCGAACATATCCAGAACCTGTTGGAAGATCGGGACCCCGTCCCCATCAGTAGCTGTTTCAAAAGCTTGTGCCACTGGACACTTCCGCGAGATACCTTGGCTTTGCCTCGAAGAGACCTTGGCCGGCTCCAGAGGGGTCAAGGTTGGCTCGGGTAGTGGTCCGGGGTTGGTTTGGACCTCTGGAGTGGGTGCTCTGGAGTGGGTTTTGGTAAGGACTGGTCACGGGTGTGACCGGAACTCCTTCTTTTTGGTTGTGGCTGTGAGTTGGTGCTCACCCCACCTTTTTAAAACATCAAAAGTATTATGTACTATGGTTTTACCTTGCTGCTTTTCAATCTATTACTATTTTATTGTTCAAATCTGGCTTTGCGCAAACTAACCATACAACTCCCCATTGGTAAGTCCGTGCATGAATATTATTGCATCTTTGCTCTCTGTGACTTGCTGAGTACATTCCAAGTACTCATGGCTTAAGCCCTGTGTCAAAGCAGATTATGAGGATGATCAAGTGCGAGGCGGTCAGACCTCTTCGAGGAGGAGTTCTTGACGACTAAGCCGCTTAGGACGCCCTCCACCCGACGACTGTGGTGCTTGTTGGATGGCTTTATGTGTTCTCGTGTTTGAGCCCTAGAAGCTCCTTGTTGCCAGTTGTAAGTCCTCGTTGGTGTTGTAAGCCCTCGATTGGCGAGACCTCTTGTTAACAAGCTTGGCCATAAGGTCCTATTATATAAAGTTTAATTTGTGCGCTTCATCTTTGTTTGACCTCGTGGTTGTGGTATTGGCTTGTGTTCTTGTGCGGGCTAGCTCTGTTGTCCCGGGACTAGCTCGAGATGCAGGCGGGACCACCAGGAGGTCCTTCGGGACTTAGCTTTGGGAGGTCATGCGGACCTCTCTTAGTGATGTGCCCGGAGGTGCTACTGAGCGGGTGGCGGCCACGACCTCTAGGAGGTCCATAAGACCTCTGGGAGGTCTGGCGCACCTCGGTTAAGCTCCATGCGGTGCTACCACATCTTTCCGTGGTGACTTCAGCAACAAAAAAAAAATGGTCCTCCGGACCTCTTACTAGACATCACGGGTGGGTCGTCACAGCTTGGTATCGAGCCACTGGGTCAGAGGGCGTGACCCTAGGTAGAAAGGTCGGTTTAGTTTTGATTCAAAAGGTTATTTTCTAAAGCAAAACAACTTAAAATCGGTTTGGAGGTTCTTACCTTGTTCGGTTCTATGTCAGACTTAACTTGTCTAAATCATTCCTCACCTGTTCTACTTCAATTTTAACTCCTCTTTAGTTCTCATTACCTTACCCTTCTTTGGAACCTCAATTTTTAAGTCTAATTTGACCTCCTTGCCTTTATAATTTCTATAGGACCGACTGTGGTAAGGTTAGGGTTAGTGGTCCTATTCTGAGTCTTGCCTAGCTTGTGTCTTTAAGACCTCTGTTTTGAAGCTTTGGTTGCCTCTTTTGGCCTCCTAGCCTTTCGGTTCTCTCTTGGGTTTTACCAAGTTACCCCTTTTTGATGCTCTATCTTTCTCTCTGATCCCTCTTATCCTCTATGCTTTCTGTCTTACCTATTAAGCCTTTAGAGTTTTGTCCAGATGGTGCAGACTCGGCAGTCCACAAGTCAGGGTGAGCCCCCAGAATAGTTGCCTCCACCTCCACCTCCTCCAGTGGCAGCAACAGATCCGGGTTTTGGGCAGTTTATGGCGGCATAAGCCCAAATGATGAGCTCCATGATGCGAGATTATGAACAGATTATGGCTCAACAAAGCTGACCACCAATGCTTTACTTGCCATGATGAGTCAGAGTAGTCAAGCGGCAGCAGCGCCACCCCCTCCACCCCTAGCTCACCATCAATCAAGGCTGTCAGAGTTCATGAAGACACGCCCACTACATTTTCGAGCTCCCCGAGCCCTTAGATGCCGATGATTGGCCGAGATCAACAGAGAAGAAGTTGGATATTGCTCATTGTGAAGACAGGAGAAGGTTTTGTTTGCCTCACATCAACTGGAAGGACTGCGGTGAGTGGTGGGACACATTTTGTGCCTCACATCTTGACCCCAGGAGGATCACTTGGGCGACTGCTTGTTGCTTTTGTCACTGCATGTCCCGATGGGAAGGTAGAGATGAAAAAGGAAGAGTTTAGAGAGCTCAAGCAAGGCAAAGCATGTCGTGAGCGAGTATCTCACAAAGTTCACCCAATTGTCACGTTATGCTCGTGAAGATGTGGCTACGGATGATGCAGCGAAGCGCTCAAGCGAGGCCTCCATCCCGCTTTAAAAGTTCAAGTTGTGGGCAACGATTATCCCGATTTCCAAAGATATGGTGAACAAGGCAATGCTCATTGAGGAATCCCAAGAGAACTCTCTCGAGTCCTTCAAGAGAAAGGTGCCACCCTCCGATTGCTCAAGAAAGACCTCTACTTCAGACCTCCCTCGCCAAGACCTCTCAGTAGAGGACCTCCTCAAGCCGTAACCTCCTGACTTTTGGAAGGGCCGTGTGAACCATGTAGCGATGGAAGAAGCTCGGACCTCCTCGGATGTGGTACTAGGTATGTTCCTAGTAAATTCAAGGTCTTATTTAGCTTTTGTTTGACTCTGGAGCTTCCCATTCGCTTATTTCTCGGAGTTTTGCTACAAAGCACCGGTTTGAAGTTGTTGCTCTTAAGACTACCTTGTTGGTTCAATCCCTACTCGAGAACTAAGGCACGAACCAGGTTGTCCACAAGTGAAAATGGTCATAGAAGAAGTAGAATTTCTAGCCAACCTTATCCTTTTGGACACGGGTCCCTAGATGTGATCTTGGGCATGGATGGCTAGCTAACCACCATGCCATGTTGGATTGTAGTGGCAAAAGTATCTCTTTGACCAGCCCTAGTGGTGCCATTTGTGAAGTTTTCGCCACCTCGAGAAGCTCCAAGGAGCCCTATCTTGCAGCAGCTCAAGTTCAAGTTTTGAAGGATGTCCTGTTGTTAAAGAATTTGTGGATGTGTTCCTGATGAGCTCCTGTGAATGCCCCAGACAGAGACCTTGAGTTTGTCATTAACCTTGTCCTGTGGACCTCCCCATCTCCAAAAGGCCCTCTGATTGCATGTTGATGATCGGTGGAGTTGAAGAAGCGGTTGGAAGACTTGCGAGCAAGGGTTTTATTAGACCTAGCTCCTCACCTTGGGGAGCCCTAGTGATTTTTGTGCCTAAAAGGATGGTACTCAAAGGATGTGTGTGGACTATAGAGCTCTCAATGATGTCACCATTAAGAACAAGTATCCTTTGCCAAGAATCGATGATTTGTTTGATCAATTGAAGGAGTGCTTGTGTTTTCAAAGATAGACTTGAGAACAGGATATCACCAACTCAAGATTCGCAAGGAAGACATCCCTAAGACAGCTTTTTTCAACTAGGTATGGGTTATTTGAATTCATTGTCATGTCTTTTGGGCTGACCAATGCCCCGCCTATTTCATGAATTTGATGAACCGAGTGTTCATGGAGTACCTAGACAAGTTTGTCATTGTCTTCATTGATGACATTCTTGTATATTCCAAGAGTGAAGAGGAGCATGCAAGCCATCTCTTTTCGGTTTTGGGGAAGCCGAGAGCTCATCACTCTTTGCCAAGTTTAGTAAGTGTGAATTTTGGCTAAAGGAAGTGGTCTTTTAGGGCATGTTTTGTCAAGATGGAGTGTCATCAATCCCACCAAGGTGCAAGATGTGCTCAATTGGGAACCCCTAGGACAATGCCTCAAGTCGAGTTTTCTTGGCATGGTGGCTACTCTGAAGGATTATTGAAGGCTTTTCCGTGTTGCAAGACCTCTCACTCATTTGTTAAAGAAAGAAAAGAAGTTCCTCTGGACCTCGAGTGTGAACAAAGCTTCCAAGAGCTCAAGAAGAAGTTGACCTCTGTCCCAGCTTTTGGTTCTTCCAGATGTCGGGAAAGATTTTGAGGTCTATTGTGATGCATCAAAGCAAGGACTTGGTGTGTTCTTATGCAAGATGTAAAAGTGATAGCTTATGCTTCAAGACGATTGAAGCCCCATGAAGCAAACTACCCTACTCATGACCTAGAGTTAGGCAGCTGTGGTTCATGCCTTAAAGATTTGGCGCCATTACCTCATAGGTAATAGGTGTGAAATCTATCTTGACCACAAAAGCCTAAAGTATATCTTTACTCAAGTAGATCTGAATTTGAGGCGAGAAGGTGGCTAGAGCTTATTAAGGACTACAATGTGGGAATTCATTATCACCCGTGCAAGGCCAGCGTGGTGGCGAGATGCCTTGAGCAGAAAATTTATGCTAATACTTTGATGATCAAGGAGAGCCGACCTACTTTGTATGAAGAATTCTTGAAGCTTAGACTTGAATTAGTTGAAGAGGATTCTTAGCGAGACTTGAAGTGCAACCCACATTGCAAAAACAGATCAAGGCACCCAAGAGGAGATGCTAACATCCAAGAAATCAAGGCCAACATAAGAGAAGGGAAGGTGCAAGGTTTTCTATAGGCGACCTAGGTGCGATGCGGTTTGATAAGAGGCTCTGTGTGCCCAATAACACAGAGCTCAAGGAGTAATACTTAAAGAAGCACATGAGACATTGTATTCTATACACCCGTGAGCTACAAAATGTACCAAGATATCAAGGAATTGTCTTGGTGGCGAAAATGAAGAGAGAAATAGCAGATTTTGTGGCCAAATGTGACACTTGCCAAAAAGTTAAGGCAGTGCACCAAAGACCTGGAGGACTTTTAGTGCCTTTACCCATACCCGAGTGGAAATGGGAAGAGGTCGGGATGGACTTCATAACTGGTTTACCTCGTACCCAAGCTGGTTTTGATTCCATTTGGGTCATTGTGGATAGATTGACAAAAATGGCTCACTTTATTCCTGTGAAGACTACCTATTCTGGAGACAAACTGGCCGAGATCTACATGGCAAAGGTTGTGTGCCTTCATGGTGTTCCAAAGAAGATAGTCTCAGACAGAGGATCCCAATTCACCTCCAAATTTTGGCAAAAGCTACATGATGCCTTGGGCACAGACCTTAATTTCAGTACAGCGTACCACCCACAAACAGATGGCCAAACTGAGAGAGTTAATCAAGTCCTTGAGGACATGCTGAGAGCTTGTGCCCTAGAAAGGCAATCTAGTTGGGACAAGATGTTGCCATATGCAGAATTTTCCTACAATAATGACTACCTGCGAGCCTTCAAATGTCCCCTTTTGAAGCTATTTATGGGAGGAAATGTAGGACTCCCTTGTACTGGACAGAATCGGGTGAAGGCCAAGTTCTTGGCCCGGACCTACTAAAAGAAGCCGAAGATCAAGTAAGGTCAATAAGGGAGAAGCTAAGGGCTGCTCAAACACGGCAAAAGAGCTACGCAGATGTTAGACGTCGAGACCTAGCTTTTGTTCCAGGAGACCAAGTCTACCTCAAAGTGTCACCTCTCAAGGGTATGCAGCGGTTCAGAGTTAGTGGGAAACTTGCTCCAAGGTTTATTGGTCCCTTTCCAGTCCTTGCCCGAAGGGGTGAAGTAGCCTACAAGTTGGACCTTCCTCCTCAGCTCGCTGGAGTCCACAATGTGTTCCGTGTTTCACAGTTGAAGAAGTGCTTGCGACTGCCAGAGGACCAGATGCCTTTAGAAGCTGTGGACCTCCAAGAAGACCTCACTTACAGAGAGCACCCCATCAAGATTTTGGACGTGTCAGAGAGAGTTACAAGGAACAAGACCACCAAGCTGTGCAAGGTGCAATGGAGCAACCACTCTGAAGCCGAGGCAACTTGGGAACGTGAAGAGGACCTCAAGAAGGAGTTCCCCACTTGTTCCCTAGTTTCGGCTGAATCTCGGGGTCGAGATTCCCTTAAGGGGTGAAGGTTTGTAACGTCCCATTTTCTTTAAAGTTTCTTGCTTGGTTTTCAAAATAAAAGTAACCATTTGGCTTTATTGAGAATCCAAAGCTTAACTTCGACGTCTTGAAATCTGGAGAGTTCAATTGGAATTAATTAAGCCTTAATTAAGTTCTTTGTTGGTGTTCCTTCTTTCGCTTGAGCCTCTCTGTGTGTCCCTGGGTTTGTCTCTTCTCTTTAACTTCCTTTGTTGGGTTGAACCTCTTTGAGATCCAGACCTCTCTCTTATCTCCCCTGCTCGAGACCTCCCTTGTTGAGATCTAGCAGCTCAGACCTCCCTTGTTGAGATCTAGCCGCTCAGACCTCCCTTGTTGAGATCTAGCCGCTCGAGACCTCCCTTGTTGAGATCTAGCCGCTCGAGACCTCCCTTGTTGAGATCTAGCCGCTCAGACCTCCCCTTGTTGAGACCTAGCCGCTCAGACCTCCCCTTGTTGAGATCTAGCCGCTCGGACCTCCCCTTGTTAGGATCTGGCCATTAGGACCTCCTCTCGGGAGATCTTAGCCGTCCAGGTCCTCCCTTAGTTGGATTCAAAGGTTCCGACCTTTTTAGGTCCAAGACCTCCTTAGCGCTTGGACCCATCTTTGACTCTCGTGGCTGTATCGCTTGAGGCCTTGCCTTCTTAACCTTAGGACCATCCGATGTGGTTTGGATGGCCCGATCCTAAGGGCACGTTAGTTTGGTCCGAAACGTTCCTATCCTTTTGGGCGCCCGATTTCAATCGAAGCGGCTCTGCTTTGTTCTTGGCGTTTTCCTTGTTTCGGGACCTCCTCTGGTTGTTTTGCAAAGACCACCTCCCGGTCCTTCTTTGGTCTTTTGTAAGGACCACCTCCTAAATCGGGATATTCTGTTGGTGAGAACCTCCCTGCACCCTTTGATCTGGACCGCCGAGGTCCTCCCATTTGAGATCTTGACCGTAGATCTCCCTTTTGGAGATCTACTCGTCAGGACCTCCCCTGCACCCTTTGATCTGGACCGTTGAGGTCCTCCCCTTGAAATCTTGACCCTTAGACCTCCCTTGTGCAGTGTCAGGCGTCGAGACCTCCTCGTGGTGAGCTTTACGGACCTCTTGTCCAGAACCTCCTCTTGAGTCCTTGGACCTCTGTCCCAGACCTCCCCTCCGAGTGTCTTGGACCTCTTGCCCAGACCTCACAAGTGGTCTTTGGCGGGATAACCCTTGCGGTGGGGCCACCTCTTTGACTTGTGGTGCACCCTTTGGTCGGCCCCACTTGCGGCCCCTCTTCACCTTGTAATTATTGCTCTTGCCTCAGAACTCAGGCGCATTTAATAGGTGTCGGGTCACATTAAATGCAATCACATCCGAGGTACTTTATTTCAATTCTTTTAGGGCAAGCCTTGCCCTAGTTGTCCCGATTGCCTACACCTCACCGAAGTTTTTCCTTGTGGTGCACACTACCAACTCGGCTATATAAAGTTCAGGGCAGCCGACCTTTGTAACTTTGTTGCTCATTTCTTCCTTCCTGCCTCATCTGCTCAGTTCTTCCTTGTGCAAGACCTTTCTCAGAGCTCTTTGAGGCCGTGTTAAGCCTCTTGGTTTCCTTTTTGGCTGAGTTGGTTTGAGTTCCTTTTGGTTCTTTTGAAGTTCTCTCGGCTTAGTGTGGTTTTGCTTATTTGGTTTTCTTGTAACGTGTAGATCACGAGTTCGAGGAGATCTTGGACCCGACTCTTCTTTGCAGAAGGCTCTCCTTCGCTTGACCAAGGCAAGCCACAGATCCCTTTTGATCATCTTGAACCAAGTTTCAGTAAATGTATTTCGATTTTACTTTATCATGCATGGCTATGTTTATATGAAAATGGTTTGGAAATGTAGTTACTTGCCTACTTGTCGTTATGCCTCCTTTATACCTTGTCTCCATCATGTTGTCATGTTCACCTTGTGAGCCTTAGGGTGGATAATTTAGTTGGTGTTCTTTGTTATTTGCCAACATGGGGCCGTGGGTCTTATCTGACCTTGCTTAGAAAACGTGGTTGAACGTATCATGCTTCATCTCTAATAATCTTGACTAATAAATATGAAATGTGTGGTGGTGCCATTGTTGAGCGACTATGGCGGGGCGCCTAAGTCGTGTTGGTGTGGTGTGAGATCACTTGGTTAAAAGCTGTTGTGCCAAGACTGGGTGGTCTTTTGGCATGGGCTTATACAAATTATTTTCTTTGAGGCAAGAAGGCGGGGAGTGAGTAGTGGGTGCTTTGCACACTTGGTTGTGGAAGTCTTGCCTTGGCACAATTAAGGACTTCACTTTGTGTCTCATTGGCTGGCCAAACAAAGGCAACCACAAGATCATTTTATGGGAATGGTCTGGCTGAATAATTAGCAATGGGTTGGCTTGGGGTTGTTGTGGTTGGCGTGTGATTAGTTGGCGCAAGAGGGGCACCCATAACCTGCGGACTTCTAGACCACAGGAGGGGATTGCGAAACCTTAGCGGGCAGCCAGAGTCGGGTTCAAGGCTTTGTAAAGGCCTTGCGCGCTCTAGACTCGCTCACCTTAGGAAGTGAGCAAGGGTGACCGGAACCCATCCGCTAGAGAGATCGTGGATTGTGGGTAAAGTTGTACACCTCTGCAGAGTGTAAAGATCTATTCAATAGCCAAGTCCTTGGTCATGGACATGCTCGATGAAATGGTGCAAGGGTAGCTGTTTCAAAAGCTTGTGCCCATGGACACTTCCGCGAGATGCCTTGGCTTTGCCTCAAGAGACCTTGGCCGGCTCTAGAGGGGTCAAGGTTGGCTCGGGTAGTAGTCCAGGGGTTGGTTTGGACCTCTGGAGTGGGTGCACTGGAGTGGGTTTTGGGTAAGGACCTGGTCACGGGTGTGACCGGAACTCCTTCTTTTTGGTTGTGGCTGTGAGTTGGTGCTCACCCCACCTTTTTAAAACATCAAAAGTATTATGTACTATGGTTTTACCTTGCTGCTTTTCAATCTATTACTATTTTATTGTTCAAATCTGGCTTTGCGCAAACTAACCATACAACTCCCCATTGGTAAGTCCGTGCATGAATATTATTGCATCTTTGCTCTCGTGACTTCTCGAGTACATTCCAAGTACTCATGGCTTAAGCCCATGTCAAAGTAGATTATGAGGATGATCAAGTGCGAGGCGGTCAGGACCTCTTCGAGGAGGAGTTCTTGACGACTAAGTCGCTTAGGGCGTCCTCCACCCGACAGCCTGTGGTGCTTGTTGGATGGCTTTTGCGTGTTCTGGTGTTTGAGCCCTAGAAGCTCCTTGTTGCCAGTTGTAAGTCCTCGTTGGTGTTGTAAGCCCTCAGTGGCAGACCTCTTGTTAACAAGCTTGGCCATAAGGTCCTATTATATAAAGTTTAATTTGTGTGCTTCATCTTTGTTTGACCTCGTGGTTGTGGTATTGGCTTGTGTTCTTGTGCGGGCTAGCTCTGTTGTCTTGGGACTAGCTCGGATGCAGGCGGGACCACCAGGAGGTCCTTGGGACTTAGCTTTGGGAGGTCATGCCGACCTCTCTTAGTGATGTGCTGGAGGTGCTACTGGCGGGTGGCGGCCACGACCTCCGGGAGGTCCGCAAGACCTCTGGGAGGTCTGGCAGACCTCGGTTAAGCTCCATCACGGTGCTACCACATCTTTCCGTGGTGACTTGGCAGCAAAAAAAATGGTCCTCCGGACCTCTTCACAGTACATCACGGGGTGGGTCGTCACGGTTGGTATCGAGCCACAGTGGTTTGAGGCGTGACCCTAGGTAGAAAGGTCGGTTTAGTTTTGATTCAAAAGGTTATTTTCTAAAGCAAAACAACTTAAAATCGGTTTGGAGGTTCTTACCTTGTTACGGTTCTATGTTGACTTAACTTGTCTAAATCATTCCTCACCCTGCTCGCTTCAATTTTAACTCCTCTTTAGTTACATTACCTTACCCTTCTTGGAACCTCAATTTTTAAGTCTAATTTGACCTCCTTGCCTTTATAATTTCTATAGGATCGATCGTGGTAAGGTTAGGGTTAGTGGTCCTATTTCGAGTCTTGCCTAGCTTGTGTCTTTAAGACCTCTGTTTTGAAGCTTTGGTTGCCTCTTTTGGCCTCCTGGCCTTCGGTTCTCTCTTGGTTTAACCAAGTTACCCCTTTTGGACAGGACATGGGAGCCGAGGGGCTGGGGATCGGCGTGGCAGCGTGGGTGTCAGGCGGTCGATCTGGCGATATTTATTGAGGATTGATCATTGAATTGAATTGAAGTCTCAAACTCTCAATCCTCCGAGTACAACTCTACAAGTGGTAGCGGTAATTTATTCATCAACTTATTCATCAATTCATCAATTAGTCGATTAGCAATTTGTTAGAATATAATGTAGTGTGATATTGTATTATTATGGTATATAATTAATTAGCAATGTATTCATAGGTTTGCAAATTGCAATAATGGCAAGGAACCATGTGTAATTATTTCACAAGCAATTCTAGTAGTTGATGGATTTGATAGTTAATTTAATTATTCTTTTCTATTTTATCACGCTTAATTGATGGATTTGAAAGCCATCAAGAAATTGCTACTACGATAGACCAAGTGATGATTACTTAGTGGGGTAAATGGTTTTCTTGAGTTTGCATATAGGAGAAAGGTTCTAATGCCAAGATATGGTGTCCATGTGTCAAATGTGTGAATAGGCGGTTGAAGAAGCGAGATGAAGTGTATGATCACTTAGTTTGTGATGGAATGCTACAAGGATATACTATTTGGGGTTGTCATGGTGAAGCCGCAGCATACATTCGTGCTAACAAAGCATCGATTCACAACATAAAGGAATAAATAGTAATATGCACCAGCTTGTCCATAATGCTTTTGGGTATGGAGATAACCAATTCCTAATCATCGGTCGATGGCGAACTCATCAAAAGTTGGACTGATAAAGCGAAGCTTTTATAATTTAATTAGAGAGGCGAGCGAACCTTTGTGGACAGAGTGTGAACTATCAATACTTTCATTTCTTGTACTTTTGTTTCACACGAAATCCATTAACAAGTGGAGTAACAAGTCTTTTAATGATTTGCTAGCAATTTTACGATTGGCAATTCCCAATGGTCGAATTTACGGAACATTTGTCGAGGCTAGGAAAATAATTGGTAAACTTGGCCTTAATTATCAGAAAATCCATGCTTGTCCAAATAATTGTCAACTATATCGTAAAGACAAGGAAAATGACGATTTCTGCTCAAAATGTGGAGCTTCGAGGTGGAAAAACATAGCACATAAGAATACTTTAACTAAGAAGGAAAGAAGGAAGGCAACACCAAGTAAGGTGTTGCGTTACTTTCCAATTAAACCACGGCTTAAGAGGTTATTTATGCACAAGGACACAGCTATAGCAACAAGATGGCATGATGAGGGGCGTATAAAGGATGGGGCTTTGCGTCATCCCGCTGATTCAGATTCTTGGAAGGTTGTTGATTCGAGGTATCCTGAATTTGCATCAGATTCACGGAACATTAGATTTGGAATTGCTACTGATGGTTTCAATCCATTTGGTATGTTGAGTTCAACTTACAGTTGCTGGCCCGTTGTCTTAGTACCCTACAATCTTCCTCCATGGTTATGCATGAAAGCCTCTTCTCTTATACTTACACTAATAAGCTGTTACAACTATTTCCTTTTCTTATCTTAATTGCACTTGCATGTCAATATAGGTTGGTACAATAGTAGTACTGAAGTCCGCCAAATATCCAAACAAAGAGCCTGTGGCATATGCAACTTTGTTAAGCTGTGATCCAGATGCAGAAGTTGATTGTGTTAAGCCTGGTAATCAATTTTGGAAAATGCGTATTAATTTTCCAATTGAAGGAAATGAGGTGTTGGTAAGGCCATGGCACCACTACAAGACAATCGGTGATGCAAAAGGAAAAACAGTAGCTTGGCCTTCAACTTTTGTATGTTTGTCTTGGCTTGCTTTACTTTTAATGAGTTATCGCTATATCATACATACTTATACCCCTACAATTTATTGTTGTCCATGCACGTTGAAATGGTTAATGGTTGAATTTTCTATTTGGATCTATTCCTCACCAACTCATCAAGACGAAGAAGTGACTTCATGAAGATTAGCTAGCGATACTTATGTTTGGCTTTTTAGGACTCAATTAGGACTTTTTTTTAATCATGTTTAGCATTTTCAACAAACTCCAGTTGATGTATGGAATGATGTGAATGACAATACGTACCTTTATTTATTTCCATGTGCAATGCAATCTATTTTTTCGGTTTTCTCATAGAGTTGTATAATTTTTATATTCTCAAACATTGAATGAAAAGTATTGAGATAATAGTTTGTGTACTTCCATAAATTGGAAAAATAATTATTATTTCATTATGTTGTTGAATTTGCTACAAATATGCAACTGGCCAAAGAAATGTGTTGCCGATAACAAGCATGTGTTGTTGACAAGTATTTGTAGTGCTGTCGAAATAGGTGTCACATGTGTTGTTATAAATAGAGAAATGCGTTGTAGGCCCTATCTGTCAGCAACACCTATTCTTATGTATAACAACATTTAATTTGTGTTGCGCAGGCTCATCCTAGCAACGCCACCTATAACAACACTTAACATTTGTGTTGCTAGAATCAGCAGCAACACTTTTTTGTACATACAACAACACATACCGGTGTTGCTATATGTCAGTCATGTAGTAGTGGCGTGACCACACTCTTTTCTCAAAGAAACATATGAGTAACAAGATCATAATAAACAATAACTTCATGTAGTAATTCCTATGCTTAAGACTATGAAGACTATATTTCATCATTTCAAAATTCTGTTCTACTCTTGTTTGGCTACTGGTCGGGACACGGAAAGCCTCCCAGTTAAAGTCTCTCCTTTTTTGCACGTGGCCCTGCCCACTGGAAGGAGCTTCCTAGCGGTGGTTCTTTTCCTACGATCCTCGCTACCAGTCGCACTTGAGTCTGAATACGTTTCGCGAAGTGTGTTTCATGTCTTCAGTTCTTAGCAATTCTTTCGACCAGTTTTAGATACTATATATAAATAAGCTTGCTTATCATTCATTGCATACATCTTTGTATATTTTCTTTTTTCATCAACACAAGTCTTTTTCCAACCATATACTGCTTTGTTTAGTGTTTCGATTATTACAAAATAGATCTACAACTAGTCGAAGTCATACACTGGTTCCGACCAAATTGATTTCCTATTATTACTGCAATTGGTTTTAAAATATAATCAGTATATGCCTTCAAAACAAACAGAATGGGTAAGACTTCAAGTTCTCGTTTTCTTGGCTTACTGATTATATAGTAAAGTTCTTCTACTATAAATTAGTCGGGGGCTAGGGAATATCTGAGTACTTTAAAAGTCAAAAGGATAAAGAAAAGACTTGTTGATGGCAAAAAGGTAAGTTTTATACATTCTTATATTACAATGTTCTACTCTTGAATATCTCCAAACTAATTGCTGCTTGATGGAGATACGACTTCCATTTCCTCTGCAACCTTGTTTCTAAGAGGTTTTATTTCCTCGAGAAACCTATTTGCATCTTCGGGCAAGCAGTTGAAGTCATCTTCAACGGCTTGGAAATCGTTGGAAGGGTCGGAAGCCTTGAGCAGACCCTTGAGATCTTCTAGAAGTTGGCCCAAATAGGTCATTTTCTCTGTTGGATCTATAAAGGGTGGCGGACTTGATCCTGATCCCATATCAAAGATCATCTTGTTCAGTGCATGGTTCTTTTCATCAAGACTTTGCACAAGAGCCGTCTCCTTATCCTGCTCAAATTCTAGAGCCTTCTTTGCTCTATTCAACGCTTGAGTTTGCTCTATACGAGTAAAACAAGTAGTAAGTAAAAATGATTAGGGGGGGTTAATATGTCAAGTCTACGACCAAATTACCTTCAATCCTATTTTCAAGACTTTCAGGTTAGGTCGTCGCCTTTGCGATCGACTGGTCCTTAGCCTGATTTTCTTCCTCAAGCTGGGTTATTCTGGCTTTCTCAGCCACGACCTCTTCTTTTATTTTCTCCAAATCTATCGAATATGATAAGGGAGAATAATTAAAGAAGAACAAAGTATTGAAGAAGGAGAAAGGTTAAGAAGAAAGTTCTTACTTTTCAATTCGGAGTGTTTTTGCTCCAGGAGTTTTATTCGCTGGGTCAGTCCTCCGACCACAGCAAAATTCTCGACCATGTGCTACATAAATAGCATTTTTCTTTAGGTTTCCTATAAACTTTTTAAGAGAAATTATGAAACTGGTCGTAGATACTTACCCGGATTGCCACATCATTATAATCGGCAAAAATGGTATCAGGACCTATCTTGATTTGATGGTCCGATATTCTTCCCCATGTCTCATCAAGCTCCTTATCCTCGATAAATCAGGGGCGTAAAGGGAACTTGTTAGGTTGACAGGGATTACCAACAGTTGTTGGGACCTGTTGAGGGCCTTTAGGGGCATCTACCTCCGTAGGAGTTAGGATCACTAATGGATCCTGAATGACTGCCGGCACCAACACTTGCTCGGGGGCTTCTTCGACCATGTTATCCTCAGGAACTTTGTCCTGAGAAGTGCTTTGGACGAGAACTTCCACAGGTGCCTGGTCCTCAGGAACATTCTGGTCGAAAACGACCAGAACGCCAGAAGACCTATACAAAACGAAGAAAGGAAGCTCAAAACTCCAAATCATCAAAAACTATTAAAGGTATGCACTCATACGATTTTTTTATTTGTACATACCTAGTTGATTTTTTGGTTTTGACTTTGAAATCTTGATAGAATAAATTCGCATCGCTAGCCTTCCTTTTCTTCTCAACCAATTTCACCCTGAAATTTGGTAGGGTTGGTTATTCCCCTCACATCCTCCAACATGAGGTTGGAAGCAATATCCTCGACCAACTGATCGAGGGTAGCATTCCTGACCATCGGGTCGGAGGGTGTGGTTTTATCAACCTCCAGATCAGTTGTTTCAGTAACAAATGTTAGGTCATGAATGACCATTCTGGGGTCTACGACTTCTGCAGCTCTGCTCTGCGGGCCTTCAGTCTTTTCCACCTAAATCAAAAAACAAGTTTGGTTAGGTGATGAAATTTTTTATCTAGAGTATATATATTCTTTCAAATGCTCTATTACCTCGGAAGAATCATCTTCTTCCAATGCCTTTGGGCATGAATCGGTCGGACCACGGTAGGATTACGATCCTCATTGGATTATATGACTTTCAGTCCGACCGCCTACAAAATTAGAGCAAGATCAATATACTGATCGGAGGATATGTATATATGATAAAGGACAATTGATTATCTACCTTAAGTCTTGCCAGTCTCTCTTCAACAGAGACTATCGCTAAGATGTCGGGGAATGCAACCTTCTCACCAGGCTCCCCAGCACAGATCATCTTGATCCGCTCTCTGATTTCCTTAGCAGAAAGTGCTTTAAAAAAGAGAAAGAGGGAGACAAAGTAGATTTTAAGGTTTTACAATAATCAAGTAATAAGTTATACTGGTTGGAGCTTCTTCCAAAGACTTACCATCTCGTGAGTCCGTGATAGTTTCATCACGACCAATAGACTAGAGTAGGGATTGAGTCCGGAGCTTCAAAGGACTAATTCGGCGTTTGGTGAAATCTCTCACCACATGCTAGGAAGTCAAGCCCTTGATCCTCAAATCTCGAATGGCATCCACACATCTTCCGACCATCCTTGTCTTCTCCATGATCCCCCTCCATTTGGGATTCTCGTTCGCCCTAAGTCTGTTGAAGTAGAGGCCATCATCCCTCGTAACCGTCTTGTAAAACCAGTTCTTTTTCCATGACGACCACGAGGACTTCGAGTACATTTGGATGTACTCATCGGTCTTCCCGTCGTGAAGGCACAGCGTGCATTCTCTAGGAGCCACCGTAGATCTCCCTAACATCGCCATCCAATTGAAATACCTAAAGTTCTTCAAGTTTGGTCGCACTCCTAGGTACGCCTCACACAGGTAGGTGAAGATACTAATGTTGGCGATGGAATTCAGGGCCAGATTCACCAACTCCACCCTGTAGTACTCTAGAACGCGGGGGAGGAATTTCTGCACCGGAACCCTCAATCCGCACTCGATGTAGGCGAGGAAAACTGGGATTTCCCCATCTTCGCGGCTCGAAAAGTGCTCTCGGCCGCTGACCTCCACCTGATCAGATTCCTGTCTGGGAGTATTCCAATCTTTTCCAGTGCCTCAAGCTTCTTCTCATTCAGATCCGAAGCCATCCACTTTGTGATTTGCTCCAACATGGTGAAATTTCTCAATGGGACGAATAGTGGTCGGAGGGGGTTTGAGGTCGGGAAGACAACTAGAGGTCGGAAAGGTTTTCTTGGCAAGGAACTAAAGGGGGTTAAAGAAAGATCTAAAAGCGTAAGAGTTCTAAAGCCCAGCAATGGGGATTTTATAGCTTCAGATCTTTGACTGCAATTGAGAGTAATCTAAAGTCCAACGGACAGAAAAACTCTTTAGTTCCCAAGGAAAGTTCTCAACTTTAAAGTGAACACAGACCACTTCATATGTCACGACATTAAATAAGGTCTGCTCGATATGACTTTGTCGGAAGAAAGTGTTCGCACGACTTGTTCATTTAAAGTTCGGAGGCTAGCTGACGAGGATTAAAACCTCTATGTATTATTTTAATGCATAATAAAAGACCATACGTCTTCATGGTCGTAACCCCTAAGGCTAACGACCTCATTGGTCGTGAGGATTCCAGAGGTTACATAATGGGTACCCTGGTCGGACAAGGTCCTGTGCCTAGTCTCCGACTAGGTAGCTGCTCGGAAGAGCTACGAACTGGTATCTTAACCGTGTGATGAATGAAACACGTGATGTATATTCTAAACCACACGATGTTATATAATCCTAAGACACTGACAACAACCACCATACGGTTGGGTGTCTCACGGACACTTAACCGCAGAGCACTTGACACATTATCAACGACGCCTCGCTCCGACCAGTCACAACACTTCACCAGGGACGCCTTCTCCAGGAGTAACTGCCACCTCTTCGGAAGTTATTTAAGGGTAGAGCACAGAAGACAAAAAGGCGATCTGAGACAAGCAAGACAACAACATCAGATTAGAGCAACACAATCAGCCTTAGATTCGTGCTTTAAGCCTGATTGATTAGCATAGCAAGCGTGATACTTAGTGTAATTAGGATTATTCCCCATCCGGGTCATAAATCACCCCCTGTAAATCCAGTTCATATCAATAAAGAGCAGTCCTATTATCTCCTAGAAAATATCACGTCATTTTCCTATTTTATTTCATAAGATCGGCGACTCGATCGTCGACACCCGAGACCCTCTGTGTATACTGAACTAGTCCAATGATTAGTAGCTAGCTCACACAGTTGCAACATAGATGAAATCATACCCATTCAACAAAATTACCGATGAAGCAGGCAAATTAATATTACTTAACAGTAAAAGGACCTTACGGTCAAGGTTTTACAGAGTTTGCCACGCAGGGCTAAAGACAACCAAGTACAACATGCAGCAAAGAACAAAACAACTTGTGGAGGCCATCCGACATGCTCACAGGCAATCAAGTGGAGGACACGGCCTAGTCCGCAAGATCTTTGAAGTAATTCTCCTCGTAGAACTCCATGCTCTCTGGTTCTTCTTTGACGACTTATCAACAAAGGGCGTATAGCCGTGAGTACATAAAGTACTCAGCAAGTCGTAGGGAAACAGTATGCGCGTAGTATTCATGCAAGGCTTGACAAGGATGGCTTTAAGTTTAATTTTGTGGAAAGCAGTATTGATAGTAAATACAGTAAGTAGATCATCAAGCACAATTGAAAGATTAATACATAGGTAATCAAGTTCTTTGAAACAACTCGTGAACACCATGTTCACTTCCCAATCAACGACCATGACCAGATCGCTTCCCATGACCAGGTCGCTACTCACGACCAAAACAACTACTCGAAACCATCCACGACCACATTTTTGAGAAAAATCTACCCCTCGTGTGAAATCACCAGGCATTGTCTATAACTAAGGACACGGATATTCGAATAGTTTTACACTCTGCAGATGTCGTACAGCTTGACCCACAAACTTCCAAGGTGTGTGACTAAGTGATTATCAAAAGGCCTTTACAAAGCTCTGTTTTGTCTTGGTTCTGCTCGCTAAGGATTCGCCTTCCCTGCCCCCTCTTGCACCACTTATCAACCCAAACAGAACTGACTCAAAACATTGCTAATTAGTTGGCCAGATCCACCTCATCCTGGACATGTGGTTGCAAAGTATGGCCCAGATCAATGGCTTACAAGGTTAAGTCCTTAGAGACTACTCAGGAGAAACATCCTCATCCCAATGTGCTTCTTGCACCCACCTTCACGACCACCCACTCGCCCGAGCAAAAATCATTTTCGATTCAACCCGACCAAATGGCACCCTTGCCATGGCACAATAAATTTTTAACAACAGTGGCATCGCACCACAAGTCCATATATCATTAAGTCAAATTTATCATCATTGAATCATGTGATCGTGAGACATCGCATAACTAAAGCAATACTAAGCATAATACGCACCCATGTTGGTATTACAACAATATCCAACTAAGATTACCCATCCTATGGTGTCCAAGGGTACATGCCAACATGTCGTTCACAATTATTCAAGGAGTCATACTGCCAAGTAGGTGTTTAACTATTCCCAAAACCATTTTTATACAACTAGCCATGCATGTTGATACAAAACAATATAATTTTATAAATTAGGTGTGACATGATCAAAGGTCTACGACTTGCCTTCATTAAAGAGTTGAGATGCTTCGGTCGTCGGGTCCAAGAACTCTTCATCATCGCTGGAATCTATACGTGCAAAAAGAGCCAAATAAATAAAACAACTCCAAATAAAATCCAAAAATATTACCAAACTAGAACCGGAAGGAAGGTACTGAATTAAGGAGGAGTTAGAGATTTGAATCACTCGAATTGAAGCTCAAACGAAGGAGAACGAGCCCTCAGAAAGGAGGTTCAACTAGTCGAAAGACTTCGACTACCTGATCGAAAGAAGTTCGACTACCTGGTCGAAAGAAGAAAGAAGGATTCAACTACTCGACACGGTTAAAAGAAGAAAAGATTCAACTACCTGATGTGGTCGAAAGAACACGAGAGAAAAAAGGGAACGGGAGACTCACCGGGACCGAGAGAGAGACTAGAGGAGGAGGCTGGTGGAGGACAGCGAATGGTGAATGGCGCTCCGGCGAGCTCTTCGGTGGCGAGGAGGTTGAAGAAGGTGCAGACTCCAGTGAACTCTTTGGCGGCGAAACTAGAAGCACGAAGAAACAGGGGCGAGAGCGAGAGAAGAGAGGACTCGAGGGGAAAACAAGAGGAGGCAAAAGGGCACCCTAGTGCTCCATTTGTAGAGGAAAGGGGGGAAACTGGGCGTTAAGATAGAGTGGGGGATTCGCGGCGGCACGGTGGAGACAATGACATTTAATGTGCAGACGATATTTTAATGCGCACGGTGCTGCGAAAACAACAACATTTAATGCGCATGGTGCTACGAAAAAAGAGAGAGAGAAAGACGCACCGAGGCGAGGGTGGTCGCAATCGAGAGGCGGTCGTAACCAAGAGGCTGGTCGAAACCAAAAGGCTGGTCGAAACCAAGAGGCTAGTCGAAACCAAGAGGTTGGTCATGACAGAAAGACGCACCGAGTCGAGGGTGGTCGAAAACGAGAGGGTGGTCGCAATCGAGAGGCGGTCGTAACCAAGAGGCTGGTCGAAACCAAAAGGCTGGTCAAAACCAAGAGGTTGGTCATGACCGAAAGAATGTAGCGGCAGGATTCTTGGGGAAAGGGACGGTCGACGGAAATCGGAACGAACAGAAAAAGAGATTTAAATACCGAAGAACTCCAATAAACTCTAGATAAACCCAAATGAATTAGTTGAAGTCTGATTAATTCATATTGAATTGCTTTAAATTTCTAAAATCTTCAAGTTAAGCTTTAGCAATGCAGCAAAACCAAATGGTTGTTTTTATTTTGAAAATTCAAAACTCCTGAAAGTTTGGGATGTTACACATACCCCTTCACTCCTTCTCTAGTGACTCTAGTGACTCCATTGCGCTGACTCGACTCAATGCGACGGTGGCAACTAGCGATGAGGGGAGAAGACAACAGCGATTGGAAACTAGGGGAGACGATGGTGGCCATTACGCGTGCCTCCTTTTCGGACCTCTAGTGAAGGTATTTGGCCTCCTCCAAAAATCCTAAATCTACCACTACCGTGTCAACTCCTATCTGCCTCCTCCCCTCGGCCAGAGCAATCGCCCTCGAGCCACCGCACCATCCGGTAGCCCCCTAAATTGTAGATTTGAGGCATCCCCTTTGGATTGGGTTCATATCATCGTTTTGTGAATTTGGGTTAATTTGTACTTCAATTAGCCCCCTAAATTGTAGATTTGAGGCATCCCCTTTGGATTGGGTTCATATCATCGTTTTGTGAATTTGGGTTAATTTGTACTTTCAATTCATTGCTACTATCAGAATAGGAATAGTTTCAACCTTTTTGAGTTGTATGTCTTGTTAGTGTTAATGTTTTGGGTGCATTTTTGTTTACTACCAATAGAGTTGTAAAACTTTTAATGCTTTTTGAGGTTTCTTTTTGCGGTTCTTGTGTTTTTATGGCTTTTGGGGGGGGGGGGTTAAAGAAAATGCTGATTTGGTCCTCACTAGTCAATGGTCACTAGGTCACTAACTTTTTATGTTTTACCGCAGTCCACGACTATCCTTATCATGTGTGAAGTTTCAAAGTCAATCATAAGTGAAGCTTATTATATCAAGAATTTTAGCATCTTCCCCTGGTTTGACTTTTGAGATTGTGTCTAATGTCTATGACCTAAGGAAAATAGCCCACCTTTCAAGTTAGACTACTACTTGACTGGTTTTTGTCTTTTTTTTGTGTATGATTATCACTGCTATACCAGTACAGAGGGAGGACTTTCTGAAGTTGTTATGTTATTAATGTTATTATACATAGTCAAGCCAGCTCAAATCTTGGCTTATAGTGGAACCAACAGGAGAATGGACATATACCTTTTTCCAGTGTCATGATCATGCAATGTTGTAACCACTTAGTTAAGGCTCTGTGGTATTAGCCATCAACTCGTGCACCCGCATGACTAAAATCGAATGGATATTTTAGTTAATTTGTAATTCTATTTGTTGATGTATGAATGTAATTAGTGGCTGATAGTACCAAGTTTTGTTATTTATCTATGCAACCTAGTGAGTAGTTATGTGTAATTGTAATATTATTGCCTTGATGGCAATGGAAATGCCAAAATTGTACATTGATGATACTGAAGTAGTTCCTATTTTTGTTATTGTGAGTAGTTCTATGTAATTGTAACGTTATTACCTTGATTGCAATGGAAATGCCAAAATCATACATTGATGGCACTGAAGTAGTTCCTATTTTTTTGTTATTGTTGTTGGTGTAAAAATTGAAAACAAGTGAGGGAGCAGACGTCGGCCATGTTACGGGCCAGCGTCCACAAGAGCAAGAATGACACGAGGGTTTATATAGGTTTGAGGGTCCGAGAAGACACCGCCCTACTCTTGTCGGTGGCCTACCTACGGGGGGTCCGAGGGTTCCTCCCGGAGGCACACCTGATGTCTCACTTTCTTATATTCCTTCTGAGCCTCCTCCAAATGAGGGGTACATGGGGTATTTATAGGCTCTTGGGTCTATACAAATGACCAAAATACCCCTTAGGGTATAACTAATCTATGAATACAAGTGAGGGGTACAACCGGCCTTTGTAAGGCAATTACATTTCTCGATCCGTTAAGCAGGTGTTAACCTTGTGAGGTGGGTCCCATTGGTTTAGGGATGAATTATTCTCCCAATAGTAGCTCCCCTGCCCATTGGCATTTAGAAGGAATGTCCAGAGGGGTAGTTTTGAATTGTCATACTTTCTGCATTGAGGTTCATGCTTAGTAAAATTCTGGTGAATTTCGGTGGCAGCCATGTTTGAAAACTGTGTGCCGAAGACGCCATATCTAGGGCAAGTCATATGTCTAGCCATATTACCATTCTTGGACCGTTGTAAAATTGATAGTAGCTTTATGCTCATCCCTAGAATGCACATGGTTAGCTCTTGACTGGATTGGCCAGCTCGTTTAAAGTGCTTCTAGGTGGGCCTTATCAGCCGGCTCCTTATCATCGACCTTCTTTTTTTATCGGCCTAGATAGCTTTTCACGGACGCCCTTTAAATATCCACCACCTACCTGCAACCTTCGCAGACTCCGCCCCATAGGGTTTTCTTGCCGACGTCACCTCTGTCGCCTCCTTTAGATCCATCACCCCTCCTCTCAGATCTAAGGCCGCCTTATTGCTTCTCCCATAGCTTCTGCCCTCTTCGGCTTCCTTACAGCCCCTGTCCCTCTTGTCTCCTCTAGATCCGCCGCCCTTCCTCTCCGAAGCCGAAGAGATGGCCGCGAGCTTCTCATTCGTTTGTCTCTTGTAAGTTTGTGGGTAGTAATGGGTTAGCTATGTCTCCTTTAGTAAACCCTATGCTAATCCACTCTCCGGGCTCTGAAATGAGGACTAATTCCTTGTGCCCAAATATCTCCTTGGAAATCTTGGGAGTTCCTTTCTCTGCAGACCTTATAGTCTTGCACTCTCAAGGTTTAGATGTAATTCTTGGAATGGACTGGTTAGCCAAGAACCAAGGTCAAATAGATTGTGCTCACCAATGAACAAGGGATATAAATTGAATTTAGCCCTGAGACCTCTCCTAGAGCAGGTCCTAGCTTGGCCTGTTTGAGAGAAGTTAAGCTTGAAGACCTCCCTATGGTGAGGGACTACCCAGATGTGTTCCCAAGTGAGTTACCTGGAATGCCTCCGGATAGAGATCTGGAATTTGTCATTAACTTGATTCCAGGGACAGCACCTATTTCCAAAAGACCCTATAGATTGCCTACAAATGATCTTGTTGAGTTGAAGCAACAAATTAAAGAAATGCAAAGCAAATGATTTGTTAGGCCGAGTTCCTCTCCTTGGGGAGCCCCAGTGATCTTTGTGGCAAAGAAGGATGGTACACAACGCATGTGTGTGGATTATAGAGCTCTCAATGATGTTACCATCAAGAATAAGTACCTTTTGCCCAGGATCAATGACTTGTTCGATCAACTAAAAGGAGCAGCAGTTTTCTCCAAGATTGACCTAAGGTCAGGTTATCACCAATTGAATATTCGACAAGAGGACATACCAAAGACAGCCTTCTCAACTCGGTATGGACTTTATGAGTTCACGGTCATGTCTTTTGGATTGACCAATGCCCCTACATACTTTATGAACTTGATGAATAAAGTGTTTATAGAGTACTTAGATAAGTTTGTCATTGTCTTCATAGATGACATCCTAGTATACTCCAAGACTGAGAAGGAGCATGAAGATCACCTTCGGTTGGTTCTAGACAAGCTTAGAGACCACCAACTTTATGCAAAATTTGAGAAGTGTGACTTTTGGTTGAAAGAGGTTACCTTTTTGGGTCATGTAATGTGAGCTGCAGGTGTGGCAGTCAAACCTAGCAAGGTTCAGGATGTTCTAAACTGGAAGCCACCCAAATCAGTGTCCCAAATTAGAAGTTTCCTTGGTATGGCAGGGTACTATCGTCGATTCATTGAAGGTTTTTCCAAGATAGCAAGGTCTCTCACTCAGTTGCTCAAGAAGGAAAGCAAGTATGTTTGGACTTCAGCTTGGGAGCACAGTTTTCAAGAATTGAAGAAGCGGTTAACCTCTACCCCGGTGCTCATTTTTCCAAATACCCAAAAAGATTTTGAAGTCTTTTGTGATGCCTCAAGGCAGGGTCTTGGATGTGTCTTGATGCAAGAGGGAAGAGTGGTAGCTTATGCCTCCCGGCAGTTAAAGCCTCATGAAGCTAACTACCCTACTCATGACTTAGAATTGGCTGCCGTAGTGCATGCCTTAAAGATTTGGCGCCATTACCTCATTGGTAATCGTTGCGAGGTCTTTATAGACCATAAAAGCCTAAAATATATCTTTACTCAAGCAGGCCTCAACCTTAGGCAAAGAAGGTGGTTGGAGCTCATCAAAGACTACGATCTTGGAATCCACTACCACCCAGGCAAGGCAAATATGGTAGCTGATGCTTTAAGTCGAAAGAGTTATTGCAGCACTTTAATGGTCCAAGAAAGTCAACCCAGTTTGTGCGAAGAATTGAGACGCCTAAATCTGGAAATTGTCAACCAAGGTCATGCACATGCTTTGGAAGTTGAGCCCTCTGTCTAAAGGCAAATCCAAGAGAATCAAGCTACAAATAAAGACCTTCAAGAGATCAAAGACAACATAAAAAGAGAGAAAGCTCCTGGATTTTCAGAAGATGAGAAGGGATTTTATGGTTCGGCCATAGACTTTGTGTGCTGGACTGTCAAGACATAAAGCAGTTGCTGCTCAAAGAAGCTCATGAGTCTCATTACTCCATTCATCCAGGGAGCACCAAGATGTACCAAGATCTCAAAAAGAAGTATTGGTGGGTCAACATGAAGCGAGAAATAGCTGAGTATGTGGCAAGGTATGACATGTGCCAAAGGGTTAAGGCTGAGCACCAAAGACCTGCTGGTTTGCTACAACCTTTGCCCATTCCCGAGTGGAAATGGGAGCAAGCGGGCATGGATTTCATCACTGGTTTGCCAAGGACCCAATCGGGCTATGACTCTATTTGGGTTATTGTGGATCGTTTGACCAAAGAGACACATTTTATCCCTGTCAAGACCACCTACCAAAGCAGCAAGTTGGCTGAGTTGTACCTAGCCCGAATTGTCTGCTTACATGGTGTACCCAAGAGTATAGTGTCTGATAGAGGTTCCCAATTCACCTCAAGATTTTGGGAAAGTCTCCATGAAGCCTTAGGGACAAGACTTAATTTCAGCACAGCTTATCACCCTCAAACCGATGGACAAACAGAGAGGGTGAATCAAGTTCTTGAAGACATGCTTCGAGCTTGTGCTTTGGATTATGGGAAAAGTTGGGACAAAAACCTCCCCTATGCTGAGTTCTCCTACAATAATAGCTACCAAGCTAGCTTAAGAATGTCTCCCTTTGAAGCCTTGTATGGAAGGCAGTGTAGAACTCCCCTCCTTTGGGATCACGTAGGTGAGCGCCAGTTATTTGGGCCCGAGGTGATCAAAGAGGCTGAGGAAAAGGTGAAGCTTATAAGAGAGCGGTTGAGAATAGCTCAATCCCGACAAAAGAGCTATGCGGACAATCGAAGACGAGAGTTATCCTTTGAAGTTGGTGACTTTGTGTACCTCAGGGTAACTCCACTCAGAGGAGTTAGAAGGTTTCGGGCTAAAGGAAAGCTAGCACCAAGATTTGTCAGACCGTACAAGGTGTTAGCAAGACAAGGTGAAGTTGCTTGTAAGCTTGAGCTGCTAAGCTCATTGTTAGCGGTGCATGATGTCTTTCATGTATCTCAGTTAAGGAAATGCCTCCAAGTGCCAGAAGACCACACCCTCCTAGAGAGCATTGATCTCCAGGAAGACCTCACTTATGTGGAGCGGCCAATTAAAATTCTAGATGTCGCGGAGCGTGTTACTAGAAGCAAGATCATCCGTACCTACAAGGTGCGGTGGAGCCACCACCCTGAAAGTGAAGCTACATGGGAAAATGAAGAAGATCTCAAGGCTAACTATCCCTACCTCTTTGCTGGTCAAACTTGAATCTCTGGTCGAGATTCCCTTAAGGGGGGTAGGTTTGTAACACCCTGACTTTTGGAGCCTTTTTGAGCTTTCAAAATAAAAAGAACCATTTTGTTTTGATGAGAATTCAAAGCTTAACTTGAGAATTTTAGAATGGATTTTAATGGATTAATTTGAACTTCAACTAAAAATTGCATGAGGTTATTTGGGTTTGTGGAGTTTTGGTGGTCTCCTCTTTTCTGCGTTGGCTTTGTTCTCCCGTGTCCTTCAGGACCTCCCCACGTCCTCTAAGACCTCCTCCTTGTCTATTTGGATCTTCCCGTGTCCTTCAAGACCTCCCCACGTCCTTTAGGACCTCCTCCTTGTCTATTTGGACCTCCTCGTGTCCTTCAGGACCTCCCCACGTCCTCTAAGACCTCCTCCTTGTTTATTTGGACCTCCCTCGCTTCCGTTCGAGCCTTCCGCTTGATCCAGACCTCTATCGCTTGTGTACCATTCGATTTGCGTTGGACAGTTTGATCTTGGTGAGACCTTCGGATGGTCCGAACGTCCCACTCCTTTAGAACCGTCTGATCCGTATTGGATAGCCCCGATCTGTTGGAGCGTTCGCTCGGTCTGAACGGCCCAATTGTCTCCAGGACCAAAGGTAGGCTTGACTTGGCTAGCTTTCTCCTTTACTTGTGGTTTGTCCTTGATTTGTGAATCTGAAGCCTCTTTTCAACTTTGTGCAGTGCGCTCTCCCAAGAGGGTAGTTGAGGAGGCCGACTGGATCCTCGAGGAGATGGCCGTCACCGAGCACGAGGCATTTGAGGAGGCCGGCATTTCTGATGGTCGAGGGTGTAACAGTATTGCCAATAGCTTGAAGTTGGTGATGCCTCCTTGGGGCAAGCCTGTCCCCGATCCGTCGAAGAGGAACAAAGCCAAGGTGTTGGATCCAAAGTGCACTGCCAGGGGCCCCCCTCGGAAGGGTTAGCCGACGACGAATCCCTCTCCTGCTGGAGCGAGACCTCCTACTGCAGGAGCGAAGACTCCCCTGATAGGTGGCTTCTGACCTCGTGCTCCCGACACTGTGCGGCTTCCCTCGAGGCATCCTCCACGCCCTGCTGTCCCTGGCTATGCCTTGCGTAAGGAGAAGATTCAGGATCTCGAGATACTTCAGAAGGCACCTCCACAGAAGAGGAAAAGGGAGCCCTCTAACGGTGATCACTCCTGCGTTCCCGACACTGAGCCCTGGTGCGGGGTTGCTCGGGAGTCTTCTCAGAATCGCAGGACTTCTTAGACCACATCCTCTTCTTCGAGCTCTAGTTCCCTGTCTCCCGCAGCTCCAGCTTTGTCAGGACCCTTGTGAAAGATCGAGGAGGTCGACTAGAGGGGGGTGAATAGGCGGTTTTTCAAATTCCTTTGACTAAAACCGATTTCTAATACGGAAGCTAGCAACAATTCCGTTTTGCACAATTAAAACTTAAATCAACTAGTCTTTACTAAGTGCACCTACAATACTAAGACTATTGATATTGATAGCAAACAAACAAATATGTGCGAGCAAACCACAATGACACAAGGATGTTTTACCGTGGTGTTCGGAGACTTGCCGGTCTCCCCTAATCCACATTGAGGTAAGCCCAACCATGTTGGACTAGCTCCACAAATTGAGCCAACACCTCCGTGGTAAGTCCAACCATTTGGACCGGTTCACAACTCGAACCAACACCACGATCCACTCAGGGTTGCTCTTCATCCACTCCGAAGATGGCGAGCACCAAACCACTCACAACCGTCCAGGTCTTCTCACAACCTTCTTGAGAAGATCACTGGCACAACTCCTCTAAGCCGTCTAGGTGTCGACAAACACCAAGAGTAACAAGTCGGAAACGCTCACTTGAATGAATCAAGTGTCTAAGCTCAATGGATACACAATCCACTACCTAATTCAAGACATGCACTAGGGATTCACTCTCTAATCTCACCAAGTGCAACACATGCACAAAAGAGAGTAGAGGGCTTACTCTTTGCTCAAGGGATTGGGAATAGCACTAGCAACCTCTCCTAGAAACGAGCACAAGGGGTATATATACCCACACAAGGAAACTAGCCGTTGGAGGAAACATTCCAGGAAAACAGGGAAACCCAGTCTGACCGCCAACCAGTGGCCGGTCAGACCGCCCCAGCTCCAACGGCTACAAAACTAGCTGTTGGATACACTACTGGGTCAACCACCCTCACAAGGGCCAGTTAGACCAGACCCAACCGATCAGACCGCCAGAGGGGCAGTTAGACTGCTCAACATAAAAAAAAACCCAAAACCAGAAAAACACATCTTCTACTCAATTTGCAAAACACATTTGCCAATTGACACAAGATGCACACAAGGGATGAATGCAAAATTCTCAACAAGTTGCAAAACACATTTGCCAACTTTTAGAGTCAACACCATAAGAAATAAGGTACATGGACTTAAACGTTTTGCAAAACATATTCGCAAACTAAAGTCACATGCTACAAGGATTATGCATGAGCCTGGACTATTTGCTAAACACATTCGTAAATATTGGCAACATGCTAACGAGAGCTAGAGCAAGCAAGACGAGCTATCAATACATGACACACTCAAGCTACTAGTCAAGACTCCTCTTAATAGTACAGCAACATATGCTAGCAATCTGGTCTCCCAACCAAACACCGAGACCGGTAAAAGACTAGGAACACATCCTTAGCCCTAGCTAGTCTTACCTTTGCCTTTCACATTCACATGAAGCTTGATGACGCACATCTTCACTTCAAATCCGGGTCATTGTCTTGATATGCATCCACCCAAGATGCATCCTTTATTTGACCTCCATCGACATATGATGGATCTCATTCATTTTGAGATTTTGTCTTGATGCTTATCAACACATGATGGCATTCTTCATCCCGAATCTTGACTTGAATATCATCAACACATGATGAACTTCTTCACTTGCCCTCTATCAACACATGATGGGTCTTCTCTTGACTTGATGATCAACTCATGATCATCTCATCTTCGAGATCTTGATATGCATTAACACATGATGCATTCTCTTCTTAAACCTTGACTTGATGATAATCAACTCATGATGCCATTCAAAGTCTTCATCATCATAGGACTCAACCTATTTCACCAACTCATAGAAAATATTAGTCTACATGACGATTGTCATTAATTACCAAAAGACTCCATTAACTCATAATGGCGGGTCTAGATTCTTCAATCTCCTACTTTTTGGTGATTGATGACAATCCAATTGCAAATAAATGAAATTGAATTAACATGAGTATATATCAACAACAAAAGCTTTATATACTCAAGGATACATTTCAAAGTAGAGATCCTTAATATAAGTGAATGGAAGAATGAGATCAATACTAGTGAAATGACAAAACATAGAGTGAACTCCCCCTAGATGTGTGCATTCAAATATATAGAATGAAACAAAATACACATATTTATGTTTGACTCCTCGTGGAGTTCATTCTATATTTTGGATCCAAAGAATGCAACAATTAAAGGATATGACTATTTAGCTCATGCTCATGAGAAAAATATGCATTCATAAAGATCCATAAACCATTTTAGGCAAATTGCAAATTAGTTTTCCTATATAATAGTTTACCCATTTTAAACAAAGCCCAAAACGTTTTTCATTTTTTGCTAAGAAAAACTCTTTTTATAAAATAAAAACTCCCCCTTACACAAATGTTGTACTCCTTTGACACACCAAGGCTTTCTCCATTCAACCAAAATCTCCCCCTTTGTCATCCCTTTGAAATATATCCATCCAAGACTCATGATGACTTCAACCTCTTTTCTTTGACCATTATTTGCAACCAAATTCCCCCCCCCTTTGACATTAAGCACCAAAATGTCTATATGTGGATCATACTTGAAAGATAGTCCTTAAACATCATTTGTAGATACCAAGTGTTGACAAGACTTGAAATTACAAAGTGCTTGAACTTCTCTCGCAAAGATCCTCAAAGAAAGCATCCAAAGAGAAGAGGGGGAGAGAGAATCCATTCGTACACAGAGAGTACTTGAGCTCGGTCAAGAGAAGTATGATCGGCAATGAATGAAATTAGATACCACTTGTAACACCCCAGCTCAACATTGAGCGTGAAATGCTACTAAAATAAAATTTAAACAATACTACTAAGACCATTTAACAAATGTTTTAGCAGAACCTCCTTTGTATACTTTCATATACCGAGGTTTCAATAGTTAAAGATAACTTTATCAATAATCCAGTATCCATATTCATTCAACATGCAAGATAGTCTATTCTGATAAAGCAATGATAAGCATAATCCCAAATCGCTAATCTCATTATTACAGATAAGCCAAAGCATTCAACGAAACTATAAGTGAAGCTCAACAGTTTGCTTATTTAAAGAATATAAACTAAATGATGTTCTTTCTTTAGGATGAATCGAAGTGAGTGCAACTCAACCAAAACTACTCCCTCCCATGCATGCCAATCTTGCCTGTGGTACCTAAAAACACAACAAAGCAAGAGTGAGCCCAAAGACTCAGCAAGTATCACAAAGAAAAACTAAAATCACAATATAGCATCAACAATCCAAAAGAAGCATTACACTAAAGATAATTCTCATGCTTATGTAATGCGATCATGCAATGCACCTTTCAATCTTTATCTCTTTTTGCATTTTACCGTAATGCGAGGTATACAACCGTCGATGTATACCCATGCCTGTGCCCTCTGGCACAGGGACCAAGAGCCTATACTCCATGAGTATAGGGACCATTGCCCATCATCTTCATGATGGGGACCTCTACTCAATGCCCACATTCCACGAACGTGGGGACCACAAGCCCGTCATTTGCATGACGGGGACCTCAACTGTATATACTTGGTCACCACATGACCAAGTCTCAGATATGCTTTCAACATGCGTATGTACTATGATCCTATCTTCCATACATAAGAATCAACAAGTACATACCACAACTACAGATCCCAAATAACATATAAGGCATAATCAACATAGATAGGAAAGCTTTAACCATAACATGCATTCACCATGTTCTATTCAAATTCATCACACTATCATCCATGTATGACTAGTACTATTCAAACGCAAACAATCCTAACAATCAATCATCATTATGCTACGATCAAGATACTTGCCTCAACCGTGCGGAAACGGCAGACGCGAAGTGGGCGCTGCCCCTAGGACCAATCCCTCACCTGAACATAATTATGAATCAAGCTAAGATAACCATGCTGGACCCAAGACATATATAATAGCTCAAACGAAAAAGCCAAACTCTCAAGCGTCTGCCTAACGTCCCACATCTAATGATCGTTCTGTTCCCCCTGTGGATAGTCCACTTCCAAAATTCATAACTTTCACTACAGGGGTCCAAATAAGGTGTCATAGGACTTTCTGGAAAGACAATTAAATTTCCCAACTAAACCTAGTTGAGTTGCCCTTCTGAATTGGCCATCTAATACCCCTACCAAGCCAAATTAAAATACATCAATTTTCACGTCGGGTTCTCTGGACAGTACACTAAAATCACCATAACTTTTGCTACGAAAGTCCAAATAATACGTTCTTTAGCTTTATGGAAAGGTATGGAGATTACCCACATTTTTTGTTATATCCAGATCCTCTAATTTCGTCTTTAACTAATGGCTTAACCCAGGTTTTTATAATCTGTCTGGATGTTGACAGTTTATCAGGACAGTGACACTAAACAATTCATATCTCCCTGACCGTTAATCGGATTTGGGCGTTCTTGGTGGCCACATAAAGCTAAGGACATGACCCAGATATCTCTAAGAGAGTGGATCCCCAGATTCTGCTTCTAAATACATGAAAACCGTCGTCCAATCTACTGGACAAAACACGATCTATCAGCTGTTGATCACTCGATCTACCAAACGAAATCAAAATCGCGTCTAATACAAAACATACAGCGAGGGAGACTCTTCATTACCCTTGAAGAACACAGGAAGATGATGAACTAGCACGCGATTCCACTTCCCCTTCTCTTCCTTCCTCTCCTTCCTTTCTCCTCTTGGCATAGCAGTACGGGGAAGATTGCTACAGTACCTCGGTTGCTACAGTGCGGTGGCGCTACAGTGCCAGGGTGGAGGTACTGTAGCAGTGCTAGGGTTTTGTCTCCCCCTCCCTCTTAAGTTGGGCTCCCCCACTTGGGCTATAGGCCGGCGGCCCACTACTCGCCTCAACTCACTAAATTCTGAAATTTCACTCTTAAATACCTCTTCTAATCCCTCAATTATTTATTAATTAAATGGGATATTACATTCTACTCCCCTTAAACAGAATTCGACCCCGAATTCTACTCACCGATCTACTCGAAAAGAACAACCACAACATAAATTAGTCACAACTAACACATACCCGAAGCGAAAAATTCTGAATATAGCTCGTGCGTGCAAGACTCCAACTCCCAAGTCGCTTCCCTCTCGGACTTATGAGACCACATCACTCTGATGGATTCTAACATATTACACCACAACACTCGTCTTGATCTTATCAGGTACACTCAACGGACGAAACTCGAACGTATGGTTTTACTCGTGGTTCATTGTCCCTAACGAAATCCCACACTCTAGACTCTCAAATACTCTCTCGACACCAGGTCATACAAAACGTTTTGTACCCCGCGCATGGACTTGAGACGGTCCTAGCGAAATGCTAGCTTCCAAAATCACACCAATGTACCTTGGGTTAACCTTCCCTGTGGTACCAATCGAGACACTCTGCACGTAATACATGGAACTCTGGTTCCAACTCTCAATCGACCTATTTATCTTGACAACAAGCATCTCCTTTAACCAGGGACACACGAACGAACTTGTTTTAAACAAACTGTTTATAATCAGAACCCAACTGAAGATAAAGAATTCACAATGCAAACCACTCATAACCAACTTCCCTCCAAAAGTCTCCAATCCAAAATCAAAAGATTCATCATGAAAACTTTTCTACTTTCTAAGTAGGCAATTGGAGAAAAACACCACATAAGCCAACTGCGAGATCACTCGAATGGCCAAAACAATCATTTTCCTTTATTCTTTCTAAACCGATAAGAACCACACATGCCAATCATAAAGTCAAACTCAATTTACAAAAGACATCCGTCATAAACACATAGCTCAAACAAGAATCAAGAGAGTGTTTCACTACTCGAGGAAACATTCTTTTCTCAATTTCTCTCTTAGGGATAAAATTTCTCTCAAATTTGCAACCTCAACGCTATGCTCAAACCGAATTCACCATCCACACCTTTTGTAGAGAGGCTCTAATGACTTCCACAAAAACATACTCTATCCAACTCCTATACTGATGGAATTACTTTGACAGATGACTTCCAAATGCTTCCCAAAATGGAACTTCACATGTAATCACGCCACCTCCATCCTATAAGAATGAACAACTTGGAATTCACATCACACATTCTCATGTACTTTATCAAAAGAGTTCTATCAATGAATATCCCGCTGTTCGAAATCCACCCTTATTCTACTTCTTCTACACATTATCATTGGGCGATCAAAGTTCTAGTATATAAAAATGCAAAGCCCAAAAATTAACCTCCAAGACTCTTACACTGAATTTCCGTTATACTTGATAAGAACTCCTCAAATTCGCTTACTAACATATCACACAGCTCAACAATAACCTCGGTTATTAATATCAACAGTCCTCAATAATCCAGTAACCACCTAAAGCGATTTATTTCACCAATCTTAGATCTTCTCTAACCCACACACCAATCAAATTCAGCTACACGACCACGACATACCCATTCGCAATACTTTAACTGATTGATCAAGATTCAAACATACTCAATCACTAACATCAATAAATAAATATTTTCTTGACGAAGTTATCCTTAGAGATAATCTAACTCCCATAGGGTTACTCACTGGGGCCGAGTCATACTTGACAATATCTCAACAATCCCTGCTATCCCATTAATTAACACGACTATTAGATCTTTTTACACTGCTATTCTCATTAAACTACACCATCATACTTCTTCTACACAATCTTACCGAGTACCCAAATGCGATACTCTAAAAACTGACCAAGATTTCCATACTTGCTAATTCTAGTGTTCTGTCAAAATGAACACAAGATCTTGGACCGCATCTCGCTATAGGCCCTACTAGTTGCGACAACGAAATCTGTTAGCTCCACAGTCAAGCACTCTAATTAAATGAAATCCTCTCCAAGGATTATTCTAATTAATCGATTTATTACTCAATGCCTCTACAACAACCTGACACCTAAAGGTTCAGAAAAACATCTACTAGACCACCTCTATCCAGTAGCCAAAACACATCCGAAAAGACTTTGCAATACAGTTCGGTTAACTCCTTTCTTAGAAGAAGAGGCAAATAGAAATAAATTTCAGCACAACGGAAAACGTTACTACTTACAGTAGTTACCAGATCAAGAGAATTAATCAAATAGCAATGATCCCGGAAAAACAAAGATGAGATCATAGATGAGGGCACACGTCCCACAAGCAGAGAATATCAAACCTCAAACGAGCATAAAACATTGCTTTTGGGATTCGGAAACTCTGCTGGCAAAACAGAAAGTTTAGGCAAGAATCGATAAACTGCAAATTACAAAACTTGACTTCAATCTCGAATACTTCTACTTCACTCTTTACTTTAACAAAGAAAACGACTTCCGTTGGTTACGGCATCACCATGCCAACTCCAACAAAAAGAGATTTCAAGACCACAACACAGAGACCACTTAGGAACTAATAAAACCTCTCAGCACGTCACTTTGCTCAAAACACTTTCAACTACCATATTAACACGAGGTCTGAAAGATTACAAATGCGAAACTAGAAGCATTTTCATTTAATCAATATCAGGCGAGCGACCCAATCCCTTTATACAAAACATTCAATATCATCTTCATAATCCCTTACTGACAATCACACTAACAATGAGATAATACACTATTAACTAGAATCCTCATAGCCTACTATGCCATCGTAAACCTTTCCCAAGGAGACACAAAGCACAAGGTTGAAACAACCCTCTTTTATCAAAATCATGCTATCAAATAACAATTTTGCAAGGCACACTATTCGAGACCACTTATGCATTCATCCATTCAACCATAAGTGTTGCTCAACACCCACTTCAATTATTATTAACAATTGACAGTTGTATTTATCACGTAAGCAAATAGAGTCCTACCGCTATTTACAGTCACATATCCATTTATAACACAGAGTCAACATTCCACTTTATACTCAGAGTTTAACTACAGATTTAATAACATCATCTCATTTAATCACCGAGTTTCACAAGGTACTACCTCAACATCCATCCAATCTGATATACATGTTTCAATCTAGCAATCAAGTATAAACATCAAGTAGCCAGCTTATGAACATTACTGGACTAATATCCTCCAAGTCATCGCTCAAACACATCCTTAACATAATCATCACTAAAGGGTAAACAAATCCATTGAGATACTTTACTCCGAATTACCCAAATAAATCTATCGGATTCCACAATCCTAATGGTTAGACCAAATCATCAATATACCCCATCTCTTTAGTAAGTCTTGGATTCCTAGTATGAGTGGTCACACCATTAAACAAGTTCATCATGTAACTACTCCATGACAACATCAAATCTATCACTTCCTTCCAAGGATCTTGGTTGAGATTGATTACGCACCAAACTACCGACCCCAACCGGATAACTCATACATTTTCAATTTATCTTCTATGCTTAAAACCTCTCACTTAACACAACAAACATCGCTAAAGGGTTTAACAACTTCTTTCATAAAAGAGAACCATTCAACTTCAACACTCAAAGTACTCAAAGAAAGATACATTGAGTTAAAGCTTTCACATACTAAAAACTTGCAAAAGACAACTTCCATTATCCAAAAACATCCGGTAAGATAAATGGGTCAAGTTTTCCAATGAGAAAAACAAAACTCCAATACAAAGGTAAATCTTAACAATCAACCAAGTTCACCGGCCGCAAGAATAATTCAACGATTGGGAAAACAATGATTGCTTTAAGGGTCAAATTAAATCAATGAAAACACGCCAACGCATGTAACCACTAACCCAAGAGAATTCAACAACCAACAATGAGTCATCAAGATAACCAAATGTAAACTCAAGGGAAACATCAACCTTTCTCAGAGTAATCCCATCAACCGCAACTAGACAAGAGTTGACCCGATTCAAATTCAAGGAAGAGAACAACTCTTCTAAAAATACTCACTATCAACACCTGTACTAAGATATCCGAGGTAACCACTTCTCTATTCTCATACCACAAACAGTGGTGTGACTTGGTACAGCCCAGGGCCACAACCACGACCTCAACCTCTCAACATAGGTTATCCCCACACATAATTACCATAGTATTATAATATAGATATATCAGCTCATTTCATAACAGGAATTATCGATACAACATAACGGAAGCGTAATGCAATGCAATAACCCAATCCCACCTACTGTGCTTAGTGTGTCAAGTTTAATAATTCACATACCACGGACCTACAGCCCGCTCTGATACCAACTGTAACACACCAGCTCAACATTGAGTGTGAAATGCTACTAAAATAAAATTTAAACAATACTACTAAGACCATTTACCAAATTTTTCAGCAGAACCTCCTTTGTATACTTTCATATACCGAGGTTTCAACAGTTAAAGATAACTTTATCAATAATCCAGTATCCATATTCATTCAACATGCAAGATAGTCTATTCTGATAAAGCAATGATAAGCATAATCCCAAATCGCTAATCTCATTATTACAGATAAGCCAAAGCATTCAACGAAACTATAAGTGAAGCTCAACAGTTTGCTTATTTAAAGAATATAAACTAAATGGTATTCTTTCTTTAGGATGAATCGAAGTGAGTGCAACTCAACCAAAACTACTCCCTCCCATGCATGCCGATCTTGCTGTGGTACCTAAAAACACAACAAAGCAAGAGTGAGCCCAAAGACTCAAAGAAGTATCACAAAGAAAAACTAAAATCACAGATAGCATCAACAATCCAAAAGAAGCATTACACTAAAGATAATTCTCATGCTTATGTAATGCGATCATGCAATGCACCTTTCAGCTTTTATCTCTTTCGTGATTTTACGGTAATGCGAGGTATACAACCGTCGATGTATACCCATGCTCGTGCCCTCCGCACAGGGACCAAGAGCCTATACTCCATGAGTATAGGGACCATTGCCCATCATCTTCATGATGGGGACCTCTACTCAATGCCCACGTTCTCTAACGTGGGGACCCTAAGCCCGCCATTTGCATGACGGGACCTCAATCAGATATACTTGGTCACCACGTGACCAAGTCTCGATATGTTAACATGCGTATGTACTATGATCCTATCTTCCATACATAAGAATCAACAAGTACATACCACAACTACAGATCCCAAATAACATATAAGGCATAATCAACATAGATAGGAAAGCTTTAACCATAACATGCATTCACCATGTTCTATTCAAATTCATCACACTATCATCCATGTATGACTAGTACTATTCAAACGCAAACAATCCTAACAATCAATCATCATTATGCTACGATCAAGATACTTGCCTCAACCGTGCGGAAACGGCAGACGCAAAGAGGGCGCTGCCCCTGGGACCAATCCCTCACCTGAACATAATTATGAATCAAGCTAAGATAACCATGCTGGACCCAAGACATATATAATAGCTCAAACGAAAAAGCCAAACTCTCAAGCGCCTACCTAACGTCCCACATCTAATGATCGATCTGTTCCCCCTGTGGACAGTCCACTTAAAAAATTCATAACTTTCACTACAGGGGTCCAAATAAGGTGTTATATGACTTTCTGGAAAGATAATTAAATTTCCCAACTAAACCTAGTTGAGTTTCCCTTCTGAATCGGCCATCTAATACCCCTACTAAGCCAAATTAAAATACATCAATTTTCACATCGGGTTCTCTGGACAGTACACTAAAACCACCATAACTTTTGCTACGAAAGTACAAATAATACGTTCTTTATCTTTATGGAAAGGTATGGAGATTACCCACATTTTTGGTTATATCAAGATCCTCTAATTTCGTCTTTAACTAATGGCTTAACCCAGGTTTCTATAATCTGTCTGGATGTTGACAGTTTATCAGGACAGCGACACTAAACAATTCATATCTCCCTGACCGTTAATCGGATTTGGGCGTTCTTGGTGGCCACGTAAAGCTAATGACATGACCCAGATATCTCTAAGAGAGTGGATCCCCACATTCTGCTTCTAAATACATGAAAACCATCGTCCAATCTACTGGACAGAACACGATCTATCAGCTGTTGATCACTCGATCTACCAAACGAAATCAAAATCGCGTCTAATACAATACATACAGCAAGGGAGACTCTTCGTTACCCTTGAAGAACACAGGAGGATGATGAACTAGCACGCGATTCCACTTCCCCTTTTCTTCTCCCTTCTCTTCCATTCTTCTTCTTCCTTCCTCTCCTTCCTTTCTCCTATTGGCATAGCAGTACGGGGAAGATTGCTACAGTACCTCGGCTGCAACCGTGCCAGGGCGGAGGTACTGTAGCAGTGCTAGGGTTTTGTCTCCCCCTCCCTGTTAAGTTAGGCTCCCCCACTTGGGTTATGGGCCGGCGGCCCACTACTCTCCTCAACTCACTAAATTCTGAAATTTCACTCTTAAATACCTCTTCTAATCCCTCAATTATTTATTAATTAAATGGGATATTACACCACTTATGATGACATTTGATATCATTTGTGAGAATAATTGATACCAAGAATAATTGATTCCATTTGTAAATAATTGATACCATTTGTAGGCACAACTAGTATCCCTTCTAAACACAAAGTTGACATGGGTACTTGATCTTCTCTTGAAGGATTGAAAACCACTTATAAACACCAATTTTAGATTCCACTTGGATAATGAAGGTACCACATGTAGTTCACTTGAAACCCACTTGATACTGCTTGAGAGATCTTCAATAATTGCCACTTGAGATTATGCAATCATTTGGAAGTGACCAAATCCAGGAGATACCATTAGGGGATACCACTTATTTTTCACTTGTAAGAGATACCACTTGAGAAGATACCACATATCGAAGAGAGCTTGGTTAAGAAAAGATTTTGCTCGGCCAAGAAGGAAATTAGATACTATTTGAAGGAAAAAGATGATATCACTTGTAAAGACAAAGATGAATCTCATGCCGAGGTGAAGATGATCAAAAGTACTACCACTTTTAGAGAGAATACCATTTTTATAAAACATCACAATGCGATCAAAATGGCATACAGAGTCAAGATAGTACTTGAGGGTAGCTAGCAAAGATAATAAGGATCAACTTGACCAAAGGAAGCATCCAAGGTGGCCGAGAGAGGTAGAAATCAACAAATAAGCCATTTTCTGTTCCTGACAACAACTACCGGTTAGACCGGCGTTAAAGGGGCGGTTAGACCAGAGGGCTAGTAGTTAGACTGGCTGAGACTAAATATGTCAGCAGATTCAGTACTGGATTTCAGAGAAAAGAGGGAAATGTTGTATTTTGCTCCAAACTTTCACACAATCAATCAAACAAACATATTTAGAGCATTTTCAACTTATATAGCCCTTAAAAATCCAATTTTGAAATAGTTTTTTATGAATTAAGATTTTGTTTTCACAAATGAAACTTTATTTTCATGAAACTTTTCCAAAAGAGCAAAACTGAGCATATGAAAGAATTTAAAGCATCCAATTTCATGTATGAGTCATGAATACCATTATGGACCTAGTCATGTGAATAAATTTGGTTTAAATGGCAAAACTCACTCAAGTGCTAGAAACTGACCACTTAGGTCAAGATTAGATTTTAGATGAATTTCGAAATCAAATAAATTTTTCTAGGTTGGCCTTTTGAAAATATTTTGACTACCAAAAAGGTTTAGAATAGCCAACTCTAGGATATTCCTTTTGGGATGATTTTCAAATTTCTTTTAGAATAAATTTTACACAAAAATCTAGTTTATGTCAAAAACAAGATACTGTAATCTAGAATTTTGGCTAGAAACTCATTTTCACTTAAAATAGAATTTTGTTGAGCCAAAATCTTTGGAAAGAATTTGTATACATTTTGCAACTAGTTTTTCAAAGGATTACTAATAGTTATAAAAATTTTGACTTTTGACTAAAAGGCTCAATTTTGAAAAACATTACTAGCAATTAATTTATTTGGGCACACTTAGGGATGTCATATACATTTATATGACTTAGCACTCCCTCTTAATGTGCCACTACCATCTTGCTCAAGATTTCAATAATGGAGTTTTTGGACAAGAGCAAGAACACCATTTCTAAAAGATTTTCATGGAATGCAATCTACACAAGGTAAAAGGACTAAATACTTCAATGCAAATACTTGTTACTAAATACTTCAATGCAAATACTTGTTACTGAGATGGCATTGGTTCTTGATACGAAATGATCATCCTCAAGCTTGGCTCCAATTTTGCACATGGTGAAATCCACCTCTTCATGGATGAGTCAAGCCTCCAATGCCCCTCCAAGTACCTATTAAGCATTTAAACACATTTTGGTACCCAATTCTTGGTTGGATCCATGAATATTAGTCACAATACTTTTGGGCACCCAAATGGCTCTAGCAATAGTTTTATGTGAGCTAACGCTTCTAGCAAACACATTGCTATTTTTATCCTTCCTAAGCAAATAATGATCATTATAGATAATAGGCTTAGGAGAGATACCTTTGGGACAATCCTTACTAAAATGTCCCTTTTCCCGGCAATTGTAACAAGTTTGATATTTTATTCCATCCTTTGTCTTCTTGTCTTATTTATTGCTGGCTTGCCTCATTTTTGAATGTCTTGACTTGACATCCATTTGATTTGGGCACACCGAGGCATAGTGGCACTTCTCATTGCATCCAAAGCACTTGATATTCTTGAATTGTTTTCCACTTTGCTTTGGGTTGCTCTTCACCTTTTTCTTGGAGATGAAACCAATTCCTCTCTTGTCATTCAATCTTTATTGCTTGCTCAAAATATCATCAAGAGAGGCCTCCCCTTTGTAGCACTTCTTCAAGTCATTGCTCAACTTGGTGACTTGGTCCTTGAGCTCTTTGTTTTCCTCTATAAGGTTAGTCTCAACAAGCATAGAGGAAGTAGAAGTATCTATTTTTAGCTACAAGGAATATCTAGCAAATCATCACAAGAAGTGGATATGCTAACCTTAGATGCAATGCAAGGTTTAACAACTACACATAGCACATCATCTAATAAATCATATATTATGCCTATATCCACTTTGGAGCTAGTGAACTTCTTGAGAAGGAGAGACTCATGCTTTTTTTTAGCTCATGATAATTATATTAAAGAGAGATATGCTCTTTCTTCAAAACTTTGAATTTTGTTTTCTCTTTTCCAAGATATTTATTTAGATCCTCTAGCATATCTATCAAATCATCATATGAATGCTCATCATCATCATTTACCTCATTATTACCTTTTGCCATGAAGCATATAGACATGTTAAATAGTGATGGAGCCTTATTTGCATTTGAGAGGTTTGATGGATCATCCTTTATGGCTAGCCCAACAAAATATCTTCTTTTGTCATTATTCTTCCTTCTTGATGATGATTTGGGCTCTTCTTCATCTTCCCCACCATAAGGACACTTTAAAGCAATGTGTCCCTTTCTTTGATAGTTGTAGCACCTTAGAGTCCTGTGGTGCTTTGCATTTGAAGATATGCTTGAACCTTTATGTGAGTCACGTCTCTTTATGAGATCTTCCATTTTATTCATAAGAGTGACCATATCTTCTTCGGTGTCATCATCTTCCTCATTTTGATCCTCATCTTCAGTTGAATCATATTTAGCTTTGAAAGCATGAATTCTTTTGCTTGAAGTTGAGGCCCTCTCCTTGAGCTCATCCTTGTCCTTGTACATCTCATTTGTGATGAGATTGCTCAAAAGAGCGGTAGGAGTCATCCTTGGCAATTCGGATGAATTGAGGAATAATGTCACCAAGGTCTCATATTTGTCCGATAGAGCTTTAATCATCTTGCGCATAATATCAAGATCGGTTAAATCACAAGATAGGCCTTTGAGCTCATTTACTATGTTGTTCATTCTAGAATACATCTCATTGATGTTCTCATAAGGCAACATGGTAAATGACTCATATTTTAGCTTCAACCTATGCAATTTAACTTCCTTGACCATAGAGGTTCCCTCATGAATTTCCATGAGAGTTATCCAAACATCATGAGCATTATCAAGATTGCTCACTCTATTGAACTCCTCCACACTTAAAGCGCTATATAGAGCATTTAAATCTTGAGTATCGAGTTGTATTTTTTGCTTTTCCCTTTGAGTGGGGTTTTGTGGTCAATTGGAGTAGCAAAACCCGCATCAACAATTCTCCATAGGTTTAAGCCCATGACCTTAATATAGATGGTCATTCTAATTTTCTAATAAACATAATTTGAACCATCAAAGTGTGGTGCCCTACCAGGGTGCATAAACTCTATAGTCGCCATCCTTTACTCTCTAGACGGTTAAGTCTAATAAATAAGAGATCAAGCTCTGATACCACTTGTAAGATCGAGGAGGCTGACTAGAGGGGGTGAATAGGCGGTTTTTAAAATTCTTTTGGCTAAAACCAATTTCTAATACGGAAGCTAACAACAATTCGGTTTTGCACAATTAAAACCTAAATCAACTAGTCTTTACTAAGTGCACCAACAATTCTAAGACTATTGATAATAATAGCAAACAAATAAATACATGTGAGCAATTTAATTCTATAAATGTAAATTGCAATAGAGTAAAGCACAAGAAGGCAAACCACAATGACACAAGGATATTTTATCGTGGTGTTCGGAGACTTATCGGTCTCCCCTAATCCACGTTGAGGTAAGCCCAACCACGTTGTACCGGCTCGACAAATTGAGCCAACACCTCCGAGGTAAGTCCAACCACTTGGACCGGTTCACAACTCAAACTAACACCTCGATCCACTCGAGGTTGCTCTTCCTCTACTTCAGAGATGGCGAGCACCAAAGCACTCACAACCGTCCGGGTCTTCTCACAACCTTCTCGTGAAGATCACCGGCGCAACTCCTCCAAGTCATCTAGGTGTCAGCAAACACCAAAAGTAACAAGTCGGAGATACTCACTAGAATGAATCAAGTGTCTAACCTCAATGGATACATAATCCACTACCTAATGCAACACATGCACTAAGGTTTCACTCTCTAAGCTCACTAAGTGCAACACATGCACAAAAGAGAGTAGAGGGCTTGCTCTTTGCTCAAGGGAATGGGAATAGCACCAGCAACCTCTCCCACAACTAGTCACAAGGGGTATGTATATCCACACAAGGAAAACAAGCCGTTGGAGGAAAGATTCTAGAAAAACAGGGAAACCCGGTCTGACCGCCAACCAATGGTCGGTCAGACCGCCCTAGCTACAACGGCTATAAAACTAGCTGTTGGATACATTGCCGGGTCGACCACCCTCACAAGGGCCAGTCAGACTGGACCCAACCGGTCAGACCACTAGAGGGGCGATTAGACCGCTCAACAGAGAAAAGCCCAAAACCAGAAAAACACCTCTTCTGGAAAAAGCGAACCGCCAACTAAAGATCGGTACTACCGCCTTGCGGTAATACCACTGAACAAATACGGTCGCACCGTTTTTGGGATCAAGAGAAACTCCCAAAAATACCTTCTTTGTAAAAAATGTACCGCACGAAAACAAGCGGTCGTACCGCTGACCAGTGACCGGTCAGACCGGCCAATACATGGCCGGACATGGGCGGTCAGACCGCCCACTACCAACAAGACTGAGAATAGGTTACACACCTTGCTTCAACTCAATTTGCGAAACACATTTGCCAATTGCCACAAGATGCACACAAGGGATGAAGGCAAGATTCTCAACAAGTTGTAAAACACATTTGCCAACTTTTAGAATCGATGCCACAAGGAATAAGGTACATAGACTTAAACCTTTTGCAAAACACATTCGCAAACTAAAGTCACGTGCTACAAGGATTGTGCATGAGCCTGGACTATTTGCTAAACACATTCGCAAATATTGACAACATGCTAACGAGAGCTAGAGCAAGTAAGACAAGCTATCAACACATGACACACTCAAGCTACTAGTCAAGACCCCTCTTAATAGTACGGCAACCTATGCTAGCAATCTGGTCTCCCAACCAAACACCGAGACCGGTAAAAGACTAGGAACGCATCCTTAGCCCTAGCTAGTCTTACCTTGCACATTCACATGAAGCTTAATGACGTACATCTTCACTTCAAGTCCGGGTCATTGTCTTGATATGCATGCACCCAAGATGCATCCTTCACTTGACCTCCATCAACACATGATGGATCTCCTTTATTTCGGGATCTTGTCTTGATGCTTATCAATAGATGATGACATCCTTCATCCCGAATCTTGACTTGAATATCATCAACATATGATGATCTTCTTCACTTGCCTTCCATCAACATATGATGGGTCTTCTCTTGACTTAACGATCAATTCATGATCATCTCCTCTTCAAGATCTTGATATGCATCAACACATAATGCATTCTCTTCTTAAACCTTGACTTGATGACAATCAACTCAAGATACCATCCAAAGTCTTCATCATCATAGGACTCAACCTATTTCACCAACTCATGGAAAATGTTAGTCCACATGACGATTGTCATTAATTATAAAAATACTCCATTAACTCATAATGACGGGTCTAGGTTCTTCACCCTGTATGCACGGTTGAGGAGCAGCTGGAGGAGGGAGAGTTGGGCTCGACTCCTCGTGGGGGCACGAAGGCTCCTGTCACTCAGTATTGTGATGCCTTCGAGTCTCTCTTTGGAGATGAAGGTATAAGAGGTGTCTTTTACCTTTTCGTGTACTTTTGTTCATTTATCACCTCTTGTTCATCAATATTCTTTGCTCGAGCCAGATGTTGCTGAGGCAGGAGCACAGGCTGGTGACATGGGGAAGGCGGCGCCCAAGGTTCGGGGCTCGAGAGGCGGGAAAACACCCTGGCCTTAAGGTTCAGACGTGCGAGGGTCATGATGGGGCCACGAGCTACTCCTCCAGTGAGTTGCCCTCCTACGCTATCCACTCATTGATGATGACGACGTAGCAGCACAGATTCATCACCTCACCGAGGGGCGTGTCAACAAGTGCATGGCTCGCTTCCACGACACGCGAGACGTCGGAGAGTTCTCCCAGCTTCTCAAGGATCAGCTGGACACTACCATAAACCTCTACTTCTAGGTACCTTTGCGGTTATTACCTTCCTTTGCCCAACACCTGCTTCCCAATCAGCCTCCAATGCCATCATTCTGCATGCTCCCCGCAGGCCACTTCCATCTCCAACATCATTAGGGACGAAGCCCCCCCCCCCCCCCGAATCATAGAAGAGCTGTTCTAGGAGGCGGTAGCCAAGGCTTAGCAGAGGGACTCGCAGTTAGATGATGATAGATTGAAGTCCGCAGAGGAGATGCTGAAGGCCATAGAGAAAAGACTGTGGATTGCTGAAGATAGGTTGAAAGCCACTGAGGAGAAGTTGAAAGTTTCAGAGGAGAAGGCCATGGTCATTCGCCAAGTGAATGTGAGCTTGGAGGAGGATGTGACCAAGTCCTAGCAGTAGCTGAACCATATCTTCGAACTTCAGGAAATCACCCTAGCTGCGTAGAGGTCCTTGGAGATCTTGGGGTTTAAGGTTGCCCCAGTCCCATCAGGGGTGAGGAGGCTAGAGGTGTGGGTTCCCCTCCTTGAGGAGCGAGTCAGTCTGTTTACCCAGGCTACCGAGGACCGGAGCCAGTCCTTTGCCATAGCAGTTTTGACGGTTGGGGCCCTTGCTATTTCCCATCATTGTGACGGTTCAGGCAAGGAGGCGGTGCACGAGGGCCTACGCGGTTTCTTCACTCCAGAGGTGAAGAAAGCATCTCTAGGGGAGTGAGCTGCGCTGAGACCCCTCACAGCAGAGTTTGTGAAGAGTGTTGCCTCATCCCTAGCTTCGAGAGTTCATGCATCTTCACCAACAGACGGGGAGCGTGACGCCCGAGCAAGTGTATGACTTATGCCGATATGTTCTATTTAGTAGAGATTCTGTAGTGATATTATACAGACCTTCTTAACACTCTCTTTTTGTAGATGAGTTAGGCCTAAAAACTTATGTAGCATCCAAAGTGTGAGCATGGTTATGTTTGCATCATATCTATTATGAAAATGACAAGATGATGCTATGTTTCATTCAGGGCATGTTTGTGAAGGCAATTGGCATCAAATATAAGCGATGTGCATAGAGAGGCTGAGCACCCAGGCGATCGAACCCTGCCTATGAGGATAGGCCACGGAGGGTGGGTGGTTTAGTAGTGGGTATGATCACCATGGGATGCTTTAATCCTCGGACAGGTTCCCCTTCTGCCTCAGTTTTAGCTGGGCGAGGCAACATGAAGTTTTAGACACCTTTTGAAAGGTGCAGGTGCCTTGCTTGCGAGGCCTTTGGTATGCTAAATGTAAAAAGGGCACACTTCCGTGCCCACTGAGAGGGGATGTCTCTTAGGACCTGTAAAGGTTCTTGGCTTGTATGACTGTTTCGTCCACAGATAGGCGTTCCCGAGGGGATGCGAATGTGTTAGGCACGGCTAGCCTCTACCTGTATTAGAACAAGGTGAGGAGTGACCTAGAGGTCGTTCAGCGCATAGCCTGGAAGCTGAAAGGGGACTAATCCTTAGCACATCCATAGACTCGGGCGCTAGGACCGAGTCGCCACTTGCGCCATGAGTCATGTAGGACGCACTGCCTGTATTAGAACAAGGCAAGGAGTGACCTAGAGGTTGTTCAGTGCATAGCCTAGAGGCTGAAGGGGGACTAATCCTTAGCACATCCATAGACTCGGGCGCTAGGCCCGAGTAGTCACTTGCGTCTTGAGTCCTGTAGGACGCAAGTCGCCACAGCGGAGGCGACGGACGCCCAAGTTGCTTTGGTCTCTTGTTAGGGGAGACCACGGGGGGTCATGCGCCCTAGGCACCATGGAGGTGATTTCCTTCACAATGAAGGGTTAGCAAGAGTTTGAGCGAGATAAGCGAGACTTGTGAGACTTGTAGGACGGGGTTATTTTCTAACAACATCATGTTAGGAGCAAGTCCCTTTCAATTGCCAATGAGCACATAATCGAGAAGACATACATAAAACAGGCCCATCCCTTAACAGCAGCGTGTTAAGGGACTACCCCCGAATCATGCCACAATTGCATAAGTGGAGCAATCACGCGGGAATCCCATGTCTTCATTGCATTAAGCGAGATGGTGTTTACATATCAATAGGTGCCGCAGGGGGCATACAATATAATCTCAAGTGTAAAACTTGCGGAGCTTATCCGCATTCCATGCATGCTTCAGCTGCTTGTCTTCCAGGGTAGCAAGTCGGTAGGCACCTGACCCCAGGACTGAGGAGATGCGATAGGGGCCTTCCCATTTGTGGTGAAGCTTCCCCTGAGCCTTTGGGTCGATGACCTTTTTGAGTACAAGGTCACTGAGGAGGAAGGTGCGTTCCTTCACCCTGCTGTTATAGAACCGGGCGACCTCCTGCTCGTAAGCAGCATGCTTAAGGAGGGCTTGGTCGCGGATTTCTTTAGCGAAGTCCACCTCAATCCTATGGTTGTCCTTATTTTGGGTGAAAATAATGGGTATTGGCCCTGAGAGCATTTCCACTTGGAGAGAGCGGTGATGGATCTCAGTGGAGAGGATAGCTTCTGCCTCGTATACGAGCGAGAATGGAGTTCTCCTTGTGGAACGATTGGGGGTCGTGTGTAATCCCCATAGGACATTGAGGAGCTCCTCTACCTAGGTTCCCCACTTGAGGGCACTTGCCTCAAGGCGACGACGTATGCCTTGCAGGATTAGTCCATTAGCTCTTTCCACGGCCCTATTGGTTTTCGGATGGGCCACCGATGCGAAGCAAAGGGTGGTCCTAATGGAGTGGCAGAAATCCTTGAAGGACGATAAATCAAACTGAGTGCCGTTGTTCACTGTGAGTTCCTTGGGGACCCTAAAGCGACACACGATATTCTTCCAAAAGAACTTCTACACAGAGCGGGACGTAATGGAGGCTAGGGGATTCGCTTCCACCCATTTGGTGAAGTAATCCACTGATACCACGAAAAGCTTGTAGCCCCCCTTGGCCGGTGGGAATGGCCCGAGCAGGTCCATTCCCCATTGGGAAAAGGCCAAGTGATTGGTACCCAGGGGATTAGCAGGAGCGTTGTGATTGGTTGCCATCTTCTGGCATCCCTCGCATTTCCTGAGAATGTCGAGAGCATCCTGCATCATCGTGGACCAATAGAAACCTTGGAGAAGTGCTTTGGCTGCGGTTGCCCTTGGCGCGGTGTGAGTGCCGCAGAGGCCCTCATGTACATCAAGAAGAAGTGAAATGCCTTCTTCTCTTGTGATACACTTGAGAAGGGCGGATGTTCCGTGCTTGTAAAGCTTTCCTTCAATGATCACATATGTCTTGATTTGGAGAGTAGTGTGTGGGCCATTACCGCATCCTCGGGCTCCTCTCTATGAGAACTCGGGGTATTTAACTTGTAATACTTAACCATCCGATTGGTCCTAGCATTACAAATCAAATATCCCGCTCTCGATGTATTATGTACCTCCCAGGAGCGGTACACATACACCATCACAAAATTAAAGCATCAATTCCATACATAAGTTATCCCGAGTCTTCATAATTTACAACACAAGACATTCAAAGTTCATATTACAAAAATAGGGCCGACCGGCCAAATAACAAGACAAAGAACTAAAGTTGCAGCGGAAACACATGCTATAAGATGGCGATAAACAAAAGCCAAACAGGTGCCCTTATCCACAAGGCAACCGACCGAAAACGCCAGCTAGTCGTCACAAGTGAAGTCCGTCCCACACTAGTTAACCCCTTGGGGGTCAACTTCCTCTGAACAAGCAGCATCGAGGTTAACTACAAATATACTCGTAAGTCTTACAAACAGCATAATATATAGATGCATTTATGTATCAAAGGAAGGCTACTACACTAAGCAGTTTTCAGCATAAAGCAATTTTCTTTGTAATAGAGTAATAGATTGTAAACCAATTTGTCAAATCTATTTTTATTTGTTTAAATAATAGCGAGACAACATTTATAAACATAACTAACATCCTAGAGGTGACTTCCCAATAGCCACCATAGCATAGCAAGAATTACCAATTCGTACCACTCGATTTCAAATTTTATTGAAATGTTTGAGTCTAATTCTTGCACGACCTAACCAAGCATGTCCATAACCTAGGACGAGGCTATTGGAATAGTTTAAACCCTGCAGGGGTGTACAACTTTATCCACATGTCAGACCGCTCCTTTGCCAAGCTATCGAGCACACTTTCGTAGGTATGCCGGCAGAGCTAAGTCATACGATACATTTTCCAATGGAATGGATTAATCAAGAGCAGCACGTATGGGGGTTAGCCCTCCGTGAACCACCCGTTCTGGGCTCCCACAGGAACCCATACGTTGTGTTGGAGCCGTCAGTAAAACCTTAGCAACTACCGATGCTCCTCGGGAGTGGGTACCTTCCCGGATCCACCCTGCACATTCCCAGCAACAACAAAACATTTTTTCTCCTAATCAACTACCACCAGCGACTCATTAATTAACACACCCCAAAGTACTAAGTCAATAGAGTTCCCATATCCCCTCATGTGGTTGCACGCAAAAGTACTTGGATCAGTGACACGAGTAATTCGGTCCTAGTTGACTCGGGCACAGACCACACACCTAACAACCACACCATCAAACCAATTGCCCGAGTCCAAATCCTTTTATTTTTAGTTTTAGTTTTTCCAAGTAGAATACATACATGAGTACACGGACCCCTTTAAGTATAGTGATGATATAATGACCATCGCCGAAGCGATGATCCCCATACTATCGTTCTAAGAATTTCTAAGCGACACAACTTGTATATAATATTTATACATGATCAGAACCCATCCATCGGGTTCTAAATCACTAGCAAGAAGATAACATGGGCTCATTAGTAATGATAAACATTTACCTATAGCTCATGCATCTACTAGGACTAACTACCGCAAACGAGAAATTAATCACTCACATAGCACATGCATACATACATTTGCAAACAAGATAATTGTAATCAAACATAATAGGAGCAATATGATCAAAGGGGGGTTGCTTGCTTGGCTAGAGAATATTCACTTGCTGCAGAGGATCACTCTTGTATTCAACAAATTCATCAAAACCTATCGAAAGAATCAAAAAGTACCAAAAAGAACGAATAACGCCGAATATACTCAAAATTTCAAAATCATCCAAAAACATGAAATTTTCACAGAATGTAGAGTTTGATTTTAGATGAATTTTAAAAATAAAAATTATTTAAATTGGTGTTGGCATGCAAAAGTTATAGCCTTTAGAAAATCAGTTTTTGGTAAAATGCTGAAAAATCATGCATCGGTTACTGTTCACCGAGCTCAAAGTTTTCGCAAAAATTTCTAGAATAGTGGTGAATATGAAATTTTTATGGTGGACATAGCATGACATTCTAAGCACAACAAAAATTGAAACAATTCATTTGGGGTTTAAATGAATTTCTTATGCATTTTCCAAGTTGTGCCATTAGTGTGTAAATAATTTGAACATCAAGATTTTTGGTGATAGTGACATACTTTAAATATATTCCACATTAAATTATATTAACAGAGGAACCCATCAAAACTGTTTTCACTCCTTTTGGATTAATAGAGAAATACTTATGTATTTTTGAAGTTTAAAAGAGTTTTTAGTGCAAAAATAATGACATACCGAAATTAATTCTACTAACAAAAATTTATGGGACAGTGACAAGTCTTAAAATTATACCAAAATAAATTAAATTAAAAATGTACACAGTAACTCATGCTTAGGGCAGGGATTTGCTCCTAATGATGATGCTATAGTGCTGGTCCTAAACGGCAACACAAAGGAGCACTCGGTCGTGGCTTTGCTGGCGTGTCATCAGCGACTGAGGCCAAGACGACGCCGGCCAAGGGTCAAAATGGGAAGCCTGCCTCCTTGCGCACCCTACGGTGGCCGGAGCATCGCCAGAGATGAGCTAAATCAGCGGCGCGACGTGGTGAAGCGGAGTGGGAACTTTGGCCAAAACGACAAGTGCGTCTCGGCAACGCTTTCAGTAGATGAGTGTGCGTACTAGCTACCAGGGGTGACTAGGAGTGTACCGAAGTGGAGTGGAGAGGACGAGCTTGTCGGAGAAGGTCCGGCGACGATGTCCTATGCGGTGGCGTGGCACTCAACTGACGAGGAGATGTCCCGAGCCAACATAAGAGGAAAAGATGGTTGGGGAAGATCGAGGGATATTACTAGATGGTGCTCGAGCGAGGAATTGGAAAAAGAAACGCCTCACCAGAGTTGAGCACAAATACGAAGATTTCGACCGAGGATGAGGGAAAAATCAAATTTTAGCGAAGTTTTTGCACGAAATGCAAAATCGAGTTAGGGGTAAGCTTCAAAAATCTCTAGAACACCATGTGACGCAAGCATGGAGAGAAGAGCTTCATGAGAACGCCGACGATGAGTGGTTGCACCTCAACCGACAATGGCTGCTCGCTCCGCTTGGGTGTTTTGCTCAATAAGAGTGGGAAAGGATGGAGAGGGTTGCTCTAGGTGTCGAAAAGAAAGCAAGGAAGGAGCTCTATGGTTCTTATAGAGGCTGTGGCAGAGAAACACGAGGGCGACAGCGATGAGCTGAGCTCGGTGCACGGCGCACTGGCAGGGGTGTGATGATGAGGCGACGGGGGCAGATCAGAGGTGAGGAACTATGGGCAAGCTGCGTGTGTGCATCAAAACCAGCAGGCGGGTGGTTGGGCGCTAACGAGGGCGTCGCTTGCCAACGGCTCTCCCTCGGCGAGATGACGTAGCGTGTTGCCAGTGGCTCAAGGTAAGATGGTTTGTAGACGGGGCCCACTTGCCAGTGGCTCAAGGTAAGAGGCTCGAGTCGGGATTAGCTAGGTGGCTAGGTCGGACAAAGTGGCTCGGGTCCGACCGAGTCCAAACAGTGCTAAGCTAATTTTTGTGAAAACAGGCTGAGAAGTTAAGCAATTTTTAGAGGTAGATATTTAGCTCCAAAAATCTTGAAATTTTTATGAGAGATTACTGACCCTGGGTAAAACCTTGTATATATTTTCCAAAGTTTTTCATGACTGCATTTTTCTCTAGAAAAGTTTCAAGTTGCTGTTCTAGGTGTTTGACTATGGAACTAATTGGTTTTCCTGGCAGTTTTAAAAAAGCAAACAAATTATGAAAATTATGAAATTTTTCAAAGGACTCAATTAGGAGTTTTAGAACCTAGGAAAAATATTTCCAGAGATAGATCCCCATATTTGTTTTTAAAATCCTTATAGTATTATGCATCTAGAGATTTGAAGCATTAAGTTTTTCAAAATTCACAAAACCTTTGAAAGAAAACCAGAAAATTGAAATGCCATCATGATGTATCAAAAGTTTTATTTTCTTCTCATTTTTATACATTTGAAATACAAACCCAAGATTTGGAATGTTACAAATCTCCCCCCTTACAAGAATCTCGTCCCGAGATTCCACTCACTCAGAAAAGAAAGACGGGTAGTCCGCGCGAAGGCAATCCTCCCGTTCCCAAGTTGATTTGTCCTTGGAATGATTTGTTCACTGAACTTTAAGGAATTTGATGGCATGATTCCTTGTCTTTCGTTTAGCTTCTTCAAGGATACGAGTTGGACGCTCCCGGTAGGCCAAATCTTCTTGTACATCAAGACCTTCCAATGGTGCTTGCTTGGTTGGGACGCGAAGGCACTTCTTCAATTGGGACACGTGGAACATATCGTATACTCCTGAAAGTACAGTGGGCAAGTCCAACTTGTACACAACAGCTCCCTTCTTCTCAATGATGTGGTAAGGTCTGACATATTGAGGAGCTAACTTGCCTTTGACGCTGAACCATTAATTGCCCTTCAGTGGGGAGACTTTGAGATATACGAAATCATCAGCTTCAAAGCTTAGCTCGGGATGACATCGGTTCGCATAGCTCTTTTGTCGGGATTGAGCCATACGCAACCGGCCTTGAATCAACTGAACTTGGCTTTCAGCCTCATTGATCGGGTTCGGACCAAAGAATAGTCTTTCGCCGGTCTCCGACCAATTCAACAGGGTTCCACATCTTCTCCCGTATAAGGCCTCAAATGGTTCCATGCCGAGACTAGCTTGAAAGTTGTTGTTGTAGGAGAACTCGACAAACGGCAAGCATTTCTCCCACTTTTTTTCCATAGGAGAGAACACAAGCACAGAGCATGTCCTCCAAAACTTGATTCACTCTTTCAGTTTGGCCATCAATTTGTGGATGGTATGCGGTGCTGAAGGAAAGGTGAGTCACCATGGCCTCTTGCAAACTATTCCAAAATAGGGAGGTGAAGAGTGTACCGTGATATGAAACAATCGTCTTTGGTACCCCATGCAAACTCACGATGCGGGATATGTAGAGGTATGCCAAAAGACCTACACGAAGATCAGTCCATACTGACAGAAAATGTGCTACTTTGTCAACCGATCAATGACAACCTAGATGGCATCATTCCCCTTGGAGGTATGGGGCAGACCGGTGATAAAGTCTATACCGATCGAATCCCACTTCCACTCAGGCACTGGCAAAGGTTGTAGCATACCCGCTAGATGTTGATATTCAGCCTTTACATGATGACATACGTCGCACTCGGCAACAAACCTTGCGATCTCTCTCTTCATTCGGCTCCACCAAAAACTCTGCCGGAGATCTTGACACATCTTCGTGGCTCCGGGATGGATCGATAAAGGAGAATCATGGGCTTTGTGGAGGATTAAATTCTATAATTCCATGTCCTTCGGAACCATAAGGCGGCGTGTCCCTCCTTGATTTGGTTCACCCCTTCGTCCGATTGCTGAGCAGTCTTGATCTGATCTTCCAAGGTGGGTTGCACTTCCATGGCAACGAGGAAACCATGCTCAACCACTCCCAAGTTGAGCCGTCGAAACTCTTCGTGAAGTGTGGGCTGCTGCTCCTTGATCATCAAGGTATTGCAATAAACCTTTCGACTGAGTTCATCGTCAACAACATTAGCTTTGCCCAGATGGTATTGGAGACCCATGTCATAATATTTGATCAATTCCAACCACCTCCTTTTCCTAAGGTCAGATTCGGTTGGGTGAAAAGATACTTCAAACTTTTGTGGTCCGAATACACCTCGCAACGATTACCGATGAGGTAATGTCGCTAGATTTCCAGCACATGAACCACTGCAGCCAGCTCCAAGTCATGAGTTGTATAATTGATCTCATGAGGTCTCAATTGTCTTGATGCATAAGCCACCACCTTGTCTTCTTGCATAAGAACACACCCGAGTCCTTGACGAGAAGCATCGCAATAGATATCGAAGCTTCGGTGGACATCAGGAAGAATGAGAACTAGAGCTATGGTCAATTTCTTCTTGAGCCCTTGGAAACTCTTCTCACAATCAGTGGACCACACATACTTCTTGTCCTTCTTAAGCAACTCCATCATCGGCTTCGCGATCTTGGAGAAATTCTCGATAAAGCGGCGATAGTAGCCCGCTAAACTAAGAAAACTCCTCACGTCAGTTACCGACTTGGGTTGACTCCATGAGAGCACATCGCTGACCTTGTCAAGGTCCATGGCTATGCCTCCTGCTGAAAGAACATGGTCCAAAAATGACACTTCTTCCAATCAAAACTCACACATGCTAAACTTCGCATAAAGCTGGTGCTCACACAGCTTTTCCAACACTAGCTTCAGATGTTTAACATACTCTTCATCATCCTTCAAGTAGATGAGGATGTCATCAATGAAAACCACAACAAACTTGTCCAAATACTCCATGAATACCGTATTGGCTCATGAAAAGGGCAGGAGCATTCATCAAGCCGAAAGACATGACGGTGTACTCGTACAGTCCGTAATGAGTAGAGAAAGTCATCTTTGGAATATATTTAGATTTGATTCTGACTTGATGATAGCCCAATCTCAAGTCAATCTTAGAGAATACCCGAGCTCCAGTCAATTGATCGAAAAGGTCGTCAATACGGGGCAACGGGTACTTGTTCTTCACCGTCACTTCATTCAGCGAATGGTAATCGACACACATCCGCAGAGCCTTGTCCTCCTTCTTCACAAAGATCACGGGACAGTCCCACAGTGATGAGCTTGGGTGGATGAAACTCTTCTCTTGAAGCTCACCAAGTTGCCTTTTCAACTCCTCCAATTCATTCGGAGGCATCCAGTACGGCCTATTTGAAATCAGGGTTGTACTGGGCAGTGACTCGATGACGAATTTAACGTCTCAGGCTGGAGGCATCCTAGGCAATTCTTCGAGAAACACATCAGTGAAGTCACATACCGCTGGGACTTCATGAATTTCTAGAGCCGGCTTCGCTTCAAGCGCGAAGAGATGCGGCACTTGCAACTTTGGTGTAATTCCCACTTGCTTGTCGGAAGAACTTGTAAGGGAGATGAATTTCTGGCACAATCGATTTGTCCCATGTATTGGGACAGCCAATCCATGCCATGTATTACATCCAAACTTGCTGAATTGAGGAGGATAAAATTTTCCAAAAATCCCACTCCTTCAATCTCAATAGATACATCCCGACACTCATTTTCAGCTCTCATTTCTGACACCGGAGAGTGAATAATCAAAGGAGCATGCATAGGAATAATTTGAATATCACCAAGTGCTGCAAAGGATTGTGATATAAAAGAATGTGAAGCTCTAGAATCGAACAAAATAGTAGCAGGATGAGAATTGACAAGAAGTGTACCGAACACGATGTCGGGTGCCTCCTGCGCTTCGTCGGCCGAGATGTGGTTGACTCGGCCGCGTGCCACCTTATGGAATTGTTGGGCCACCTTTTGAGTCGGGGGATGACCACGTCCTTGCCCTTGCACTTTCCCCGGATTAGGGCAAGGGGCTGCTTTGGCCTTCACAGGGCAACTATTCGCATAGTGACCCTTGTTGTTGCAGAACAAGGAAGTGACCTCGGCAGCTGGATTGCGGAGGCCACCTTGCTGCCCCACAAGTGCTCGTGGTTGAAACACGGCATGCAGAGGGCGTGGTACAGACGTCGATGGCCTCAGCGGTGGTGGAGCCTGAGGACAAGGCACCAGGCTTGCCCGAAGCAAGGTCGGGGAAGGCTGCCCCTTGCAGATTTCTGGGCCTCCCACTTGCACTTGTGAGACTCAACAAGCGCTCTCCCCTTATGCTCAGCAACGATGGCCTTGTCAACCAACGTCTGGAAGTCGGGGAAGTCCAGGACAGATAGCTTGTCCAACAGCTCCATGGACAAGCCGTCCATGAACTTCTCTTGCTTGGCGGCATCAGAGAACACATCCTCAGGAGTGTACCGAGAGAGATGGTTGAACTCATGAAGATACTAGGTCACTTATCTACCCCCTTGCTTGAGTGCAAGGAACTCCTTCTTCTTCAGCTTCATCAAGCAGGCGGGGACGTGAGCCCGTCAGAAGGCAGTGTGGAACTCCTCCCATGTGACGGCTCGATCGGCTAGTTGCATGGCGAGGAAGTTCTCCCACCATGCATGTGCTGCCCCTCAAGTTGATGAGAGGTGAACAGCACCTTCTCATGATCTTGACACTATGCAATGCTCAGCTTCCTCTCGACGAGACGAAGCCGTAGTTCACGTCGAGGGGATCTTCGGACCGGGAGAAGATCGGTGGCTGCATGTAGAGGAATTCAGAGAGCCCTCCCTGCGGGTGATGTCCACCTCCTCCTCCTAATTCAGAGGCGGCTACCAGAACAGAGGTGTTCCGAGCGATGATCTCCAGGATCCTCGTCTGGTCCATCCAATTTCGCGTGATCTGAGCGAGGACCTCGGACATGATGGGAGGAGGCGGGAGCTCCTCATCATGACCAGCAGGCTGACCTTGTCCACTTTGGGTTCTTCCAGCCATCCTATTATGTTGAATTGGGTTAGCAACATAACCCAAAAATTAGATGCAACAGATAGCAGTATAGAAGCAATCGGCTAGGGGAATGAGATATTACCCTAACATGAGCATACAAATATTAGCAAGAAATGAACTCCAAATATTTGTATAAAGACATAAGAACCATCACAAAACCATAAGGCAAAAGATTAGCTTCCCGGCACGACTAACTCGTATTGAATGAACGAGCAATCGATTGGGACGATAAATTTCAGAATGCAACACAACTCCTGTCGCATCTAATGATCATGGTAAAAACCATCTAGGGGTGCATTAGGCAATAGCCATCTAATATCACATCTTACCCTTTCATTCCCATGAGTTTTAGTTGAATTATCCTCTCATTTTTAGCCCTAACGACAAACTATAAGCTTGTTGTCCAGATTTTGTAACCGAGCTCCGAGATGAATTTTCCTACTCCAAGTGCTTCTAATCTTCACCAAATGACAACCAACACTTCATATTTTCAACTCTCACTGATTCCCCAAAGTGAACTTAATTGATAACCAACTAACTTTCGAAAGAAGATGAGAGGGGAACAACTTTTTGAAACTCAAACAAGAACAAGGTAGGATGAGAAATCTAATATAGGTAAGGAGTAAAATCTGAGAACTTACTTAACTTTTCATCAAATATTTGATATTTTGAAACAAAAATTTTCAAATATCCTAAGGAGGACCAAGCAAGGGGTTTCTACAGTCAGTTTGGCTCTGATACCAACTTTGTGAGAATCCGATGTATTTAACTTGTAATACTTAACCATCCGATTGGACCGAGCATTACAAATCAAATATCCTGCTCTCGATGTATTGTGTACCTTCCAGGAGCAGTACACATACACCATCACAAAATTAAAGCAACAATTCCATACACAAGTTATTACGATACCGAGTCTTCATAATTTACAACACAAGACATTCAAAGTTCATATTACAAAAATAGGGCTGACTGACCAAATGAAAAGTTAAAGAACTAAAGTTGTAGCGGAAACACATGCCATAATATGGCGATAAACAAAAGTCAACCGGCTGCCCTTACCCACAAGGCAACCGACCAGAAACGCCAGCTAGTCGTTGCAAGTAAAGTCCGTCTCACAGTAGTTAACCCCTTGGGGGTCAACTTCCTTTGAACATGCAGCATCCAGGTTAAGTACAAATGTACTCGTAAGTCTTACAAACAGCAGAATATATAGATGCATTTATGTTTCAAAGAAAGGCTACTACACTAAGCAGTTTTCAACATAAAGCAGTTTTCTTTGCAATAGAGTAATATATTGTAAAGGAATTTGTACCACCCGATTTTAAATTTTATTGAAATGTTTGAGTCTAATTCTTGCACGACCTAACCAAGCAAGTCCGTAACCTAGGACGGGGATATTCAAATAGTTTAAACCCTGCAGGGGTGTACAACTTTACCCACATATCAGACCGCTCCTTTGCCAAGCTATCGAGCACACTTCTGTAGGTATGCTAGTAGAGCTAAGTCCTACGAGACATTTTCCAATGGAATGAATTAATCAAGAGCCGCGCGTATTGGGGTTAGCCCTCCGTGAACCACATGTCCCAGTCTCCCACGAGGAACCCATACGTTGTGTCGGAGCCATCGGTATAGCCTCAGCAACTACCGATGCTCCTCGGGCGTGGGTACCTTCTCGGATCCACCCTACACATTCCCAACAACAATAGAACATTTTTCACCTAATCAACTACCACCGGCGACTCATTAATTAACATACTCCAAAGTACTAAGAAAAGAGAGGTCCCATATCCCCCTCATGTGGTTGCACACAAAAGTGCTTGGATCAATGACACAAGTAATTCGGTCATTGTTGACTCGAGCACAGACCACACACCTAACAACCACACCATCAAACCAATTGCCCGAGTCCAAATCCTTTTATTTTCAGTTTTAGTTTTTTCAAGTAAAATACATACATGATTACCTTGAGCCCTTTAAGTAGAGCAATGATATAGTGACCATCACCAAAGTGATGATCCTCATACTACTGTTCTAAGTATTTCTAAGCGACACAACTCGTATACAATATTTATACATGACCAGAACCCATCCATCGGGATCTAAATCACTAGCAAGAAGATAACTTGGGCTCAGTAGTAATGATAAACATTTACCTACAGCGCATGCATCTACTAGGACTAACTATCGCAAACAATAAATTAATCACTCACGTAGCACATGCATACATACATTTGCAAACAATATAATTGTAATCAAACATAATAGGAGCAATATGATCAAAGGGGGGTCTGCTTGCCTTGCTAGAGAATATTCACTTGCTGCATAGGATCTCTCTCGTATTCAACAAATTCATCGAAACCTATCGAAAGAATCAAAAAGTACCAATAAGAACGAATAAAGCCGAATATACTCAAAAATTCAAAATCATCCAAAACGCATGACATTTTCACAGAAGGTAGACTTTGATTTGAGATGAATTTATAAATAAAAATTATTTCAATTGGAGTTGGCATGCAAAAGTTATAGCCTTTAGAAAACCATCTTTTGATAAAACGCTGAAAAATCATGTCTCGGTTACTGTTCACCAAGCTCAAAGTTTTCGCAAAACTTTATATGATAGTGGTGAATATGAAATTTTTATGGTGGATAGAGCATGACATTCTAAGCACAACAAAAATTGAAACACTTCATTTGTAGTTCAAATGAATTTCTTATGCATTTTCCAAGTTGTGCCATTAGTTTGTAAATAATTTGAACATCAAGATTTTTGGTGATAGTGGCATACTTTAAATCTATTCCACATTAAATTACATTAACAGGGGAACCCATCAAAGCTGATTTCACTCCTTTTGGATTTACAGAGAAATACTTTTGCATTTTTGAAGTTTAAATGAGTTTTTAGTGCAAAAATAATGATAAACTGAAATTAATTCTACTAACAAAATTTTATGGGACAGTGACAAGTCTTAAAATTATACCAAAATAAATTAAATTAGAAATTTACTCCAACAAAATTTAATTCACCCTATTTGGAACTAAAATGAATTACTTATACAATTTTGAAGTTTAAACAATTTACAGTACACAAAAAATCATTTCGGAATTTATAAAAGCATTTAATACTTTTCATACCGTGGCCTTCCTAGCCATAGTCTATGACAAGTGGGTCCTACTATTTCTATTTTCTTTTTCACTTAAATCCCGGTTTATTCCTCTTCCGACATGTGGGGCCCCATGTTAGTGACTAGGTCCATGGCCACAGTGCATGGACTAAAGTCCATGCACTCGGTTCATTGGTCCACGGACCAGAAACCGATGCGCACTAATGACCTCGGATCTGCCTGTCAATGAGTCAACGCAAAACCAGATTTAATAACCGCATGGATTTCTGCTCATTGGGCTCGCAGGTCAGTGAAACCGAACGGCAATGACTACCGGATGTACACAGTAACTCGTGCTTAGGGTAGGTATTTGCTCCTAATGATGAAGCTACAGTGTTGGTCCTAAACGGTAGCACAGAGGAGTGCTCGGCCGTGGCTTTGCTGGCATGCCGCTGGCGACTAACACCAAGACAGCGCTAACCAAGGGTCAAATGGAAAGCCTGCCTCCTTGCGCACCCTACGATGGCCGGAGCATCACTAGAGATGAGCTGAATTGGTGGCGTGATGCGGTGAAGCGGAGTGGGAGCTTCGGCCAAAATGATAAGTGCGTCTCGGCAATGCTTTCAGCAGATGAGCATGCGCACTAGCTACCAAGGGTGACTAGGAGTGTACCGGAGTGGAGAGGAGAGGACAAGCTCGTTGGAGAAGGTCCGATGATGACGTTCGATGCGGTGGCGTGGCACTCAACCGAGGAGGAGATGACCTGAGCCAATATAAGAGGAAAATATGGTTGGGGAAGCTCAAGGGATATTACTAGATGGTGCTTGAGCGAGGAATTGGAAAAAGAAGCACCTCACTGGAGTTGAGCACGAACACGAAGCTTTCAGCCGAGGATGAGGGAAAAAATCAAATTCTGGCAAAGTCTATGCACGAAATGGAAAATCGAGTTAGGGGTAAGCTTCAAAAATCTCTAGAACACAATGTAACGCAGGCAGGGAGAGAAGAGCTTCATGAGAACCCCGACAATGAGTGGTGGCACCTCGGCCGACAATGGCAGCTCGCTCCCCTCGGGTGTTTCGCTCGGTAAGAGTGGGAAAGGATGGAGAGGGTTGCTCTAGGTGTCGAAAAGAAAGGAAGGAAGGAGCTCTAGGTTTCTTATAGAGGCTGTGGCAGAGAACGTGAGGGTGACCATGGTGAGCTAAGCTCGGTGCACGGTGAACTAGCATGGACAAAATGAGCGACAGGGGTGTGATGGTGAGGCGATGGGGGCAGGTCAGGGGTGCAGAATCATGGGCGAACCACGTGCGCACGTCAAAACCAACGGGCGGGTGGTTGGGCACTGACAAGGGCGTCACTTGCCAATGTCTCTCCCTCGACGAGATGATGCAGTGCGCTGTGTCGCCCTGGAGAAGAAGGTCTATAGATGGCACGACGCACGGATGAGGCCTTGTGTGGCATGTTTTGTCGCGCCGAGATCTATGGTGTGATAGAACGCATTGCCCACGCCTCGGGTGGTGGCGTGACCAAAGGGGTCAGAATTGGAAATATAGTTAGCAAGGGATTAAGTTTAAAATAATTTTAAAAAAGGATTAAATAAAAAAAATTCACCTATGTAGGGGCATGAGCATGAGAGTTGGGAATTTAGTCTCACCTTGCTAGCTAGTGTCAAATGTATTTCAACCCTCATGTTAGCACTTTTACATGAAACGATGATGAAAGCGTAAGCGGGGTTGGTGCGGATGCGTGGTTTATCCGACATGCGTGTAGATCTAAGCCTATTTGAAGCTAGGGCATTACAAATGGTTTCAGAGCCGACACTCACGGTTACACATATATGTGGATTAGGGGCGCATGGCGCGTGTGGGCCTAGATGAGTGGACACATGACATGGCATATGCGTCGGCACTCAGCACATGGACGTGTGCCAATAGGGGAGATCCTAATCATTTGTCCCCGCATGGGTATGTTGTCGAAGAGGGTGTCGGGTCCTTTGAGGGTGGGTATATGTGAGACCCAAGCCCAAATACAAGGATGAGTTGAGCCCATGGCCCATGTAGGGGCATGCGCACGAGAGATGGGAATTTAGTCCCACCTTGCTAGTTGAGCGATACTTGCACTAACATGCAAACTCTTGTGCCAAATGCATTTCATCCCCTAGGTTAACCCTTTTACGTGAAGCAAGGATAAAAGCGTAAGCACGGTTGGTGCGAGTGTGTGGTTTATCTAGCTGCGGTAGGGGCATGTGCATGAGAGTTGGGAATTTAGTCCCACCTTGCTAGTTGAGCAAGATTTGCATCAACATATAAACCCTAGTGCCAAATGTATTTCAACCCTAGGTTAACCCTTTTATGTGAAGCGAGGAAAAAAACGTAAGTGAGGTTAGTGCGACTGTATGGTTTATCTAGCGTACAGGTAGATCTATGGCTATTTGGAGCTAGGCGTCACAGATACAGCCAACCGCACCCACCTTCATAACAATGTAATAACGGATGGTCTTGCTTCTGCTTAAACATTCTGCCACATCCAAAATCATAATTGGTTGTTCCTTGTAAGTCAGATCCTCTTTCAACTCAATTTAATCCAAACGAGCCTACTGTGAGGTCGCGGGGTATGCTACGATAGCTACAAACAAAAATTTCTACCACGCAAACCAGGAAGCCAAGCAAGTAGATGATCATAGATTGTTACCACCAGACGCGTAGAGCAGCAGAAGAAGGGTTGGAGCAGCCTGGTCCAACGAAGAGCGCGTCGATGTAGTGGTCGTAGTCGATCGTCCAACGTCCAACAAGTCGATGAAGTGGTCGTAGTCGATCGTCTCCTCTAGCAACCTCTGCAGTTCCTCGTGAAGATCGCGGATCGTCCTGAAGCGCAACAATCGTAGTAGTGCCTCTACGGTATCCACACGTCCAGGGCAGGAACAACCCTACGCTGGTGTGCTAGCACCAAGTCGCATGGCAGAGCTCTTAGGAAGATGGCGGCTAGGGTTTTGGTGGTGTTTTCTCGCGCACCTCCCAACAGCCTCATGCATCTCCTTATATAGTGCTCGTGACGGATCCTATCCGAACACGTTTACGAATCATATTCGTATTGATTTGTTCCAACCTGTTAAGTGTGTGACCCTGTAGGTTCATGCATAATCGGTTGTGACTTGGAAACCCTTTCCGATCACTAGTCGTAGTGGCTCCTAGCAGAACATAGCGATTCCCGAATACACACAAATTATATCGGACGAACCTTAATGCAATATGATCTACGACTAGGTCCTCATCACTTACGACTAGGTCCTATCTTTATACGACCAGTTCGGTATGTGGTCACACCAGTTCGTAACTCCTTACAACCAGGTTACGACCACTCTGTGATTACGTTCGACCAGTCTACGACCAGCTCGTATCTCCATACGACCAGTCTGTAACTGATCAAACTGAGTGACCTACTCGTGTATACTCCCTTTGCCTCACGATGTCTGGTTGAACTCTAGGTGAGATGTTGTGTCATCCATGAACTGTTCAATTCTTTCTCGATCGAGTGTCGGATAACTTCACGTGGTCGAACACTTCGACTACTAGTGGCATGGCCATGCACTTTCCTTATCCAATCACAACGAGGGGCCTAGAGACATCTCTCCTTTTATGTTAGGAGGGGCAAATCCCATATCCGACCAGTCACATTCCTCTCCATGTTTCACAGCATACCCGAAAGCTACCTTTATAACTACCCGATTCACGGTGTAGCGTTTGGCAACCCCTAAGTCTTTGTTACATATGTAGGAAACCATGTCGATCTCAGGTCTAAGGATTATACATCATCATTGCTTGAGACCAACTAACGACACATAGAATCATAACAATCTCAATAGTGTCTCAAGGTGGGTCTAATCCAACATCATGTTCTCCAACATGTGTCCATATTATTGGTTTGATATCTCCATATCTATGACTCGTGAAACATAGTCATCAACCAATACATATGCTAGTCTATTCATATGTGTCCTCATATGTTTCCGACCAGGGAACGTATAAGAATAACTATCGCAGAAATATATAGTTTCACAACCAAGTCACATACTTGATAATAAATATTAACAATATTATTCTAGGAACAAGATAACACATTATCCAATGTCATGAACATAATGAAATATAATCATTTCTATGATTGCCTCTAGGGCATACTTCCAACACCTACTATGTTGGCACACGAAGACGCTTCTTCAACTGCGAGACATGAAAGACATCATGCACTCCTGCTAACGACTGTGGAAGTTTAAGCTGGTAAGCAACCCCTCCTTGGTGCTTCATAATCCTGAAAGGGCCAACATAGCTAGGGGCAAGCTTCCCTTTGGCATGAAACCTTCTGACACCTTTAAGAGGAGTAACTCAAAGATAAACAAAATCTTCTGGTTCAAAACTTAAATCAAGACGACAATTATCAGCATAGCTTTTCTGCTTGAACTGAGCTATATATCTTCAATCTTTCTCTAATCATAGACACTTGGTCCTCTGCCTCTTAAATGATATCTGGTCTGAACACCAAATGCTCAGTTGTCTCTTTCTAATTCAGAGGGGTTCTGCAGGCATGACCATACAAAGCTTCAAATGGTGACATGTGCAGACTGGCTTGATAACTATTGTTGTACGAGAATTCTGTATAGGGCAAACTCTTGTCCCAACTAGTAGCATGAGCTAGAGCACAAGCTCTCAACATGGCCACCAGCACTTGATTAACTCTTTCAGTCTGTCCATTCGTCTAAAGGTGATAAGTAGTACTAAAATTTAAATGAGTCCCCAAAGCTTCATGCAAACTCTGCCAAAAGCGTGAGGTGAACTGTGATCCTCAATCTGACACTATCTTCTTGGGCACACCATGCAAACTGACAATCCTAGACATATATAGTTTTGCAAGGCGATCTCCTGAGTAAGTGGTTTTGACTGGCAAGAAATGTGCTACCTTAGTCAAACGGTCCACTATAACCTAAATGGAATTGTAACCCGCTTGGGTCATGGGTAAACCAGTGATAAAATCCATACTGATCTCTTCCCATTTCCACTCTGAAATTTTCAAGGGCCGCAACAAACTTGCTAGTCTTTAATGTTCTGCTTTTACTCTTTGACACACATCACACAAGGCAACAAACTCTATGACTTCTCGCTTTAGATTTGGCCACCAAAATTTATCCTTAACATCCTAATACATCTTGATGCTCTCAGGGTGAATAGAATACTTCGAATCATGAGACTCTTTTTAAATCAATTGTCTCAAACCATCAATGTTAGACACACAAATACGTCGATTGATCCAAAGCATATCCTGATCATCCTTGGTGAAATCTTTGAACTTTCCTTCTTCCACCTTGAGCTTAATGTACTTAACCATAGGGTCATCTGGTTGGGCTGCACAAATATGCTTTTCCAACATAGGCTTTACTTCCAAACTGGTCACAAATCCTTCAGCTACAACTTCTAACTTTAATTTCTGAAATTCTTCATGAAGTTCTGGCAATTCTCTTTCATCTTCAAAGAACTATAGTAGCTCTTGCGGCTTAAAGTATCTGCCACAACATTGGCTTTACCGGGATGGTAGTGGATTCCAAGATTATAATCATTTCTTAACTCCAACCATCTTCTCTGCCTCATGTTCAGATCAGACTAGGTAAAAATATACTTCAAGCTCTTATGATCCGTATATATCTCATAGCGATTACCAATAAGATAACGACACCAAAATTTTAAAGCATGCACAACGATAGCTAATTCCAAATCATGGGTAGGGTAGTTATCCTCATGAGGTCTTATTTGTCTCGATGCATAGGCAACAACTCTTTCTTCTTGTAATAGGACACAACCTAATCCTTGACATGAAGCTTCAGAATAGATATCAAAATCTTTCCGAATATCTGGCAGTTCTAGTACTAGGGCTGATGTCAAATGCTTCTTCAACTCTTGAAAACTTTCGTCACATGCTAGAGTCTAAGTGAAATTTTTTTCTTTCTGCAACAACTGCGTAAGAGGCTTGGCAATCATTGAAAATCTTTCAATGAAACGGCGATAATACCCTGTCATTCCTAAGAAACTACGAATCTGAGTCACTGTAACATCCCACACAATGGTGTGTGTTTAAAATGTAATAAAATGAGGATAAATTAAAACTTTTAATGCCTCATGATGTCATTTGAAATTTTCTAGAAATTTTCCCCTAGTAATTCCTATTTCCAAAGATCAATGTTTCTATTGATAGAAGTCGTTGTCCTTAAAAACTCCTTGATCAAATCTTGTATAATCCTCTGGAAATATTTTTCCTATCATCTGGATCATCCTAGTAACCTCCCTGAAAAATCTCATAATTTTTAGATTTTATTTGCTATTTCAAAAGAGCAAGTCAAACCAGTTTGAATTCTGGTCAAACCCCTAGCCCAGCAGCTTGTGAATTTTCTGGAGAACAATTTATTGTATAAAAATTTCTTGAAAAATTACACAAGGTTTTCCTCTAGTCCAAAAAGCTTCCATAAAAATTTGAGAATTTTTGGAGCTTCGGAGCTACCTCCAAAAATTCCCTATATTCTCAGCCTTTTAAAACAAAACCTGAAAACACTATTCATCTAACTCGAACCAGACTCAGGTCCGGCCCAAGCCGTCTCAGCCCAACCAAGTCACTTATCGCGTGTCGCATGCAGCCGTTCGATCGTGCATCAACGGCCGCGATCGCGTACCGCTTCGGCCTGTTATAACTCTTCTCGCGCAACGTCGACCGTTGGATCTCGATCCAACGGCCCGCCTCGATTCCTTTCCGCTCGATCGCTCGCTTTCATGGCTGTGTCGTCATTGCGTCCACGAGCCCGGCTGTCGAGCACGTCGTCAACCTCCTGTTGGCTAGCAGCAGAACTCCCGCGCCACGTCGCCGCACGCGCTGCCAACTTGTGACGACCTTCTCGGAATCAACTAGGAACCGGTTTTTTTTTAGCTGCGGTACTACCGCACAGAGGAGCGGCAGTACCACTCAGTTCATACCGAGAGGAGGTCCACCAGGACCTCCCAGGAGGTCTTCAAGACCTCCTGGAGGTCTTGGCTGCCGCACGAGCCAGTCCCAGGACAACAGAGCTAGCTCACGTAGAATCACTTTGGTGTGACCACAACCACAAGGTCAAGACAAGAGATGAAGCAGATAAATTAAACTTAGTATTAAACAAGACCTTATAGTCTAAGCTTTATTACAGAAGGTTTGCCACTTAGGCTACAAACCGACAACAAAAGGACCCTGGCAGCCGAAACACCAGAACACTTAGAGGCCAAACGGCAAGCCCACAGACTGTCGAGTGGAGGACGTCCTAGGCAGCGAAGTCATCAAAGAAGTCCTCTTCAAAGAGGTCTGAGCTTCCATGCACTTGGTCATCTTCATACACTGCTTTGACATAGGGCTTAGAGCCATGAGTACTTTGAATGTGTTAGACCAAGAGGTTTTTGGTCATGATATTTGATGATGAACACATTGACAATAAGTTAGACCTTGTCCCAGTACTTAATGTTGAATATTTTGTCCTATAGACTTGCTGTGGTGACTTGGATCAGAGCTCTGTTAAGTTCTGCTGAAAATCAGTTTTTGTCGGGATTATCCGTAGTACCGGCTTTGTTTGTGCGGAACTACCTCGGTGCGGTATGACCGTGTGTGTGCAGCGGTAGTACCGCAAGTCATTTTCTCTGAAGCGTTTTGCTCGATTCGTTAGATCTTGATCTAACGGCTGATATTGAGTTGTAACGTTCGGACCGTCCGAACTGCTCAAGGACTTTGAGCCGTTGGATTGAAATCTAACGGATGAAATCAAGTGGGCCGTTCGGACTTTCTCTGATGCTTCTAAATCCAAGGTGAGACCCATGGTCCGATCGCCCATAGATCCGAGCGTCCACATGGCAAAGGACGCTGCTCGAGGACTTTTGGATTTTCTTGGAACGGTAGTACCACAGTTTGAATGGCGGTAGTACCTAAATTTCGGTAGTACCGTTGTTTTAATAACGGTAGTACCGCTTTTGTTTTCCTTTGAGAAAGAGGTTCTGACATACACTGTTTGCACTATTAAGTGATTTACGGTAGTACCGCGACTTGGTTGGCGGTAGTACCGCAGGACGGTGATACCGCAAGGGCGCGGTATGGTTTTTCCAGAAGCAATGTTTTTGGAAGTTTTGGAAGTTCTTGAGAATCAGTAGTACCGGTGTGTTTTGGTGTGACGACCGCGTGTCTTGATAATCTAGGACGTACAATAGCGGTAGTACCGATTGTACTCTGGAAAGTTGTCGTTCTGGGGAATTGACTGCGGAATTGTTGAATTCGTAAGCTATATCTTGTTGCATGATGCATGATAGTGTTTATGGGTGTGAGTGAGCTAATGGATGGTCAAGTTGGAGAACTTGTGCCAAGAATTGGTTTTTTTGATCTTTGCATGTGCAGGTTGAGGCGTGAGGACAAATCACGGTCGGTGACGGGATTGACTCGGACTAGGATGGGGAATCTGAGGTCTTGGAAGTCGTGGATGTCAAGAGGTGGTTTGGATCGCGCTGGAGCACATGGAGATCATGGGGTGCACGCTGGAAGCTACGGGATGGAGTCCTAGAGGCTTACGGCGTGGAGTTTTTGGAAAGGCAGTTTTGGAAGGAGTTCCAAATCTGAGTGTTTTGAGATAGAGTTCGTATTGGTGTCGTGTTGGACATGGATAGGACTCTAGGCTATAAGAGAAGGCAGTAGGGTACGGCTTGTATAAGGATTCAGGGGAGTTACGTGCCGAGACTAGGGTTTTTTGAGATCGTAGCTTGCTGCAGTTGCTGCGTTTTAGATGTTCTTTGAATTGGGGCTTTGAGGGGTGCTTGCTGAGCACTTTGTAGACACAAATCAAGTTTGATATATAAAGTTCAGATTCGTTCTACTTTGTTTCTTGATTTGGTGTTCTTTCTGTGCGTTGAGGTGGTCTCGGTTGTGAAGCTCTTCAAGTGTCAACAGAGAAGTTGCTAAAATTATTGCACACAAGAAGAAGTTGAAATTAGGGGGTCAATTCGCTGCAATCATTCAACCCCTCCCCCTTCTGATTGCCATTACGATCCTACAAGTGGTATCAGAGCGAGGTTGCAATGGCATCAGATCGAGATCGATTCTCAGGTAAGCCACCGTATTTCGATGGATCGGATTACATCTACTGGAAGACGCGCATGGAGGTTTTTCTACAAGCACAAGGTAATGTTATTTGGCAAAAAGTTGAAAATCCTTATGAGGTACCTACTGCTATTACCAACAATAATACTGCTGATGTTGAAACTAATGCTAAAGCTAGGAACATATTATTGCAAGGATTAAGTAGGAATGAGTTTGTCAGAATTGCCAACATTAAATCTGCTAACAAAATTTGGACTACACTTGCTGATTATCATGAAGGTTCTAAATCTGTTAAAGGTGTTCGTCAAAACCAATTTAAAAAGGAGTACTCTAAATTTGAGATGAAACCAGGAGAATCTGTTGATGCTCTTTTTGATCGCTTCAATAAAATTGTTAGTGATTTGCAATCTGTTGATGTTATCTATTCTGATTCTGACAATGCTCGTCAAATCTTGAATGCCTTGGATATGTCTGTTTGAGAGGTTCTAGTCACTACTATCAATCATTCTGTTAATATGGAAACACTCACTTTAAATGATCTCTATTCCAAGATGAAAACTCATGAGATTGATATTTTGGCCAGAAAAAACAAGTCCAACTCTTTGGATTTAGTGACTAACCAAACTGACAATTCATCTAGCTCTTCTAGTTTCTCTTTATGCGCCTTGAGTGCTATTTCAGATGAACAATTGGAAGAATTCCCGAAGAAAACGACTTGTGCTCTTCTCAAATAGGGTGACTAAAGCAATCAATAATGTCAGATCAAGGAGAAGAGGAGGTCCAATCAGATGCTTTGAATGTGGTGAGCCAAACCACATAAAAGTAAATTGTCCCAAGCTGAGAGGAAAAGAAGCCAAGGAGGACAAAGCTCCAGCTCGGCATACAAAATTCAAATTTGATTCAAGCAAAAAGCAAAATTATCGTAAAGCTGTCAACAAGGTGCTTTCAGCTCTTGAGGAGATTGGGCTAAGTGATGTTGATACAAACAGCGACAACGAGGATGATCACAAGAAGGCAAAAGAGGCTGATTTCATAGGGATGTGCTTTATGGCAAGTAGTGAAGAAACTAATGATAATGATGATCTCTACAGTGACCCTGATGAGGTGAAGCCCTCTTATCTTTGATTTATCACGTCTTTGTCTTGAAATTGACAAATGAGCTTAAAAAATACAAAAAGAAAGCAAAGAAACATGACCTAGTTGTTGATAGCTTGAATTCTGAAATTGATAGACTTAAAGCTGCTATTCCTGATGATGAATCATGTGAATCTTGTCAAGTATTGTATTCTGAATTGAGAGTTGCTAGATCATTACATGCTGAATTTCAAAAACCGAAACTTGCTCATAATTCATGTAATGATAAACTGATACTTGCACATTTGAAATTGAGAAACGAAGTCTAGCTCAATGTGTTTAGAAACAAGTCTTGTGAATGCTCAAAATAAGACTTGTTCAAATTGTGAATTGCTAGAAGCTAGATTAAAATCATCTCAGGATTCTCTACAACAAATGCTTTACCATGAGACACTTTCCTGCACAAATTGTCCTAAACTCACAACTGAAATTGATGCTTTGACTAGACAATTAAGTGAGTTTGCTGAAAAAGAAAAGATGGCTCAGTCTGTTGCTTCTAAGAAAATCTTGAATGATTCTGTTAAGTGCACAACTTGTCTTGAATTGGCTAAAGAGAATGAATATCTTAAGGACACTTTGGAGAGGTTTTCTTTTGGCAAGAAAAATCTGAACATGATTCTAGACAAATCAAGAGTGAGTTCTAAAAAACAAGGTCTAGGTTTTAATTTTGCTGTTTATGCCAAGAATCTCCCTCCCAAAGTTCTTAAGCTTCTAAAACCTGGAAAATTCGAAATTGAATCTGAACCTAAACAAGTTTTGTTTAAATCTGCTGGTTTTTGCAAAAGATCCTTCTCTCAAAGTGAATATTGTAAAAAGAGAAACTGCAATCTCTTTTCAAGATAAATATCAATGTACTCATTGTGGAAAAGAAGGACACTTGGTTCAAGATCTTGTTTTGAAAAGCAAAGGAAGAAAAGAGAGATAGGCTAAGAAAATATTTTCAAGTCTCTGTCATCGCTCATTTCAAGTAAACAAATTGTCTGCAACTTTTACTCGGCGGTAATACCGACGCTTAAACAATGATATGACCGCCAGACTCAAAAATGAAAGACTTGTGTTACTCTGTTCGATGTGTTTCTCGATCTTGGGTTCCAAAGTCATATCTTACTAACTCCAAGATCTTGTGAGACCAATACTCTCTTAATGTAGGTACAGCTGCTGAGGAAGGGGAACATATGGTTAGTAGACTCAGGATGTTCAAGGCACATGACAGGTGATTCAAAATGGTTCTCCTCCCTCACTAAGGCATCCAGTGATGAATTAATTACTTTTGGTGATGCCTCAACTGGAATTGTGATGGCAAAAGGTACTGTGCGTGTAAATGATAAATTTATACTCAAAGATGTTGCTTTGGTAAGTAAATTGAAGTATAACTTGCTTTCGGTGTCACAATTGATAGAAGAAAATCTTGAGGTAAGCTTTAAGAAACATACTTGCAGGGTTTTGGATGCTTCTGGTGATCTTGTTTTTAATATTTCTAGATTAGGGAAAGTCTTTAAAGCTGATTTCAATCATTCCTTTTCATCTAATATTAGATGCTTGGTAGCTTCCGAATCCAGAGATCTTTTCTTTTGGCACCGTAGATTAGGTCATATTGGTTTTGATCATCTTGTTCGAATTAGTGGAACTGATCTCATTAAGGGGTTGCCGAAATTGAAAAGTGAGAAAGATTTGGTTTGTTCTCCCTGTCGACATGGTAAGATGGTTGCTGCTCCACATTTTCCTATTTCTGTAATCATCACAGACGGCCCTAGACAATTGTTGCATATAGACACGGTAGGTCCCTCAAGAGTTCAATCTGTTGGTGGTAAGTGGTATATTCTTGTGATTGTTGATGATTACTCTAGGTACTCTTGGGTGTATTTTATGGTGTCTAAGGATGAAGCTTTTGGTTATTTCAAGGATCTATTTGTCAGATTGAATAATGAATTAAATGGTGCTGTGAAAGTAATAAGAAGTGATAATGGTACTGAGTTTAAGAATTCCTTATTTGCTTTCTTTTGCTCTGAACAAGGTTTGGAACATCAATTTTCCTCTCCACGTGTTCCTCAACAGAATGGTGTAGTTGAGAGGAAAAATATAATCTTGGTTGAGATGGCAAGAACCATGCTTGATGAACATGCCACTCCTAGGAAGTATTGGGCAGAGGCAATCTCAAGCGCTTGTCATGTCTCAAAGCAGTATTTTTGAGAGCCTCTTTGCACAAGACTTCTTATGAGCTGAGATTTGGCAAAAGGCCTAGTGTCTCTCACTTCAGAGTTTTTGGTTGCAAATGTTTTATTCTTAAACATGGTAATCTGGACAAATTTGAATCTAGATCAAGTGATGGTATTTTTCTTGGATATCCTCTTCACTCTCGTGGCTATCGAGTGCTTAATCTTGAAACAAACAAAATTATTGAGACTTGTGAGGTTACTTTCGATGAGGTCAGTCCCTGTTCTAGAACTGACATTTCAGGTACACAAGTTCAGGGGGAGTCTGAAAGCATATTTCTTGATGAAGAAGATGATCTTGATTTAGGTAATGATCTTTCTTCCATACCATCAACTACTGAAGATCATGCTCCTACTACTGTTGTTGCGCCACCATCAGAAGATGTTCAAAATGTTGAAGCTAGTTCAGAACCTTCTGCACCATTGAGAATTCAGCGAGTTCATCCTCCAGAACTGATGATTGGTGACATTCATGAAAGGGTAACACGTTCTAAATTTACTTCTCCTGACTCACATGTTCATTCTGCTTTTGTTGCCTCTTTTGAGCCTAATGATGTAAGTCACGCTTTATCTGATGAGTTTTGGATCAATGCCATGCATGAAGAATTAGAAAACTTTGAGCGAAACAAAGTCTGGACCTTAGTTGAACCTCCTCATGGACATAATGTAATTGGAACTAAATGGGTTTTTAAAAATAAACAAAGTGAGGATGGTGTTGTTGTTAGAAATAAGGCTAGACTTGTTGCTCAAGGATTTTCTCAGTGGAGGGTCTTGATTTTGGTGAAACTTTTGCCCTCAGAGCAGGACTTGAAGCAATTAGAATTCTTTTAGCCTTTCTTTGCATCTAAAGGATTCAAATTGTTTCAAATGGATGTTAAAAGTGCTTTTCTAAATGGCTACATTGAGGAAGAAGTTTATGTTAAGCAACCACCTGGTTTTGAAAATCCTAAGTTTCCTAATCATGTCTACAAACTCTCAAAAGCTTTGTATGGTTTGAAGCAAGCTCCTCGAGCTTGGTATGAGAGGCTTAAGTTGTTTTTGCTAAAAAATGATTTTCAAATGGGCAAGGTAGACAAAACTCTTTTCACCTTTAAACATGGCAATAATCTATTACTTGTTCAGATTTATGTGGATGATATCATCTTTGGGGGCTCCTCTCATGCTTTGGTTTTCAAGTTTTCAGATAATATGAGCAGGGAGTTCGAGATGAGTATGATGGGGGAGTTAACTTACTTCTTAGGATTGCAAGTAAAACAGACCAAGCAAGGCAATTTCATTCATCAAACCAAGTATACTAAAGACTTGCTTAGGCGTTTTGACATGGCAACCTGCAAGCCCATCTCTACACCAATGGGATCAACAACTGTTCTTGACCCAGATGAAGAAGGTGAGGCAGTGGATCAAAAAGAATATAGGAGTATGATTGGATCTCTACTCTATTTGACTGCTTCAAGGCCGGATATACACTTTGATGTATGCTTATGCGCTTGATTTCAAGCTTCACCTCGTGCATCTCACCGACAGGCTGTGAAAAGAATTCTCAGGTATCTCCAATTCACTTTAGAATTTGGGCTTTTCTATGCATCTTCATCCTGTCTTACTTTGCGTGCATATTCGGATAGTGACTTTATGGGGTGTAGGATTGATAGAAAAAGCACATCAGACACATGTCACTTTTTAGGCACATCTTTAGTGTCTTGGTCTTCACGAAAACAATCTTCTGTTGCTCAATCAACTGCTGAAGTTGAGTATGTTGCTGCTGCTGCTAGTTGCTCTCAAGTCCTTTGGATTTCTTCTACTCTTAGAGATTTTGGTTTAGAATTGGGTACTGTTCCACTTTATTGTGACAACACTAGTGCTATTCACATTGCTAAAAATCTAGTGCAACATTCTAGAACCAAACACATTGATATCAGATTTCACTTTCTCAGAGATCATGTTGAAAAAGGTGATATTGTTCTCCACTTTGTTGAGACCGATTTTCGCTTTCTTGATATTTTCACTAAGCCGCTAGATACTTCTCATTTTGTTCGCTTATGGAGTGAACTGGGTGTTGTTCATCCTATGGGCTTATTTTGAGGGGGAGCTGTTTTGTCAAAATTTCAGAAGCTTTAATTATTCATTAAGTCCCAGCCATTGAAATCAAAAGAGTAGTAGAGCTTCCTTTATCATATTTATTCATGTGCTATGTAGCCTTGATCTGGACTGGTTTAATAAACTTGCTACATAAAGAACTAAAGCTTGACATGGCTGAAATCTTTGACTAGCTTGATTGTTGGTATCACTTTGTGTTGGTCATTGAAAAGGATAAGCTTGTTTGTGAGTCTTATTTTAAGTCTTGGATTTGAAGCAACAATGTCTCTCATTTCAATCCTCTGTTGCTCACTCAATTTGGCATGTCATAAAAGATGAAGGGTTGAGCAAAAGAATATGAAAAGATGTGTGCTTCAAGCATGCCATACATAGCTGTGTATCAAAATAAAAAAAAGGGTACATAACAGTACTCACATGAAAAGACGTGTGCTTCAAGCATGCCATGCACAGTTTTGTGTCTTTGCAATAAAAAAAATGCACAAAAAGTGCTTCAATCAAAAGAAGTATGCTTCAAGCATGCCACCCTGGAAAAGAAGTATGCTACAAGCATGCCACATGCAAATGAAAATTGAAAGTAAAGCAAGAGGATGTTTCATGAGACTGTAGCTCATCCAGATTTAAAGTTTGTCTCACTGCTTTTGCTTTCACTTTTGGTGACTTCTTTTGTGGTCTTATAATCTTTTTAGTCACTGTGTGAAATGCTTGTCATGACATTAAAATTGACTCATCATAGTTACATACTTGTCTGGACATTGCTATATGGTATATGCATTTATATGATTTTGTTAGCTCTACTCAACCAAATTGGCTTAGCTAATCCAGTAAATTGACTTGCAAAGCTTCTGGACTTTTACTCTTCATGCTCCTTCTCTTTCTGCTCTTGATGATCACATTGCCAAAGGGGGAGAAAACTGAGAGAAAATGCAAAAATTCTGCACAAATTTGATTTTCTTCTGTTAGAGGAAGTTCTTCAGCTGCAGTTCACTTTGCTTGGCAGTTTTTGACTCTTTGTCACTTCCTTTCACTCACTCATCTCTGTTTTTTTTTTGAAAGTGTTGTCAATGTATTCATCAAGGGGGAGATTGTTAGACCAAGAGGTTTTTGGTCATGATATTTGATGATGAACACATTGACAATAAGTTAGACCTTGTCCCAGTACTTAATGTTGAATATTTTGTCCTATAGACTTGCTGTGGTGACTTGGATCAGAGCTCTGTTAAGTTCTGCTGAAAATCAGTTTTTGTCGGGATTATCCGTAGTACCGGCTTTGTTTGTGCGGAACTACCTCGGTCTTGGTATGACCGTGTGTGTGCGGTAGTACCGCAAGTCATTTTCTCTGAAGCGTTTTGCTCGATTCGTTAGATCTTGATCTAACGGCCGATATTGAGTTGTAACGTTGGACCGTCCGAATCGCTCAAGGACTTTGAGCCGTTGGATTGAAATCTAACGGATGAAATCAAGTGGGCCGTTCGGACTTTCTCTGATGCTTCTAAAACAGGTTGAGACCCATGGTCCGATCGCCCATGGATCTCGAGCGTCCACATGGCAAAGGACGCTGCTCGAGGACTTTATGGATTTTCTTGGAACGGTAGTACCGATTTGAATGGTGGTAGTACCTAAATTTGATAGTACCGTTGTTTTAATAACGGTAGTACCGCTTTTGTTTTCCTTTGAGAAAGAGGTTCGACATACAATCGTTTGCACTATTAAGTGATTTACGGTAGTACCGCGACTTGGTTGGCGGTAGTACCAGAGAGACAATGATACCGCAAGGGCGCGGTATGGTTTTTCCGTAGCAATGTTTTTGGAAGTTTTGGAAGTTCTTGAGAATCAATAGTACCGGTAGTTTTGAGCGTACGACGCTGCGTGTCTTGAGTAATCGACGATACAATAGCGATAGTACCGATTGTACTGGAAAGTTGTCGTTCTAGGAATTGATCATGAATTGTTGAATTCGTAAGCTATATCTTGTTGCATGATGCATGATAGTGTTTATGGGTGTGAGTGAGCTAATGGATGGTCAAGTTGGAGAACTTGTGCCAAGAATTGGTTTTTTTGATCTTTGCATGTGCAGGTTGAGGCGTGAGGACAAATCACGGTCGGTGACGGGATTGACTCGAACTAGGATGGGGAATCTGAGGTCTTGGAAGTCGTGGATGTCAAGAGGTGGTTTGGATCGCGCTGGAGCACGTAGAGATTATGGGGTGCACGCTGGAAGCTACGGGATGGAGTCCTAGAGGCTTACGGCGTGGAGTTTTTGGAAAGGCAGTTTTGGAAGGAGTTCCAAATCTGAGTGTTTTGAGATAGAGTTCGTATTGGTGTCGTGTTGGACATGGATAGGACTCTAGGCTATAAGAGAAGGAAGTAGGATACGGCTTGTATAAGGATTCAGGGGAGTTACGTGCCGAGGCTAGGGTTTTTTGAGATCGTAGCTTGCTACAGTTGCTGCGTTTTAGATGTTCTTCGAATTGGGGCTTTGAGGGGTGCTTGCTGAGCACTTTGTAGACACAAATCAAGTTGGATATATAAAGTTCAGATTCGTTCTACTTTGTTTCTTGATTTGGTGTTCTTCCTGTGCGTTGAGGTGGTCTCGGTTGTGAAGCTCTTCACGTGTCAATAGAGAAGTTGCTGAAATTCTTGCACACAAGAAGAAGTTGAAATTAGGGGGTCAATTCACTGCAATCATTCAACCCCCCCCCCCTTCTGATTGCCATTACGATCCTACAGAATGTACTCAGCAAATCACAGGGGAACAATTATGCAAATAGAAATCATGCAAAGGCTTACCAGAGGAAGGCTGTATGGTTAGTTGCGCAAAACAATATTTGACAGTAATTAACATAATAAATTGCAAAGCAGTGAGTTAAAACAATAATACATAATTACATTGTTTGAAAAGAAGGGAGTGAGCACCCACTCACATCCAAACCACTGGGAGGTGCAGTTGCACCCACAGCCAGGACCTCTCCCAAGACCTCTCTAAAGCACCAACTCTAGAGCTCAAACCCAGCACCTGGACCACATCTCGAGCCAGCCATGACCCCTCTAAAGCCGGCCAAGGTCTCTTCGAGGCAAGGCCACGGCCTCTCGAAGAAGAGTCCAGGGCAACACCAATTCTCAAAAGCTATCCCTTACACCATTTTCACTGGGTATTGTCCATGATGATGCGGACATCCTTACCTACGCTGTTCCATATAGTGTTTTCAATTCAACAAGTACCTCAGAACAACATGAGCTTATTAAAAGCGTTGAAGAACAAGAGAAGCTTGTGGGTGAAGCTTCTGCAAAGAAGCTTAACCAAAAGGTGAATCTGTTCCATGAATTTCCTTTAAGTTTAATTGAGAATATTATACTACCTAATAGTGGGTCATTGCTTATTGTTAGGTTTGAAGGAGATGCTTCATGTGAATATCAAGAACACGATGCTTCTCGGGGTGTTTTGATGCTCACAAAAATAGCATGCAGCCTGTGGGACGCATGGAAGGTATGGGTTCATGACGATCTTCGCAGCAACTTGGAAGGATCTAGCATTAACAATATATATATTTGGAAAGCTTATCAAGGCTACTTTCCAACGGATCAAACGGCACGTGATTTGGAGCTTTCTATAAAAAGTTATGGCTATTCGAGTGCATGCTGCACATTCAGACCGATCAACGCGCGAGAGTTTACAAAGTTGATGATTCCGCGACTTGTACGACATCTTGGGAAGATATCCAGCTTTGCCATGACTTTCCAAAGGCTTACAAGAGTTCCTTTCTCAAGTTTCACATGGATTCAAGTCGTTTCAATTAATGAAACTGAAGTTAGGAAAGTTTGGATTCAATTCGGATTCGGAATCAGCATCAAAATCGGATTCGGAATCAGCAGTACAGTCCGGATTAAAAAGGTCATAACTTTCACAAACGGAGTCCGATTTAGGTGTTCTTGTACTTGTTGGAAAGCTAACTTCAAGCCCGATCCAACGGATACTCGTTCAGCCTCAGATTCATCACGTATCAAAAGATATGTCCGAAACAATGTGACGGTTGTAAACTCAGAGTTTCCTTTTTTGTTTTAGATTGTGTCCGACTTGGAGTAGGAGTTCTAAATCCGAAATAGAGTAGGAGTAGGGCCTCTTGGCCAGCCATAAGGTGGAGAAGGGCACTATATATTGAGGGGTAGACCCCCATTGTATCGAGGACCAGTTTATGCATAAGAATTGAAACATAGCTATTGCTTGTTCTTTCTAAACCAGAGTTCATGCGAGGACTTTGAGAGAGGACTAGGCGATCCATTGATTCGTTCTACAATTCAAGGTCAAGCCGTCATTCCATTGGGAATTGGGGACTTGGCGATCGTCGTTTGTGGTCTCGCGACGATCATGTATCCGGTGTGTTTTGGGCGTATTCCAAAGAGTTGAGGATTCGTGCATTGGCGCGAGTGTTCAGCTAGTGACATCGTCTACTTCGCATCATCTATCCACGGTTCCTCACCGAGAAGATCGGGCATTCCCCGTATCATATGGTATCAGATTCTAGGTTTACTCGGTGAGAGCTATTTACCCATAGTTTAGATTTGTTTTCTGTCCTATAGTCCATTAAACCGAAAATTACAACACAAAAATTTCCAAACCCTAGATTCAATCTGTTTTTTCTTGTGAGTTTAGTTAAGTTTTTATCCATTAGAGTTTTTTGTTTTAGTGCTGATCCTTGTGTTTCCTTTGCGTTCCTTCATCTTTTGTGTTTACTTAAACCCAAGAAAATTGCTGGTTGCTTCCGTCAATTAGCACCCAAAAAAAGTGAGAGTAATTTGTATCTTCACTTCTACCTTTTCATCCTTTGAGACTAGCTTTTGATAATTGCATTAAGGGCTGCTCTTGGCATTAGTTTACACTTCTGAAATTTTTGAGACATGCAAATCAAAGGGTGAATCAAAACTTTCATTCGGCCATTGCAAAAGAAGAAAGAAAAAGGCAGCCGACTTGAAGAAAAAGCCACGGCTTAAAAAAAAGTAAAAAAAAAGAGACAAACCCGCAAATACCAATACCAACTTTTCCTTTCGGTTGCCTTAATAGCCGAAGGAGGAAGAGTTTGTTCTTGCGATTTTGAGAAAGAAAAGAGAAAAGACAAAAGGAGCTGGCCGAATTTGGGAAGAGTAAACCCTAGTCCATAATTTCAGATTGTGTCTTTAATCTCTTTGAGCAATCTTGTGCCCTTATTTTCATAATCATTGCAATTGGCTAGCGTCTCTCCTAGTACTTGGTGCAAAACAAGCTTGTGCATCACAATTTCCGATTGCTTCTCACTAGCTCATTCCTTTGTTTGCATTAAGTCACATTTATCTTTATGTGTGCGTTCATACACTTCTCTTAAACCCATTGGATCAAGACATCGACAAACTACTCTAGCTTGGATCATTACTTAGCTTGACAATATCTTGAATATCGGTTTGCATAGGATATACAATTACCTTCCAAGCTCCACCTACACCCGTTTGTGTACTCCTTGCTCTTGGTTACGCCATACATTACGGGTTGAGGTCGTTCGCGGTCACAAGTGTCGATTTGCCATCCTTGATTCACTTTGGAACGGTAAGCTTGCCTTGTGTTCAGGACAGTGAGTTGAGAGCGTAGAGAGAGATTTTTGTTTTACTAACCTGGATATAATCTCGCTTGCTATTTGTGAGTTGTTGCCATGTCAGGTCACGAGAAGGGTCCACCTAATCCAAAAACACCGGTTACGTGGACGGAGTACACTTGCTTGCACGAAATGCTACAAAAGAAACTTCATAATCGTGATACTAGTGTGCGCGATGAGCTCGGGGAAGTTAAGACTGGATTGAACAACCTCGGGGAGGAGGTTACGCAGCTGCGTACGGACATCAACAACAACTTCTTGGAGCTACGCGCCATGTTCAACCACTCCAACGTGCATTATCGTCGACACGATGACACTGAGGATTTTATTGATAAACCCAAATTTCCTATCCCTATATTTTCAGGTAGTACAAATGTGGAAGAATACCTCACTTGGGAGTTGCAAATTGATACGCTATTTCGGATACACAACTATTCCAATGAGAGGAAGCTCTTACTTGCGTCCAATAGTTTAACTGATTATGCCACACATTGGTGGGAGCGGTTTGTTCGTAAGCGTATGGAACACCATGAATTGCCGCTTATCACCTGGGAGCAGATGAAGCAGCATTTTCGTGCACGTTTTGTACCTCGCCACTACAAGCGTTCCATAGTTGAAAGGTTGACAGGGCTACGACACGATTTGAAGTCCACTAGTGTGTCACATGAGAAGGCGACCGAGCATGGGACTTTTCCTTCGTCCAAAGCTTCATGTAGTGCTGCCCCATTGCTTCATGAAGAGATTGTGGTTGCTAGTAATTGCTCCATTGATGACCCACAATCTTTGGGGATGCGATGTATCCAAACCCATGTGAAAATGAGAGCCACATAGCCAAATTGAGTGAGAATGATAAAGAGAATGAGCTATGTGATTCCACCATATGTGAGGTTGAGAGCATCTCAATTGAGTGAGAGAGATACATCAATGTAAAAGAGGGAAGTAGATGATAGCCAAACTGAGGTTATTGGTGAAATTAACGATTTACTCTCTACTTCTAGTGTTATTTCTCACATTGTGCAGGTTGATATTAAAGAAGAGGAGTTGAATGTTCAACAATCGGCACCGTTGGAAGTAAAAGACGAGAAGATAACCACGGTTGGGGATGGAGTGCTTGCTGTCCCGTGGTCTCATGATGACGATTTGATATCTACAACACCTACAATAACTGAGGAGGACGTTAAAGGTAACAATAATGGTGTTGAATTGAATATTCATCATGCAGAGGTACGTAAGAGTGAGAACTCTCGTGTTCCTTTGAATATTCCATGTTCTGAAATTTCTTCACTCAATTTACATAATGTGGAATTCATTACTCATAAGGAAGTTCTTACTAGAATATCTCTTGATGATTCTTTATACTATATCATGTTCGATGATCCTCGAAAACTATCTAGTGTATTTGAGAACCTTGCTGCAGTTTCATGTTTAAAATCACTAGTTAGTACATTCAATTTGATTGGAGATTATGGTGTAGATAACAAATTCTATGTTTATCGAATATGCATTACCTGTGGTAATCTTGCTGATTTAAACTTGCATGTTTTGCGCAAACCATCTATTGAGCAATGTCATGGGCACTTTGAGATGAGTTTCAATACAAGAGCCTATTGTCTAGAACGTAACATGATACCTACTTGTTTATCCTGAACCAGTAAACAACGTAGTGAAGTTGTAGCATGGACGGCATTAAGAATTTTCTCCCCCAAATTTGAACAACTTGATGTAGTTAGTCCCTTTTATATCTTGTCCATGTCCTTAGAAAAGTCGAGGATGAATTTTTCTCATCGGAGGGAGAATGATGTGAATGAAAGTATCACAATGTATATATCAAATACATCCTATGGCTGCTGTTCTGCTAATTATTTTGTGCATAACAATGAGAATAAGACAACAATTGATTCATACATATATCACATACATACGTTTTTCTCTTTGTCTAGTACTTTTTCTAGACATCATCATGTGAATGATAGGCGTACTCAGATGAATACATCACATCAATCGAATGGCTATCGTTGTACTATTCATGATTTGCAAAGCAAAAGGGCTGATAAAACGGATGACAAATACATATACCATGCATATACATTGTTTTCTTTCTCTAGCATATTTTCAGGCTATCAAAAGCCGAGGACGGCTTTTTTTGAAGAAAGGGAGGATGATGCAGACATCCTTACCTACGCTGTTCCATATAGTGTTTTCAATTTAACAAGTACCTCAGAACAACATGAGCTTATTAAAAGAGTTGAAGAACAAGAGAAGCTTGTGGGTGAAGCTTGTGCAAAGAAGCTTAACCAAAAGGTGAATCTGTTCCATGAATTTCCTTTAAGTTTAATTGAGAATATTATACTACCTAATAGTGGGTCATTGCTTATTGTTAGGTTTGAAGGAGATGCTTCATGTGAATATCAAGAACACGATGCTTCTCGGGGTGTTTTGATGCTCACAAAAATAGCATGCAGCCTGTGGGACGCATGGAAGGTATGGGTTCATGACGATCTTTGCAGCAACTTGAAAGGATCTAGCATTAACAATATATATATTTGGAAAGCTTATCAAGGCTACTTTCCAACGGATCAAACGGCACGTGATTTGGAGCTTTCTATAAAAAGTTATGGCTATTCGAGTGCATGCTGCACATTCAGACCGATCAACGCGCGAGAGTTTACAAAGTTAATGATTCCGCGACTTGTACGACATCTTGGGAAGATATCCAGCTTTGCCATGACTTTCCAAAGGCTTACAAGAGCTCCTTTCTCAAGTTTCACACGGATTCAAGTCGTTTCAATTAATGAAATTGAAGTTAGGAAAGTTTGGATTCAATTCGGATTCGGAATCAGCATCAAAATCGGATTCGGAATCAGCAGTACAGTCCGGATTAAAAAGATCATAACTTTCACAAACGGAGTCCGATTTGGGTGTTCTTGTACTTGTTGGAAAGCTAACTTCAAGCCCGATCCAACAAATACTCGTTCAGCCTCAGATTCATCACGTATCAAAAGATATATCCAAAACAATGTGACAGTTGTAAACTCAGAGTTTCCTTTTTTGTTTTAGATTGTGTCCAACTTGGAGTAGGAGTTCTAAATCCGAAATAGAGTAGGAGTAGGGCCTCTTGGCCAGCCATAAGGTGGAGAAGGGCACTATATATTGAGGGGTAGACCCCCATTGTATCGAGGACCAGTTTATGCATAAGAATTGAAACATAGCTATTGCTTGTTCTTTCTAAACCAGAGTTCATGCGAGGACTTTGAGAGAGGACTAGGCGATCCATTGATTCGATTCGCAATTCAAGGTCAAGCCGTCATTCCATTGGGAATTGGGGACTTGGCGATCGCGTTGTGGTATCGCGACGATCATGTATCCGTGTGTTTTGGGCGTATTCCAAAGAGTTGAGGGTTCGTGCATTGGCGCGAGTGTTCAGCTAGTGACATCGTCTACTTCGCATCATCTATCCACGGTTCCTCACCGAGAAGATCGGGCATCCCCCCGTATCACATGACCAAGGACTTGTCTACTCGAATAGATTTTACACTCTGCAGAGGTGTACAACTTTACCCACAATCCACGATCTCTCTAGTGGGACGGGTTCCGGAAAGACCCTTGCTCACTTCCGAGGGTGAGCAGTCTAGAGAGCGCGGCAAGGCCTTTACAAAGCTTTGAACTGGCTCGGAGCTGCCCGCTAAGGTTTCGCATTCTCCCCCCCCCCTTTGGTCTAGAAGTCCGCAGGGTTATGGGGTGCCCCCTCTTGCGCCAACGAATCAACACGCTCATCCAAAACCGCCCCAAGCCATCTCATTGCTAATTATTCAGCCCCGACCACCCCCATAAGGTGATCTTGTGGTTGCACTGATTGACCCAGATCAACAGAACACAAAGTTAAGTCCTTAATTGTGCTCAGGCAAGACTTCCACAAACCCGTGTGCATAGCACCCACTTCTCACTCCCTGCCTTCTTGCCCAAGGAAAACCAATTGGGTTCAACCCGACCACTGGACCACCCAGTCCTGGCTCAAACAGTTATTAGGGTGATCTCGCACCACAACCAACACAACTTAGGCATCCTGCCATAGCTGCTTAATAGTGGCACCGACCACAGATTCCATAGATGATTAGTCAAGATTATTAATTGATGAAGCATGATTCACCAGACCCATGGTTCTATACCAAGGCTAAGCATAAACTAGCGGTCCCATGCTGGCAATAACAAAAGATACCAACTAAAATACCCAACCAAAAGTTTCCAAAGGGAGTATGTCAACATGTCCAAAGAAGAAGTCCAAAGGAGGCATAATATCAAGTAAGGAAGAGTAGCACGCCCAAACATTTTCATATAAAAGTAGCCATGCATGATAAAGTAAAACAAAATATATTTGAAAGACTAGGTTCAATATGATCAAGGGTCAGGACTTGCCTTGCTCAAAGCCTTGAGCTTCTTCCTCCCTTCACGTAACTCGGCTCCTCTCGGTCTTGGCAATCTACACGGTGAAAACCAAATGACTCAAATAGAGCTCCAACAAGAACCAAAAAGAAACTCCAAATAAGCTCAAATACAAAACCAACAGAAAGGTTGGGAGGTCAAGAGGAGGTCCCAAGAGCTTGCTGGAGAGGTCCAGGACCTGCCTGCTGAACGTGGAGGAGAAATGAGGAAGAAAGTGAGAAAAGATGGGCTGCCCAAGCTATATATAGCTGGAGCCAAAGAGGTTGCCCTAAGGTGTAGTCACTCAGGAGTTGGTAACGAGGACAAGGAAGTAGGCAAGGAATGTGACAAAAGAATGATATGAGTACTGCAAAAGTGACAGCACTTAATGCGATACAACATGCATTAAATGTGGGGGAGACTTCCTTGCACAAAGGACACAGTCAAAGGATACAGAAAACTAGGTGTGACTGCCATGTGGGTCCAGCCAAGACCCGCAGAGGAGGTCCTGCGAAGACATTGAGGAGGTCTTGCAGTGAACAAGGGGAGATCCTCACCCACAGGGGAGGTCCTGACGGTTAGATCTCCGGGAGGGAGGTCCAACGGTCAAGATCAAGGACACCAGAGGAGGTCCGCAAGAGCTAAGAGGAGGTCCTCACCCGCAAGGGAGGTCTAAACGGTTGGATCTCCAGAAGGGAGGTCCAACGGTCAAGATCAAACACGAACGGGGAGGTCTGCAAAGGCAAAAGGGAGAGTCTCGCCCGCAAGGGAGGTCTTAGACGGTTGGATCTCCAAAAGGGAGGTTCAACGGTCAAGATCAAACACGAACGGGGAGGTCTGAACGGTTAGGATGTCCAAGGGGAGGTCCTAACGATTGGATCCGCAAGGAGGGAGGTCTGAGATAGCGAGATAAGAAGCGGGAGGAGCAGAGTCGTTGATTCAGATCGAACGGACCAAAACGATTGGGCGTTCGACCATCCGGTTACCACTAGATCTCACCATTGAGCTGGATCGTGGTCCAAAATGATTGGGACGTTCGGACCGGTCGAACGCCTCATCAAATCGGACCATCCGACACGGATCCGACGGCTCAGGAAGGATGGGATGTTCGGACCATCTGAACGCTTCTTTTCAACCGGATCGTCCAAACTTAATCGGACGCTCCGAGCTGATAGGGAACGTTCGGACCAACGAAGGATAAGGAAGACCAATGAAAAAGGGGTCCCAACGGTCCGGATGAACTCAAAGGAGGTCTTCAACGGTTAAGATGAGATCAAGGAGGTTTTATGTGACTGAGACCATGCTCGAGCGGTAAGTCCGGCAAAACGAACGGTAGGTCCGACCTGGGGAAGTCCTATGGACACGGAGAGGTCCAAAGGAGTACAAAGAGGTCCCAAGGTCACAAAGATGTCCCAGGGGTTAGATCTCTCAAATGAGATCTCAACGGCCAGGATCAAAGCAAGGGAGGTCTGTGCGGTTAAGATCTCCAGAGAGGAGGTCCTAACGGCTAGATCTAAGCAAGGGGAGGTCTGTGCGGTTAAGATCTCCAGAGAGGAGGTCCTAACGGCCAGATCTAAGCAAGGGGAGGTCTGTGTGGTTAAGATCTCCAGAGAGGAGGTCCTAACGGCCAGATCTAAGCAAGGGGAGGTCTGTGCGGTTAAGATCTCCAGAGAGGAGGTCCTAACGGCCAAATCTAAACAAGGGGAGGTCTGTGTGGTTAAGATCTCCAGAGAGGAGGTCCTAACGGCCAGATCTAAACAAGGGGAGGTCTGTGTAGTTAATATGAAGGGCTAGGGAGATCCCTACGGACCCGGGGAGGTCCACACGAAGGGGAAACTCGACCCCAAGATTAGAATTTTGAAATCAAAGACATTTGAAACACACACCCGAGCTAAAACGCCACGGGGTGGACACGACCCAAGAGAAGGTCAAAACCAAAGGAGGGTTCGAACGGAGAAGGAGGTCTAAACCCTGAAAAGATATTCAAACCAACAAAGAGGTCTGAGAGAAAGGTTAAGCCAAGAGGCATCCAGAGGGAGCTTGGGGGAAAAACCAAACCACGGAACACCAAGGGACAACGAGAAGCCCCAACCAACAGAGAACACCAACAAGGGACTTAGTTCAGGTTTGATTAGGTCAAGTTAAACTTTCCAACTTCCAAAATACCAAGTCAAGCTTGAACAGGCAAACAAACCAAATGGTTCCTTTTGATTTTTAAAGCTGGCAAGGGCTCTAGAGAAAACGGGACGTTACACAACTCCGTCACCGCACAGGCATGGCGTCAATCCACCGCCCTCCTCGACCAGTCCGAGAGCATCGCCATCTCACGCCGTCCCCTTCTCCGTCCATGCGCTCGCACAAACTCCCTCAAGGCCTCTCTCAGAGCTCACTTCTCTTTCCGACCGTGGGAGAGAAGGAGGCCTAGCTCCCTCTCCAGTCCCGATAAGCACCACCGCGTCAGTGCTTTCTTTTTCTCCTTCGACGCCGCCTCCATTTCCTCCAACCAGAGCTTTTGTCCTCGCTTGTAGCGCTCGGAACTTCAAGGTTGTCTTCCTTGTCTCCGGTGCGCGCCCCGAAGGCCTTCACCGAGCCATTAGTGCCCCGGTAAGCCATTCTCCCATCTTAGCGCGTCATCTTGTGTCCCTTAGCCTATGAATCTTTTCCCCTCAACTAATTCCATCAATCATTCACATGAGCTCTTGGAATTTGGCTTTTCCCCATTTTCGGCCGCCGAAACCCTTTTCTTCTCTGGCGACGGCACGGTGAGCTTCTCGTCGATTCCTTGTTCTCACACCACCTGAGGACCTCACTTGTGCTCTCCCGACCACTCATTCCTTGTCTCCTTCATCAGGTCGACCCCTCCACGGTGAAGCCTCTCCGCCACCTCGGGTTCTCGTCGCCGGCTCGACTCCGGCAACCCCTCCACCTCCGGGTCATCGTGGTGAGTCACTGGAGCCCCTCTATTGCCTTTGCGCGCGCTAGCTAGATCTTTTGGCCCTCGGGTTGTGATATGCACCGTAGTCGTAGCGTCGTCTCCGCTCATCGCCGTCGCGCCACCGCGTCGGACCACCTCCGGCCTCGCCGGGTGTGCCGTGTCGCGCCAGTGGTGGGCTTTCCATGTTGAGCACCCGCTCGCGCCGCCGCGTTTCGGTTCGCGGCGAGCCACGGGAAGCTCATGGTCGCAGCCTTGAACACGGGCGCGTTCCGACCGCCACTGTAGCGAGGTCATTAAAACCGAATCACCATTAAGTTAGCGCTAATGATTGCTTTGGAAATTAATGATTGTCTTAAAGCGGTACTGTCTCTATTACATGTGGGACCGAACACAGTAATCGAGAGGTAAAATGTGTTTTGAGTCTGTCTATGGCAAGTGGGCCCGGGAACTTAAGTGCACAGTATACACTCGTGGACCGGCCGTGGACCAAGGGTCCACGCACTGTTCCGTGAACCTAGTGTATGACATGTGGACCCCACATGTCAGGCCGATTCGAAAATTCTATTGGAAAATAGAAAATGGCACTATTCTAGTGACCCCACTGGTCAGTCTCTTTGGTTAGAGTAGCCTAGGTATAAAAAGTATTGCATGTTTATATAATTTCCGAAATGCTTTATTTGTGAACTGAAAAATTGATTAAACTTCAAAATTGTATAAGTAATTCATTCCAGCTCCAAAATTGATGATTCAAATTTTGTTAGTTTCCTTTTTAAATGTACTTTATTATAAAAATGGTTTGAATCTTGTTACTGTTTCAGGAATCACATTTGGCAAAATTACTTTATGTTTAGTATTATTGTTGCACTAAAAATTGCTCTAATTTTAAAAATGCATAAGTATTTCTCTGTAACTCCAAAAAGAGTAAACTCAATTTTGTTAGAATCCTCTGTTAGTGTAGTTCATTGTAAAATAGATTGTGAGCATGATACTATTACTGGAAATCTCATTTTACATGTAACTTGTGTACTACTTTTATAACTTTGAAAAATCATAGGAAATTCATCTTAGCTCCAAATGAGGTGAATCAAATTCCATTGTTCATCTCATGAGGTGCTATGCCCACCATAAAACTTTTAAGAGCACCACGGCTCTGGAAATTTTCACCAAAATAATTATTTCGGATGAACAGTAACCGGTAGCAATTAAATTGGAATTTCTAGAAAACTGGCATTCAAACTGTTATAACTTTTGCATAGAACATCCAAATAAATTGATTCTTATTGCTAAATTCATCTCAAATCATGCTCTACCTTCTGTGAATTTTTCATAATTTTTGGATGAATTTGAATTTTTTGGTCTTTTCGGTTTTATTCGCTTCTTATTGTGCTTTCGATTCTTTCGCTAGGTTCCAACGATATTATTGAGTGCGCGAGTGACCCTCTGCAGCAAGATAATCATCCATAGTAAGGTAAGCAGTTTGATCATAAATGTCCTATTACTTTCAAGTCTAATACTTTGTTTACAAACTGTATATATGCATGCTTTTGTGTCAAATTAATTTTTCCGATTAGAGGTAGCTATTCCTATTGCATGGTTGCCCTTAAATTGTCATCCCCTGCCACAAAACATAAGTTATTAATATCGCTGGTGAACTAGAGCCCGTGATTTAATTATGCTCTTTTATTATCTTTATGTGTCATGCTTAGAAATGCTTAGCTATCAGAGAATTGGGCTGTTATTGACTTAGTCGATAACCTTGATCACACAAAATTATTATTATCTTTATACTCAGCACCTTGTGCTTTGTTACTTTGTAAAGTCAAAAACTGAAAACTGAAAATAACATTGTTTCATGACTTGGGCACAATGGATGTTTGTGTGATCTGTTGGGTGTGAATGGAATGGTGCCTAAGTCCCCAAGGACCGAAGTTACTTGTGTCACTAAGCTGTTGCTTTTATGTATAACCACATGAGAGGGATATGGGACCTCTCTTGACTTAGTACTTTGGCGTGTGTTAGCTCCGGTCGCATGGTGGATGTGTGCGTTGTGTTGAAAAAGAAACTTGTGTGTGTTTGGGTGAGTAGTGGTGGAGGTTATCCACCGCAAGGAGCATCGCCCTTATAAGGAGATCAAGATCTTTGATGACTCAAGATCAACATATGGGGCTTCCTCCCATATGGGCGACTCAGTAGTTAATGCACAATATTGGAAACGTCTCAGAGGACTTAGCTCACGCAAGATACCAAAGGAAGTGTGCTTTATCGCGTGGCAATAAGGAGCGTCCCGACATGTGGGTACATTGGTACACCCCTGCAGGGTTCAAACTATTCGAATAGCCTCGTCCTAGGTTATGGACATGCTTGGTAAGGTCGTGCAAGAACTAGACTACAACATTTAACTAAAACTTGATGTGGGTGGTATGAATAGGGAATTCATGCTATTGTTGTGGTGGATATTGAGTTAGCCACTTCCAGGATGTCTTTTTATTATTGTTACTTACTATCACTGTTTTTGTCAAATAAAATCAGATTGTAAAATTTCTTCCAATCTATTACATTATTGCAAATGAAAACTTGCTTTATGCTGAATTTGAGTCTAGAGCCTGCTCCACTTAAATAAGCTTGCATGTAGCTATTATATAGGCCTGTTACTCTACACGTAAGTCTTGCGAGTACATTTTTGTACTCATTTGCTTTGCTTAATAAATTGTTGCAGAGGAGGAAGTTGAACCCCAAGGGTTACACTTTTGCGAGTTGTGCGGTGGCTTCGACGACTAGGTTGGTGGCCCGGTTGGTTGCCTTGTGGGTTTAAGGTACACTACTTGGCTTTTGTTTATCGCCATCTTATGGCACCTTGCTTCCGCTGTTATTTATACTCTTTAGTTGTATTTGGCCAGTCGGCCCCTTTTGTAATAACTATATATTGTACGTCTTTTGGATTGCTTAGTTGTACTTTGGATTCTATGTGTTGAATGGAATTGATGCATAATTTTTATATGGGGTATGTGTACTGCACTTCTGGGAAGTACATATACGCCGAGAGTCGTGATATTTGATTTGTAATGCTTGAATCATCTTAATGGTTAAGTATTACAAGTTAAATACCCCGGGTTCTCACAAAAGTTGGCATTAGAGCCATACTAACCATAGAAACCACTAGCTTAGTCGTCCTTAGGATATTTTGAAAAACTTAGTTTCAAAATGTCAAATGGTTTATGAAAACTTAAGTAAGTTCTCATATTTTACTCCTTACCTATCTTAGATTGCTCCTCTCACCTTGTTCTTGATTAAGTTTTGAAAAGTTGTTTCCTCTCATCTCCTTTCAAAAGATAGTTGTTACCGTTTAAATTCGGTTTTAGGATTCAATGAGTGTTGAGAAAATGAAGTGTTGGCTATCCTTTGATGAAGATTAGAAGCTTTTGAAGTTGGAAATTTCCGCTTGGAGCATAGATACAAAATCTGGACTGCAAGTACAAGTTTTGGACAGCAAGCACCTAGTTCTTCGTTAGGGCTAAAAATGAGAGGATAATCCAACTAAAACTTGTGGGGGTTAAAAGGGTAAGATGTGATGTTGGATAGCTAGTGCTTAACACACCCTAGAAGGTTTTTACCATGATCCTTAGATGCGATAAGACTTGAAATGTATTCTGAAATTTTCTTCTCAAACCGATTGCTTGTTCATTCAATACAAGTTAGTCGTACCGAGAAGTTGAATTTTGTATCTTATGAGTTTTGTATTGGATCTTATGCCTTTTTGCAATTGTTTGGAGTTCATTTCCTTGCTGGTTATATGGTTGTAATAAGGTTAGGGTAATATATCATTTCCCTAGTCGATAGCTTGTCTTTTGCTACCTTTCGTCTCTAGTTTTCGGGTTTTTGTTGCTAACCCGCCTTGATGAAACAGGATGGCTGGACGAACACGCAGCAGCCAGGGTCAGCCAGCTGGTTCGGATGAGGAGCTCCCATCTCCTCCGACCATGGCTGAGGTTCTCGCTCAGATTGAGCGGAATCGCATGGATTAGACGAGGATCCTAGAGGCGATTGCACGGAACACCTCCAACATTTCCGGTGCCTCCGGATCAGGAGGGGGAGGTGGCCACCATCAGAGGGGGGGACTCTCAGAGTTCCTTCGCACACATCCACCTACCTTCTCGTGGTCCGAGGACCCACTTAACGCAGACGATTGGTTGCGTCTTGTCGAGCGGAAGCTCGTGTCGCCGCTGCTGTGGAGCAGGAGAAGGCACTTTTGCCTCCCATCACCGGAGGGGGCAAGACTCTCATGGTGGGAGAACTTTCGCCATGCAGCCCGCGGGCCGCTATCACTTGGGCAGTAGTTTCAGATCGCTTCGTCAGCTCATGTCCCCGCCGGCTTGATGAAGCTCAAGAAGAAGGAATTTCTCGGCCAAGCAAGGGCGCAGATTCTGGATCGAGTACCTCCATGACTTCAACCATCCGTCTTCGACGCCTCGAGGACGTGCTCCACCGATGAGGCTAAACAGAGAAGTTCATGGATGGCTTGTCCGAGGAGCTTCAGACAAGTCGTTTATCGTTGACTTCGATTTCCAATCGTGGGTCGACAAGGCTATTGTCGCCGAAAGCACAGGCAAAGGCGCCATGCATTCTCGCAAACGCAAGTGGAGGCCCAAAATCAGCAAGGGCCGTGTTCTCGTTTATGGCGGGCAAGCCCGGTGCATCACTCTCAAACTCCAAAGACCACCGAGGGCACCGGCTTTTGTACCACGCCCACCGCAGTCGTGTCTCACCACGCACCGCGGATAGCAAGGAGGCCCCACAACTGGTCAGCCGATGTTACCGCTTTTTCGCAACAACAAGGGCATTATGCTAATCATTGCCCTAAGAAGGCCGGAGCGCCCTCGCCCCTAATGGAGGGCACGGCAAGGAAATGGCCATGATCGAAGGTGAATCAAGGCCCGAATGTGGGCAACAATGAAGTCAACCATATCTCGCCGAGGAAGCTCGGGGAGGCACCCGACGTCGTGTTGGGTATGCTTCTTGTTAACTCTCAGCCTGCTACAGTTTTATTCGATTCCGGAGCTTCTCATTCATTTATATCAAAGTCTTTTGCTGCACTTAGTGATCTTTCAATTGTTCCTATGCATGTTCCTTTGATTGTTCATTCTCCGGGGTCGGTAATGAGAGCTGACTATGAATATCGAGATGTTTCTATTGAGATTGGAGGAGTGTGGTTTTTGACAAACCCTATCATCATCAATTCAGCAAGTTTGGATGTGATACTTGGCATGGATTGGCTGTCCCAACATTTAGGGCAAATCGATTGTGCCAGAAAATTCATCTCCCTCACAAGTCCATCCGGCGAGCAAGTTGGGATTTCTCCGAAACTGCAAGAGCCACACCTTTATGCACTTGAAGCAAAGCCCACTATGGAGCTTCATGAAGTCCCTGTGGTATGCGACCTCGCTGATGTGTTTCCCGAAGAATTGTCCGGGATGCCTCCAGTCCGTGATATTGAGTTTGTTATTGAGTTGCTGCCCGGTACCGCCCCAATTTCCAAGAGGCCGTATCGGATGCCTCCGAATGAATTGGAGGAGTTGAAGAAGCAACTTGGTGAACTTCAAGAGAAGGGTTTCATCTACCCAAGCTCATCACCGTGGGGTTGACCTGTCATCTTTGTAAAGAAGAAAGACAAGACTCTGCGTATGTGCGTTGATTACCGTCCGCTAAATGCAGTGGCGGTAAAGAACAAGTACCCGTTGCCTCGGATTGACAACCTTTTCGATCAATTGACCGGCGCTCGGGTGTTCTCCAAGATTGATCTGAGATTGGGCTACCATCAAGTCCGAATCAGGCCGGAAGATATTCCGAAGACGGCTTTCTCTACTCGCTACGGATTGTACAAGTGTACGGTCATGTCTTTCGGCTTGACGAATGCTCCTGCTCTTTTCATGAATCTTATGAATATGGTATTCATGGAGTATTTAGACAGGTTTGTGGTGGTCTTCATTGATGATATCCTCATCTACTCGAAGAATGATGAAGAGCATGCTGAGCATTTGAAGCTAGTATTGGGAAAACTTCGCGAACATCAACTCTATGCGAAGTTCAGCAAGTGCGAGTTTTGGTTGAAGAAAGTGGCATTCTTGGGTCATGTTCTTTCAGCGGAAGGCATCGCCGTTGATCCTAGCAAGGTCAATGATGTGCTCTCATGGGGTCAGCCCAAGTCGTTGATCGACGGAGGAGTTTTCTGCTTAGCGAGATACTATCGTCGCTTTATTGAGAACTTCTCCAAGATTGCGAAGCCAATGACAGAATTGCTCAAGAAGGACAAGAAATATGTGTGGTCCGCTGATTGTGAGAAGAGTTTTCAAGAGATCAAGAAGAAATTAACCACAGCTCTAGTTCTTGTTCTTCCCGATGTCCACCGAAGCTTCGATATTTATTGCGATGCTTCTCGTTAGGGGCTCGGTTGTGTTCTTATGCAAGAGGGCAAGGTAGTGGCTTATGCATCAAGACAATTGAGGCCTCATGGACTCAATTATCCGACCCACGACTTGGAATTAGCTGCTGTGGTTCATGCACTGAAGATTTGGCGACATTACCTCATCGGTAATCGTTGCGAAGTGTATTTGGATCACAAAAGTTTGAAATACTTGTTCACCCAACCAGATCTAAACCTTAGGCAAAGAAGGTGGTTGGAATTAATTAAGGATTATAATATGGGTCTCCAATACCATCCGAGCAAAGCTAATGTTGTTGCCGATGCTCTCAGTCGCAAGGTTTATTGCAATACCTTGATGCTTAAGGAACAGCAGCCCGCCCTTCATGAAGAATTCCAGCAGCTCAACTTGGGAGTGGTTGAGCATGGTTCCCTCGCTGCCTTGGTTGTGCAACCAACCTTAGAAGATCAGATTAAGGCTGCACAACAAACAGATGATGGTGTGAATCAGATCAAGCAGAATATCAAGAATGGAACAGCCAAGTGCTTCTCAGAAGATGTCAATGGTGTTGTGTGGTTCGGAAAGCGCCTTGTTGTTCCAAAGGTCATGGAATTGCGGAATGTCATCCTCCGCGAGGCTCATGATTCTCTTTTGTCCATTCATCCCGGGGCCACAAAGATGTATCAAGATCTCCGTCAGAGGTTCTGGTGGACCCGAATGAAGCGGGAAATCGCAAAGTTTGTTGCCGAGTGCGACGTGTGTCATCGTGTGAAAACAGAACATCAACGTCCTGTGGGTCTCCTTCAGCCTTTGCCGGTACCTGAGTGGAAGTGGGATTCGATCGGTATGGATTTTATTACCGGTCTGCCCCGTACTTCCAAGGGAAACGATGCCATATGGGTTGTTATTGAACGACTAACTAAGGTGGCACACTTCCTCCCCGTCAAGGCTGATCTTCGTGTTGATCTTTTGGCGGATCTCTACATTGCCCACATTGTGAGTTTGCATGGAGTACCGAAGACAATCATTTCTGATCGTGGCTCACTTTTCACCTCCCGGTTTTGGCATAGCTTACAAGAGGCTATGGGAACTCGCCTTTCTTTCAGCTCAGCGTATCATCCTCAAACTGATGGTCAGACTGAAAGAGTCAATCAAGTATTGGAAGACATGCTCCGTGCTTGTGTTCTCTCATACGGGAAGAACTGGGAGAAATGCTTGCCGTTCGCCGAGTTCTCCTACAACAACAGATTTCAAGCTAGTCTTGGCACGGCACCATTTGAGGCATTATATGAGAGAAAATGTAGAACCCCATTGAATTAGTCAGAAACTAGTGAATGACCATTATTTGGCCCAGACTCAATCAATGAGGCCGAAAGTCAAGTTCGGTTGATTCGAGATCGATTGCGCACGGCTCAATCAAGGCAAAATAGCTATGCGGATCGTCATCGCCATGAATTGAGCTTTGAGCCCAATGACTTTGTTTATCTCAAAGTCTCTCCTCTGAAGAGTCATCGACGTTTTGGCGTCAAAGGCAAGTTAGCTCCTCGATATGTTGGACCTTACCGCATCATTGAGAAGAAAGGAGCGGTTGCCTACAAGTTGGAATTGTCCGCTGCACTTGAAGGTGTGCATGATGTTTTTCACGTATCTCAATTGAAGAAGTGCCTCCGCGTTCCAACCGAGGAAGCTCCATTAGAGAGTCTTGATGTACAAGAAGACTTGACCTACAAAGAGCATCCTCTTCGCATCCTTGATGAAGATGAACGAAGAACAAGGAATCGTGCCATCAAGCTCCTTAAAGTTCAGTGGACAAATTATTCCGAGGATGAAGCAACTTGGGAAAGGGAGGATCGCCTGCGTGCGGACTACCCATCTTTCTTTTCCGAGTAATTAGAATCTCGGGATGAGATTCTTGTAAGGGGGGAGGTTTTGTAACATCCCAAACAATGGTGTGTGTTTCAAATGTAATAAAATGAGGATAAATTAAAACTTTTAATGCCTCATGATGTCATTCGAAATTTTCTAGAAATTTTCCCCTAGTAATTCCTATTTCCAAAGATCAATGTTTCTATTGATGGAAGTCGTTGTCCTTAAAAACTCCTAGATCAAATCTTGTGATAATCCTCTGGAAATATTTTTCCTATCATCTGGATCATCCTAGTAACCTCCCTGAAAAATCTCATAATTTTTATATTTTATTTTCTATTTCAAAAGAGCAAGTCAAACCAGTTTGAATTCTGGTCAAACTCCTAGCCCAGCAGCTTGTGAATTTTTTGGAGAACAATTTAGGGCATAAAAATTTCTGGAAAAATTGCACAAGGTTGTCCTCTGGTCCAGCAAGTTTCCATAAAAATTTCAGAATTTTTGGAGCTTCGGAGCTACCTCCAAAAATTCTTTATCTTCTCAGCCTTTTAAAACAAAACCTGAAAACACTATTCATCTGACTCGAACCAGACTCAGGTCCGGCCCGAGCTGTCTCGGCCCAACCAAGTCACTTATTGCGCGTTGCATGCAGCCGTTCGATCGCGCATCAACGGCCACGATCGTGTACCTCTTCGGCCTGTTATAACTCTTCCTCACAGAACGCCGACCGCTGATCTCGATCCAACGGCCCGCCGATTCCTTTCCGCTGACGCTCGCCACGCTGTGTGTCGCTGCGTCAGGCCCGGCTGTCGGTGCGTCGTCAACCTCACGCTGGCGCTCGCGTAGAAGTCCCGCGCCACATCGCCGCGCGCGCTGCCAACTCCGTCACCGCGTAGGCATGGCGTCAATCCACTGCCCTCCTCGACCAGTCCGGGAGCATCGCCATCTCACGCTGTCCCCTTCTCCGTCCGTGCGCTCGCACAAAACTCCCTCGAGGCCTCTCTCAGAGCTCACTTCTCTTTCCGGCGATGGGAGAGAAGGAGGCCTAGCTCCCTCTCCAGTCCCGGTAAGCACCACCGTGTCAGTGCTTTCTTTTTCTCCTTCGACGCCGCCTCCATTTCCTCTCACCAGAGGTTTTGTCTTCGCTTGTAGCACTCGGAACTTCAAGGTTGTCTTCCTTGTCTCCGGTGTGCGCCCCGAAGGCCTCCACCGCACCATTAGTGCCCCGGTAAGCCATTCTCCCACCTTAGCGCATCATCTTGCGTCCCTTAGCATATGAAGCTTTTCCCCTCAACTAATTCCATCAATCGTTCACAGGAGCTCTTGGAATTTGGTTTTTCCCCATTTTCGGCCGCCGAAACCCTTTTCTTCTCCGGCGACGGCACGGTGAGCTTCTCGTCGATTCCTTGTTCTCACACCACCTGAGGACCTCACTTGTGCTCTCCCGACCACTCATTCCTTGTCTCCTTCACCAGGTCGACCCCTCCACGGTGAAGCCTCTCCGCCGCCTCGGGTTCTCGTCGCCAGCTCAACTCCGGCAAACCCTCCACCTCTGGGTCATCGTGGTGAGTCCCTGGAGCCCCTCTATTGCCTTTGCGTGCAATAGCTAGATCTTTTAGCCCTCGGGTTGTGATATGCACCGTAGCCGTAGCGTCGCCTCCGCTCATCGCCGTCGCGCCGCCGCGTCGGACCACCTCCGGCCTCGCCGCTGGTGCTGTCGTGTGCGCTAGGTGGTGGGCTTTCCATGTTGAGCACCCACTCGCGCCGCCGTGCCTTGGTTCGCTGGGGAAGCTCGTGGTCGCAGCGCCCGAGCACGTGGCGCGTTCCGACCGCCACTGTAGCGAGGTCATTAAAACCGAATCACCATTAAGTTAGCGCTAATGATTGCTATGGAAATTAATGATTGTCTTAAAGCGGTACTGTCTCTATTACATGTGGGACCGAACATAGTAATCGAGAGGTAAAACGTGTTTTGAATCTGTCTATGGCAAGTGGGCCCGGGAACTTAAGTGCACAGTATACACTCGTGGACCGGCCGTGGACCAAGGGTCCACGCACTGTTCCGTGAACCCAGTGTATGACATGTGGACCCCACATGTCAGGCCGATTCGGAAATTCTATTGGAAAATAGAAAATGGCACTGTTCTAGTGACCCCACTGGTCAGTCTCTTTGGTTAGAGTAGCCTGGGTATAAAAAGTATTGCATGTTTATATAATTTCCGAAATGCTTTATTTGTGAACTAAAAAATTGATTAAACTTCAAAATTGTATAAGTAATTCATTCCAGCTCCAAAATTGATGATTCAAATTTTGTTAGTTTCATTTTTAAATGTACTTTATTATAAAAATGGGTTGAATCTTGTTACTATTTCAGGAATCACATTTGGCAAAATTACTTTATGTTTAGTATTATTGTTGCACTAAAAATTGCTCTAACTTTAAAAATACATAAGTATTTCTCTGTAACTCCAAAAAGAGTAAACTCAATTTTGTTAGAATCCTCTGTTAGTGTAGTTTATTGTAAAATAGGTTGTGAGCATGATACTGTTACTGGAAATCTCATTTTACATGTAACTTGTGTACTACTTTTATAACTTTTAAAAATCATAGGAAATTCATCTTAGCTCCAAATGAGGTGAATCAAATTCCATTGTTCATCTCATGAGGTGCTATGCCCACCATAAAAATTTTAAGAGCACCACGGCTCTGGAAATTTTCACCAAAATAATTATTTTGGATGAACAGTAACCGGTAGCAATTAAATTGGAATTTCTAGAAAACTGGCATTCAAACTGTTATAACTTTTGCATGGTACGTCCAAATAAATTGATTCTTGTTGCTAAATTCATATAAAATCATGCTCTACCTTCTGTGAATTTTTCATAATTTTTGGATGAATTTGAATTTTTGGGTCTTTTCGGTTTTATTCGCTTCTTATTGTGCTTTCGATTCTTTCGCTAGGTTCTAACGATATTATTGAGTGCGCGAGTGACCCTCTGGAGCAAGATAATCATCCACAGCAAGGCAAGCAGTTTAATCATAAATGTCCTATTACTTTCAAGTCTAATACTTTGTTTACAAATTGTGTGTATGCATGCTTTTGTTTCAAAGTAATTTTCCCGATTAGAGGTAGCTATTCCTATTGCATGGTTGCCCTTAAATTGTCATCCCCTGCCATAAAATATAAGTTATTAATATCACTGGTGAACTAGAGCCCGTGATTTAATTATGCTTTTTATTATCTTTATGTGTCATGCTTAGAAATGCTTAGCTATCAGGTAGATTATGTTATCGACTTAGTCGATAACCTTGATCACACAAAATTATTATTATCTTTATGCTCAGCACCTTGTGCTTTGTTACTTTGTAAAGTCAAAAACTGAAAACTGAAAATAACATTGTTTCATGACTTGGGCACAATGGATGTTAGTGTGATCTGTTGGGTGTGAATGGAATGGTGCCTAAGTCCCCAAGGACCGAGTTACTTATGTCACTAAGCCAAGCGCTTTTGCGTGCTAACCACATGAGAGGGATATGGAACCTCTCTTGACTTAGTACTTTGGCGTGTGTTAGCTTCGGGTCGCATGGTGGATGTGTGCGTTGTGTTGAAAAAGAAACTTGTGTGTGTTTGGGTGAGTAGTGGTGGAGGTTATCCACTGCAAGGAGCATTGTCCTTTATAAGGAGATGAGCATCTTTGATGACTCCACATCAACATATGGGGCTTCCTCCCATATGGGCGACTCGTAGTTAATGCACAATATGGGGTATGTGTACTGCACTTTTGGGAAGTATTATTCCCAAATGCTCGGCATGTTCTTCCTCTGTCTTGGAATATACCAAAATGTCATCAATGAATACTACCACAAACTTGTCCAAGTATTCCATGAAAACCTTATTCATCATATTCATGAAATATGCAGGGGCATTAGTCAGACCAAATGACATGACTAGGAACCCATAACGTCCGTACCGCGAAGAAAAAACAGTCTTGGGTACAGCATTTGGACAAATTTTTAACTGATGATAACTTGATCGCAGGTCGATCTTTGAGAACACTCTAGTTCCTTTCATCTGATCAAACAAATCTTCTATCTGGGGAAGTGGATACTTATTTTTTTTTATAGTAACTTTGTTGAGGGCACAATAATCAATACACATCCTCATACTTCCATATTTCTTTCTGATAAACAAGACTGATGCTCTCCAAGGTGACGAACTAGGTATCACGAAACCTTTCTCAAGAAGTTCTCCAATATGTTTCTTCATTTCCACTAATTCATCAGCTGGCATCCGATAGGGTCTCTTAGAAATTAGTGCTGTTCCTGGCACTAAATCAATAACGAACTCAATGTCACGATCTGGTGGTATTCCCGGCAAATCTTCTAGAAAAACATTCGGATAATCTTTGACAACAGGCACATCCTCAAAAGACACGGTCTTCAGGCTATTGATAACCAGGTGTCCATCACGCACTGTAGTGACTAGAAACTCTATTTTCTTTCAATTGGTACCTTTGATTGTAATGACTCTTCAACCATAATCTAGCACGGTTTTGTGCTTTGACAACTAATCCATACCAAGTATGATATCTAAAGTGTGGGTGTCTAAGATAATGAGGTTGACTAGAAACTCAACTCCAGAAATGGGTAACTTAGCTCCCAAACATTCAAACTTAGAGCTTAACTCTGCTCCAAGTGACTGGACTAACAAGGTATGCTTAAGATGCATAGTTTCCAAATTATTCTTGCTTGCAAAAACTTGAGAAATAAACGAATACGAAGCTCTAGAATCGAACAAAACAGATGCAAGTATTAAGGTAACTAGAAACTTACCCAGTACTACGTTGGGTGCTTCGTGAGCTTCTTCCAGGGTGATGTGGTTGACATGGCCTCTAACCACGGACCGTGGTGCTCCTTCGGCTTGACCGGCAACTTGAGGTACTCCTTGGTTGCTTACTAGCACTAGCGTCTTGGCTGGGGTAGTTCCAAGGTTGAAACGAACTAGAGTCACTGCTCCCTTCTGAGGGCAATTGCTAGCAAAGTAGCAAAGTCTAACTCCAATCTGCTTGTTGTCTCCTGGATTGGGGTTGGCTGAAGTAGAATTATGAAAATTCTGAGCAGCTGGACAAGGTGTAGGTGCAGGTGTAGGTGTTTTAAACGAATTCTACAGCAAAAAGTGAGTAAACTGCTGAGGAATTATTCTCTCTCTCTGTTGAGACCAATGACTTTCTTGCTGAGCCATTCTGCTCTTGCGGTTGTAATCCAACTCCTTGCACTTGTCTTCAAGGACAAGGGCCTTGTTGACCAACCCCGAAAAGTTCAGGAAAGTATGAGCAATCAGACTGACTTGCAGTCCAGTGTTTAGTCCTTTTAGGAAATGGCTCTGCCTAACTTTGTCGGTGGTGACATCTTCTTCAACGTAACGTGCAAGCTGAGAAGACTTGTTGAGATAATCCAACACCGTCATACCTCCTTGCTTGAGTGCATGGAACTCATCCTTTTTCAGGTCTATGATTCCCTCTGGCACATGGTACTAGCGAAATGTTGTTGAGAACTCTTCCCAAGTGATGTTCTGCGGAGTCTCATGTGCAACACAAAAATTCTCCCACCATTCAACAACAATGATGGGTAGCATAAAGAACATTCTCATGCTCATTGCACTAAGTGATCAACAACTTTCTTTCAATCACACGAAGCCAATCGTCAACTTCCACTAGTGAAACACTTCCGGAAAAAGTCGACGGGTGGGTCCTCATGAACTCTGCTAGCTTAGACTATCCACAGTGGCTATGAGCAACTGGTGTTGCACTGTTGCTGCCTTGATTGTTGTTCATGTTCTGCATTTTATTCATCATTGTATACATCATCTTAATTTGGGTGGCCACAAATGCTTCAAAGTTCTGCAAATCTATTGGCGGTGCTTGAGGTGGAACTGCTCCTACAAGGGGGTCTATCCACTTCCCTCTGCTCTGTCGGCTCCATTGATTCTTGATCCACTGGCAACAACGTTGCGAGTCTGAACCATCTGGTGGAAGCTCCAAGGGATTAGATAAGGTAGCAAACACAAGGTAAGTTAAGAACTAAGTAGGGGATAGGTTAAGCCCAACAAACACAGCACAAAGAATTCAACTAGAACAACTATATATTAATAAGGGTCTTAGCATGGCTGCAACAAGTGCCTAAGGGCTCTTGCAGCTTATACCACACACAAGAAAATAGAAGCGAACCTAACACACAATCTAACGTCTAAAGGACAACACTACTAATCTTAAGCTGACGCGGCTCTCACACACTGAGCCTCAATTGACCAAGCCTAACTCTCGGCTGCCTCACTCACTGAGGTAACCTCCACAACCACAATGACACACTTCCCTGTCGTAGGCTGGCGGACAAGCAGGCATCCTCACGAACTAATTCTGATGACCTGGAATTGGCACAACAGGAACATGTGGCTCAAGTGCAGGCACGACCAGCTCTGGCTCCTCAGGTCCCTAGGCATACAAAGCTTCCTCCAACTTGCAATCCTCTCTTCTACAAGATGCATCATCTCGTAGGCTCCCGATAGCTCGGCTGTAGTAGTCTCCAAGGCTTCCTCCTGGGCAGTGATGAAGTGAGAAAGGTGAACCATGGTAGCATCTTCTTGTCCGTCGGTAGAGGGGTAATGGGCTGGACGGTCCACTATGGAGGCACGAGGATGAAGGCGAAAGACCGAACCCTTCAACTCATCAGCCTAGATGTTGCACACTCATAGGATGGCAAAACATGAAGACTCCTGGATCCCTTCCTCGAAGATGATCCTCTGAACGGTGATGTTCATAGGTCGATTGGCCTTAGTATCCTCTCAAGCATAGACGTCAATCGACACAGCACACCACGACTTCGGCCATTCACTATCCAGTTGGTGCCTGAGTAAAGTGGCCTCTTGAATCCTCTAAGTGCTTGTAGAATCTTCAACAACTCAGTAGCAAAACCTCTGGTACACTCTCCATAGGTATGAAGCTGTGCCATCTAATAAAGATAGGAAAAAGGTAAGCACCAACTTAAAATCAGCGCAGAGAATACTTTTAGCATTAGGTGAGTGAAGAGAGACAAGAGAAGTCAAGCAATTAATTGATCTTGCAAGTTAATTTTTGCTTTAAAAAATAGTTTTGAATTTCTTAAGGACAGAAGATCTAACTAAGGTCAAAATCTACAGTTAGTATGTCTCTGATACCACCACTGTTGGGACCCAAATATGCAAATCTGGACCCTCTGTGTATAATACACTAATCTAGGATCACACCAGTGCACACAATATCAATATAGATGAAAATCATTCCACACAAGACAAAAAATAAGAATAAACGACTAATTTAATTAATAAATAACGGTTGTGACCATATGGTCGAGTTTACACTTATTAAGCCACGTAGGGTTGACACTAAATAAAGAGACGATAGCAGAACAGAAACAACTCCAGCAGGAACCCATTGACTTGCCACAGGCAACCGATTGGGATCAAGACCTAGCGATCACTATAACAACCCAATTTTTCGGAGCCTTTTTTAAATTTTCGAAACAAAAATCACCATTTTATTTTTCCAGAATTGTTAAAGCTTAATTTGTAATTTCGAAATAAAAATAATTTAATGTGAGTAAATCAAACTCTAATTAAACAAAAATTGTTTTATTTTATTTTTGACATCTTTTCAAGCTTTAAAAATAAAATAAACCATTTGAATTTTATTGGATTAATTTAAAGCTTAAATTGAAATTTTAGAAAATGAAAAACATTTTAAATGATTAAAATAAACATCAATTAAATTCAAAATTATTTTATTTAATCTAATCAAGTTCCGAGGATTTTTGTGGAATTTTCGTGAATTTTCGGAATTTTTTTTTGGATTTTTATTATTATCTTTTCTTATTTTCTCTCTCCTACTATTCATCTTCAAGCTCAGATCGTGCGTCTCTGTTCTTCAGTCCGAAATCAGCACAGACTTCAGTCATTTCATTCTTTTTTTCCCCGTTGTTCCCACTCGTTTCATCAAATCCAATTCCGTCTGAAGCGAAACGACCACGTCATCATCACCCACATATTGGCATCATCAATTGCCTGTCATTAACGCTGGCCATCAAAGCAATTGCCATTTCCTTTGTCATTTAACCAAAAAAAACCGAAAACTGTCGCCTGCATTTCATCGCGTTCCCGGCGATTTGAATCACAAGAAGGGCTATAAATTGGCATGCCATCACCTCATCTATCCCTTTGCTTCCCCTCTAATTCTCAGAACCCTCGAAGGTCCATCGGCGACGAATTTTGCATTTTCTCGAATGTCGGTCCTCTCGCCCATTTTGAGCATTCTTCATTCTTGTGAGTTTTCAATCATTTGATCGCGTCACATTGTGTTCCCGATCACGGTGAACATTGGCCCTCAACAAATTTCTTATTTCATGCAGCGAATTGCTCGAATTTTGTCGTTCCTCCTCCTAGGCCGAATTCACTCCCGACAATCATTCTTCGTCCATGGTGTGTATTTCTTCAAGTGAACCACGTCACAACGTGTTCCCGACCATCCTCCTCCCATCCCCCACCTTAATTTAAAAAATCCGTCACCAGAGCATACTCGTCATCGTCGCACCATCACCGCCCGCCGTGGCGCCGCCACTATGGTCATCCTTCCGTCTCCCCGAGTAGCCTAGAAGCATACCCTCGCCAAGGTGCACATCGTGCTTACCTCCATTTCCTCCCAATGTCGTTGGGTTGCCAAGTCGCCTGCAAGCCTGTGCGCCGCTGTTGTCGTTAGCTGTGCCACCGCCTCATTGGTGCACCGTCGGTGTCGGCCATGGGATCACCGACCCCGTGGGGTTTCATTTTCACTGCTGGCCAACCACCTCTCCGCCCACCTCACCTGTGCTGTCGCCATGGCCAGAGCTTCCTTGGACGTTCTCTTCTCTGTTCGTTCTGGTTGAAGTACTCTCTGTTCCTTTGCTTCAATTATTTTGGCTTTTAGTGTATATCATAAGAGCACTTTGGCTCAGTTGGTTAGTTGAAGAATCTAGACCCACCATTATGAGTTAATGGGGTATTTTGGTTATTAATGATAAATCTATTTGTGAGACTAATACTTCTGTTGTTAAACCTATTGTTTAGTCTCAGTTGGATAAAAAGGTGAAATCATGAAGGTATGCATTCGAGATCATATTCTTATATCTTGTTGCATTTCTCAGATCCAAAATATAGGTTGAGCTCCACTAAAAGTCTAACTTGAATATGTGCATATGTCTTTATTACACATTCGTGTATGCACACATTTATGGGGAGTTCACTCTATGTTTTGTGGTTTTATTAGTATTAATCCATATTCTTTTATCCACATATATTAAGGATCTTTACTTTGAAACATATCAAATGAGTATACTAAACTTGTGTAGTTCATATATACTCATATGACCTTACATTCAATTATTTGCAATTGTGATGGTTGTCATCAATTACCAAAGAGGGAAAGATTAGAGTATCTTGACTCACCATTATGAGTTAATGGTATGTTGTAGTAATTAATAACAATTATGTTGTGGGATTAATATTTTCCATGAGTTGGATGAATAGGTTATGTCCCATGATAATAGAGACTTTGGATGACATCATGAGTTGATCGTCATCAAGTCAAGGTTCAAGAAGAAGATGCATCATGTGTTGATGCATATCAAGATCTCAAAGAAAAGGAAATCATCGTGTGTCGATGATGTTCAAGAAGAGGAGATGATCATGAGTTGATCATCAAGTCAAAAAGAATACCCATCATATGTTGATGGAGGTCAAGCGAAAGAGTGCATCATGGGTTGATGCATATTCAAGTCAAGAACTTGAAGTAAATGAAATCATCATGTGTTGATGATTATCAAGTCAATGACCCGATTTTGAAGTGAAGATGCGCGTCATCAAGCTTCAAGTGTTTGTGCAAGGCAAAGGTATAGCTAGCTAGGGCTAAGGATGTGTTCCTAGTCTTTTACCGGTCTTGGTGTTTAGATGAAAGACCGGATTACTAGTATAGGCTTGCCATACTATTAAGAGGGGTCTTGACTAGTAGCTTGAGAGTGTCATATGTTGATAGCTCGTTGTGCTTGCTCTAGCTCTCGTTAGCATGTTGTCAATATTTGCAAATGTGTTTTGCAAATAGTCATGGCTCATGCATAATCCTTGTAGCATGTGACTTTAGTTTGCAAATGTGTTTTGCAAATGGTTTAAGTCCATGTACCTTATTCCTTGTGACATTGATTCTAAAAGTCAGCAAATGTGTTTTGCAACTTGTTGAGAATCTTGCCTTCATCCCTTATGTGCATCTTGCGTCAATTGACAAATGTGTTTTACAAATTGAGTTGAAGCAATGTGCATAATCTGTTTTCAGCTTTGGTGGCAAGGAGCCTCGACGCCTGTGTCGGTCACGATCGACCCGATTAGTATCGGTCTGACCGCCATGTGTTGGTCAGTCAGACCGGTGGGTTAGCAATATGACCGCATTTGTTTAGTGGTACTACCGCAAGGCGGCAATACCAATCTTTTAATGGTGGTATGCTTTTTCCAGAGAATGTGTTTTTCTGGTTTGGCTTGCTCCTTTGTGGAGCATTCTGTCGCCCCTCTGGCAATCTGACCGGCCATTGGTTGGCGGTCAGACCGAATGTGTGTCCAACGGCTAGTTTTATAGTCGTTGGAGCTCTAACGGTCTGACCGGCCATTAGTTGGCGGTCAGACCGGTTTCTCTTTGTTTTTCTAGAACTTTACCTCCAACGGCTAGTTTTTGTGTGCAGGCTATATATACCCACCTTGGTCGGTTGTGAGGTTGGTTATTGCTGGTGCTATTCATTCCCTTGAGCAAAGAGCAAGCCCTCTCCTCTCTTATGTGCATGTGTTGCACTTAGTGAGCTTAGAGAGCAAACCCTAAGTACATGTGTTGCATTAGGTAGTGGATTGTGTATCCATTGAACTTAGAAACTTGATTTGTTCAAGTGAGTGTCTTCGACTTGTTACTCTTGGTATTTACCGACACCTAGATGGCTTGGAGAAGTTGCGTCGGTGATCTTCTCAAAGAAGATTGTAAGAAGACCCGAGCGGTTATGAGTGGTTTGGTGCTTGCCATCTCCGGAGTGGAGGAAGAGCAACCCTAAGTGAATCGAGATGTTGGTTCGTGTTGGAGCCAGTCCAAGTGGTTGGACTTACCTCGGATGTGTTTGGCTTAATTCGTGGAGCCGGTCCATTTAGTTTGGACTTACCTCAACGTGGATTAGAGGAGACCAACAAAGTCTCCGAATACCATGGTAAAACATCATTGTGTCATTGTGATTTGCCTTATTGTGCTTTACTTTATTGCAATTTACATTTCTAGAATTAAATTGCTTACATGTCTTTGTATGTTTGCTATCATTATCAATAGTCTTATATTGTTAGTACACTTAGTAACGACTAGTTGATTTAGGTTTTAATTGTGCAAAACTGTATTATTGTTAGCTTCCGTATTAGAAATCGTTTTTAGCCAAATAAGTTTTTAAAACCGCCTATTCACCCCCCCCCCTCTAGTCGGCCTCCTCGATCTTACATTAGTTGAGGAAAGTTGTTTCTCTCTGTTGCTATAGATCTTGGGTTCAAATCATGAGATACTACAACAAAAAGGCTAATACTAGACGCCTCATCACAAACGGTTGATTAAAACCGTCTGTATTAAATACAATCACAGACGGTTTTGGTTTTGCGACCATTTGTGTTACTGGCTGCGCTAAAAACCGTCTGTGATGACCATAATTTCACAGACGGTTCATGTTGAAAACCGTCTGCGAAGTATCATGGACGGTTCTTGCGGTTCTTAGCAAGAACCGTCTGTGATATTACAATAATATCACAAACGGTTCATGTTGAAAATCGCTTAGAGTATATGCATAGCTCTTAACAAGAACCGCTCAGGATATTATGGTCATCATGCATTTATTTTTGTTTGAAACCGCTCAGGCTTCAGAGCACGGATGGAAAAAGTTTTGGACTCGGCGCAAAGAAAGTAAATGTTTTCGCGTTGTCCTTATATATTATAGCCACCCCCGCCTTATCTTCCATCAGTCTCTCCCTCTCCCCTCCCCACGGTGAGCTTCGGCGACTGCCCTCGATTCCCCGGCATGGTTCGACGAGGAGACACAGCCGACAAGGAGGAGGAGGAGGGACGTGTAGGACCCATGCCAGTAAGTGACCAATCACTTGTCGTCTCCCCCTACCTTGTTGCTTTTGGTGGCTCTTAGCGGTGACCGTGGTTTTTTTGTGTATGAATAGATCAAGATAAGATTGCAGATTTTGAGATGAAGCTCATAGACATCGACAGCGAGCACCTCAGCATCCCTGACTCTGAGTACTAGGCCATCATCCGCCTCTTCGTCTCGGACTCGTTTTCCTCCCTGGCCACAAATCCGAACCTGAACAAATTTTGGTTTCACGCACTATCCGGTGAAACAGCCATAACTTTTGCATACGAAGTTGGATTATGACGTTCTTTGGCTCATTGGAAAGCTAAAGAAAAGTTCAATCCGAAAATCCATAAGTCCAAGTCAACTTCACTCGCGAGGCTTTGAAAAAGTGAAAATCCAAAAAAGGTCGTTTAGAGCCTCAAAACGACCTCCGAAGTTTCAGCACCTGTTTTCGCCGTTCGTTCGCCGTCCAATTTGAGTTTTCTTTCATTCTAGATTGTGTAATCAACCATATGTAGATACTCGGGTCCAACTATCCAGCAATTCATTGCTTTGGCTCAGAATTCGATTTTTTTGCAATAGAAAAAACTATCACAAACAGTTCTGAACAAGAATCGTCTGTGATAGTCTATTATCACAGACAGTTCTGAATAAGAGCCATCTGTGATAATTGATTATTAGAGATGGTTATTATTTAGAACCGTCTGTGATAGCTTTTTTCACAAACGGTTCAAAAATCGTCTGTGATGACTCATGTCATCACTGACCCATAAAGTCAGATAGTTCAAAAAACCGTCTGTGATGGCGATTTTGAACCGTCTATGATGACCTTTTCTGTAGTAGTGAGAATCCCATTTTTCTAGTTCCTCGATTCTTTTCTTTGAGTCAATGACAGTCGGGCCCCACGCGTCATACACAAGAGGATCTTCTTTTTTCAGCATTTTTGGATTCCAGTATAGTACAATACATTTTCCGAAACAGTGATTCCAAAACGGTCATTTTCAGATTTTTCATCATTTCATGTGATAATCAGCCTTCCAGATGTCTGTTCTCCTTCGTACGAACTCCAAATTCATCGATTCTCAATCCCAAATTCATCTAAATTCAATCTATTTCTTCTAGTATTTATTTTATAATTTTTTGATTTTATTTGATTTTCTGTTATTAATTGTATCGTTTCGCGCATATAGAATCCAACGCCACCGGCACGAATCTGGACCAACTGGACGCGGCAACCTTAACCTACGATGAAGGCGAGTCTCCTTTGACCATTTTGAACCTATGATTTGTAAATTATGTTTTCAATTTTAAATTATTATGCATTGCTATTTTATTTAAATAATGAGTTTAAATTGTAGGTTGTTAGCTAAAACCTAAAGATTGTTAATGTCTTCCTTGATATTGGTTATCCTATACATTTGTAACCCTTGCGTAGAAATTTCGTAATATTGATAACAACTTTGCGGAATAGTTTTGTACGGTAGAATTGCTTAGACATGCTTTACGGCTTTATTTAACCTTTGGGGGAGAAAAACCATTATTACCCTTTATGCTTTGTTTGTAAAATGTATGACATTAGGTAATGTCAGTATTTGGAAAATAAAATAAAATAATGAAAATATGTTTTAGACTTAGGCGGATGGTAAGATCAGGCGAGTGTAGTTAGAGCACGAGATCTTGTAATGTGTTAGTCCTGCCCAAGTCATATTAAGGACCAACGCTTGTGATTATCCAAAATGAGCAATACCGTGCAACCACATGTCCTAAATGGGAAGAATCTGGCTTAATAATTTACTATGTTCTAGCATTACGCCCGCAGGCTATAGATGATAGGAGTTACCTAGGTAGTGCAGACAATGGTAAAGGACATCCATGTCTGTCGGGGGTAATTGACGTCCATATCAGGGCAGGTTATCCCCCACAATGGTGAGCTCCGGGTTGATGGTAAATGACGTCCATGACTTGGGGTTAAGCTCATCGAGTAGGCTAATGTTAGGATAAAGTATTGTAAAAGCCCTGTGATAATCGCTTAATCGCATGCCTAAGGAAGCGTGTCATGGCCGACATTATAAGCTAATTATCTCTTGTGGGTTAAGCTGTACAACCTCTGCAGAGTGTAAAACTATTCGAATAGCCGTGCCCCCCGTCAAGGGCGGGCAAGGTGCGTTTTCACATTGTAGATTTTGATTTTGTTTTCAAAAGAGTAAAATTTGAGAACTGAGAGTAGTTGGGGCTCTCGGGTAGTTTCTGGCAGCTAGAGCCCTATCTTTTAAACCTTGGTGGCTAGAGCCTTGATGCTAGTAGTTGGTAGCTAGAACCTCCACTAGTGATACAATTTATTTATTTATTGAAACTACTTGTCAAATGTGCTTTATGAAAACTATTGAAACTCAAAATGTTGTTTTGTGCAAAGGAACCATATAAGCCTCATTTGTTAAAGCTATGCATATGCATTTTTCCCAAGACTCGCAGAGTACTTTATGTACTCACATGCTACACTCAAAATAAATCTCAAAAGCCTTCAATGATGCTGAAGGTGACTACTACTATTTCGCCTGTGGCTTTGATGAAAGACATCTGAAGTACTAGGTTATGCTCCCCAGTCGAATACCGGTGGGCAATTTGATGGGCCACCACTCGAAGTTTATCATTTATTGTTTCCGCTACTGTAAGACTCAAGGTCTTTCAACATCTTTTGTAATAAGTGGCTTGTTATTTCATGATTCGAACTTGTTATCAACGATGTTTCTACTATGTGCACTAGCTACTAGTCATGGGACCAGTGCAGAAATACACAGAGGGTTCGGATTCAGAAATCCGGTCCCAACAATCACCCTCCTCGTAAAACTCCTCATCGAAAGCAGGCGAAGACTCCTCCACTTCAGCTGAATGATTGCAACAAGAATGAGTACTCTGGGTACTCAACAAGTTGTACCACATAATGCAATTATAGATGATGGCTTATTCCAAAGGAAATAGCTTCTATGGTTATTTTGCAAAAAGCGACACTTGCCATTTAATACAAATAATAGATTGAAAAAGTAATTTAAAACGAATAAACAATAATAGTTTAACTAGTGTTTTCATAAAGAACATAAAGCCTAATCAATTTCTTTCACATAGTCATATGAGTTTAAGCACACAGTTGTCCCTTCCGAATGGTTTTTTTTATAAAAATCTACCCCTCGTGTGAAATACTTGAGCATGTCCATAACCACGGACACGGCTATTCGAATAGATTGATTAACACTCTGCAGAGGTTGTACACTTTACCAACAAGATATAACCACGATAGCTAGCACCAATCAGAACAAAACCTTTTCAAAACTCATCACAACAATTGATTTTCCCGTTGTGCATACTAACGGCACCAAACCCCCACACAAATTGTTGGCCCGTCGCACACCGTTGGATCTGGACACAACGAATCGCTCATAAATATGGATCGTCACACATACAGAATCACACCTCCACCCTAGCACACAGCATAACCTATATTCCTGAGAAATCAATGTCAAGAATCCGCACCTTACTAAGTTAGCCCTGTCCCATACCAGGTATACAGTCGTACAATTATGGCTCAGCTCAATAGCGCACAAAGTTAAGTCACTAATTGGCCAAGGCAAGACTGCTAAACTACTATCAACTGTCACATTCATATTTTCCGAAACACACACAGCTCCACCATATCACAATACCATGCACTTGCCTCGGTCTAAATTTTTTCCTACCCTGTTGGTTAAATGCAACACATGCCATCAACGAGTGACAACATACTGCACACAGCTTTCCATAAAGTATTTCATATTCACTTAGTCAAGTTTAGTTTTGCAACTCAATATGATATCAATAGCCCGTTGCATGGCTAAGCTGACTATTCATATCTAACCAACCCATGTTGGTGCTATGATAACACCAACTATTAATTAACCAAGCTAGGGTGACAAAAGATCATGGTAATACAATGAGCAAGGTGGATATAATCAAATTGGTGTATAACTAATCCCAAAACATTTAAAGAATTAAATAATTGAAATAACATGTAATAGTTTGAAACAAAATAGTTTTGGAAAACTGGGATCAACATAGTCAAAGGTACAACTTACCTTGAAACAAGTTTTGGTACTGGTCTTAAACTTGACCAACTCCTTCTTCCTTGAAAGCTCCTGAAGTATCAACATCTACTCGCACATGAAAGTGAAAACCCAAATAAATACAAAACAGAGCAATAAATAAACTCCAATAAAATAAATACAAATCACAAGAAGGTAGGGCTTGAATTTAGACAAATTTAGAAACTTGAATGGGTTCAATCGGAGTCTATATGAGGAAGAACGGGCTCTTGGAAGATTTAAATCTAAGAAAAAGAGGAAGAAAACACTATTTTGAATTTTCAGAATTTTCTTTCTAAAGGAAATTCCAAAATATTGCATCAACACGACGTCAACAATGAATTTTGAAATTAAAAGAAAATCCAGAAAATAGGGAATAGAGGCTGACAGATGGGACCCTTGGTCTATGGACATGGTCTATGGTTTTGGTCTACTGGTCTATGGCTCACGGGTTAATGGAACAGTGGACTGACATGTGGGGTCCACATGTCAAAGGCTAGGTCTGCCATGGACTAAGTCCATGCTAACGTGGGTTTAGGGTTTTGGTACGGTTGACGCTGACGCGGCTGAGGTGTTGACATGACACACACGTGGCAGTGACGGGGCGACACGCGAGTAGCCATGTAACACCCTGGTTTTTCTAAGCCTTTTTGGAAATTTTCAAAATAAAAAGAACCATTTGGTTTTATTGAAATTCCAAAGCTTAACCGGAGTTTTTAGAATTTAGAGTGTTTAAAATGACTAAGCTAAACTTCAACTAATCCTAAAGTTTGGTTCTTTGGAGTCATTAGAGCTCTTGTGTTGAAATCCTCACCTCGGCTTGTTCGGCTCTTCCCGGCCGGCCCTTTCTCTCTAGGCTTTCCTCTTGTTTGGGCATTTTCTTATGTCCGCACTCCCTTCTGCCTAAACATGCCCTTATGTCCAAATTCCCTCGAGTTGGACATTTGCCCACGCCCGAGATCCTTCCTTCTCGATCAAACCTCACTTGACCCCTCCGACCTCCCTCATATCTTTGGTTTGGATTTCCTTTAGTCCAGAGCACCTCCTTGTTGGTTTGAACCTCTTTATGGTTCAGACCTCCCGTGGTTTGGACCCCTTATGTTCATTTGGATTTCTCATGTTCTTTTGAACCTCCTGTTCATTTGAAGCCCTTGGTGCTCACATTGAACATCTTTAGGCTGCATTGAACCTCCTTCTAGTTCATCTGGACCTCCTTGTGTCCATTTGAACTTCTCTTTGGTTCATCTAGGCCTCCTGTGTTCACTTGGACCTTCCTTGGATCCTGTGAACTCCTCTGTGTTCCGTGGACCTCTCTATGTTCATTGGAACCCCCTCTGAGTTCATATGGACTTCCTGGTATTCAATTGAATCCCTCTCTTGTTCACTGGAACGCCCAGTGATTCATTTGGATCTCCCTCTGATCAAATGGACTACCTTCTGTTCATTGGATCTCTTTGTGTTCAACTAGATCGCTTCCTATTCAAATGAACCTCCTTGTGACCAATTGGGTCTCTGTGTGCTCAAGAGAACCCCCCCCCCCCTTGGAGATCTTAGCCGTCAGGACCTCTCCTTGTTTAGATCTTGACCATTAAGACCTCCCCTTTGGAGATCTTAGCCGTCAGGACCTCTCCTTATTTAGATCTTGACCGTTAAGACCTCCCCTTTGGAGATCTTAGCCGTCAGGACCTCTCCTTGTTTAGATATTGACCGTTAAGACCTCCCCTTTGGAGATCTTAGCCGTCAGAACCTCTCCTTGTTAGATCTTGACCGTTAAGACCTCCCTTTTGCTTTTGATCTTGACCTCGGACCTCCCGTGAGCAGGTCTTTTTGGACCTCCTATCTATAGGACCTCCTCATTATTGTGTCTTTTGAACCTCCTGTCCATAGGACCTCTTTGTTGTTGTGTCTTTGGACCTCCGGTCCTGTGCTCAGACCTCCCCCGTGGCTGAGGACCTCCCTTGACCTCTGTGGGACCTCCTCTAGGTCTTCGCAGGACCTCCCCTTGAGCTTTGACTAGCCCCATTTGTCAGTCGTGACCTCTTTCTTTATCCTTTGACCATGTCCTTTGCACTTGAAAGTCCTCAAAACATTTAACGCCTGTTGTGTCGCATTAAATACTATCGTCCTTTTTGCAGCAACCATGCTATCTTTGTGTCACTTCTTGTACTAGCTCCCATCTTTTCCTCACCTGCTCTTGACCCCGTGTGCCTTGGACCTCCCAGCAACTCTAGCTTTATAAGCTTGGGCAAGCTCTCTTCCTTTGCCTTTTCCTCATTTTAGCTCTCTGGCTCCCACAGCTTGTTCTCTAGACCTCCTTCAAACCTCCAGACCTCCCTCGACCACCTCTCTGGACCTCCTCCAAGCCGTTGGATCTCTTCCAAATTTCCAAGCTCTTTTGTGGTTTTTGTTTGATGTCTATTTGGAGTTCATTTGAATCCCTTTCTGGTCTTTATTTGATCTTGAGTTGTTTTAAACGTGTAGACCTCGACGCCTCTGGTGAGCCCGAGCTTTGTGAAGCAATGGATCTGTAAAGCTTTTAAGCAGGAGGCAAGTTACACTCTTGATCATATTGCACCCATTACTACACCCTATATATGTTCCATTTTAAATATTAATGCATGCTTACTTTACTAAGTTATTTCAATACCTGTCTTTAAACTCATAGCTATGCCTGTCTCCTTTGTATGGCCAACATTGAAATTGAACCAAACCTATTGTTACCCTAGATAAAATCTGGTTGATGCAATAGTGTGAACCAGGAGCAATTGTAAAATCTTATGCTTAGTCTTGCTTAGACCAAAAGTGTTTGATTTGGGGAAATTTTACCAATATGACCAATGCTGTCAAAATAATTTAAAACCATGGTTTTGGGTTGTCATGGAGGCTTTGCAAAAGCTTTGGAAAGCAAAAGCAAAGGAAAATGGATTTGGACTTGGGCGAATTGGTTTGCTTGGCTGGTGCAATGTTTATGCACGGACTCAATCCTAGGCAAGGTTGAGGTCCAGGGGTTAATGGTGGTCGCCCAAGTCAGTTGAGGACCGGCCTTTGAGCGTCCCTTTGCTATGCCTATAATGGGCTATACCTCATTGTACAACCACATGTCTCCAGAATGGGGCGTGGGACCTGGCCAATTAATTTGCAGAATTCCACCGCGGTTGTTCCACTTTGATGTGTGGGAGGTCTTCTAGGGCCTATGGTCTTTTATAACCTATGTTTCCCACTAGCGCAAGAGGGGGCACGAATCCGGTGGATTTGCAACCCATCTGGAAGCGAAACCTTAGCGAGGAGGGGCTGTGGTGGAACAATGCATTGTAAAGGCCTTGTCATGAACTCTAGACCTCTTACCTTCGGTAGTGAGAGGTGGCATTGACGAATACCGAGCAAACTAGAGGAATCATGTCGTGTGGGTAAAGTGTACAACCTCTGCAGAGTAAAAACTATTCGAATAGCCGTGTCCACGGTCATGGATGTGCTCGCAAAGACCACTCAAAGTTAGACTTGGTTTTGTTTTCAAAAGGTTTGGGGATAAACAGTTTTTGGGATTTTCATCCCATGGGTTTGGGCAGGAAGCCTTGTGACAGGAAGGTATCCTTCACCATCTTGATGATGAATGTTATCCAACTGAAAACTGGGATTTACAAAATAAATTTTAGATATTGTATAACTGCCTTGAAACTCAGTACTTGTATTTGAAATAAACTTGGCTTTATGCAAATCAACCATATTAAGCCTTCCTTGAGATATCTATTTATGCATGTCATTTTGATTATTTGACGGGTGTAACTTGCAAGCACGGTTGTTGTGCTCACTCTTACTTGAAATAATCTTTTGAGCAGGAAGGAAGCCTTATGATGAGTCAGGCAAAGGACCAAGTGGTCCTGGACGACTAGGATGCGCCCTCCAGCCGATTGCCTGTGGTGTATCGGATGGCCTTTATGTTTATCTTCCGCTGTGTTCTGATTTGTTGGCTTGTATGCCTCCCCTTTGTAAATGACTTTGTTGATATTAATAAAGATCTCGTTGAAGTGTATGCTACCGCTCTTGTATGCTGTGATGAGCTAGCTATTGATCCTTGGGACTAGCTCAGTTGCACAGGGGACCTTGGAGTGCCCGTTGTCCTCCACGAGCACCCTCAGGTTTGGTCGTGAGTGGTCCTGGGGTAGTCTCAGCCCTCCACGACCTCCTCTGGTTGGTCGTGGGAGGTCTTGAGGAGACCTCAGTTCCCCACAACCTCCCCTGGGTTGGCCGCGGGAGGTCTTTGGGGCGCCCCTTGGCTCCACGACCTCCTCAGGGACTCTCCCAGGACCTCTAGGCGGTCCTACCGGACCTCCCGGACGGTCTTGGAGGGCTTCCGAGAGGTCTCGCTGACCTCCGGGAGGTCCCGTGGACTTTCCTAAGGACTTAGAGGACTCTCGGGTGAGCCTCGTTAGGTCGCTGCCTGGACTTGGAGACTTCTGGTTTAGCGCGACAGACCTCCCGGGTTCTCATTGCGCCTAGGCCTAGAGACCTCCCAGGTCGGGGTGTTACAAAGTGGTATCAGAGCTTCTCGATTGCAGGACGTAACCTAGTAGAATGGTCGTTAGTGAAGATTTCAAAACTTATTTTACAACAAGAAAAGAATAACATGTTCTCTCCTTATCTGGGTCATCTTTCTGTCCTTACCCCTTTCTTGTAATACTTTCCTACCTTATTCTCTCACCATTTTGCAATGCTCAATGGAACTCCTTTCCCCTGAAATCTCTATAGGGCCGAGCCCTTTGTGAGCAAGCGCTGGATGTCCCGCGAAGAATGTTGCAGATGGTTCAAGACCTGAAGCACATCAGGCTCTTAGGAGCTATGCTTGTGGGGACAACCTGTGCATTGGGTTGCCAAGCTAGGAAGCTTTGGAGAAGTCGTTTCAGATATGATTTTTGGGGATCGTAGGATTAGGGATTTGCTGATAATTCTAAGGAGCTCTAGTGAATTCTAGAGTGTATTGGCTGTTGTGCTCTGTTGTGAAAGGCTTATGGAGGAGTAGATTAGTGGATTGAATAAATTGAGCAACTAGGATATAATCTTGGAACAAAATTTGGTGGATCACGAAGTATACAGGATTATGAGATTTTAATCCGATAATTAGGACAGACTGGGTTGCTCTTGAATCTGGAAATAGATTGTAACTTTGGATTGGAAGCTTGAACCAAGTATGTGGTTTATATTGGATTTAATTAGATATGATTGAATAGAAAATTTGAATTTGAAAGGAATCTTGATTAGATTATGGAGATAAGTCTTGATCAGATAGATCATGGAATTGCATAATTGCTGGATATAGGAAGGTATGTTTGGAGGATACCTTGCTAATATTGATTGTGATCACATGAGTGCTGGATAAATGGTGATGATACAATAATCTGGTGGATCAAATTTAAACTTGTGGTTTGGAGAAGTCTCTTGGGAGATCTTTCATTTCAAAAATGGATTTAATAATTTTAGCCTAAGCTTGGAGTTATCAGATCTAAAGATGTGATTGTTGTTACCAAGTACTCATGAATTTGTGCTGAGTAGAAGCATGCTAATATAGTGGTAAATTTGCTGGATTGTTTAGGGCCATGCTCAGGGAGGACCCGTGAATTTTGATATCTTGCCAATAGATTGTGAGATTGAATAAATGTTTGGACCTCCTCTTAATTGGGTGACTTTAGGATATATGGATCTGTGTATTGAGTTGTCTCTCCAGTTGATGGTGATCTTGATTGAATCATTGTATTCTTTCAATTGGGTGATCCTAAGGTATGTGAACTGGTGGATCCCAATGATGGTAAGTTGAGGATCTTACAGGGATGGGAAGCCAATCTTAGCTTCTGGCTAGCACCCAGCACTTGGTTGAATCAAGTGGCTCCTAGAGAGAGCTGGATGGAAGAAGAGGAGCAGCATTGACTCCACCTTCCAAGGACACCACGCAAGACCTCCTGAAGACCTTGAATTGAAGACCATCTCATCAGCTCAGCCATCTAGCATAACCTTCCTAGACTCTTTCTATGCACTAAGTCGCCCTGCCAGCTTGCAGTATTAATCGATAGAACGCTAGTTGCTTATTTCTTCTGGTAAACTTTTAAGCTAGTTCTTGCTGGGCTATTGTTTACTTTATCCCCTCTTGGTCTTTTGTCCCTTCCCTATCCTTGGTCCCATTCCCTAACACTCTGGAGCAACCAGCAGATGGTGAACTCTTGTCACCCTAAAGGTGGAAGCAATCCCAGCAATGTTAACCCTGAAAATGTCGATGCCGAAGGACACCCACACTTCTCAGCAGAACTCCTCCATAATTTAAATCAATTCTTGGTCACCCAGACTCAGCTGATGCAATAGATGATACAACTAATAGATGCCAACAATGCTTCCTCATCCAATGCCCCTTGCAAGCATTGCATGGCAGCTCAAGCAACCTCAAGATCAAGAGATGACCAAGAACCAAAGGCACCCCCACAAATGGCTATCCGTTGCTCCAGCAGTGAAGGCCAGGAGTACTTGAAGACATCTTTAACCCCTATAGTCCAGCAGCTCAGTGGCGGTCGCCAAGTCACTCCCATTCAAGCCGAGGAAGACTGGACAATGGTTCCATCTACCAAGCTGTCTCAAGAAGAAAAAGAATCGAAGTTCAACAGGGCCGGTCCCGGGGTACCCAATTTGAAAACCCCCTGCCACCCTCAGGGCAAGGGTCATAAAAGGAAGATAAAAGATCAAGTGCAGGACATTGTGAAGACCTCCAAGACCCATGGAATTGTCGGACCATCTTTCCAGAGCAAGACATCAAGGGACAACCTTCCTGAGGTTACCCTTATTGCAACGATCACACCAGCAGCAAGGAGAAAGACCAATGCAAAGATCATGTCTCAATTGCAAGAGTATAGAAGCTTGGGCTTACCAATGCCCCAAGAAGTAGCAGAGAATCACCAAATCAGTGCTGGTACCTCCAAGTCTCCTGTTCAAAGTCAACTAAGGGAGAAGCCACCTCGTGCCACTGAAGTCACATGCTTCTACTTGAAGTGTAAACGACTTTGTTGATATTAATAAAGATCTCGTTGAAGTGTATGCTACCGCTCTTGTATGCTGTGATGAGCTAGCTATTGATCCTTGGGACTAGCTTAGTTGCACAGGGGACCTTGGAGTGCCCGCTGTCCTCCACGAGCACCCTTAGGTCTGGTCGTGAGTGGTCCTGGGGTAGTCTCAGCCCTCCATGACCTCCTCTGGTTGGTCGTGGGAGGTCTTGAGGAGACCTCAGTTCCCCACGACCTCCCCTGTGTTGGCCACGGGAGGTCTTTGGGGCGCCCCTTGGCTCCACGACCTCCTTAGGGACTCTCCCAGGACAAATGTAATGTCTGCATTTGTGTTGACCTACTTGATTAATCTTGTGGCTTGCACTGGTTTCAAGAAAGTTCACCTCAACAATTGTGCAAGGACCTTGAATGAGCATCTAAGGGTGAATGTTACTGGAGATCAGGTTCAAAACCACTTGAGGAAGTGACAAATTTTTTGGATAAAGATAGGCAAGCTCCAAAACCTAAGTGTTGCTCTTTGGGATGAAAACACCTGCACTATCAGGCTTGAGCATGGCCATTACACTAGTCATGTCAAGATAATTTCTATCATATGTAGTTTCATATCTAGGAACCTAATTTTTCTATCATACGTAGTTTCATATCTAGTTTCATATCTAGGATCACCGCGGTGATGCTGAGTACTTGAACACTCCCATTGAGCACTATTATGAGATGGCCACTATATTTGGGAATAGCATGGCTACCGAAAAGTATGCAAAGGGAGCAAATGACTCTATTGGTATAGATGTTAATGAAATTTCAGATGATGAAACAACAAAGGCTCCAACAAAGGATAAAGGTAAAAGAGTCGCTCGACATGCTAGTGTTGAAGAGGTCACAATGTTTGGAACAGGTGGAGGCGACTCCTTGGCAAGTAAACCACCAAAGAGGGCCAAGATATCCACTGATGATGATTTGTATTCCTTCATGACCACTGGCATAGAAATACTTGCTAAAGCTATTGAGAAGGCAGGTACTACAGATACTGATGTTCCTTAAGATCTTTAGGACAATATGATGGATCTCCTGGGATTTAAGGAAGAACATCTCACCCACTACTATGCTCATTTGTGTGAGAATGTTTCTCTTGCCCGGGCATTCAACAAGTTAAACTTCTCAAACAAAATTATTTGGGTTGCTAGGTACATCAGTAACAATAATCTCTGAACTACCATTGTTACATTGCAGTAGGACTTATTTTGCTACCAACCAAAAACCTATTGAGAAGTAAACCTATCTATGTGGTTGAAGTACAAATTATTGATGTGTTTGAACTAATATGATAGTGCCTATATGATGGTAAGGCTTGGACTCTTATGGTTATGGTAATAGATCATATAACTAGTTACGATGTACTCTGATGGTATTGTGCAATGTATGATGTAACTAGGTGATTGATGATTTTTTTTCTATGCTCTGCACCTCTAATTCTGAATCTGAAAATTTTCCACACACTTGACTGCTTGGGATAAATTGCTGAACAAATTATCCAACTTTCAACTTTTTTTTGTGCTGCCTTATTGAAAAATATTTATTTCTGGTGCTTTGATAAATTCCTTCATGTGATCCTGCAAATCGACAGAGGAAGCTGCAACTTGAATTTTGCTATATGCGGAATCAATGAGGTGAATAGTTTTAGGGTCAGCATGTTTCATCCAACTGCCTTTCAGCTTCGTCTGCACTTCTTTAGTTCATTTTCTTTTTGATGGATCAACTATATCATCATGTAGGTTGCAGTTTGTTCTATTGCATGTGTATCAAATGAGCTAACATAGGCACAATGATTGGTGCTTACCAGAATTGTAGCTATTCTCAACAGAGCATGTATCTTTTTTGTTCTAACTATATCATCATGTTGGTTGCAGTTTGTTCTATATCTGGAGTTGTTTTAGATATATGTTGTAGTTAACAGTCTCAACAGTGTACAGTGATTGATGCTGAAATATGAGCTTCTGATGCTGATCTTCTTGAGCTTCTTGATGCTGGGCTTCTATATCTGCACAGTTTGAATTTGGTGCCGACTTTTGGGAAAGATCAAATAGATGTAAGTGCATATTAGTTTCCAGTTCCATTAAGGGTGTGTATTTTAAAGCGAGAGCTGATAATCTTCTTGTATAAAGTCTGCCAGGCTAGACGAATAAGCCAATAGATTGCCATAGTACATGAGGTTTAAGCTTACTTGTGAGTGCTTGTTTTCTCAGGTCATGTCAATTAGTGAGTCATTAAGGTTTCATGCATCTTTAAAGAAGGATGGTGTCCTCGGTAGCAAAATCAGAACCTAGAAATGCTACATCCCTTAGAACTTGCTTTCTGAATTTCAATCATTACCTGAATGGAAACTTCACAATTTCAAGAAGTGCATGCCCTCAATATGACAAGCGAGGACCGTGAACTTGGCGGCCTAAACCTAATGCAAGCTCCACTTCTCAATATGGAGGTAAGAGGCGTCCCTGCTCTCAGGTTCTTCAGCGATGTGGTCTGGAAATAGCTGTTCGGATGTGAAGAGAACTCTTTCGTCTACATTTCCATCTGAAGCTTCATGGTATTACCGTATTAGTATCGACCTATCTCCTATGAGCAATCATAGTGCAAAAATGTGGTGAAATCCGGAAGAAAAGATGAATACCACCAGGATATCAATTTCTTTAGATTGTTGAACTGCAGAACTTGCCCGTCAATGGAGAAGACTTTTGTTTTTGAAATTCTGCTCCTTATTTCTTTTCTGCAAGGACAAGTGGATAGGTTGTAAATAGACGTTTTGAGTTTTGTCTGCTTGTTTTCACAACAGTTTGCCAACAAAAAAAAGGTGTGTACGCAAAGTTATTACATATTATTTTGTTACATCACATGAAGATTTATCATCCTTTAATATTTGTTTTATGGAATTTGCTCGTTTTTCTTCCCAATCTCTAAAGCTTTGCGGAAACAACAGTTCGTCAACATAAGTCTTGCGGAAACATAACTCTTGCAAATCTCATTCTAACAATTGTTGAAAGTGAATTCACCATAGTGAGACGGTTACCATAGTCAACATCATCCATCAAACCAAGCAGCAGCTTAAATCATCTAGGACTAAACAAAATATTGTATCATCACATCCAACCAACTAAACACCCTATTTATATCACCCCATCCATCTTATATCATCTCATTCCACTCAACTTTATTCCTCTATTAGACCATGTGGCTACGTCTAGTATATATTAGTTGATGAATAATTGACAATGTTGGGTACTGATATTATTTGAGGCGTGTGGTGTGTGTGGACTAATGTCGGTCAAGTTGGGAAGAACTTGTACCAGGGAAAAGATGGTGTTTTGTTGCATGTGCAGGATAACTCGGAGACGATCGTGGTCTACGGCAGTGATCGGGAGATGGCTTGGTGAAAAGTCATGGTCCAGAGGGTCGAGGATGCCGGAGGAGATGATCGGGCTCGAGTTGGGGCGTGTATAGATCAAAGATGGATAATACGTGTTGGAGCTATGGAGGTGCGATCCGGAGGCTACAACATATGACAATTTTGGGGTGTCCAAAATTGGAAGACTTGAGAGCTGTTTGGGCTGTACATGTATTGTGCGGCGGTTGTACGTGTTCGTGTTGAACACGGTCTGAGTCCTAGATCTATTGCCGCATGTGATTAGGCCTTGGATGAGTCCCTTGGGGATAAAAGGGCTTGCGCGTGTTTCTGAAAAAGGTGTGGTGTTAGGGCCGGCTGCTTGTAGCTGTGAATATCTTCAGCAAAAAAGGTTAGGGCTGGTGGCGGAAGTGTTTTGAGGGTCCTCGATTGAAAGGATTTTTGGACGTCGTTATGTGCTAGCGGCGGCTTGTTCTTCTTGACGTGATTGTGTGCGCAATGTGTTGCTACATCCATCTACTGTTGTGTTGCGACATCCATCAACTCATCGCTGTTGAGGCAGGAAGTTCTGGTTGCTAGCATCGGCGGCTGTTACATGCAGCGAAAACTCATCTAGAGATTTCCCTGTACGTGAGGTCTTTGCATTACGTGAGTTCGGCCGAGTTGATGTGCTTGCGGCTGCACAGTTTTTTGGCTGTGCATGATCAAGTGAGAAGCTTGTAGAGGCTTGTTGTTTTTCCTTGACGTGGATGTGCTAGTAGGACTACAGAAGATTGATTGAAGTAATTGCAACCATTGCTTTTGGTTGTGTTAAAGAGAAAAGATTGATGTGATCAATGCTTTGGCCGTTGGTTGAGTTAGAAAATAAATCAAGCAAAGAAAGATTGTTGGTTTCGAGGAGAAAGAAGAGCGACTAAAAGCTATTCGGTTCAGAATTCGCTACAATAGCGTGATCAGAGCGCATCAGAGCGACAAGATTTAAATCGCTACAAGACGCTGGCCAAATTTTGCTACAAGATCGAGAAAATTGTTTGCTGTTTTTTTTGTTTGTTTGTTTGTTTTTTTGTTCTTGCCATATATTGTAGGTTGAAAACTCACAAGACAACAGATTTGAGAAAAAAAGCTTTCGCTAAAGATTACAATCATTCATCCCCCCTCTGATTGTCATTAACGATCCTACAAGTGGTATCAGAGCAAGATTGCTATGGCGTCAGAAAGGTATGTAAATCGTTCTCTCATGCTAGATGGTACTGATTTTGCTTTTTGGAAGTGTCGTATGCAAGCATATATTGAGGCTCAAGGTAGTGATGTATGGAATAAAGTTTCTAGTCCTTATGTGGTTCCTGCTACTGTTACTAATTTAAATAAAACAGATGTTGATCTAAATGCTCAAGCTCGTAACTTGTTGTTTCAAAGAATCTCTATAAAGAGTTTGATCGTAGCTCATATTAGCTCTGCCCACTTAATATGGAAGACTCTTTGTGATTATCATGAGGAACTACTAAAATTAAGAAAGTACGTAAAAATCTTTATCAAAAGAGTATTCTCGATTTTGCTATGAAACCCGGTGAATCTATTGATGATCTTTTGCTCGCTTTTGAAAAGATACTTGAGTAGTTTGCGCGGTGTTGGTGTTATTCCAACCGATGAAGATAATGCAACTAAGATATTGAGATCTTTAGGTTCTGAGTGGTTAATGGTTGTCACAACTATCAATCAAACCATCGATCTAGATACTTTAACCATGGATGATCTTTACTCTAGATTGAAAACCTATGAGATGGAAGTTGTGCCATCTAAGATTGATAAATCTTCATCTTTGGCTCTGGTGACTAACCCCATGCAACCTGCTTCTTCGAGCTCTTGTCTTGTGTTTGTTCTGTCTTCTTCCACAGATGAACAGTTAGAGGAGATTCCAAAAGAGCAGCTTGTACTCTTCTCCAACAGGGTGACCAAGGCAATTAACAACATCAGATCAAGGCAAAGAGGTGGTCCAATCAGATGCTATGAATGTGGTGAGCTAAACCACATGAAGATGAATTGTCCCAAACTGAGGAGTAAGGAGGTCAAAGATGACAAAGTACCAACTCGTCGCTCTAAATCCAAGATTGACTCAAGCAAGAAGCACAATTATCGTAAGGCAGTCAAAAAGATACTTTCAGCACTTGATGAGATTGAATTAAGTGATGTTGATTCTGGAAGCGACGATGAGGACAACGGCAAGAAGGCAAAGAAGGTGGATTTCACAGGGATGTGTTTTATGGCGAGCAGTGAGGAGCTTAACAATGATGATCTCTACAGTAATCCTGATGAGGTAAAACCTTTTTATACAGATTTATCCCGTGCTGTGCTTAGGTTGACAGATGAGCTCAAAAAGTATAAAAAGAAAATAAAGAAACATGACCTTGTTGTTGAGAGCTTAAATTCTGAAATTGATAGACTTAAAGCTTCTATTCGTGATGATGAATCTTGTGAGTCGTGTCAAGTTTTATTTTCTGAATTGGAGACTGCTAGGTCAATACATACTAAATTTGATGAGTTAAGACTAGCACATGACTCTTGTGATGAAAAGTTAAAACTTGCTTATGATGAAATTGAAAAGCTCAAGTCTAGTTCTACTTGTTTAGAGTCAAGTATGTCAAATGCTCAAACTAAAACTTGCTCTAATTGTGAATTGCTAGAAGCTAGACTCAATACTTCTCAGGAAACAATTCAACAGATGCTTTATCATGAGATAGCTTCTTGTTCTAACTGTCCTAAACTTACAATAGAGATAGAAGCTTTGACCAGACAACTAAATTAGTTTGCTGAAAAAGAAAAATTGGCTCAGTCTAGTACTTCTAAGAAAACTGTGAATGAATATGTTAAGTGCACAACTTGTCCCACTCTAGCTAAAGAAAATGAGTATCTTAAGGATACTTTAGAGATATTTTCCTTTAGCAAGAAAAATTTGAACATGATCCTAGACAAGTCAAAAGTGAGTGTTAAAAGCCAAGGTCTGGGATTTAATTTTATTGAGCATGCCAAGAATCATCCTCCTAAGGTTGTTAAGCTTCTTGAACCTGAAAAATTTGAAGTAAAATCTGAACCAAAACAAACTGTGTTTAAATCTGCTGGTTTTGTGCAAAGCTCTTCTACTAATGTTGTGGGTGCTAGCTCATCATCTCAAAAGAAATCTACTTATGTTAAATTTCATTGCACCTATTGTGGTAGAGATGGGCACTTGCATGAATTTTGCTTTAGACGTGTTAAAAAAGAGAAAAAGGAAAGATTGAATGTCTTAAGACAAAAACGTGCAATCTCTTTTGTTGTCCCAAGAACTAATGCGAAAGCTAGGTTTTTAGAGGACTTTCATGATGGCTTTAAATATGCTTCACATACTGGTTTGGTTTTTAATTCACATAATTCGCGTTCTGATCGCGCACGCACACATGGTTCTAGTTCTAGTTTTGTTACTGTTCCTCCATATCGTATATCTCGGTACTGGATTCCTAGATCTTATTTGCAGAGTGAATTGAGGATGTGTCATCCTATGGGATTATGCTGAGGGGGAGCTTGTTGTTTAAAAATTCAGAAGCTTTGATTATTATTCTTGTTAAACAAATTCACCAAGTCCAAGCCATTGAAATCGAATGAGTTGTAGAGCTTTCTTTATCATATTTATTCATGTGTTGTGTAGCCTTGATCTTGACTGGTTTTAATAAACTTGCTACATTAGAACAAAAGCATGACATGGTCAACACTTTGACTAGATTGATTATTGTTATCACTTGGAGATGTCCATGGAAAAGGATGAGCTTGTTTGTGAGTCTTTTTAAATCTTGGATTTGCAAAGAAGTATGTCTCTCATTACAATCTGCTTGCTCACTCAATTTGGCATATATATATATATATATATATATATATATATATATATATATATATATATATATATATATATATATATATATATATATATATATATATATATATAAGGGTTGAGAAAGTCAATTGAAAAGATGTATGCTTCAAGCATGCCATGCATAGCTACGTGTATTCAAAAGAAAAATACGCACACCAAAGTGCTCAAATAAAAGAAGTATGCTTCAAGCATGCCATACATAGCTGTGTATATTCAAAAGAAAAAATATACACACAAAAGTGCTTAAATGAAAAGAAGTATGCTACAAGCCAAGTTGATGTGCTTGCGGCTGCACAGTTTTTTGGTTGTGCATGATCAGGTGAGAAGCTTGCAGAGGCTTGTTGTTTTTCCTTGACGTGGATGTGCTAGCAGGACTACAGAAGATTGATTGAAGTAATTGCAACCATTGCTTTTGGTTGTGTTAAAGAGAAAAGATTGATGTGATCAATGCTTTGGCTGTTGGTTGAGTTAGAAAATAAATCAAGCAGCAGCATTGTTGGTTTCCAGGAGAAAGAAGAGCGACTGAAAGCTGTTTGGTTCTGTAAATTCGCTACGGTAGCGTGTACTGTAGCGACAGTACCTAAATCTGCTACAGTATGCGTCTAGCTTGCTACAGTACCGAGAAAATTATTTGCTGTTTTTGTTTGTTTTTTTTTGTTCTTGCTATATATTGCAGGTTGAAAACTCACAAGACAACAGATTTGAGAAAAAAGCTTTCGCTAAAGATTACAATCATTCACCTTTCTCTAATTATCATTAACGATCCTACATCCTCACTCCAAAACACACCCTTAAATAAACTCCAACCCCGCCCAACACGCAGCCAGCAGCAACCACCGGCTGGCACCACCAAACATCTCTTTCCTTACTCTGTTTGATTCTTTCCTTCCTTTGTTTGATTTTCTTTCTTTCTCGTCTCCTCCCTCTTAAACCCCACAGCCCGGTGACCGTACCCTCCCCTCCAACCGCACGTCCAATTCACGTGCCTCCTCCTCCCTTCCCTTTCTCCTTCTCCCCACGTCACCGCCCACCGCCGACGACCGCGGCACGCCGGGGATGGCGACGGAGGGGCTGGTGCCGATCACGCGGGCCTACCTCGCGCGCTACTACGACAAGTACCCGCTGCACCCGCTGCCCGACGACGTCACCGCGCTCGCCGCCCGACTCCGCGCCCTCTCCGCCGACCTCGCCTCCGTCGCCCTGGTCTCCCCCGGTGAGCGTCCTACCCTCGGATCTCGCCGCGATCTGCTCGCTTCTTGTCCCCGCTGGCGCCGCCGCCGCTAGCGCCCTTCATCTCCCCGCGATTCGACGGGGTGGAATGGAAACTGTTCGAATGGGTGTTCGGTTCTTTCCGTGCGGGTAGTTAGCTGCTTGGGCGTCCTAGGAATTCGGTGTTTGCTTCTAGGGGCGTGTAGCTATCTGGAATCCGGCCCTGATTAGCGAGTTGCTTGCTGAGGTTGCTTAAAGCAGTAAAAATCGGTTTTAGATGAACTGCTAAATGACTTCAAAATTTAGTCTTAGTGTGGATGTTTGGTTTGAGAGGGGGACGTCTAATTTAGCCCGAGAATCTCTTTATTTTTCATCTCGTTGTAATCGGACTGTATACGATCTACCTTGCTAGAAATTTACAGGTTGTAACAACTTTGGTGTTGTCAGCTGTAGTATGGTTGATCACTCTACTGATGCTGTTTCCGTCATCGTTTAGACCTAGTAATGCATATGAACTTGTGGTATCCTTAGGGTTGCTGTTGCCTCCTAATGCTGTATAGCTGGGGTTCTATCTGGTGCAAACCCCATTCTTAGTGTGAACATGCAAACCTTGCCGTGAGCCGTCTAATCAATGTGAGATTGAATCATGTTTATCAATTTGAACATTTGATAATAGGCAAAAGTACTTGCCAGATTCCGTTGATTTGATGGATGATAGTACCTCCGCACATTGATTGGACTGCTCACAGTGGAGTTTACATGTTTACACGAGTAGATGATTTGGAGCATATTGATAGCCCCCATTAGCCTTCGTTGTCCACCCCTACCCTCCCATTTCCCTTGCTAGTGGTGCCAAAAGGACCTTGGTGTGCCCCTACCATTGCTCATCTGACCTGTGGATGTGATAAACCTATCTGATTTGCAGCTGCTGAAACTGCTGAAAACTGGGACTTACGACTGGTTGGAACTAGGCTCAAAACAGTTATGGAGCAAGGAATTAGGGATAGAGGGGGACAAAATAACCTATATAGTGACATAGTATAATCAAGGAAAAAACCGGCCGAATTTTTCCAAATTTATAACTGCATAATGCACTTCCTAGGTTAGTTTAGGCATTTTTTGTGCTAGATTACCCATTGTATGAGCTAAATATGCTTGAATTATTATATTCCTAAGTCCCAACATTTTTTAGACAATCTAGCCTAGCTAAATATGTTTTTTTCCGGTTTTGGTAGCGGGTTTTCCGGTTTTGGGTGGTAACTGGGTTTAAAACATCCCCAATTCAATTTTCAGTATTCGAATTTCAACCGGTTTGTTTCCGGTTACCGTTACCGGCCGCCAGGTGGGTTTTCCTCCAGTTCCGAGATATGTATCCTTGAGTACAATATACTGAGCTACTATGTTACTATTCAACCAAACAAATATAGATGGAATGAAAGAACTTGCTATACACTTTAAGGGGCACTACAAAGATGCACTTGTACCTTTCGTTAGGAAAAACAAAGGAAGAAATAATTTAGAAAAAAATCGAATACAAAGTCACTATTTTAGAAATGGAAGTAAACGGGAAACTGGGAGCAGGGGTGTGTCCAAAGGTTTCAGAACTTGCATTTTAAATGGGATTTTTTCGTTTTTGCCACTAATTTGGAGTATTTCGTTTCTGCCACTTAGTTCTCTTACTGACATGGGCACAGACCCCACTTGTTGGTGAGACAGTCAGTGGCAAAAGCAAGATGAGCTTAGTGGCAAAAATGAATTTGTCTGTTTTTAAGTAAGACAAAGATGCATGCCAGCATAAGTTAGCAGTGGCAGATCTCATGTTTCAGTTTCTTGTTACTCTTGTGTTTGTATGTAGTCTGTTGTTGATTAAAGCTTCACGAATCTGTAAGGGTTAATACTGTTAGGCTTCAATCATTTCATATCTGTACCTAAGTATGTAGCTAATCACTTGACACTAAACATCAACTAAGACTTTTTTTGTTTGCCAAATTATGGATCTTTAAATATTGGTTGATCTTTCTGAAGCAAACATTATCTTGACATGATAATTCCATCAATTTTGCATGTGCAAGATGAGGAGCTCTTGGTACAAGAAGCAGGTGGCATACCTGCCCATAAAATTGATGAGAACTTGTGGAAGAACAGAGAACAAATGGAAGAAATTCTGTTTTTGCTTAACAAATATTGTCGTCCTGTTGCAGTAAGTTTAGCTTTTGATCTCTCTGCAAGGAGGAATTCTACCTATATTTTGTTTGAAGTTAACATTTGGCATGTGCATGTGACCAGCTTCAACAGAAGTCCACGCCAGAGGATGTTGAGACACTTTCTGTACTTGATGATGTTGAAACTAAATTGAAGGACATGTTGAAGAAGTTAGAACAATTTCAAGTAAAAAATGCCGATAATGTTTTCAATACAGGTTGTTGTTCTTTCCTGTGGTTTTGTATTTCCTTTTATGCATTGCCTAAATAGGGAACGAAATGCAAATATACCCATTTATGAATCTTGTGTCATGACCATGCAATTGAATCTTGTATACTGAGCAGCTGATAGTTTAATACTGATTCTTTTTGTAAATTGAGTCTGTATATAGATGATTGGATCTCCTTTCCTGATAATTTGCCTGGTTGATTCACACCAGCACTGCACTGTATTCTGAAATTTTCTCAATTGTTTCTTCCACAGTCCCACATATTGTTTTGGTATCTCTTGTTGAAATGTTGAAATTAGTCCCTACCATCTGACTTTCCATTCTTTTTTTTGGAGCATCGATATCCGCAACTGAAATTTATACATTATAACAATAGTTTTTCCTTCACCTTGGTTATGTCATCCTTTGGTTCCATATTTGTTTTTTTTTTGGGGCGCAAGTACATCTCAGGTGCATTATTGGTATTTGACCTGCGTTTATAATATCTGCAGTTATGACATACATGCCACAAGATTTCCGGGGTACGCTAATCAGGCAACAGCGAGAACGCTCAGAGAGAAATAAGCAGGCTGAGGTCGATGCTTTAGTTAGCTCTGGTGGAAGCATTCGTGATCGATATGCATTGCTATGGAAACAGCAAATGGAAAGGTTGTTCTCCTTTCAGTTATCTGTTTATACATATTCATTATCAATAAATCTGTAATCCTTTTCCATTATGTTCTGTAGGCGGGTGCAATTAGCACAGCTTGGTTCTGCAACAGGTGTATATAAGACGCTTGTTAGGTACTTGGTTGGTGTTCCGCAGGTTAGCCTAATTGTTGTAGTCATATTCACCATATTGATGATGCCATTGTTCTTTTTCACTAGAAAATTGATGTTGTGATTACATTGGATTACTGCAAACTTCTTTAAAATCCCATATGATATTGATATACCATTATCAAATTGTAGATTGTTCCCTTAAGTATCGATTACTCCTTTTAGAATGCTATGTTAAACGATGACATAATTTGACATCTGATTTCTTGTACGGAATATTGCAGGTTTTATTGGACTTTATTCGACAAATAAATGATGATAATGGGTATGTATGCATTTTTTGTTATCAAAACAGCAGTCAGCAAATAGTGCCACGCATATTGAATATGCGGTATATGGAGTAATGACATAATAAAAATTGATGATACAATTTCCATTTCTTTCAATTTGAATTTCTCCAGACCTATGGAAGAGCAAAGAGAGCGATATGGGCCAGCAATGTACACCCTTACAAAACTGGTGCTTGCAATTCGGTTGTATCTACATCTCTCTTTGGCACGACATGGAGAGAGGAAAATGTGAGCGAACTTCTATTTGAAGAATTTACATTGCCTTTTTTTTACTAGCTACAGAAAATCTTTCAGGAACTATATCTGTTTGCATCTGCATTATGGCCCCCTTTTGTTTTTATAAGAGGCATCATCACCCCTCTAATTCTGACATTATCTATTCGTTGAAATTGAACAGAGAGAAGGATGACCTTGCTGTGTTGCAGCAGGCTGTGGTTATCTACACTGAGGAATTTGAGAAGTTCACTAAATTCATAGGGTAACAGTAATATCATCATCATCCTCATTTAGTAATTGTGCTTTATCCATAGCATGTTGATTACTGGTGTTCCCATGATCAATACTAGTGCTTCACATTTATACATTTTAACTTTTAATTCGTGGTAATCTTCTGTTCACGTTCCCTTGAGTGCCAATTGCCAAACTGTCCAATGCTTAGTCTGCAAACAAGAAATATGAAAAATCATACTATTTTAACCCGGTGGGTTTCAAGACATAACCAGTTTGGGCTTCCTGTTTCTTTGCATGGTTTTGACAAATATTCAATTTTTACTTGTTTCTCCTTTTTGCTTGGAGTATTTTAGTTCGGGACATTCTTTAACTTATTCACTGTATGCCATTTTGAGGAGAATTATCAGTTGATCTTTTTTTAAGCCATGATTGTAATATTTTTAACATCTTGGTTGTTGGCCCTATTTTTTAGAGCTATTTGGTGTTTACTGAATCCAGCAAATTGTGGTTTCATCTTGAGGATAACCAAATGTAACCTATAAATAACATACAAAAGTCTAGTCTTCACTTAGGCAGTTAGATGCTGATCTAATGCAGGTTCACCATGCCTGACTAGATCTTAATGTATGTTATGTAGAAATGCTATTATTTCTATTTATGATTCTTAACACTGTGTTAACTGATGAGGCAACCCACTGCAGTGAGGTTTTTGTGAACGCTCCATTCTTCATATCTGCCGAGGAGGCTGGTGCTGATTCTAGGTACTTGCTCCTTTCAGTAGAAATCTGATGCATTTTGCATTACTAATTTAGCGTTTTAGCTTACTACAAAACTAGGAATAGTTTTGAAGAAGTGCGCAGAACTGAAATATTACCTTCTTTTCCACTATTTTGGTAGGAAAAGCGATGAATACAGAGAAACCATTATTCCAGCTGGAAAGACACATGAGGTACCAATCTAGTTGGACACAATAATTTGCGTGATTTGTTGATAAATAATATAGAAGGCATTTTTTTTATAGTCCAAGCACTTTGAATAGTAATTTAGAATGTTTAGTAGCTGATTTTTATTGCTTGGACGGTCTCAAGGTTATATTTTGTCATTCATATTCTTCAGGTTATTTTGAGCGTGGAGGCTGTCAACTCATATATTGCATGGGACTTCTCTTTGCAACAAGGGGCCCTCAACATGGTGTTGGTACTGTTTCAAATCCCTACTGCATAAAAAAGAAGATTCCTAAAAAATGATCCCTATTCTGTACATTCATCTTTCATTTAAGTATGCATGGCAGTTTTTCTCTTTCTATTCCAGGGTAGACATAATATTTTTATGCTAGTTGTAAATGATTTAATTACTGTGCTGATTATTGAGCTCTGCTTCTGCGCATTTTCAATAGCTTTATACAGTTGTAAGAAAGCAAGTGGCTTGTTCAACTGTAGTAAAAGGAGCAGCTGATTAGCTCTAGCCTAAAAGATTGATATTTAGGACCAAGGACATCATTGTGATAACTGTCCTTATTGTGAAACCAAATCATTTTGGTCCTCTCCAAAAAGGAACAGCTCATTTTTTTTGTCTGGAGTAAGCAATAAATCAGTAAGTCTAATCATATTATTTGTTATGGGAGAGGTTCTTGTATTTCTCATTCGTTTCAAGCCTTCATGCTTTGACTACGAAAATGAATTGCATAAGATACTTGTACTTTCACCTTAACAGAGACTGCTGCAGTTTGAAGTTTGATGTTTAACACTTGTCTCTTGAAATGCTTCGGTAGTGTATGGATTGTTTCACAATTGTTTAGTGACAGATTTGATGTCAGCAGGATGTTGGCTTTCATGTAGAGTACATAAGTCCATCAGGGGAGAAAACTGTAAGTTCCCTTATTCTCTGGGACAATATGACTATGTTTTGTGTTCATAAAAGGAACTGAAATATCCTGAAGATACCTTGTCTGCTTTGATTTCTCATTCATCGATATTGATGATATTAATCCATTTAGTAGCATGAACTATAGTGGTTATGTTTATCATGGTTTTGTCACGTGCTTCGGGAATAGATCTAATTGGGTAAGAGTGGGAGGTGGGAGGTTTCGGCCCGAGCTTGCGCCCAGGAGCCGTGGTGGAGGAGAGGGCAGTGCACGGCAGAGGGAGGCCGGCGTGCGCACGACGTGGATGAGGAGAGGGTGCGCACGGCAGGGAGAGGGCTAGGGTGAAGAGAGATTATATAACTAATCTTGCTTGCTATAATCCTTCCTCTTCTCCCCTTTAAACCCCTTTAAATAGAGAGATTACAATTATAGAAACTTAAGAGATCGAAAGGATCTCCATCTAATCTTTAAAGAGATCGGAAGGATCTCAATCTAATCTTTAAAGAGAACGGAAGGATCTTAATCTAATCTTTATAAATCTGAATAATCCTAACCTGCAAGCAAAGGAAAGAGAGGCTTATCTCTAAGCCTCTTGCGTTGGCGCCTCTTGGGCCACTGGTTGGACCTAGGCTGTACGGCGGCGGGTGTACACCCGACCCCACATGACACCCCCCGCCCTCTCGACGAACAGCTCGTCCTCGAGCTGAAAAGATGTATAACGCTGCTGAAAAGTGACGAGATCTTCCCATGAGGTTGCCGAGGTGGGTTGGCTCTGCCACTGGATAAGAATTTGATGGACATCACGGGAGAGCCAAACACGAAGTGCCTTTTCGGGTGTAGGAAGTACTTTGCTGTGAAGTAAAACCGACAGAGGAGGCGGCTGGTTAGGCGGGATCCCATGATACTTCTTGAGGAGGCCAACATGGAAAACATCATGAATGCGTGCACGAGTCGGTAGCGAGAGGTGATATGCGATAGAGTCGATCTTGGCTAGGATACGGTATGGTCCATAGTACTGGGGGCGAGCATGCCTTTAGGAGCAATACCCAATGAAGCTGTCGGCCGGTGATGGAGTTGGAGCCAGACCCAATCACCCACGTCAAATTGGAGAGGACGATGCTTGCCATCATAGTGAAGCTTATCATGTTGCTAAGCTTGTTGGAGCCGTTGCTGGACATCGGTGAGAAAGTCGTTGCGAACCCGAAGAGTGGCATCGACAGCCACATTGTGCACATCACCTTCCTCATAGGTCCTGATGGATGGAGGTTCATGGCCATAAACGACATGGAACGGTGTGTCCTTGAGGGCAGTATGAAAGGACATATTGTAGCAATATTAGGTCCATGGTAACCAATGTACCCACTATCGGGGCTGATCACCTGTCATATGGAGGTATGAACCTGACGCCCGAAAGAGTTCCTGCTAAAATGCCGAAGTGAACACGGAGTCCCTATCCGAGACAGTTGAAGGCATGCTGTGCAGGCGGACAATGTCGGTGAAGAAGACATGCCCCACGAATTCTGCCGAATACAGATGCGCTAGTGGGATAAAATGTGCATACTTGGAGAAGCGGTCCACCGCTGTCAAGATGACAGACTTGCCACCCACTCGAGGGAGGCCTTCAATGAAATCTATGGCAATGTCCTCCCATACACGTGAAGGAACCGGCAAGGATTATAGAAGCCCCGCGGGATGGAGGTGCTTGGTCTTGTTGCGTTGACAAGTGACGCACGCCCAGACATAGTCCTACACCACGGATCGGGCCTGCGGGTTGTGGAAGTTGCGGTGCAGCCGGTGTAAGGTCTTCTAGACGCCCTCGTGGGCAACACCATGTGCAGTGGTGAGGATGTCCCCAAGAAGGAAAAAAGCGGGCAGGATGTAGATGCACTGGTTGAACAACATAAGGCCATCCACCACTGCCCATGGAGCCCCAAGCTTGCCGGCAGTAATCTGGTCGTGGAGGGCGACCAACGTTAGGTCGGTAGTGGCTACCGAACGAACCACGTCGAAGAGGTCGAAGTGTGGGGTGGATAAGGCAAAAGTGGATCCCCCGTCGGGAGAGAGCATCGACGACGGTATTGAGCCGCCCGGGTCGATATTCCACGAAGAAGTCAAACCCTATCAACTTGCTGACTTAATGATGTTGGGGGATGGTGGTGAGATGTTGATCCAGCTAAAATTTCAGGCTATAGTGATTTGTACGGATGAGGAACGAACGCCCCCAAAGATAAGGACGGCAGTGCCGCACCGCCTATACCAACCCAATCAACTCGCATTCGTAGGTGACCAGCGAGTGATGTCAGGCCGCAATCGGCCGGCTGAAGAATGCGATGGCACCGCAGCCTTGGTGAAGGACTGAGCTGAGTCTTGTTCTTGACGCGTCGCACTCCACAATGAACCGCACCGAAAAATCCGGAAGTTGCAGGGGTGGTGCGGTAGTCGAGGCCTTCTTCAAAGTGTCAAAGGCGTCTTGTGCCACTGAAGACTATGTGAATCCGTCCTTCAAGAGTTGAGTAAGGGTGTGGTAATGGTACCGTACGCCTTGGTGAACTTGCGGTAGTACCCGACGAGGCCGAGAAAGCCACGCAGGGCGCGAGTCATCACGGGAGCCAGCCACCCATTGACAACCTGCACCTTCTTGTCATCCATGGCGATAACGTGCCCAAGATAGGACACTGTCGTCTCGTTGAAGGAGCATTTGCTGCGTTTGAGGAAGAGCTGGTGTTGGCGAAGAACAGGAACGTCTCGAAGGTGTGCCGACCAAGAAGTGTTGTAGATTAAAATATCGTCAAACAAAACGAGTACAAATTGACGAAGGAAGGGGCGTAGTACATCGTTCATCAAAGCTTGGAACGTAGTTGGCGTGTTCGTCAAACCAAACGGCATGACAAGGAACTCGAAGATGCCATCGTGAGTCCGGAAAGCTGTCTTGTTGATGTTGGGTGGGTGCATTCGGACTTGATTATGCCGGAACAAAGGTCGAGCTTGGTGAAGTAATGAGCGCCTTTGAGTTCGTCCAGTAATTCGTCCACCACATGAATTGGGAACTTGTCTTTCATTGTTTTGTCATTGAGGGCGCGGTAGTCGATGCAGAAGCGCCATGATTTATCCTATTTCTGCACCAATAGGACGGGCGAGGAGAAGGCAGACATGCTCTGGCGAATGAGACCTTGCTCCTCCATAAGTTTGCATTGACGCTTAATCTCATCCTTCTGGGCCACCGGGTGACGGTAAGGACGGACAGCTACCAGCGCCGTTTCGGGGAGGCGGATGTGGTGGTTGCGTGTGTGCGTGGGCGAAAGTTCGGTTGGCTCGGAGAAGACGTCATCGAATTCCCGGAGAAGGGCAACCAAGAGCTCACGACCGTCGCATGCGTGCAATTTTGCGTTATGCATCGTGTGATGGAGGCCACTCCACTGGAGTTGGTGGTCATGTTGCCAGAAGGACATGGTGAGGAGGCCGAAATCCCATAGGATGGGCCCCAACGTCGTGAGCCATTGCGTGCCAAGCACCATGTCGTATCCGCCTAATGGAATTGCGTAGAGGTCGATGATGAAAACCTCCTCATTGATGGAGATAATGGCGTTGTGGCATACGCCGTCGCAGGTGACCAGCTCACTGTTGGCCACGACAACTTGAAGGTTGTCGCGTGGTGAGGAGAGAGCCGACCGACGAGCCGCTTTGTCCGACACAAAGTTATGTGTCGACCTGGAGTCGAGTAAGGCGACAAGGCTTGTGTCGCTAATCTTGAGCTTAATCTGCATCGTCTCGCTGGTACAAACACCGGTGATGGCGAGCAAGGAGATTTGGGGCACCGAGTCCTCGGTCGGCCCCATGGTGTCGATGGCGTAGTCAACCTTCAGGAGAAAAAGGTTCTTGCAAGTGTGGATGCGGGAGAACTTCTTGTCACAGTTGTAGTAGAGTCCTAAGCGCTTCCGTTCTTCCATCTCCGGCATGGTGAGATGGCGGATGAAGCGGATGCCTGTGGAGGTTGACTGCCGTGGGGGTGCGCCTGAGGTGGTCGCACCAGTCAGACCGGGGGAGGTGCCGGTCGGACCGATAGTAGCGCTAGTCGTCCTGGAGGAAGCCCAGGTCATTGAGGGGTGGTAGGCTTGTGGGCGGCTCGCAGCGCGAGGCAGGAGGGCCGGTATCTGCCAACGTAGCTCGTATGGCCGCGCCAGGGTCATGGCCACCTCCAAGTTACTCAGGCATTGGAGCTCGACGTCGATGCGTAATGGGTCGCCGAGTCTCATAGTGAAGGGTTGGATCTGCTGTAATTCGGAGAGGTCGTCGACGCGATTGAGCAAAGTAAGGAACCGATTTCGATAGTCGCGATCGTTCCCATGCACCGCAAGTTGCCGCCTCTAAGGGTTTGTTGCGCGAGGCGGGTCAAGTAGATTGACGAGCGGCGAAGCGCCCAATTTGTCAGCCCCGCTATATCGTTCCAACCGATAGCACCATTGCTGGGCGCCATCGACGAGATGGTAGGCGGCAAGCCATACCTTTTCTTCCTCCATGGTTTGCTGCCCGCGAAAAAATTGCTTGCATCGGTTCACCAAGGGTAGCGGATCGCTTTTGCCGTCGAAGGTTGGAAAGTCGAGCTTGTAGTAGCGAGGAGGGCGCTTAGAAGAGGCTGCCGGTAGTGGCTCCCGTGGAGCCCGGAGATGGTCGTTGGCCATGGTGGTGACAAATGGTCGCTTCAAGCTTCCAGCGGCGCTTGTCGTTGTGTGTACTGTACATCTCCAAGCCGCCAAGCTTGTCTTCAATGGTGTCGAGTTTCTTCATCTCAGCGCTTAGGATCATCGTAAGAAGTGGCAGATATAAAGACGCCGCTGTTCGCCATGGTGGGAGGGGCAACGCTTAAATCTGATACCAAATTGTCACGTGCTTCGGGAATAGATCTAATCGGGTAAGAGTGGGAGGTGGGAGGTTTAGGCCCGGGCTTGCCCTTGGAAGCCATGGTGGAGGAGAGGGCGGCGCACAACAGAGGGAGGTCGGCGTGTGCATGGCGTGGATGGGGAGAGGGTGCGCACGGTAGGAAGAGGGCTAGGGTGAAGAGAGGTTAGATAACTAATCTTGCTTGCTTTATTCCTTCCTCTTCTCCCCTTTAAATAGAGAGATTACAATTATAGAAACTCCAGAGATCGAAAGGATCTCCATCTAATCTGTAAAGAGATCGAAAGGATCTCAATCTATAAAGAGATCAGAAGGATCTCAATTTAATTTTTCTAAATCTGAATAATCCTGACTTGCAAGCAAAGGAAAGAGAGGCTTATCTCGCCTCTTGGGCCACCGATTGGACTTGGGCTGTACGGCGTCGGGTGTATACCCGGCCCCACATGACAAGTTTGCTACTAGGATTCCAGAACTAGTTTCTAATGGGGGCTGGCGATGATTGTTGGCCAGTTACTAGCAGTATCCGTTTTGTAACAGGAAGAATTGTACTTCAAATCAATTCAAAAAAAAATTTGTTAGATTTTAGTTGTTACCTGGAATGCTGACCTAGTTGTATCTGATTTCGGATCTGTAACATCCCAATTTGCCTCTTTTGTAAAAAAATATTTTAAAATTAATCAGTTTAAAGTGTTGGATTTTATTTGGAGTTTTGCAATTAACTAAATGCTATTCAAATCAATTCCATCTTCAATCTGAATCTCAAATCCAAATCTCGATTCTCAAACAAAATTGAAATCTTCCAATTTGAATTTCCCTCTCAATTATCCCTCGGGTCGAAGCCCAACATCTTTTCTTTTTCCCCTAGCCTAGCCGCCTACTGTGCCCATTCTCCTTTTCCTCCTTGCTCGCCTCGCTTGACCTCGAGCGCCTAGGTCAGTGCTACCAAGGTCAGGTCGCCTGTATGAACTCCCCGCCATCATCACAAGACCTTCAATTCCACCAATGCCACAAGCCATTAACCCTACTTTTGTTTTCTGCCGTTTCAAAAGTTGGAGCCGAAACCGCGTCGTGATTCTCGTCACGCCTATGTCTGCTCGGTCCCCCACCCTCACCTATAAATGGGAGCATCAAGACTGTCGTTAACCCCTTCACACCCCCTCCAACTTTCATCGTCACCGTGTTTCGCTTGCCTTGCGAACATCGCCTTTCCCGAAGCGCCATTGCCACTCGCCGCCATTCCCCCGCCGCTCTGGTGATAGTTTTCCTACTCCTTCCACGCCATCATGTGTTCCGAAGACTCTTGAGTACTTCCCCTCAATCAATTTCACATTTCATCGCTGCTCGTCGCTGGATCCGTCATCTTCCTCGTCACCGACTGAAACACCACCGTCTTTGAGTTTGGCTTCTCCGGTGAGTCCCTGCCCAATTCCTTGCACCCGTAGCATCGTCTCAACCTCTATCTTATGCGTACATCTTTTTCTCTGTCGTGCTCCCGTGGAGCCCTTTCTTTGCCGTTCACTGTCACCGCGTTGCCTCGGACCAACTCCGATCTCCCCGAGCGAACCAGCGAGACCCCCTTGCCGACGTCGTGCCCATGCTCGTGTCTTCTCCTGAAGAAGAACGCCGTCGCCGCCGTTCGCCCGAGCCACCGCCGTGCTGCTGCGCCCGCAACGCTGCCACCTGGAGGACCACAAAGGCGCCATCGTTCCATTTTGCCTATTACCGCTGCCTGCCGCTTGCTGGCGCAGGCCTTCCTCTCGCTTTTCGCTTTCAATGACAAGTGGCCCCCCCTTGTCAGTACCCTATTCCATATACTCTGTTTGCCGTGAGCCTGAGTGGATCCGTGGACTTAGTCCGTAGACAAGGTCCCACATGTCAGCTGCTGATATTTTTCTCATTTTCCAGCATTTTTTGATCCGACAAACTTCCGGAAGCTCGTTCTGTTTCATACGTACTCCGATTCAGTTGTTTCTACCTAAATTCATAATCTATCTATCAGTACTAATTTTATAATTTTGGGATTTTATTTGTATTTATTGTTATTTATTTTTCTTGTTTCGTGAGTGTAGAGCCCGACGTCGCCGAGGCAAGCTTGGACCAATATGACGGAGTGACTCCTACGTTCGACGAAGGCAAGTCTTCTTTGATCCTGTATATGTTTTTCAAATCCTATTTTATATTGTTTAAAACTATTATGAATTGCTATTTACATAAAATGATGAGTTCAATTTCTTAGGGTGTTAGTTAATCCTAAAATTTTATTATACCTTCATTTGATGTTGTTATCCATGAACCATTGTCGCCCTAGTATAGCAAATCCACGATAATAATGATTACAATATTGTTAGATTTGTTAAAACCGTAGAATTGCTTAGACAAACTTTATCGGTTCTGATCATCCTTTGGAAGAGAATTATTGTTACCTTTGTAGCAAAACAGTTTGAGAAATGCATGGCAATAGATATTGTCAGTAGTTTGGAAAATAAAATAAAATAGTGGAAAACTTGTTTAGACTAGGGCAAGTGGGTTGAGTTTTGCCTGTCTCATCTTAGTCGATTAAGGACCTACGCTTGTGTCTATCCAAACCGAGCACTACTGTAAAACCATATGTCCGGAATAGGACGGACCCAACTGAATAATTTACCAAGTTCTAGCATTTAGTCCGCAAGCTGTAGATGGTAGGAGTTACCTGAGTTGTGCAGACGTTGGTAAATGACTTTCATATCTATCGGGGCTTGTTTCGAGCAATCGTAAATGACGTCCATGTCCGGGCAGGTTATTCTCCATAACGGTGAGCTCCGGGTCGATGGTAAATGACGTCTATGACTTGGGGTTAAGTTCATCCGGCGGGCTGATGTAGGGATGAGGTATTGTAAAAGCATTGTGATAATCACTTAGTTGCACACACATGATAGTGTGTCAGACGGACATTATAACCTGATTATCTCGTGTGGGCCAAGCTGTACAACCTCTGCAGAGTGAAACTATTCGAATAACCGTGCCCATGGTCAAGGGCGGGCAATATGCGTTTTCACATGGTAGATTTTAGTTTTGCTTTCAAAGAATTAAACTTTGGGAATCAGAGAGTAGTTGGAACTCTTAGATAGTTAATTTGGCAGTTGGAACTCTTGAATAGTTAATCTGGCAGTTGGAGCCAGTTGGATAGCTAAAGCCCTATCCTTTAAACCTTGGTAGATAGAGCCTTGATATTAGTGGTCGGTAGTTAGAACCTTCACTAGTAAAATAATTAGTTTAATTATTGAAACTAATTTTGCAAATGTTGCTTTATGAAAACTATTGAAACTTAAATATTGCTTTGTGCAAAAGAACCATATAAGCCTCATTGTTAAGTCTTTCATAATGCATTTTTTTTCAAGACTTGCAGAGTACTTTATGTACTTACATACTACACTCAAAACAAATATCAGAATCCTTCAACGATGCCGAGTAGGATTACAACTTCTACGCTTGTGTCTCTGACGAAGGTCATCCAGAGTATTAGGTTGCTCTCCCAGTCGAATGCCGGTAGGCAATTTGATGGGCTATCACTCGGAATTTATCTTTTGTTGTTTGCTGCTGTAAAACTTGAGGTCGTGTGACCTTTATTGTAATAAGTGGCCATAAGGCCCGTGCTCACTTATTTACTTTTATGTTAAATTGTGATTCAAATTTGTTATCAACGCTGTATCCGCTGTGTGCATTAGCTACTCATTTATTAAACTAATTATTTCACTAGTGAAGGTTCTGCCTACCAACCACTATTATCAAGGCTTTATCCGCGAAGGCTCAAAGGATGGGCTCTAGCTGCCCAACTGGCTTTAGCTGCCAGATTAGCTATCCAAGAGTTCCAACTGCTTCCATATTCCTAAAGTTTAATTCTTTGAAAGCAAATCTATAATCTACCATGTGAAAACGCATTTCACCCGCCCTTTTTCGTTGGCATGGCTATTCAAATAGTTATACACTTTGCAAATGTTGCACAACTTGACCCACATGAGATAATCAGCTTATAATGTTCGTCTGACACACTATCATAGGTGTGCGACTAAGTGATTATCATAAAACTTTTACAATACCCTGTCCCTACATCAATCGACTGATGAGCTTAACCCCATGTTATGGATGCAATTTACTATTGACCCGGAGCTCACTGTTGTGGAGAATAACCTGCTCGGACATGGACGTCATTTACGATACAAGCCCCAACATACATGGACATCATTTACTATCGTTTGCACAACCCAAGTAACTCCTACCATCTACAGCTTGTGAGCTAAATGCTTGGACTTGGTAAATTATTCAGCCATGTCCGTCCCATTCCGAACATGTGGTTGTATGGTAATGCTCGGTTTGGATAGACACAAGCATCGGTCCTTAATTGACCAATGCGAGAAAATCAAAACTCAACCCACTCGTCCTAATCTAAACAGGTTTTCCACTATTTTATTTTCCAAACTACTGACAATACTATTTTATTTTATTTTCCAAACTACTGACAATATCTATTGCCATACATTTCTCAAACTGTTTTGCTAAAAGGGTAATAATAATTCCTTCCCAAAGGATGATCATGACCGATAAAGTTTGTCTAAGCAATGATACCGTTTTAACAGATCAAACAATATTGTAATCACTATCATGGATTTGTTATACTAGGGATACAATGGTTTATGGATAGCAACATCAAATGAATGTATAATCAAAATTTAGGATTAAGTAACATCCTATGAATTGAACTCATCACTTTATGTAAGTAGCAATGCATAATAGTTTTAAACAATATAAAACAGGATTTGGAAAACATAGGTACAAGATGATCAAAGGAGATTTGCCTTCGTTGAAGGTAGAAGTCACTCCTTCAGATTGGTCCAAGCCTGCTTCGACGACGTCGGGCTCTACACGCATGAAACGAGATAAATAAATAACAATAAATACAAATAAAATCCCAAAATTATAAAATTTGTATTGACTGATAGATTATGAATTTAGGAAGAATAATGAATTAAATCAGAGTTCGTATGAAAGAAAACGAGCTTCCGGAAGTTTGTTGGATTGGAAAATGCTGGAAAAAGAGAGAGAGGAGAATATTCTTGGATAAATTCTAAAAATATCCGTGGCTACCTTGGTGTATAGATGAACCGAGTCTATGGTATAGGGTACTGACAATGGGGACCCACTTGTCATTGCAGACACAGGGAGGCATGACGAACTACAAGCAAAATGGAACGCGACGGGAGTCACATTGTGGTTTCAGCTTCGGCTTTGGAAACGGTAGAAAATGGAAGTGGAGTTAATGGCGTGCGGCATTGATGGAATTGAAGGCACACGGTGATGGGGGTGGGTTCTTTGCGGGCGGCGCGGGTTGGGCGCTTGGTTGAAGCAGGGCAGAGCAAGGAGGGGAAAAGGAGAATGGGCCAGGTGGACTGGCCTGGCAAGGGGAAAAAGAAAAGAAGTTGGGCTTCGGCCTGAGAGATAATTGAGAGGGAAATTCAAATTGGGAAATTTAAATTTTGATTTGAGAATTGAGATTTGGATTTGAGATTCGGATTGAAGATGAAATTGATTTGAATAGTATTTAGTTAAGGAATAAGTCCATTTTACTCCCTCCAACTATCAGAAAAGTCTAGTTTACCCCCTCTGAACTTCAAAACCGGTTATTTAACCCCCTAAACTTGTGAAATCCGGTCACTAAATCCCTCGGGCCGGTTTGAAGGTGTGGTTTTGACTGGATTTCGCAAGTTCAGGGGGTTAAATTGTTAGATATATATATTTTGTAGGGTGTTATTTGCTATTGTTCTAACCTTGTACATGTTATATATTGTTCTTTGGCCCATTGGAATATACAAGTGGCTATATTCAAACATGGTATCAGAGCTATGGAAACCTTAACCCTAACCCTACCTTCCGACCAACCGCCTCGCCGCCATCAGAGGCCGCCGCCGCCGTCTCTGCTGCTTCTCTCTCTAGATCCACGCCTGTCTTCTCCGCCGCCCGAGCGCCGCCTATCTGCCCGAAGCGCCGCCCATCTCGCGCCGGATCCACGGCGCTTCCATCTCAAGGGGATTTACGCCACCGCTTCCATCCACTGGATCCGCTCGTCTTCTTCTCCGCTCGCCCGAAGGCCGACTCCATCGCTCGAAGGCCACCAGAGACTCACCGCTCGACTTCCTAACGCGTCTCCTACCGAAGTTCGAGATCAGGCACGCCGCCTCGACTTCCACCCGCGCCGAAGCTTAAGGAGAGCCCTCACGGTGTCGCGTCTTTGAGGAGATTCGCCACCTTGGCGCCGCCAGATGCCTCGTTTTGTCTCGCTTCTTGGCGCTTCCTTCAAGACCGACCGTGATCCTCCCTAGCTCCTCCGGTGGTTGCCGCCATCATGGGTCTCCATCGCACCTCACTGTCGTCGTCTTTACCACAGTATCGTGGATTGCTACAAGCGGAGGAGGGACTAGAGTCGTCATGGTGGGCGTCCCCCGAAGGGCTCTGGAGGTTCCTCTCATTCCGGAGATGGCCCCTCTCGCCAGGGCTCCTCTGGTGACGCCACACAGCAGTTCCTCTCACTATTTCAGCGCCTTGGTGTTGGCTCGTCCTCAGACTTGGGTTCTGCTCGTCTGGCTCTTGCTTTTCAGCAGTCTTCCTCGCCTCCGCCTCCTCGCTCGTCAGGTATCTTGTCTCCGTGGATCTTGGACTCTGGTGCTTCTTTTCACATGACACCAGATTCTACCCACCTTATTTCTGTGCGGTCCATAGATTTTTCATCCATTGTTCAGACTGCAGATGGTACCTCTCTTCCTGTTACAGGCCGAGGCACCCTTTCCACTTCTTCTTTTCATGTTTCTGCAGTCTCTCATGTTCCTAAGCTTACTATGCAATTTTATGTTCGCCGGTCGATCATTGATCACGATCGTCGTGTTGTTCTTGAGTCGACTCTTGTTGTGTTTAGGATCGCCGACGGGACTCGCTTGGTATCGCCCTCGGCGCGTGATTCGCAGCTGCCTTTGGGAGCTCGACCGCTTCATCTTCCTTCCATTGCCTCCACCAACCACCGGCCACTACCACTACCTCTCGCTTCTTGTCAAGGCCCTCCACTACCTCTTTCGCTCAATGGCACCATTGTCTCTGGCCATCTCTCGTGGCTCGCGGCTCATCGCTCTTCGCTTGGCCGGGTGTTCTTGGGTCTGCTTCAGAACACCTCTTTACATTGTATGGGTTGCAAGCTTGGCAACCCAATGCAGCCTCCCTATCCCACTAGTGATTCTATTTCTACTTGTCCTTTTGATCTTGTTCACTCGATGTTTGGGGTCCGGCTCCTTTCATTTCGAAAGGGGGTCATCGCTATTATGTGATCTTTATTGATGATTATTCTTGTCATACTTGGATCTACTTCATGTCCGAGCGCAGCCAGGTTCTCTCTATTTATCAGATGTTCGCCATTATGGTTCGCACTCAGTTTGATTCGACCATTCGTGTTTTTCAGATCGACTACCGCGTAGTATCTCTCGCCGCTTATGCCGCTTTGCCGAAAGGTGGCACTCTTCCTCAAGATTTCGTCCGGTGCTCATGCTCGAATCGGTGTCTCCGAGCGTAAACATCGCTATTTACTTAAGACCGCCGTGTTTTATGCTTGCCTCTTCGTTCTCACTGGCCGAGGTCGCTTTACTACTACTTTTCTCATCAACTCGCAGCCTTTCTACCGCTTCTTCGTGGTTCTTCTACTCGCCGAGCTGCCTCTATGGTCGAGCTCCGAGTACAATCATCTTCGCAGCTTTACCGTGGTTCTGCTTGGCTCTTTCTTCCACCTCGTGAGCGCACCAAGCTAATCTTTCGGGCTTGAGTGTGTTTTCCTTGGCTACGCCTTGAGCATAAGGGTTATCGCTATACGACCGCTGTTCGAGGACGAGGATTTCTCGGGATGTTACTTTTGACGAGTCCCGCCTTACTACCCTCGCTCCCCACTATCGCCCCCAAATTCCTTGTTGAGTCGATCTCCTTTCTGATTTTTCCTAACTCTCAGCTTTCCACCACTGTTTCGCCTCATCCTCCATCTACTCTGCCTCCGGCTCCATCTGTTCTGCCTCCACCGGATTTTCCTTTTCGCTCTTTTGTTCAAGCTCCACCTTTACCCTTGCACTACTCTCGCCGTCCTCGGCCGACTACTTCCTCTCTTGAGCCTCCGTCTCTGCTGGGCCCTGTTCCCAGTCCTCCCTCTCCATCCTTGCTGGGTCCAGCTCCGCCTTCTCCTAGATATGATCTTCGTGATTGTCACGCTGTCGGGCCGCCTGAGTGCTAAGGCTTCGCAGCCACTGCTCTTTCTGAGCCTAGACCTATCGTGAGGCCGCTGCTCATCCTGAGTGGCAGCTCGCGATGTCTGAGGAGATTGCTGCTTTGGAGCGTACTAGCACTTGGGATCTTGTGCCCTTGCCCGCGCGTGTTACCCCTATCACGTGTAAGTGGGTGTACAAGATCAAGATCCGCTCGGATGGTTCCCTTGAGCGCTACAAGGGGTGTACAAGATCAAGATCCGCTTGGATGGTTCCCTTGAGTGCTACAAGGCTCGTCTTGTAGAGCGTGGCTTTCAGCAAGAGCATGGTCGTGACTGTGATGAGACTTTGTCCCTTGTCGCTCACATGACCACTGTTCGTACTCTCCTTGCTGTGGCCTCTGTTCGACAGTGGCCCATCTCTCAGTTGGATGTTAAGAATGCCATTCTCAATGGCGAGTTGCGTGGGGAGGTCTACATGTAGCCGCCCTCTAGGTATTTTGTTCTTGATGGTATGATTTGTCGCCTTCATCGTTCTCTCTATGGGCTCAAACAAGCCCCTCATGCTTGGTTTGACTGTTTCTCCTCTGTTGTCACTGTTGCCGGCTTCTCCGCCAGTGATCACGACCCTGCTCTCTTTGTTCACAGCTCTCCTCAGGTCGGACGCTCCTTCTATATGTGGATGCTATGATCATTACTGGAGATGACTCTCAGTACATTGCTTTTGTGAAGGAGCGTCTCAGTAAGTAGTTCTTGATGTCTGATTTGGGTCCTCTTCGTACTTCCTTGGGATTGAGATCACTTCTGCGCCCGAGAGCTACTATCTCTCCCAGGAGAAGTACATTCAGGATATCCTTACTCGCGCTTGTCTCACTAATCAACAGATGGTGGATACTCCTATGAGCTAGGTGTTCACCTTCTACCATCGATGGTGAGCCCTTGAGGATCCCACTCGCTATCGCCATATTGTCGAGAGCCTCGCTCTACCTTGGGATTACTCGACCGACATTTCTCACCCATTCACATCCCGAGTCGGCTTTGTCTCCGCTCCCACTCACTCTACTACTACCACCTTCTTTGTGTTCTTCGATATCTTCGTGGAACCCTCACTCGACGCCTTTTCTTTCCTCATTCCGCTTCTTTTATAGCCAGACGACTGATGCGATTGGGCTAGCGATCATTCCGATCACGGCCTCTTCTCGCCTATTGTGTTTTCCTTGGTTCCTCCTTGATTGCTCGGAAGATTAAGAAGCGATCGCAGCTGCTCGAGGCCGAGGTCGAAGTTGAGAGCCATGGCATCGCTGATACCGAGATCACTTGGCTCCGGTGGTTTCTTGTAGATTTCGTGTTTCGCTTACGCAGACCGATTTCGCTTTTATCGATAGTAATCGTGCGATCAAGATTGCTCAAGGTCCCGTGAAGCACGAGCTTACCAAGCACATTGGAGTGGATGCTTCGTACATGCGATCGCAGGTGCAAGACCAAGTTATTGCTCTTCAGTATGTGCCTTCGGAGCTTCAGTTAGCCGATTTCTTCACCAAGGCACAGACCTGAGCTCAGCATAACTTCTACTTCTCCAAACTCAGTATTGTTGATCCACCATGAGTTTGAGGGGGGGGGGGTGTTAGATATATATATTGTGTAGGGTGTTATTTGCTATTGTTCCAACCTTGTACATGTTATATATTGGCCTTTGACCCATTGGAATATACAAGTGGCTATATTCAAACAGGGGTTAAATAACCGATTTTGAAGTTCAAAGGGTAAACCAGACTTTTCTGATAGTTGGAGGGAGTAAACTGGACTTATTCCTAGCTTCTTTTAATTTGCCTTTTTCTTAGCTATCTTGTTGTTTGGTTATGATTTCATCAATGTTGCAACTGTGTGAGCTAGCTATTGATCATGGGACTAGTTCAGAATACACAGAGGGTCTAGATTTGCAAATTCGGGTCCCGACAGAGATGGTATCAGAGTCATATCGACTGTAGGTTGTGACCTAGTTAGAATGGTCGTTAGTTGGAAAATTTCAAAACTTATTTTATATAAGAAGCAAAAAAATAAATTGTTCTCTCCTCATCTTTGGTGATCTTTCTATTCTTACTTTCTTCATAGTATTCTTTCTTACCCTGTTCTTCCTTCATCATTTTATAATGTTAAATGGACCCTCTTTTCCTTCAAAATTTTTTATAGATGGTCAACACGTTTCTTACTGTTACGTTCAAGACCACAAGATATGAAGCTATCAAGAGAGCATCGTAAAGTTTTCAAGTCATCTCTACCATTCAAGGACAACATGCAAAGATTAATTGAAGATCGTAAACCGAAGATCGCGATGTCAGCCCAAACAACCATATATATAGTCCAGTTTACTCCCTCTAATTATTATAAAAGTCTGGTTTACCCCTCTGAACTTTAAAACCGGTTATTTAACTCCCTAAACTTGTGAAATCCGGTGAAGGGGTAGTTTTAACCGGATTTCGCAAGTTTAGGGGGTTATATAACCGGTTTTTAAGTTCAGGGGGTAAACCAGACTTTTCTGATAGTTGGAGGGAGTAAACTAGATTTATTCCTTTAGATTGCAAAACTCCAAATAAAACCCAACACTTTCAATTAATCAATTTTAAAATAATTTTTTACAAAAGAGGCAAATTGGGATGTTACAGGATCTTTCGATTTCATTTTACTTGGCTTTCGTTTTTAAGCGTGCTTATCAATTCTGTGCTATTCTGGCCGGGATAACTGGAACATTCGGTGCCATCAGGAACTTTATAAAAGATTTCTGCTCTAGCTCGTCGCTCTGGCCAGAATGACCCTCGCAATGCCCAATGCTAGCCTAAATACCACTTCAAAGAGCAAACAGCCTACGGCCCATATGTGTGTCGCTTTCCTCTTGTACTGGCAGCCAAATAGGAGAAACAGCAACCCAGTTTTGCTATTGGATCTTTTGTGCATTCAGTATGTTTCAAACTGGTGAAAGCCAGTCGAACTGGGTGGTTTTGCTTCAAATTGGAGAAAAACCAGAAACAGTTAGACTGGGCTCAACCAGCAACTGGGAATAATGGTTCAAAAATTGGTATCAGGTGAACTCAAACAGGAGATGTGAGGGTTGGGGGATGAAAACCCAGGGCACGAGTCTACTCTTGGTCAGTGTTGTGCTGAAGAGACACATCAGGTTTTGTTTTTCTACTTACTGAACCACCGGTCCAGCCAGTGATCCTAAAGTGTGGCCAGGTCGACGGCCAGTCTGGTTTTGATAACTACGCAAGCACCATGACTGCCACATTTACGCACGGTTTACAATTGCAGCTGGAATCAGATATCCGATGAGCTATTTTAATGGAATATAGATGGTAAGTATTGCCCAGGATTTAAAAAAACAAAACTTTAAGAAACATGGAGAAGAGAGAATTATGTCAACCGAAAAACTGCCTGGAACTGGTTAGTTACAGGTAAACTGAATGAGGTCCCAGATATTTCAAACAACAGAGAATGTTAACCCTGTTGCATGCGCCAATAGACCATGCCAACTACCTCGAACTGTAACCTTGACAGCAGTGATGCGGCTTTACCACGGCCTTCTGCTGTGTCAGAAGTTTTTCTTTGTTCCTCTATTTGTCTATTTGATGTCAACTTTTTCCCTTGGCGAAGACCTCTAGCTGCCGCCTACTCAAATTTACATGCGCTAGCAAAGTTTGACCATGTAGCACATGAATCTGGCCGAATCTAAAACAATAACTAGTACAAAGATAAGGGATTTCATTTCTGTACTGTGCACAGTATTGAAAAATATGCACTATCTGGAGGAAATTTAAGCATTTCCCTATATTATTCCACTGAAAATATTTCAAAATCACCTGCAGTTTGCTATTTCTTTCTTCTTACATTTTTGTTTAGCTGTTGACCAACACATTGTCTCTGGTTTTACAAACCGTTGTTGTCTTTATTAGACATCTGCAGTTCATGCGACGACATGATCCTGAAAAATATTTCAACATTTAACAACATTGTGTTAAATGTCTTCTCTAATAAACTGTATGTTTTGCAGTTAATTCTTCCCTACCGGCGATATGAAGCTGACCAGGTGAGTTCACTTTAACGCCTATGTCTGTTTGAATTAAAATATCCTATTTTTCAAGCAATCAATTGTTTTGATTTAAAATGAGTCAGGTCCAGAAAAAGGGTTTGAAAAATAAGATGTGACAGTATTAGGTATGACTGTTCACTTATGCTCACAACATAAAAATAGCTGCATGAAATGTTTATATTGGTCTGACTTGTAAGGATTTCAGGGGATTGAGCCATGAACTTCTTGAGGGACAGAATATAATTGTTCTGAGCATCACAGTTTTTCTGCTGTATCATGCGTTCAAAAGTAATTCCCCAATCAAAAATAAAAATGCCCCACCTCGCTCGATCTAGACCATTACGATCAGAAACGTGTGCAGTTACTTAGGGTGTGTTTGGTTACCCATAGCCTGGCTCGGAAAAGCAACCAGGCTGAGCCCAGTCATGCTAGATTGATGCAGCAGAGGGTTGTTTGGTTGCTTGTTGTAAGTTGGGTTGGTTGAGTGGTGAAGTTGTTTGGTTGCCTACATCTACTTGAGTGCAGTAACCCACAATAAGAGGTGGTGAGATTACTTCCTTGTGATGAAAATCTAGGAGTCCAGTCCGAACATATTACAGTTTATGGCTTTAGTTGGAGAAAAGACACTGATTTGAGACACTTCTGTTAAGTTAATACGTTTGATGTACAAATTAAATCGGCTCCATTGTCACAAATAAGATCGATGCGACAAGGATGAAATTCACAATCACACAAACAAACAGAGTCAAACAGAGGAAAATTGTCGCTGTGCTCCAGGCAGCAATCGCAGGCAAGTGCTTTCTCGCCAACACCATCACTACTCTTTTATGCCAAATTGAAGAAAGAAAGAAATTAGTGTTCCCCTAGGCGCTAGTCGGGTGGCAGACCAGCGCCTAATCGCCACCTAGGCGGGGCTAGGCAGGGCTAGGCGGCCTCCTAGGCAGGATAAATTGGCTAGGTGGCCTAGGCGGGCGTCTAGAGGAACACTGAAATAAATATCGTTGGGCAAACTATTCTCTGGTCCATGGCCACCAAATTTAGACAAGCTTATGGTCTATTTGTTCTCCTTCAATCTGAAGAGAATCGGAGTTTAGGATGGAACCATTTCTATCAATTTCTTCAATTTAGACAACAAAATTGAAGAAATTGATAGAAATGGTTCCATCCTAAACTCCGATTCTCTCCAGATTGAAGGAGAACAAATAGACCATAACCAACAACACATGTGATACCCTCTACCTGTACCATTATCAAAAAAAGAGAGGAAAGAGAGCGAAAGAAGAGGAGGCACTAAAGAAAACATGCTTCAAGCATTCACCGGCTCCTCCCTCCATCCATACCACAATGCAAAACGAGGACCAGTGTCATAGCAGATCAAGGGGTTGCGGGGCTTGTCCACGGCAGCAGCCCCTCACAGCCGCCTTAGTTCTTTTGTGTGGAGCAGGCCATGCTGTTATGAGGCTGCTCGGCCATGGGAGGGGAGCAACTATGATGTCAGATCCAGGTCCAAATGATGATGAGGAGCTCTGAGACCGTGGCGTACATGCGGATCTGAAGTCCCCTGGCTCAAAAATTGCAACAGCGCTGGAAGAGTGGAGGCATGGAGAGGATGCAAATCACGGATGCTGAGGTGGCGGTGTGGCGTGGATGCAGCGGAGAGGTGACCCTAAACAACGCCTTGCACAAACCGGGCCAGGCTGAGGAGCTACGCTTGATTTCTGTGTTCCCATGGAGCCAGGCCCTAGAGCGAATCTTGCATCGGGCCAGCTTGGCTCGGACGTAAGAACGGGCAACCAAACATGTGGAACATGCATCCCGTGGGCCTGGTTTGGCGTTGCACAAGCAAGCAATCATGCCCTTAAGCACTGCAGCTGATCCGAGTCCCTTTATGCACTACCCAAACCAGTACCCGCCCAATATAATTCACGGGTATGGACAAGTTTTTTTGCGACCCACTAAGAATACTATATGTCGAAATTCAAAGACATGGTTCTATTTAATACTTTCCTAGTTGTCCAACCCCAACTGGTTGACTTGGGAACAATGAGGTAACCAGGGTGATGTTTGTCTTATTCCTGATGTACATGCTAGTGATTTCTGACAGGCTGCGTTGTTTTACTTTTATCCTTTCCCCTTGTCAAAGCCATCTAATCAAGATTATGCTTGACTCAGTGCAATCCCCCTCTGTCTTTTCGAATGCTTCACATTTGGTTTGTCCTACACAGGGTAATTTTTGCACTGTTTCTGTGGGATCGTACAAGCTTGTATGGGACAACTCATATTCGACGTTCTTTAAAAAGGTATTTGATGAACCTACATTTATTCTTACAAGTTATTAAGGGCATACCGATAAGAGGGAATTCCTGTAGTTTATTGTACTTCTTCCTCATTTACGGTCTACTTATCCAATGAGTTATGACATATGAGTTTAAGCTATTTCCTATTTTCTGTACTTTCCTGGAAAACTGTCAGTTCCTTTTCCGATGAAGAAGCATCTTCTATTGCCTATGGTTGTTCATCTCCAAGACTACTATCATTTCTAGCTGAACTAAATAAATAAGGTTAATGGAACCGGCCATACCGGTCATGGGTGGTATGGACGGTTTTGGGCGAATATTAGCGGAAACCCCCTAAATCACTGACATTAAGGATCACTAAAGGTTTAGGAAGCACAAAAATTAAAGAAATTGGAAAGAAAAGTAAAATTAAAATGAGGGGAAAACCACCGGAAACTGAGCAGGTGTGCCGGTCAAGACTGGGCCAGAAGATAATGTGCGCCCTATTCAACTGCAGAGAGCTACGTTAGTATTTCTTCTGTTCTAATGGTTGTTCATTTCATGTGCCTCTGACAGAGCCTCCGGTACAAGGTGGACGCGGTGCCACCGGTTGCCGAGCCTGCCGAGCCCGTAGTGGAACCCTAATTGACGAGGGCCAATGCCTGGGACGGAGTAGCCGTGCAGATGCATCAAGAGCCCTCACACGTTGTGTAACCCAATTCTTTTACCGACTGCGATTCGGTGATCGCAGGGTTCCAACGATACAATACACGTACATAGCTCACTGGTGTGTGAACGCAAGATATGTACTTTGTGTGCAAATGTTTATGGCAACTTGCTAGTGATGAATGACTGTTTCTATACAAAGAGCAATACTAGATTAACAAATCAGGGCATGCATGTCTAATTTGAAAGTTATGGCAGTGTTCATTTTTCATCTTGAGACATTACATGAGACATGCAGAAGTAAAAAATTCAGGTGCTTCAATCTGGAAGCGTTCACCATTTTTCTCATTTATTTATTTACTAGTTAAGTGTCGGTGCGCTGCTACAAAACATCTCATGAATGTAAACATTTATCAATTAAGTAGATATAATATATCTCAATTCGTTAAGGTGCGCGAAGCACAGCAAAAGAGCGGGGGCGGGGAGGAGGAAGTGAGGCTCGTCTAGATCTAGCTGATGGAAGCGGCAATAGAGCTGAGGCGCGCAGAGCAGAAGAGTAGAGGAGACGAGGGCAGAGACGAAGCACAGACAGCGTCGCAGGCGATGCCGGGAGAGGATGAGCATGGAGCGTATGATGCGAGGAGATAGTTTGTTGATAACGTGATCCACATATCAGTAGAGGGAGACAGGGGTGGGAGGGTGGGGAGGATGGGCGACCAACAACTCTAATTTGTAAGTAGTAGAGATTTATTTATTGAGAAACGATGGGGGGGCGGGGCATTTTCTCATTATCGACTGCTTAGGTGGAAATCGAACCAAAGTTGAGGCCTTGTTTGGGGAGCATTAATAGCTTCCGTTTCGGAAAAGCTAGAAGCTCCTCCAAATAGGTTAGTTTCGTAACAGTTTAATGTTTAAGTCATAGCCTAAGTGCATGCAAAAGCTAAAGTACCTTCTCATCAGCATTTTTGGCTTATTACGGAAGGAGGATAGCTATTTACCACTAGAATTTCCATAAAATTACTCGCTAAATGCCACCGGTCACCCTCCCCGTTTGGTCGCCTCCCCACCCACACCTATTCACTCCTCCCTATCGTTGGGCCTCCTCCCTTGTGTATCTCGGCGAGTTTTTTTTTGCTCATGGCACTATTCTTCGTGTTAGTAGCCATTTTGGCCCTCTCTTTACATTAATGCCAAAAATGGCACTCTACTGTGCCCCAGGAGGCCAGACTTCTCACCGTGCACCACGTGTGAAATCTGGGTCCCTGGAGTACGGACCTGGCCGAGTCAGCCGTGCCCTAGAGCAACATAAGGCGGACGTCCGTGCCTTCCTAGCACGGAAGCGGCGAAGCTCTCGCGAGAGGCGCGAGGAGAGGTGACAAAGTTGAATAAAAAAAATTCTGACACTATTTGATATTAATTGATACTATTTGAAATACTATTTAAAACTTAAAAAAATATTTTTCCTTTGGTTTTTTTATTCTTGTGCTTTTACCTCACACTCGCAGCTTCAAATATTTCCGTGCAGGAGGCACTAAGCCTCGCCTGCCCCCTGGGGCCGACTGCCCGTCCATGCCCTAGAGACCTAGATTTCACACGTAATGCTGTAGGATCAAGGTTGACCGAGGGGTTGAATAGGAGGTATATAAAAAACTTGTGCTCTAATTTACAATTTTAGTAAGTATGGTCTAATTAAAGAATTCAAGCACAAATAAAGAGATGTATTCTAATCTTTTACTAAAACACCTCAAAGCTATGTCAATACTAAATACAATTCTAGCTAAGCAATTCTACACAAATAAATTGCTAGAAATGTAAATGCGAAAATAGTAAAGACAAGAGAGAAAAACCACAATGAAGACAATTGATGTTTTTCCCGTGGTATCGAAGACTTGCCGGTCTTTACTAGTCTACGTTGAGGTAAGTCCAAACGAATTGGACCGACTCCACAAATTAAGCCTTATGCACCTCGATTCCACTAGGATTGCTTTTCCTCTACTTCGGAGATGGTGAGCATCAAACCAATCACAACCGTTGCTAGGCCTCTTTACACTCTTCTTGAAGAGATCACCGCACAAGCTTCCTTCAAGCTGTCTAGGTGCCGACAAGCACCAAAAGTAACAAATCAAAGCTCTTGCTTGAAGATTATCAAGTGCCAAGGAGATCAACTAATGATGTATATGCACTTGAATGCTCACAACTACCCCAAAATAAGAAATATGAGCAAATGAGTAGAGGGGAGTGCACCAAAAGCTCAAGTGTATTCAATGAGGCCCAAGATACTGAGCTTGGTGCTGGTGAGGGGGTATTTATAGCCCTCAACCACAAATTCGACTACTTGAAAAAGATTCCCTGAAAATTTAGTAGATGTGGTACTACTGCCGTTGATCAAACGGTACTACTGCACTTACAGTTCAACGGTCGACTGTTGTTCATTAAATGTTTCTGAACTAGCCGTTACAAAAAGGTGCGGTATTATCGCACTCACAATTTCTGGTACAACTGCATGACGGTAGTACCGCTCGGCTCAATCAGTCATACCGATTTTTCAGGGGAGGAAAACTCCCAAAAACATGCTTTTTGGAATTTACGTACCACCAACTAGAATCCGGTAGTACCGCTCATCAACTGCGGTCATAACGTTTTGACTGAAGATTTTCCAGATGCTTTTCTAAATACAATGCATGACTCTTAGTTGATCAAGATGGCACAAGAATAGATCCTCAAACTACTAGCCATGTGTTGGAGATATGCCCTAGAGGCAACCATAGAGATGATTGTATCACGTCTATGTTTATGTGTTATTGAATAAATGTTATTCTATTCTTTGAATGAATCATCAGTTATGAAGATTGACAAGTATGTGACTTGTTGGTGAAGCTCTTTTAACTTATGATGATGTCGTTCTAAATGTATCCCTGGTCGAATGTCACTGGTCGGAACACTAGTGACTCTATCGGCCAGCATATTTATTGATTGATGACCATGTCTCACTAGTCATGGATATAGGGATATCGAATCAATAATGTGAACACATGTTAGAGAACATGGTGTTGGATTGACCCACCTTAAGACACTATTGAGATTGTTATGATTTTATGTGTCGTCAATTGGTCTCAAGCAATGATGATGTATAATCCTTATACTTGAGATCAGCATGATTTCCTACATGTGTAGTAGCACTCTTAGGGGTTGCCAAATAATACTCGTAACTGGGTAGTTATAAAGGTAGGTTTCGGGTATACTATGAAACATGCGGAGGGATGTAATTGGTCGGATATGGGATTTGCCCCTCCTAACATAATAGGAGAGATGTCTCTGGACCCCTCGTTGTGGTTGGATAAAGAAAGTGCATGGCCATGCCACAAGTGGTCGAAGTGTCGACCACATGAAGTTATTTGACACTTGATCGAGAAAGTATTGAACATTCCATGGATGACAAATTATCTCACCTAGAGTTCAACCAGATGTTGTGAGACAAAGGGAGAATACACAAGCAGGTCGTCAGTTCGACCAAATAGGAGCTGGTCGTAGACTGGTCGAAAACTGGTCGTATGGAGATACCGGCTGGTCATAGACTGGTCGGAGCTGGTCGTAGGCTAGTCGAAGCTGGTCAAAAACTGGTCGTATAGAGATACGAGCTGGTCATAGACTGGTAGAACATAATCATCAACTAGTCGTAAGGAGTTACAAACTGGTCGTAATTAAGTACTAACTGGTCGTAAGGAGTTACGAACTGGTTGTAACTAAGTATGGATTGGTTGTGACTAAGTACGAGCTGGTCATAAGTGATAAGGATCTGGTCTTGGATCATATTGCATTAAGGTTCGTCCGATATATTCTATGTGTGTTCGGAAATCGTTATATGCTGCTAGGTACCGCTGACGACTCATGGTCGGAAAAGAGTTTCCGAGTCACAACCGATTACATATAAACCTATAGGGTCACACACTTAAAGGGCTAGGATTTGATTTGGATGGTGATCCAAATTCTTGTAGGCCACGAGTTCCTAATGGGCCTCAAGTTCGAGATCCATTATGGATACCTATATATAGAGGGGCGGTGGCATGGGGTGAGATGATTTTTTTTGAAGAATTCCCGAAACCCTAATAGCCATGCCTTCCTCAACCACGCCGCCGGCGCTAGCACTCCAGCGTGTGGTGTCCCTGCCCGTATGTGTGGATACCTTGGAGGTGTTGTTGTGAAGCTTCAGCACTAGGACGACCCGCAACTCGAAGGTGTGCGGCGAGTACGACTACGACTACATCAACTCGAAGACGTGCGGTGAGTACTACTACGACTACTTCATCGACGCGCTCTTCGTTGGACCAGGTTGCTCCAACGTTTCTTCCGCTGCTCTACGTGTCTGGTGGTAACGATCTATGTTCTCTTGCTTGTATGGCATCTTGGTTTACATGGTAGAATTTTTGAATTGTCAGGTAGCGTAGCCTACCGTATCCCAACAGTGGTATCAGAGCCATCCTGCATAGTTATTGATCTAGATCGGTCGCATATACTAGATATGCGGCAGTAGTAGATTGGATCTATTACTAGTTTGGTCTGATAACCTAGATTGGTTCATATGGATGGAACGATCTAGGCACTGGTCAATAAGATCGATTGGGTTTCAGTGGTAGTAGATGGGTTTGAGAAGAGGTATAAGTTAAGAGCACCAGATGATTTACTCGACTTGTTTTCGACTGCCTTGCATAATGCTCCTACCGGTCGGAATTCCGGAATCTTTTTTTTTATTTTGGCCCCTTGACGCCACTCAATTGCAAAAATAGCCCCCGTGTCGTTTTATTTGCAAATCTAGCCCCCTCCCTCTCTTACCGCGGTCGGTGAGCACGGAAGGTGGGTGATCAGCACGAATCTCCGCGGGAATGGACCGCGATCGTGGAACCGGGGGGTTTCCGTGCTCAGCCACCGCAGAAAGGCCCTTCCCGCGCTCACGCACCGTGGCAAGTGGCCGGTCCCGCGCTGGGCTAGCCTCCCATGCCTTTTCGCGCTCCCCGAGTGGGGAAAGTGACCTTCCCCACTTCCCGACCGTGGAAGGTGAGGGAGGGGAGCTAGATTTGCAATTAAAACGGGATGGGAGCTATTTTTGCAATTGAGTGGCGTTAGGGGGCCAAAAAAAAAAAATCGGAATTCCGCCATCAGAGTGTGCCGCAATGCATAGTCGTGTCAAGGCAGTGATCATATTGGTTCGGAATAGGGTTAATATAATTAATCCGATGATTTCCGAGGCTCGGTTACGTGAATAAGATTCATGTCTTGGGAAAATTTTTTGAGAGCGCTGCCCTCGACCAGATTATCGTTTGCAAATCATTACTAGCTTTTAGGAGTAATTGCTTACTAGATGGTTGTGGTCGGAGATTTCAAGCATGATGGTCGAAGGACAGGAAGCATGGTGATGAAGATCGTCATGATAAGGGCCATACTATTTCACAGTTTAATTTGATTATATGTGAATGTTTATTCCTATCATGCTTTTTTATTATGTTTTATCATTGCATGCTCTTAACATGGTAGAAGTAAAATTCCCTCATATAATATCAAGCTAAATTGATGCCCTCCCAATTAGCTGCACCATCCGAAGTCATGTATTTTAATGGTAGGTCTTGCCAAAGCAGAGTGCTATTAACTCTCCTTGACTAGATGGGTTCATGTCAGCACTTACACGCATAGCATTGGTTTAACTTGACAAAGTCATCATAACGGTTATAGACTTTGGGGCATAGGGTTGGGTGCCGGAGCATAGAGATGCCACCCAACAACAAGAGTCATATAGAGATATGATTAGCAAATGGTTGCTTACCTAAAATCACTAAGTTTCTAGCAGTGATGCCAAAGCTTACTAGGACTTAATGATTTTTGGATCTTGAACTCACTATATGTTGTTTAAGGGAAACATGATTTATAGTGGGAGCATCTTTTATTGACTGTTGATGATTAAGTTAGACCAGGAAAAGACTAGTCGTAGACTGGTCGAACGTAACCACCAACATGAATGTCTAATAGAAGATCTTACATAAACATAGTGCTGAATCTTTGCATATATTTCTATTGTAGATCTTAGCACCTACTACTTCTTCTGCACCTACCTTTAATTTGCGATCTGTTCTTGAGAAAGAAAAGCTGAATGGAACCAACTTTATTGACTGGTTTCGTATTTTGAGAATTGTTCTCAAACAAGAAAAGAAGGAATATGTTCTAGAGGGTCCCTATCCCGAGGAGCCGAATGCTGATGCAACTTTATTGACTGGTTTCGTATTTTGAGAATTGTTCTCAAACAAGAAAAGAAGGAATATGTTCTAGAGGGTCCCTATCCCGAGGAGCCGAATGCTGATGCTACTCGTACTGAAAAGAATGCTTATGAGAAGCATTGCAATAACGCAGTCGATGTGCACCGCCTAATGCTTGCGACCATGAACTCTGAGCTTCAGAAGCAATACGAGACCACAGACGCTTACAATATGATTGTAGGTCTGAAGGGTATGTTTCAGGTTCAAGCAAGAGGAGAGAGGTTTGATACCTCCAAGGCATTGTTCGGGCATTGGAAGAGAAACTGCAAGAAGTACTTAGCAGAGATGGCAAAGAACAAGGGAAGTAAGACTTCCAGTTCAGGTATAAATGTTATACAAATTGATCTCGCCACTTCTCCGACCAATTCTTGGGTATTTGATACCGGATCGGTTGCCCATATTTACAATTCGATGCAGGGACTGATAAGGAGTAGAAGTTTGGCAAGAGGAGATGTTGATCTCTGTGTGGGCAATAGAGCAAGAGTTACTGCATTAGCTATTGGCACTTTACCATTAGTTTTACCCTCAGGATTAGTTATGGAACTAAATAATTGTTATTATGTTCCAGCCTTGAGCAAAAATATTATTTCTGCTTCATATTTAGGATCAAAAGGCTATGAGTTCAGAATTAAGAACAATTGTTGTTCAATTTATTTTGAAGATATGCTTTATGGCCATGCTCCATTGGTGAATGGATTGTATGTTTTAAATCTTAAGAATATGCCTATCTATAACATAAATGCTAAGGGACTTCGACCTAATGAATTGAATCCCACTTTTTATTTGGCATTGTTGACTAGGTCATATAAATGAGAAGTGCATGATGAAGCTCCATAAAGATGGTCTTTTAAACTCATTTGATTTTGAATTATTTGAAACATGTGAATCTTGTTTACTTGGCAAGATGACAAGAGCACCTTTCACGACTAGAGGTAAGAGGGCATGTGACTTATTGGCCCTTGTACATACAGACTAGTCGTATAGTGATACGACCAGATCCGGACTAGTCGTTTGGTGATATGACCAGGTCTAGACCAGTCGTATAGTGACACGACCAAGTCCAGACTAGTCGTATAGTGATACGACCAGATCTAGACTAGTCGTATGATGAGTTGACCAGATCTAGACTAGTCGTATGATGATTTGACCAGGTCTAGACTAGTCGTATGGAGATACGAGCTAGTCGTAGGCTGGTCGAACATAGTATGTGGACCAATGAGCACTCCGACCAGAGGTGGTTTTCAATACTTCATAACATTTAATGATGATTTTAGTAGATACGGTTATGTCTACTTGGCATAAGTCAGAATCCTTTGAAAAGTTCAAAGAATTTCAGTATGAAGTGCAGAATCAACTTGGCAAGATAATCAAATATCTACGAGCTGATCATGGAGGTGAACGTTTGAGCCATGAGTTTGGTGATCATCTAAAGAAGTGTGGAATTATTCCACAATTTACTCCGCCGGGAACGCCTCAATGGAATGGGGTGTCTGAACGACGGAATCGAACACTATTAGACATGGTTCAATCAATGATGAGCCAATATGATATTTTATTGTAATTATGGGGATACGCTCTAAAAATAGTTGCTTTCACTTTAAATAGGGTTCCATCGAAAACTGTAGGGAAGACACTATATGAAATATAGACCGGGAAGAGTCATGGATTGTCTTTTCTCAGGATATGGGGTTGTGAGGCATAAGTGAAATGTTTGACATCTGACAAGCTTACAACTAAGTATGATAAGTGCTTCTTTGTGGGGTATCCTAAAGAAACTAAAGGATATAATTTTTAGAATCAGGTTGATAACATAGTGTTTATTGCTTGTAATGGTATCTTCTTGGAGAAAGAGTTTCTTTCTAAAGGAGTCAGTGGGAGCAAGGGTCAACTCGAAGAAATTCGGGAACCATCTGGAAATGTTTCAACTCCTACTGAACCTCTATAGGATGAACAAAATGTTGTTGAACCTGTAGATGAGGCATCAACCCCACATAGATCAAAAGGCCACGTGAATTGCCTATAAGGTATAGGCATGACGTTTTATTATTGAATAATGATGAGCCTAAAACTTATGTGGAAGCGATGGAGCATCCAGACTCTGAGTCATGGCTTGAAGCCATGAGATCTGAGATAAAATCCATGTGTTCATATCATACGACCAGATCCAGACTAGTCGTATGGAGAAACGAGCAGGTCGTAGACTGGTTGACAATCAAGTTCGGAACTTAGTTGATGCACTTGATGGAGTTACGACCATTAAGTGCAAATGGATTTTTAAGAAAAAGATAGATATGGATAGAAATGTTCACATTCATAAGGCACGACTGTTTGTGAAGGGTTTCAAAGAAATTCAAGATGTTGATTATGATGAAACTTTCCTACCTGTCGCTATGCTAAGTCTATCTGGATCATTCTAGCTATTACTGCATATTTCGACTATGAGATATGGCAAATAGATGTCAAAACGGCTTTCCTAAATGGAAACCTAATTAAGGATGTGTACATGACACGACCTGAGGGTTTTGTCGATCCAAAGAAAGCTAGAAAGGAATGGAAATCCATCTATAGATTGAAGCAAGCATCTCGGAGTTGGAATATTCGTTTTGATGAAGTGGTCAAAGGATTTGACTTCATCAAGAACGAAGAAGAACCTTGTATTTACAAGAAGGTTAGTAGGAGCAAGCTTGTGTTTCTGATCTTGTATGTGGATGACATACTAATGGTCGGAAATGATATTCCTATGCTTGAATCTGTTAAAACTTCATTAAGAAATAGTTTCTCAATGAAATATTTAGGAGATGTAGCATATATTCTTGGTATAAGGATATATAGAGATAGATCTAAAAGGCTAATTGAATTAAGCCAGGATATGTACATAGATAATGTGTTGAAACGGTTCAGCATGCAAGATTCTAAGAAAGGTTTCTTGCCCATGGCACATAGCATTAATCTTAGCAAGAGTCAATGTCCTACGACCACTGATGAGGGAGACAAAATGAGTAGAATTCCATATGCTTCGGCTATTAGATCTATCATGTATGCCATGCTATGTACACGACCAGATATGTCGTATGCTCTAAGTGTTATGAGCAGATATCAGTCGGATCCAAGTGAAGGTCACTAGATAGCAGTCAAGAATATCGTTAAGTACTTGGGTAGGACTAAGGATGCATTCCTTGTTTATGGTGGTGAGGAAGAGCTGGTTGTAAATGGTTACACCGATGCAAGCTTCCAAACTGACAAGGATAATCTCAAATCGCAATCAAGGTTTGTGTTTTGTTTGAATGAAGGAGCAGGTATGGACTGGTCGCATAGTCATACGACCAGATCCAGACTGGTCGTATAATGATACGACCAGATAAGTTGGAAGAGTTCTAGATATGCAGAGTGCACATGGATTTAAGTTCGACCAGGTATGGACTGGTCGTATGGTGATATGGCCGAATCCAGACTAGTCGTATGGTGATACATCCGCTTCCAGACTAGTCGTATGAAGATACAAGCTGGTCGTGACTGGTCAAACATGAATATTGTTGATTCGTTGACAAAGACTCTCTCGCAACCTAAGCACGAGGTGCACACAAGAGCAATGGGTATAAGATACCTATATGATTGACTCTAGTGCAAGTGGGAGACTGTTGGAGATATACCCTAGAGGCAACCATAGAGATGATTGTATCACGTCTATGTTTATGTGTTATTGAATAAGTGTTATTCTGTTCCTTGAATGAATCATCAGTTATGAAGATTGACAAGTATGTGACATGTTGGTGAAGCTCTTTTAACTTATGATGATGTCGTTCTAAATGTATCCCTGGTCGAATGTCACTGGTCGGAACACTAGTGACTCTATCGACCAACATATTTATTGATTGATGACCATGTTTCACTGGTCATAGATATAGGGATATCGAATCAATAATGTGAACACATGGTAGAGAACATGGTGTTGGATTGACCCACCTTGAGACACTGTTGAGATTGTTATGATTTTATGTGTCGTCAGTTGGTCTCAAGCAATGATGATGTATGATCCTTATACCTGAGATCAGCATGATTTCCTACATGTGTAGTAGCACTCTTAGGGGTTGCCAAATACTACTGGTAGTTATAAAGGTAGGTTTCGGGTATACTATGAAACATGTGGAGGGATGTGACTGGTCGGATATGTGATTTGCCCCCTCCTAACATAATAGGAGAGATGTCTCTGGGCCCCTCGTTGTGGTTGGATAAAGAAAGTGCATGGCCATGCCACAAGTGGTCGAAGTGTCGACCACATAAAGTTATTTGACACTTGATCGAGAAAGTATTGAACATTCCATGGATGACAAATTATCCCACCTGGAGTTCAACCAGATGTCGTGAGACAAAGGGAGAATACACAAGTAGGTCGTTCAGTTCAATCAGATAGGAGCTGGTCGTAGACTGGTCGAAGTTGGTCGAAAACTAGTCGTATGGAGATACAAGCTGGTCTTAGACTGGTTAGAGCTGTTCGTAGGATAGTCGAAGATGGTCGAAAACTAGTCATATAGAGATACGAGCTGGTCGTAGACTGGTCGAACATAATCACCAACTGGTCGTAAGGAGTTACAAACTGGTCGTAATTAAGTACTAACTGGTTGTAAGGGGTTACGAACTAGTCGTAACTAAGTATGGACTGGTCGTGACTAAGTACGAGCTGATGGTAAGTGATAAGGACCTGGTCTTAGATCATATTGCATTAAGGTTCGTCCGATATATTCTATGTGTGTTCGGGAATCGTTATGTGTTGCTAGGTATCGCTGACAACTCGTGGTCGGAAAAGAGTTTCCGAGTTGCAACCGATTACACATGAACCTATAGGATCACACACTTAAAGGACTAGGATTTGATTTAGATGGTGATCCGAATTCTTGTAGGCCATGAGTTCCTAATGGGCCTCAAGTTCGAGACCCATTATGGATACCTATATATAGAGGGACAGTGGCATGTGGTGAGATGATTTTTTTTGAAGAATTCCCGAAACCCTAATAGTCATGCCTTCCTCAACCACGCCATCGGCGCTAGCACTCTAGCGCGTGGTGTCCCTGCCTCGTATGTGTGGATACCTTAGAGGTGTTGTTGTGAAGCTTCAACACTAGGACGATCCGTAACTCGAAGGTGTGCAGCAAGTACAACTACGACTGCATCAACTCGAATACGTGCGGTGAGTATGACTACGACTACTTCACCGACACGTTGTTCATTGGACCTGGCTGCTCCAACGTTTCTTCCGTTGCTCTGCGCGTCTAGTGGTAACGATCTATGATCTCTTGCTTGCATGTCATCCTAGTTTACGTGGTAGAATTTTTGAATTGTCAGCTAGTGTAACTTACCGTATCCCAACACCATGATCCCTCTTTATAGTACGACATTTAGCCTATAAATCCGGTCTTTCCACAAATCTCCGAGACTGGTGAAAACTATAAAAGGGTCCTTATGTTTTATAATACCTTTGTCTTGAGCCATGTCGATCTTTTATCATTTTTGCATTGTCATTTCCATGTAGTCATTCAAACTCCGGGACTAAACCTTTAAAACATCTTGGCATACATATTAGTCCCATAACACATTGTTGTCATTAATTACCATAATCATTTTTAGGGGCCTAGATGCTTTCAATCTCCCCCTTTTTGGTAATTGATGACAACCTAAGCAATATAAATGATTTGAAAGGTTTTGAATATACATCAAGTTTTAAACAAGTTGCATATTCTTGTTTTGACTTTTGACATGCAAATAATTCTTTAGATGAGTTCAAAAGAGATAAAGAATTAGTTGCTTTCAAAGTCAATCAATCAAATAAACAAAACTCCCCCTAAATATGTGCATATGGTTCATGAAGTGATTTTCATGCACATGTGTGGATTTTTGGAAATTTTGACTTTTGGAAATTTTGACGGAGTTTCCTTTATTTATTGAATATGAGGAGCATGTAAAGATTTATCATTTAAGCATAAAAGATAACAATTATGACAAAGATGCTTGATAACATAAACTTTCATAAACATAAGTAGTAATAATAATGTAGCACATTAGAGTCATGAAGCTTCATAAGTTTAACTAGACTATTACAAGCAACCAAAAGTCGAAATAGTCCAAATAAAGAGAATAATCATTACATATCCAAATAGTCCAAATAGATAATATAATATATAACATAGGCAAAAGTCTTGACGATATTTCATTTCTTCTAGGCTCCCCCTTGATCTCTCCCCCTTTGGCATCAAGTACCAAAAAGAGTCACTCATGAGGCAAGGGATCACGACGTTGATGATGGCGGTAATGAATTAGAGAAGGATGTGCTACCGAAGAAAAAGCCTGCTCGAGAGCACCCACATGAGGAGCTAAAGATGCCAACTGATAGTTTGTCTCGACTTGTGCATCACGAATCTCCATAACAACTGCATAAATCTGAGATAAAGTAGGATCCGCAGCCGGAGCATTCTCTTGAACTTGAGCATGTTCTTCCTCTTCTTGAACACGAGGGGGACTGTAGAGGGAACTGGAGTACCTTCCCTTGGCTTATATGCCTTGTGAACTCCTAGTCGTGCTCCACGGTAGTGCGTCTTCCTCATGATAAGAGCCATAATATATGAAGCAAAGTATATCTGTTTGACTCTGTCATTCTTGGATGAAGATGATTAGGTCAACCACATCAAATTTTCTTCCATTCATTATATAATCAATGATATTACAAGCATGCCCGCGAATAGCATCGAAGTTCCCGCTCTTTGGGAAGAATGTATGATTAATGATGTGATTTATGAGACTTGGCAAGGGGAGAAGGCCCGCAATCTTTCCGGGTGTATCTCTCACATTTCCATCATAGAAGTTACACCATGCTAGGGTCTGAAGCGCTGCACAAGAGTAGACCTTTTCTTGTGAGCCTGAGTATGTCCTCAAGGCTTGCTCAAAATCAGCCTTAGTAGCTTCCACTCTTTGAGTTCCCGTCATCCATATCAACGAATCAAAGTTCGGGGAGACATAGACTGTGGCATAAAACTATCGAATCATTTCTTCTTTGTAATCACATTTTAGTGCCACTATCTCTTGTAGCCCCGCTGCTTGGAATAGATTATATGCTCCATCAAAGCGACCAAGAGAGTTCAAATGTGCCCAATACACATACTTGTGGTCCACAAACTGTCGGTGATGGTTGTAGAGTTGGGCATACACTTCTTGTTGAAACCAGGTGTGGAATCTTGGATCCGTAGAGCTTGTCAGTTTCTTAAGCTGATTTTGATGGCGAAGAAGCGCATAATTGTCACTTGAGATTTGCATGAGATTTATCCCTTGCTCTTCGGCCTCTGCCATGTCCTCATCATCTTCATCATCCTCATTTTGTTCCTGAGAATATTCCTCATCTTCTTCTTCATTGTCACTTTCTTCTTCTTCAGATTCTTGAGTTTGTTTTCAAGACGGTCCTTGATCTCTTTCTCTCATATCGAGCATGAAAGAGTCTGTCTCAGAGTCATTCTCTTCCCTTGGATTTGCAGGTGTTCTCACTAATGTTGACTTCCGAGAGGCTGCCTTTCGGCAAGAAGGTCCAGCATGAGTTGCTGGAGGGTCATATCTGTCGACATGATTACCTTCAAGAGAGGCATTCTTGTGAATGGAGGTTTTGGTCCTCGGCATTTTGCTAAGATAAGAAATAATGATTAGGACTAGGTAGGACAGGCCTTAAGTAAATAGACATGATAGATTCAATTTTTCTTTGCTAGAGCGGTAGTACCGCTGTTGGCACTCCGGTATTACCAACGAGCGGTAGTACCGACGGCCTCAGATGGTATTACCGTACCCGCAGGGAGTTCTTAGGGCATTTTTTTCTCAAACTTTGCAATTTGCATGTATTTGGCATGAGCAAAGTCATGAAATAGACATAATATGTCACCAAATACTAGTTCCAATCATTTTGCCCAAAAAATTTGACTAAATCATGCACATTTTGCTCAAACCCTAGAAATTTAGACAGATGCCAAAAGAGAAAGAGTAGATGATTCCAAGGGCATTTACCTAGAGGCATGGATGAGAAATGATCTCAAATACCAATGTCCAGTCAAAGATCCAAGAAAAGCTCCACAAACTTGAAGGATTTGGAGAGGAGTTTGTGGAAGAAGAAGAAGAGAAGAGAGGAGTTTTGAGACTCAATGGATTTTCTAGAGTTTTGGCCGGTTGAACTGAGGGGAATAGGGAGACAAAGGATAAAGGTTCAGCCACAACCATTTTGGGGACTACCAGTCAGAAGCGGTAGTACCACACTTGAGGTGCGGTAGTATCGGACAGCAGTAGAAGCGGCGGTAGACCGCGGTATTATCGTTTTTCCTGAAAAATCAGGGGCTGAATAGGGATGTAAATGATCCTTAATATAACACTCAAATAAATACTTTTTCAGGATCATTATACATGAGATAGACAACAAAAAGCCCCAATTAATATAGTTTTTTTTATCAAATTTGAGAATTTTGAGAAAGATACTAAAATAATTTTCATAAGAACTTCAAGAACTCCAAATGAAAGTGAATGACATGAGGCACGAGTGTCAAGTAACATTTAAATGATCTATGACATTTAACTCATTCCTCAATTTGCAAAACTGGCTCTCATCTAATGGTTTGGTAAAAATATCGGCTAACTGACCCTTGGTCCGTATGTGGCTAATGACTATATCTCCCTTGCTCACATGATCTCTCAAGAAAATGGTGGCGAATATCTATATGTTTGGTACTTGAGTGTTGGATCGGATTATTTGCTATCCTCACGGCATTATCATTATCATCAAATTTAATTCCATAATCCATCAAGGTTTGCCTCATCCATACTAATTGAGCACAACAACTATCCACGGAAACATATTCGGCTTCGGCCGTGGATAACGCTACGGAATTTTGTTTCTTGGATGACCATGAGACTAAACATCTTCCTAAGAATTGACAACTACCCGATGTGCCTTTTCTATCCACTTTGCAACGGGCATAATCAGAATATGAATATATAATTAAATCAAATTTTGCACCTTTGGGATACCATAAACCAATGCTAGAGGAATGCTTTGAATATCTAATAATTCTTTTCACGGCCACTAAATGGCACTCTTTTGGTGATGCTTGAAATCTTGCACACATACAAACACTAAACATAATATCAAGCCTAGATGCGGTAAGATAAAGCAAACTATCAATCATTGATCTATAAAGCTTTAAATATACCGATTTACCTTCCTCATTAAGGTCAAGATGCCCGTTGGTAGCCATGGGAGTCTTGATGGGTTTTGCATTCTCCATGCCAAACCTTTTGATCAAGTCCTTCATATACTTTGTTTGGCTCACGAAAGTCCTATCTTTAAGTTGCTTGATTTGAAGTCTAAGGAAATAGCTAAGTTCTTCGATCATAGACATTTCAAATTCACTAGACATCATATCACAAATTCTTTGCAAAATTCTTGGTTAGTAGATCCGAATATTATATCATCAACATATATTTGACATACAAAGAATTCATCATCTAAAACTTTTGTAAATAAAGTTGTGTCAACCTTTCTGATTTTGAATCCGTTTGAAAGTAGAAAATCTTGAAGGCGTTATACCAAGCTCTAGTAGCTTGTTTGAGACCGTAAAGTGGCTTGGAGAGTTTGTACACATGATTTGGATTCTTTGGATCTTCAAAATCGGGTGGTTATTCAACAAATACAAATTCGGATATTTTACCATTTAGAAAAGCACTTTTAAAATTCATTTGAAATAATTTAATATCAAAACATAATGCGAAAGCAAATAATATACGAATGGACTCAAGTCTAGCTATAGGAGCGAAAGTTAGACCAAAATCCAAACCTTCGACTTGTGAGAATTCTTGAGCGACCAATCTTGTCTTGTTTCTTACAACCATTCCACTTTTGTCTTGCTTATTCATAAAGACCCTTTTTGTACTTCCTTAGGTCTATCACCAATGCCCAAACGTTGTTTTGGGTGAAGTTATTTAGTTCTTCATACAATGCATTCACTCTATCTGGATCGACAAGTACTTCATCTATATGTTTTGGCTCAAAAGAAGAGACAAAAGAGTAATGCTCACAAAAAAGCGGCACGAGATTGAGTTTGGACACCCTTACTCACATCATCCAATATTTAATCCAGTGGATGATCTTTTGCAATTGCATTGTTAATCTTTTGGGGTAATTTTGGTGGTTGTTCATCTTCCTTGTTGTCCTCTTCATTAATTTGAATTTGGTTTGTCATGGAAGAGTTAGGTGGTTCGACTTGAGTGGAAGACAGCATAACACCCTAGCTATGCGGAAGCCAAGATATTACCTAAAAGTCTAACATACATCAACAATACGAAATAATTTCAGCAATCTATCAGCTAATAACTGATAAGAACCAACAATTGATAGAATGATTGTAAGATTTGAATCAGAATTCGACAACATATCAAACTCTAATTAGCTAATCAAATTGAATCATCTATGATAAACCTATCAATAGACTGTACGAAGATCTTAGGCAATTACTAATTCAATCATATCATAAGGAAGGTTAACATCAACCATCAAACTCCATTTATTACAATCCAATGATTATCGAATGAAAGGTACTGACAAGTTCATCTAATTAACAAGTAAATAATGTGAAGTGAATGAATGATTCGTGACTATTCCCTCCCAAGCATGCCGTCTTCACTGTTTACCTAAAACAAATAAACACGACAAGAATGAGTCCACGACTCAGCAAGTACAACAGAACAATATGAACAATATTGAATACGAACATAACAATCACATAATAGAATACGAATGTTGAATGGATGAATAAGAACATAACATCATAGAATAGAATTCGAATGTAGAATGGATGAATAAGAACATAATCTCACAGGATAGAATTCAAATGTAGAATGGATGAAATCATATGAATGGATGAAATGCATGATCTTCTCTTCTGCTTATACCGGTATAGCCAGTGAACACCCGTCGGTGAGTGAACAGGTGTTCACTCATGCTCGCATTATCCAAAATGCGGGGATCCAAGACCCGTATGAAGAATGTTTCATAACGGGGATCCAATTTGTCGACGATCGAGTCGCCGATCTTATGAAAATGAAAGAGGAAAATGACGTGAAATATCCTGGGATGGAATGGGGGCCGCTCTTTATTGATATGAACTGGATTTACAAGACCTGACTAGGCACTACCCTAAATACACTGAATGTGAGGAATGTTTAACTAAGTAATCAGGCTTAGACTCTAAGTCTAAGACTGACTATCTTGCTTCTAATTCCACCGCTTAGGCTTTTGTGTTTGTCTTCTCCTGTTCTGTTGTTTTTCGTCTCTTGTCCCGTCCCTTCGTCTTCTGCGCTCCACCCTTAAATAACTCCTGAAGAGGTGGCAGTTACTTCTGGAGAAGGCATCCCTGGTGAAACGTTACGACTGGTCGGAACGGTAAGGCAGTTAACAGTGTGCCAACTTCCTTGCGGTTGTCTGTGAGATGCTTAACCGTAGGGTAGTTAATTGTCAGTGTCTCAGAATTACATCATCGCACGGTTTGGAACATATAACACGTGTTCCATTCATCATACTGATAAAAATGCCGTTCATAGCTTTTCCGAAAGCGACTACCGGTGAGCCTAGGCACAAAGCCTTGTTCGACCAGGGTACCCATCGTGTAACCTCTGGAATCCTCACGACCAGTGAGGTCGTTAGCCTTAGGGGTTACGACCATGAAGACATATGGTCTTTTATGTATTAAATTAATACATAGATGTTTTAATCCTCGTTACAATTTTCCCACATTGAAATGGTGGGACTTACATGCCCATACTAGAATTGATGGGTCTTTACATCCCACTCCCGTGGGTGAATCGTGAACAATGAATGAATATATGAATTTATAAGATGAGAACTCAAGAAGCATGTATTCACATACATGGAATGAAACAGAAATCAATAAAACCTACTCACAGGCCATAGTACTCAATCATGGCATGAACATAAAACACTATAAACAAACAATAGCAATAGAGTATATAATGTACTTGCCTATATTGGAATGATGGGACTTCACTACCTACTCCCGTGGGTGAACATGAAAGAAGGAACGAATGAACATATTAAACGTAAACATATTATCGAAGAATCATGGTATATAAATTATGAAGGGAAACAAGTAATACCAGAATTACCCATTGCATATTCATCAATCAAGTGGAACAAACAACAATCAAGACAATTCAATTGTACTTGCCTTTCCGCGCTGCGAAGCGTTATGAGGCAAGGAGGATGCCACTAAACTCGAACTCCCTCCTCCTACACAATTAATTACTTGAATAAGAACACCATGATATCGAGATGCTACTCGCAACATTTATAACTCATCTTTCCAAAGGCCAAAATTCATATGTATGATCTACTCAATTTAATCGATATTCTAGCAGAAAGCTATACTAGAAAGACTAAAAACTTTATAACTTTTAATCTGAAACTCAAAAAGGAGTGATCTCAGATCCTCTGAAAAGGTAACAAAATCCTCCATAATAAACTAGTTGGCTGAATCCTCTAATTCGGCCTACAATTTAGGCTAACATTCAAATGAAAGTTTAATCTATAATTTGTCTAACAGAACTAAACAGCAGTAAAGAAAAATTCATAACTTTTGATTGGATTAACCAAAATCCAAGATTTTTATCATTCTGGAAAGCTAAGAACATAACCTTCAAAAGTCTAGTTGACATGATACTCAGATTTTGCCTTTAACAAAATGTAGTACACAGATCAAATCTTCTGTCAGAACCCGACATACAATCTGAACAATAAAATTGAAACGTACATAACTTTTGATTGGCTTAATCAAATTTCAATATTTTTAACAATCTGGAAAGATTATCAAAATTTCTACAACAATCTAGTTGGGTGGAAACCCTGAATCAGCCCTTAACATAATCATATTTTAATAAACAAAGTGACTGTTAATTCTCGTCAAACTTTTTGGGCAGCAGAAAAAAATTCAACATAACTTTTAGACCACAACTCGGAATTGAGTGATATTTGAATCTATGGAAATCTGAGAACAAACCCCACATAACTCTAAGAGATGAGATCCTCTAATTTGGACTCTAAATACATGAAAATAGACACACAAGAATTGGACAGAATTTGATCTAATCGCAGCGGGGCTTGAATCCACTAAACATGTCAAAATACGCATCTACTACGATTCAACCAACGAAGAACATCGATCGTTACCCTTGAAGAACCATAGGAGATCGCTGATCAAACTCACGAGGAAACCCCCTTCCACACCTTCTTCCTTCCTTGTTGGCTTCTCCCACTTGATCATCCTTTGTAGCATGCAGATCAGCACGCATGCAGCACAACCACGCAGCAGCTGTGCTAGCTAGGATCGGCCATGCAGCAGTGCAAGAGGCTTGCAACCGTGCATGCATGAGCCAGCATGTAGGGCCAAAAAGGTAGCGCAGGATCTTGCAAAGTTGGGGAGAGAGAATGGCATGGCACGGCGGGGAGGAAAACTAGCAGGTGGCGGCTGGTTTGGGGATATTTCCCCTGATGCTTTTATAGGTTGTTGGCCCAAACAAATCCATATGTAAGAGCTCTAATGGCCTAGAGGTTAACATGATACTCTTGGAAGGATGAAAGTTTGTGACTTGCTTTCTGGCTTGGCAAGCACTGCATAATCTATTTTTCTCAAAATTCACGTCTTTCAAGCCAACCACTAAGTCATGCTTGAAAAGTTTTTTGAGTTGAATCATACCTACATGCACAAGACTTCTATGCCAAAGCCAACCCAATGAGGTTTTTGCAATTAAGCAAGTTTTCAAACATGAATCATTTGAAGAAAAATCCACCAAATAGATATTACAAAAGAGAAAACCTTTGAAAGCCTATCAGACCCCAAATTTGGAACTTGGGACCTACTGTGTATATTTGTGCCATTCCCTGGATCAGTAACTGGCACACACAGTTACGTTGTTGGTTCAAACACATATCACAAAAATGTAAAGCTATTGCATAATATTAAACAAAGCGTAAATATACCTTATGACTTTTGACTTGCAGAATGGTCGGATAGGCCAAATACTTTTAGAGAATCAGCAGCGGAAGTAGAATCAAAGTATAACGCGTGGAACCCTCACGATATGCCCACCAGCAATCGACTGTTGGCTCACGACCTAGTTCTTGGCCTTCTTGATCTTCAGTCTTGTCCAATGCTCATAATTGTCTACGTAGCCTTCTTTTATGCTTTACTGACTAAAAGAATGTAAATAGCGAGTATGAGTACACAACCGTACTCGCGAGCCAATACACAATGCAATTATTATACATGCAAGGCTAATCAAAGGGAAGGCTCATGGTTCTTTTATTTTGCACAAAGCCATTTATTGAAATAGATTAAGTAATAGCAAATCCTAAGACTTAGCATTTTTAACCAATACTGGTTTTATAAACTGAGTTTTTGTTTGTAAAGTACTAGTGGAGATTTCATCTCCTACACCATTGAGTGACTTTGTTCACTCAATGCTCAAAGCTATCTCAGATTTACTATGGTCCCCACTGCACCATTTCAAATCTAGGGGTCCCGCCCCACCTTTTTCCATTCCATCCACAAATTATTTTTATAAAAAGGAAAGCTATATCAAGCAAATTCTCAGCACCGCTCTTGACCGTGAGCACGGCTATCTAGATAGTTTTCTTACTCTGCAGAGTTCGTACACTTTACCGACAAGAGATAATCAACTTATAATGTCCGTTTGACACACTTCCGTAGGTGTGCGACTAAGATGATTATCACAAGGCCTTTACAATGTCCAACCTTATCGTACTTTCACGCCGCTAGGTATCACCTCCTTAGGCTGTGCCTCCGGGAGGTCTCTCATTGGCGCCATGCAAATCGGTGACTCCCTTTGCCCTTTGTACACTCCACACATTCACTAGTGATGAAATTGCGAGGAGACGGACAAATTAGTTAGCCAGGTCTTAAGTGTTAAGACTTATGGTTGCACTGTTTTACATGAGAGGTCATTACCAGATCCAGTCCTTAATTGACTCGAGCGGTACATCCACATACCAACCTTCTCTCGTGCACCCGGCACCAGCCACTCTTTCCAGCCACCCGAGTCAAAATCTGTTTTTCAGGTTTTCCATTGTTTTTAACATAACCTTTAGTCCAACATACCAGCCAGGCTTCCGGCCTCGACTGCCTAAATTCATTTTCAAATATTTTTAATGAGGTTTCGGGCAAATTAATGCCCGCAAGACAATGTATCTAAGCAAGGCTAAGCATGCCACTTAGATACGGACTTATAAACTAGTATGTTAACCATTAATTCTAGGGTGACAAAGGATAGTGTCCAAATTCAAGGATTGAAAGTTTATACACAATTATTATTAAGGCATTAACTATGAGCTAGACCAATATATTTGTATAAAACATACCAATGCAATTTCATAATTTAAAACAATTTAATTGCAAACAGTAGGTGCAATATGATCAAAGTATTGACTCGCCTTGCTCAATATTCTGATAGCCCTGATCTTGTTCTGGCTTAAGGTTCTGATAATCATCCCGCTCAATATGCTGATAATTATCCTGTTCAACGCTCGGACAATCTTGATTCCAGCCTCGTTCTTGTTGGGATTGTTGTCCCATCACAGCGTTAGAGTCTAACTACGTAGTATACGATTAAATCCAAGAGCGTCTGAAAATAATCAAATGAAATCCAATAAATCCAAAGACATTCAAACCAAAGAAAATACTTCGAATAAAAGCAAACATTTCTAACGACAACTTGGAAGGACAAAGTATTCCAGATAAAAGTAATCATACCTAATGGAGTGGATGAAGGAAACACTTCAGATGAAGTATAACCGAGGAAGTTGATGAAGGAAATACTACAGACAAAATATATCCACTGATAATTGGAATGAAGAAAATTCTTTAGACCAAAGTAGATAATTCTAAGAGAGAGAGAGAAAGCTGCAATGGCGCTCGGGCACTTGAGCTCCCTTGGCTCACGGTAGAGAAGAGGAGGGGAGGTAGATGGTAAAGGAGGGCCAGGGCGGCTACTTAAGTAGACATGGAGGCGGAGAGCACGAGGGTGGTCGACGGCGTGGGTAGAGGGCGGCATGGCACGCATGCAGGTCGATGGGAGAGAGAGAGAGAGAGAGCTGCAGTGGTGCTTTGGTGTGTTGGAGAGGAAACGTTGCACGTGGGCCCGGTTATCAGCAGGAGGAAGAAAAGAATATGGTTTTCGAATTTCTAAACAATGGCTGACAGTTCAAGCGAATTTTTAAATATAGATTCCTAACTCCAAAAATTATGAAACTTTTTGGGGAAGCTTCTAACGAAGTCTAGTTCATGCTATAATTTTTGTAGAATTTTATTTGTTCCTTAGTTTTCTTTAAAAATATTATAAGCTCCTGATTTTATTACTAGATTTAGGAAGAGAATTTTATTAGGAAAAAGAATAGAACTTTAGGATTGCTAAAATTATGGCAATTTCTTTAAGAAATTAATATGCGATGATAAATAAGATCTGACATTTGTTAAACAATTCTAATCGGCTTTCGATCATTTGGAGAACTAGGTTTTAAATTTTTATGCGGTCGATCTTAGGGTTTACATTTCATGTAGTATTTAGAAGGGTGATGTCTTAAAGTTTATTTTACTTTTACCATTGCTGATATTAGGGTTCTCATTTCTAGGGTTTTGTCTTTAGGATTTATGTGAGACCCCGATTTATTAGGCTCATAATACTTAGTCATCCAATTGACCCTAGTATTATCAACTAAATAAACCGTGCCTCGAGATATATGTACTCCCAAGAATGCAAGACACGTAACTCATTACAAAAGAATGCATCAATTCCATTCAAACACATAGAATGAACAAGCAACAAACCGAAGTTAGTATAAATAAGGGATAGTTATTATAAAAGAGAGGCCGACCGCCAAATAACAACAAGTCTACCAAGATACACAATGAAGCAAAAGGGCCATAAAGATGGCTATAACGAAGCCAACCAAGTGTGCCTTCACCCACAAGGCAATCGACCGACCTCCAAGCTAGTCGCTTTCCCAACCCATGCACATCTCGCAAAAGTAGAGCCCTTTGGACCCTACCTCCTCTGCAACAAAGTTATTAAGCAAAGCAAATGAGTACAAAATGTACTCGCAAGACCGACGTGTAATATAAGAACTATAGTTTAACTACATGCAAGCTTTATTTAAGTGGATGAGGCTTTGGACTTATTTTAGCATAAAGCAAGTTTTCATTTGCAATATTTAAATAGATTCCAAAGCAATGTTGCAATTCATTTTTCATTTGCAAGAAACAACGAGACAAGTAACAATTGATAGATAACATCAACAATCCTGGAAGTGGCTAACCCATTAGCCACCACAATAGCATGAACATCCATTCATACCAACCCATCAAGTTTTAATTTAAATGTTGTAGTCTAGTTCTTGCACGACCTTACCAAGCATGTCCATAACCTAGGACGAGGCTATTCGAATAGTTTTAACCCTGCAGGGGTGTACCAATGTACCCACACGTCAGACCGCCTTTTCGCCACATGATTTAGCACACTTCCTTTGGTATGCCAAGACGGCTAAGTCCTACGAGACATTTCCAATGGATGATGCTAATTAAGAGTCAAGAACCCACGGGATAAGGACACACTAGGCACCTAACCGGATGCGCTAATGCTCCTCTCCCACACCACACATACACATTTAAAACCACCCACCCACCAGCTCATAATTAACACCTCCCAAAGTACTTAGTCAAGAGAGGTCCCATATCCCCTCGTGTGGTTAGCACGCAAGAGCGCTTGGCTTAGTGACACAAGTAACTCGGTCCTTGGGGACTTAGGCACCATTCGATCACACCCAAAATATCACACCAACATCCATTGTGCCCAAGTCAATAACAGTTTTGTTTTCATTTTGGTTTTATTTGTTTACAAAGTAACAAGCCACAAGGAGGACAAAATGGAATAAAGATTTTAGTGTGATCAAGGTCATCGACATAATGTCGACAACCGCCCATTTCTACCGTTATCTAAGCATTGCTAAGCATTATCAACGTAAACTACTAAGCGATAGGAGTCCATCCAGCGAACTCTAAATCGCAGCAAGATAATCCTAGGCTTAGTAGTAGAGAATGAACATTTACCTACAGAATATGCATCTATAGGATTACTAGCAACATTTTAACACAAAGTAGCATGCATACATATAAGTGAAACAAAGTATTAAGCTTTAAAGTAATGGACAATAAATGGATATGATCAAACTGCTTGCCTTGCTGATTTTGCTCAATATATTGCTGAGGGTCACTCACGGGTTCAAAGTACTCGTCGGCACCTAACGAAAATGCGAAAAGAAACGATAAGAACGACGAAAACCACAAGACAGCACAGCAAACCAACTCCAAATGCTCTGAAATTTCTACAGCAGCAAGAGGATGATTTTTAGGGAATTTAGCAACAAGAACCAATGGATTTGGATTCTCAATGCAAAAGTTATGAGCAAAACAAATCTGCTCAGCCCTAAAAATACCAAACTGCCACTATTCACTAATTTAATTAAGAGGCAACATTTTCTAGAAAGGTAGTGATACTGAGATTTTTACTGTAAAACCAGCACCTCATGAGGTGAATAACACAATTGAGTTCACCTCATTTAGAGCTATATTGCACTTTCTATAATTTTTCAAAAACAAGAACTTGAACAAAATTATAATGCACAAGAAAGTTTTCTGAAAACAGTGACATGCCTAAATCCTATTCTAACATTTAGAGCATTAACAGAGGAAACCAACAAAGTTGGATTCACTCAAAAATAATCTACAGATCAATAATTATGCATTTTACAAGTTAAAGGAATTTCTAGTATAACATTTAAAGCTAGTGTTGAATTCTATTTGTAAAACCATGTTCTGGAGCCAAACTGGGCTCATAACCATTTTTAGATTGGAGCCCAGGTCAAGCCAGAGCTAACACAATTTGAATCACCCTATTTGGATTTAAATTGAATTAGTTATGCAATTTTAAAGTTCATACCTTTTTCGTTCTTAAAATAACAGTTCCATGGAATTTCTAAAACCATAAAGACATGGGAGGACGTGAGCCACAGATCTGAGATCTAACGGCTCGAGACCTCCCAGAGTTAACGCACACGCTGCAGAAATGAAGGTCCAGAGGTCATGGACCTCCTAGCAGCAAGACGCCATGAAAGAGAGGGAGGTCGTGGTCGTTGATGGCACATCCAACGGGCCACAACACGGAAAGGAGGTCCTCAACGGCCGCGATCAACAGGGGAGGACATAAGCGGCTCGAGATCAACGCGGGAGGTCATAACGGCAGAGATGACCTCGAGGAGGTCCAAGCGGAGGTCTTAACATCACAGACCTCGAGGGAGGTCCGGCGGCCACGATTGCGCAAGGAGGTCTTGGACGTGCGATTTCCTCGGAGGAGGTCAGGGACGCCCTGCAGCGCCCTTGCTTTTCGCGCCGCCACGCTTCGAGACAGGAGTTAATGCGCGCAGAAACAAGGAGGTCGCGCGAGAGGTCTTAAATGCTTGTGGCGGGATTAAAGGCGATTAAGACACGCCAATGATTAGCGAGATTTGAGCAATGATTAGCGATTAACGCGGCGGATCTTTGTCCTAAAACGACAACAATAGCGCTTTGTTCTTGTCCGACAAAGATCCCGAGCTCAAGGGTGTGGTCATTGCCGGCGATCTGCACCTCATGGCGACAACCCAGACATCACCGTGTGCGCAATAGTGTTGCGCACACCATGGGCTCACTCGACGGCGGCGACGGCCTTGAACGCCAGTGAGCCGAGAGGACAAAGATGACCAAGACGGCCAAAAGACAAATACGAAAATATAAAGCTCCGCAACTTCATACATGCAGGTGCCCAACTCTAGGGACTAACAGGAGGTTACCTGGAGGTCCAGAGGAGCTGAGGAGGTCGAGGAAGGAAGGACCGGTCTCGGGAAGAAAGGTGTTCCACTACCAAAGCTCCAACTTCAAGATCCACTTTGGCCACCTCTGAAAAATGCCCAAACAAATTAAGTTAGGGTGAACTTCCAAGAGGTTTTGGGAGCACAAAGTGAGCAAGGGTTGAAAAGGGAGCCACTGGAACTCTTGTGCCACTGAGAAGCTCCAAGGACTTCAACAATGGCAGCCACCAGAGAGGAGGTTAGTGAGGTAGGAGCTCAGCCAAGCACTGGCATGGCAAGCTCCAAGTGTGTAAAAGAAGCCAAAGGGGAGCTCGAGGGAACCTTATACCAATGGCACAGAGGTCCTGCACCACGGGTTAAGCTCATGGTGAGCTTAGCCCATGGGGAGGTCCATGGGAGGTCCTGGACTTGGACAAGACGGATGGGACAGAGTAGGTTAAGACAGGGCGTGGTCTAGGGGCGGAAAGGGCTGACACGCATTTAATGCTTTTAGGGCAGAGCCGTTGGATGTGACCAGGCTCTGACTTTGCCCACTGCCATGGCTCGGGCACAAGAGCCCAAGCTAGGAGAAGAACAGGACCTCAAGCTCACCGTCGGATTAAGTGAATGAGGAGGTCCTGGCCATCGGATGTTCATTTTGAACCGTTATGTTTTAAGTGACTAGGAGGAGGTCCCAGCCACACAATCCTGAACGGGGAGGTCGTGGCCCTACGATCTCCATAATGCGAACGCGCACGTGGAGAAAGGGACAGGAGGTCCAAGGCGTTGGATCTCAATCCAACAGTGCGGACCTCCTAGGAGGACTGAACCGCACGCGACTTGAGAAAATGAGGGGGAGGTCATGGCCTTGGGATTTAAATCCAAGGGCACATAACAAATAGGGAGGTCCTGAGCTTGCGCAACGCACAAGGGAGGTCATGGCCTTTAGATTTAGATCTAAGGGCTACGACCTCACGTGCGCGGGGAGGTCTGATGCGCACGAGGCAAGGAGGAGGTCGTGACCGTGGATTTTAATCCAACGGTGCACAACATGAGATGGGGAGGTCAGATGCGCTAGATTTTGAGGGGAGGTCGTGGGCTGTTGGATCTGATCCAACGGCTACGACCTCAACAAGGTGGGAGGTCCTCGCAGTGGTGGTTTGTAGAGGAGGTCGTGGCCTTTGGATTAAATCCAACGGCTACGACCTCAAGTGAGTGCAAAGGGAGGTCTAGGTGGTTTGGCGAGGAGAGGTCATGGCCATGGATCGTTGATCCAAGGGCTGTGACCTCATGTGGGTGGGGAGGACCTGGCTGCGTTTGCTGAGGGGGAGGTCGTGGCGGTTGGATGTAAATCCAACGGCTGCGACCTCATCAAGGTGGAAAGGAGGTCAGCCGAGGTGTGAAATGGTTGGAAATTTGGACCGGCTTTGCCAAGCTGCTAGCCCAAGGAACATCTTGAGGTTTTTGAATTTGAACCTTTAACAGCTGAGACTTTGCAGAATTGTTTGGGATAGCCAAACAACTCCAAAATTTATGAAATTCAAACTGGAGCTTGCTGATGGTAAGATTAACCTCACATAAATTTTCCAGAGGTTTTTATGCAATGCATTTTTCTCAGGAAATTCATTAAGGTTGTTCAAAGGATTGTTTTACCTCCAAAATTTATCAAACAAGTTTTACAACTTGCGATATTTTTCAGAGGGGTCCCACATCAACTTTAGGACCAAGGAAAATTATTTTCCAAATGTTTGGCACAAGAGTGGTGACAAATGGAAAAATGACTTGACTTTTGGTCAACAAGGACTTTGTGTTTTTAGATTACACAAATCTTGGACAATAATTACATGTGAGAAAAAGTTTTAATTTCTACACATTTGATTACATTTGAAACAAACCCTGATTATACATTTGGGATGTTGCAAAATCTCCCCCCCTTACAGAAATCTCGTCCCGAGATTTTGGCTTACTCGGAAAAGAAAGAAGGGTAGTCCGCACGCAGACGATCTTCCCTTTCCCAAGTAGCCTCATCCTCGGAATGGTTTGACCACTGAACTTTAAGGAACTTAATGGAACGATTCCTAGTTCTTCGTTCAGCCTCTTCGAGTATGCGAACAGGGTGCTCGCGATAGGTCAAATCTGGTTGGACATCGAGAGTTTCCAACGGAGCTTCCTCAGTTGGAACACGGAGGCACTTCTTCAACTGGGACACATGGAACACATCATGTACACCTCAAGTGCAAGAGTAACTCCAACTCAGAGGCAATGACTCCTTTCTTTTCGATAATGCGGTAGGGACCCACATATCGAGGAGCTAACTTGCCCTTGAGGCCGAAACGTTGATGGCCCTTCAAAGGAGAGACTTTGAGATAAACAAAGTCATTAGGCGCAAAACTCAACTCCCGACGTCGGCGATCCGCATAGCTCTTTTGCCTGGATTGAGCTGTGCGAAGAAGCTCACGAATAAGCTGAACTTGACTCTCGGCCTCATTGATCGAGTCCGGACCAAAGAAAGGTCTCTCACCGGTCTCAAACCAATACAACGGGGTTCTGCACTTTCTCCCGTATAAGGCCTCGAATGGTGCCATGCCGAGACTGGCCTGAAAGCTGTTGTTGTAAGAAAACTCGGCGAATGGCAAGCATTTCTCTCAATGCTTCCCAAAGGAAAGAACACAAGCGCGAAGCATGTCTTCCAAAACTTGGTTGACCCTCTCGGTCTGACCATCAGTTTGGGGATGATATGCTGAGCTGAAAGCAAGACGAGTTCCCATAGCCTCCTGCAGACTATGCCAAAAACGAGATGTGAATAGAGATCCACGATCCGACATAATCGTCTTCGGCACACCGTGCAAACTCACGATGCGGGCAATGTAGAGTTCCGCCAAAAGACCTACCCGAAGGTCAGTCTTGACAGGAAGGAAATGTGCCACCTTAGTCAATCGATCGATGACGACCCAAATGGCATCATTCTTCTTCGGGGACGTGGGTAGACCGGTGATGAAATCCATTCCGATCGAATCCCACTTCCACTCAGGAATAGGCAAAGGCTGAAGCAGTCCAGCTGGATGCTGATGTTCGGCCTTCACACGACAACACACGTCGCACTCGGCAACGAACTTCGCAATCTCCCTCTTCATTTGGGTCCACCAAAATCCCTAACGGAGATCTTGATACATCTTTGTGGCCCCGGGATGAATGGACAAAGGCGAATCATGGGCTTCGCGGAGGATCAAATTCCGCAATTCCATGTCCTTTGGAACCACAAGGCGTTGTCCAAACTTCACAACACCGTGCTCATCCTCAGAGAAGCACTTGGCTGTTCCGTTCTTGACATTTTCCTTGATTTTGTTCACTCCAGGGTCCGATTGCTGAGCGGCCTTGACACGATCCACCAAGGTTGGCTGCACAACCAAGGTAGCGAGGGAACCATGCTCAACCAAACCCAAGTTGAGGCAATCAAACTCCTCAATAAGGGTGGGTGAAACTCCTTGAGCGACAAAGCATTACAATGCGCTTACGACTAAGCGCATCAAGAACGACATTAGCCTTGCCGGATGGTAGTGAATACCCACATCATAGTCTTTGATCAATTCCAACCATCTCCTTTGCCCGAGGTTCAGATCTGGTTGGGTGAACAAATACTTCAAGATTTTGTGATCCGAATACACTTCACAACGACACGATTAGGTAATGTCGCCAAATCTTAAGTGCATGAATCACATCGCCTAACTCCAAGTCATGGGTAGGATAGTTGAGTTCATGAGGTCTCAATTGCCTTGATGCATAGGCCACTACCTTGCCTTCTTGCATAAGGACACAACCGAGGCCTCGACGAGAAGCATCGCAATAGATATCGAAGCTCCGATGGATATCGGGAAGAACAAGAACGGGAGCGGTGGTCAAACGCTTCTTGAGTATTTGGAAACTGTCCTCACACTCAGCGGACCACATGAACTTCTTGTCCTTCTTGAGTAACTCCGTTATCGGCTTCGCGATCTTGGAGAAGTTCTCGATAAAGCGACGATAATATCCCGCTAAACCGAGGAAACTCCGCACATCGGTTACCAAACGAGGCTGACTCCAGGATAGCACATCGCTGACCTTGCTAGGATCAACGGCTACACCTCCTGCTGAAAGCACATGGCCCAAGAAAGCCACTTCCTTCAACGAGCAGCGATTTGTTGAACTCAGATACTGGTGGTGCTCACGCAGTTTGCCCAACACAAGCTTTAGATGCTCGGCGTGTTCCTCATCGTTCTTGGAATAGATAAGAATATCATCGATGAAGACCACGACAAACTTATCCAAATACTCCATAAACACCGAATTCATGAGGTTCATGAACAAAGCAGGAGCATTGGTCAAGCCGAAAGACATGACGGTGTACTCATACAAGCCATAACAAGTAGAGAAAGCCGTCTTGGGAATATCCTCAGGTCGGATACGAACTTGATGATATCCCACTCTCAAATCAATCTTGGAGAAAACCTGGGCTCCAGATAACTGATCAAAGAGATCATCAATGCGGGGCAAGGGATACTTGTTCTTCACCGTCACTTCATTAAGCGGACGATAATCGACGCACATGCGCAAAGTACCGTCCTTCTTCTTAACGAAGATAGCCGGACAACCCCACGGAGATGAGCTAGGGTGAATGAAACCCTTCTCTTGAAGCTCATTAAGTTGCTTCTTCAACTCCACCAACTCATTCGGTGGCATCCAATAGGGCCTCTTCGAAATCGGGGCGGTACCGGGAGCCAACTCGATGACGAACTCGAGATCACGAACGGGTGGCATCCCTGGAAGATCCTCGGGAAAGACATCCATGAAGTCGCATACCGTTGGGACTTCACGAATATCCGGAGCTGGCTTTGCTTCAAGTGCGAAGAGATGAGGGCTCGATACCGGCGAAAAATGAACTGTTCACGGATGGACTTGTAAGATAGATGAGCTTCCGGGCGCAATCGATTTGCCCCATGTGCTGGGACAACCAATCCATGCCAAGAATCACATCTAAGCTCGCTACATTGAGGAGAATAAGGTTCGCCACAAACCTTACTCCCTCAATCTCGATAGGAACATCCCTGCACTCCAACTCAGCTCTCAACTCCGACCCGGGAGAGCGAATGAGCAACGGACCAACAGAGGAGCAAAAAGAAGGTCACTAGCAAAGCAAAGAAAAGACCGAGATACAAAAGAATGAGATGCTCTGAATCGAACAAAAGCGAAGAGCAGGATAAGAGTTTACAAGAAGCGCACCCAACACGACGTCCAGCGCCTCTGTGCCTCCTCACCGGTGAGATGGCGTTGACGCGATTGCCACTTTGGGGCTCTGAGGACAATCTTCCGATCTGAGAAGATCCACCACCTTGCCGCGTCCTCCATTAGGGACGAGGGGTGCTCCAGTCTTCTTAGGGCATTGGTTAGCATAATGCCCCTTCTGGTTGCAGGAGAAGCAAGTGACCCCGGCAGCCGGGTTGCGGGGGCCACCCTGCTGACTCGCAGGTGCACGTGATTGGGGCACGACCATGGCGACGAGGGCAGTGCCGCAACCTCGAAGTCTGAAGCTCGAGCACGGACCCCGAGAGTACCCTGAGTGAGGACGGGAAGAACTGGTCCTGGACGACTTGTAGGACTCCCACTTACGCTTGCGGGAATCCACAAGCTCCCTAGCAGAATGCTCAGCGACGATGGCCTTGTCAACCAAGGTCTGGAAATCAGGGAAGTCGACGATGGATAGCTTGTCCTTAAGCTCCTTAGACAAGCCACCCCTGAACTTTGCCTGCTTGGCCATATCAGTGGCCACATCCTCGGGAGCATAACGAGCCAGATGGTTGAACTTGTACACATACTCCACAACTGAGCTACGCCCCTGCTTGAGGGTGAGAAACTCCTGCTTCTTGATGTTCATCAAGCCGGCAGGGATATGAGATCGACGGAAGGCAGTACGAAACTCCTCCCAAGTGACAGTGTGGTCTGCGGGCTGCATGGCGAGAAAGCTTTCCCACCATGACAAAGCTGCACCCTCCGGTGGTGCGATGCAAGCAGCGCCTTCTCGTGCTCTGCAGCCAGACGATGCTTGAGCTTCCGCTCCACCGACGAAGCCGGTCGTCGGCATCGAGCGGGTCCTCGACACGAAAAGGTGGGGGCCGAGTCTGAAGAAACTCGCCGAGGCCCCCACGAGGCGATGGGCATTCCCTGCCCGGATCCCAAGCACCGAAGAAATTTGAGGTGTTTGCGCGATGACATCCAGTAGCACTCCTGTCATCCGCACGGTTGCGCTCTATCTGAAGAAGAACCTCGGCCATGGTCGGAGGAGGAGGAAGCTCCTCGTCCGGACCAGCTGCCTGGCCTTGGCCGCTACGAGTACGACCCGCCATCCTGTTAAGAGGGGAAAGATGTTAGCAACCCAAAAACCCAACAATTAGAAGCTAACGAAAGTGGGGCTAACGACTAGGGGAATGGAATATCATCCTAAACGAAGGCCCAAAACAGCAAGTAAGTGGACTTAAAAAGCTCCTAAAAGACTCCAAAATCAGCAAGGAAAACTTAAGGAAAAAGCTCAACTTCTCTATGCAATTATCCCATATTGAATGAACGAGTAATTGGTTGAGAAAACAAAATTTCAGCAAGCTATTTCAGCTCAAGTTCTACTCAAAAGCAAGGTTAAACCAGCGAATTAAGTGTTAGATACTTAGCTAACTAGTATCACATCTTACCCTTTTCATCCCCACAAGTTTTAGTTGAATTAATCTCTCATTTCCTACCTTAATCACAGCATTGAGCTTGCTGCCCTAAAATGCTTGCTTGCTGTCCAGAATTCCAGATTGGAATTCCATCTCCAAATACTTCCATTCCTCACCAAAAGACAGCCCAGACTTCAAATTTAGAACTCTCATGAGTTCTCCAAAACCCAAATTAATCGATAACAACTAATTTTGAGGGGAGAAGAGGAAAACATCTTTTAGAACTCAAACTAGAGCAAGGTGAGATAGAAAGCTAAGATAGGTAAGGAGTAAAATCTGAGAATTACTTAAGCTTTCATAAACTCTTTGATACTTCGAAAATAAGTTTTCCAAAATATCCTAAAGGCGACCAAGCTTGGGTTACTACGGTCAGGATGGCTCTGATACCAACTTTTGCGAGACCCCGATTTATTAGGCTCATAATACTTGGTCATCCAATTGACCCTAGTATTATCAACTAAATAAACCGTGCTTCGAGATATATGTACTCCCCAAGAATGCAGTACACACAACTCATTACAAAAGAATGCATCAATTCCATTCAAACACATAGAACAGAACAAGCAACAAACCAGAAGTTAGTATAAATAAGGGATAGTTATTACAAAAGAGAGGCCGACCGGTCAAATAACAACAAGTCTACCAAGATACACAGCGGAAGCAAAAGGGCCATAAAGATGGCCATAACGAAAGCCAACCAGTGTGCCTTCACCCACAAGGCAACTGACCGAACCGCCAAGCTAGTCGCTTTCCCAACCCATGCACATCTCGCAAAAGTAGAGCCCTTTGGACCCTACCTCCTCTGCAACAAAGTTATTAAGCAAAGCAAATGAGTACAAAAATGTACTCGCAAGACTGACGTGTAATATAACAGAACTATAGTTTAACTACATGCAAGCTTTATTTAAGTGGATGAGGCTTTGGACTTATTTTAGCATGAAGCAAGTTTTCATTTGCAATATTTAAATAGATTCCAAAGCAATGTTGCAATTCATTTTTCATTTGCAAGAAACAACGAGACAAGTAACAATTGATCGATAACATCAACAATCCTGGAAGTGGCTAACCCATTAGCCACCACAATAGCATGAACATCCATTCATACCAACCCATCAAGTTTTAATTTAAATGTTGTAGTCTAGTTCTTGCACGACCTTACCAAGCATATCCATAACCTAGGACGAGGCTATTCGAATAGTTTTAACCTGCGAGGGTGTACCAATGTACCCACACGTCGACCGCCTTTTTCGCCACATGATTTAGCAAACTTCCTTTGGTATGCCAAAGACAGCTAAGTCCTCACGAGACATTTCCAATGGATGATGCTAATTAAGAGTCAAGAACCCACGGGATAAGGACACACTAGGCACCTAACCGGTGCGCTAATGCTCCTCTCCCACACCACACATACACATTTAAAACCACCCACCGACCAGCTCATAATTAACACATCGCAAAGTACTTAGTCAAGAGAGGTCCCATATCCCCTCGTGTGGTTAGCACATAAGAGCGCTTTGGCTTAGTGACACAAGTAACTCGGTCCTTGGGGACTTAGGTACCATTCGATCACACCCAAAATATCACACCAACATCCATTGTGCCCAAGTCAATAACAGTTTTGTTTTCATTTTGGTTTTATTTGTTTACAAAGTAACAAGCCACAAGAAGGACAAAATGGAATAAAGATTTTAGTGTGATCAAGGTCATCGACATAATGTCGACAACCGCCCATTTCTACCGTTATCTAAGCATTGCTAAGCATTATCAACGTAAACTACTAGCGATAGGAGTCCATCCAAATAACTCTAAATCGCAGCAAGATAATCCTAGGCTTAGTAGTAGAGAATGAACATTTACCTACAGAATATGCATCTATAGGATTACTAGCGATATTTTAACACAAAGTAGCATGCATACATATAAGTGAAACAAAGTATTAAGCTTTAAAGTAATGGACAATAAATGGATATGATCAAACTGCTTGCCTTGCTGATTTTGCTCAATATATTGCTGAGGGTCACTCACGGGTTCAAAGTACTCGTCGGCACCTAACGAAAATGCGAAAAGAAACGATAAGAACGACGAAAACCACAAGACAGCACAGCAAACCAACTCCAAATGCTCTGAAATTTCTACAGCAGCAAGAGGATGATTTTTAGGGAATTTAGCAACAAGAACCAATGGATTTGGATTCTCAATGCAAAAGTTATGAGCAAAACAAATCTGCTCAGCCCTAAAAATACCAAACTGCCACTATTCACTAATTTAATTAAGAGGCAACATTTTCTAGAAAGGTGGTGATACTGAGATTTTTACTGTAAAACCAGCACCTCATGAGGTGAATAACACAATTGAGTTCACCTCATTTAGAGCTATATTGCACTTTCTATAATTTTTCAAAAACAAAAACTTGAACAAAATTTTAACGCACAAGAAAGTTTTCTGAAAATAGTGACATGCCTAAATCCTATTCTAACATTTAGAGCATTAACAGAGGAAACCAACAAAGTTGGATTCACTCAAAAATAATCTACAAATCAATAATTATGCATTTTACAAGTTAAAGGAATTTCTAGTATAACATTTAAAGCTAGTGTTGAATTCTATTTGTAAAACCATGTTGTGAAGCCGAACTGGGCTCATAACCATTTTTAGATTGGAGCCCAGGTCAAGCCAGAGCTAACACAATTTGAATCACCCTATTTGGATTTAAATTGAATTAGTTATGTAATTTTAAAGTTCATACCTTTTTCAGTTCTTAAAATAACAGTTCACTGGAATTTCTAAAAACCATAAAGACATGGGAGGACGTGAGCCACAGATCTGAGATCTAACGGCTCAGACCTCCCAGGAGTTAATGCACACGCTGCAATGGCCAAGGTCCAGAGGTCATGGACCTCCTAGCAGCGCGCACGCGCGAGCAGAGGGGAGGTCGTGGTCGTTGATGGCACATCCAACGGGCCACAACACGGAAAGGAGGTCCTCAACGGCTGCGATCAACACAGGGAGGACATAAGCGGCTCAGATCAACGCGGGGAGGTCATAACGGCAGAGATGACCTCGAGGAGGTCCAAGCGAGGTCTTGCGCCTGAGACCTCCGGGGAGGTCCAGACGGCCACGATGCGCAAGGGAGGTCTTGGACATGCAGATTTCCTCGGAGGAGGTCAGGATGTCCTGCACCAGCGCCCTTTTGCGCGCCAAGACGCCGACGACAGGAGTTAATGCGCGCAGACACAAGGAGGTCCGCGAGAGGTCTTAAATCTTGCGCGGTGGGATTAAAGGCGGTTAAGACACACCAATGATTAGCGAGATTTGAGCAATGATTAGCGATTTAACGCGGCGGATCTTTGTCCTAAAACGACAACAATATTCGCTGTTCTTGTCCGACAAAGATCCCGAGCTCAAGGGCGTGGTCATTGCCGGCGATCTGCACCGGCATGGCGACAACCCAGACATCACCGTATGCATAATAGTGTTGCGCACACCATGGGCTCACTCTCGACGGCGGCGACGGCCTTGAACGCCGTGAGCCGAGAGGACAAAGATGACCCGCACGGCCAAAAGACAAATACGAAAAATATAAAGCTCCGCAACTTCATACATGCAGGTGCCCAGCTCTAGGGACTAACAGGAGGTTACCTGGAGGTCCAGAGGAGCTGAGGAGGTCGAGGAAGGAAGGACCGGTGCCGGGGAAGAAAGGTGTTCCACGGCCAAAGCTCCAACTTCAAGATCCACTTTGGCCACCTCTGAAAAATGCCCAAACAAATTAAGTTAGGATTAACTTCCAAGAGGTTTTGGGAGCACAAAGTGAGCAAGGGTTGAAAAGGGAGCCACTGGAACTCTTGTGCCACTGAGAAGCTCCAAGGACTTCAACAATGGCAGCCACCAGAGAGGAGGTTAGTGAGGTAGGAGCTCAGCCAAGCACTGGCATGGCAAGCTCCAAGTGTGTAAAAGAAGCCAAAGGGGAGCTCGAGGGAACCTTATACCAATGGCACAGAGGTCCTGCACCATGGGTTAAGCTCATGGTGAGCTTAGCCCATGGGGAGGTCCATGGGAGGTCCTGGACTTGGACAAGACGGATGGGACAGAGTAGGTTAAGACAGGGCGTGGTCTAGGGGCGGAAAGGGCTGACACGCATTTAATGCTTGCAGGGCAGAGCCGTTGGATGTGACCAGGCTCTGACTTTGCCCACTGCCATGGCTCGGGCACGAGAGCCCAAGCTAGGAGAAGAACAGGACCTCAAGCTCACCGTCGGATTAAGTGAATGAGGAGGTCCTGGCCATCGGATGTTCATTTTGAACCGTTATGTTTTAAGTGACTGGGAGGAGGTCCAGCCACATGATCCTGAACGGGGAGGTCGTGGCCCTCACGATTTCCATAATCTTGACACGCAAGACGTGGAAAAAGGGACAGAGGTCCAAGCGTTGGATCTCAATCCAGCAGTGCGGACCTCCTGGGAGGACTTAATCGCACACGACTTGAGAAAATGAGGGGGAGGTCATGGCCTTGGGATTTAAATCCAAGGGCACATAACAAATAGGGAGGTCCTGAGCTTGCGCAACGCACAAGGGAGGTCATGGCCTTTAGATTTAGATCTAAGGGCTACGACCTCACGTCTTGTGAGGAGGTCTGATGCGACGAGGCAGGAGGAGGTCGTGACCGTGGATTTTAATCCAGCGGTGCACAACATGAGATGGGGAGGTCGGATCGCTAGATTTTGAGGGAGGTCGGGTCGTTGGATCGATCCAACGGCCACGACCTCAACAAGGTGGGAGGTCCTCGCGGTGGTGGTTTGTAGAGGAGGTCGTGGCCTTTGGATTAAATCCAACGCCACGACCTCGAGTGAGTGCAAAGGAGGTGCAGGTGGTTTGCGCGAGGAGAGGTCATGGCCATGGATCGTTGATCCAAGGGTGTGACCTCATGTGGAGTGGGAGGACACCGGCTGCGTTCTTGAGGGGAGGTCGTGGCGGTTGGATGTAAATCCAACGGTTGCGACCTCATCAAGGTGAAAGGGAGGTCGGTGAGGTGCGAGAAATGGTTGAAATTTGGACCGGCTTTGCCAAGCAAGCTAGCCCAAGGAACAGTGTAGGGTTTTTGAATTTGAACCTTTAAAAGTCGAGACTTTGCGTAATTGTTTGGGATAGCCAAACAACTCCAAAATTTATGAAATTCAAACTCGAGCTTGCTGATGGTAAGATTAACCTCACATAAATTTTCCAGAGGTTTTTATGCAATGCATTTTTCTTAGGAAATTCATTAAGGTTGTTCAAAGGATTGTTTTACCTCCAAAATTTATCAAACAAGTTTTACAACTTGCGATATTTTTCAGAGGGGTCCCACATCAACTTTAGGACCAAGGAAAATTATTTTCCAAATGTTTGGCACAAGAGTGGTGACAAATGGAAAAATGACTTGACTTTTGGTCAACAAGGACTTTGTGTTTTTAGATTACACAAATCTTGGACAATAATTACATGTGAGAAAAAGTTTTAATTTCTACACATTTAATTACATTTGAAACAAACCCTGATTATACATTTGGGATGTTACAATTTATGTTTCCGACCCTTAGGGTTTACATTGCTAGGGTTTTCTGTAGTTACTACCTAGGCCGGCAAGAAGAAATGTAGCTCAAACATTCCCAAAAATGCAGTCAAGGCTAAGATGAAATAACAAACAAATTTTTTTTTAATCCTAAATTTTTACATTTGGGCACTTTTGGGATGTTACAAAGCCAAAGTGTTATTCTTTTCATTTAAAATGGAAACACCTTCTTGAGGAAAAGTGCAAGTTAAACCAAGATAACAAATTTGAGCAACGGATAGCAAATTAAAATTGTGTGATTCAACTAAAGATACATTAGAAATTGAAAGGTCATTTGAGATAGCAATTTTACCAAAACCAAGTACCTTTCCTTTGCTATTGTCACCAAATGTGATCTTGTTATTTCCTTTTCCGTTCTCGAATGTGGTAAACATTTTTCTATCCCTGGTCATATGTTGGGTACAACCGTTATCAAGTACCCAATGTTTTCCACCGGTATTGTAATTCACCTACAAAATAAGAATCAAGTTCTTTTAGGTACCCAAATTTGTTTGGGTCCTTGGAGGTTAGTAATCAAGGCTTTGGGCACCCAAATGGCATTCTTTTATGCACCTAAAATTAAAATGCAAATAAATTTGGCTAGAACATTACCATTCATGGATTTTTTAAGCATATAGCATGAATCATAAATACCATAGGATTTGGTTTTAGCAATGGAGCATGAATTTTGTAAATGTCCTATACTATGACATTTATAACAATATTTTCCATTTTCTTTTACAAACCTTGCGGGTTTGTAAATTTATTTTTTACCTTTCTTGGTAATAAACTCAAGTCCTTCTTTATTGAATGGGCACATTTGCTCATTTAATAACTTGGCAAGGGTAGTTTTTCCCTTCAAACATCTTTTCAAGCTTTTGCTTAGCTTGGTGACTTATTCTTTTAATTCATTGTTTCCAACAATGAGCAATGGATCACAAGACTTATCCATACTAGAGTTAGAGTCAACTTTAGACTTATCATTCTTCTTGAAGCTAGTAGTCATTTGAACCATCATCACATGATTAGAACTTTTCTTGATGCTCTCCTCAGCACTTTTAAGCATGCCATGCAACTCGGTCATTGACTTCTCCAAGCCATTCATATGGAAATTCAATATAACAGGCTCAAAGCTCATAAGGAGCGATTAGAGATTCATGTTAGTAGCCAACTCTTGGCTAAGGGAAAAACCAAGCTTTTCTGAGCTCTCAATGTGACCAATCATCTTGATCACATCAGGACTGACTGGGTTACTTTCTAGCAGCCTACAAGAAAACAATGTCTTAGAGGTATTGTACCTCTCTGCCCTTGCTTGATCCTGAAACATACCTTTCAGACCCACAATTATATTGTAAACGTCTGTGGTCTCATATTGCTTCTGAAGCTCTGAGTTCATGGTTGCAAGCATAAGACAGTACACATCGACTACATCATTGCAATACTTCTCATAAGCATTCTTTTCTGTACGAGTAGCATCAGCATTCGGTTCCTCAGGATGTGGACCATCTAGAACATATTCTTTCTTTTCTTGTTTGAGAATAATTTTTAGATTACGAAACTAGTCAATGAAGTTGGTTCCAGTCAGTTTTTATTTCTCAAGAATAGATCTCAAGTTAAAGGTAGGTGCGGAGGAAGTATTAGGTGTCATGATCTACAACAGAAATATATGCAAAGAAATCAGTACTATATTTATGTAAGATCTTCTATTAAATACTTTAATTAAAGATACTCCCACTATATGTTTTCCGACCAGTTTTCCCTCTTCATACAGTGGGTTCAAGATCCATATATCATTAAGTCCTAGTGAGTTTTGGTATCACTGCTAGAAACTTAGTGATTTTAGGTAAGAAACCCTTTGCTAATCATATCTCATGTGACTCTTGTTTGTTGAGTGGCATCTCTATGCCCCGGTGTCCAACATTATGCCTCAATGCCCAAAACTGTTTTGATAACCTTGTTAAGTTAAATCAACACTATACATGTGGGTGTCCGACACCCACCCCATCTTATTAATATAGTTAATGGCACTCTACTTTGGTAGACCTACCAATTAATGATCAAAATCGTGATGGTCGCAGCAATTGGAAGGGTATCAAATTTACTTAATTTTTCTTGAGGGATACTACTATATCATGTTAAAACATCTAATGATAAAACATAACCAAAGAGTATAACAGGAACAAAATAAATATTCACAGATAATCATATTAAACTGTGAAAATAGTATGGCCCTTATCATGACGATCTCCATCACCATGCTTCCTGTCCTCCGAGCCATCATGCTTGAAATCACCATATTCATCTACAAAGCAATTACTCCTAACAACTAGTAATGAATTACATATGATAATATCAAGCATCACATGTTGGTACACATACCGTTATACAATAATATGTAGCTCGATGGTTATTTCACAGCATAACACGCAAGCCATGAAAATCCATACATGCATCACATACACAATGGGCCATACTATTCACATCAATCCCTGCAAAAGGTGTTATGCATAGAATCCAATTCTATCGGGTGACATGAACATATATTACCATATAACGCGACTACGATTACCAAGCATGACGGTCCCGCTAGCCGGTTAGCGGGCGGGGTTCAATGGGGCAGTGGTATACCCCGATGGTGGAATTCTGACCGGTAGGAGTATCATGCAAGGTGGTCATAACCAAGTCGAGTAAATCATCTGGTGCTCACAAACCCATCTATTATCCTCGAAACCCGATCGATCTTATCGACCAGTGCCTATATCGTTCCATCCATATGAACCGATCTAGGTTATCCGACCCGGCCAGTAATAGATCCAATCTACTACCACCACATATCAAGTATATGCGATCGATCTAGATCAAAAACTACGCAAGATGGCTCTGATACCACTCAAGGGTTACGAGTAGGCTACGCTAGCTGACAATTCAAAACTATACCACGTAAGCCAGGATGCCATGCAAGCAAGAGATCATAGATCGTTACCACTAGACGCGTAGTGCAGCGGAAGAAGAGTTGGAGTAGCCGGGTCCAACGTAGAGCACGTCAATGCAGTGGTCGTAGTCGATTGTCCAACGTCCTCGTCGTTGATCGTCTCCTCCAGCAACCAGTTGTGTATCGTCCTTTAGCGCAACAGCAACCGTAGTAGCGCCTCTACGGTATCCATACGTCCAGGGATGGAACATCCTGCGTTGGTGTGCTAGCACCAGCTCACACAATAGGGCTCTCGAGAAGATGGCGGCTAGGGTTTCGGGGGAGCAACTCACATCAAGTGTGTGTCTCTTGTTTTTTCCAATAGTCCTATGCATCTCCTTATATAGTGCCCATGATGGATCCTATCCGAACACATTTATTCCAACCCGTTAATTACATGACCCGATAGGTTCATGCGTAATCGGTTGTGACTCGGAAACTCTTTTCCGATCACGAGTCGTTAGCGGTTCCTAGCAGGACATAACAATTCCCGAATACACATAAATTATATCATATGAACCTTAAGGCAATATGATCTACGAGTAGGTCCTTATCACTTATGACTAGCTCGTATCTCTATGTGACCAGTTCATATTTAGTCATGACCAGTTCGTAACACCTTACGACTAGGTTACGTCCAGTTAGTGATCATGGTCGAGCAGACTACGACCAACTTGTATCTCCATCCGATTAGTCTGTATCTGTTCGAACTGAAAGACATGGTCGTGTATTCTCCTTTTGCCTCACGATATCTGATTTGAACTCCATGTGAGATATTATGTCATCCATGGACTGTTCAATGCTTTCTTGATCAAGTGACGGATAACTTCACGTGGTCGAACTCTTCGACCACTAGTGGTATGGCCATACACTTTCTTTATCCAACCATATCGAGGGGCCCAGAGATATCTCTCCTGTTATGTTAGGAGGGACAAATCCCATATCCGACCAAAAGGGGTGGTCTTTGCAAACAGACCATGGTGCCGCCCTCAAGCCTACAAGCCCACCTCCGGATTTCTCTCAGCGTGCCACACCCGTTTTTGTTGGTCCGAGACCTTGCCATCCACTAAATCGTCAGGGACTGATTCTTCACCTTCGGCTCCGGTAGCCATGGCCGCGACGCTCGCAAGCGCTCCGGTGAGTGATTCTCTACGCCATCGAGTCCTTCAAGATCGCATTACCTTGTTAAGCTTACCTCCGACTTTAATTAGCTTTTGGTGCTTCCTCGAGGGAGTATGGACTCTTCTTCTCCAGAAACGGTGAAGCTCCGCCGTTCGTGTTCCGTCCGTCACCGGCATTCCTCCTCGTCAATTGTGGTTCCTCCGCGTTCCTGGTTCCTAGGTGATCTCAGCGCGTTCCTCCTCGGGTTTCTCGTCATCAGTGGCAGTGTGTCCTCAAGAACCGGCCGTTCGGCTCCGCCTCTGTTCGTCGTGAACTCACTACCGTCCACCACGGGTCTCCTCGTGACCATCATCAAGTTCGTGATGTTCCTCCGCACCCTTACATGTTGATTCCAAGCTCAAAGTCCCACGGTAGCAGCAGATCGCCTTCTTCGCTGCACCCTTGTTTCACTTGTTGCAACGTGGGGCACTTTGCGGAATTTTGTCCGGAGAAGCACCCAATTGATTCCGATCAAGGCCAAGAGCTTGAAGCATCCTTTGATCAGAGGTCCAATGTCACTCATCAGAACATCGGTCGTGGTCATGTGAACCATGTCACCACCGAGGCGGCAAAGGAAGCACCCGTTGTTGTGTTGGGCATTCTACCAAAGATTCACAACTCTCGGAACCTAATCATGAGCAACCAAGATGCCAGCATAAAAATGCAAAGTCCAGACTCAACCTCTAGGACTCCTACAATGAACTTATGGTATACTGGATAGGCAATCCTCAGATCCGATGACTAAAAAATGTCCCACAATCCAAGCAATATTCTCAGTCATTAATATCAACATTCATCACTAATCAAGTAACCGCCTAAAGCGATTAACTTCACCGATCTTGAACTCACTAAACCACACCATTTCATTTCACCTACACGACCACAACATACACATTCGCAATACTCTAACTAATTGACCAAGATTCAACTTTTGAATATTCCAATATTCCACTAACATAAACAAAGATTCTTCAATTACAATTCACTATTGGTTCTACTAGTTGTAACAACATAACCAGTTTTGCCCAATAACCATCATTCTTTTTTAGATCCAATTCTCTACAAGATTTATATCACGAAATCAATTCATCCTCCAATGCCCATCAATTAACTTGCAACACAAGGTATCATAACATCATATTCTTAACCACTATTAACCACATACCACGATACACTCTATAATGTTTTGTAAAATAAATTCATTATTTCTTTCTCAAAAGAAGAGACAAATAAAAATAGTTTTTTAGCACACAGAAAACGTTTACCAATCACAGTAAACACAAGACCAAGAGAAATAGTCAAATAGCCAAGATCTCGGAAAACCAAAATACGAGACCACAATTGAGTGCACAAGTCTCACCAGAAGAGAATTTCAACCCTCAACGAAAAAGGATAAAACATGGCTATTGAAACTCAAGAAACTATTAATCAACAATAAGAGAAAAGTTAAGCACAATTCAATAAGTTGCAACTCACAAAGCCTAACTCCAACCTCAAATACGTCTACTAGACTCTTTCCTTTACCAAAGGAAACATTTTTTTTCTTTGATTACAATAACATTCTGCTAACTCACACAAGAAGAGCGTTTAAGTCCAAATCACTTGAATCACTTAAGAACCAGCAGAACTTTCCAGCACATCACTATGCTCGAACCCATTTTAGCTACACATAAATCCTAAACTCCAAAAGATCACGAGTTCAAAACTCAAAACATTTCATTTAAATGATAATGCGGAAGACGATCAAATTCCTTTACTTCTAAAAGAATCAACAATACCACCATTATCTCATACTCACAATCTTACTAACCTCATCATTATATACTCTTAGCATGAATCACCATAGCCTACTATCCCATCATAAACATTTCCCAAAAGAACACAATAACTTATTTCATTTTTTCTTTCTAATAAGATTGCAACAATCAACTTGTTCAAGAGAATATCTAATGCACAAACTACCTTATCGAAGTAAACCTCTTTTAACAAGGGCATGCTGCCCCCAAGTCATCCTCGCAAAACACACATACATAGATTACTTCTAATTTTCACCATTCGCCTATTAGCAAATGCTCAATACCAATTTAGTGCACACTAATTCCAATCCAGAGGCTATCATAAACAATTGGCGATTATTCTACAATCATGTAAGTATAAGCCATCTATTAAATCACATCAATTTAACTCTTAGTGATGCTCAACACCAAACTTCAACACACAACAATTGCACTCCAACAATTGTTGCTATCAACTGGCTTCATCATGGAAATCTAGATGCTACTACTTTCCTTCCCAAATCACATGAACATCTGCAAACACTTATTCAACTGTTCCAAATCATCTTCATAATTTGGCACAAAATCACACTAAAACTTCAAGAATCAAAATCTTCCATCAACCCAAAGTTTTAACAACACTACAACCAAATTCATCCCATCGTTCTATATAGAAGACTATCCAGAACTTCTCCCATAAATTTTAGATCCATCGATTTTCAATCCCTTCAATCTTTTGTACGCAAATCCAACAATTAATCATGGTAAGAGATATGTATATCTAGCAACTATATATGATCACCAAGTATCTATAGAAAAGATAACTCCAATATTAATACCCACTAAAGCAATGATCTAGCATCTCCTCAACTTTCCCTTCCCATAGTTACATGAATCCATTGAGTCCAAATAATCTAGCAAGTTTAGCAAACTAAGCAATTTCAACGATTAAACCATTTCATCAATGTTCCACACCTCTTAATAACTCTATCGATTCCAATTAGGATTAGCTATGCTCACAATCACAGTTCATAAAGAACTACTAGAAGACAACATCAACTTAATCGATTTCACTTCCAATGATACTAGTTAAGATCGATCATGCACACACTGTAGACCCAGCCTGATAATCCATATCATATCCATTAATTGTTTTGATTATAACCCTCACTTAATCATGACAAAACATCGCTAAAGGGTTTGACATCTTCTTTCATAAAAGAGAATCATTAAACTTCAACACTCAAAATACCCAAAAGAGATACATTGAGTCAAAGCCTCCACGTACTAAAGGACTTACAAAAAGAAACTTTCGTTAACCAAAAACATCAAGCGAATAAATGGGTCATGTTTTCCAATGAGAAAGACAAAACTCCAATATAAAGGTCAATCTTAGCAATCAACCAAGTTCACCAGCCGCAAGAATAACTCATCAATTGGGAAAACAATGATTGCCTTACGGGACAAAGTAAGCCAATAGAAACACACCAACCTTTCTCAAAGCAACCCATCAACCGCAATGAACTAATAACCCAAGAGAAATTCATCAATCACAACTGGACAAGAGTTGACCAAATTCAAATTCAAGGAAGATAACAATTTTTCTAAAGATACTCACTATCAAAGCCTAAACTACGATAACCGAGGTAACCACTTCACTAATCCCTTACCACGATCGGTGGTGTAACCTGGTAAAGCCCAGGGCCACAACCACGACCTCAACCTCTCAACAATAACCATCGTCACACATAACCCAAATAATCAATTAATTAGCAATCATACTAAATTCATATCAGCAATCATCCATATGATTTAACAGAAACGTAAATGCAATGCAATAACCCAATCCCACCTATTGTGCATAGTGTGTCAAGATTAATAATTCAAGTACCATGGACCTACAGCCCGCTCCGATACCAACTATAACACCCCAGCCCAACAAGAGCTTGGACTGCTACTAAACTAACATTTTAATCAAATAAAACTAAGACATTTCTCTAAAATTCGGCAGAACTGTTGATGACAAGATTTGGCATCTATAATGGTCGTTGCGCTGCTGATTGGTCTGACGACAAGGATTTAAAACTACCGCTGATTCAACTAATTTCGGTTTTGAATCGGAAGGCAGAATGGCCTAAAAGACCTCCTGAGGTCCCGAACGACCTCTTCAAAAGACTTCCTTGGAGGCCCTAGAGGACATCCTGGGTGGTCCTAGAAAACATCCACAAAGACATCCTAGGAGGACCTAGAGGGTGGTCTTTGTAAAATGACCAAAAGGGTGGTCTTCGTAAAACAGGAGGTCTTAGTTTAAAAGGGTGGTCCTTGCAAAACGTCCAAGAAGTGGTCTTTGCAAAGCAGAAGGTCGTGAGGACAAAGAAAAACACGCCCAAGACATCCCAGGAGCATTCGCGTAGCCTCATCAAGACCGCCCACGACCTCCTCAGGAGCGCTACGCGGCTTCATCAGGGTCGTTCAAGACCTCCCCAGGAGCACTTGCGCGCCTTCTCCAAGATCTCCTCGGGAGCGTTACGCGGCTTCATCAGGGCCGTTCAAGACCTCCTCGGGAGCACTCACGCGCCTTCATCAGGGTCGTCCAAGACCTCCTCAGGAGTGCTACGCGGCTTCATCAGGGCTGTTCAAAACCTCCTCAGGAGCGCTACGAGGCTTCATCAGAGCTGCCCAGGACCTCTTCAAGGGCGCTCACATGGCTTCGTCGAAGCCACCCAAGACCTCCCTAGGGACACTCGTGCGCCTTCTTCAAGGCCGTTCAGGACCTCCTCAGGAGCACTCGTGGTTTCATCAGGGCCGTTTAGGACCTTCTCCGAAGCATGATGCGGCTTCATCAAAGTCATCCAAGACCTCCTCAAGAGCATTACGCGGTTTCATCAAGGCCGTTCAGGACCTCCTCAGGAGCGCTCGTGCGCCTTCAGCAGGACCGCTCAGGACCTCCTCCAGGGTGTTACGCGTTTTCATCAAGGCCGTTCAAGGCCTCTTTCGGAGATCCTACGCGGCTTCATCAGGATCGCTCAGGACCTCCTTAGGGGCTTTACGTGGTTTCATCAGGGCCGCTCAGGACCTCCTCCAGAGTGCTACGTGGTTTCATCAGGGCCGCTCAGGACCTCCTCTGGAGTGTTACGTGTTTTCATTAGGGCCGTTCAAAGACCTCCTCCGGAGATCCCGCGCGGCTTCATCAGGACTCTCCGCGAAAGTCTCAGGACTTCCCACGAAGACTTTGACGAGGATTAAAACCTCTATGTATTAATTTAATACATAAAAGACCATACATCTTCATGGTCGTAACCCCTAAGGCTAATGACATCACTGGTCGTAAGGTTTCCAGAGGTTACACGATGGGTACCCTGGTCGGACAAGGCTTTGTGCCTAGGCTCAGGCGAGATAGTCGCTTCGGAAAAGCTATGAACTGGCATTTCTTACCATATGATGAATGGAACACGTGTTATATGTTCCAAACCGTGCGATGATATAATCCTAAGACACTGACAATTAACTACCCTACGGTTAAGCATCTCACAGACAATCGCAAGGAAGTTGGCTGCTTGTTAATCGCTTTACCGCTCGACCCGATCGTAACGTTTCACGAGGGCGCCTTCTCCAGAGTAATCGCCACCTCTTGAGAGTTATTTAAGGGTGGGCCGCGAAGACGGCGGGACGAGAGACAACGAAAACAAGAAGACAAACACGAAGCCTAAGCGGTGGAATTAGAAGTAGATATCGGTCTTAGACTTAAAGTCTAAGCGATTATAGTTAGACATTCCACACATTGATGTATTTAGGGTAGTTCCTAGTCGGTCTTGTAAATCCAGTTCATATCAATAAAGAGCGGCCCCCATTCCATCCCAGGATATTTCACGTCATTTTCCTCTTTCATTTTTCATAAGATCGGCGACTCGATCGTCGACAGCTGGCACCGTCCGTGGGGAAGAAGACGTATGTTTCCTGAAGAAACTCTTCGCTCATACAAACCCTTGCCCAAATTCCTGCAATCGCTCATGCGACTATGCTCGAAGCTTGGAATGAGGAGAATTGGTTCGACTTGGCTGACTACGTCGACCTCGACATGGAAGGATGCATCCGCACCATGGAAGAAAATGGCATGTCATCCTCCTCTTCCTCCTTCGCCGGCTCGCACGTCGCCAACGTTAGCGAGGTCGACCGGATGGACGAGGATGCGCCACCACTACCAATGGCGCAATCGGAAGAACCGACCATTCGATCAGCTTCGGAATGTCGGGGACCTCTTCAAGCCCGGTCTTTTCGACCGGCAAAACAGGTGAAGAAATTTCAGCGCCACCACTCGAAAATCTCTATACCCTCGATGAAATCATGGCTGAAAGATACTCTCCTACGGCTTCTGGCAATTTCAGGAGTCAACCGACACCTAGTAACGGTGTCGATGAAGCCTCCATGGGATCACACTCAGCATACGATCGGCAGTTCGTCAGATCAGGCTGAGAAGACCTCAGGAGTTGCTCATTTCCGACTTCTCTCCATCGTGGAAACTTCTGGCAGAAGCACTGAGAAGCTCTCCATTAGTTACGTTGGAAGCTCATCGGAAGATCGATGCTGGAGGTACGAGGTCAATGTGATCGGAGATGAAAATCAAAATGCCCTGCACGGTCCTACATTCTCTACCACGCCATCACGTGTTGTTAGAGATGTTCCGGGCCATTAGGCACTAGCTTCCGGAGGCAACAGAGCTGATCGACGTCAATTAGTTAACTCGCCTGGCATTGCCCCACCTAGAGTAACTGATAGGACAGAACAAATCCGAAGGTCGGGGGAAGGTTCAGGCCTGCGTACACCTATGACCAGTATGAACCCCCCGAGACCTTCGGTAACTATACAAAACTTACGACGTGTTCAAGATATGTTAAATAATTCTGATCCTACTTTAGCAGAAACTCCAAGTTTTCTACAGCTCGTAGGTCAAGTGTCCGAAATTCTCCAACAGACCATGCAGTGCACGGAAGCGTACCGGGAACAAAGGGTTTCAGGGAGTCAAACTATGACCTCATCCCAACATTCCTCCCTCAGCAGAGGACAACATGGTTATGCTAGGGAACAATCGATACCAAGACCCCCTCGACGATTCCGACAAAGGAGTCACGAGGGGAGAAGGCTATTTCAGGAAGCCACTCCCCCATCACGTCGAGAAGAACCACCACTTGGACTCAGCGATCTCCGACATCGTCTGAATCAAGTGGCTGGTCGGAGGCATCACATCAATGTCCACGATCGGATCGGCACACCGGAGTTCCAGCGTTCCAATCTTAGGAACCGGTCTCCGACCGATTACAATCCGACACCTTCCTAGAGAAGGCGCCATGAATCAATCACAGGTTGTCGAGCCTTCTCTGCAGGGCTCCAAGCTGTGCGTTGGCCAAACTGGTTCCGACCGGCCAACTTGGAGAAGTTCAATGGGACTCAAAACCCATTAGAATTTCTCCAAATATATACCACCGCCATCAGAGCTGCTGGGGGCGATGAGAATGTGATGGCCAACTATCTACCCACCGTGCTCAAAGGGTCTTCCCGGTCATGGTTATTGAACCTACCGGTCGGATCAATCTATACTTGGGAGCAACTCTGTGATCTTCTAATTGCAAACTTCTAGGGCACGTACGATCGCCCTAGGAAGGAGGATAATCTCCACAGAATCCGGCAGGGTTCTGATGAGACTTTACGTCAATACATCAAGAGGTTCAGCCAGGTTCGCAATTCTATACCCGAAGTCGCAGAGTCATACATTATTGGGCTTTTAAAGCAGTCCGAGAAATCGGCGATTTACGGAGGATATAGCAATGAACCCTCCAAGAACAACCGTTGAGCTTTTTGACATGGCCGACAAGTATGCCACCGCTAGCGAAGCAATCGAGTGGTGCGAAGCCATTGATCGGAAAGACAAGATTCCTCAGCCTGGCCTGGACAAACCAGAGAAAAAGAATAAGAAGTCTCTCAAGAAGAAAAAGAACCGCAGACCCAACGACAAGGAGGTCCTAGCCATTCCTGATAAGCTCATGAAGGGTAAGAAGGACTACACCGGTCGAGGCAAGACGAAAGCTCCGACCAAGGGGTTCGATAAAACAAGCGGTGTCCACTTCACGGTGACGAGGGGCATGATCTGCGACTGTCGAGTTTGGCAAAAGCGGAGGATTATTATGCGGAGTAAGGACCATTTCCATAATCTGAGAACCCGGAGAAACGAGCTCCAAAAGGACAAGGATGGCGGCGAAGAGATGGAGTACCGTGATCCCCAACACACGGTCAACATGATTTTTGGAGGATCTTCTTCATACGAGTCCAAACGCGTCATCGAAGGCCATGGGCGGGAGGTCAACCTAGTTGAATCTCGACTATTATCAAGCAATCGAAGTGGTCGGACACGGCAATTTCCTTGACAAAAAGATTTGCCCCATCCTTCGACTCGACCGGTAGGTTCCCTATTGTTGTTGAACCAACTATTAAGAATTTTAGGGTTAATCGAGTCTTAGTAGATGGAGGTAGTTCTTTGAATATATTATTTGCGGAAGCTTTAGAAGAGATGCAGGTCCCCATGTCAAAGGTGAAACCGGTGAAATATGCTTTTCATGGCATAGTTCCTGGCTCCACCGCTAAACCGATAGGACAAGTTTCCCTACCGGTTACGTTCGGAAGGCCTGATAACTTTTGAATAGAAAAAATTCCGTTTGATGTGGTAAACTTTGAATCCGCATACAACGAAATTCTTGGTCGACCGGCGTTAGCAAAGTTCTTGATAGCCACGCATTACGGTTATCAGAGTCTGAAAATGTCAGGGCCAAAGGGAGTCATCACTATTCGGGGAGATCGAAAAATGGCTTACGTATGTGATTGAAAATCCTTTGAACTGGTCGATGAACTTCCGACCAGAGATGCTAATCCATCTACCATGTAGGCCAAACACTCGAGACCGAAGATGACACCCAAACCCTCCGACCAGACAAAGGAAGTACCACTCGACAAAGGCGCTTCTCCGGACAGCGTCAAGTCGCCACCGGTCAGAAATCTTGACTCATTTACATAAGATTACGGTCGGGGCAAGACTCGACCCCAAATAGGAAGAGTCGCTCGTCTCCTTCCTCCGAGCGAATCAGGACGTATTTGCCTGGCAAGCGTCCGATATGTTCGAGTCCCGGGAGGTGATCAAGCCGCGAGCTAGCTCTCGGCTGATAAAAACCGATCAGCGAAGCTTCTGACGTTTTGCACCCGATCGGAAGGAAGCAATCTGATCGGAGATTGACAAACTCCTCAAAATTTGGATTTATTAGTGAAGTTGACCACCCTCAATGGCTTGCCAATCTGTAATGGTTAGGAAAAATAATGGGAAATGGCGAATGTGTATCGACTTTACAGACCTTAATAAAGCTTGTCTGAAGGATGATTTTCCCCCTTCCACGCATTCACCAACTCGTAGACTCTACCTTTGGGTGTGAGTTACTAAGTTTTCTAGATGCATATTCAGGGTACCATCAGATTAATATGTGTAAAGAAGATGAGGAGAAAACTTCCTTTATCACCCCATATGGCACTTACTGTTATGTTAAGATGCCATTTGGTCTCAAAAACGCTGGTGCAACTTTTCAAAGGTTGATGCAAAAAATCTTTAGTCCACCAATAGGTCAGAATATAGAAGCTTACGTTGACGATCTGGTCGTAAAGACCACCAACGCTGGCAATCACATCCCTGACTTACAAGAAACTTTCAACAACTTGAGAAGGCATAACCTCAAGTTGAACCTGGAAAAGTGTGCGTTCGGAGTTTCTGCTGGAAAACTATTCGGTTTCCTAGTCTCGGCAAGAGGTATTGAAGCAAACCCAGTTAAAATAGCGGCCATCGACTAGTTGCGCCCTCCGACCACCAAGAAGTAAGTCCAAAAACTAACCGGTTGTATGGCAGCACTAAGTCGTTTCATAGCAAGGTTAGGGGAAAAAGGATTACCTTTCTTTAAACTTCTTCGGAAACATGGGAGTTTCGAGTGGACTAAAGAGGCAAACGATGCCTTTGAAGAACTTAAAAAGTACCTTACGAGTACCCCGGTCTTAGTCTCTCCGAGATTGGGAGAAACATTGCTAATTTATGTAGCAAACAACACCACAAGCGATGGCGATGTCTTTGGTCGTAGAAAGGATAACATCCAATGACCAATTTATTACGTGGCGAAGTCTTACATGGACCAAAGGAAAAATACCCACAGTACAAAAGTTGCTCTATGGTCTCCTTATGTCTTCAAGGAAGCTAAGGCACTACTTTCGAGCCCACAAAGTGGTCGTCTGAAACCGGATATCCCCTGGTCAAGTCCTTGGAAACAGGGAATCATCAGGACGAATAACAAAATGGGCGATTGAGCTAGGGGCGTTTGACCTCCATTTTATTTCACGAACAACAATAAAGTCCAAGGCAATAGCAGAATACATTGTCGAATGGACAAACTCTGAACCCACCCAAGGGCGCGAGTACGAACACCACGAGGAGTGGATAATGTACTTTGACAGTTCCTTGATGTTAAAAGGATCGGGGGCTAGAGTGATCTTGATATCCCCTACTGGCTAACACATCAAGTACACCATCCAGTTAAATTTTCCTACCACAAATAATGTGGCAGAATATGAAGGTTTACTGGTAGGACCCCGAGCAGCTCGTTAGCTCGGGATTCGCAGATTACTAGTGAAAGGCCATTCTCAACTAGTAGCGAATCAAGTAGGGAAAAATATCGATGCTCGAGTACCAAGATGTCATCTTATCGACAAAATCACGGAAACTCGAAAAGCACTTCTTGGTTTCGGATCAACATATTCCTAGAAAGGAAAACTTTTGGCGGAACCGGTTAGCACGGATGGCCTCCACGAGGTCGGCGTCCTTGGGAGTTTTTCTCGAGCAACTCGATTCACCCTCGGTAGTCGAGCCTTCGAGAACATACATGATTCTTCTGGTCGTACAAACCGATCAAAGGAACATGGATGCTCCACGAGTCGATTGATGTTAGTATTTGTCACGATCAAGGTAGAGGCGGATGACATCGATCCACAATTATCTTGACATGACATAATTTGGGAAGATGATGTAGAGGCGATCATTATAGCACGAAAAGCCAAATCATACACTCTAATCGAATGTACCTTGTATAAACAAGGATCTCATGGAGTGTTGATGAGATGCATATCTCAAACGGATGGCATTAAGTTGCTAACCGAAATCCACGAAGGAGTCATGGAGCACATCATTCCTCTGAGAACTACAGTGGGTAAAGCCTTCAGCAAGGATATTACTGGCTAACTGCCCTTCATGATGCAAAAGAGCTTGTGACGAAGTGCGTACAACGTCAGTTTCATAGCCGGCAAGTACATCAGCCAGTACAAGCCTTACAAACAATTCCTCTTTCTTAGCCTTTTGCAACCTGGGGATTGGACATTAGGACCTTTCCCAAAGCACCGGGGGCCAATTCATTTTCGTCATGATTGACACGTTTACAAAATGGATTGAGGCCGAGCCGTTGTTAAAACAACAAGCGAGGCCGCTAAGAGATTCCTCATGAAAAATGTGATTACGATTTGGTGTACCCGATCGTATAATCACGGATAATGGTGCTTGATTTTCTAGCGGTCAATTCGAGAATTTCGCGATGAACTTGGTGTCAAAGTTCATTTGCTTCTATTGCTCATCCATGAGCAGCGATTGGCCGCTAACGGTATCATTATGCAAGGATCAAGCGCGAGTATTCGACCGATTAATCAAGCGGTCGAGAGCTTGGGTTCAAGAACTCCCATCGTAATTACGGGGCGTCCAACCACGACACGATCGTGCGGCCGTGAAACACCATTCTTTTTGGTTTATGGTCTTTGAAGCCATGCTTCCTCTAGAACTCAAAATTGGCTCTGCTTTAACCGATCGTTTTAACGAAAGCGATCGAGAATGAGCGAACTTCGGCAGCGTCAATTTCCTTGAAGAATGATGAAACCAAGCCCTCGTACGATCAGCAGTCTATCAACAAGCCATGCGAAGGTACCATAGTCGTAAGGTGCAACCTCGCAGCCTTGCTGTAGGTGATTTAGTTCTTAGAAAAATTCAGAACCAAGCAAATCGCAATAAACTTTCTCCCAAGTGGGAAGGTCCTTACACTGTGGTCGAAGTTACCCGACCAGGTTCCGTATGACTAGCTATGTCTGATGGCCAAATTTTGTCAAATTCTTGGAACATTGATCAATTGCGTAAGTTTTATGTTTAATTATTTTACATTCTTTCAATTCTTTCAATTTCAATAAATTCATTTATTTATTAAGAAGAGTAACCTTGCTTTTATATATATATATATATATATATATATATATATATATATATACTCGTCGATTCATTATTGTTAATTTAACTGGTCGGATAAGACAATCTTCTCTCCGACATCCTTTTTCAAGGATCTCTGTTACTCTATGGCAACGACTTCTATGTCATACACTGTATTGGTCCTAGTTGTAAGCATTCTCTAAATGATTCCCATGCGCGACAACATTCTTTTCTTAAAGAAATATATGAGTAATCGAGCATCATACAAAATAACTTTATATCTTGAATGATATGCTCAAGATTATGAAGATTATATTTCATTATTTCAAGATTACCTCTCTGCTCTTGTCAGCTCTTGGTCGGGACACGGAAAGCCTCCTAGTCGAAGTCTCTCCTTTTTCGCACGTGGTTCTGCCCACTGGAAGGAGCTTCCTAGCGACGGTTCTTTTCTTACGATCCTCGCTACCAGTCGGATAAAGAGCTTGAACACGTTTCACGAAATAGGTTATATGACTTCAGGTCTAAGCATTCCTTCCGACTAGACTTTGGGATAATAGATATAAGCAAAGTTCACTTATAATTTGTTGCATACATTTTTGCATTTTTCTTATGTCGAATACAACAAGGTCTTTTTTCCGACCATCTACAATTTTTTATTGGTATTTCGATTATGACAAGCAAGGATCTATAACTAGTCGAAATGATACGCTGGTTTCGACTACAGTGATTTTCTAGTATTACAACGATCAGTTTTTGTCTTAACATTAGCACATACCTTCAAAACAAAAAAAAATGTTTCGACTTTCATTCTCTTTCTTGGCTACCTGCTTGTATAGTAAAGTTCTTCTACTATAAAGCAGTCGGGGGCTAGGAAATATATGAGAATTTTAAAAGTCAACAGGATAAACAAAAGCATTGTTAACGACATAAAAGGTAAGTTTTATACATATTCAATATTTTTTACTTTTGCAGGGGCCTACTCTAAAAATATTTCCAGACTAATTACTGCTTGATGGAGATCCGACCTCCATCTCCTCTACAACTTTGTCTCCAAGTGGCCTGAGTTCTTCCATGAATTTGGTCGCCTCGTCAGGTAGGCAGTTGAAGTCATCTTCAACAGCTTAGAGATTAATGGAGGGGTCGGAAGCCTTCAGTTTTGCCAAAGCAAAACTAACTCCACTAGCAACGCCTGCTTTCATGGTGTGGGCATAATTCTTCCGAGTAGTCTTGAGCAGATTTTTAAGATCCTCTAGAAGTTGACCCAAATAGTTCATTTTCTCTATTGGATCTCTTAAAGTAGGCAGACTTGATCCTAATCCCATATCAAAGATCATCTTGTTCAAAACATGAATCTTTTTATCAATACTTTGCACAAGAGCTGCCTCCTTATCCTGCTCAAATTTCAGAGTCTTCTCTACTCTGTCCAGCATTTGCGTTTGCTCTACAAGAGTGAAGCGATTGATAAATACAAATATAATTGAAGGAACATAACAAGTCAAGTTTAAGACATATTACCTTCAATTCTTTTGTTAAGTGTTTCATTCTTTGGTAAATAAACCCGGCGATCGATCGTCCCTAACTTTAATTTCTTCTTCAAGCGGTACATCACGGCTTTCTTAGCCACGATCTCTTCTTTTATTTTCTCCAAATCTATCGAATACGATAAGGGAGAATAGTTAGGGAAGGGTAAAGTTTTGAAGAAAGAAAAAAGTTAAGTGAGAAGTTCTGACTTTCCAATTCGGAGTGTTTTTGCTCCAAGTCCTTAATTATTTGGAGTGGATCCTCAGACCACAGCCAAAGTTCTCGACAGATCTTTGCACAAATAGTACTTTTCCTGTTTAAGTTCCTTGTAAACTTTTGAGAAGTACTATAGAACTGGTCGTAGATACTTACCCGGATCGCCAAATCATTATAACCGCCAAATATTGAATCAGGGTGCATTTTGATTTGATGATCCGATATTTTTCCCCATGCCTCGTCAAGCTCCTTATCCTCGATAAATCGGGGGTGAAAAGGGAACTGGTCAGGTTGAGAAGGATTACCAACATTGGTCGGAACTTGTTGAGGGCCTTTAGGGGCATCTACCTCCGCAGAAGGAGTTAGAACCACTAATGGATCCAACTCAACCGTTGGTCTTGACACCTGCTTGGGGGCTTTTTCAACTATTTTTTCCTCAGGAGCTCTATCCTGGGAAGCACTTTGGTCGGGGACCTCCACGAATGCCTGGTCCTCAGGAGGAGTCCGGTCGGAAATAACTGGAACACCCGAAGACCTATGCAAAGCGAAGAAGGGAAGTTCAAAATACCCAATAATCAAGGAATTATTAAAGGTATGCACTTATACAACCAATTTCATTTGTACATACCTAGTTAACTTCCTAGATTTGACTTTGAAGCGTAGAAGAGTAAACTCTGTGCCGTTACCCTTCCTTTTCTTTTCTTCCGATTTTGCCAGTTTCAAACCAGCATGGTTGGTCAAATCCGTTGCATCCTCCAACAAGATGTCGGAAGCGATGCCCTCGATCAGTTCATCAAAGATTGCGTCCTTGACCATCTGGTCGGATGGAGTGGTTTCACCAACCTCCAGACCAGTTGTTTCAGTAACAACTATCCGGTCGTGAGCGGCCGATGCAGGATCTACGACCTCCATGATCTCACTGCTGCGGCCTTGACCTTCTCCACCTAAATCAAAAAACGAATTTGGTTAGGTGATGAAATCTTTTGTCTAAACTGCATATATATCCGTCTGAAGTGTTCTATTACCTCGGGAGATTCATCTTCTTCCAGTGCATCAAGACGCGAGTCGATCGGAACTACGGTGGGATGTTGATCCTCACCAGTTTGTGTGATTCGCAATCCGACCGACTACAAAAATAGAGCATGATCAAAATTTTGATCGGAGAATATATATACATGATAAAAGGAATTTTTTTTTATTATCTACCTTAAGCCTTGCCAATCTCTCTTTAGCAGGAACTATGGCCAAGATTTCAGGGAATCCAGCCTTTTCTCCAGGCTCCCCTGCACAGATCAACCTGATCCGTTCTCTAATTTCCTTAGGGGAAAGACCTTTAAAAGAAAAGGAGAGAAAACAAAACATGGACAGGTTTTAAGGTAGTATATTAATCAAATAAAAAATACTGGTCGGAGTTTATCTCAAAGACTTACCACCTCCTGAGATAGCTTCATCACGACCAATGGACCAAAGCAGGGTGTAGGACCGGAAAGGCGACTAGAGGGGGGGTGAATAGACGCTTTCGCTATTTTTCACCTTGATTAGATTCAACATCTGTATCACTCCATTAGCTATGGAAGCTATGAAGATTAATATACAAGTACTGTAGAGGACTAGTGTTGAATCCACAGCAAAACCCCAAAGCAAAAAACCAAAAACCAAAATTTTAATCAAAAGGCCGGACTGACCTCAGGCAAATGGGCGGTCAGACCTCTCAGGCCGGACTGACCTCAGGCATACGGGCGGTCAGACCTCAGGCCGGACTGACCTCAGGCATACGGGCGGTCAGACCTCAGGGTCGATGAACAGGACAATCAGCTCGAAAGCCAAAACTAAAATTGGTCTAACTTTTGATCCGTAAGGCCAAACACCACGAAATTTGAGACACACCTTCTCTAAGATATTAGGAACCTATTCCAATCAAAGATCACAGAGATCCATACCAAAGTTTCTATCTTTTCAGTTTTACGAAGGAGGGTTCAAAAGCAAGTAAAACACGAAAACTTGATCCAACACTTGCTCGTGGGAGATTGATGATCTAGATGATCTTAGATATGTTCCCACATGTCCCAGCAAGGAGTAGGAGGGCACGAAATCAACCAAAAACCACAGGATCAAGAAAGCACTCAAAATCATCAAAATAAGGTGTAAGAACAAGAAAAGAGCGAAGAGAGCTCATCTCAAAGAACTTGCAAGGATTGATTGATGATTGATGATTAGTGGTTCTGACCACTCCCTCAAGGAGGACAAGAGCTCAATCCATGAGCACACACACCATCCATCTCTCTAGAGCCTAAGCCTCTCTTTTCTTCCCTAAACCCTAACACCAAACTAGAGTTTGCAAATCGAGTGCTTGGGAGCTGTGTTACAGCAGCCACCCCTATTTATATGGAGGCTTAGACCTTCTAAATAATTAACCCTAATGGGCTCCCGTTAAGGCCCAACAACAACGGGTCACACACGCACGCATTTTAAAGCACATTCTTCACTTCTCTTGACCTAAACCGCTTCCCTTGCGCCGTCCCGCGCCGCGGTTTAACCGAAAGGTCACAAAGGCGGTATTTGGTAAAATTACCAAAATACCCCTTCTCGATCCTTCTCCATGGACTGAGTCCAATCCTGTCGAAGCAATTGCCTGCTCTGCCACGTGTAGGTTGATCAACGGCTCTCATCATGTCGGCAAGTATCTCCCGTCCGAATCCCATCGGAACCACCAAGGCACTTGCACCGACCCCTATGCCCGTTCGATCAACCTCGTCCATTCTGCGCCATGCTTGAGTCACTTGACCTCTTTGGCATCCATGATCGTTTCGGACCTCGGCTCTCCAAGCTTAGTCGATCCTCCTCGCCGTTGACCGTCGTTGACGCAAGCCACACCTGCACAGCAATAGACAAAGAAATCATCTCCGGGAACAAGTTCTTCACAACTTGACCCACATTAGCTCAAAACATGCAATATGCAACACTTACACAACAATAAACATGGATATGACTTACCCCAAAATCAATTTGCCAAATATCTCAACATTGGACAAACTCGATTACGTAGTAGATTCATTGGCGGTCGGACACAGCCGGTACGTCGATCCAGCCCACATAATCTATGATGTCGACCGCATATGACTGTCGACTTTTCTAAGTTCGCAGAAAATGCGTGAAACTTCAAACCATCAAAGCCATTGCCAATTGTTTCATCATCCTAAGATCATGAGCATATCCCCATGATATCCACAATCTCCCTCTTGATGAACACATTAGCAATTTCTCAAAAAATGTAGTTTTGGGGTTTGAAAAGTAAAATACTCGCAGTTTTCGCGCAAATGCACAACTTGGTCCAAATGCAAGAAAAAGCAAAGAAAATGACCAAGCTAGCTCCAGAATAGCATAAGCAAGTGAGATAAGGCAAAAGAAAGCACAAAAGCTTCAATTTCCAAAGAATATCCAAAAATCTCACTTAGGTCCATATGGAAGAACAATTGTTCTATTTGACCCTTTAATCATTGTGAGTCTTCAAAAATTGCAAATCAAATTCAGAAAAGGCAAATAAGACCAAAAGAATGCAATTGAGATGTTCCAACTCACTATGATCACCAAATTTCCAGAAAAACCAATTTCTCCCTAAGACTCCAAAAAACTCTAAAAACAACATTTTTGACCAATCTTTCTCCCCCTTTGACAATGGATTCATCAAGGTGCATGGAAGAAGATAGAGCATGAATGAAATGGAATGGCTGCAATTTTGTAATTTTTCAGTTTTTTTTTTTTTTTTTTTAACTTGAGCAAAAGGAGCCATGAAGATTATCCAAAAAGACTGTACAAGTATTACACCAAGCCATATTATGTGAAGAGCGCTATATTCAATCATGGCAAAACATATACAAACCTGACTAAGGCCAAAATAGCAATAATCTGAGATTAAATGAATTGATAGCATGGCGAGGTGCTCAAGATCATAGTTTCACTAAAGGTATCCAAAAATGAGTCGGGCCATGTCTATAAGCGAGATTGAGCGAACCTAGAAAAAGAGTCAAGTTTGAGCATTGATTTGAAACAATTTGATCAAGCATTTAGAATTTAGCACATTGAGCACTTTGCTAAAAATGATTGGTTTTATCTTAGCAAAGCAAGTCTGGACTAGGAGCCATCCACAAGCGCCTTCTAAGCTTCAACCAATTGCCAATTTGTTTTCTTAGCATTGTGCTAGATCTCAAGCCTCACTGCGACCATCGCAAGCAACAAAAGCTTAAGAGAATAGTCTGGGTCATCCAAAACTCCCCCTGAGTTCATGCCTAGTGCAATGGCAAGGCGTCTCATGAGAAAGAAGTGGTGAGATCAGTTTTTTCGCACATAAAAAGCTCATTTTTCATTTGCTTGACTTAAGAAATATCATAGCTCAGTTTGAAACTCAGAATAAGTTCAAGACTCAAAGAAGCCTATATGACATGGCATGAATCATAAGAGGATCACTACAGCAAAACTAGTCACAAGATCAAACAAGTCATGTTTTGATTCAATTTGCTCACAGATAATAAAGCTAGTATGGCAAAAGCTAAGCTATACATAAAAAGCCATAAAGAAGTCTAGCAAACTAGCACAAGACATGGCAGGGTATAAAGCATGAAATCAAGTCATACAAGAATAATAATCAAAGCTCCACAAGGTTATATTACAATGCAAGTTGCTGAAATGTAAAATGCATTATGATACAAATGAATGCAAAAAGAGTAAACTCCCCCTCAAAGCAGGCCAAGAGAACAAATAACCTCCAATTCTCCCCGCAAAGAAGCAAAACGAGAAGAATCAAGAGCTTTAGTGAAAATATCCGCAACCTGCTGCTCGGACTCTACAAAGTGAAGCACAACATCACCCTTCTCAACATGGTCTCTAAGGAAATGATATTTAACATCAATGTGCTTAGTCCTAAAATGTTGCCTTTGGGTTTTTAGCAATGTTAATGGCAAAAGTGTTGTCCTGAGTAAAAGAGAACACTACCCAAAGACAACCCATAGTCCCTTGAGTAGACAAGATCCAGAGAACACGAGAGCAACTCATTGGCTGCTGACTACATACTCGGCCTCGGCAAAGGGTATGCAGAAATTTATTTCCTAGATGAACAAGAGATAAGAGATATGCCTAGAAATGACAAGTGCGGAAGTACTCTTCATATCCACTCTACACCCATAAAATCAGCATCGAAAAAGCGCGAATGGAGAGAGCGAGAAGAAGAAGAATACCAAAGTCCAAAGTCAAGAGTGTCACGAAGGTACACGAATATCGACGGCCTTTGCTTGCGATGAGAAGCTCGAGGAAGCTGAAATCGCGCCACAGGACACATAACAAAGCTGTATGTCGGCCTCGTATTTGTGAGGTAGAGGAGGAGCCAATCATCTTTGCGGTACTCTTACGGTCCACGGGCTCTCCATCCTCATCGAGGTCGGCCACGGTGGTCGTGGCAATGGGAGTAGACATTGGCCTACTGCTTCCCATGTCGAAGCACCGAAGAAGGTCCTTTGTATACTTACTTTGATGAATGAAGGTGTCTTCTTTCAGTTGCTTGACTTCAGACCAAGGAAGAAGGTCAATTCGCCCATCATGCTCATCTCGAACTCCTTGCTCATAGAATCTGAAAATATAGACACCAAAGCATGAGAAGAACCACCGAATATAATGTCATCCACATAAATCTGAACCATCAAAAAGTCACTACCATGCCTGAGAGTGAACAAGGTTTTATCAACCATTCCTATTTTAAAATCATTTTTGAGCAAGAAACTCTTAAGCCTATCATACCAAGCTCTAGGAGCTTGCTTCAATCCATACAAGGCTTTGGAGAGTTTAAAAACATGGTTTGGGAACTTAGGATTTTCAAAACCAGGTGGTTGCTTGACAAAGACCTCTTCTTCTATGAAACCATTGAAAAGCACTTTTGACATCCATTTGAAATAGCTTGAAGCCCTTGGATGCATAAATGCTAGCAAAATCTGAATGGCTTCTAATCTAGCTCTGAGAGCAAAGGTCTCCTCAAAGTCTAAGCCTCTCTACAGGAATACCCTTGTGCTACAAGCCTAGCCTTATTCGAACTACCAACCCATCTTCACTTTGCTTATTTTTGAAAACCCATTTTGTTCCAATTACATTATGATTAGGTGGAGGTTCAACTAAGGTCAGACTTTGTTTCTTTCAAAATTTTAAGTTCTTCATGCATGGCATTGACCCAAGAGGCATCGAGAAAGAGCATGGGTGACATCTCGGGGTTCAAAAGAAGCAACAAAAGTAGAATGTGCATGGGAATCGGGAGAAATGAACACTGGGCGAGTGACTCTCTCATGAAGATCCCCAATCATCTGCTCGGTGGATCTTTGTCATTGAATCTGAAGAGGAGCTCTCAGTCTTTGAAGTGGCCTCTACCTCATGGGTTGTGGAGGTAGGAGCGAGCCACTCGATCGTCGGTGAAGGTAGGATGAAATTTGCTCATCTGAAGTGGTGTAGTAGGAAGCAGGCTCTCCAACCAAGTCGAAGGGACTTGAGGATGGATTGGGTCCTCATCCTCGAGTCATCATCGGCGAAGATGCTCTCGAAACACGTGTACTGCATCATCGGGTCTAGTACGGGACTAGCCTCATCAAAAGTGACTTCGCAAGTCTCAACAACTTTGTTAGTGTCAAAATTAAATACACGATAGCCACGAGAATGAGCAGGATATCCAAGAAATATGCCATTAGAACATCTAGATTCAAATTTATCAAGGTTGCCATGTTTAAGAATGAAGCACTTGCAACCAAAAATCTTGAAATGAGAAACTTTGGGCTTATGACCAAATCTGAGCTCATAAGAAGTCTTACCAATTACAGATCTCAAGAAAACCCTATTAGAGATATAACATGCAGAGAGATCGCCTCATTAAAACCTCCTAGGTGTGGAATGCTCATCTAGCATGGTCACAGCCATCTCTACAAGGGTCTGTTCTTCCTCTCTACCACTCCATTCTGTTGGGGAACTCTAGGTGATGGCGGTGCTCAAGCCCCTATCGAGAACAAAAAGTGGCAAAAGAAGAATTCTTGAATTCTGTCCCATTGTCACTCTTAATGGCTCTCAATGCTCCAGGAAGCTCAACAGCAAGTCTAAGGACCAACTCTCTAAAGAAGCCAAATGCCTCGTCCTTAGAAACCGGAAAATAAACCCATGAATACGGAGTAATCATCCACAATCACAAGCACATACCATTTCCCCCATTGTTGAACTCTAGAAGGACCAGCAAGTGTCTAAGTGAGCCGACAGTCCATCTGTCATCACTAAGGTAAGAGGTGGATGAGAAGCGAAACCATCTTACCATGTCTCTGAGGTGAGCAAACAAGGTCTCTAACACCTTTAGCCTAGGCAAACCTCTAATCAAATCCTTGCTCTCGACTCTAGTTAAGTGATGAAGCCTATGTGTCCAAGCCTCACGATGCCACAACACTAGATCATGGGAGTCGGAAGCTACAAGACACCTAGGGCTAGAAGCAGAAGAGATACTTGAAATCGGCACAAAAGATCCTCTCAAACCTAGAGATCTTAAATACAAGCTCACGGAGGAATCTAGAACTCTACACTCACCACTCTTAAATCTCACCTCTAGACCCTCATCAAGCGGTGAAAGCGAAGCGATTATACCTCGGACTTACTTACCAAAGCGACGTCCTTGAGCATGAACTTATTGTTGACGCGCACTATGCCCTTGGCTGTCACGGTCCCGGTAGAAGCATCCCCAAATGTGATCAATTCATTGCCGGATGCACGTGTGAGGGAGGAGAACCATCTAGAATCCTCGGTTATGTGTCGAGAGCACCCGGAGTCAACAAGCCATCTGTCCTCCTTCCTCGCACGACGGACCTACAAGGCACGAACAAGAAACATCTGTGCCTCAGTACTGGGGTTAGTGATAAAAGACTTAGGAATCCAGTACTGAGTCACACGATGCTTAGGCAAAACAGTAGAAGCAGCAGTAAAATGGTTAGGAGCAAAATCATAAGAACGCACACGAGAACCACCTAGACCTCTCCGAATCGACCTACCAAAAGGTCGGTACTCCCCCTGTCTAGATGCTACCTGCAGTCTCTCCTCACGAAATCCTAAACCAGAACGTTGCCTAGAACCACCAAAGGAGTCAAAGAAGTCATCTACGAACCTAGGCCTATGTCTAGCAGGAAAGACAGGCTGCCTAGCTCTAGAAAGAACAGCAGGTGAAGGAACTCCTCTAATGGTTCTCAAGGTACTCATCCTCTCCTTCCTCTCAATCTTGGCTCTACTGAGCGAGAACTCAACAATGTGGCCATTCTTCTTGCGAGAAGGTGCAATGGTACTTGACCTTTTGAGGGGTCTGACCTAATGAAGTAGAAGCACCTATCTTGCTAGAAGTGGTTTGGGCAAAACCAGCAGATTTAAAGACTATCTTGGATGGCTTAGAGGGTTGTACCTTAAACAGGCCACTCTCAACAGCTTTAATAACCTTAGGTGGATGGTTCTTGGTATGCTCTAGGGAATCAAATCCTAGACCTCTATTATTCACACTCACCTTAGATTTGTCTAGAATCATGTTGAGGTTCTTCTTCCCACCAATAAATCTCTCAAGTGTCTCTTTAAGGTAGTTATTTTTTTTGGCTAGTTCATAACAAGAAGCACACTTATTTGACTTGCTAGCCCTATCAGATTTTTCCTTATAATGAGCTACCTCACCTTTCAAAGCCTCACAAGACACACAATAGTTATCCCTAATCTTATCCAACTGCTCTTTGAACTTAACTCTAAAAGCTTCTTGTATCTTATCTACATTATGCCCAAGTTCAATACAAAGAGTACAAGAATCAGAATCAACAACTTTCTTTGAAGCAGTCATGGACATGGATTGTTCAATTTTAGCTTTCTCTTCTAGTGTCTTGTTTAAAGCATCATTCTCAATTGTGAGTTTAACACAGTTTTCACAAGAAGCAGTTTTAGAATAAAGAACCATTTCAGTCATCTCCTTCATTTTAATCCTACTATCCTCACAATGAGAACACATGTGACTAGCATCAAATTTCTGCAATTCTTTCATAGCGCTATCCAATTTTAATTCAAGCAAAGCACAATTTGAGCAAGATAATGGAATAGCATCAACAGTAGTCACATCTAAAGCAATGGCATTCATGCAAGCAGGACTAGACTTGAGAGTTTCTAGTTCATCAAAAGCATCTTTCAGTTGACTAGCAATAGAGGAATGAGCAGATTTCAGATTTGCTAGTTCATTAAGCAAGCTAGAGCTAGAATCACAATCATCAGCAGGATTAATGGATTTGAGCCTATCAACCTCTAAGTTCAAATCATCAATCATGGCATCCTGTTTCCTAATCATTTTTTCTTGCTTATACATTCTCTTTTCAGCATAGGCTAAAGCACGTTTCATACTAGTAAGTGAAGGACGTACCTCATCGGGATCATTGAAAAAAGGTAAATCGTTGGAGGAGTCGACGTCATGGTATCGCTAGCCATGAAGCACATCTTAGAGTGAAGTCTGGGCCTTCTTCTTGCCATGAGAGTCATCGCTAAGCCGTCCTCCTTCTCCGAGTCCACATCGCTCATGTTCACACTCTCAAGAGCGGCAAGGACTTGGTGACGAACTTGCGATAGTTTGGCTTCTTGCCTTTCTTGTCTTTGGCTTGATGGCGCCTCGAGAGTCCTTCTCCTCCTTGCCCTTGACTTGGGGCACTTGGAGGCGAATGTGGTTAGGCTCACCACACTCGAAACAAGTGGCAGGGCCACCTCTCCTCCTGTTCCTTATTTTGTTGTAAACTCTCGAGAATTTGGTGGATAGGAGGGCTAAATCATCCTCAGGTAGCTTCTCTAGCTGTTCATCGCTCAAAGAATGTAAAGCTGACAAAGAAAAGCCAGATGAGCCAAATTCAAAGGAATCAGTCAAGCTACCCTTAGATGGGTCGACCACCAAAGCCATCGACTCTGTCTTGGGGAGACGCGAGATAAAGTCAATCTCATGCGTCTTCAACCTCGAGTAGAGCTTATCCATGGTAAGCTCACTCATGACAGTAGTGTTGTCATTGATGGATGTGATCTTCATCCCCCAGACCTTCACATCAAGAGCACCCAAAAGCTGGCGTGCGTTCTCAGACTCGGTGAAAACAAGATCAACAGCGCGAAGGTCATGAAGAATCTTGGAGAACCTCCCCCACAGCTCATCTAAAGACTCACCAGGCCTTTGCTCGATCTTTGAGTATTCTTTCTTGAGTGGTTACATCTCACTTCCTTGATCATGATAGAACCCTCGTGGTAGTCACAAAGGGTCCTCAAGATCTCATGAGCGGACCTCAAATGAGCCACGCGCTCAAACTCGGATCGACTAAGACCTTGGATCGAAAGTTCGAGCCTTGCTATTAGCCTCAACATCCGGAGTGATCACATCGTCATTGGTCGGCACGACATATGGATTTTTGACCTTAAGCCAAATAAGCGTGCCCTTGAGCCTCGATGTAGGCATGCATGCGTGCCTTCGAGAAGCAAAATCAACTCCTTGAACATAGGTGGTTTGGTCGAATACTTGTCAGTCGCCATGGCTCCAAAGACCGGTTAAGATCTATGAGAAGAGCTAACCGGGCTCTGATACCAATTGTAGGACCGAAAAGGCGACTAGAGGGGGATGAATAGACGCTTTCGCTATTTTTCACCTTGATTAGATTCAACATCTGTATCACTCCATTAGCTATGGAAGCTATGAAGATTAATATACAAATCTTGTAGAGGACTAGTGTTGAATCCACAAACAAAACCCCAAAGCAAAAACCAAAACCAAAATTTTAATCAAAAGGCGGGATGACCTCGGGCAAATGGGCGGTCAGACCTCTCAGCCGGATGACCTCGGGCATCTGGTGGTCGAGACCTCAGGGTCGATGAACAGGACAATCAGCTTGAAAGCCAAAACTAAAATTGGTCTAACTTTTGATCCATAAGGCCAAACACCACGAAATTTGAGACACACCTTCTCTAAGATATTAGGAACCTATTCCAATCAAAGATCACAGAGATCCATACCAAAGTTTCTATCTTTTTCAGTTTTACGAAGGAGGGTTCAAAACAAGGCAAAACACGAAAACTTGATCCAACACTTGCTCGTGGGAGATTGATGATCTAGATGATCTTAGATATGTTCCCACATGTCCCAGCAAGGAGTAGGAGGGCACGAAATCAACCAAAAACCACAGGATCAAGAAAGCACTCAAAATCATCAAAATAAGGTGCAAGAACAAGAAAAGAACGAAGAGAGCTCATCTCAAAGAACTTGCAAGGATTGATTGATTATTGATGATTCGTGGTTACAGCCACTCCCTCAAGGAGGACAAGAGCTCAATCCATGAGCACACACACCATCCATCTCTCTAAAGCCTAAGCCTCTCTTTTCTTCCCTAAACCCTAACACCAAACTAGGGTTTGCAAATCGAGTGCTTGGGGGCTGTGTTACAGCAGCCACCCCTATTTATGTGGAGGCTTAGACCTTTTAAAGAATTAACCCTAATGGGCTCCCGTTAAGGCCCAACAACAACGGGTCACACACGCACGCATTTTAAAGCACCTTCTTCACTTCTCTTGACCTAAACCGCTTCCCTTGCGCCGTCGCGCCATGTTTAGCCGAAAGGTCACAAAGGCGGTATTTGGTAAAATTACCAAAATACCCCTTCTCGATCCTTCTCCATGGACCGAGTCCAATCCTGTCGAAGCAATTGCCTACTCTGCCACGTGTAGGTTGATCAACGGCTCTCATCATGTCGGCAAGTCTCTCCCGTCTGAATCCCATCGGAGCCACCAAGGCACTTGCACCGACCCCCACACCGCTTGATCCAACTAGCTGCATCGAACTGCCCGTTCGATCAACCTCGTCCATTCTGCGCCATGCTTGAGTCACTTGACCTCACCCGGCATCCATGATCATTCTGGACCTCAGCTCTCCAAGCTTAGTCCCGATCCTCCTCGCCGTTGACCGTCGTTGATCTGCAAGCCACCTGCACAGCAATAGACAAAGAAATCGTCTCCGGGAACAAGTTCTTCACAACTTGACCCACGTTAGCTCAAAACATGCAATATGCAACACTTACACAACAATAAACATGGATATGACTTACCCCAAAATCAATTTGCCAAATATCTCAACATTGGCTAAACTTCGGTCGTAGCGATTCAGCTTTGGCGGTCGGACCACGCCAGCCGGCTCGACCGCCCACATAAGCTGCTGATCGACCGCATATGACTGTCAGCTTTTCTAAGTTCGCCGGAAACGCGTGAAACTTCAAACCATCAAAGCCATTGCTAATTGTTTCATCATCCTAAGATCATGAGCATATCTCCATGATATCCACACAGGGAATGAGTCCGAAGCTTCAGAGGGCTAATCTGACGCTTGGTGAAATCTCTCACCACATGCTAGGAGGTCAAGCCCTTGACTTCATGGGTCATAGATGGCATCCGCCCATCTTAGATCACCCTGTCTTCTCCTTGGTATTTCTCCATGGGGTTTTCATTTGCTCTAATTCCGGCGAAGTAGAGGCCATCGTCTCTCGTAACCGTCATGTAGAACCAGTTCTTCTTCCATGATGACCACGAGGATTTCGAGTACATATGGATGTATTCATCAGCCCTCCCGTTGTGAAGGTGCAATGTACATTCTCCAGGAGTCGCCGTGGTTCTCCCCATCACCATTCGGTAGAAATACCTGAAGAGCCTCAAATTCGGTGGCACTCCCAGGTATGCCCACACAAATAGGTGAAAATCTCGATATTGGCGATGGAATTGGAGCCAAATTTACGATTCCACCCGTATCTTGAAGAACGCGGAGGAGGAATTTGTGTCAAGCAACCTCAGCCCACATTCGATGTAGGCGAGGAAAACGGGGATTTCTCCATCTTCGCGGCTCGGAAAATGCTCTCCGATTGCCAATCTCCATTTGATCAGGTTCTTGTTTGGAAGCATCCCGATCCTCTCCAACGCCTCAAGTTTTTTCTTGCTCAATTCCGAAGGCAACCACTTCATGATTTGCTCCGACATGATGAAAGTCCTTAAGGATGAGTATGGTCGTAGGAGGCTTTGTGGTCGGAAGAACAAGAAAGGGGTCTAAAGGATTTCTCTTGGCAAAAAGCTGAAGGGGATCAAAAGGGGATCTGGAAGCGTAAAAATTCCAAAGGCCTGGCGATGGGATTTTATAGTTTCTAATCTTTTAATTACGATCGGAAGTTTCCCACAAAAGTCCAACGGGCAAAAGCTTCTTCTTTGTTCAAACGGACAGAAAAACTCTTCGGTTCCCAAGGCAAGTTCTCAATTTTAAAGTGAACACAGACCACTTCGTATATCACGACATTAAATGGAGGTATGCCCGATACGACTTCATCGGATAGAGGTATACATACAACCTGTTCATTTAAAGTTAGGGGCTGGTGGCGAGATTAAAACCTCTATGTATTAATTTAATACATAAAAGACCATACGTCTTCATGGTCGTAACCCCTAAGGCTAATGACATCACTGGTCGTAAGGTTTCCAGAGGTTACACGATGGGTACCCTGGTCGGATAAGGCTTTGTGCCTAGGCTCCGACCAGGTAGCTGCTCGGAAAAGCTATGAACTGGCATTTCTTACCATATGATGAATGGAACACGTGTTATATGTTCCAAACCGTGCGATGATATAATCCTGAGACACTAACAATTAACTACCCTACGGTTAAGCATCTTACAGACAACCGCAAGGAAGTTAGCACATATTAAGCGCTTTACCGCTTCGACCGGTCGTAACGTTTCACGAGGACGCCTTCTCCAGAGTAATGCGCCACCTCTTGAGGAGTTATTTAAGGGTGGAGCATGCGAAGGCAGCGGACGAGAGACAACAAAAACAAGAGAAGACAAACACAGAAGCCTAAGCGGTGGAATTAGAAGCAGGACAGTCAGTCTTAAACTTAAAGTCTAAGCCTGATTACTTAGTTAGACATTCCACACATTCAGTGTATTTAGGGTAGTTCCTAGTTAGGTCTTGTAAATCCAGTTCATATCAATAAAGAGCGGCCCCCATTCCATCCCAGGATATTTCACGTCATTTTCCTCTTTCATTTTTCATAAGATCGGCGACTCGATCGTCGACAGACTTCCTCAAGGAAACTTATGTGTTTGAATATGAAAGATTTATCAGTTATAGAAAGTCTAGAGATCAGATGGTATAACCGAATCATATCTGTGAATCTTGCTCGGTTTAGAAGTCTTGATCTCTTGCGGCTAAGACCTACCGCCCTTTAAATAGAAGAGGGTTATGGCCGATAGAAATCATCACCAATCGATCAACACAATTTGCATCTACTATTTTTTCTACTTTTTGCATCTAGGTCTAGAGTAAAGTAGCTATGCTTTGCTAGTTTGCCTGTAAATCAGCCACGTGCTCCTGCAAAATTGGAGTAGCTATCCTTTGCTGTTCTTGCTTGTAAAACAACCGGTTCTTCGCTGTAATTGAAGAATTATCCCATTTGCTAGTTTTCTTGAAAACTAGTCGTGTGCTTCTACGAAAGTGAAGCAATCTGGTTATTTGCGACCTCGTCTGTTGATTTTTGGCGTCAACAAGAACCTCCTTTGTATAGGTGACTATACCGAAGGTTCTAACAGTCTAATATGACATCAATCAATATTCCAAACTTCTAATTTAAACTAATCATCACGGATCATCCAAAGTATGCTAAACAACTAGAGCATAATCCAAAGGGCATCCATAATCTTCTAATCAACTATATTACAAATTATTCCAAGCATAGGAAGTAATCATAAATAATTCTTTAGGCAGATTAGTCAAATACTAAATCAATATTCCAATCAATTCAAATGTGAATGGTTCGTGCCAATGTGCAACCACTCTTATGACTATTCCCTCCCATGCATGTCGTTCTTGTTAATGGTACCAAAAACCACAAACAACAGCAAGAGTGAGTCCACAGACTCAGCAAAGTACAAATAATATGACATTATAACACATAATTATAACATCAACATCCATTCTCAAATCTTTACAATATAACATACCACATGCTTATGCAATGCACAATGCATCCTTTCTCTTTAACTCTCTTTGCATTTTACCGGTAATGCAGGCTATGCAACCGTCGATGCATACCCATGCCTGTGCTCTCAAGCACAGGGACCAAGAGCCCATACTCTGCAAGTATGGGGACCACAATCCCACACTCCACAAGTGTGGGGACCACAAGCCTGTCATACACATGACGGGGACCTCAAACAAATGCTTGGTCACCATGTGACCAAGCCTCAAATATGATAGCATCATGCACATGAACAATTACACTATCCATCATTAACATGTGTTAGCAGCAACATCATACATGAATAAACTTACTCATACTTCTAGTATTCACAATCATTAACATACATATCATTCTAGCATCCATGCATAACGAATATGTACATATATCTTGCAACCATGATCAAACACTCATAGATTATCTATCAATAAATGTACTTGCCTCAACCGTGCGAAAATAGAGGACACGAAGAGGGCGCTACCCCCGGGACCAATCCCCCACCTGATTTAATTTAACAAACAATCTAAGATAGCAATTCTGGACAAAACATAACTAGAAACAAATATAAAATCGTTACACTCTCTAGCACAACCCCAATTCCAAAATCCCTAATCATCAGTCTGACCTCTCAACAGACAGTCCTAATTAAAAATTCATAACTTGAAAATTACTCGTCCGCTCGATATGATTAAATACTCTATGGAAAGATACTAAAATTATCTACAATTAACTAGTAGATGATATTCCCAAAATTCACCATTTAGGTACCCGAATAAATCGTACAACAGAACAGCAGACTAAAACCAATCTACTGTTTGATTTCTCCCTGACTAGAAACATGCTAATAATTTCCCTTACTGTTCCAACAAAATGCATGCATACAAAATATCTTGCACTACTAATTAATTATAGCGCTAGTTGTTGTATGATCTTGCACTACTAATTAATTGCTAATGCCACCGTTGCATGCAAACAAAAGACCCTGCAATACTAGATGATGTCTAGCACTAACAGCCATACTGGAAAGATCTAACGTTTGTTGTTCCAGCATGCATGCAGCTCTATCTAATATCTAATTCATCTATCTCCCCTGTTGCTCCAATTAAAACGCATGCATGCAGCACTATATAATATTTAATTCACATCTCTCCTTAACACTTCAATTAATGAAACGTGCAGCACTATCAAATTAACTACTCTCCCCTACTATGCCAAAGGAATGCATGCATGCACCACCCAATATCTATCGCGGCAGTGCAACAAGACCAGAAAAGAAGACGAACAAGCGGCGGCGAGGAGCAGCGTCCGCTGATATGATCGTCTGACCCGCAGGCGGTGGCGCTTTGGGAACAGCGACACGGGGCTTCACGACGGGCGGTTATTCTGTGATAGAAAGTGGCGGAGGAAAACAACAGAGAGAAAAAAGCGATGGCGGCAAGACGGGAAAAAGAAAAACAAAAGACGGCTAGGGTTTTTAGAATCTACTATCCCCACAATCCTTTTATCTCGGCACGAACCAACTCCTCCCTAAAAACTCCAAAATACCCCATTTTCACGTATCCCCTTTCATCTAATTACACTTAGACCCTTAAGGTTAATTTCAGGATATTACACCATAATATCTCACTCAGCTTGATGTCGGCACCTATGATGATCCAATCACCAGGCTCAGAAATGAGAAGTAGGCACGAATGTCGTGAAGTTGAGATTGGGATTAATGGGGTGAAGTTTTCGGCTGATCTCATTGTGCTCGATTCAGCGGGCATTGATGTTATTCTTAGAATGAATTGGCTATCCAAGAACCATGATCAGATTGATTGTGTTCGCAAGGCTATCACCCTCACCAATCCGCTTGGAATGCAAGTTGAAATGGTACTGAGATTGGAGCATCCACATCTCTATGCCCTTAGCGGCAAGGAATTGCCGAAATTGGGTAAAGTTCCGGTGATATGTGAGTTCCCGGATGTATTTCCCGAATAGCTACCGGGTATGCCACCTGAACGAGAAGTTGAATTTGTTATCGAGTTGTAGCCCGGAACAGCTCCAATTTCAAGACGATCTTTCCGTATGCCGCCGAATGAGTTGGTTGAACTGAAGAAGCAACTCACGGAACTTCAGGAGAAACATTTCATTAGGCCAAGCTCCTCACCTTGGGGATGTCTGGCTATCTTTGTGAAGAAGAATGACCATAGTTTGCGGATGTGTGTTGACTACCGTCCGTTAAATGAGGTCACCGTCAAGAAAAAATATCCGCTTCCTCGGATTGATGATTTGTTCGATCAGTTATTCGGTGCCTGTTTATTCTCCAAAATTGACTTGAGATTGGGCTACCATTAGATTAGGATTATATCTAAAGATATTCCCAAGTCAACATTCTCCACTCGTTATGGCTTATATGAGTACACCGTCATGTCCTTCGGGTTGACGAATGCACCGGCTTATTTCATAAATCTCATGAATTCAGTGTTCATGGAGTATTTGGATAAGTTCGTGGTCATATTTATTGATGATATCCTCATATACTCTAAATCTGAAAAGGAGCATGAAGAACACCTTCGGCTTGTGTTAGAAAAGCTCTGGGAACACCAACTTTATGCCAAATTCAGCAAATGTCAATTTTGGCTTAAGGAGGTTGCCTTTTTAGGTCATGTGCTATCTGAAGGGGGAGTTGTTGTGGATCCAAGAAAGGTGCAGGATGTACTGAATTGGGGACAACCCAAGTCCGTTCCCGACGTCCGCAATTTTCTAGGTCTTGCGGGTTATTATCGTCGCTTCATCATGAATTTCTCAAAAATAGCGAGACCAATGGCCCAATTGTTGAAGAAACAAAAGAAGATTGAGTGGTTAGCGGATTGTGAAGCGAGCTTTCAGATGTTGAAGGATCACTTAACCATTGCGCCAGTGCTAGTTCTGTTGGACATTCATAAAAGCTTTGATATCTACTACGATGCATCTCGCCTTGGACTCGGATGTGTTCTTATGCAAGAAGGCCGAGTTGTGGCGTATGCATCAAGGCAATTGAGGCCTCATGAGGTGAATTATGCCATTCATGACCTAGAGCTGGCAGCAGTAGTTCATGCTCTTAAGATATGGCGACATTTCCTTATTGGCAATCGTTGCGAAGTCTACACTAATCACAAGAGCTTGAAATATATTTTCACTCAGGTTGATCTGAATCTAAGGCAAAGGAGATCACTTGAATTGATCAAGGATTATGATATGGGACTTCATTATCATCCAGAAAAAGCCAATGTTGTCGCTGATGCCTTGAGCCGAAAGTTGCAGTGCAATTGCATTTCGATTAAGCCGGAAATGAAGACCCTTTGCAATGAATTTCAGCGGTTCAACTTGGAGATGGTTAGTGAAGGATTTCTCGCTGCCTTAGAAGTAAAACCTACTCTTGAGGATCAGATCAAGATGGCCCAAAGAAATGACAAGGCTACGAGAAGAATTAAGGAGAAGATGAAGGCTGGCAAAGCCAAATATTTCACTGAAGATAACCAAGGTGTCCTATGGTTTGGGAAACGATTGGTTGTGCCGAGTGATGCGAAGCTTAAGGGATTAATTCTTTGTGAAGCCCATGATTCTCTCTTCTCCATTCATCCAGAAAGCACAAAGATGTATCAAGACTTGAAGCAGAAATTATGATGGACTCAGATGAAGCGTGAGATTGCATGTTTGGTTGCCGAGTGTGACATTTGTCAGCGAGTGAAAGCCGAGCATCAAAGACCAGCGAGTCTACTTCAACCTCTCCCTATTCCCGAGTGGAAGTGGGATGATATCATAATGGACTTTATCACTGGACTTCCTAAAACACAGTAAGGGTACGACTCTATATGGGTGATTGTCGACCGATTGTCAAAAGTTGCTCATTTTATCCCTGTCAAGACCACATTTTCAGGAGCAAATTTGACAGAGTTATACATCTCTAGAATTGTTTGTCTCCATGGTGTGCCAAGGAGAATTGTTTCAGATCGAGGTACTCAATTTACCTCATATTTCTGGAAATGCCTCTATGAAGCTATGGGAACGTAGTTATCCTTTAGCACTGCATACCACCCGTAGACCGATGGCAAAATCGAGAGGGTGAATCAAATTCTGGAAGACATGTTGAGGACTTATGTGTTATCCTATGGCAAGAAATGGGAGAAATATTTGTCATTTGTAGAATTCTCCTATAACAACAGCTATCAAGTAAGCCTCCAAATGTCACCTTTTGAAGTGTTATATGGGAGGAGGTGCAGGACACCTCTCCACTAGTCCGAGTCTGGGGAAAGACAATTATTTGGACCGGACTTGATCAATGAAGCTAAAGAGCAAGTTTGATTGGTCCGAGAGTGACTTCAGACAGCTCAGTCTCGTCAAAAGAGCTATGCCGACCGTCATCGACGCGAGCTAAGTTTTGAGGTGAACGATCATGTTTACCTTAAAGTCTCTCCGATGAAAGGAATGCAACGTTTTCAAGTCAAGGGCTCCTTGCTACATCAGTCCTTTCCGAATTCTAGCAAAGTGAGGATTGCTGGCCTATCAACTGGAATTGCCGCCATCACTTTCTGATGTGCATGATGTTTTTCATGTCTCTCAATTGAAGAAGTGCCTGTGAGTTCCAACTGAAGCCACCAAATTAGAAGCTCTTGAATTGCAACCTGATCTTTCATACCCGGAGTATCCGATTGCCATTCTTGAAGAAACAGAGCACAAGATAAGAAATCACGTCATCAAATTTGTAAAGGTCCAGTGGAGCAACCATATGAGGACTGAATATCCCCACCTTTTCCCCTTTATCTGAAGTGCCTTCGAATCAAGAAAGGAAAGGTTAAACAAAGCATTGAAAAGGAAAATGTAATAACAACACCTTGCTATCTTGTTACTAACAACACCATGTTATCTTGTTAGGATCTATCTTTTCTGTCTTCCCTTAAAAGAACAGATGTTGTTTTCCCTTAAAAGAACTGTGTAGAAGCTTTCTGTTTCCATTTCTGTACTACCGGAATCTCGGGGACGAGATTCTTTTTAAGGGGGTAGGTTTGTAACGTCCTCAAAATCCTTAAATTGGATTAGCTTAGCATATCATGAGTTATGTGTGTAAATTGTGTATTAATGTAAAACTTTGGTTGATGTAATAAAGTTTGTCCCAAATTTTCAAATTTTAAACTTGAATTCAAGCTTTGTTTTGATACAGAAAAGTGTGTGATAAAAAATTGTTGGAGATAATTTATTTAAATACTACATTATTTATCTTGAATTGATATTATTTATCACAAATTTTTAGAAGTAATTTTGATCTCACCAAAATTCAAACCATTTCACTAATGCTCATTTGAAAATAATTTAAATCTGACAAACTTTTAGTATTAATAGTGCTTGAACTTATTTTTCCTAAGAACTATTTGATTATCAGAATACCCTGAAAAAATTTTAGAATTTTTCAAAATTTTCTTCTATTTCAAATCGCTTGGTCAAACATTTTGTTTTTCGGTCAAACTTAATCCGAAACCCTAGTTCTAATCGGACCGAGCCAACTTGGTCCGGTCGCACCTTCTCACCGTGGCATGCTATTCAAACCAGGTCCGATCATGCCAATTTTCATGCAGACCGTCCGATGCGGATCGAACGGCTCACATCACTTGTGCCGTTCGGACTGTCCGAACTTCTCAACGCATCTGGACCGTCCGATGCGGATCGAACGTCTCACATCACTTGTGCTGTTGGGACCGTCTAAACTCGCCACTAATCTGGACCGTCCAATACCGATCGTATGACTCACATCGCTTTGTGCCGTTCGGACCAGACTCGGGCTCGAGCTAGTTGTCGCGTCACACACCGACCAGACACGAGCGTCACTTGACCTGGTTCGACCACTTCACCGTGCTGTTTTGCTTCCGTCATTGACGTGCGGGCCCCACACTCCAAGCGGTGGTCATCTTCCTCTTCGGTGGTGTTGCTTGGCATTGGCACTATGCATGCGTGCCACCAAGCTTTGAAACGCCAGGTAGTGCCTTCGTGTTAGCTTCTTAGCCATCGTATGAGTTCCACTAAGCTCCCTATCCCATTCTTGCTCTCGCACTCTTTTCTTCTCATCGCTCCATTTTTCATTGCCACCGAGGAAGAAGACGATTGGAGAGGGGTCACCATGGTGCCGCCCTCAAGCCCACAAGCCCACCTCCGGATTTCTCTCAACGTGCCGCACCCATTTTTGCTGGTCCGAGACCTTGCAATCCACTAAATCAACAGGGACTGATTCTTCATCTTCAGCTCCGGTATCCATGGCCGCGATGCTCACAAGAGCTCCGATGAGTGATTCTCTACGCCATCGAGTCCTTCAGGATCGCATTATCTTGTTAAGATTACCTCCGAGTTTAATTAGCTTTTGGTGCTTCCTCGAGGGAGTATGGACTCTTCTTCTCCAAAAACAGTGAAGCTCCGCCGTCCGCGTTCCAACCGTCACTGGCATTCCTCCTCGTCAACTGTGGTTCCTCCGTGTTCCTGGTGCCTAGGTGATCTCAACGCGCACCTCCTCGGGTTTTCTCGTCATCAGCGGTAGTGTGTCCTCAAGAACCGGCCGTTCGGCTCTGCCTCCATTCATCGTGTACTCGCCACTGTCCACCTCGGGTCTCCTCATCATCGTCATCAAGTTCGTGATGTTCCTCCGCACCCTTACGCATTGATTCCAAGCTCAAAGTCCCACGGTAGCGACAGAACGCCTTCTTCGCCGCGCCGCCGCACGCGAGAACTTTGTTGAATCACCGACGAGTGTGAAGGTTAATCCTAAATCTTTAGCGGTTAAGTAATTCCTTAGTGAGCTTATGACGTGTAGGTCCCAATGAGGGTTAAACATGACTAGAAACTTATTTGAAACTCTGAGCCTATGGCTTGTGGGTCCGTTCGGCCGATTGAGTGGATGTGTAGTTTAAGAAGTACGTTTTATCTTAATGAAAGCGTATTCCTTACACACTCAAACCATGTTACGTTTTGATTATAAGAAGATGTATTCCATTGAATACGCCTTTGGCGTAGCCTTCGGTTGTGATCGAGTCAAACCCCCACCCTGGCCCCCACTTGTCATTACCTTTGGCTAGCTGCGAGCGAGTGAGAAAAGTATTTAATCCTTTTAGTATTTCTGAAACACTTTAGAGATGTACTAAAAATTCTTATAACTTGGAAAATTCATAACTAATTCATTTTAACTCCAAATTGAATGAAACCAATTTTGTTAGTTTTCATTTTAATTTAATTTTAAATGGACTAGGTTTAAAGTATGTTTCTGTTATAGAAATTTTTGATAATTGTATTATTTGTACATTAATAACTTTAATCTTGTAAAATATTTAGAAAATTCATATGAACTCCTTTTGAACTAAAAATTTCACCTAAAATCTTAATCTACCTACTGTGTGAATTGCATGAATTTTTTTAATGATTTGTTATTGTTGGCTTCATTTGGAGTTTATTGCAATGTCGCCTTTTCGTTAGGGTTTCGACGATTTCGACTTATTGCGAGTGCAATCTGAGGGTATTTTTTGAGAGTATTTACGAGTGGTACCAACACAGGCAAGCAGTTCTTCCTTTTGATGCACATTGAATTCCTATTAATTCCAAAAACTATTTATGTTGATTTTCAAGTATTCTATGCATCGCTTTAATTTCAATTACTTGTATGTCAATTGGGTAGTTTAGTTATATCATCTTGCTGCATTGGCCTTCCTTGAATGTTGACTATCCTTTTTACCTTGAATAATTAAGGTTATATATTATATGGGTTTGTTTGACAATTTTTAGAACGATGCTTAGCCATGCTAGTAGATGTAGTCGAAAATGGTTGATGGAGCTAGTCCATCGGCCAAGACAAAAATTGAATTATGATTGGAATTGAGGATTATGTTTAGATCTTGAATCTAATTATTGTAGGACATGTTTGGTCCTTGGGTTCTTTACATTTTAACTTGGACGGGTGTAGGGTTATTGATGAGAAATTGTTATGAAATTATGTAGCCCCGTCTGAGTGATTAAGGACCGGTCTGTGTGGTGTTGAACCAAGTCATTTGTGCATCCACATGCTGGGTTAACGGCGAAGGCTTGGCCTATTAATTTGTAGTATGTTTGCTATCAAACCACAAATAGATTGACAATTGTTGTTTTTATTATTGTTTTTGTTGTATTGTCAATCTAGTGGGGGCATGATAAGTTTTGTCTTACTTGCCCTTAGGGGTCGCTTGTGTTTGCTGAAAAGCTTCGCAAAGACTTACTTACACAACAAGGTGTAACCGTGGTTCAGGCGACCGACAATCTGCCATGGTGTGTATCCTCGGGTGGTTTAATGGTTGACACATGGCATTGTAACGGCCTCGTTATGATATCTCAGTCACGCTCCTACGGAAGAGTGCATTGGCCGACATTGAGAGATATTCATATCATGTCGGTAAAGCAGCACAAACTCTGTAGAGTCTTAAATTTATTCAAATAACTGTCCCCCCAGTCATGGACAACTCTTGTGGGAAACCATGCACAGTTAGTTGTTGGAAATAGGTAGGGTATGATTGGAAAAGAATTGTCATCATGAACGAGAAGTTCATGTATTGATGTTAGTTTACCCGAGTAGGATAGCTACTTGGGGTTTGATTATCTTGATGGATTAAATATTGGTAATATTGATCATGAATTGGAGAATCTACTATTATATCATATTTCAAATGTTTGTCAAATGACAATTTCAATCTACATTAGTTATCTTGTCAAATAACCTGGCTTTACGCTGAAAAAGAACATTTTTAGCCATTCTTTGACACCAAGTGCATTTAATTAAACTTGCTATATATTCGTAAGTCTTGTGAGTACGTTTTTGTATTCAATTGGCTTGTCTTTGTTGCAGGTTAGAACGTCCTTGTTAATGTTTCAAGTTGAGGCGATAACATTGGTACTTCGGCTTTAATCCCAGTCGGTTGCTCTTGGGGTTGTGGCACACTATTGGGAAGGTTATTTTATTACTTAACCTTCTATTTTTGTTTACTTAATGTTTTTCGCTGCTAATTTTTATTGGTTATATTCTAATCGTGTAAGCAAGTGAGATATAAGGTTGTATGGATATGTGCGTGTTAGCAGCAGATCCTGGGAGCTAACATGAGACACATATTCGGGTACTCGAAATTAATCTTGTTTCCTATTAAGGGTTACGTCTCTAGCGTAGTTACTTAATTTGAAACGGGATTAATTTTGGGGTCACCACAAGAAGTCTGCTAACTGAAGCTCCGGAGACACATACTGAAGCGCAATAACTTGGTCCTGCACCTGCGATCTCATGTACGAAGCATCTACTCCAATGTGCTTGGTGAGCTCATGCTTCACTAGATCTCAAGGAATATTGATCGTACCAGTACTGTCTGATAAGAGAGGAGTCAGTGCAAAAGCTGAAAAAACGAAATCCTCGAGTAGCCACCGAAGCCAAGTGATCTCAACTGTCAACGCCGCCATGGCTCACAACTCAGCCTTAGCACTCGAACCGAAAACGACAATTTGCTTCTTAATCTTTTAGGCAATCAAAGAGGAACCAAGGAGAACATAGTAGGTAGAAACAGACTGATGATCAGAAGGATCACTAGCCCGGATTGCATCAGAGTACGTCTGAAGCTACATAGAGCTAGAGCAAGGAAAGAAAATGCCACATTTGATGGTCCTGGGAAGATAGTGAAGAACACGAACAAGATGACTGTAGTGGAGTTGAGTCGGAGTAGAAACGAACTGACTCAGAATGTGAACTATGTAAGAAATATCAAGTCAAGTGATCCCAAGGTAGACAAGGTCCCGACAAGGTGGCGGTAGCGAGTGGGATCCTCGAGAGGCTCCCCATTAGTGGGCTAAAGGTGAACACTAAGCTCTATAGGAGTCTCCACCATACACTGATCAATGAGACAAGCATGAGCAAGGATATCCTGAATGTACTTCTTCTAGGAGAGGTAGTAGCCCATAGGCGTAGAAGTGACCTCAAAGAAGACCCAAATCAGACATCAAGAACTACTCGCTGAGGCGCCCCTTCACAAAATCAATGTACTAAGAGTCATCCCTAGTAATGATTATATCATCCACACAGAGAAGGGGAAGCGTCTGACCCCAATGAGAGGTGTGTACAAAGAAGCGGTCGTCACCTTGGCGGAGAAGCGTGCTTGATGACAACAATGAGAAGCGATCAAACCAAGTATGAGGGGGCTTGTTTGAGCCCATAGAGAGAGTGATGAAGGCGACAAACCATACCATCAGGGACAGAATGCCTAGGGGCAGCTGCATGTATACCTCCTTACATAGCTCGTCGTTGAGAAAGACATTCTTAATGTCCAACTAAGAGATGGATCACTGTCGAACAGAGGCCACAACAAGGAGAGTGCGAACAGTAGTCATGTGGGTGATAGAAGCGAACGTCTCATCGTAGTCACGACTATGCTCCTGTAGAAAACCACATGCCACAAGACGAGCCTTGTAGCACTGATGTAACATCCAATTTTCTGAGTTAAAAAACCCTTTTTGAGTAGTTTAGTTCCTTAGAAAATTTCACCAAAATTTATTTTAATTTAATAAAGCTTAAATAGGACTTTCAAATGTCAAAACAATTTAATGTGACTAACCTAAACATCAATTAAATCCAAAAATTTTATTTCAGTTTTTTGTGCTTGCAAATATTTTCCATATTTTTTTGAAATTTTTCCGAGTTCAATTGCTATTTTAAATTTGCCATTTGGATTTTATGGTATTTCAAAAATATAAAAGCTATTTAAAATCCCAGGAAATAGTTTGGGATGAATTCCTTTTGCTCCGGCCCATCTCCGCGCGCAACCCGCTTCCCTCTCTCTCCCGCTCGCCAGTGCCTTGTCCCCACTTGTTAGTCGCACATGTGGCGTGTGTGACGCAAACCCACCCTAGCCACCGTCACTAACGTGTGGGCCCCACCGTGTTACTGTTCATCATCTCTGACTCAGTTATGAGTCGGACTCCGTCGTTGTGCCACGTTCGGAGTCTCTCGAAACCCTGCCGCTATAGGCTATTTAAAGCCTTGGTGTGCATGTCAAAACGACTGCCTCAACCCTAGCCGCTAATCCCCTGAAGCCCAGAGCCCTAGATTGCCGTCGTCTCGCCGAAATTTTAGATCTAGCCCTAGTGCCGCCGCTTCTGTGTTTCACCAATTCCGTCGTAGCTGGTGATCCCCTATCGTCTTCATCTACACCGTCGGGTTCGTCTTCTCGTGTTCTACCAGGTGTGCACCTTCTCGTCGATGGAGGATCGTTGTAACACTGTAGCACCATCGAGGTCATGCCGCTGCCCTGTTCCATCGTCCCCGCCGCGTTCCCCTCGCCGTAGGTGACCATTAGGTCCCGTGCGCCGCCCATTAGCATCGCCAAAGCCTTAGGAAGCCAACGTGCGTGTCCAAGACTTCACCGAAACACCGTGTTGCCATTTCGCCGTTGGCCAAGCCACCGCCATCGTCCTCGTCGCCGTTCAAGCCTTTGCTGCCCTCTTTCGCCGTATTGGAGCCACTAGATGGATTCGCCCGAGCACAAGCATGCTGGCGATGACCACATTTCGCCACCATTCGCCGTCGTCATCGTCATCGTCGTGGTAGCCGTCAATTTCAGCCGACGTGGCTACTTGTGTGTTGCCACGTGTGTGTCGTGTCAGCACCTCAGCCGCGTCAGCACCAACCGTACCTAAACCCTAAATCCAAGTCAGCATGGACTTAGTCCATGGTGGACCTATCCTATGACACGTGGACCCCACATGTCAGTCCACTGTTCCATGAACCTGTGAGCCAAACCCATGGACCCGATCCATAGACCGTGGGTCCCACTAGTCAATCTCTATTTCCTATTTTTGGTCACGGTCCCACTAGTCAATCTCTATTTCCTATTTTTGGTATTTTCTTTTAATTCTAAAATTCATTGCTGATGTCATGCTGGTGCAATATTTCAGAATTTCCTTTAGAAATAAAATTATGATAATTCAAAATAGTGTTTTCTCTATCTTTTTCTTAGATTTAAATCTTCCGAGAGCCCATTCTTCCTCATACGAACTTTGATTGAAGCTATTCAAGTTTCTAAATTCGTCTAAATTCAAGCCCTACCTTTCTATGATTTTTATTTATTTTTTGTAGTTTATTTGTTGTTCTGTTTTGTATTTATTTGGGTTTCCACTTTTGTTTGTAAGTAGACATTGATACTTTGGGAGCTTTCGAGGAAGGAGGAGTTGATCAAGTTAAAGACTAGTACCTAGACTTGTTTCAAGGCAAGTTGTACCTTTGACCATGTTGATACCAATTTTCCAAAACTACTTTGTTTCAAACTAATGCATGTTATTTTAATTATTTAATTCTTTAAATATTTTGGAATTAGTTGTACACCTATTTGATTATATCCACCTTGCTTATTGTATTACCATAATATTTTGTCATCCTGGCTTGGTTAATTAATAGTTGGTGTTATCATAGCATAAACATGCGTTGGTTAGATACGAATAGTCTGATTAGCCATGCAACGTGTTATTGATATCATTTTGAGTTGCAAAACTAAACTGGACTAAGTAAATATAAAATACTTTATGGAAAGTTGTGTGCAGTATGTTGTTACTCATTGATGGCATGTGTTGCATTTAATCAACAGGGTGAGAAAAAATTTAGATTGAGGCAAGTGGATGGAATTGTGATATCGTGGAGCTGTGTGCGTTTGAGAAAATATGAATGTGACAGTTGGTAGTTGTTTGGCAGTCTTGCCTTAGTCAATTAAGGACTTAACTTGGGACAGGCCCAACTTAGTATGTTGCGGATTCTTGACATTGATTTCTTAGGCAAATAGGTTATGTTGTGTGCTAGGGTGGAGATATGATTCTGTCTGTGTAGCGATTCACATTCTTGAGCAATTCGTCGTATCCAGGTCCAACGGTGTGCGATGGGCCAACAACCTGTGTGGGGGGTTTGGTGCCGTTAGTATACACTACGGGAGAATCAATTGTTAAGATGAAGTTTCAGAAAGGTTTTGTTATGATTGGTACTGGCTACACTGGTTATATCTTGTTGGTAAAGTGTACAATCTCTACAGAGTGTTAATCAATCTATTCGAATAGCCACGTCCAAGGTCATGGATATGCTCGGGGATTTCACACAAGAGGTAGATTTTCATAAAAAAACCATTGGGACAGCTGTGTGCTTAAACTCATATGGTTGTGTGTACTGGTGGGCATTGGGCCGTGCCGTGCCGGCATGACACGGGCCCGCCGTGCTTCGGGCCGCGTCGTGCCGTGCCGGATTGGCCCGGCCATCCCGCCGTGCCGTGCCAGTCCGCCTCGCCTCTGGCCAGGCGCAGGCATGGCCCAAAGCTCATTGTGTCGGGGCCGTGTCGTGCTGGCCCAAGCCCAGCCCTAAGTAACTATAGACACCTGGGAAGACGACAACTGATGCCGCCCAGGTAAACAAAGACACTCGTGCGCCATCCACACCCGCTCCCCCTCGCCATAGCCTCCTCCTCTTCTTGGACGTTGATGAAGAACTCCGCCCACCTTGGCCGCACTGCGCGCTTGCGAAAGGGGTGAGAAGGACAGCGACGAGGAGGTGGCTGGAGGGAGGGCAGCGAGTGACGGCGTGTGGGGAGGGAGAGGGAGAGGGAGGGAGGTGGTTAGAGGTGTAATATACCATTTAAACATAAAACAAATAAGTGATTAGTACTAAAATTAAATAGAATTAGAAAAGGAATTGGATGTTTTAGAGAGGATGTTTTTGCTTTTATTGCAGAATCTGGGCCGTGGGCTTTCAACCCACAATGTTTGGCCCAAGTGGGAAGCTAGTTTAAGAAGAGGCACCAAACCCTAGATGGCAGTAGCTTGCGGTCACTGTAGTGCCACCGGTACTATAGCACGTCGAGGTACTGTAGCGCTGCCTCCCCTCTGCTGCTGCTGGCCAGGAAGAGGAAGATCAGCAAGGGGAAGGAAGAAGGTGAGGGTGAGGGTGATCTTCGTGAGGACTACAACGTGGTCCAACGGGGGATTTCGTCGGTAAGACCATGATCCTCGATAGCTAGTTTGGTTCTATAGATGTGTTTTGCTACCGATTAATCATTGTAGTATCCTGCTATCATAGATCGGTAGTGCTACTGTTCTGTTGACTCGCGAGATTGGGTTAGTTCCAGGCAGATTCATTGTTTAGAGTCTCCTGGATATATGTGGGGAATTTTGTTAGATTTCCAGAAAGTATTAATTCATAATTTTTGGATGAACGATGAATTAGTTATGAATTTTACAAGTCTAGATGCTTATTCAGTCTCTAGATTCGGGCAGCGAGTTTAATTCTGCGAATTAGGGGTTTGGGATGGATGAATTTGGTCATTTGATTCCAGGAAGGTAAAGTTCAAAATTTTTGGACGATTATAACTAAAGATATGAATTTTTGAAGTTAATATTGTAATCTGTCCTTTTGATGTAGACAGTAGAGAAAGACTTGGATGTTTGCAGTCTTTGTTGCACAGTGGGGATAATTGTGATAATTTTATTGAGAAAGCTAGTTTTCTGTAGTTTCCAGAGAGTCTTAGAACAATGGGTTTGGATGCACCAAACAAAAGTTATGAATTTCCCAAGTCAGAAATACCGAAGATGACAGAACAGTCTTCGGGGTTAAAAACAAAAGCCTAGATGAAATAATTTGATCTTTTGATCACCTGAGAAGTTGTAGCTATGCCTGTGTAGATTCCAGGAAAGTTGGACTCATGACTTTTGGAGTTTTGACTCAAAAGTTATGGATTTTCCTTTTATAGTTGTCGGTTTGGACAGATTGGGATTTGAGAATATATTGATTAAGTTTCGGGTTGCGGTTAGGGCGATTGATTTCATTTTGTTACATTGCTATGCTGAGCACTTTTGAACGTTATTCTTAGAATTCTTTACGGTTGTCAGGTGGTGGTGACAACCAGGGTTAGAGCCTTCCTGTCATCGTCTTCCGTCTTGCTGTTGAGGCAAGTACACTGTGGATCGTATTGATTGTTATTTCTTCGTAGTGCTTAATGCCATGCCATGATTGAATTCTATAGACTGCGAGTAAATTCTAATAATTCTTGTTTCTTTCCATGGATGTTAATCTATGCTTCTTGAGATGATGTCTTTCATATCAATGTATTCATTCGTTTGTTCGTTCGTTCGTTCATAATTCACGCACGGGAATGAGAAGTAAAGTCCCATCATTCCAATATGGGCAAATAAGACCCATCATTCCAATATGGGCAATTTGGATCCCCGTTTTGAATGTTTCTTCAAACGAGCCTTGGATCCCCGCATTTTGCATAATGCGGGTATGAGTGAACACCAACGGGTGTTCACTGGCTATACCGGTATAAGCAGAAGAGAAGAGCATGCATTTTATTCTTGCATAAGATTTCTGCCATTCCACGTACGTATTCGAATATTGTGATTGTTATGTTCTTATTCCAGTATTTTCCATATTCTTCTGTTGTACTTGCTGAGTCGTGGACTCACCCTTGTTGTGTTGTTCTTTCTAGGTACCTCTCGAGGCAGCGACATGCATGGGAAGGGGTAGTCTTGATGCACATCACAATTACACTATCTATGGCAAATAAATTAGTTCATTTAACTAAACTTCAAGTTCATGATAATTCTTTTAGTTCAGACTGTGTCCATCCTTTGTGGTGGTTGATTTGTTTGTGCTCATGGTTGAATTGTTTAAGCTTCTAAACCTCAGTTATTGGTTCAATTGGATTGAAAAACTAGATTGTTTGGATTAGACTTACACCCTCGTAATTCTGATAATTTATAATGCTTTAGATTTAATTGTTAAATATTTGCTTCCATTGTGTAGCATAGTCTGTTGATTTGGATTGGATGATAATGGGAAAGATCTATGCTTAGATTAATTATCTTTGATAGATGTCATTCTTTTTATTAGTTATTTGTTTTTTATGCTAGATCATAATGTTTGGTAAGGTGTGCTTCGGTTGAATGTTTTGCTGAAAGTTGTTAAGAAGTTGGAATAAAATGGTTCAGTAGAGTAGTTTAGTAGCATCCTAGGCTCTATGTTGGGCTGGGGTGTTACAGGAGGAGTGGAGGGAGGCGTCGGCGTGTGGGGAGGAGAGCGGAGGGAGGCGGCGATCGTGGCGTGGGGTGAGAGGCACTGAGTTGGAGGAGGGAATTAGGGAATGTGATTAGGGATTGGGAATTTGGGAGCCATGGCTCGGGATAAGGGTTTGGGGATGGGGGTTGGAGGAGGCCGAGAGGGATGTTAGGCCAGGCTAAGTGGCAGAGGGGGGTTATTGGTTGGGCCAGGCTGGGGGTGGGGGAGTGATTGGGCTAGGCCGAGAGAGGAAGGGATTGGGCTAGAACAGGAAGGTTAGCCTATTTCGTGTCAGGCCGGCCCAAGCACGGCCCAACTGACCGTGTCAGGCCGTCTTGCCTAACGCATTCTCAAACCAGACCCGCCGTTCGTCTTTGTCTTGGTCGTGCTTAGACCGTGCCATGCCGACCGTGCTTCGGGTCGACCCAAAAAAGCACGGCCCAAGTCCCAGCTCTAGCTGTGTGAAAGAAATTGATTAGGTTTTGTGTTCTTTGTTAAAATAATTGTTAAACTACTATTGTTTACTCATTTTAAATTATGTTTTCAATCTATTATTCGTATTCAATGGCAAGTGTCGCTCTTTGCAAAATAACCATAGAAGTCATTTCTTTTGGAATAAGCCATCGTCTATAATTGCATTATGTGGTACAACTTGTTGAGTACTCATTCTTGCTATAATCATTCAACTCAAGTGGAGGAGTCTTTGTTGTAAGAATGGTCTCGATCTTCCGGTGGATGGTAATTCGATTTATAGGGAGTGACTTTGACGACAAGGCTACTTGACCAAAACACGATCAAACTGTCCAACAATCGCTAAACCACGCTCTTGTCGTTATCAACCTCGCCAAGAACAACGGTTGGCCTGATCACAAAGATCAATTCCTACAGGCAATCGAAGAACAAGCAAGAATTCAAATAAAGATCAATCTGAAAATTGCTAGATATAAAAGTCACACATTGATAGTTGAGGTTCTATAACACAAATCTGTTGGTCTAACCGACACAAGAGACAACGTGGAGTTTGCACACAAGGGCTAAACTGATCTGCACACAAGGGCTAAACTGATCTAAACAAAACCTAAACTAGAGGAGAGGGGCGGCGGCTCCTAGTTAAGGATAGGGGTGGCGGCCAAGGCAGGTGGGGGCGCCAACCTAGGGTGTGTAGCCTCTCCTTGGGCCCAAACGTTACACGGCCCATGGCCCAAATTAAGGTGGCGTAGCACCGTGGGATGTCAAGCTAAGGTAATCGGCCTGGTAGAGTCGAATTGGTTGCTGCCGAAGTGGTGAAGTGGTTCGGCCCCTTGCTATCTCTCTTGCCGTGAATGCTTGATTTCTCCTCTCCAAGATTCCTAAGTAAAATAAGGTCATGCTTTAGGCAGTAGCACATTCTCCATTAATAAAACATTCACTCCTATGAAGGAATTCACCTGATAATTTAACTGTCGTGCTCATGCTCTGGTAATTGGTTCTTCTGCAACTTCAGGTTGAGGAGTAGTGGTTGCATCCATAGGAGAGATGTCCTCGTCAGTCTTCGCCTGCTTTCAAGGAGGAGTTTTACGAGGAGGGTGATCGTTAGGACTTGATCTAAGTCGGTTGCCTGTGGCAAGTCGATGGGTTCCCGTGGGAGTTGTTTTTCGTTCCGCTACCATCTCTTTATTTAGTGTCCACCCTGCGTGGCTTAATACGTGTAAACTCGACCATAAAGTCACAACCGTTATTTATTAATCAAATTAGTCGTTTATTCTTATATTCATCTTGTGTGGAATGATATTCATCTATGTTGATATTATGTACACTAGCGTGATCTTGGACTAGTGCATTATACACAGAGAGTCTAGATTTGCATATTTGGGTCCCGACAGCTCAAGAGATCCATCCGAGTGGATCTTGTTCTTGTATACCCACTTGCACGTGATAGGAGTGACACGTAGGTATCGGCACAAGATCCCAACTGCAAGTACGCATCAAAGCAGCAATCTCCTCAGACATTGCGAGCTACCATTTAGGGTGAGCAGCAGCCTCATGGTAGGTCATAGGCTCATAAAGAGTCGCGATTGCGAAGCCATAGCGCTCAGGAGGCTTGACAGTGCGACGATCACGAAGATCATATCTGGGAGGAGGTGGAGCAAGACCCAACAAGGACAGAGAAGAAAAGCTAGGAACAAAGCCCAATAAAGACAGAGGCTCAACTGGAGAAGGAGTAGGGAGAGGACGACGAGAGAGGTGAACAGGAAAGGGGGAAATCTCAATAAAAGAGCTGGAAGGAACCTCCAGAAGAGAGGGAACAGGTGGAGCCGGAGGAGAGGGAAGAGAAGAAGGCGAAGGCGGAAGTGAAAAGCTGAGGGTCAGGAGAAGTCAGAAAGGAGAACGACTAAATAAGAGAATCCGAGCTGATAGTAGGGGGACGAGGGTAGTAAGGTCGGGACTCATCGAAGGTGGCATCCCGGGAGATCCTCACCTAGCGAGCAACAGCGTCGTAGCAGCAATAACCCTTATGCTCAAGACTGTAGCCAAGAAAAACACACTCAACCGACTGAGCAGTTAGTTTGGTGCGCCCACAAGGTGGAAGAAGGACGAAGCAGACATAGCTTAAACAACGAAGGTGATTGTACTCTGGAGCCCAACTGTAGAGATGCCCTACATACTAGAACCTTGAAGAGCAATGGAAGACTGCATGTTGATGAGGAAAGCAGCCATGGAGACAGCCTTAGCCCAGATGTGAGGTGGAACAAAAGTGGCAAGCAAAAGAGCACGAGCTGTCTCAAACAAGTGACGATGCTTACACTCAAAGACACCATTTTTGAGTGTGAGCACTAGGACAAGAGTACTGGGGAAGAGTACCCTGCTCAGCTAGAAAGCGACACAAAGCATTAGATTGGTATTCACCAGCAAAATCATCATGAAAAACACAAATGACCGAATCAAACTAAGTGTGAACCATGGTGGCAAACATCTAGTAAATAGAGAGAATTTAACTGTGAGAGGACATGAAGTAGATCCAACTATGATGAGAATAATCATCAATAAAGATGACATAGTATCGATGACCCTCTTTCGAAATGAAGGGAGTTGAACCCCAAACATTAGAGTAAACAAGATCAAAAGGACAAGTGAAAACAAAATCACTACAAGGATAGGGGAGTTGCAGCTGCTAGCCAAGCTTGCAACCCATATAATGTAAAAATATGTCATCAGAAATAGACCCCAGAACATCACGACCTACTAGTGACAACAGACATGATCCACAAAGATGACACAAACAATGGTGCCACTAAGCGAACTAAGCAGTAAAGGATGGAGCAAAATCAGAGGCAGTGATTGTAACAGCCCAAAGTTCTATTACCAAATTAAAATTAATAAAGTTATTATTTTATTGGATTGTCTAAAATTTGAAAGAGTTTGTTTGCTTTATTTGAATTTCTGAAGTTTTAAAAGTCAAAAATAAAATTTTAATTAATTTCTGGAATTTTTAAAAGCTTTTACCTAATTATTTTAAAGCTAAAATGATTTATTTGCAAAACTAAAAGCCAACTTTAAGTTGGAAATAATTTTATTAAGTCCAAAATAATTCTAAGAATTTTTATGAATTTTTCTAGAATTTTTGGACTCTATTTGCTATCTTCTAAAAATTGTATTTGATTTATTGTTGTTGCTACAGTATTCAGCAAAAAAAATTTTAAAAAAAACATTTTCTACCGCGCGGGCCGCCAACTTCCCAGCGGTCACCCATCCAATTTTACTCCCATGACTTGCTCACTTAACTAAGCATGCACCACCATCTTTCCTTGTTTCTAGCTCCCTCTTTTCTTCTTTTATTTATTCCTTTCTTTCCTTTTCTTCCCCAAACGTTTTCTTCTCCAGAGAGCATACATACACGCATGAAGCCATTAATGGCAACCAAGCTTTTCAAAACACATTATTTCCCCCATTTCTTCACGAAAATGGTGGCATTCAATTTCCCGGTCATCACCTCCTCCATCTAAGGCCATTAAACCTTTCCCTAATCACCTAATTTCACAAATCGCGCCATTGACCGGCCGTGACACACGCACGCGGTCCTCCCTCCTCGGCTCCTCTCTGGTCCTATAAATAGCATCCATGGGTGCCTCTCCTCTCCCTCATTCAACCCCTGAAATCTCAGCTCCTCCCTCCCTCTTCTCCCCACAAGTAAAGCTTTTTCACCACCGGCCGAACTCACCTCCGCCGCCCCTAGCACCGCAAGCAGTGGAGCACCTCCGCCATCGACCACACCGTCGGAATCGCGACGTCGTTCTCTACGCGGTACACCCTCCCTCTTCGCCGGAACATCGCCGGAGTACAACCTCCCTCCATGGCCGCATGCACTGTGACGCCGCCGCCACCGACCGCCCCTCGCCGCACCACCACCTCCTACGGCCTTGTCTCGGGGTAAGCGATCCATCTATCCTGTTTTCGGCCGCCGCCATCCCTTCCTCTGGCCGGTGCCGCCATTTCTTTTCTTCCTCCATGTGTGTTGTTGCCTTCAAAAGACGATGAACAGTAAATGAATTATCTAGTCATGGCTTCAAGTTTGTACATGCACATGTTTAATCTTCCAAAAATTCGTTCTCGCACATGCAAAGTCCAAATCCATTGATTCTTCCTCCTAAAATCATCTAAATTCATCTACTATTTTTAGTATTTATTTCATATTTTTAAGATTTTATTTATTTTCTATTATTTATTTGGTCCATTTTGCGCGTCGTCGCCGCCACCGGCCGATCGTGCGCATTCCACCACAACCAGGGAGAGCATTATGTTCCCCGCGGTTCCCTCAAATCGCTGCCATCCTCACTCGCTAAATCCTCTCCGTTTGCCCGGAACACCGATGTTCGCCCGCCGAAGATCTTCTCCATCGGACTGCGTCGCCATCGAAGATCCTCTGGCTGAGTCGTCTACACTGTTGAGTTTGCCTCGTCACGTCGTATTTTTGTTGCCATCGCCATGGCCATAAAGCTCTCCCTTGTTCCCAAACAATCCGAAACCACAATTCCAATGAATAGTGAATTTTCGGAATTATATCATTTCATGTGATTTCCAAACTTCCTGGGGTTCGTTCTTCTTCATACGAACTCCGATTTCGTCGATTCAAATTCCTAAATTCATATAAATTCAAGATCTAGCTATCTAAACTAAAATTATTTAATTTGGAGTTTATTTGAATCTTAATTTGAATTTTGTTTGAATTCGGCTTATTTTCGTGTATAGATTTCGACGACTTCGGACGATCGGATTTCGACGCCGTTTGAGAACATTATTAAATCAAGCAAGGCAAGTTATACCCTTGATCATATTTGATCCCATTATTTAAAATTATTTAATTTATGTTTTAAATTATTGCATGCTTATTTATATTCAAGTTAATTTAAATTCCTGTTTTAAATTATAGATATGCCTAATTCCTTTGTACTGCCAATCTTGACATTGAAATAAATCTACCTTGTCACCTTAGATGAAAATCTAGTTCATGCAATAGTATGAACTAGAACACTTTGGAAAAATTGATGCTTAGCCATGCTTAGACCAAAAATGCTTGACTTGGGAATTTTCAGCCAAAAATCAAATGTTGTTTAAAAGTCCATAGCAATGGTTTGTCATGGAAGATTTTCAAATGATTTTGGAAAATAAAATCAAATGGAAAACTGGTTTAGACTTGGGCGAAATGGATAATTGGTGGGTGCAAGTTTATGCACGAGCTCAATTCGGCGAATGATTTGAGGCCCAGGGTTTATTTTAGAAGTCGACCAAGTCAGTTAAGAACCGGCCTAAGAGCCGCTTTTGCTAAGCCACAATCGTACTACCACATGTCCTGTGTGGGCAGGACCTAGCCAACTAATTTGTAAAGTTCCATCGCGGTTGACCCTGTTTGTACGTGGGCGGTCTTTCATGGCCATTTCTTTGACAAAGTCTTTTATGACTATTGTTCCCACCTGGCGCAAGAGGGGGCTCTAATCCGGCGGTGTTTGATCCAAAGGGAGTGAAACCTTAGCGAGGGGAAACTGCGGTGGAATGGCGCATTGTAAAAGCCTTGACACGTGCTCTAGACTGCTTACCTAAGGTAGTGAGCAGTGGTATTGGCCATGCCAAACAAACTAGAGAATTCATGTCATGTGGGTAAAGCTGTACAACCTCTGCAGAGTGTAAACCTATTCGAATAGCCGTGTTGTCCACGGTCATGGACATGTTTAGCATTGGCCACTCAAAGTTAAACGTTGGTTTTTGGTTTCAAAAGACTTTATCAAATGGATTATGCAAATGGGAATTGGGCGGGAAGCCATGTGATAGGAGGGTATCCTTCACCATCCATGTGTGAATGTTATCTGACTATAAAATTTAGAAGTTGAATTTTAGTTATATAATAACTGCTTTGGAACTTAGTACAAGTATTTAAAGAAAATGTTGCTTTATGCAAATCAACCATATTAAGCCTTCCTTTAAGATATCCTTTATGCATGCATTGAATCTGTTACTTAACGGGTGTAACTTGCGAGCACGGTAGTTATGCTCATACTTGCTTTATGCAAACAAATTTCAGAGGAGAAGAACTTTGCTACCGGTGTGGATCTCGACGACTAGGCCGCTACCCCAGTCGATTGCCTGTGGCAGATCAGTCGGACTCCACTACTTCTTCGTCTTCCGCTGTGTTCTTTATGTTTGGCTTGTAAGCCTTTCTTGTAATAAACTCTGTTATTAATTATTAATAAAATTATACGATTTATGGATGTTACCATATCTGTTTAACTGTGTGAACTAGCTACTGATCATGGGACTAGTTCAGAAATGCACAGAGGATTTGGGGTATTAATCCCGGGTCCGACAGAAGAAATGTAATAACCCGGCCTACTCGTAGTGCGGTCCATGTGGCCCATGAGGAGTCATGTGGTGGGATTAGTCCCATATTGCTTGTCTAAAGTGAGTTGTAATAGTATATAATGCCTATTGGGTCCAAACTTAGCACCTCCGGGTTAACCCTTTTACACGAAGCGAGGACGAAAGTGTAAGTGAGGTACTATGTGTGCGCGGGTCCACCCCACAGTGAGCTGGGCATTGAGCGGATTTTGGGCCAGGGTGTTATAGATGGTATCAGAGCATCAACCTTTCTTTGCGCAGTGCGTCTTGAGACGGCGCGGGCATATGGCGCATGGCACGTGTGGTCCCGGAGTGGACACACGGCATGGCATATGTGCCGGCACTAGACGCACGGACGTGTACCGAAGGGTAGTTCTGGGCATTTGCCGCGTATGCGGTGTGCTGCCGAGGGCGTCAGCCCTTGAGGTGGGGTGAATGTAATAACCCGGCCTACTCGTAGTGCGGCCCATGTGGCCCATGAGGAGTCATGTGGTGGGATTAGTCCTATATTGCTTGTCTAAAGTGAGTTGTAGTAGTATATAATGCCTGTTGGGTCCAAACTTAGCACCTCCGGGTTAACCCTTTTACACGAAGCGAGGACGAAAGTGTAAGTGAGGTACTATGTGTGCGCGGGTCCGCCCCACGGTGGGCTGGGCATTGAGCGGATTTTGGGCCAGGGTGTTACAGTGATAGTGGCTGACTGGCTGGTGAAGACAACAGAAGGAAGGTGAAGACAGTCGAGCTCCCAAAGACACCACAAATCGTGACACCTAGGGCCAGTACTAAGCAGAGTCCTATGCGGCGGTCCTGAACACAACAAGAGTTAGACTCAAGAACAGCACGATGGTCGTGATCAGTGATCCGACTAGCCGACATAACCTGCATAGTAAGCTTAGGAACATAAGACTGCACGAACATGAAACAAAGAAGTGGAAAGGACGCCTCAGCCTGCAACAGGAAGAGAGGTACCATCTGTAGTCTGAACAATGAAAGAAAGAGTGGTATGACTCATAGATGTGAGGTGAGTAGAATCTAGTATCATGTGAAAAGAAGGACCAGAGTCCAAGAGCCACAGAGACAAGATACCGAACAAGGGAGGTGGCAGAAGCGAGGAGCACTGCTGAGAAGCATGAGGCAGATGAGCTAACACTAAGGCGCTGAAGCAGGGAGAGGAACTGTTGCGTGGTGTCACCGGAGGAACTATAGCGAGAGTCGCAAGCTCCTGAGTAGAAAGAACCACCAAAGACCTTCGGTGGACGTCCACTGACAGTAGCCATCAGGGGAGACCCGACGTGGCGGCGACCACTTAGCAGCTCGGGATCCAGGCAGCCTTGATCCATGTGGGGCAAAGCAGAGGCAGCGTCAGGAGAGGGAGTCCGAGGCAGGAGCTCGGGCCAGAGGCGACGACGGCCCGAGGCAAGGGCTGCAGTGGTATCCTCGTGGCTATTGTCATTGCTCTGTCATTGTCCGCATCCTCTTGTGGTCCGGCCACGGCCACTGCGGCGGTGGCGAAGGCCAGGGAGGGGAAGGTCTGGGGAGTGACGGGGAGCAGCTTGTGCCATTGCGCGAGCGGGTCAGTGCCACCTGGGCGCGTAACCTCTAGGAGTACGGAGAGAAGCTCATCGCGCTTGGCGGCCTCACGCTAATTTGCTCGACGCAGGCCCACAAAGACATCGAGGAGGCGGCGTTATCATTTGGCGGCCATGATCTGTATGCGCGAGGTGGTGCTTCGGCCTCCATCCAGGAGGTGCGGTGGCCGGAGGGGGTGGCGGTAGCCTAAGGCTGGAGGCAGGGGCGGTGGCTGGGGGCAGCCTGGGGTGACTCGGGGCGACGGTGGCCAAGATGCAGAGGAGCTCCTGGTCACGGAGGTGGCGGAGGAGCTTGGGGCGAAGGACCAAAGGAGCTCCCAGTCGAGGAGCAGAGAAGCTCCTGGTTGGGCCTCAGGGCGGAGGAGCGGGGAGCAGAGGAGCTCCCGATCGGCACTCAGGGCAAATGAGCTCCCAGTCGCGGAGAAGCTCAGGGCAGAGGCATCATCGGGGTGGCCCGGGCGTCGAGGCGGCCCAGGGCAGAGGAGCTCTAGTTGGCGGCTCGGGGCGGAGGAGCTACTAGTCGCGGAGAAGCTCCCGATCGCTGCTAGGAGCTCCCGATCTAGAGCAGATTAACTTAGGGGCGGCGGCTCTTAGGGGCAGTGGGTTGAAGAAGGCGAGAGGCGTCGGGATCTAGCCATCCACCGGCGTCAGCAGCGGGTTCCTGAAGGAGGGAGGCACTGGCTGGCAGCACGGCCACGAGGTGTGGCTCCTTGATCTATTCTAATAGGTCAAATGACAAAATATATATATTACAAGTGTAAGTAAATATACAAAGAACACCTTATACCAAAGGCATATCTAACAGACTTCACCCAAATCCCCTGCCAAGCTGAAATCCTTGCTGACACCCATACCCAGCTAGGAAGCGGCAACAGTGGTGCCCAAATTTTGAGCTTGGAGACAATAGCACCACGTGCGGAAGCAGCGAGGGGGCGCCGCGAGGACTATTACACAACACTCCTCTTAGTGTTCCACATCACCTATGTCTCTCGGCTTAGTCATCATGGATTACAGCCTCTGTTAGAAAAATAGGGACAAAGAAGACACGAATTTTTACGTGTAAAACCCTTGCGGGAAAAAACCACGGGCGCCAACCGGCGATGATCACTATATGAGGAGCGATTACAAAACACAAGGGATTACAATGAGGCGTCCCTCTCTCGTGCGGCTTACAAGAGGTATATAAAGGGGTAAAAGGACTTAGAGTCCAAGTAGGAAACTAATCCTCTAATATGGCATATTCCAGATACTTCTATATTAGAAATTCGGATCACATACGGATCCAAACATTAATAATCTCCACCTTGAGACGAATTTCCTCTTGTAGCAAAATAAAGAATCATCAATCACCAAATGATTCCCCAATAAGATAAAAAATCACCGTGCGCCAACTAGTCACTAGGACTAAACTTTAACACCAACTAAGCTTGAGCAAAGCTCAAACTTAGTAACAGGAACTGACTTTGTCATCATATCAGCAAGATTATCATGAGTACTTATCTTGCACACCTTGACATCACCTTGAGCAATAACACCTCGAATAAAGTGATATCTCACATCAATGTGCTTTGTTCTCTCGTGGAACATTTGATCCTTTGTAAGGCATATAGCACTCTGACTATCACAAAATATAGTAGTGCAAGAATTATCCCTACAAAGCTCAGTGTACAAACCTCTCAACCAAATAGCTTTTTTACAAGCTTCAGAAATAGCCATATATTCTGCTTCAGTGGTTGATAAGGCAACAGTAGCTTGCAAACTTGCCTTCCAACTAACAGCACAACCACCAATGGTGAAAATATAACCTGTTAGAGACCTCCTTTTGTCCAAATCACCAGCATAATCAAAGTCAACATAACCAACAAGTTCATCTCTAGAATTCCCAAACTACAAACAAGCATTAGAAGTGCTACGCAAATATCTGAAAATCCACTGAACTGCTTTCCAATGCTCTTTTCCAGGATTAGCCATGTATCTACTGACAACACTCAATGCATGAGATAGATCAGGACGAGAACAAACCATGGCATACATAAGAGAACCAACTGCACTAGAATATGGAACTCTAGACATGTACTCATAATTTGACTCAGGACATAAGGCTGAAGATAATCTGAAATGAGAAGCTAATGGAGTACTCACTGGTTTTGCATCATGCATATTAAAACGACGAAGAACTTTCTCAATATAACCTTTTTGATTAAGGTATAACTTGCCAGATTGTCTCTCTCTAATAATCTCTATGCCAAGAATTTTCTTTGCTGCACCTAAGTCCTTCATCTCAAATTCATTACTCAATTGTGCTTTCAGTTTTGCTAGTTCTGACTTATTTTTTGCAGCAATCAACATATCATCAACATAGAGAAGTAAATAAATAGCTGAACCATTAACATTCTTTAAATAAACACAGCTATCATAATCAGACCGCTTAAAGTCATGAGAGAGCATAAAGGAGTCAAATCTCTTGTACCATTGCCTAGGAGATTGCTTCAAACCATAAAAATATTTCTTTAATCTACAAATAAGGTGTTCTTTTCCAGGAGTAACAAAACCCTCAGGTTGGTCCATATAAATGTCTTCTTCCAACTCTCCATGTAAGAACGCAGTTTTAACATCTAATTGTTCAAGTTCATAATCACGCATGGCAACAATAATGAGTAAAGTGCGAATAGAACTATGCTTCACAACTGGAGAAAAGACATCATTAAAATCAATACTTGGAATCTGACTATAACCTTTAGCAACCAATCTTGCTTTATACCTTGCTGGTTCAGTAGAAGAAATACCTTCCTTTCTTTTGAAAATCCACTTGCAATGAACAGACTTCTTCTCCTTTGGCAATTTCACTAATTCCCAAGTGCCATTCTTTTCAAGTGACTCCATTTCATCATGCATGGCAGTTATCCACTTATTACAATCAGTGAAGTTAATAGCCTCAAAGTATGATGAAGGTTCTGAATTACCTTCAATTTATTCTGCCACACTCAAAGCATAAGCAACAATATTAGATTCTTCAATCAACCTCTTGGGTGGATTAATCTCCCTCTTAGGCCTATCAACTTCAATAGACCGTTGTGGTGGATGCTCAACAATAGGAGTATCATCAACAATAGGTGCATCATGAACAACAATATTTTCCTTATCTGATGTGTCATTTGAACCAACAAAATGGTCTACCTGAACACTTGAATTCTGCTCACTCTCAACAGGAACATTAGTGGGCAGTTTATCATGAAGCATAGCAGATTCATTAAAGACAACGTTTCTGCTAATCACAACCTTCCTTGTTTCAGGATTCCACAACTTATATCATTTAACACCAGATTTATAACCAAGAAAGATGCACTTAACTACTCTAGGCTCTAATTTTCCATTATCAACATGAGCATAAGCGATCTGACCAAAAACTCTCAATTTGAATAATTTTTTGGGGAACCGACCATACCTTAATTGGAGTTTTCTTTTCAATTGCAAGAGAGGGTGACCGATTAATAAGGTAGCAGCGAAAGGAAGCGGCTTCACCAAAAACGTCTATGCAAACTCGCATTTGACAACATACAACAGGCCTGAAATGATAGTCCTGTTCATACGCTCAGCTACACCGTTTTGTTGAGGAGTACCAGGAACGGTGTAGTGCCTAACAATACCTTCAGTCTTGCAATATGATTCAAATTCATCGAATGAATCCCATCCCATTATCGGTCTGAAGTTTCTTTACCTTCTTTTCAGTTTGCCTTTCAACCATAGTCTTCCACTCTTTAAATGCTGAAAATGCTTCTGATTTATGCTTCAAAAAATAAGGCCACACTCTTCTAGAGTAATCATCAATAATTGTTAACATATAACGAGCACCTCCTAGAGATGTCTTTCGAGATGGCCCCCATAAATCAGAATGCACATAATCCAAAATACCTTCTGTGGTATGAACTGAGGTATTGAACCTCACCTTCTTGTGTTTGCCAAACAAACAATGCTCACAAAATTTCAGCTTGCCGATGCTATGTCCATCAAGAAGTCCTCTCTTGCTCAATTCTGCCAAACCAATTTCACTCATATGCCCAAGGCGTATATGCCAAAGATTAGTAGCATCAGAATCAGATAATGAACTTGAAATTACAGCAACATTACCTAATATTGTAGTACCTCGCAGATGGTGCAGTTAGCGATTTAATATCGCTTTCATCACAACAAGAGAGCCTTTTGATACCTTCAAAACTCCACCTTCACCAGAATACTTGTACCCTTTACCATCAAGAGTACTTAAAGAGATGAGGTTTCTTTTCAAATCTGGAATGTGCCTCACATCTGTCAAAGTTCTGACAATGCCATCAAATATCTTGATTTGAATTGAACCAATTCCTGCAACCTTACAAGATGAGTTATCACTCATCAACACAGTACCACCTTCAACAGGTTCATAGGTGGCAAACCAGTCCCTATTAGGACACATATGAAAGGTACAGGCAGAATCAAGAATCCATTCATCATTGGTAGCATATCCAGCAAAAGCAACAAGAACTCCTCCATCAAAACTATCATCAGCAGTAAGAGAGGCATTATCTTCATCATCTGGTTTACCTTTTGGCTTATAATTGCTAGTTCTCTTTTCTTTATTTTGCAGCTTCCAGCATTCAGAGATATCGTGCCCACTTTTCTTGCAATATTTGCACGACTTGTACTTGCCTCTGGATTTCGACCGGTTCTTGTAGCCGTTCGAACTTTTGCCTTGAGATCCATTGTTTGAGTTCTTCTCCTTTTGCCTGCCACGAACAAACAAGCCTTCTCCTTTTGGACTTGAATTTTCAGAAGGTATCATCTGTTCCATCTTCTCCTTAGCATGCAAAGCTTCATAAACTTCATGAAGAGTGAGAGTATCTCTACTATATAATATGGTATCTCTGAAATTTGAAAAAGAACTAGGCAGGGAACACAAAAGAATAAGACCCAAATCCTCATCATCATATTTTACCTCCATCAACTCTAGGTCGGAAACGATCTCCTTAAACAACGAAAGATGGATCAAGCACGAATCCTCCTTCTTGTAATTTGTGAGAGTACAACTTCTGCTTGAGATGCATCTTGCTGGTGAGATCTTTTGTTATGCAAATTTGTTCCAAACTTGACCATAATGCGCGAAATTGTCTTCTCCTTCAAAACCTCCTGTAAAATATTATTTGATAGATGAAGGTGAATCTGAGATAAAGTCTTACGGTCTTTACGCTTCTCATCTGCAGTCCATGCGATAGGTTGTTTCTCAAACCCTTCCAACGCATCATCCAAATCCATCTGTGCCAACACAACCATCATCTTGACTTGCCACAGCGAGAACCTTATGTCTTGACCCAGGAGTGGAAGATCATACTTCAAAATCGCCATGAGGAATAAATCCTAAAAATTGTTGGTACTGATTCGTGTAAACCTAATAAAAATTACGACCTCTTGGTACACATTCTGTGTACACGAATCAAAGATCTTTAACCTCCTGATACACTTATTTGGGTGGCCGAAGCAAAATTGCCGAAATTGATTCACTCCACGTTCAACAAGAAAGCTTCTGGAGAGACGTTATATATTAAATAAAGAAAGGAATTTCTTGGACCTGGTTGCTCCACGTGAATCAACAACATGGCGGAAGCTTGCCGTGGTGATAGAATAAAGAATTGGGTCTCCTGTCTTCAATCGGTCGCTGTGGACGAGCGCCGAAACCCAAAAACAGCGTTTGCTGGCGCTGCTTTTTGCGGTCTTGTGAAGCGAACAGGAGGACCGAAGACCGCTGCTTACGCTGCGTACAGATCGCACGGACCGAACGCTTCGGGAGCGGATGCTTGGACCGAGGCGGAAGCGAAGCGGGATGTAGATGCCCTGCGTGATGAAGCCTCGCAACGACGCCGATCGAGGCGGAGACGCGACGTGGAGACGGCGGCGGATCCGATCTGATAAAAAAAAAATTCTGGTGTGTCATATCTCTCCTCTAAATCCTAAAACTGTGTGCTTTGATACCACTTATTAGAAAATAGAGACAAAAGAGACACAAATTTTTACGTGAAAAACCTTTGCGGGAAAAAATCACGGGCGTCAACCGGCGATGATCACTATATGAGGCGATTATAAAACGCAGGATTCTGATGAGACGCCCCTCTCCGTGCGAACTTACAAGAGGTATATAAAAGGGTAAAAAGACTTAGAGTCCAAGTAGGAAACTAATCCTCTAATATAGCATATTTCAGATACTTTTATATTAGAAATTCGAATCATAAACGAATCCAAATATTAAATGCCTCCATGCTCCCGAAAGCCTGAGCGGAGAGAGCGAGAGTATTTGATGCGCGGAAGAATAGGGAATTGGTGGAGTTCAGTGGGAAGGTGCTTTACGATGCGTGTTAAAGCGGCGCCATTGAGCGACCTATCTCTATCCCGTTGTTTTTAAGAACGCTATACCGTTTAGTAGTTTCTGTTTTTTCCCCACCCTATTAGTAAGAGCAGTGCTATGTGTATGCTGTGGCAACACGGCTTGTGCAAAGATAGCGTTGATAATTTTATCATTGAATAAATTGAAGTTACATAATACACAGCTAGACAGTCAAGTTTATGAACTCTGTACAGTGTACGTAGAGTACAATCCTCCTTAATCCTATATACATGTAGCTCTGTAGTCTCTTCACAGTTTGTACAATCTGGTATTCTGTAACAAACATTCCATCCTGTACATCTTGGACCAGTGCCCCCTCTGCATTCCTATGTGCTTGTGTTCTTCAAGCTGCCGTGAGAAGACGGGAACACCCCACTGTATTCAAAGGCCCTGCTATCCATATCAAACGTCATAGACGACGTCGATGCGTTGGAGTGTGGATACTTTGGCGCGACCTTCATTGTTCTCGAGTCGATGCTGAACGAAGAGCTCGTTGACATCGATCCCGGTGTGAGCCCATTGTCCTGCATTATCACCTCGATCTCCCTTACAATGCTGTTCATCGACGGCCGCTCAGCTGCTACCTCTTCTACACATTGCAGTGCCAGCTTCAAGAACCTTGGGAGACCGAGGAGGTCCCCCATTTTCTGAAGAACTGGGTCCATCACATCCTTCAGCCCACAGTACAAGCGGTCTTCCATGTCTAATGCCATCTTCACCTCGCGGACAATGTACTTCTTCTCGTATATCGGTGGCTTGGCTATTATGAGCTCTAGCAGTACCACACCGAAGCTATAGACATCGCTCTTCGCTGTCAGCTGCTGCGTCATGTAGTACTCTGGGTCCAGGTAGCCCTGCATTGATGTCAAGTGTTTTTAAGATTTTGGACTGAAATGATGAATATATACTCACGTTTCAATGAATGGCAAGCATGCCATGGTTGCTATAAGAAGCTTACCAGTGTTCCCTTGACGTTTGTGCAGAGTTGGCCTTCCTCACTGTCTGATACCAACAATGAGAGCCCAAAATCAGCGACCTTCGCGGTCATCTTCTCGTCCAGGAGAATGTTGGTGGACTTCACATCTCTGTGAATGATTGGAGGATTTGCATGGTCATGGAGGTAAGCTAGCCCTCTAGCTGAATCCAGAGCTATCTTAAGTCTCCTACTCCAGTCCAATTGTACTCCTTTCATACCTACAGTGACCAATTGTGATCAATCTGGCTGATAATTATGAGGAAAAGATCATGTGTGATTTGCAGAAATTGCAGCACAATACTTGTACTTTTTGGTTTCAGAAGTAAGCCAAAAAGGCACACGCCTCGTATAACCGAAAGTTACTTTTCACAGAGATGGAAGAACATACCATATAGGGCCTCACTTAGAGTTCCATTGGGTATGAACTCGTAAACAAGCATCCTTTCGCCCTTCTCGAAGCAGAAACCAACTAGCCCAACCAAGTTCTTGTGATGAACCCTTGAAAGGAGCTCGATTTCAGTCTTGAACTCAAGCCCACCCTGCATGGACCCTTGCTTGGACCTCTTGATGGCTATGAGCTGCCCGTCCCGAAGTTTTCCTCGGTACACCTGTTTTATCGTAACCGAAAAGATTATAGAACTGTCCTAAAGACGAGAAGAAAGAAATGCTGCACCTTCAGTCTTCCAAAGGATTGTTTGCTTACCGTTCCATACCCTCCTGCTCCAATTGCATTGATTTCTCGGAAGTCGTTGGTGCTTAATTTGAGTTCTTCCAGTGTGAAGCATCTAGCGCTCTTGAGTTTTGGTGCTTCACCAATATCTTCCCCCATTGATCCCCATGATGCTGATAAAATACGAACAGACAGATAAAAAAGGAGGTAAAGAAACATGAGATGATGCAACCCGTACTGAAACTATGAGCTGCAGTGCATTACCAAAAGGATTGTTGAGGGAGACAAGCTTCTGAGCCCGCTTCTTTTGCCGCACGGCGTAAACTCCGATCAGCGCAAGCCCGACGACCAGGAGAACAGATCCGGTCACAACACCAATCAAAACAGCTCGAGAAGCTGCAACACAATTAACTACGCGTCAGCCCTAGTCCATTTGGTAGCATCAAAAAACATCACTGAAGAGCTGAATCAATTACTTTTGTCGTGGAACGCGTAATGATGTGCCTTCACATAGTAAGGACCAAAGTTCTCCGGTGGCTTGTAAGTCTGAAGTGTCAGATTGAAGCAGTTCAGCACCTGGGAGTAGGTGAACCTCTTCTGGTTTACTGGGCATGCCCTGATATCCACATTTAGGTACGCATCACGATTCAAGGTTACCAAGGCTAGCTGGTTCGGGGTACAGCGGCTCAGATTGCTCGAGAGGCTGTCGTTCAGCAGAAGAAGATACTTCATGTCCACACTGAAGGAAGGAGCTCTGAACACGATAGTTTCAACAAAAGGATTTTCACAGTGGACATCACCAAGGGAAGGAAGCTCAGGTGGAGGTTCAGTTAGCGAGCCCATGCAGGGCGTCGTGCCCGACAGAAGAGAATCTCCACTGCAGAGTGGGTTTCCTGCAAGCCTGACAACCAAAAAAAGCAGCAAGAAAGCATAGAGAGTAAGGATTTGAAGAGAATGTAATGCATAATAAGTCCTGAAATGAGCAGTGATACGCACCGGAGAATTTGGCCTTTCAAGCTGTTGTACACTGTAAGTGAGGTAATTTTGTTGTTCCCGATATCGACAAGATCTAGATACTTACTGATGTTGTTGCCCATGTCAAGCGTGTCATTCAGTTGATTATCACTCAATATTCTGCGAAAGTAGTTTCAGGCTTTAACAAGTCGGTAAAATAAAACATAGAATATAAGACAGAGATGCTATTGATTTTCTGTTATCTTACACATGTTGCAACTCAGGCAAGCTGAAAAGCTTCTGTGGCAGTTGCCCGGAAAGCCTGACTGACTGCATTGTACTGCACCGTGAAAGGAAAGAGCTTATTATCAAGTACAGCTCTAAAACTGCCTTTTCACTGAATTCAGATAGCACTATAACTTACAGGGTCATTAATTTGGGAAATTCTGTAAACCAGCTTGGAACTTGAGAAGGCGCAAAGCTGTTGTTGCTGAGATCCCTGTGGATAGTGCCATATAACACGTTAATCATAGTGAGAGAGCAAGTTTGTATGGCAATGCCGATTGAGATTGCACTAAGTTCTTACACATTTTTTAGCCCGGTCATTCCGGTCAAATTAGGCATCGGTCCACTTAGATTGTTATTTGACAGCATTCTGGAGATTTTCAAGAAAAAAATGTTACAAGTGACACAACAGTGCTTATCCCAACTAAATAAGATTCTCGAAATGGTTGGCGTGACAACTTACAGAACATGGAGGTTAGTCAGGTTGTTCATGGCTGGAACTGGGCCCGTGAAACTATTGTTATTTAAACGGCTGTTTTCCAAAAGTACATTAAGATAATCAGCTTGCTACAAATACCCTAACTGTCCAAAACAACTCTAGAGCAAGTTCTCTGAACACTTACAGTACTGTAAGTGTTGGAATTACCCCAACAGATGCCGGAATCGGTCCACTAAACCTGTTCCTGTCCAGAAGTCTGGACACAATAAATCATAGTCAGATAAATTACATTTCAAATGATACAAGAGGAAAAACCTAAATCTTTGAACTTACATATGCTCGAGGTGCATGCTAGAGTTGAACAGATATTCTGGGATAGAACCTTGCAGCATATTTTTGTTGAGATGGCTAAAAAGAGCAGAAGAGCATACGAATGAGTGATAGCCGGGTAATAAAATGTGATTAATAAGAAACTGATGTTACTTATGACACTCACAAGTGCTTTGCCTTAAGTAGCTGGTCCAATCCAGCTCCATGGTCCCTGGAGTTTGGGAGAGGTCCCGTCAACTGGTTATCAGCTAGGTCTAGCCATTCAACCTTGGACAGCTTGCCCAACGAGGGCGGGATGCTGCCGTTGAATTTGTTCGAGTTCAGAGCGCTGTGGAGGGACATCGAATCAAGAAATCATATTGAGATCCAACAGACAGAGACATCTTGCAAACAAAACTCTGAATTGTTAAAAGGAAGAACAATAATCTTACAAGAATGTGAGTTGTGACAGGTTGCCTAATTCGCTCGGAATAGTACCGCTGAAACTGCAACCTATTAGTACTCTACAAAATAATTCAAGTTACACAGAAGATGGTAAGTCGGTAACTAAGGTGGAAACAGAAGATTGTATAGTTCATAGGTAGAACACTGCCTCCTTTGTATAATGGAAACTGTTGCAACTTACAACATTTTAAGCTGAACCAACTTCCCAATAGCAGCTGTCAGTGGGCCACCAAGGCCGCTATTTGAGGATAGATCCCTGAAGTGCATTCATCAGTTAGTGATTCAGGGTTCTAATATTATTTTGTTGTGTAATCATCAAACAGGCAAAAGCATTGAGGCATCCATTGCATAAATTATCTCAGCATTGAACCTAATTTGGAATACTCAAAAGCTATGAGAATTGTAGGATGGTTTTCATAAAACAAAGTTCTGTGATGGTAGCACTCACAAGACCGTCAGTTCAGTCAGACTTCCTATATCATCACTCAGAGTGCCTCTCATGTCCATACCGAATAGATTTCTGCGATGTTGAAGAGAGTTAGGGGAAATCAAAAGCAGGATCTTGGAAACCTCCTAACATTGCTGAGATCAACTCTACTCACAGTGATGTGACCCTTGAGTTGCCATTGCATACAATTCCATCCCATTTCGCGCCACAAGGATCGTTGGATTTCCCCCAGCTAGAAGGCACATTTGTCCATTTCTTCATCAAGGATTTGAGAGCAGCCGCTGTAAGGGTGAGGAGGGAGACCAACTTTTTAACCAACTTTTGGATGATGATTTAACTAAAAGATTGTGACATGCATTAATTGAGATTAGGTTGGACTCGGCAATAATATCTTCTGCAAATTGCTCATATCTCATAGAGGCTTCAGTAACACTAAAAAAGGCCAAATTTTCAATGAAAATACCATAAAAAATTATTCTGAAAAATATCAGTTAGCAAAAAATATAGTGTCTGGCATCATGAAACTGCAAGATTCACAAACACCATCTTTGCGCATATATATATCATAACTCAACCGAATACAGAGTACGAAAAAGTTTGACATGCTGCTTTTGTCTGAACAAGAAAGTCTGGACAAACAGAACACAAGACGTAGAAGAGGTCTATAAATTGAATTATGGCATCAAGAACACAAGAAAGCATATTTTTCTCTCTGCCCTGTTTCCTTGGTGCCATTTGAGATGGAATTAATCAGCACAATAAATTACCTCCCGAAAATGAAAATTCCATCCAAACAAATTAATCAGCACATCACAGCTCAAAATTTCCAATCCCTAGCCCATCTGAACACTAAATGGTACCAAAATTGAACTCGCAAGCCAATTAAGTAGCTGGACATCCTAAAAAAACTGACCCCATATCACCACTACAATTGGGCATCAAGAACAAGAAAAAGGAAACCCTGAAAGCTCAAACCAGTTACATGCAAATATATAAAGCAATTTTTTGTCACCTACCCTCAAAACTACAAGAACCAAGAAGGACAAAACTTCTCCAAAAAAACGCTTGCAGCCTTACCATCTTGGGGGTTGGTGTCGGCAGAAGCGATCCTTGATCCAGCGAGGCACAAGAACAGCAGCAAGAACAGCCGCCTCTTCATCATCTCCTCCCTGCCCGAGCCAGAACTGCAAAAGAATGGCCCTTTTTTGGTTCCAATGTTTCTCTGAGTTTCTGCTCCCGAATCTCTCCTGCAGAAAGTAGTACAAGGTAGAACTTTCCAAGTTGGAAGAAGGCAAGAAAGCAAAGCTCGCCAATGCTGAAATAGGCGTGTTACTTTGCTTATACTTGGTCCAACCGCCTGAAATTTTCCTATGCTTGCCTTTTCCTTTTCTTGTATTCACACACACTTGTTAGGTTTGACACTCTCCTTGTAAATATTTTACAGCTAATGGAAAATGAGTTTTGCAATTATTTAAATGTTGGTGGTTACTAATGATTCATTGCATATTAGCCCCTTGACTTCTTTGTAACGGAGCATGGAAGAAAAAACTCCCTTGCAACTAGCTGAAAGGGACTTATTTCTGTTTCAAGGTGCAATTCAATGTATCTCAAAATTTCTTTTTGCGAAGATCAATGTATCTGAATTGAGAGCTCTGTTTGAACTAATGTAAGATGATATGAATCCAGGCCAAACATGAATTTGTGCAATTTTTGTCGTATTTTATTTGAATTTGCACATTAAGTCGATGTTTCCTTTTCAAAAAGAACATCAATCATAGTGAAAACTACGTAAGCGTTATGTTCTGGTGACGCCGTAACGGTGTAACACGCCCTCTTTTTACCATTTCCTGAGCTGGAAAGGGAAAGGAAGGGGAGACCTTTTTTATACGATTGATGAACGGGTACGGATGTAAACCTGGTCAGCCAACACGGTGGCACCAATCATGCATAATGGTCAAACAAATGCTATTGAATAGAAAACATCGCTTGGAGTACCCACTTATGTAGCACGAATCGCATGCATGTTTGGATCGGATCCATGGAGAGTTTGAAAATACGAGGTCCTCTAATTACACCATTTCAACTAGCGATGTATCGTTTGATGTTTGCGACTATAAATCTTGGTAATAATCAAGTGATATTTGCTCCTAGTGACAGTGCATGCATCTTTGGTAATCTACATATGAGTAACGGTGCATGTAACTTGAGAATGCGTCGGACCCGACTATGCAAATCCGGGTTCTCTATGTATTCTGTATTAGTTCAGGATCACACTAGTGTATACAGTGATAATATAGATGAAATATCAATCATTCAACGAAATAACTAGGAAAGTAACAACTTATTATTAAATAGTAGCAGTATACCTTATGATCAAGATTTACATAGTTTGTCACGCAGGACTTAAAAGACAAATAAAACTCTAGAAGCGAAAATAGAAAAGCTTGTGGTAGCCATCCGACATGCACACAGGCAATCGAGTGGGGATCGCATCCTAGTTTGTATAGTCTTCAAAGTACTCTTCCTCGTAAAACTCTGAGTTCCCGGATTTTTTTATCAGCAATGAATTAATAATGTATATAACCGTGAGTACATAAAGTACTCAGCAAGTCGTAGGGAACAATATGCAATTAATATTCATGCAATACTTGAACAAAGAAATAGTTGTATGGTTATATAGCAAAAGACAATATTTATAGTAAATACATTAAGCAAATTGTAAAGCATAATTTGAAAGTCATAGTAAATAAAGTAAACAATTATTTTGAAATAACCAATGAACTACTGGTTCACTTCCCATCCATTTCACCTTCCAAACATTTTATGAAAAAATATATATCTCGTGTGAAATTCCTATGCATTGTCCATAATCGAGGACACGGTTGTTCGAATAGTTTTAACACTATGTAGAGGTTGTTTAGCTTTACCCACAAGAGATATTAACTTAATATGTTGGCCATGACACGCTTCTGTAGCATGCGACTAAGTGATTATCACAAGGTCTTTACAAAGCCCTGTCTTAACCCAGTTCTATCTTCTAAGGTTTCACCTAGGGATGGCAATCGGGCGCGGCGGGTACGGGTAGTGCTCGCCCATACCCATGCTCATGACCCTATTTCCCCCAGCATGCCCGCATGAAGGACGACAGGCGAAAAACCTCACCCATACCCTGCCATGCATGGTACATGCCGTTACCATGAACAATGCCATTGTGGTACCCATCGCCATGCATACTCATCACACAAACAATGCACACATCAAGTTCATTTTAATTCACATATCAATAGTGCATCATACATTCAACAACTAAGAAAGTTCATCGCAAATCACACATCAAGTTCGACAAAACAACTAATCAAGTTAAACAAATAAAATGGAAATACAAACTGACATAGTTCCTCACACATAAACAAATTAAGTTTGCAACAAGAGTAGAACATACGAAAATTTTTCAATTACAACAATTCAACAAATAGATGAAAAACATGTCCATAAAACGGTTTGCTAATCAGAGTCGACGATCGAGATTGAACAACAATCTTTAAGCTCCTCTTCAATGTCTTCAAGGCATGTCCATAAACCCTCAACTCCTTCTTCACCTGAAAAGTAAACATTGCATTACATTACTAACTTCCAATCACATAGAAAATTTGAAATATTTACATCACTAATTGCATACCTTTAAGGTCATTCCGAAGCCAGCTTTGTGAGCACATTAATGCCTCCAATATAGCTGGAGTGAGACGACTGCAATGTTCACTTAGCACTCTACCACTAGTGCTAAAAGTCGATTCGAAGCTCTTGTTGTTATTGGAATAGCCAAGATATCACGAGCAATCATCCGCAATGTAGGATAACGTGTCCCAGCCACCTTCCACCAACCCAGTATATCAAATTCCTCATTTGTGCAAGGAAGAGTTTCTTCTTCCAAATAGCGATCTAGCTCACTTTTAGTCTTTACTACACTGGTACTTTTCTTACTAGCAGCTAGTGTTTTAAATATTGAAAGCACCTCATTAGCACTAGTTGCAAGCCATACCCTCTTCTCCACTATGCACTTGGTACTCATTCATCAACTCACACAAGCAATTATAACTCTTTGTAACATTCTCTTCAGAGTTTTCTTCACCAAAGAGGGCAATATCATGCATGTAACATTGTCATTTTTCCACGTGGATCAAGAATAATAGCAATAGCCATCAAACCATGAATATCAAACCAGTACTTGTCAAACTTTTTATCATCTCAACAGACATAGCCTCAATTATTGGATCTCCACATCCTAGTCATTTATTCATATGCATTTTGACCTCACATATCTTTGGGAAGAATATGTTAGCTGTTACATATTTAGTTCCAGAAAACATTTCAGTGAGTTCATAGAAGACGCTTAATTTTTCACAAACAGTTGAGGCAAAATTCCAATCAGCAGCTGTTGGTGCACAAATAAACTGCATATCAAGTTGCTTCAACCTCTCAAAGACTTTCTTATAGGGAATAGCAGTACTAAGTATAACATAGGTTGAATTCCATCTAGTTTTGCAATCAAGACCAATCTTTTTAGTTATTTCAACCTTAACAAACCGAGCCGCTTTCACAAATTTTTCATATCTTTTTGGTGTAGCTGTCTAATAGGAAACACTATCACGTACTCCCTTAATGCCATGCTCCATGACACTCGATCCATCTTTCACAATTAAGTTAAGAATATGTGCACAACATCGCATATGTAGCATCTTTCCACCCAACAAAAGATTAGATGGACCAACCTTTGTCTCTATTGCTTCAACCAATTTATCATTTGTTGAGCAGTTGTCCAAGGTCAAAGTAGATAGCTTGCAATCAAGATTCCAATTCTGCAGGCTTTTATATAGCGCTTCACAAATAACCTCTGATGTATGTGGGCATGGCACATATATAAACCTACATAGTTCAACATAGCAAGAAGATTAGTATTTCAACATAGCAATCACCTCAAAATGCAGCTTCTAAGCTTCCAAGAGTCATCAACAAAATGTCCAATTACTGCCATGTAGCCTCTCTTTTGATTATCAGCTTTCCAAAGGTTAGTTGTAACAGCAACACGACAACTGCTTTTATCCAAGTAACTGAGAGCTCTCTTTCTCTCTGAATCATAATGGTCCAAGATATCCTTTCTAATAGTATTTCGAGTAACCATTTTAAATAAAGGTTGCAGTGCACTAACAATTTTACGAAAGCCATGGTGATCAACAATGGACAGTGGGTACTCATGCAGAATAATCATGGAATAGAGAGCTTTCCTAGCAACTTCTTGATCAAAGATATAGTTCTCTACAGTTACTTGCCCATGTTCAAAAGATCCATACCTCAAACTGGTTTGTACCTTCCCTTGCCTCTTCCGATAGATGCAAACCTTCAGATGCTCATGCAGATGTTTTGTACCATTCTTCGTTTCTGCCGAAAGGTACTTGCTGCACCAAATGCACTTTGCCTTCCAAGCACCCTTCACTTTTAGTCTTGTAAATTTGTTCCAAACGGGTGAAGTGAGTTTCTTTTTGTGCCACGAGAGTCTTCCTCTTCTGCATCTGCATCTTCGGGTGAAGCGAGTTTCCTCTTTGTGCCACGAGAGTCTTCCTCAACTTGAGGTTCGGTTTCAAATCCTACTTGCTGATCACGGAGTATTGAGCCTTGAGAAGATTACCCATGTTGGCTACTACTTCCTGGAGTCGCCATCTGATAGTTGAATGAACACAAATATGAGACTTAGAACACTAATCAAAAAATTTACAACAAAGATTAAATTTACAACAAAGATTAAATCACAACAGCTAACACATATTACTGGGAGCATGAATGATAGGCCGGGGACGGGATCTAATCCAAGTATGTAGCTGTCGTATAAGTACTAACACAAATATGTAACACAATAGCTAACACAAATATGTAACACAACAGCTAACACAAAAAAAGACATCCTCGTCTTCAACACCGGCCACTGGTGGACACACGTGAAGACGGCCAGGGGGTACGCACTCAAATGTTGAATGCTGATCGATTTATTTGCAATTTTGCAGCTAAAAACCAAGCCTCCGCTTACTCTTGATTCCTGAACAATATGAGCAGCAGGAACTACTACAAAGAAGGTGACACAATTTACCCCCAATTCGACTCGACTGAAGCTTACAGAAGCTTACAGGAGAGCCTTGAAGACATGGGCGTGCAGCACTAGGTCGACAAGAACATGGACCATTGCACATTTCAGGTGCTGACCAACTGACCATTGCTTTAGCAGTTAAACCAATTCAGTTCAAGCAAGAGTGTCAAGTTTTCACCTGGTTTTGCTGCAGTGAGGGATGGGACTCGGCGGCTCGTCAATGGGAGACGAGTCGACCTTTCTTCTGGCCAGAGGAAGGCATGGCCGAGAGAGGGCCTTGGCCGGAGGCGCGGCGGACGGGAGGAGGCGTGGTGGCCGGAGGCGTGGCGTTCGGGGAGGCGCGGGACCGGGAGGAGGCGGCGACAGAGGCGGGGTGGACCGAGACTCGGGAGGAGGCGGGGTGGACCGAGACTCGGAGGAGGCGCGGCCGGGAGGACTGGATGAGGCGGCGGATCGGGAGGAGCGCGTGGGACGGGAGGAGGTGGCCGGGACCGGAGCCTAGGAGAAATCTGGTGGGAGGAGGAAATGAGGATCGATTTGGGAGCCAGGCGGTGGGTGGCGGTGGAAGTTAGGGTTTTGGGAGCCAGGCGTGGGGTGTGAAACCCGGCAGGTTAGGGTTTTTTTTTTATTTAGGAAGGGTCCCACTGTCGGCCATATATGGCGGATGTAAACGGCGGCGGGTGCAGGTGGAGCTTACCCATGCTCATACTACATTACAGATGGGTAAGAAATTGTGCTGTTTTTATACCCGTGGGCAAAGCAAGACGCCCATACCCACCTCCATTAGGGTATTTGCCTGTGGGTACGCAGGTAATCGGGCACAATTGCCATCCCTAGTTTCACCGCCGAAGGGTTACATCCACCACAATCGAAGCCCCCTCTTGTGTCATGTGAATCTACTCGTCTATCCCGGAATCCACACCACCACATGGCAAAACCAAATCAATATATTGCAAATTAATCAGTTAGGTCCACCCTATACTGGACAAGTGGTTGTACGATATGTCCCAGTTCAATAGCGCACAAGATTAGGCCCTTAGTGATTACTCAGGCGAGACCGCCTCATCCCAAATGTGCTATCCGCACCCCCTTTACTGCACGATCATTCGTCTGAGTACGAAACCATTTTATTCAACCAGGACCATTGACATTCCCTGCCATAGCACAAGAAATTTTAACAACAGTGATATTGTACCACAATTTTATATCCCATTAAATCAGATTATCTTAATTAATCTTATGAATATGAACACATCGTTCAACTAAACATGACGCTCGTAACGGAGTCCGAGATGAGGACCCTCCAACTCCTTGCTGATCAGAAGAGTCCACCTCATGCTTCAACGTTGGTAGGTGGGCGGCAGTGATTGTCAGGTGGGGCCGTTTGCCAATAATCTCAGCTGATTAGGGGTATTAATGCTTAATTCCGGTCTCCAACACAAATAAATAACCTCCCATGCATCACACAACTTACAACCAATCTCAAGAGATAAAAGGAGGCCGGGAGGGACGATGGAGGGGCGGGCCATGTCATCGTTTCCTTTGTCGCCGCTCGATTCCGCGCGAGGCGCTGCCACTTTAGTCACTAATTTATAGCATCATAGTATGTTGTTACAAATCACACAAATTATGTAAACATTTGTCATTACAAATCTAGTAATACCAATTTCACACGAGCAACCTACATTTTTTTTTATATTGATAGTTGAACTCAGAAATATTTCACCAGGGCGATTCTGGAATAGCTTATATTTGAGTATTCAATAAAATCTTTGTATACGATATGTTATCAGTTCAATCCTGACACTCTAACATGTTCATATTTAAGACTGAAGCCTAGCAGGTGTTCCATATCCTGGTGCCCATAGCAGAGCCACCCACAAATATTATCTCCTCCCTAAGCACTATCATTAATTTAGAGGTAGGCTCTAAGGGCATGTACAAGATATAGATAACTGTTATCTATAGCATTTCTTCATATCATCTATAGATAATGTTAAAGACAATTTCTACAATAGTTTGTCTTTTTAAATGTCTCTATAAACAGCTCCTCAATGTATAATGTATCTTGTGTCTCATGTTACAGTCGGCTACTGCATGAGAGATGACTCAATACTCTATGCTCTCTCTTATCCACAGCATCTTGTGTCCTACGTGTTAAGACTTATAGACAGTTGACGTTGTACCATTGTACATGCTTTAAGGGCAAGTACAACAGTTTGTCTCTTAGGGTTGTCTCTAAATGCTCCAACTCATCTACAGACTATCTTAAAGACAACATCTCTAATAATTTATCTATAAAATCATTCATTTTTAACATAACTTTTCTTCTTACACACTCACCATTTGCGATGATTTACGTGCTCAGTTTGTCTCTTATATAAAAGATGACACATTCTTTCTCCTCACATTCTCTCTCCTCTAACTAAGATTTTAGATAACATGACGAGTAAACCATAACTGATGTGATCACTATGCCCTTAGTTCCATCCAAACTTTAAGGCATGACAACGACTGATGCCTTGTCTTGTTCTCGCCGTTGCAGCATCTTTCCTGGAAACTATCACTTGACTTACTAGAAATATCTCCTTCAGAAGAAATGGACAACAAATGGACAGTACTATTGTACCGGCTTTCTATTTTTATGCCAAAGAACCTAAAATTATTTTTGCGTCACTCTTGCCGTGACCAACACATATGCCGTCCTGTTGTACTACGGTGCGTCTTCCATGTACGTCTTCCGTAGGCCAGCTCACATCAACACGCACTTAAATTTCTAATGATTGCGTGATTACAAGGCAAATGTCAAACAGGAGCAGGTAAGTTGAAAATTCAGACTGTTCTGAAAAAAAGCTGAAAATTCAGACTATTCCTTTTTCCTTTTGAGACTCCAAAATTCAGACTAAACGCTGCTGGGTCTTCTAAATCTCACTCGGGTTAGTTCATAGTTTATCTAGATTTCAAGTTTGGTCTTGCTAAGCTTCATTAATATGTTGTGCCAGAAACTTCTTAATTTTGGCTTGGCCGCTATAATTTACTCTTGGACTGGTCAAGGCTAAGGATGCCTCTGATGACCGCGTTTAGCAAATTAACTTCGTAATCGACACGTGCAGCGACCAATATGGATGTTATGATACTCGAATTTGTGGGCCAATTCAAATCAGTTCTTTTAGACGAAAAATCCAAAAGTTGCACATGTCTTAACATGTTCTTACCTGTACCCAGTTGCTAATTGCACTACAATACAGAGTAAGGGTCGTTGTGCAGAGCAAACGCCGTAGGAACATGTTAAGACATGTGCAACTTCTGTTGATCGTCTGTTCAGTAAAACCCAGACTATTCTTTACTACGTGCGTTTGGATGTACTTGTTGGCCTAGTTTGAGACCCTACGATACCAGAAAACTTGAGTTTCGATCTACTTGGTGTGTTTTTCTTGGCTATAGCAATCAATACAAAGGATACAAATGTCTTCATCGTGCAACAGGTCGGGTATATATCTCTCTCAAGTTGTCATGTTTGGTGAGTCCCGGATCCCATTTTCTCAAAAACGTGATCGGGATCTCCTCAACAATCTAATCCAAATACCACGGTCTTGCTGCCATCCATGGTCTCTGTCCCATCTTAGTCCTCCTTGCTCTTCCTTAATCAGCAACAGTTGATATCACTATCGGAGTCGATCTTCCTAGTCCTAATTTTTCTGGTGCATAATTTTTCTACAGATGTTGTTGATCCGAGTGCATATTCCTCTCTGGCGTCTATGCTTGATGGTGGTGAATCCGAGTGCAGATGATACGGCCATAAGGACTACCAAAGCATTAGTTTATGTTCCTAAATTGCAAACTAATGTTAGAACTCAAATTAGTGCTATTGATGCTGTTTTACAACTAAAGGTAAAGAAAAAAGTTGTACAGACCGAGATAGTTGATGGGGAGGCTAGCCAAAGAGAGGGAACATGCTCTCAGAATAAACCCCTAGCGCATGCGGGTGGTCAAGAAAAGACAAAGGAGTTAAATTCAAACTCAAATCCGAAATCAATGCATTTCCAGCCTGAGAATCCGAAATGGATTTGGATTGGAGCAATCTCAATTCGGATCTTTCTTTAAAAGAGAAATTAAATTTGAAATTGCTTGTAATAGGATAGTTAATTTATTTTCAGCAATTAGAGTAGTTTACATTTCAAAATTAAAGTAGGACTTTGTAGTAGGAGTTTATTTTGGATACTGTTCATGTGACTATTCATCGAATCGGATTGCTGTTCACCGACTCATAATACTGTTCACAGTGTGCACTGTTCACAGAGCCTATATATTTTGGGGTAGACCCCCATTGTAAGCAAGTTAGAGTTGAAGAAAATATAGAAAAGTCACATGTTTATGCGACACATAATGAGTACATCTGTTTCGAAAATTACCATCTAGGGTTTTGTGATTGCGTGAATATTGGAGGGTGACTTTTCTTCCAAGATCCGTGATTTCTTTTAGATCATCTCACCAATTCATAGCATCCTCAAATGTTCACAGTTTGGTGTTGTTCTTAGGGTTTGATTTTGTTTATCTCTTCGGATTGATTCAACATCAACCAAGTATTATTATTTGCTTTGGAGATACATTTGCTCTTCCTTTTTGCCGAATCAAGAAGGAGAAAATATAGGGTTTTGCTTTGATCAAGATTGAAATACAAGTACCGTGAAAGATTGAGCTACATTACACATCAACCACACGTTGATCCGTATCAGCAGATCAAGGGGGGGGGGACAGCAAACGCAGATGTAGATGCAGCAGCATCATCAACCAAGAACATGATTGCAGAATGATATCTCTCAACCCAAACAGTTCATGAATGGCACTGTGAGGTTTCCTCTCAATCGTCGTACGTTTTCAGCTACTATCATTGAACCAGCCTCACATGTTCAAGCCTTAACCCAATTGGAGTGGACACAAACTATGGATGTTGACTACAATGCACTGATGAAGAATCAGACATGGCAGCTCATTCCTTATGATCGAATGCATAATGTCATTGGATGTAAATGAGTATTGAAGTTGAAACAAAAACCTGATGGATCGATTGACATGTATAAAGCTCAGTTGGTAGCAAAAGGGTTTAAGCAACGGCAAGTCATAGATTATTATGATACATTCAGCCCTGTAGTAAAACCTACAACTGTGAGACTCATCTTGTCCATGGTCGTGTCACAAGGTCAAGACTTACAGTCAGTATGGCTCTGATACCACCTCTGTCGGGACCCAAAAATTCAATTATGGACCCTCTGTGTATAATGCACTAGTCTAGGATCACGCTAGTGCACACAGTGTCAGCATAGATGAATATCGATCCACACAAGACAATTAATAACATAAATGAGTAATTTGATTAACAAATAATGGTTTTGACCTTATAGTCGAGTTTACATTTATTAAGCCACGCAAGGCTAGCAGTAAGGAAATAAGCAGCAGCGGAACAAAACTAAACTCCAGCGGAATCCCATCAATTCATCACAGGCAACTGACTGGGATCAAGACCCTGACGATCAGCACCTTCATAGAACTCCTCCCCGAAAGCAGGCGAAGACTCCTCCACTTCTATTGATTGATTATAGCAAGCATGAGTACACAACCGTACTCGCAAGTCGTACCACAGAATGCAATTTATACATGATGGCTTATTCCAAACGAATGGCTTCTGTAGTTCTTTTGCAGAAATGCAACATTTGCAATTGAATAGGAATAATAGATTAAAATATGAAGTAAAACAAATAAACAATATTAAGTTTTATCATTTGTTTTCATAAAGACACACATCCTAATCAAGTTATTCACATAGCCATATGACTTAGATCACACAGCTCCCTTCCCAAAGGTTTTATGAAAACTACCCCTCGTGTGAAATCTCTGAGTATGTCCATGACCGCGGACACGGCTATTCGAATAGATTAATTTAACACTCTATAGAGGTTGTACACTTTACCCACATGATATAACTAGTGTTGCAAGCACTAATCATAACAAAACATTTCATAAACTTCATCTCAAACATTGACACTCCCAGTGTGCTTTATCGTCATACCAACCCAAACACAGTGCTTTGGCATAACACACACCGTTGGACTTGAAGACGCCGAACTGCTCATAAATGTGTACTACCTGGCAGGGGCGAATCCAGGATATTCAAGATGGGTGTTCGAAATTACAAAAATATCGATCAATATAGAACATAAAGATCCACAATAGTAATAATGGATAATGGAAGTACTAATTGTTTGTACAGGAGATAACATCTCAATTCTCAAATAATTTAAAAAAATTACAAAATAATTAAGAAAATTACAATTTAACTCGACGGTGCTTCATGCCTGAGCCTATCTCTGGTTCTATGCTTGCGCCTATCTCCGGTTGGACCAGTTCTGTCCTTGGGGTGTCACTATCATTGTGTGTATGCACTCAAGGGCGAATCCAGGATATTCAAGATGGGTGTTCGAAATTACAAAAATATTGATCAATATAGAATATAAAGATCCACAATAGTAATAATGGATAATGGAAGTACTAATTGTTTGTACGGGAGATAACATCTCAATTCTCAAATAATTTAAAAAAAGTTACAAAATAATTAAGAAAATTGCAATTTAACTCGACGGTACTTCATGCCTGAGCCTATCTCTGGTTCTGCGCTTGCACCTATCTCCGGTTGGACTGGTTTTGTCCTTGGGGTGTCACTATCATTGTGTGTATGCACTACTAATTGCAGCTCATTGGAAGGACATTCTATCTGGTTCTAAGCATTGCTTTCAATAGATTTCAGTTCTGGCGTTGAGGTGGATGGTTTCTTATATCTCTTAATGGCTCTAGACCACAAAGATTTCAAATCGACGGACTTCTACTCTATTTTTCAAAGCTCTAATATCTAGTTATCTACAATACGCATAAATACAAGATTGAAGATTTAGAAATCAGGACAACAATTCATTTGGGTTATCTACAATAAGCATAAATACAAGATTCTTCTCTCCATTTGGGTTATACCTGCCTGGGCCGCCTAGCTAGCTAGCTGGCTCGGGGATTTGGCAAATGGCGATTGAAGAGCCGTAGCCCTCGGAGGCCGGAGCGACCAGCCACCACCCTCCCTCGGTGCATCGCCGGCTCGCCCTCCCTCGGCACCCCGCCTTGGCCTCGCCCGGTGTCGGCCGGTGGCCCCTCCCCGGCGCCCGCTGGTGGCCCCTGCGCCCGCCTCGGTGCCTCGCCCTCCCTCCCGATCGCCTCGTGATCGCCCGCTCTCGCCGCCTCCCCGGCGCTCACCGGTGGCCTCGGCGCCTAACCCAACACGGCGGCGCCCGCTTGCCCACGCCCGCCTAGTGGCCTTGCCCGAGTAGGCGAGCAACGGGGTAGATCAGCAAAGCAAGCCACCACGGCAAGGTGAAAGCATTGCAGGCTTGCAGCAAGGATGAGGATGTACTGATGGAGAATTGCTGAATTGCTGATTTGGAGTGCTCACTACGCAGCGCTGGAGCTGATTGGGGAATGGGGGGATTTAGGCATTTAGCGTTTGAAGTCTTGAGGAAATGGGCTTGGGAGTTGGGCCTTTGAACTTCATGCGCCTGACCGCCTGTGGGTTGTGGCGTTGTGCCCTGTGCGGTGTTGCCTGTTGGCCTTTGGCCTTGTCTTGTGAGCGGAGCGTCTTCTGATGATGCTTGGTCTTCAGTGGCCACACGCCCCGACCCCGACAGCTCAACGGAACGAATGAATTCTACTTTCAGTATGTACATATATTATACATCATATATATTGATTTTTTGCTCAAAATTTTTGAGTGTTCAGCTGAACACCCATGAACCAAGGAGGATTCGCTCCTGCTACCTGGTAGTCCACACCTCCACCTATACACACAGCCTAACCTAATATCTGAGTAGTCAATGTCAAGAATCCATAACTTACTAAGTTAGGCCCATCCCATACCAGGCATGTGGTCGTACAGTATGGCTCAGTTCAATGGCGCACAAGGTTAAGTCCTTAATTGACCAAGACAAGACTTCCACATTCTAACTATGCCACACATATTATCATTCCCATTTTCACAGCCACCAGTTCACATAGTATCCACCACTTGTCCCAGTCTAAATCCTTTACCACCCAGTTGGTTAAGTACAACACATGCCATCAACGAGTAATAGCACACAGTACACACAGTTTTATCACATAGTTTCATAATCACTTAGTCAGGTTTATATTTGCAACTCACATGAGATGATGACTCGTGGCATGGCTAAGCAATCTACTTGTATCTAACCAACCCATGTTGGTGCTACGATATTACCAACTAAATAATGAACCAATCTAGGGTGACAAAAGATTAAGACATAACAATAGACAAGGCAGATGTAACAAATTGGATTAATAAATAAGCCCAAAAGCGTTTAAATAAATTCTTAAAGTAAATGCAATAATTTGAATCAAAGTATTTTGAAAACTGGGTTCAGTATGATCAAAGGTATAACTTGCCTTGGAACAGATCTAGGTACTGGTTTTGATCTTGAGGCACTCCTTCTTCTTCAAAATTCCCCGAAGTATCAACGTCTACTCGCAAACAAATCAAATAAATAAAACAAATAAATAACATAGAGCAAACAAACTCCAAAAATTAAATAAAAATCTCAGATAAATAGATCTTGAATTTAGAAAATTGAATGGGCTCAATCGGAGTTCGGATGCAAAAGATATGGGCTTTGGAAGTTTAAATCTAAAGAAAATACCCTAATTGGATTTAACAGAATATTCCGAATTATTTTCCAAGGGAAAAATCCAGAATAATGACATCGGATGACATCAGCACTGGAATTTTGGAATTAAAAGAAATGAAAGGAAATCTAACAAGTGGGACTCATATGTCATAGACATGGTGTACATGAACTGAGTCCACGCCAGATTGGATCTGGAGTTTGGTTGAACCGACACGTGGGCGCACACGCGGCACTGACGTGGACGCCACGTAGGATGACATTCAGGCACCAGGGTGATGCTGGTGGCTGACGCGCCATTGATGTGGACGCAACATAGGACGACATTCAGGCACGAGGGTGATGCTGGTGGCTGACGCGGCACACCACGTCAGATCGACGGCAGCGAGCCTCGGATGCGCATGACAACAGCGAACGGCGGCGGCTCATCGGAGATGGGTGGTCGCAATGGGTAGCTCTCGCTATTGTGCACCTACCGGTACTTGCCTTTGGCTCGAGAGGACAACGGAGCTCGCTGAAATCGGTGCCGGAGTGGAAGATGATGAACGTGTTTTGTCGAAAACGACAACCAAAGGCACTCCAGGGCAATGAAGGGGTTCCTAAGGAAGTTTTTGCGACGGGGATGCCGATGATGAAGTCCACGGAGGCGGAGCGTCACCGGCGGCGGAGGAATTGAAGCTTTAAGGTTTCCGTGACCGAACTCTAAAACTCAAATTGCGGCGGCGCTAGGGTGATTGGGGTGGAATTGATCTAGGGTTCGTAGTACGGGCGGTAATGCGAACACAGGGGCGCCTTTTATAGGGCCGGGGTGGCACGGGATAAGGAATCCCCAAATCGGGATAAACTTTGACTCTTTTGATCTACGAGATAGAAATGGAATTGAGATATGATTTTGATCCGAACAGATGCGGGAGAGATAGAGATTAAGTTCAGATTGATTTTTCGGGATCTTTTATTTGGCGAATCCATTTGTGAGACGATCTTCTAGAAGGTGACAATGGCGGACGTAGGTGACTCACGCGCGAGGAAGGCGGGCGCGAGGAGGATGACGCAGTGGTAGGGCCCACCAGCAGAGAGGCGAGGGTGCAAGTGTGTTTTGGACGATATGATTGTCCACACGGCCACACGTCAGCGGTGCATGAGACGGGGCCGATCGGACCAGTCCGAACGGCACACGGTCCCACCCGTCAACGATGGCGCGGACGAAGGACGGGCTGACAAGTGGGACCCACCGATCAGTGACAACAAATGCATGGGTGCGTTCGGACGGTCCAAACGCGTTACGGCCCCTTTGTCGCCGACGAAACCAGCTGAAGAGAGGTCGACATCACGGGACCCGCATGTCGTGAGTATGGTAGCCTGTGAGAGCATATTGGGCAAGACTGATGTTGGGCGAGGGGGAAAAGGAATGGGTTTAGGCCAAAACTATTAACTGAGATTTTCTTTGGTTTTTCTTTTTAGAAAATAGCAGAAATTCCAAATGGCAATTAGAAAATAGCAAATGAACTTGGAAAAAATCTAAAAATATCTAGAAAATATATCCAAGCTCATAGAATCCAAATAAAATAGTTTTAGCCATAGTTGGTGTTGAATTTAATCATATTAAATTGTTTTGGTACTAAAAGTCCACGTTAAGCTTTTGAATTAAATTCAAATAAATCCAAATGGTGAATTTTCAACTACTAACTAATCAAAAGGATTTTTAAAGCTCAGAAAATTGAGATGTTACAAACCAACCAACTGATCGATATGAGGTAAAGAGAAATCATCTTTTGGACAAGCTTTATTGAGATCAGTGAAGTCTACACACATACGCTACTTGCCGTTAGACTTTCTAACCATTACAGGGTTGGCCAACCACTCTGGGTGGTCGACTTCTCTTATAAAGCTTGCTTTAAGTAGCTTGTCCAATTCTGATCTGATAGCATCTCGTCAATTAGGTTTCAAATCTCCATAATTTTTGTTTTATGGGTATCTTGTCAGGCCGTAAAGCTAACATGTGCTCGATCACGTCCCTGGGGACTCCGGGTATGTCGGATGCTTGCCACACGAAGACATCTGCGTTAGCTCGAAGGAAAGTGACGAGTGCGTCTTCCTATTTGGGGTCGGAAGTATCCCCGATGCGAGCGGTCTTTGAGGGTTCCTCTAGATCTAGAGGAACATCTTTGACCTGGTCGTTCGGCTTTGGTGTAGCTTTAGCCTTCGACTGCTTGGTCGAAGGCTGCCTCTTGCTTTCTTCTCGAGTTAGTATCTGACCAACCATCTCGAGGGATCGACGTTCACACGTATGTGCCATCTTTTTATCACAGTGAATTGTGATTACTCCTTTGGGACCTGGTTTCTTAAGACATTGATACCCATAATGAGTAGCAATTAAGAATTTTGTCAAAGTTGGTCGTCCGAGTATGACGTTATATGTCGTATTGAAATCGACCACATCAAAGGAGATTTTCTCTGTCCTAAAATTGCTTAGAGAACCAAATGTTAAAAGAAGATAAACTTGGCCAATAGGTTTGGCCGAAGACCCCAGTACAATTCCATGAAAAGAGTATCATAACGGTCTTACCTTGGTCCTGGGTACGTGCATTTCGTCCAGGGTGCTCGTAAATAGGATGTTTAACAAGCTGCCACCATCAACTAACACTCGATTTACTCGACAGTTGTTGATGGTGGGCTCGACCACGATCAGAAACCGACCTGGTCGAGTAGAAGGGATCGGGGAGTCACTCTTCTCGAAAGAGATGGTGACTTCTGACCACTTCGGCAATTTATTGACAGGAGGAAGGTCAATGGAGTTTACCTCATGTTCGACAGTCTTAAGCTATCGTTTTGACTCGTATGCCGATGATCCCCCATAGATATGCTCGATGGTATGCTCGGGATCTTGGAATGGCATCTCCTCGCTGTCGTCCGACTGCTTATGGCCACTCGCTTGCCCTACCTCCTCGAGGGTAGGAAGTGGTCCATTGTCATTATAATAGTCATCGAGTTTTCGTTGGAAAACCTGACAGTTGCGAAGGTCATGTCCTTCCTTTTTATGGAAAGGGCACCACCTAGGCTTGTCATTCTTCTGCTCGAGTGCTTACCTTTGCTTCAATCGGAGTATGGCTTAGAGCCTTAAGGCTTCTTATCACTTACGACCAAGACTTTTTTGGAACGGTCGACCTGAGACTTCTGGCCCTTGATCTTGTTATTAGACTTCTTGTCCTTCATATCCTTCTTCTTACCAATTTCGCCCGCTTCTTGAGGAATTTTATCATCTCAATCAATAGTATTGTTCCACTCGACTGCTTCAGTAACAGTCGCATATCGATCGGCCATCTTGAAGAGCTCGGTGACAATGGCAGGTGGATTTAAAGCGATATCCTTCGTGATCCTTCCACTACGGACTCCCTGCTTAAAAGCTCTGATGACAGAAGAATCAGAAACTTCAGGTATAAAATTTCGAACCTGACTGAAACGTCGGATGAACTAGCGTAGAGTCTCGTGGTCGTTTTGTCTCATCCTGTGTGGGTCGTCCTCCTTCCCAAGATGATGGTAGGTGCCCTGAAAATTGTCTAGTAGCAGATCGCAGAGGTGTTACCATGAATAGATCAACTTAAGTGGTTGATTTAACAACCACGATCGAGCAGATCCCTCGAGCACAGTCGGAAGGTAATTTGCCATCACATGCTCTCCTCCTCCTATTGTTCGGACATTGGTCGTGTAGATCTGAAGGAATTCGATGAGATTTTGAGATCCATTAAACTTCTCCATATTCACTGGTCAAAACCGAGGCGGCTAGCGAACTGCTCGGAGGTCAGGTGAGAATGTCCGATACTCGGTAATGACTTCTTGATGCCTTCTTTGCGGAAAAGAATGGTTGAGATCACCAGGTGATCGTAAGCGACTATAATTGGTTGTGGGTGGACCCGACCTGTGGTAGGTCTCAACCTTACGAGGAAAATACTCTTCGTATTCCATTTGCTGTTGCATATTTAGGAGCTTGTTGATCATCAGGTATTTGAAGAACTCTTCTCTGACTGGAGTTAAGGTTAGGAGAGCTACGCGACCTGTTGTCGTGTCGATCTTCACACGGTGAGTTGTTCGAACGACTAATAGCTAATGGAGTCGTACCGCTACGACTTCTGGGTCGATGCCGTCGAGGGTGCTCAAGTCTGGCCATAGTGCTTAGAAGCCTTCGTGCGATCTCTTCGGCGAAGAGGTCGTAGTCGGGCGTTCAGGCAAGTTCCCGAATGAGTTCTCAAGCAGATCGTTGATGCGCTGGAGTTTCTGAGCTTTCTCTGACTGATACAGGACGCGCTCAGGCAAATATCTCTGAGTCGTAATCTTTCTCTGTTGGGTTGTCTCAAGATCATCCATATCTGACCCTCGAGTTTGCCTCAATGGAGTGCGATTATCTCTCAGCTCATCAGAGTGCTGACCCTATTCATCACCGGAGGTGTCCTTGCCATTGCCACAAGGGGTCGCAGTGTGTGATCGTCGGGGAGCGTCCTCAATCCTATCTCTAGGATAGTGATCATTATCTGAGAGAAGAACGAAGACCTCCCGTTGATGATCTCCACTTGCGCTTGAGGCCTCCTCACTTAGGGAGTAGTTGAAAGACAACGTCTAGCGACTTGGAGCAAACCCCTACAGGAAGGGAAATTCCGGGTTATAACTGTCTCCATCCGCAAGTGAGCCTTGTGAGGGGATGGTCGAACTCACAGGAAAAGCATGTTTGACCCCATCCTCTGTGGGGCTAACCAGAGAGAGATGACCACTAGATGCTGATGAAGCTCCGGAATGATGGCTTCCAGTACTTGTCGTGCTAGGTCAAACTTTCTTGGACGGACTCGAACATTTGGAGGGGGAACCCTCGCCATGTTCTGGGTCTGCCTTGGAACAATCCTGATTATGATCGGATTGACCCTTGCCATATGAGGAAACTGGTCCCTCAGTTGGACATAACGTTGTGGGGGATAAAGATCCCTCCTCAACGCCATTGGTGGTATGATTTCTTGGATCTGATGAATGATCTCTGAAGGTGACATTACCATCGGATGATACAATACATGGCTCGTAGTTGAAACCAGCATCCATGTCGATATCCGCGTAATCGGCCAAGTCGAACCAGTTCTTCTCTTTCCATGAAAGCATTAGAGTTGAGAAAAAAAATAAAGAACTATCGATGAGAAGATCCCCACGGTCGGCGCTAACTGTCGGTGTTTTAGAACCGATCTTACGTAATGATTGTTTGATTCGAGGGGTTTTTGAGACTCAAATCACGTAGATAGAAAGACACATGGATTTTTATACAGGTTCAGACCTTCACCGGAGAGAATAACAACCCTACTCATGTACGGCTATATTGAGTATGCTAGTTATAGATCAAGAGAAAGACTCAAGTATAATGTCTTGTGCTCCTGATTGCCTTTCTCTCCTTCCATCTGCTGATTTCGCCCTTTATATAGTGCTCGAAGTGGGTGGCGGTTTCTCCAGTCTAAAGGGCGCCTTAATGCTTCAGATGATGAATCAGTTAATGGAGATTATTGCTGGAGTAGTAACGTCCCTACGTCGCCAGGCGGTTATCATCAGGGTAGAGAGTTTAATCGTGCAATTATTCTAGAGAATAACAGCGTATACTGATTGTTTAGATGACATAATTAATTGTGCCTACTTGTCTGCAAGCTCAATCAATTATAGAGTAGTCGTAGTTAACCTGGTCGTAGAAGGACTTATGACCATATGGTGGTCATAGAAGTACTTTCGACCACGTGGTGATCATAGAAGAACTTACGACCATGAGGTAGTTGTAGAAGGACTTACGATTATGGGGTGGTCGTAGAAGAACTTACGACCATGAGGTAGTCGTAGAAAGTCTTATGACTCCAGCTTCTCCCTTATAAATATTAAGGGGTATACTCAAGGACCATATGCTGGCATTATTATCCATTACAGATAAATAATTAAATGAGGATTATTAGATTTGGATTTTAAGGGCTATATAAGTTGGAAATACTCCAAATATGTTTATTTGATTGATTGTGTGAAAGTTTGGAGCAAAATACAACATTTCAATCTTTTCTCCAAAATCAAAATTGAAATCTTTTGTCAGATTCAGTCTCAGCCGGTCTGACCGACGACCCCCAACAGTCTGACCATTAGCCCTCCGGTCTAACCGCCCTTTGAACGCTGGTCTGGCCACGAGCTCTCCGGTCTAACTACACTTTGAACGCCGGTCTGACCATGAGCTCTCTGGTCCAACCACACTTTGAACGCCGGCCTGACCGGTAGTTACTGTCAACAACAGGAAATGGCCTATTTATTGATTTCTATCTCTTTTGGCCACCTTGGTTGCTTCCTTTGGTCAAGATGTTTATTGTTATCTTTGCACGTTACCCTCAAGTGCTTTTCTTGATTAAAAATGCATTTTATTCCTCAAGTGGTATTCTTTCAAGTGGTAGGTTCTTTTGATCATCTTGACCTCGGAATGAGATTCACCTTTACAAGTGATATCATCTTATCCCTTCAAAATGATATCTAATTTCATTCCTTGCCGAGCATACTTCTCTTGACCAAGCTCAAGTACTCTCCATGTACGAGTGGATTATCTCTTTTTCTCTTCTCTTTGGATGCTTTCTTTGAAGATCTTTGCGAGAGAAGTTCAAGCACTTTGAAATTTCAAGTCTTGTCGACACATGGTATCTACAAGTGATGTTTAAAGACTATCCTTCAAGTGTGATCCACATAGAGACATTTTTTGTGCTTAATGTCAAAGGGGGAGAATTTAGTTGCAAATAATGGTCAAATGAGAGAGTTTGAAGTCATTATGAGTTTTGGATGGATATATTTCAAAGAGATGACAAAATGGGAGATATTGATTGGATGGAGAAAGCCTTTGCGTGTCAAAGGAGTATCAAAGGAGTACAACCTTTGTGTAAGGGGGAGTTTTTCCTAAAAGAGGTTTACTTAGCGAAAATAAAAAACGTTTTGGGCTTTGTTTAAAATGGGTGAACTATTATATGGGAAACCTAATTTGTTTTTTTTTTGCTCAAAATGGTTTATGGATCTTTATGAATGCATGTTTTCTCATGAGCACAAGCTAAATTGTCATCTCCTTCATTTGTTGCATTCTTTGGATCCAAAATACCAAAATATAGAATGAACTCCACCAAGAGTCAAACTTGAATATGTGCATTTTGTTTCATTCCATATATTTGAATGTACACATTTAGTAGGAGTTCACTCTATGTTTTGACATTTTACTAGTATTGATATCATTCTTCCATCCTCTTATATTAAGGATCTCTATTTTGAAATGTATCCTTGAGTATATAAAGCTTATATAGTTGATATGTACTCATGATAATTCAATTTCAATTATTTGCAAGAGGATTGTCATCAATCACCAAAAAGGGAGAGATTGGAGAATCTAGACCCGTCATTATGAGTGAATGGAGTATTTCGGTAATTAATGATAATCGTCATTTGGAACTAACATTTTCCATGAGTTGGCTAAATATGTTATGTTCCATGATGATGAAGACTTTAGATGACATCATAAGTTGATTGTCATCAAGTCAAGACTAACGACAATTAACGCAATTGACCGCAACTAACGATAATTAACGCAATTGACCGCAACTAATGACAATTAACGCAACTAATGACAATTAATGCAATGGACCGCAATTGATGACAATTAACACAACTAACAACAATTAACGCAATAAACCACAATTAACAAAATAAAATGCAATTAACGACAATTATTGCAATAAATAATTATTCAAAACAATTATCCCAACAAATAAGTATTAAAATAAACAATTGTTACAAAACAATTAATTTACAATAGAAAAAAGAAAAACAAATAGAGGTGTGGGCTGCTAGGGTTTGGAGTCGCCATGTCACCAAGTATCCTGGAAGGACAGCGGGGTGAAAGTAGGAGGAGGCGGTCTTGAGTGGGAGGAGGAGAGGCGGTTTGGGGCCGTTGGTGTCGATGTCACGAGTGGGCGGACGGGACGGGCAGAGGAGGAGGAGGCGGTGGCGGCGTGGGAGGAGGGCAGAGGCCCAGACGGGCAGAGAGAGGAGGGGGAGGCACCTGCGTCGGGGAGGAGGAGGAGAGTGGCGCCGGTGAAGGAGGACGAGGGTGGGCAGCGGCACAGAAGGAGGAGCTGAGGGCGGAAGAGGTGTGGCACGGCCGAGTGAAGGCACCGATGGAGGAGAACACGTCGGCACGGTTGGAGGAGAGGAGGGCGAGGGCGGAGCGGAGGCGCGGGAGGAGGAGGAGGGAGCAGGACGCGATGGGGCGACGGCGTGGGAGGAAGACGCGATGGTGCAGGAGGAGGAGTTGAGGATGGGGGCGGGGCGTCGGTGCCATGGGAGGAGAAGGAGGAGGGAGGACAGGGGCACACGGGAGGAGGAGGAGAGGAGGACAGGGGCTGGCGGGTGGGAGCTAGGGTTAGGGTTCGGGCCGGGGGTGGTAGGGAGGGGGTTTTGTTGTGTAGCATAAAGCGGGTAATTAACCCCTAAGTTGAGGGGCAAAGTCGGAACGGAGCTGCGGGAATTTCCCCGTGGGTGGCTTTTGCATGCTGTAACAGCTTCCGGCTTCGGAGAAAGCAGAGGGAGAAAAACAAGCCGTTTGAAATGGCTTCCGGCTTTTCCGAATGAAAACCGAAGCCGTTCTAAACATGCCCATATTGTATTCTCTCTCCAAGAATCAGGATAATATTGTTGTAACGAGTCTGGTGTCTTCTGACAAAGAGTCACAAAACTACATTGTGTTTCAGCAAAAAAAAACAATGTGATAGAGCAAATGGCACAATTTATTAGTGTCTCAGGAGCCAATTTTGCATTTCATCTATTACCTGAACCAGCCGTTCCGGTTTAAGCTGATGTGAGCCATGGACCATGTTGTTCCGAGAGCTCCATTTGGCAAGCACATCATTAGATCGATTAGTCAAACCAACCTATGATCGAGTTCTAGACATATATTATATATACTTGCTAAGAAAATATATATAGTCGTCACTCAATAGCTATTGGACAAGAGCTGAGGGCTTTATACGTACGTGGCATAGATTAGTTCTTAATCCTTATTTGTTTAATAGAAATGATTACATAGAATTGAGAGGATAATGTATGCAAGCTCTATCGACAGCTACGTTCCGAAAAAAGTCTTGTTTCCTTTGGCACGTGCATTCACTTTACGCAGAGGAAAGACGCGGCAATAAATGCCTCGGACGCGGCACGGCGACTCGGGTGGTCTTCGGCAGCTAGCAGAACGCGCCGAAAACGTCTCGACACGCTGCGATGGGACAGGCAGGAAACGTCTCGCCAGGCGTGCGCTGCCGAGGGCGATCGGACGGCCAAGAAACTGCTGGCACGTGATTGGCGTATAATCGGGAAACGCGTACATGGAGGGCTGGGAGGCCAACGATTCTGCCCGCTGCAACGGCTTGTTGGATGTCAAGTGGGTAAAATTCTAGAGAAGAAAAATCTGAGGATTTTGAGGGTCATGGAATCCCCTTCAGACTTCAATCCTAATGAAAAATCTTCTTACTTAGAAATAAAATCTCTATTGCCGTTTGAGAACAACAGAGATAAAAATCTCGGCTATAAAAAAATATTAAAAAAAACCCGTAAAATTCATAAACAACATACAACTAAACAAATCAAAGATATCAGCAGTTAAACTCCAGACTTTGGATATTTGCATTTCATACCCAAACCACACGGGAACTAGATGTTATAAACCAAAACTAGTCAACATGTAAATGGAAGCTAAACTAGCAAGCACATGGATTTGCTGCTGCCTCGCAACAAAACAACACAGGGATTTGCTCTACAGGCCTCAGTCTTTAGATCCACTGGCAGCTGGGCCTTTCTTTCCACCGTACCTCTGCGTTGGAATTGCAAAAATGAAGTTTAGTAAACCGCTGTTTAGTAAAACTTGACAATCCATTGTGGAGCAATATATAGTATCATATGGTGAGCCAAGATACCGAGTAATGTGCAATAGTTTTAGAGCTCCTAAACAACATATGATTTACTCTTGATCCCAAGGCACTAAGCTACCGTGGAAACAGCGCATTAATCGGCACTGAACCTGCTATCATTGACTAGACCTAAACACAAACAGTAATGGCCACTGGGCTAGTTTTAAGAAACTCTGGTAGGAAGCTTGATTTACTTAACTTTCAAGCAGCAGAAGGAAATGCAACTAAATTCCAATCGTCAGAAAGCGCTCACCTGCTTTCCTAAGTTGAACGGAACATACTTGTACTTGATCATATGTAAAATATGTCGCTTCATTGTCAGGACAAAGAGCACAATCCAACAGCATAGTAGTATTGGCCAGAAGACAGGAACATCAAATACTGAGAAGAATGTCATGACAAAAGCAATGCAAACTGGTGATCCCAGTAACTCGGTTCCTTTTGTAATTTTGTTATATGCTTTATAAAAGCTGGGCCTTACCCTTTTCAAAAAAAAAAAAACAAAGCAGAACAGATATGATGCAGATTTGGTTTGCCTGCTGCACTGTCCACAGAGACCATATCACGACCGACGTGGTCATCAGGAAGATCCCCAAGGCCCAGTTCTTCTTGGAATGCTCGTGCGCAACGGTGCTCGCGTGGTGCAAGAGCTGCTGGTGGTTGAAGGACTTGAATTCAGGGCCTTGGTACATCGCAAGCACGATGACGCCTCCGATGCAAAGAAGTATCCCCGACGCTTTGGCCATGCCATGGACATTCTTCAAGTTCAGAGTTTCCATCCTGGTAGACAAAGGAAGAATGTTCAGTGCAGTTATCTACTTGTTACTAAAACAAAACATAGCAAAAGACTTAACCAGTAGTTCTTGGTGCTGGTTTCTGACCTGAACATGACAGCCAACATGAAGACAACAACTGGTACGATGTTAAAGATGGCTGATGAAGAGGTTGCTGAAGCATACTTCAGGCCAATGCTATACAAGTTTATCGTTCCAGCCATCCTGAGCCATAGAACACAAACTATAAGTAGTACTTCAATGATAAACTCTGTGATTGTGCATGAAGTTTTGTTTGAGAAGAATCGTCCTTTCTTCAGTTAAAGCACACACTCCAGATGTTCTAATCCTTAACATACCCGTAGAAGGCATGAACAAAGATCTTGACAGAGTGTTTAAACGTCAGCGGTGGCGCGGTCGCTTCCTGCAAAGAACACCAGATGAACAATTCTACTCATGATAACTAAGTACGACACTAGACTGAAGAATCTATCATGTGTGATGTGTCTACCTAATTTCAAGGAAGAACGCAATAGGCACCAAGAAGATTGCAGCAACAGCGTGCCTGTAGAACACAAAGACAGTCGTGCTCGTGCCCTCGTTGAAGGCCGCTTTGGTGAGTATGTGCATGCCTGCATATATCAGCCTAATGAGCACTACCGTCGCGTATACCTTGCCGTTGCCCATGGTAGCTGGATTGATATATCAGTACTGTTGTGTCTGGCCCCGTGCTCCCATCCTTATATACATGTGATGGCAAGTAAGCTAGTTTGTGTGAACTCTGAAGACTGTACTGAAGTGACATGCAAGGAGAAAGCTCAAAGTTCTCGGCATGTTCATGCATGCTGGATAACAATAATTTCAGGTGGTGATCAAGTTTATGTGCAAAGTTTAAGAAAAGATCAAGTTTATGTGTAAGGTTCAGGTTACCATAAAAATTAAGCTTTTGAGACAAGAAGAATTTTAAAGGGCAAAAGCTGAATTTTAATTGGTGAAATGGTCATGTTAACGGAAAGATGAGAAGTGCGCTGGCCACAGATGAATAAACTGACACTTGAATCAGCAGCATGACAATCTGTTGGATAAAGTATGTGTAAGTTGAACATGTTTAGGGAAAAGCTCTCCATTGGAGAAGCTTCCTTAGCTCTTGAATTGATTTATTTGTTGAGATGAATGATCATGTGTGCCGTTATGATTTAGTTTAAGGTTTCACGATAACTAATCAATAGCAGCAATATGTCCCGAGTCCAAGACCACATTCTTGTTTAATTTGTTGTCTCCCATACACCTTATTAAGCCCATAATTTGTTATCTCCGATACACCAAGAACGAAGTCTGATCAATAGCAGCAATATGTCCTGAGTTCAAGACCACATTCTTGTTTAATTTGTTGTCTCTGATACACTTTATTAAGCCCATAATTTGTTATCTCCGATACACCAGGAACGAAGTAGATAAATCTCATAGAGAAAACCAAATAACAACCACGAAACAACAATGAGACAGTAAATTTCTTAAGCACAATCTCGAAAATGTTTCAGAGATTGTCGCTCTTTTATAAGTCTCTCAAACATTTTAGACCGTCGAATCCCTTACCTTATACAAGAATCTAGTGTAAAATAATAATATAGCTTTTTATCCTCTTATGCGCCGCTAGCTACTTCTACCTTGCTTTGGATGCGAGTGCATATTGCTTGATTGCTTGGACTGTTCTCTTGGGTTGCTATAGCCACACCTCACAAAGAAGTGATGTTTTGGGACACACGCGGTCAAACTTTCACTACTATAGAAAGAGCCGTCACAGACTGTTCTAAACAGCCATCACAGACGGTTTCTCAACTGTCTGAATTTTTGTGTCTATGATAACAGACAGTTATCACAGACGGTTTTTTGAGCCGTCTGTGATAATCAACAACATAGACGGTTATCTGGTATAAACCGTCTGTGAAGACCAACTATCACAGACGGTTATATGTACCAACCATCTGTGATTAGATACATAACACATACGGTTTTTTGTAGTAGCTATCTGTGATTAGATACATATCACAGACGGTTGTTGGTAGTAGCCGTCTATGATTGGATACATATTACAAACGGATGTTAGTAGTAGCCGTTTATGATTGGATAAATATCACAGATGGTTGTTAGTAGTAGTCGTCTGTGATTGTATATATATCATAAACGGTTAGGAAAAATAGTTGTTTGTGATTTCCGACATATCACAAACGGTTGTTAGTGGTAGCCATCTGTGATTGGATACATGTCACAGGCAGTTAATAAAAATAACCGTCTATGATATACATATATATCACAGACGGTTTTTTGTGGTAGCCGTTTATGATAGTATGCATTTACAGACGGTTTTTTGTGGTAGTTGTCTATGATAGTATGCATTCACAGACGGTTTATTCCACAAAACCATCTATGATAGTCCCTTCTATATCTAAATATTTTGGTTTTTCGACTAGCCTCAGGTAATGTTAGCCATGCCCTCTGAAAACAAGTAAGCAGAAAACAGATATATCACAATTGATTTGATATAGAATAACTCAAAGTGATTTAAAAACTCAATATCAATTACAAAGTAATTTGAATTACAACTCAAACTGAATTACAATAAATCGGTGTCGCCAGGGTGAAACTCTCCATTCTGGTGAATGATCTCCCCCGTGATGAAAGCAGCGAGCGGTCCTCGAATGTCCGTGAGTAAGTCCAAAAGGTAGGCACTTTCTTCGATTGTCATGCCTTGTCACTAGCAAGAGTAAAGTATTAAGCATATATATTTAAATTCATAATTACGAAATAATTATTGCAAGATTGACTGACAAACCTCTGGATCCTTCGTCTTAGCACTCATTATTTCCAGCATATGATGAAAAACGTAGAATGCACATACGTTGCCTTGTTGTAGTTGCTAGTGGCACTGCAAAAATAGAAGTGTGATATAGGACATATGTATAGTCAGTTCGAGAGGCCAGGTTACGAAGTGTTATATAGGATTATTGTGTTGTAGTGAGTACCGAAAATTACGTCCTGTGTTGTAGTGTGGCGCTTAGTTCCTTGTGTGTCCCTCCCCCGGCAACATAGGCGCTAAACGACCTGCGTGATTCCAAAAAGTTATCATCAGCCATTTCAAACGAAGGAAAGCTACAAATAGAGTTACGTATAGAGGAAATGAGCATACTTGTTGAGTACTTTTTGCACAATGGTAAAGTCGTGGTTTTTTTCGACTAGGGAATCAAGGTATATTACCTTGTTCCACTTTGGTACAATGACAAAAAGGACATAGTGCCACCTACTCATGTATATCGCTATAGTCATTAAACCTAAGTTCGTGTTGCGTATAAAGTACAAATGAAATTTGTATAGCAAGTAGTGAAGCACTTATCCCTGGTTGTAGGGCACTAGTATGTAGTCCTTGTCGCGGTGAGCAAGCAACCCTTTCGTTATGTATTTCTCGATGTAGGATGCGTCTAGGTTGATGCATTGCTTAAAGATCAACTGTGGGTCGAGAAAACCCACCAGTTGTCGTGATTGCTGGGCTTCTTGCATCATGTATCTATACATAAGCAATGAGTTATGACATTTATCGGTATTGCATGAATGTAGAACTTGATTGTACACACTTACAGTGTCCAGCATCGTAGAAGTGAGGGGTTGATGGCGTTGAGGTTGAATAGATCAAATAAGTCTTCGAAGCCCACAGCGAAGTAGCTCGGCTTGTGGAGGAAATGGTTATTCGTGTAGCTGACGGCGAATCCAGTAGGCCGGTCTTCCCTCACCTCGTCGGTTTGCCGCATGTACCAAGCATGCAAAGTCCCATAAGACAAACTAGTGTGGCGTAATATTGTGTCGGAGACCAACGGCATTCCGAGGGAGAACTTCTCGGGCTTGTGAGGCTCCTTAATCTTCTTTGATTTGGCCTTAGAGCATCACGTGCTATTTGTCTTCCTGGAGGATGACTTGACACGCTTTTCTTGTTTCTTGGACGCTGCCTCTACGATAGTTGATACAGAGGCCTTCTAAAGTGGGGGTTGAGGTGGAGTCATCGAGGGTACTGTTGGAGAGGCATGGTCATCGTGTGGAGATCGCGGCATTGCATGGTCAAGGATGATGTCCCTCTTGGGCCACTGGATATAATTGTACAAGGCATCCCCTAGTGTTATGATCTCTTCGTTCGGGCGCTTCTTTAGCGGGACGGCCATCAAATTATCATGTACCATGTCCACTAGACCTTGGCGTAGGTTCACTGGTTGTTTCAAAGAAATTGCTTACTTATTTACTATTATTTTCAATTACGCATTTCAAATTATTTATTGTCAATGCTCCTTTATGCAAAAGAACCATACAGCTAACCTTTGTTCAAGCTTTATATGAATACTATTTGTATACATTTCCCTACGATTTGTTGAGTGCTTTATGTACTCACAGCTTTGCCCCATTGTTACTCAGTTGAAGAATATCAAGATGCTCAAGAGTTCTTCGCCCAGGAGTACTATGAAGGTTTTGCGGATTAGGATACGTTCTCCACTCGATTGCCTGTAGGTATGTTGATTGGCCATTTCAAACTTTTCGTTCCGCTGCAAGATTTTATTTGGTTTCTTTAGCCCTGCGTGGTAAGTTAAGTAAACGTTGACTATAAGGTCCAATTATTATTACTATTTGTTACTTTGAGATCTTTTTAGTTAAATCGAATAAATGGATGGTATTTCATCAATGTTCCCTGTGTGAGCTAGCTACTGATCTGGGACTAGTTCAGAATACACAAAGGGTTCCTGAATCGTATTTTTGGGCCCCGACGGAGGTGGTATCAGAGTCATATCGACTGTAGAACGCAACCTTAGTTAGCATGGTTGTTTTTAGCCAAAAGCTTCAAAACTTATTTTCTAAATCAAATCAACTTAATTCGACTTGAGTAGTTGTTCTTCTCTCATTCGTTCCGATTCTTTTCTCATCTCAATCTATTCTATTTTTATCCTAGTCTATTCTTTTCTCATCTTGTTCTAGAAATCTTGTTCCTTGTCTTGGCTGAATTTTGTTTTATAATCTTAAATTGGCTTTCTTGCCTCATTAATTTCTCTAGTCTAGAAAAAAGAAGTTGAATCACCAGCAATCATTAAGAGTATCTTCGTCGCATCGTTCAAGTTGTTTTTGAAGAGCCTTCGTTCTCTAGTCCAGAGTGGGAGCCGTCCCATTAGAGTCTTTAGTAGCATTTTTATATCGTTGTTGCAATAGGTTTTTATTTGGGTTGTGTGTAAGTGGGAGCTGCAGTTTTGCTGTTAAGCATTATGTTGTAGTCACACTAAGGCTTTAATTTGAAGAGTTAGTTGTGCTTTCATAGCGTTTCAGCTATGTTTTGCTTGTCTTTTATTTTTAGGGTATAATCTGTTTCCCCTGATTAAGTTGTTTCTGTCTTCTCTACCCTGCTCTGTCTCGTTTATTGTGCTATTCCCTCTCATCTACATTGCTTTTCTAACTTACCTACTAAAACCTTTGGAGAATCGTCGCAGATGGTTGACACTCCCAACACATCGAGCCGTACTCAGTTAGATGATGTCAACGCCAATGTCAAAGCTAGTGTCCAATCACTAGCCCCTGGAGCCACAGATCCAAATATGGCACAACTTCTAGCAACTCGGACTCAATTCATGAGTGCAATGATGCAAAATATGAAAAGTATGATGACCCAGCAAAGTCAGGCCGTCACTGCAATAGTCAACTTATTGAATCAAAATAACCAGAATAATCAAGCAGTAGTTGTTCCGCCACCAGCTCATCGCCATTCCAAGTTATCAGAATATATGAGGACTCGCCTGCCTACATTTTCTCATTCGTTAGAGCCTTTGGACGCAGAAGATTGGCTTCGCTCTGTTGAGAAAAAGCTTGCCATTGCCCAATGCAATGATCATGAGAAAGTTCTTTATGCTTCATATCAATTGGAAGGTACAGCCGCAGAATGGTTGGAGAATTACACCACAACTCATGCGAATTCACAAGCCATTACTTGGGAGGAATTTTCAACAACTTTTCATCAAGTGCATGTTCCAGATGGTATAGTGGAAATGAAGAAGAATGAATTTCGTGAACTACAGCAAGGAAACATGTCTTTGGGTGAATACCTCAAAAAGTTCATTCAACTTTCTCGCGATGCTCCAGAAGATGTTGCTACAGATAATGCACGTCAGAAGCGATTCAAGCATGGACTTTATCCTGCTTTGAAAGTGCAAGTTGTTGAAAATAATTATGTGGATTTTTAGCATATGGTGGATAAAGCCGTACTTATAGAAGATTATCATCATGAGTTGGACGAATCTCGCAAAAGGAAGATGATACAATATGGAGTTCATCAGGATAATCTATAGAGAGCCAGAACCAATGCTCAACATCCTTTTCATCCCAACAATTCATCTGTCGGATTCAGAACCCCTGGGCCAGTATCTTATTCAGGAAACTCAGGAATTCCTAATGTCAATAACAGCAACAATCATCAGCCTTAGAGGACCAATAACTCAGTTGTAGGAATTACTTGTTACAATTGCCATGAGACAGGTCATTATGCTAACAAGTGTCCGCAGAAGCAAGGGCCAACACTAATTCCTCTCAATTTGGGACCTACACTAGCCAGGACTTCTTTGCTACGAGTAGGAAGAGGAATGTCACAGACTCCAAATCAAGTTACTACGACTCCATCAACTGCAGCAAGAGGAAGACTGAACCACGTCACTGTAGAAGAAGTTCAACCAGTTCAAAACGTTACTTCTGGTAAGTCTTAAAGTAGACCTGCGTTAGTTGCAGCTTTGTTTTACTCGTAAGAGAAATCTTTTGGAAGAGTGAGCAAGGTTTTGAACCTATTCTTTAGTCAGCCCGAATCTCAGGGATGAGATTCCCTTTAAGGGGGTGGGGGGTAGGTTTGTAACCTCCCAAAAATTTGGTTTGTCTTGAAGCTTTAAAAAGTAAAAATAACCATTTGAATTTTTTTTGTTAAAATTAAAGCTTAATCTGAATGTTCATGAATTAAAAACAATTTAATATGATTAATGTCAACATCAACTATTGTCAAAATTATTTTATTTGGATTTGATGTGCTTGGATATATTTTCTAGATTTTTCTAGAACTTTTTCAAGTTCATTTGCTATTTTCTATTTGCTGTTTGATTTTTCTTCTATTTTTAAAATATAAAATCTATTAATAATCTCATAAATGCTTTTGGGCCGAAACCCAACTCCTATTCTAGCCCGGCCCAGTTTTGTGTCGCCCAAACTACCACGCGGCCCACCTCCTCTATCTCTCCGAATGCGTGACCCCACCAGTCAGCCTCCTCACCACCTTTTGTTACTCGCTTTTGTTCGAGCCACTTTCGCTGTCTGGTGGTCCTGCCTGGCCAAGTTAGCATCATCTTCGACGTAGACTCATAATCTCCGAGCTCTTCGTGGGCGCGCCACCGCCGTCTTCATCGCGAATTCCTTGTCTCCACCCCTATTTAAGGCCCCGAAGACCATCGTTTCTCGCACCCCGTGTCATGTTGCCTCGAAACCATAGACACCGCCGTCGATTCGTTGCCTAGCGCAGCTGCCGATGTCATCGTCTCCAACGCTGACCAAGGGACTTTGTCGCCACCGTCGCCGCTCTAGACCTCCTTGTCGTCGTTGGATGCCATCTTCAAGGTCGCCTCATCGCCCGCGTCTCGTTGTCGCCTTCAGCTTCGCCGAAGAGACCCTCTAGGGTCGTCATTGTCAAGCCTATAACCTAGCCGCCGCCTAAGTCTCGCCGCCGCTCACCTCCATTCACCTCAGGTCACCGCGGTTGCACCTTTGAGTTCACTGTTGCTTAGGCTACCTGATGCGCACCACCCCGCTCCGCCTAGGCAGCAATCATCGGTGACCATCGGGTCTGGAGCACCTTAGCCATCGTCGCCGTCTGCGTCAGAGCCACCGTGTTGTCCACCTCAGCGCTGTGTCAGCTCCTTTGCCCTCGTGTCACGCTCATGGCATCGCGTCAACACTACGTATGCGCAGATGTGTCAAGCCGAGCCCCAAACTCAGATCCTGACGAGGATTAAAATCTCTATGTATTACTTTAATATATACTAACAGACCATATGTCTTCGTGGTCATAACCCCTAAGGCTAACGACCACTGTGGTCGTAAGAATTCAAGAGGTTACATAATAAGTATCTTGGTCAGATGAGGTCCTGTAACTAGTCCCCGACCAGATGATTGCTCATAGAAGCAAAGAACTGGCATCTGGATCTAACTCTAAGTATATTCCTTACCGTGTGACGAATGGAACACATATTATATTTGGTCCATACCACGCGACGTTTCATGGTCCTAAGACACTGACAACAACCACCATATGGTTGAGTATCTCTCGGACACGCAACCGTCGAACGGTTGATACTTTATCAACTGCTGCCTCGCTCCGACTAGTCGCGACACTTCCAACAGGCGTCTCTTCAAGAAATAACCGCCACCTCTTCGACGGTTATTTAAAGATGAAGTACGGAGGAGCGAGGAGAGATGAGATTGAAGCAAGGCAATTGGCATTAGATCTATGTTTCATGATTCAACTGCATAGCAAGCATTACGCTCATGTAATTAGGATTAGTCCACTGCCTTATCGAGGGCATCCCCTGTAATAACCAGTTCATAGCAATAAAGAGCAGTCTCATTCTCTCCCAAGAACTCTTGGCCATCTTCCTCTGTTTATTTCGTAAGATCGGCAACTCGATCGTCGATAGCTGGCGCTGTCTGTGGGGAAGAAGGTGTTGATTTCTTGAAGATCACTTCGCTCAAGCATTCCTCATCCACTTCCTTTGCTCCATCATCGCTCATGCGAACATGGCAGGGACTTAGGATGAGAAAAACTGATTCGACCTAGCGAACTACTCTAACCTCGACATGGACGCATGCATCCGCGCCATGGAAGAAAACTGGATGTCATCATCCTCCTCTTCCACTGGCTCGCCAGTCGTAGAGATAAGCGAAGTCGACCGGATAGATGAGGATACACTGCCGCCAACAATGGCACTCTCAGAGAAACTGCTCATTCTGACCAGTTCGGAACGTTCGACTGCCTCTACAAGCTCAGTCGATCCGACCGAAAAAGTGGCAATGGAAGCCCAACGCTGCAATTAGAGAGTCCATGTACTCTCGATATTGTTATGGGCGACCAGTATTCACCAACGGCTCCTACGTATTCCGAGGACCAAACAGCATCTAGTAAGGGTATCGATGAAGTTATCTTTGATCATAGGCCAAGTGGGTATGGTAAAACTCAGCATACGATCGGTAGTCCGCCGAATCAGGCTCAGTCCACCACAAAGCCCACCGGAGGTGGTAATCTCCAATCGCTCCCCATCATGGAGGCTCCTTGCAGAAGCACTGGAAGGCTCTCCCATAGTTACGACGGGAGTTCATCGAAAGATCACTGTTGGCGCCACAAGGTTAACACAATCAGATATACCAATCTAGATACCATGCACGATCCTCCACAGGTTAGCTTGCCACCACTTGTAGGTGGAAATGGTACAAGCACTCAAGCACCAACTACCGAAGGCAACCGAGTTGATGGATGTGCATTAGTTAATTCACTTGTTCATACCTCACCGCGAGTAAGGAATCAGGTAGGGCCAGCCAGAAGGTCGAGTGAAAACTCAACTCATCGGACGACCACTACAAGTGGAAATTTGCCACGACCTTCAGTAGCGATACAAAACCTGTAACGAGTCTGGGATATCTTGAATAACCCAGACCCTGCTTTAGCAAGAACTCCAGGTTATGTTCAGCTTGCAGGTCAGGTGTCGGAGATCCTCCAACAAACCGTGCAACGTACAGAAATGTACCGGGAGCAGAGGAATTCGTAAAGTCACACGATGACCTTGTCCCAGCGCACCTCTCTTAGTAGGGGGCAATATGGTCGAGCAGAGGATCGATCAACACCAAGACCCCCTCGTAGGTTCTGACCAGAAAATCACGAGGGGAGACGGCTCTTCACAGAAGCCACTCCTCCTCCTCGTCAAGAGGAACGACCGCATAATCCAAGCGATCTCAGGCATCATCTGAACCAAGCAGGTGGTTAAAGACGTTATTATAACATCCATGACTGGGTTGGGACACCGGATCCAAGATATGCAAATATGAGGAACCGATCCCCGACTGATTATAATCCAGCTCCTTTTCAGAGAAGGTGTCATGACTCCATTACGAGCTACCGAGTGTTTTCGACAGGTCTCTAAGCTGTTCATTGGCTGGACAGGTTCTGACTAGCCATCATAGAGAAATTCAATGGAACTCAGAACCTATTGAAATTTATTCAAATTTATTCTACCGCCATCAAGGCTGCTGGTGATAACGATAACGTGATGGCAAATTATTTGCCCACGGTCCTTGAAGGGTTTGCCCGGTCATGGTTGCTTAACTTACCGGTCGGATCAATCTACACTTAGGAGCAGCTCTGCGATACTCTTATCGCCAATTTTTAAGGGACATACGACCGTCCTGGGAAGGAGGATGATCTTCATCGGATGAAGCAGAAAACCAATAAAACTCTTCGACAATATATCAAGAGATTCAGTCAGGTTCGAAATTCCATCCCAGAGATCGCATAATCTTCTGTCATCTAGGTTTTTAAAGCAGGACTGAGGAATCGCCGGTTTACGGCTGATATTGCAATAAATCCTCCACGAATGACCGTCGAACTTTTCGACATGGCAGACAAGTATGCGGCCGCTAGTGAAGCGGTCGAATGGTATGAAACTATCGATCGGAAAGATAAAAATTCCCAGTCGAGTCTGGAGAAGCAAGAGAAGAAAAGCAAGAAGTCTCTCAAGAACAAGAAGAATCGCAATCCCGATAATAAGGAAGTCCTTGCGATTCCTAAAAAGTTTACCAAGGGCAAGAAAGATTTCGCTGGTCGGAACAAAGCTAAGACTCTGGCCAGTGAATTCAAGAAAAATAAGAAGTGGTGTCCATTTCACAAGGCAGTAGGGCATGATCTGTGCACCTGTCGGCCCTAGCAAAGTAAACTAGACAATTACTACTCTGGTAAAGGACACTTCCCCTCTATAGCAGAACTCGGAGAACCAAGCTCCAAGAAAGACAAAGATGGCGACGAAGAGAACGAGTACTAGGAGTCGCAGCATACAGTGGATATGATTTTCGGAGGATCCTCCTTGTATGAATCAAGGCGTCATCTGAAGGCCGTGGAGTGGGATGTCAACCTTGCCGAGTCTCCTATCACCGTCAAGCCATCCAGGTGGTTGGAAACTGTAATCTCCTTTAGTAAAGAAGACTGCCCCATCCCATCGACTCGACCAGGTAGGTTTCCTATCATGGTAGAACCCACTATTAACAATTGTAAAGTTAATCGAGTCTTAATAGATGGAGGTAGTTCTATAAATATTTTATTTACGGGAGCATTGGAGGAGATGCAGATCCCCAGGTCTAAAGTAAAACACGTGAAATATGTTTTCCACGGCATAGTTCCTAGTTCTACCGCTAAACCGATAGGACAACTGCCCCTACCGGTTATGTTTTCCACGGCATAGTTCCTAGTTCTACCGCTAAACAGAAAATATTCCATTTGATGTGGTGGATTTCGAAATCGCATACAATGGAATCCTCGGTTGTCTAGCTTTAGCTAAATTCCTGATAGCCACACACTACGGTTATCAGAGTTTATAGATGCTAGGACCGAAAGGTGTCATAACAGTTCGAGGAGATCGAAAAATGGCTTATGCATGGGATCGAAAGTCCTTAGAACTGGTCAATGAGATTCCGACCAGGGAAACTAATCCGTCTACCATGCAGGTCAAGCACTCGAGGCGAAAGATGGCATCAAAGCCTTCCGACCAGACCAAGGAGGTTTCACTCGGCAAAGGCGCTCCTCTGGAAAGCGCCAACACACCATCTGGGTCAAAAAATGCTAATGCATTAGCCCAAAAGGTACTGGTCTAGCAGGACTCGATTTCAAATAGGAAGAGCCGCTCGTCTCCTTCCTCCGAGCAAATCAGGACATATTCGCCTGGCAGGCATCCGACATGCATGGAATCCGCGGGGAGGTGATCGAGCACAGGCTAGCTCTCCAGCCTGACAAAAAACCAGTCAAGCGGAAGCTAAGACGTTTCGCACCAGATCGAAATGAGGCAATCCAGCCGGAGATCAACAAGCTCCTCAAGGCTGTATTTATTCGTGAAGTTGACCTCCCAGAGTGGCTCGTCAACCTTGTATTGGTTAGAAAAAACAATGGAAAATGGCAATTGTGTATTAACTTCATAGATCTTAATAAAGTTTGTCCGAAGGCCAACTTTCACCTTCCACGCATTGATCAACTTGTAGACTCTACTTTCGGGTGTGAGTTGTTAAGTTTTTTAGATGCATACTCAGGGTACCACCAGATTAATATGAGTAAAGACGATGAAGAGAAAACTTCCTTCATCACTCCATATGGCACTTACTGCTATGTTAAGATGCCATTTGGTCTCAAAAATGCTGGTGCAACTTTTCAAAAGTTGATGCAGAAAACCTTTAATCCTCAGATAGATCATAATCTAGAAGCCTACGTTGATGACTTGATCATGAAAAGCATCAACACTGGCGACTATAATTTTGACCTACACGAGACTTTCAATAACTTAAGAAGGCATAACCTTAAGTTAAATCCAGAGAAGTGTGTGTTCGGAGTTTCTTCTGGAAAGTTTCTTAGGTTCCTAGTTTCGACTAGAGAGATTGAAGCAAACCTAGCAAAAATTTCGGCCATCGATCAGATGCACCCTTTGACCACAAAGAAAGAAGTAAAAACTAATCGGATGTATGGCAGCGCTAAGTTGTTTCATAGCACGGTTAGGAGAAAAAGGATTACCTTCCTTCAAACTCCTTCGAAAACATGGAAGTTTCAAGTGGACTAAAAAGGCAGACGATGCCTTTTAAGAACTTAAGAAGTACCTTACGAGTGCCCCGATCTTAGTCTCTCTGAGATCGGGAGAAACATTGCTGATTTACGTAGCTGCATCGCCACAAACAGTCAGCAGTGTACTAATCGTAGAACGTGACAACATCCAACGACTGGTATATTACGTAAGCGAAGTCTTACATGGACCAATGGAAAGATACCCACAAGTACAAAAGTTGCTCTATGGTCTCCTTATGGCTTCAAGGGAACTAAGGCATTACTTTCAGGCCCACACAGTGGTCGTACCAACCGGATATCCCCTAGGTCAAGTCCTTGGAAACAGGGAATCATCAGGGCGAATAGCAAAATGGGCAGTCGAGCTTGGGGCGTTCGACCTCCATTTCATCTCACGAACAACAATCAAGTCCCGGACAATAGCAGAATTCTTTGCCAAATAGACAAACCCTGAACCCATCCAATAGCCCGAGTACAAACACCACGATGACGAGTGGACAATATACTTTGACGGTTCCTTGATGCTCAAAGGCTTAGGGGCGGGAGTTGTCTTGATATCCCCTACTAACGAACACATCAAGTACGCCATCCAGCTAAACTTTCCTACTACAAACAATATGGCAGAATATGAGGGATTACTGACAGGATTGAGCAGCTCATGCGCTCGGGATTCACAGATTACTAGTGAAAGACGATTATCAACTAGTAGCGAATCAAGTCGGGAAAGAGTATCAATGCTCAAGTACCAATATGTCATCTTATCTGGTGGAAGTACAGAAACTTGAAAAGCACTTCTTCAGTTTCCAGATCCAACACATTCTTAGAAAGGGAAACTTTCTAGCAGACCAGTTGGCACGGATGGCCTCCATAAGGTCACATGTCCCGCCTGCAGTTTTTCTCGAGCAATTCGATTCACCCTCGGTAGTCAAGCTTTCCGAGGACATAGATGTTCCACTAAAGGTCGTACAAATCGATCCTGAGAACATAGACACTCCACAGATCATACAACACGATCACGGTAGAGATTGGATGACGTCGATCTACAATTATCTTCAGCATGGCACTATTCCTAAAGATGATGTAGAGGTTGATCGTATAGCTCGAAAAGCCAAATCATACACTCTGATCGAAAGTACCTTGTATAAATGAGGATCTCACGGAGTGTTAATGAGATGCATATCTCAAACGGATGGCATTAAGTTGCTATTCGACATTCATGGAGGAGTCTGTGGAGTACATCATTCCTATAGAACACTGGTCGGTAAAGCCTTCAGGCAAGGATACTACTGGCCAACTGTCCTTCATGATGCAAAAGAGCTTGTGACGAAATATGTACAATGTCAATTTCATAGTCGACAAGTAAATTAGCCAGCACAAGCTTTGCAAACCATACATCTTTCTTGGCCTTTTGCAACCTAGGGACTAGATATTCTGGGACCTTTCCTAAGAGTACCCGGGGGCTTTGAATTATTTTTCGTCATGATTGACACGTTTACAAAATAGATAGAAGTCGAGCCAGTTGTTAAAACCAGAACTGAAGCCGTTAAGTGGTTCCTCACAAAAAACGTGATCATACGATTTGGCATACTCAGTCGTATAATCACAGATAATGGTACCCAATTCTCTAGCAGACATTTTCAAGAATTCTACAAGGATCTCGGTATCAAGATACATTTCGCTTCTGTTGCTCACCCGTAGAGCATGGGAGCAGTCGAGAGGGCCAATGTTATCATAATGTAAGGAGTGAAACACCGAGTGTTCGGCCAGTAAATCAAATGGTCAGGAGCTTAGGTTTAAGAACTTCCTTCTGTATTATGGGCCGTTCGAACCACGACCAGTCGTGCGACCGGTGAAACTCTATTTTTTCTGGTTTACGATGCTGAAGCCATGCTTCCTTCAGAACTGAAAATCGGCTCTACTAGAACTGATTGTTTCAATGAAAACGATCAGATAGAATGAAGACTCGACGACATCAATTTCCTTGAAGCACGATGAAACCAAGACCTCATACAATCGACGATTTACCAACAAGCCATGCGAAGGTACCACAGTCGTAAGGTGCAACCTCGCAGCCTAGCTGTAGGTGATCTGATTCTACGATGAATTCAGAACCAGACTAATCGCAATAAACTTTCTCCCAAATAGGAAGGTCCATACACTGTGATCGAAGTCACCAGACCTGGTTCAGTATGACTAGCCATATCAAACGGGCGTGTTTTGTCAAACTCTTAGAATATTAACCAATTGCGTAAGTTCTTTGTGTAAATATATTTTCATTCTCTTTTCAATTTTTTAATAAAGATGCATTTCCTTTACTTTCCGACAAATGATATTATTTATATGATTGTGTCATAATCTGGTTTGCATACTACTGTTGTCGAATTGGCCAAAGAAGACCTAATTCTCTCTGATATCCTTTTAAAAGATCTCTATTACTCTATGGCTATGGCATATAAGTCAAACGCCATAAGGGTCCTAGTCATGAACATTTAGACAATGGTTCTCATGCACGACCAATACTCTTTTCTTAAAGAAATATACGAGTAACAGGAGCATCACACAAACAACTACACATAGTACTTTACATGCTTAAGACTTCGGAGACTACATTTCCTACTTTCAATATTCTGTTACGCTCTCATTTTGGCTACTGGTCGGGACACGGAAAGCCTCCTAGTCGAAGTCTCTCCTTCTCCGCACGTGATCCTATCCACTGGAAGGACTTTCCTAGCGACGGTCCATTTCTTATGATCCATGCTGCCAGTTGGAACTTGAGCGAGAGCATGTTTCGTGAAGTGTTTATCTTAGTTTCTAGTTCTTAGCAACCCTTACGACTAGTTTTGGGTAATATATATAAACAAGTTCACTTGTCGCTTTTTGCATACATTTTTGCATGATTCCTTATCATCAATACAAGTCTCATACATCTTCCAACCACAAAATGTACGACAAGTATTTCGATTATGGAAAAGATCTAAAACTAGTCGAAGTCATACGCTGGTTCTGACCACATTGACTTCTTAGTGATACATAGATCCTTGTTATAACATAATCAACATATACTTTGTACCGTGGTCGTAGATATTGCCTATTTTCTTGGTCTACTGCTTCTTTAGTAAAGTTATTCTACTAACACAAGCAGTCGGGGGCTAGGAAATATATGAGTGCTCAGTGAATTTAAGAAGACAAAACAAAGACCTCATTGATGGTAAAAGGTAAGTTTTATTTACAACAGTCAAAATATTACAATCATCTACTTCTCGGAGCCACCAGATTGGTCGCTACGCGTTGGAGACCCGACCTCTATTTCCTCTGCATCCTTGTGTCCGAGAGGTGCCATTTTCTCGAAAACTTTGATTACTTCATCTTCCAAGCAGTTGAATTCTTCCTCAACAGTTTGAAGATTTATGGTAGGGTCAGAGACTTTCAACTTTGCCAAAGCAAAACTAACTCTATTTTTGACAGCTTCAAATAAAGTCTACGCATGGTTCTCTTGAGCAGTCTTAAGCATGCTCCTGAGGTCTTCGAGTTATTGGCCAAGGTAGTTGATCTTCTCCGTGGGATCTCCTAAGTTGGGCAGTTGCCTTCCTAATCCCATATGAAGAGGATCTTGTTGAAAGCTTTGACCTTTTCTTCAAGATTTTGTCCAAAAGCTGCCTCCTTATCACGCTCGAACTCAAGAGCTTTTTATGTTCTTGTCAATATTCGAGTTTGCTCTGTACGAGTAAACCAAAGAATGAGTACATACGACTAGAAAAAGGAAGAACACTGGTCGAGTATACGACCGGTTACCTTCGGTCTTCTTCTCAATGGTCTCAAGGACTTTCTTGTGCCTGGTCATCAGGTATTCGATCGACATGTCCTTATTTTGACATTCTTCTTTAAGCTTGACAATTATGGCTTCCTTAGCCATAACTTCTTTAAGTTTCTCTGAATCTATCAAACACGATAAAAGGAGAAATTGGTTAACAGAAAAGAGCCAAATGGTAAAGAAGGAGAGAAGAAGACACTAAGAGGGTACTTAGTGGGTACTTACTTTCTAATTCGGAGTTCTTTTTCTCTAAGAGCTTTATTCGCTGGGTCAACCATTTGACCACAGCGAAATTCTCCACCAAATGCTACAGAAATAGTAAACTTCTTTAAGTATTTTTTTTAAGAGAAAGGCTATTAAAAGTAGTCGTGGAATCTTACCTGGATTGTCATATTATTATATTTAGCAAAAATAGAGCCAGGACTCGTCCCAGCTTGACGGTCTGAAATTCTTCCCCAAGTTTCATTAAGATCTTCATCTTTGAAGATCCGGAGGCGATGAGGAAAGGTGATTCGAAGAGGAGAATTCCCAGCAGGCGTTGGAACCTGCTGAGATACCTCAGGAACCACCACCTCTGCAGGTGGGGTTGGAGCCACCATAGATTCCTGAGCAGATGATGGTGCTATCACCTGCTCAGGGGCTGGCTCGACCTCTTTTTCCTTAAGAGCTTTCTCTTGAGGGATGCTCTGGTCGAAATCAACCGGAATACTAGAGGATCTACAAAGAAAGAAGAGAGGAAGCTCAAGACTCTAAAACACCAAAGGTAAGTACTTACATAAGTCTTTCTTTTATGTATGCATACCTGGTCGTTTTCTTGGTCTTTAGTTTGAAGCGCGCTGAAGTAGCGTTCGCTTTCCTTTTCTTCTGTTCAACCAACTTCACCGGTCCTGAACCGGTAGGGCTGGTTAGACCCTTCACGCCCTCCAACTAGAGGTCAGAAGAAATAGTCTCAACCAGTTGATCGAGAACAAAATCCCTGACCATCTGGTCGGAGGGTGTGGATTCAACAACCTCCAAAATAGTTACTTCAGTAGCAACTGGCAGGTCCTGAGCGACAACATAGTCCACAATAACCGCCTAATTAACAATCAAAATTAGTTAGGTGACAAAAAATCCTTCATCTAGAATATACAATTCTGTTCAGTTACCTACCTCTATAAGACCATTATCTCGAGTGGTCATAGGAGTGGTCAGAACATCAATAGGCTCACAACTTTCGGTGGCCTCATTAATCCTCAATCCGACTGACTGCGCATCAAAAAGGATTTACAGTAAAACCGATCGAAAAACATACAAAGATGAAAAGTGGTTGATATTTTTACCTTAAGTCTCTCAGCCCTCTCTTCTGCGGAAACAACCGCTAAAATCCAGGGGAAATCAACCTTGTTGCTAGGCTCTTTGGGGCAGATCATTTTGATCCGATTTCTGATCTCATCAGGAGAAAGAGCTGTAAGGATAAACGAGAGACTCTAGGATCACAAAAGTAAACAGCCAAGATAAGCAAACTGGTTGGAATCTTTCAGGACTTACCCTCCTTGGAATCTTTGGTCGCGTCGTCACGACCAATGTACCAGTGCATCGAATGTGCTCAGGCCTTCAGGGGCTAATCTGGTGTATGGAGAAATCCCTTACCACGTGCCAGGAGGTTAAACCCTTGACACTAAGGAGTTGGATGCCTTCAACCCATCTCTCCACTTTTTCCTCCTTCACGGAGGAACGCTACTCTAGATTCTCGACCGCCTTCTTACCAGTATAGTAAAGGCTGTCTTTTTGAGTGATCGTCATGTAGAACTAACTTTTCTTCCATGATGACCACGAAGACTTTGAGTACATACGAATGTACTCATCGGCCTTTCCGTCGTGGAGGTGCAAGGTGCACTCTCCAGGCGTCCCGGTCGTCTTCCCTGACTTCGCCATCTTGTAGTAGTATTTGAAGAGATCCAGATCTAAGGCAATCCCCAAGTACGCTTCACAGAGATAGACGAAGACGCTGAGGTTGGCGATGACATTGGGGGGGCAAGGTTCACCAATTTGACTCCGTAGTGCTCCAAAATCATGGGAAGTAAGGAGTGAACTGGCAACTTGAATCTGCATTCGATATATGCGAGAAAACAGGAATTTCCCCATCTTCATTGCTCGGAGAATGCTCTCTGGCCGTTGATCTCCAAGAGATGAAATCTTTGTCGGGAAGTAACCCGACCTTCTCCAGGCTCTCAAGTTTCTTCTCGCTCAAATCAGAAACCGACCAGTTGAAGATAAGATCCGACATGGTTGAGTTTTGGATTAAGGAAGAAAGGAGGTCGTAGGAAGTTGTAGATAGGAGGAGGTTGGAGGAAATTTTTTCTCTTAGGAGATGAACAGGAAAAGCAAGAGGCATAAAAACCCTAAAGCCCTGCGCTGAAGGGGTTTTATAGCCGTAATTCTTTAACTACATCGAGGAGTTACTCAAAGTCCAACGGACACAAACCAAAGTCTAACGGATAGAAAAACTTTTCGGGTCCCAAGACAGTTTCTCAACTTTAAAGTGAATACAGACTATCTCGTATATCACGGGATTAAGTAAGGGTCCGCCTAATACGACTTCATCGGGAGAAAGTGTTCACACGACTAATTCACTTAAAGTTTGGGGGCTAGCTGAAGAGGATTAAAATCTCTATGTATTACTTTAATACATGCTAAAAGACCATATGTCTTCGTGGTCGTAACCCCTAAGGCTAACGACCCCTATGGTCGTAAGGATTCCAGAGGTTATATAATTAGTATTCTGGTCGGATGAGATCCTGTACCCAGTCCCCGACCAGATGACTGCTCGTAGAAGCAATGAACTGGTATCTGGATCTAACTCTAAGTATATTCCTTACTGTCTGACGAATGGAACACATGTTATATTTGGTCCATACCACGCGACGTTTCATGGTCCTAAGACACTGACAACAACCACCATACGGTTGAGTGTCTCTTAGACACGCAACCACCAAACAGTTGGTACTTTATCAACCGCTGCCTCGCTCCGACCAGTCACGACACTTCCAACAGGCAACTCTTCAAGGAATAACTGTCATCTCTTCGACGGTTATTTAAAGATGAAGTACGGAGGAACGACGAGAGATGAGATTGAAGCAAGGCAATCGGCATTAGATTCATGTTTCAAGTCTGATTCAACCGCACAGCAAGCATTATACTCAGTGTAATTAGGATTAGTCCACTACCTTGTCGATGGCACCCCCTGTAATAGCCAGTTCATAGCAATAAAGAGTTGTCTCATTCTCTCCCAAGATCGGCGACTTAATGTCGATTGATCCAAACCCATCTAAACCAAGTTCTTCGAGAGCTGTGTCTCTACCTTGTGGTCCCACTTGTCGAGAGCACTATTAGTTAGCTTGTGTTGTAGACCATGGTAGTAGCGTGGACTGGTCGGGACCTCGAGCCGACAAGTCTCGCTTTGTGGAGTTTTTTTATTTTTTTAATCCGAATTTATGTGCTAGCGTCATGTTGGTGTATTAATTGGAATTTTCAATAGAAAATTAATTCGGGAAAATCATAAATAGTTCATTTCTCCTTTTTCTTAGGGTTTTGATCTTTCAGAGCCCATATCTTCTTCATCCGAACTCCGATTGAGCCCATTCAAATTTCTAAATTCATATAAATTCAAGATCTATTTATCAGACATTTTTATTTAATTTTTGGAGTTTGTTTTATCTCTATTTTGTATTTATTTATTTTATTTACTTTGTTTGCGAGTAGACGTTGATTCTTTGGGGAATTTTGAGCAAGGAGTACACCAAGATCAAGATCAATCCCATGATTTATTCTAAGAAAAGTTGTGGTCCTTTGATCATATGATTTCAAAATTATATTGTTTTATACAACTGCATACTATCTTTATGCAAATTGTTTTGGGTTCATTATCACATGTGTCATAATGATTAATCTTGACTTAATGAAATATAGAATCATTGTGGTTAGCCACTGTTGTTAAAATCTGTGTACCATGACAGGGTATGTCATTGGTCTTGGTTAAACAAAATAATTTTCGCTCGGGCGAGCGGTTGTGTAGTGAGGGTGTGGTTTAACACGTGGGTTTGTGGTAGATTCACCTGAGTAACTTGTCATTGACTTAATCTTATGTGCCATTGAACTGGGCCTACCGTAAAACCACATGCCTAGTATGGGACAGGCCTAACTTAGTAAGTTATAAAGTTTTGACATTTGACTACTTAGGTAGTATATGGGTGGAGGTGTGTACCCTTTCTAAGGTCACATCTATGGGTGAGGTTTATCATCTCCAAGTCCAATGGTGAGGTTGGGGTGACAGTATGCACAACAGGAGAGTCAATTGTTGAGATAAAATTGCTAAACAGTTTTATTATGATTGGTGATCGCTACACTAGTTATATCTTATGGGTAAAGTGTACAACCTCTGCAGAGTGTTAATTGATCTATTCAAATAGCCACGTCCTCGGTTATGGACATGTCTGTGGATTTCACACAAGGGATAGGGTTTCTTTATAAAATGAGTCGGAGTGTGAATGGAAAGTTCACTTGGTGAATATAATGTTTGTTTGGTGAATACGTAATTTACCTGGAGGGTTGTCTTGGGAAGTAAATAGGGAGTTCACTGGTTGTTTCAAAGAAATTGCTTACTTATTTACTATTCTTTTCAATTACGCATTTCAAATTATTTATTGTCAATGCTGCTTTATGCAAAAGAACCATACAGCTAACCTTTGTTCAAGCTTTGTATGAATACTATTTGTATACATTTCTCCATGATTTGCTGAGTGCTTTATGTACTTACAGCTTTGCACCATTGTTGCTCAGTTGAAGAATATCAAGCTGTTCAAGAGTTCTTCGCCTAGGAGTAATATGAAGGTTTTGCGGATTAGGATGCATTCTCCACTCGATTGCCTATGGGTATGTTGATTGGCCATTTCAAACTTTTCGTTCCGCTGCAAGAGTTATTTGGTATCTTTAGCCCTATGTGGCAAGTTAAGTAAACGTTGACCATAAGGTCCAGTTATTATTACTATTTGTTACTTTGAGATCTTGTTCGTTAAATCGAATAAATGGATGGTATTTCATCACTGTTCCCTGTGTGAGCTAGCTACTGATCTAGGACTAGTTCAGAATACACAGAGAGCTCCTGGATCGTATATTTAGGTCCCAACATGAACGACTGTAGGGCTGAACATAGCTTCTGAGATGAAAAATGTTTGAAATATCCCTGAAGCAAATGATAACTTGTTTTATGTCGTTTAATGTCAATTAACGCAATTGACAACAATTAATGACATTTAATGACAACTAACGACAATTAATGGAAATTAACGACCCTTTACGACAACTATTGTAATTAACGATAACTACCGTAATTAACAACAATTAACGTAATTGACCACAATTATGAAAATTAACACAACTAACAACAATTAATGCAATAGACCACAATTAATGGCAATTATCACAACTAATGACAATTAACGCAATAAACCATAATTAACAAAATAAACTGCAATTAACGACAAGTATTGCAATAAATAATTATTTAAAACAATTATTACAACAAATACGTATTAAAATAAACAATTGTTACAAAACAATTAATTTATAACAGAAAAAAACAGAGGCATGGGTGGCTAGGGTTTGGGCCTCCGCCGCCGATGGCATCAGGGAAGGACGGTGGTGGGGAGAGGAGGCGTCTTGGGTGGGGTGGAGGAGGGCGGTTTGGCGGCGTGCCAGAGGTCGCTAGAGAACGGACGGAGAGGCTATAGGAGGAGGCGGCAGATCGGGTAGTAGGAGGAAGGAGGAGGCGTCAGCGTTGGGGGAGGAGGAGGAGAGCGGCACCGGGGAAGGAGGACAAGGGTGGGTGACAGCATGGGAGGAGGGGCGGCGCGGCCGGGCGAAGGCACCGATGGAGGAGAATGCGGTGGCGCGGTTGAAGGAGAGGAGGACGGGGGGCAGAGCAGCGACGCGGGAGGAGGAGGACGTGGCGGGTGACAATGCGGGAAGAGAAGGAGGGAGCAGGACGCGGCGGGGCGACGACACTAGAGGAGGAGGAGGGAGGAGGACACGACGGTGCAAGAGGAGGAAAGGACAGGGGTAGGACATCGGTGCCACGGGAGGAGGAGGAGGAGGGAGGACGGGGGCAAGCGGGCGGGAGCTAGGGTTAGGGTTCGGCCCGGGGGCGGTAAGGAGGGGGTTTTGTTGTGTGGCATAAATCGGGTAATGAACCGCCCAAGTTGAGGGGCAAAGTCGGAATGGGGCTGTGGGAAGCTCCCCGTGGGCAGCTTTCGGCTTCCAGCTTCCGCATGTTGTAATAGCTTCTGACTTCGGAGAAAACAGAGGGAGAAAAGCAAGCCATTTCGAATGGTTTCTGGCTTTTCCGAGTGAAAACCGAAGCCATTTCAAACACGCCCATATTTGTATTCTCTCTCCAAGAATCAGGATAATATTGTATATTGTAAAAAAAAAAAAACGTGATTGAGCAAATAGCACAGTTTATTAGTGTCTCAGTAGCCAATCTTGCATTTCACCTATTACCTGAAATATATTATATATACTTGCTAAGAAAATATATATGATCGAGTTTGGCAAGCACATTATTAGATCGATTAGTTAAACCAACCTATGATCGAGTTCTAGACATATATTATATATACTTGCTAAGAAAATATATATAGTTGTCACTCAATAGCTATTGGACACGAGCTGAGGGCTTTATACGTACGTGGCATAGATTAGTTCTTAATCCTTATTTGTTTAATAGAAATGATTATATAGAATTGAGAGGATAATGTATGCAAGCTCTATTGACAGCTACGTTCCGAAAGAAGTCTTGTTTGGCTTCATGCATGAACAAAGAGGGAAGCGCATTTATACGGTTGTAGCTCGCACTCGGAAATCCTTTGGCACGTGCGTTCACTTTATTGCGAAGGAAATTTGATGGGAGGCCTCTCCCACCTGCCGTTGATCCAATGACTGATGGGGATAGGGTTTCAAGCTTTGGCTCCCCTATCAATTTTTTTTCCACTTTGCTCTAAGCGGCTTTTGGCTGAACTGTAGGACTGAATGGCTGGACTGAAGAGATTTGATATTTAGCTTTTTGATTTTTAGGTAAACTGACTGTAGCTTCTGAGATGCAAAATGTCTGAAATGCCCGTGAGAAAAATGATGACTTGTTTTATGTCGTTTAACTTCAATTAACGTAATTGACAGCAATTAACGATATTTAATGACAACTAACGATAGTTAACGGTAATTAACGATATCTAACGATATTTTACGACAACTACCGTAATTAACGGTAATTAACACAATTGACTGTAATTAATGACAACGCAACTAACGATAATTGACGCAATAGATTGTAATTAAAGCCAATTAGCGCAACTAACGACAATTAACGCAATAAATCACAAATAATGACAATTAATGAAATAAACCGCAATTAACAACAATTAACGATAATTATTACAATAAACCATTATTACATAAATAATTATTACAATAAATAATTATTACAATAAATAAATATTAAAAACAATTATTACAAAGGAAAATTATTGTAATAAATAATTATTAAAATAAATAATTATTACAAAAAATAATTCATTTACAACCGAAAAAAAGAAAGAAAGAAAAAACAGAGACGGGGCGGCTAGGGTTTGGGTAGCCTCCGCTGTCGGCGGCTGAGGGAGGGGGAAAGGAGGGCGGAACCGGGTGGGAAGGAGGAGAAGAGTGGTGCCGGGTGGGTGTAACACCCCAGCCCAACATGAGCCTAGAATGCTACTAAACTAACAATATAACAATTTAAAACTAAGACATTTTTACTAAATTTTGGCAGAACCTCCTTTGTATAGCTAATTATATCGGAGGTTCCAACAGTTAAATATATCATAATTAAATAATCCAACATCCAGCATAAACAATGGGCATCTAAAATATGCTAGTCATCTAAAGCATAATCAAAGACATCCAAAATATGCTACTCATCACTATTACAAATAATCCAATGCATGAAGCATAACCATAACAAATCCTTTAAGCAGTTTGCTCATTTATTAAGACACGATCTAAAACTTAATCAACTATAAAAGATTTGTGGCAGTGTGTGTCCGAACTTATGACTATTCTCTCACATCCATGTCGTTCTTGTAATTGGTACCTAAAACAACAAACAACAGCAAGGGTGAGTCCACAGACTCAGCAAAATACAAATAAAAGATATTATAATACACAATTATAACATCAGCATCCATTCCCAAATCTTTACATTATAACATATCACATGCTTATGCAATGCATAATACATACTTTCTCTTTAACTCTCTTTGCATTTTACCGGTAATGCAGGGTATGCAATCGTCGATGCATGCCTATGCCTGTGCTCGCAAGCACAGGGACCAAGAGCCCAATACTCCGCAAGTAATGGGGACCACAAGCCCACACTCCACAAGTGTGGAGACCACAAGCACGTCATATACATGACGGAGACCTCAAAGAAATGCTTGGTCACCACGTGACCAAGCCTCAAATATGATAGCAACATGCACATGGGCAATTTACACTATCCATCTTTAACATGTATTAACAGCAGCATCAAACATGAATAATCTTACTCATACCTCTAGCATCACAATCATTAACATACATTTCATACTAGCGACCATGCATAGCTAATATGTACCAAATACTTGCAATCACGATCAAACACTCATAATTAATCTATCAATCAAAGTACTTGCCTCAACTGTGAGACGGAAGACAACAATAGAAATACTCTAGCCCCAGTGTTCACCACCACCTGGCAACCGTAAAACAATATACTAAGTACACCAATCAAAAGTGTACAGCATTGCAATAGAACAAAATAAGAACAAGCATCCCTAATCGAAACCCGAACAATTAATCATTATGCTCTCAAATTTCTAAATCTGTCCAAACAGACCGCTGTTAAGGAAAAATTCATAACTTTTGAGTCAAGACTCCAAAATCCATGAATCTAATTTTTCTAGAACCTACACAAGCCTATCTACAACTTCTCAGGTGATTGAAATATCAAATTATCACGTCTAATCCTTTGATTTTAATCCCAAAGACCGTTCTATCAACTTCGGTAAATCTGACTTGGGCAAATCATAACTTTTGTTTGGCACAAATAAACACATTGTTCTAATACTCTATGGAAACTACATAAAACCAGCTATCTCAATAAAATTATCACAAATATTCCCACTATGCAACAAAGGTTGCAAACATTCCAGTAAAACTCTTCTGTCCACAACAAAGGGACAGATTACAGCATTAGCTTCTAAAATTCATATTTTTTGATCTAGAAATTCAACAATTATGAAATTTAACTTTCTGGAATCATAATGAAAATACCTACAAATCTCATGGATACCAACTGACCCAATTCGGCCGTCTCCAAGATCAAATTTACAGATCTATGTTCGCTGCACAAGTCCTGAGACTGAATTAGCACCCAGTCTTGCGAAATTCATAACTAATTCATCGTTTATTGAAAAATTATGAATTAGGACTTTCTGGAAAGCTAACGCAATTCCCCATCTAACTCTAGGAGACATTACACACAAGATTGATCTACCAAAACTAATAGAGATCACGAATTTACCCACAAGAACGACGCGGGATGCCGCTGGAACCTTCGCGAAGACCTCCCCCCACCTTCTTCCTCTTCCCTTCCCTTTTCCTCTCTTCTTCTTCCTCTCCTTTCTCCCTCTTCTTCTTCCTTCTCTTGGTAAAGTAGCAGGGAGGGGTGGCTGCTACAGTACCGCATGCTACAGTGCGCGTGGTATTGTAGCAGAGGCTAGGGTTTTGGGGAAAGACACCCCCTCTTGACTCCACTAAAAAGGCTGGCCCATTTGGCTAGGACGCCTTGGGCCAAAAGCCCAAGGTCCAATCCTCCCTCAAAAAATTTTGAATTCTTTTGAGTAATTTTCCTCTCCAATTTAATGTTGTTCTCTCTAAACTTTATTATATTCACTTGAATATTCATGATATTACAAAACCCCCCTCTAATCCTCTGTTAAACTCTTTTCTATTTGGTCCTTCTCCCCAATTTAAATATTCTATCTCGAATACTCTTTCGAATCCATCTGGGGTATTACAGTGGGGAGGTGGAGTAGAGCGGTTTGGGGCCGGCGGCTGTGGTGTCGGGCTACGGCGGCAGGGCGGTAGGAGGAGGGTGGCGGTCGCGTCGGGGAAGGAGGATGGAGGAGGGCGGAGGCACCGGCATTGGGGCAGTAGGAGGAGGGAGGAGGCGCCGATGTTGGGAGAGGAGGAGGAGAAGCGGCCGACGGCCGTGGGGAGGAGGAGGCGGTCTTGGTGGCGAAGGCGTCGAGGAGGAGAAGAACATGGCGTGGGAGGAGGAGAGGAGGGAGGCGAGGAGGCGGCGGCGGAGGAGGAGGGGGCAGCAGAACAGCGGCACGAAAGGAGGAGGACGCGACAACGTAGGAGGAGGAGAGGAGGATGGGGGCGCGGCGCCAGTGCTCGAGGAGGATGAGCTGGGAGGATGGGGAATGCCCGAGGAGGAGGACGCGACAACGCAGGAGGAGGAGAGGAGGATAGGGGCGGGGCGCCAGTGCTCGAGGAGGATGAGGAGGGAGGATGGGGAACGCCCGAGGAGGAGTGGAGGACGGGGCCGGGTGGGAGCTAGGGTTAGAGTTCAAATCGAGGGGCGGTAGGGAGGCGGTTTTGTTGAGTGGCATAAATCGGGTAATTAACCCTAAGTTGAGGGGTTTATAGGTATGTGGCATAGATTAGTTCTTAATCCTTATTTGTTTAATAGAAATGATTATATAGAATTGAGAGGATAATGTATGCAAGCTCTATTGACAGCTACGTTCCGAAAGAAGTCTTGTTTGGCTTCATGCATGAACAAAGAGGAGGGCGCTTTCATACGGTTTTAACTCGATACTCGGAAGTCTTTTGCACGTGCATATGACTCTGGTAGACATCCCGACCTCCCCGCGATTCATGGCTCTTTTCTCCCAGTCGCGCGCCAAAACTGTCCCACGGTTCTCGTTGCCTGCTTCGGCCTCACCTGCGCGTGATTCACTTTATTCCGAAGGAAATTTGCTGATGGGGATAGCTTTCGTGTGAGACTCTTCCTATCAATTTTTTCCACTTTATTCCTAGTGAGTATATGTTTGGAAAAAAAGAATTTCGTAGAAATTTTGTTTTACAAGTGAACGAAGTCACCAAGATCCTACGCAATTTCAACTATTCCAGACAATTCTTAGGAATTGACATATTATAAATTACTAGTAGGGTGCCGTGTATTGCAACGGAATCTCAAAAAGAGAGTGATATATATCAGCAGACGGGATCATAAACCATATAATAAATATCAATTTTCTTTCACACACATATAAACATAAACATTAACTCCGTCTATAAAATACATAAACTCGTATACAATCTCTGCCTTGCACTTAAAACAAAAGGCATTTATATAACCCCTGTATGAGAAAGAATTCGTGAAATACCTCTCTAGCACTCAATCTTCAAACAATGATTGATCAAGTTGGAAATCCAAAATAACCAAAACATCGCCTATAACAGAATCAAAAGAATAAGAAAGATTCCATAAATGCCGAAATTACTACATAAATATATTTGTAAATACCATCTCCTGCAGCATTCTTCTCCTTTTGTAACACATTTGCAGAGCGCTTGAATTCTCAAACAATCATCCACCAACTTTGCATAAGGAAAACTGTTGATGGGAACGGGGTCCCGATCTTCCAACAGGTTCTGGATATGTTCGATTTAGTGGAGACGCGACACAAATCGATTAAACTTCGAACAACACGTTCGAACCCGCAATCGCAGCACCACGTCTCCTCGGGTTATCAACGTGCGCAGCCAGTTGACCTCGCATAAGAAGGCTAATCCTCGCTGCGAATCGAAGAACACAAGCAAGAACAAGGAAGAACACAACGGAATTGCAGATGTATTGTTTTAGCACTCGAAAGTTGGGGTCTCACAAACCGATGAACGGCGAAACTGTTCAAAACAGAATTAATCTAAGCAAAACCCAACCCTAATGGTGGGGGTGGCGGCTGGATATAAAGGACTAAGGGGCGTGCAAAACCCCTGGACACGCCCTAATGGGCTCCAACATGATACAAAGCCGAACGGCCCAAAAGACGGTGGCGCAGCACCCTGACAGATTCTGAAAGCCCACTTGTTTCGATGATTCCCGTTGACTCAGAAGGAATTTTGACATGGGACAAGAGCCATTGGAAAGGTCGTCTTCTCAGCTTTCCATACATATGTGGAGCATCCAAAACGGAGCCCAAATGCGATCTGGGCGTCCATTTTAGTGCGGCCTGGTCCTGGACTCCGAATTGGATTCGAAGTCGGCTTGAGTTGGGCCTCCAACATGATTCGACCGCCCTTGCTGGACTTGTGCGCCTCGTAGCCCTTCTCCAAGTACTTCCAGGTCCTCTCCATGGTTCCTAATCATAATTAAATCATTAGGTAGCAATCGATTCTCAAATGAACAAAAGGAAGTACTTAGGAACGAGCTCACCTGTAAATTCAATTGTCGGGCGCGAGCTCTAGTGATTGGTCCTTGAATGTCAAGTGGAGGATTGTTGTGTGTATCCGAAGGAGTGATGTCCTCATCAACTGCTCTCCTCCAGCAAGCATGATATAATTGAGTTATTCGTCGAGCACCTAATCTTCTCTGGTTTGAGCGGATAACCAGAAACCTCCTTATAATAACCAAACAATACATCAATCTCTGAAAAAAATTAGATGTGACAAAAATGTTAATTAATTAATCAATCTACCCAATCCCAATGTAGATGTGCAAATTACCAAATATGAGTTGGTCATATGGATTAATTAATTAATTAATATTTTTGTCATATCTAATTTAAATTTCATATACATATAAACTTTTGAATTTCTCACCATTTCGAATCTATTTTCATAATTTCATGAAATGCTTTGGGTTATATTCAAAGACAAAACTCCCACCAAAGATGTGCACTTATAGAAATGAAAAAAGAATGACATAGAAGCATACAATGGGGACATCATCAAATACTGGGATGACAACATCATTAGCTCCAGTTGGCAGAAAAGGTCTGGCTCCACCTTCCTATGATAATGTAGTCAGCCAATTTCATAATTATAGGCAAATGAATTATCGCTCTCAATAGACACCAAATTTGTAGGATGAGCAGGCAATGCACCAAAGTCACTAATCAGTGCATGTCTAGTGGTTTCAGGCAGAAGTTCTTCAACTTCATTTTGCTACCTACATCTCTAGTACAAGCAGGACAATGACAAAATGAAATTCTAGACTGCTGAACCAAGGGATCAATAGGTGATCGAGGGACCATACCCAGCAAACAGGCAATGTTTCCATTACGGTTATTGATTTGAACAGAAGTCATTTGGGAAGAACCAACTGTTGTATTCCAGAGAGTCTTTTGATAATTTATCATGTGAGAAAAGACAATAGAAATGGAAAAGGAAAAGAATGGTGGGGCCCACCTGTCTTTTGGATGCATTGGATTGATAAGGTCGGGAGTTGTTCTCTCAACCGAGAAAAGAAGGGAGCAGGCGGCCGTTCGTATCAGCTCCGCTCATGGCGTTGGATGCGGCAGGTGCTGGCGATTTTCTCGCCGACGGTTAGCAGCGTGGCGAAGTGCTCCGAGTCCAAGCTCCTGCTGTATAAGTGGGTTCCCCTCTCTCTCTTTTAGATTCAGAACAAAAACACCAAGGTATTCTCTTCTCTGGTTCATACGGTTTTGCCGATTGGATTTTAATCTGGAGTCAGATTGATCACCATCTGGTGGATTTTCTACTGTCGACAGTAAGGCTTGATTCTTCTGCAACATAGCACATCCCAATTTTCCTTTTTGTGCTCTCTCTTCAAGAGATTGTGCTGTGAGGAATTTTGGATCTTGCCTTGTTATTTTTGAATCCTACTGGCTCTCGGTTGATAGGGTGGAGAAACTTGGTTAGTTTGGGTGTCCACTCTATGGATCCGTGGAGGTTTCTTGCTCTGAGAGAGCATCCGGCTGGTGCTTTCTCTGAGTGTCTTGTGCGGCATTATCCTTGGTCCTCAATTTCGTATTTCGGTGTGTCCCGAAGTGCGAAGGTAGACACTGTATCTCCGTCGACCTCGTCATCTCACTGCGGCACAGCGAGGCGCTAGGTTTTCTGGGACAGCGTCCTTAAGACGTGCCTTGTCTGTTGATCTTCTTGGTGGTTTTGAGTACCATCGCCGTTATGAGTATTGTGACCGACCGTGCACTGTCTCTTTGCATACATATGTGTGATGTGCTAGTTGAAATATTTGATCTGTGATTGGGATTGATCACTGAGACCAGCTCTAGAAGATATTGCAAAGATATGAGTGATTCCGTTTTATGCTCGATGATGAATAGATGTCATAAATGAAATTGAATATGATATAGTGTATAGATTAAGTCTTGAGCTATCAGGTTCTTGCTGTTTTCTATTGCTTTGATCAGGTTAAATCATCCTGTTTATTCTTGTTGTTCCTGGAGGTTTTCAGTCTGTCTATACATGTTTTCTGTTACTATAAATGGTTCAGTCCATTCGGTTTGTTCTCTGTGATTCCTTGTGGGTCTCTGATCTATATTTTAGTTAGTAATATTTATTAAGGTGTATAGGCTATTCCTATTGTCCAACAAGTCTTAAGTTGGTTAATATCTTGATTCTATTTGATTGGAATAGCAATATTTAAGTTGAGCTCAAAGCCTAATCTATAATTGACATATTCAATTCGTGATTATATTTTGACATGAGTGCTGAGATGGCCAAGTTTGTATCTTGTGCAACTCGCCATCTGAGAGCAATGTGTAAAATCTTAAATCTGAGATTTTTATTGAGTTCTTTAATATATATGTTGAGTATATTATTCATTTTAAATGACTTGGAGAATCTTCATATGTATATGTTGATTTGGTTATTTAAATGCATGTTGGATTATGTTTCCATGTCCTTTGTTTTTGCTGGAATTAATGATGTTATTTGCTAAAACTACCCTATATACAACAATCCAGAAAACCTATATTTGAAGAAATGGCTTCATCGTCAGATGTCGTAAAGGTGGAAGTGTTTGATGGTGCTAACTTTAAGCATTGGTAAGCTAAAACCAAACTTTGGCTGACCGACCTCAGACTTTTTTGGGTCGTGTAAAATCCTCCGATGTTCCCTTTGGAAACTGCTGAGATGACGCGGTGGGAGGATGTAAGGACCCGACCCGGGAGATCTAGAGGGGTCTTCCCAGGACCGCGCAGGAAGTCCCACAGGACCACCCGGAGGTTTGGGAGGTCCTCCAAGACCACCTAGGAGGTCTCCCAGGGCTACCCGGAGGTCCATCAAGACTACTCGGAGGTCCCAGCCTCTATGCACAATAAGCTAGTCCCTGGATCAGTAAGCTAGCTCGCACAGACTTAACAAGTGGTGACATCACATCCATACAATAATCGATAGATGAAGCAGACAAATTAAATATTAATAACAAAGACCTCATGGTCAAGCTTGTTTACAGGGGTGCCACACAGGGCTAACAACAAAAAAAGAAAACCAGCAGCGGAAAAAAAAAGAACATCACGCATAGGCCATTCGACATGCCCACAAGCAATCGAGTGGAGGACGTCCCCTAGATCGCAAGGTCTTCATAGAACTCCTCTTCATATAGCACTGAGCTCCCTGGATCATCCTCCTATACCAATCAAACAGAGGGCACAAGCCATGAGTACTTTGAATGTACTCAGCAAGCCGCAGGGAACAAGTATGCAAATAATATTGATGCAAGGCTTGACAATGAGAGCTGTAGGGTTAGTTTGCAGAAAAGCAATATTGGACCGTGAATATCATAAATAGATTGCAAAGCTCAAGTTAAAAGAGTAATACATAAGTAACAATGCTTTTGAAGGATGTCGTGAGCACCAACTCACTCCCAGTACCACTACCAAAAAGTCCGGGTCGCACCAACGACCAGGACCACTCCCACACCCAGGTCGCACCAACGACCAGGACGTCCGCGGCACCAACCACGACCACCCAGGGACACTCTAGAGCTCCTAGGACCACCCCAGAGCACCAACCCTGGAGCACCCAGGACCACTCTAGAGCTCCCACGACCACCTTTGAGATACACTACCCCTTGCGCATTTTCACCAGGCAATGTCCATAACCGGGGACACGGCTATTCGAATAGATTTACACTCTGCAGAGGTTGTACAGCTTTACCCACAATTCACGACCTCTCTAGTTGGTTGGGTTCCCGTCGAAACCCCTACACACTTCTAAAGGTGAGCAGTCTAGAGAGCGTGACAAGGCCTTTACAAAGCTCCGACCTAGCTTGGTTCTACCCGCTAAGGTTTCGCCATCCCAATGGCCCCCTCTTGCGCCATGCGAATCAGCACACACCACCACAACAGAACCAAAACCAAACCATTACTAATTAGTTGGCCCAGACCACCCCATAAATGATCTTGTGGTTGCACGGTAGACCCGGATCAATGGAACACAAGGTTAAGTCCTTAGACCACTCAGGCGAGACAACCTCATCCCAATGTGCATATACCACCCCCTTTACTGCACGATCACTCGCCCGAGTGAAAACATTTTGGGTTTAACCCGGCCAAAAGACCACCCTGGTCCTGGCACAACAAGTTTTACAAAAGTGGCTACCCACCACGATCATCACAAATGTGGCGAAACACCACAGATGCTCAACAGTGGCATCTCACCACGATTCCATAGTTCAATTAGTCAAGTTATCAACATTTGGTTCATGATTCTCAAGACCAACGCAACTAAAGCAAGACTAAGCATAAATACGCTCCCAGGTTGGTAATATCAATACAAGACCAACTAAGAATACCCATTCTAAGGTGTCTAAGGAGAATATGTCAACATGTCAAGTACAAACATTCAAGGAGGCATACTGTCAAGTAGGAATTAGCTACTACCCAAACCATTTTTATACAAATAGCCATGCATGTTGATATAAAATAATATACTTTTGAAACCTAGGTACAACATGATCAAAGGTCTGCGACTTGCCTTCGTTGAAGAGGGGTGAGGCTTTGGTAGTGGTCGCTGGATCGAGATACTCTTCCACGAAGTCGGAATCTACACGTTCGAAAAGACCCAAATAAACAAAACAACTCAAGCAAAGAACTAAAGAGAACTTAAATCAAAACCAGAAGACAGGAGGCCCAACTGAGAGGGAGGTCCAACAAGAAGGGAGGTTCAAGCAAAAGAGGGTGGTCTTTGCAAAAGAACCAAGAGGGTGGTCTTTGCAAAAAGACCAAGGGGTGGTCATGATCAGGAAGTGATCATGGCCGAGAGGGTGGTCTTTGCAAAAAGACCAAAAGGATGGTCATTGCAAAAAGACCGGGAGGTGGTCAAGATCGAGAGGTGATCATGACCGAGAGGGCGGTCTTTGCAAAAAGACCAAAAGGGTGGTCAAGATCGAGAGGAAGGTCTTGACCCAAGAGAGTGGTCTTGATAAAAGAGGTTCAAACGAACGGGAAATAGAACAAGGAAACTTACCGGAACAAGGGGAGACGCTGGAGGAGGTCGCGAAGAACTCCAACGGAGATGGAGGACGATGCGAACTCCAGCGGGGCCCTTTGACGGCGAGGAGGTTGAAGATGACGCAGACTCCAACTGGCTTCCTTGACGGCGAAGCTGTTGAAGATGATACGGCTCCAATCGCTCAGGCGAAATCGAAGCACGAGGACAACGAGCTAGAGGAGGAAAGAGTGGTGTTGGGAAGCTGAGGGACAAACAAGAGGTCAAAAGGGACTCCCTGGAGCTTTATTTATAGAGGAAGGAAAGAGAAATTGGGCTACAAGATGTAGCGCCGAAAGCAACGGTGAAGTGCACTGCTGAAAAGGTGAAGAAAGGTCAAAAGGGGCAGGTAGGGAAAAGAGTCAAGAGGAGAAAATGATTATAGTGGAAGCAGCATTTAATGCGACCCATCCACATTCAATGTGACATAGCAGCATTTAATGCGGTGCAGCAGCATTTAATGCACGGACAGACTACACCAGAAGTGAGGTGACGGGAAAAAAGTGAGTAGGGGACTAGCAGGTGGGACCAGTCAAAACCAAGGGGAGGTCCTGAGGAGGTCGTGACCACAAAGGTGGTCTTTGCAAAAAGACTAGGAGGTCTTGAGGAGATCATGAGGACAAAGAGGAGGTTCACCCGAGAAGGAGGTCTGAGCCATCAGAGAGGTCTAAACCCAAAAAGGAGAGGTCTAAACCCAAAAAGGGGAGGTCTAAACCCAAAAGGGAAGGTCTAAACCAACAGAGAGGTTTAAACCAACAAAGAGGTTTAAACCCAAAAGGGGAGGTCTAAACCAACAAAGATATCTAAACCCAAAAGGGAAGGTCTAAACCAACAGAGAGGTTTAAACCAACAAAGAGGTTTAAACCAAAAAGGGGAGGTCACGAATCAATGGGGAGGTCTTGACCAAGGGGTGGTCGTGACCAGAGAATGGCCCTTGTAAAGACCAAGAGGGCGGTCTTTGCAAAAGACCGAGAGGTGGTCTTTGCAAAATGACCACAAGGCCCGGACCAAAGAGGAGGCCGTGGCCGAAAGGCGAGGTCGTGACCACCATGGAGTGGTCTTGACCATGAGGGTGGTCTTTACAAAAAGACCGAGAAGGGTGGTCTTTACAAAAAAACCACAGGAAGATCCCGACCAAAGGAGGTCACGGCAAAACGACAAAAGAGAGGAGGTCGCGGCAAGACAACAAAAGAGAGGGGGTCGCGGCCTCAGGGGGAGGTCATGGCAAAACGACAAAAGAGAGGGGGTCGCGGCCTCAGAGGGAGCCGTGGCAAAACGACAAGAGAGAGGAGGTCGTGACCGCAAGGAGGTCATGACCCAAGGGGGTGGTCTTTGCAAGAAGACCAGGAGGGGTGGTCGTGACCCAAGGAGGACGTTGTGACCAGCAAGGGTGGTCTTTGCAAAAATACCAAGGGGTGGTCTGTGAAAAAACACCACAAGGACGGGGTGCCCGAACTTCAACTTGATCTGACCGTCCGACCTTAATCGGGCGGCCCAAACCAGAGGTGAAGTTCAGACTGCAAGAAGAGCACGAATCATCGGATCGTCCAGGCCCTTAGATCAATATCTAAACACAAACAAAATCTAAGGAAAACTAAAGGGGTGCGGCCTCCTTATATAGGGGAGGGGGAGCCGCAAATATTTAAGAGCTAATAGGGTGGTACTATTCATGGCACTATTCCTGTGAACAGTGCATCGTGAATAGTGCGGTCGGCCCGGGGTGGAGGCGGCCCAGGAGGTGGCCAGCCCAAATAGGCCAAGGAGGTGGCCGGTCCAGATAAACTAGAGTGGTGACTACCCTTTGGGCCAAATAATTGATACAAATACAAGGCCCTCAGCCCAATGTGAGGTGGCACAGCACCAGGTATAAGTGAAGTAAATTCGTCGGCATGTTGGAGTAGCGTTTGACGTAGCCGAATTGATGGCAGTAGAGTAGCCTGGTTGGAGGTGGGGTAGTGGTTGTATCCGGCGGGTTGATGTCCTCATCACACGGGGAGGTCCAGATGAACACGGGGAGCACGAATCATCGGATCAGACGGCTCGGACTGAGTGCGCTCGTGAAAAGAGAGAGAAAAAGGTATCGACGGTGGGGAGGTCCAAACGAGGGGAGATCTAGACCCTCAGATCCAAACGAAGGGAAGTTTGGACCCTTAGATCCAAATGAAGGGAGGTTTGAATCCTCAAGAGGAGGTCCAACAAAATGACGGAGATCCAAAGAAGAAGATCCAAAGGAGGTCCCGATGGTCAAGATGAAACAAGGGGAGGTCCTGACGGTCAAGATGAAACAAGGGGAGGTCCTGACAGTCAAGATGAAACAAGGGGAGGTCCTGACGGTCAAGATGAAACAAGGGAAGGTCTTGAGGGACACGGGGAGGTCCAGATGAACACGAGGAGGTCCAAATGGACACGAAGAGGTTCAAATGAACACGAGGGAGGTCCGAAACGGACAGAGAAGGAAAGAAGGTTAATCGAGAGAGAGAGAGAGAGAGAGAGAGAGAGAGAGAGAGAGAGAGAGAGAGATCCAGAAGGAAGAAATTCAACCCGAACTTGAATTTCGAAAATCAAGGATGTTTGAAACACAAACCTGAGCTTGGAGCACTTCGGGGGTGGTGGTGACCCAAAAGGGGAGGTCAAAACCGAAGGAAGGTTCAAACAGAGGAGGAGGTTTGGAGAGGTCTGAGCGAACAGAGAGAGGGAAGCAACACTAGAGCTCAAGCAACTCCAAATAAACCAAACTTTCGCATTAGTTAAAGTTCGATTAATTCAAGTTAAATCCCTAAATTTTCCAAAATTTCCAAGTTATGCTTGAGCCAACCAACAAAACCGAATTGTTATTTTTATTTTGAAATTTTTTCAAAAACTCCTGAAAATTGGGATGTTATAGAGGATGTGAACAATTCAGCCCTAGCTAGATTGTTAGCAGTCTTATCCAACCGGCTGTTCAACGTATATGTCAATTTCACTAATGCCAAACAACTCTGGGACGAATTAGATCAGAAGTATTCCGAAGGGGATAATGGTAACGAGTCTTTTATTACATTGCATACTTGAACTACAAGATGGTAGAGGGCGGTCGGTGATGGAGCGACTCCATGAGCTTCAACTCCATGTACGTGATCTTAATCGATCTGACGTCTCCTACCTGAGAGTTTTCAAGTTAATGTTATCTTGGCTAAGTTACCGCCCTCGTGGCATGACTTTGTGACCGCCCGACGACATATAAAGGAGCACTTGACACTCAATGAGTTGTCAGCAGCTATCAATGTCGAGGAGCGGGCAAGAGCCGGTGACAGCAAAGGTAAGGCTCAAGTCCAAGCTCATCTAGTAGAGGTCAAGAGTGTTGGTGGCCCTGGGAATCAGAAATTCAAGAATCAGCCCAAAATCAAGCTTCAAGGAAAGAATATAAAGAAGAAGAAGAAGGATGACATTGTCTGCTTTGTGTGCGGAGTGGCTGGCCATAAAGCCAACCATTGTCGTAATCGTAAAGGCAAGGGTCCTTCTCCAGATCAGCATAAGGGCCGCAAGGCCGAGGTGAATGTCGTTCTGGATAATACCAGTTCTGAAGGGTATGTACTTAAAGCCTTTATGGCAAGTCCATCTATTGATTGGTGGATTGATACAGGTGCTACTAGACATATATGTGCTAACCGATCGTGTTTCTCTTCTTTTCAGGGTGAAGATGGTGGATCCGTTCTGATGGGGAATGGAGCCGCTGCTACAGTGCGTGGGATTGGACAGGTTTGCTTGAAGCTTACTTCAGGCAAAACACTCATTCTGAGAGACGTATTGTATGTGCCTGCAATGACTTGCAATCTCATCAGCGGGTTGATGCTTTGTAGGCAAGGAATAAAGCTTGTTTTTGAGTCTAATAAGGCCGTGTTGACCAAATTTAGTACCTTTGTGGGCAAAGGCTATGATAGCGGAAGCATGTTCCGCTTATCTATTCTTGATTCAAATAATGTAAATATTTTTAATGTTTCCCATTGCAATAAATTACATGATGTTTGGCATTTTTGTTTGTGTCATGTTAACTTTGAAGCTATTGTGCGGTTAAGCAAATTGGATTTAATTCCCAGCTATAATTATATAAAGGGTTCAAAGTGTGAAGTGTGTGTGCAAGCTAAGCAACCCCGAAAACCTTTTCATAGCGTTGAAGGGCGAAGCACCTCTCCACTTGAGCTAATCCATTCTGATCTTTGTGAGATGAATGGAATATTAACTAAAGGTGACAAAAGATATTTCTTAACTCTCATAGATGATGCGACTAAGTATTGTTATATCGCGCGGCAGGTTCGCCCAATTTTGCGACAGTGCAGGAACCGGTGCATTCTCTGTGTAGCTCTAAATTACACAGTAGGGATTTCCTTCGGTTGGTAAACAAATTTTGTCCAACATAGTAACAGGCCCACCAAAAGTCAGCTATTACCAATTCGGCAACGCCCCCGAGAGGTTTACCATGGTTTAGAAAGTTCTTTCAGCAATCCTGGAGACGTAATCGGCCAAACCCTAAACTCTTTTCTAGCGGCTAGTCTGGGATGGTGCACGGTGATCTACACTCCTTCGCTGATGTTACTCGGCCTTGCAGCGTTATGGAGTTGGGTCGTGGACATGCAGGGGCTAGCAGAAGAAGGAATTGAGTGCTTCACTTGCTGGTTTCGGTGGCAGTCTAGGAGCTCGCCATGACAGCACGATGGAATTTGGTCGTGGAGGTGCTGGGGGCTAGAGAAAGGAGGCTATGATTGCGCCAATCTCTGGTTTCGGTGGTGGACTTCGTTCAAACTTGGCGATCTTGGTGGTCATTTCGGCGGTGCGGTGGACGAGCTCGTCAATGGGGTACCAAATGGTCGTTGCTAGGCTTGGTGGAGCTTTTGGTGGGCATGGAGGTTTTCCAATTGTTGGTTTTGGTGGAAATTTATCCGCTTATTTTAGTCAACCTCGAGCGTCCGGCAATAACCGTGGGAGGTTCGGAGACGGCAATTTTAGAGGCCGGAGACGTGGCCGGTTTGGTGGGGGCAATCATCCTCATGTAAACACTGGTTCTGCAGATGTGGTCTCTAACTTAACTTGCTTTCGGTGTAAAGGAAAGGGACATGGAGTTGCCAATTGCAAAGCAAACTTATTGTGTGATATTTGTGAGAGCACCGACCATTTAACAAATAAGTGCACGTTATTGTTGCTATCGAGACCTATTGCTAATTTATGTGGATTCGGTGCTGATGGGTTGGGGTTTTACCAAATCCCATCCTTTGGGACGAAGAAGTTGAAGAAAGAAAATAATAAGACGGGGCTCGTCCGGAGCACTGGCGATCAATTTTCTGAAGACCTATTGATCGCTGAACTACGAAGACTATTTCCAATGAATTGACAGCCACAGGTGGAGGTTCAAGGTGAAAATGCATTTTTGGTTCATTTTCCAATCAGGCTTGATATGCTTCGTATGGTGGCTATTGGTGACATGCATGTGAAGGAATATAAGGTGATGTTGCAATTTACCGAATGGAATGTGAAACCTAAGCCTAAGTACCAGCTTCAGAAGGTATGGGTTCAAGTTCTTGGAGTACCTCTTGAAGTCCGCGATTTCCTGAGCCTTTGTGCTATAGGGTCGATCATTGGCTTAGCAATGAGAGAGGACATGGATAAGGTCTGCAAGAATGATTTGGTTCGTATGTTGGTAGGCGTCCTGGATATAGATGGCATACCATCTAGTGTGGAAATTGTGGTTGGAGAATTTGTTTATGATATTTTTTTCAAGGTTGAAGATACTGCAGTGGATACTATTGATGAAGGCTTTGATCGGAGAGAGGATCATGAGGGGGAGGACAATTCGGGCAGGGACAAAAATGTTGAGATGGAAGATAGAGATGCTAAAAGATTAAAGAATAATTCTGATAACAAGTCATTTGTTCTTGAGGATCGCAAGGGACATTCTAACCCAAGTGCTAAGGGGTCTACCCTGGGGATTTCGGCATCAGATTTTGTTTGGGTAACGCCAAATGCGGTCAGAAATAAGCTTAATGCTGATGCACACAGAGGTGTTGCGCTCGCTGTGGGCATTCAGGGGCAATGCTTGGATGCTGCACTGCCTTGTCTATCTCAACAGGCTCCTGAGGTCAAAGCTGTCGGGGTGCTGCCGGGGCAAAGTTTGGTGGAGGATACTTTGTTGATTCCGGAAGAGCTTAGTCTTTCTGCCAAACTTAACGCTGATGTTAAAACTTCTAGAATGCTGCCAGGTAAAAGCCTAGGGGAGGAGGTAATAATGATTCAGGTTGATACGGCTAACATTTCAATGGGGCAGGTCGTTGCTTCACATGCAGTGGTGTTGGGTGAGGCCTCCATGCATGGCACTGCTGTTTTGCCGGTGGCAAGGGTCACAGGAAGTGATACCAAAGCAGTTGCGGTTGGTTCGCACATTCAGGGATAGAGTGTATTGGCAGCCGTGGCCAGTCCATACTCTGCGCAGTTGGGTGCATCAACTGATGATGGGGCGAGCAACTTGATGACAAAAGTTCAATTCGAGGTTAAGGGAGGACTAGCAGCAGCTGCTACGGAAAATACTAAGGGACAGGAAGGTGCAGCGGTAATGCGTAACATTCCTGTGGTTAATGGTAGGGTCATCTCGCTTGTAGCCAAGGCAAATGAAGACTGCAGGTTAGCAGAGGGTGCTGCTGTAGTGGAGACTGTTGGCATGCTGATTCGGTAGTTAACAAAGGAGTGGACAGTAGGCTATCAGAGGGTGCTGCTGCAGTGGAGACTGTTGACATGTCCCCTTGGTTGGCTGGCTCGGTAGTTAACAAAGGAGTGGAAGCAGAGGAATCGGTCCTTAGCAAATCTGCTACAGTAAATAGTATGGTGGACATTCACCGTCTGGTTGAATTGGTGGGACCTAGGCAGAGTGAACGCATCAAGATGCAGAAATCTGGTGATGATGACTCGATTCAAAAGGCTCAGCGGCGGGCTAGAGTTTGTAATCTCGAACTTGATTAAGGTAAATATGGTAATAGAGTTTCTTTTTTGTCTTTTACTGATGAGCAAGTTATTGAAAAGGTTACTAGCATTGGCATTTCTTTAGGAGTTGATAATGTTGAGGTTGCTAGTTCTATTAAAACTATCAAGGATCTTGAACTAGAACGGTTAAAAAATAAAGAAATTGTAGATGGTGAGGAGTTGGCGGGTGAGAATATGGATTGCAATGATATCTCAGCCCTTACTCACCTTTGTCATGATTTAGATGATGATTTGTTGGAGGACGACCACTCTAATTTTACACTGGTAGCAAATAAAAAGAAGTCAAAAGGGAAAAAAATCTTATAATAGGCCAATCAAATTAAAGTTAAAATGAAAGGCCTTTTTTGGAATAGCAGAGGTCTGGGAGACTTGGCTAAACATCGCTACATTTGTGAAGTGGTTAAGGAGCAGCATTTAGATTTTGTGGCTATCCTTGAAACTGGTAGAAAGGACTTTTCTGTGTCTCATCTTAATCATCTTTGTGGTGGACGGGAATTTTTGTGGCATTGTTCTCCACCACAAGGTCGGTCTGGGGGCATCCTTTTAGGGGTGGATCCTAGGGTTTTTTATATTGGTTCTATTGATGCTAGTGATTTTTACGTAAAGTTTCACCTGAAAAATAGAGTATATGACTTTCAATGGATTCTTGTGGCTGTTTACAGTGCAGCTCAAATCCATTTCAAGGAGAAATTCCTTACTGAACTTGTTCATGCATGTAGGAAAGATTTACTTCCCATTTTAATCGGGGATGACTTTAATATTATGAGGCATGACTTTCAATGGATAGAGTTTTAATGAATACAGACTGGGAGCATAAATTTTCTTTGGTCACAGTTACTGCTCTTGAAAGGTCTTTGTCTGACCACACGCCGTTGCTTTTAAATACAAGAGTGGCCTTCTCTAGAGGGAATCAGTCTTTATTTAAATTTGAATTAGGCTGGTTGTGTAGGGAAGGTTTTAGGGAGATGGTGGTTGAGGTGTGGAAGAAGGATATTAGAGGTCAGTCTGCCTTACAAATTTGGCAATGTAAAGTTAGATCTCTTAGACAATATCTTCAAGGATAGGCTAAAAATATTAGTGGAACTTATAAAAATGAAAAGTTAGAACTCAACTCGATAATTGGTAAGCTAGATAAAAAAGCTGAGCTTTTGAAATTGTCTGAAGATGACCTTTCTCTTAAACAAGTTGCTAATGAGAGATTGACATATCTGTTAAGAGAAGAGGAAATTAAATGGTACCAAAGGTTCAAAGCGAAATTTCTTTTGGAGAGATATAGAAATACACGGTATTATCATATGATTGCCAATGGTAAACATAGAAGACAAAGAATTTTTCAGCTGGAACAAGAGGAGGGGATAATTCGGGGGGATATACAATTAAAAAAGTATATCACCAAGTTTTATAAAGGTCTGTTTGGAATATCTGAAGTTAATCATTTCTCCATGATTGATACTTTTAGGAATGATATACCTCAAGTTTCGGATGCTGAAAACAAATTCCTCATAGACCCTTTCACGAAGAAGGAGGTGAAAGAAGCTATTTTCCAAATCGAACACAACAAATCACCTGGACCAGATGGTTTCCCCGCTGAGTTCTATCAAGTGTTTTGGGAAGTCATTAAAAATGACATGATGGCCATGTTTCACGAGTTTCATAATTGTTCAATGCCTCTTTTTAGCTTGAATTTTGGGATCATTACACTGCTTCTCAAAAAAATGAATGCTAAACAAATACAACAGTATAGACCTATTTGTCTTCTAAATGTTAGTTTTAAAATTTTTACTAAAGTTATGACTAATAGAATTATTGGCGTAGCTCAAAAGGTTGTCAGATTGTCCCAATCGGCGTTGATGAAGGGGAGATTTATTCTTGATGGAGTTGTTATCTTGCATGAAACAATCCATGAGTTACATAAACAAAATTTGGATGGAATAGTTTTCAAGATCGACTTTGAGAAAGCATACGACAAAGTTAAATGGCAATTTTTACTTCAAACTTTGAAACTAAAACGCTTTTCAACTAAGTGGTGTTCTTGGGTGGAAAGTTTTGTTAAGGGAGGGAGTGTTGGAATAAAAGTCAATGATGATCTTAGTTCCTTTTTTCAAACTCAGAAGGGTTTTCGACAAGGTGGTCCTATGTCCCCAATTCTTTTTAATCTTGTTGTGGATATGCTTGCCATCTTGATCGTTAGAGCTAAAGAAGAAGGTCTTTTATAGGGAGTAGTTCCCCATTTGATTGATGATGGGTTATCAATATTATAGTATGCTAATGACACTATTCTCTTTTTGAATAATGATGTAGAAGAAGCAAAAAAAAACTCAAGCTTATTTTATGTGCCTTTGAACAATTATCAGGTTTAAAGATTAATTTTCATAAGAGCGAGATTTTTTGTTTTGGTAAAGCCAAAGAGGTTGAAGCTCAGTATACTCAGTTATTTGGTTGTGAAGTAGGTATCTTTCCTTTCAGGTATTTAAGTATTCCAATTCACTTCAGAAAACTAAGGAATTGTGATTGGAAAGGGGTTGAGGATAGAGTTGAAAAGAAGCTTACTAGTTGGAAAGGAAAAAAATATGTCTGTTAGTGGACGATTAGTACTTATTAACTCGGTGCTTAGTAGTTTGCCATTGTTTATGTTATCCTTTTTTGATATTCCTAGGGAGGTTCTCAAAAGAATAGATTTTTATCGCTCTCGATTTTACTGGCAGAGCGACAACCATAAACAAAAATATAAGCTTGCTGAATGGAGTTTAGTGTGTTCACCCAAAGATCAGAGTGGGCTAGGCATTTAGAACTTAGACACAAAAAACAAAAGTTTACTAGAAAAATGATTGTTTAAGTTGCTTAATGAAGAAGGAGTTTGGCAATCTATGTTAAAAAGAAAATATTTGGGTGGGAAGTGTCTTTCGCAGATGGTTAATAAGCCTGGAACTTTTCATTTTTGGTCAGGCTTAATGAAAATAAAAGATTAGTTTTTTCGTTTTGGCTCATTCCAGATTAAAAATGGAATGCAAGCTAGGTTTTAGGAGGATATTTGATTAGGAGACTCTCCATTGAAAAGTCAATATACAATCCTTTATAATGTGGTAAGAAGAAAGGATGATATACTGGGGAATATTCTGAGAACGACTCCTTTAAATGTTTGTTTTCGTATACCTATTATTGGGACTAAGTTACATGCATGGAATGATTTAATTTTGAGAATTTCTAATTTACATTTGATCTCTCAAAAAGATGTTTTTAGGTGGAACTTGAATAAGTCTGGACTTTTTCAGTACAGTCTTTTTATACAGCACTAATTGGCAATCCTCAAGTCTCAATTATAAACTTTCTTTGGATAATTAAAATTCCATTAAAAGTGAAAATATTCCTATGGTATCTCAAAAGAGGGGTAATTTTAACTAAAGATAATCTCCTTAAAAGAAATTGGAGGGGAAGCAAAAGGTGTTGTTTTGTATTAACGAGGAAACAATTCAACATCTTTTTATTGAATGCCCATTTGATCGTCTTGCGTGGTGGGCTATTCAATGTGCTTTTAATTTATCCCCTCCTATGAGTATAGCAAACATGTTTGGGAATTGGTTAGCTGATATCCCAATAGATTTATTCACAACTCCTAGTAGGAGCTAGTGCCTTATGTTGGTCTATCTGGTTATGTTAGAATGAAGTTGTTTTTTAGAACAAGATTATCACTAATCCCTTGCAGGTTATCTTTTTGAGTAGGCACTGGCTGAGGGCTTGGGCAAATTTGCAGAAACCGGCCTAGAAGGAGTCCCTGTTGGCCGGAAGCGAAAGACTGGAGGTAGTGGCAAAGCAAATTTTAAATATTCATAGGTGACGGCTTAGTCACAGGATTTGTAATGACTAAGTTTAATTTTCAGTCGTTGTTAGCTTGTAAGGTTTTAAGCCACTTTTATCAGCTTTGGTTACTTTGGTGTTTTAACTTTTTAATAAAATGGGTTGTGTACATCCTTGATGCAGAGGCCAGGAGAGTTTTCTCTTCCATTATCTAAAAAAAAGTAATAGGCTGTGAAGACTCCATATTGCACAACATGCTTCACTTTTTTTAGCTCATCACCATTAGCTCCTTTGAGCAAGATCTACAAAATTAGAGATAGTTAGACATGTGCCATTTGCCTCATTTTTATTCTGTATTTCTTTCATAAAGGAAGTACTAAAATGGAATTATAGATCCTTGATTCCCATGCGGTGGTAACTTGATAGGTCACAAATTCCTTACAGTATTGCACACTAATTAATACACAACTTTTTCACTGTAAAATCTTTCAGTCTCCACCTTGAATTGAGTAATTCCATCAATTTTTTAAAGTTTCTTCTTTGCATTCTTATATTTTAGGAGAATATTCAAATTTAAGTAGAAAAAAAAATAAGTGGGGCATACTTTGGAAAAAACATGTTTTGTAGACTATAGTAATTAAATAGACAACACAAAGGGAACTGCAACATGTATCAAAAGAGAAGCGATAATAATTGAGTCAAAAAGCGAACACTTATCAGACAACCCGTGGGCTTTGGACAGCCTTCAAAAACATAAGTGTCTTCAAAGATTTTCTTCCCACCTTCTCCAAATTGCCCCATGCTCTTCAACATACTTCTCCACATGGAATAAGTCACAATGCCCAAGCTTTTGGGATGACAAATAATCAGTTGAGGGAACTATATGAGCACCAATGCACCAGGATATCCTTTCCAGAAGTGCCTTTTTGATATTTAGAACAAGTGAAATGCTTTCCTCTAGAAATAAATCCTGAGCATAACGAGACATAGATTTCTCAACCAATATAATAGTGGGTTGGTGCGCTTTGATCTTTGCAACTGCCATTTTCAAATAATTTGTTTTCTAGAGTAAAAAAAAGGCATGACAATGCATCATTAACAGCAACCCTCAATCTATGCCACACCCTATCAGTGCGCTTTGGTTTTACAACATATGCATGAAAAGAGATTCATGGATAATACCTGCTGCACTAAAGTACCAAAACTTGAAAGAAAATTCGAAACACGCTGATATTGAAGTGCACCACCAAGAATTAGGATTCGTGGCTTTTCTTTTTTTGATGCCATACGTCAATGAGCAACATTCTTCTTACAAACAACTACTTTTACAACAAAACTGGAAATGAAGAAGTTTTAGAAAACAAATAAGTTCTTACCTAGAACACTAAAGAAATGCAAGGAAAAGAAAGAAACTATGAAATTCAAAGTGCTATAACTTGAAAAAAAACGGTTGCCAACAAGTAGCATGATATTCATATTAGCATTGCATAAGTCATAAGGCAAATGAATATTCAAAAGTGTATAAATGTAAAATCATCAAACTATGTGAATGTGATGCCATGGAATAATGAATTTGTTTACCTGTCACTCGGACTACCACAAGCCAAGCATTTCACCTTCACATAGCCACCAGGGTCCATCCATCCTCCTTTGCTGTTATCTGGTTTCAAAAGGGATGCAGCTTCCCAACACAAAGAAGTAACTATATCTAGCCAACTCTCTTTGCCAGTCATATCAGCCAATGTTACCTTTTCAGCCTGAAGAAGTGGAGTAACCAATGCTCGAAAATGTCCATCAACAATGTTCTTCATGGCTTTCTTGTGTTCCTCAGCTGATTTATCTCTACTTCGACAGTGTCCACCAAGGTAGTCAGAGTCGAGATCCTAAGTTGGATCGATTTGCCTTCGATAGAATCGAAATCGTAGTATCGAATCGTAGAATTGGCGATTCTACTGAATTATAAAAATACACATATTTAACATCTATACTATAAGTTTGTATTATTCTTATATGGTTTACCACTTGCATGTTCGTTAAAAGCAGCTAGACATACTCAAGGAATAAAAATAGCTTATTATTATCAAGCTCAAGATTGCTCATGCCATAATATATATATTTGTACTAGCATTACCACACTGATACAATATTTTGCATGCTCCTTGTTTATTTATGGTTTCATTCTCAGAAATTAATATCAACAAATTTTGTTCTAAAACAAAATATCAGCAAAGCCTGGTCTCTAAAAAAAATTGCCCTAAGTCTCTACGAGTAAGATCGATAGTGCGATTTGGATCGACAGGCTATTGTGGGTTCGTAGAATCGTAAGACTCTAAGAGTAGGATCGCGATCCTAACTACCTTGAGTAGGATCGGATCGACAATGCGATTTGGATCGACAGGCTGTCGTGGGTTCGTAGAATCGTAAGACTCTAAGAGTAGGATCGCGATTCTAACTACCTTGGTGTCCACTGCCAAAGCTATTTCAGCGCAGATATCCCTAGTCGCCTGTGGCATCCTCCCCCTCATCATCATCACAGAGAGCACCATCATGGCCATGCTCTTCATCCTCAGGTTCAGGAAGCAGCCAAAGTGAGCCATTGTTTTCAAAGTCCACAGGTTCATTTTCTAGCACTTCCATGCTATACAAGGAAGAAGATCAAACATTGCACTCCTCACTATTATCGATGTTGTGATCTCCAATCTTATCTATTCCCACAGAATCAACAAAGGTCATTGTATCTTGCCCCGAGGATACAGATTCTTTTGCATCATCACTACAGTCAACTTGATGACCATCAAATCACATAGGTCCACAGTATTCATCGGAATTGTGTAAGTGTTGTACTTTCGAATTTGAATGAAAAATTGCATAGTCATCATCTTCATCGTCACTCATAGCACAAAATAAATGCTGGATTAGTCACAAGAATCAAGAATGCAACTTGCAATTTAGTCTTCATTTTATTTGTGGAATTTGGAGAGTTGGAAAGCGACCGATCTCACGATTGCCGCTGCAGTGTTGGCGCGAAGGCCCAGCGGGCGGAATGGAACCAGCAGGTGGGATTCACTCAGTGGCAGGGATCGCAACCCTATCCAGCGGCAGCGGCGTGAACTCAACTGGTGGGGCACGATGAGATGGGGAAGAGGTGGAGATGACGAGAAGGGTAGACGAAAAGGAAAGAAATGCACAAGTTTATTGAGGGCAGTGTCTTTCGCTTGAGGCAGTGGAGGTGGGAGACGAGGGAGGTGAGGTGGTCGACAGCGGCGGCGCGGTTGTTGCTAGGGGCAGTAGCTGCCAAGGAGGTGAAGGAGAGGACGGTGGTGATCTCCTTCTCGGTGAGTCGGTGGTTGATGCGAGCGGTGGACCCTCCGGGAGCACAAACGTCCATGCCTCGGAGCACCACGGGCTCCCCCTTTCCCCCTTCCTCACGCGAAACCGTCGGAGTCGAACCACTCTATGCCATGATCCAGCACATCCAGAGCAACACGGCGATCTCCCCTGGCGCCAGCTCCCCCACGAACTTCCCCTCATCACCATCGTCGCCGTCCTCATCCGGATGGAACTGCACAGTGCAGGGCACCCCCGCATCGTGCAATCTGCGATGTACACACGGAGGAGAAACGCCAGCAACTGCGAGACCATTATGCGCGCTTAGCAGCGGTTGAATCCCCTGAGGAATCTGACCCACCCCGTGTTCTCCGCGGCGCTGTCGTCGAAGAAGAGGGAGGCGATGGTGGGGCCAAGGCGCCCGATGAGGTCGTGGAAGTGAGGCGGCATCGGCGGCGGAGATTCAGAAGCAGGAGGAGTGGAAGCTAGAGTGGTGGGTGCAGATGGTGGCGGACGAGGTCCATCGCACGCAGGGGAGAGAGGAATTTTAAAAAATAATAATATTTTTTTTAAAAGATAATTACAAAAATAAATAGCCGTCCCAAAAAATTACAAAAACGTGTCCCTATCTCCAGTTCAAATGGCGATGACCCTCTTGCCCCCTGTCGCCAGTTCAACTGGCAACAGGAACCTATCGTCAATTGAACTGGCGACAGCTTCCTATCGTCATTTGAAATGGCAACATGTACCTTAAACCCTAATCTAATTTGTCTACTTGTGATTTTCATAGATTTTGAACGGTACGAAATCTGTTAGACTCGCAATAACATTTTGTGATAGTCGTATGTTGTTCTAGTGCGGTGAATTTCTGAAGAATTTTGCGAGAACGATTAAGGTATCAATGATTTGTAAATAGGAAGGTAAATGATATTGCGATGTGCCTGGGAATTCATACACTTGCTCATGTACATGCACTACATATTATGTAAGGAAACAAATGTGAATTTACCATTACTATCAAAACTACGATAAATAACACTGATATTACATAACATTCAGTAAAATATCATAACACTTAATCAAAATGATAATTCAGAACATTGGCAATAATATATTACTACTATCCATGCTTTCTCGTGGCCGCAACCTCAACGTCCCCCATGTGGACTGCCTCGAGTCGAGTGACCGGATGAGGTCCCCGCGGTGACATCCGGAGTGCCGATGTCTTCTTCGTCTTGAGGATTTCTCGAGGGACATTTCTTGAAGGTGTGCCCAGACTCCCTACAAATGGAGCACTTCTTCGTACAACGTTCGGTTTCTGCTTCGTCCATGTAGTTCCTGATGTGCGATACCTGTTGTCGGCCAACCTTTCCCTTGAGCCTATCAATGTCCGCGGCCCAGATTAGTTGCTCCCAAGTCGGATGGCCAATGAAATGGCCAACCACAGTGTAACCATACATCGCCCCTGTCCAGGTTTGCATCACCACCTCCTTGGTGAAATAGTCAGAGAGGTACTGACCGAGATGTTGTGCCATCGTCGAACATGTGGCTATGACATGGGAGTAGGGCCTATGTAGAAGAAAGGGCTTGTTGCAAGTGCATGTGCAACTATCGCGGCGTAGCGTGTACTCGTGGGTGGCCCTCTCGCAGTGTCCTTTATCCCTGCACATTATCTCAAAGCGAAGCTCCCTTGTGCCTATCTTGAATTCTCGGTGCATCTCACCCTTCTTGCTCTTCTCCTCCATGTACTTGGTGACCATGGCGGAGTAGAGTATTCTGTCGTTTGCCATGGCGAGCGACATGTTGTTGCTTCTGTCAACAAAGTAGTTCATCGTACCGAGGAGAATTGCCTCCATAATACCAACCAAAGGGAGGCACCTTGCACCACGCATGACCCAGTTGTACACCTCGGCTAGATTAGTTGTCATGACACCATATCGATCACCACCCTTATCATGTAGCAATGACCACTTCTCCTTAGGCTCGTACTCAATCCAGTTCGAGAAGCATTTCACCTGCGCCCCCGTCCTCCTTGTCAATCTAAGAGCATCTGTGGGTGCTGTGGCAATGCTTCGGGGGCCTAGTCAGCGCTTGGGGCAGCCCTTCTCGCTTCCTCCCTTCTATGCGTCTCGGTCCGTTCATCCATAATCTTCTAGAGTACTTCGATCTTCCGCTGCTAGTTCTAGTTGCACATCCGCTTGAACAAGTTCATCAAGTCTTTGTTGTGGAACTGCTTATAGAAGTTTGCATCCAAGTGCCTCATGCACCATCTGCTCTGCAGATCCAGCCATGGAAGTGGTACGTTCTCTCCTTGTTGCAACTGGGTTATTGCACGCAGCAGGCCTGCATACCGATCATGTATGAGGCATACGTTGGGACGGCCTTGCACAATAGAAATCCTCACATTCTTCAGGAACCACAACTAGCTATCCGTGTTCTCGCTTTCAACGAAAGCAAATGCCACAGGAAGAACTTTATTGTTCCCGTCTGTCGTTATTGCAGTTAGTATTTAGCCCTTGTACTTCCCAGTCGAGAATGTGCCATCTACGCACAAGATTGGACGGCAGTGCCGAAATGCATTGATGCATGGACCAAATGCGAAGAATGCTCGCTGTAGTACCCTCTTATTGGCCCACTTTGGATGCATGGCGTCTTGAATGTCGATATGGGTGCCAGGATTTCTGTCTTTTATGACTCGAAGTTGACTGGGGAGGTTGTGGTAGGAATCCTCGAACGTGCCCCACCTTGATTCTAATACCTTCTACTTTGCCCTCCAAGCCTTGGCATAACTGATTGTGTACTGGAACCTTGTCTCAATCGTCTGAATGATGAATAGTGGCTTAAAATCTAGATTATCCACGATCTCACTGTACATGAGATTGGCGATGAAGCCTGATGACAGGTTCCGGTGGGACTGCACTGACTCAGAAACGGCGCATGTGTGAGGGACTACTATAGAGCACTTCCAGTAGGTGTCCCATTTAGGCTGAAATACGTGCACTCGCCAAGGGCATTCCTCTATGCTGCACTTCACGTCGTAGAATCTTAGGGTAGACTTGACGACTTTGAATGTGCGCTGCACCGATAAGGCCAGGAATTTGACCACGTCCTGCACGACCTCCTTGCATTTGTACATAGCTCCTAGCCTAACCTCGCTTTGGTCGTACTCCCACGGCATACGGGAGCCTTCGTTGACGACGAGGTTCTTGAACTAGTATGTGTTCCAGTCCGATGGAACCGCCTGCTGTTCGACATCATCCCCGTCGTTAGAACCTTCATCTTTAGACAATGCCATGTAGTCCTGGTCTTCGACATCCATCCTTTACACTACGGCTTCCACCTCCTCACCTTCATCAGCAAGACCACTAGCTTGCCTGACCGAAGGAGCTACTTCTGTAGGGTCTTCATCGATAGCATCAGCAACTCCAGGAGCTTCAGCCATTGTGTGCATCGCGCTGTGACTGGAGTCCCCGACTTCTTCTTCGGCGTCAGCACCCCCTTCTTATTCAACCACAGATGGAGGAGTGGGTTTGGCATATGCCTAGACCAGAATGACCAATTTTCACCCTCCCTCCCTCGCCATGTGCACATATGACTGCCATGAATTTGTTCCCTTCAACTGCACTAACTCCCAATATGTGGGCTGTGCTACCCGCGGGGCAAGGCAACTCAATCTCAGATCGTACACATCCCGGTCTACTTGGAATGTGTAGAATAACCACCGCATTACAGCGCTACACGTACGCTGCTCTGGTCTTGGTAGGGGCACGGTCACCGATTGGAAATAACGCAAATCAATCCCCTTGGGACCCTCTATAATAGTCCCTTGACCATTGTTGAAATCAGTGACATCGGACATATTTGACTTACTGCACCATAAAGAATATTTTCACGATTAACCACATATCTAAAACTAGACTACCCACCGAAAAGTATTATGCAAAACGTACTGCACTACGTAACTGTACTTAAAAAATTACCCGAGAGGTGGGCAATCGGACGGGCAGCGCTTCTCTAGCTTCTCTTCTCCCCTCTACTCTTCTCTCCTTTTTTTTTGTGAATAAAAGTGAGTCCTGTGCTGAATTTTAGGGCTTCAAGAGGATTTTATAGGGTCAGTCTTCCTGTCGTCATTTCAAATGGTGATAGGAAGCTGTCGCCAGTTCAACTAGCGACAGGAACCTATCACTAGTTGAACTGGCGACAGATACCTAGACCGGCGACAGGGGGCGAAAGGGTACCTATCACCAGTTTTACTGGCGAGAGGCTCCTGTCACTGGTGACAGGGACACATTTTTGTAATTTTCTGAGGTAACTATTTATTTTTGTAATTATCTTTTAAAAAATTATTATTTAAAAAAAATTCAAGGAGAGAGTAGGGTGTGGGAGCGTGGTCGGGCAGTTTGGATGCGGAGGGGAGTGGAGACTGGAGAGGAGGTTTCTAGGATGGCAGGAGTGGTATACCGTGCGCACGGGAGATCTAACGGTTCATATCGCACAAAGAAAGACAGATCTAATGGCTCACGTCGCACGAAGGAAGACAGACGACCGCAAACTCTTTTTAAGTAGTACAGATAAAAAAATATATAGGATACAAAATGAAAATGGAAACCAACTCGGAGGACAAAACCTTCGGAATTTCTAAAGCTTGGCCTTTCTCTCCCACACGCCTGTCTCATCTGCACGTGGATTAATTAATTGCACGAGTAAATGGCGGATGATCTAGTTGCCTATACCACGGGTTTGAGCGGGTATGTACACATGTCTTTTAAATAGTGACGTATAGTAACGGCTTTCCTTGCGACTTATGGACCACCTGTTTTTTAGTAATTTATTACGCATTGATCTGAAGTTGTCCCAAGGAGCAGGGGTGTTGACGTCTCTCCCATTTTGTGACCAAGGCTGACTGGATTGCCCCCGTGTCTGCTGTCAAGTTTAAAATTTTAGGCATACATGTAGTGGAAACCATTATTTGGGTGAAAACTTGAAAAACATTTTAGTTTGAGCAGAAATTCAAAAGTAAGTCTTGATTTATCAAAAAATAATCTATTTAAAAACTTCATGTTTAAATTCAACTTGAGTTGGAAGAAGTGAAGAAAGAGAAATCCCGACAAGCTATTAGTTATAAGGAAAAAGGAAATAGACAAGGACAAGGGTTACTATTCACAACAAATCTCTCATAACACACTTCGAATTCAAATTTAAAATTTGAAACAGTGATGCAGTACTCTGTAGACGATCTCCTCAATTGTTTTAGGAATTTTTCGTGTTTATTTGGTGCACAAGCGAACGATGGTTCTTAAGTTTTTACCCGAGCGAGCGAATAGTTTTCACTGGATATATTTCCAGAATGGGTCCTATTATGGCTTCACACTTGACAGTCCTGACCATGATCTAGATTATAGGCCCGATCATTCGGCCCATAACATCTGTGCTTCAACTCGACGAGTAATCACGTACAGCAGTCATGGGCTCATAGCACACGTCTCAAAGGGGAAAAAGCAAGTGTTTTTTTTTCAGAATAAGGCAAACTTTTAGAGCTGTTACAAATGGCCAGGTTTTTATCGACACATTTTCCACAAAAGCCGACCATAAGATATCCAAGTTGCTCCGGTGATAAATATAGTTCAAATCTCACAGCCAGTGTTTTAAGGATTGTTGTAGGTTTCTTGGTTGTTTAGTGGTTTCTAGGGTTTAATCTCGTGATCTTCTCGGTGACTTAGTCTTTCGGGTATCTGTTCTAAGGCCCTGTTTGGCATGGCTCCAACTCCCAGTTTCATGGTCGGAGTAGGTGGAGCCATGCCAAACGGTACAGCTCTAACAAAAAAAAATCGAATCTGGAGTTTGAGAATTTGGAGTAGGCCGCAGTGTATTTTTTCAGAGCTGCAAGAAGGTTGCTCCCTACATGGAGCAACAATCCTATTTACCTAATTACCCACGGAATTCACTGGGAATTACCATAGAATCGCCATCGAACAAAACCCCCAAACCACCCCTCCTCCTTTCACCTCTTCTCTCTCGCGCATGGAGGAGCCTAGAGTTGAGGTCGCTGCCAGTCCTAGCATCCCTTGCCGCAAGCTCCTCCTTCCCTGGTGGCCCACGAGCTCCTCCCTTCCCAGTGGCCCATGAACTCCTTCTCCTTCCCCGACGGTGCCCAAGATCTTCCCCCTCCCTGGCGGCTCCCAAGATGCCCCCCTCCCCAACGGCTCCCAAGATCTTCTCCCTCCCTGCTGGTGGCGCCCGAGCTCAACAACGGTGAGTACCCCTCGCCCCTTGCCCTTGCCCTTGCCCATGCCCCCCACCCCCTTCTGGAAATTTCAGATCTAGATCTGTGGGTGTGTCCATGTAGCTTCTACCTGCAATCTTGAAATTCCTTGTAGTTGTTGATTGTATGATTCTATCTTTGGTTTTCTCCAGAGCCACAAACGAAAAAGGAAGATCTTGTAGTCAACACCTTGATGCTGATCAGTTGATGTGATGCAATCTTGAAGTTCTATTAGAATCTGAAGCTTCCTTAGTTACATACATCTAGTGTTTCGATAAATTGCTATTGTACCTGTAATGATTGTGTCCGCTAGTGAAATTCAGCGACATGGATTCATATTGATGTTCTATTCTATGTGATTCATGCATGCTATTCATACTACTTTGCAATTCATGATGTATCAAGTGCTCAACTCAGTTGTGATTTTCTAGTGTATGTATTGTTATTGATGTATCCTCCATTATCTTCATGAGTAAAAAAAAAGACCAAGTTGTGGTTTGGGCAATTCTTGTCACGGTTGTCACTTTACATGATTAGTGTATTTTGATGTCATTTCAAGTTTTTTATTTTTATTTTGGAGAACTATGAGATAGATAACACTAACCAGCAAATCCGAGTTCAAAGTGTGTCAAGGATTGAAGGATGATTCCTGCGATAAGTCTGCTCTCTATAATGTTCATTAGTGGAGCATGCTGGTTGTTGCAAAATAATCCAGAAATCTTTTGTTTTGTTTCATCAGACTTGGTAGTGTTGCAACTAATGTTGGTTGTTTCATCAGACTTGGCAGCTAGCGTTGCAAAAATAATTCAAAAAGCATAACTGTTATGTTTCAGGTCCATGAATGTGCACTGCACAATCAGTCGAAATACCATGTAAACACTAAAAATCCGATAAAAATACAAGTCACAAAACCAATGTTACTCTCAACTTTTTACATAGATCATTCTCATTCATGGAGTAGGAGTTAGCTTCCTAACCTAGCACCTCCTCAGACTACTCTAGCTTCTTAGGGGAGTGGATCTAAGAGTGAAGCTGGAGTTGGAGTTGCTAAAACTTGGAGCAGAGCCATACCAAACAGGGCCTAAGTTCACACTCTAAAAAATTCGAAAATCCAGTTCAATAAGAGCCACAATAGCGCCTACCAATCCATAGGACTTATATGCAGCTCTGTATATAAAGGACCTAAGGTCCTCTTCGACACATTGCTAGCCTATGTCTTTTCTTGTGTTCTCTTCCTTTCCCGATTGCCCAGACACATTGTGAACAGTTATCTGTGTGTTGACATGGACGAGGACACTATGTGAACAGTTATCTGTGCGCGGCACTGTAGGAAGCTATACATGATATAGATGAGGACGCTGTGTGAACAGTTATCTGTCGTGGCACTGTAGAAAGATGTAGAAAAGACGAGAAAGACGATAGCAATTCTAGACGTAGAAACAGACGAGAAAGGCTGTAGTGCTTGATCTCGGCCTTTGTTTTTTTGATCGGGCAGTTGTAGGATCAAGGATAACCGACTAGAGGGGGGTGAATAGGAGGTTTTTAAACTTTTTGACAATTTAACAATTTTAGCCAATTAACAACTTAGTCTAAGCAATTTAACACAATAGACAAGCTAGAAATATAAATGCGGAAATGTAAAGACTAGAAATAACCACAAAGACACAACGATGTTTTTCTCGTGGTATCGAAGACTTGCCGGTCTTCACTAGTCCACGTTGAGGAAGCTTGATCACCTCAAGCCGGCTCCACGAATTAAGCCTTCCCTCGATCACTAATGGTAGCTCTTCTCCTCTCCGGATAGGCGAGCTCCAACCTTCACAAATGCCCGAGTCTTCTCACAATCTTTTTTGAGAAGATCACCGAACCAATCTCTAAGCCGTCTAGGAGACGGCAATCTCTAAGAGTAATAGAGCAAGAAATCTTCACCTGAAAGTGCTCTAATGCCACAATGATCAAACCCTACCAAAAGCTCTTGGAAAAACCTCAACTACCTTTGCAAAAGGAATTGAATACTCTCAATGAGTTAGAAACAAGGCAAAGGGCTCAAGTGTGTTAAATGAGGTTTATCAAGGCCTTCTAGCTGCAGTGGGTGAGGTATTTATAGCTTCCACCCTTGCTGACTAGCCGATAAGACACGAAATCCCCAAAAATTCAAAAAGCTCGGTTAGACCGCAGCATAAGTCTTGATCGATCGGCTCATGTAATACCATCAGAACGTATTAAATGCACTGAGAAAATAGTCGTTACAGAGGGGTCCGGTCAGACCGCAGTGCAATGCACGGTTAGTCCGGCCTTCAACCAAAAACACGAGAAAACTTGCTTCTGTAAAAAGCTGACCGAGCCAAAAATCCGGGACCCCGGTCAGTCCGGGACATGACCTGCGGTCAGTCCGGCCTCAAGAATTTTTCAGCAAATTCAAATCAAGGCCAAAACAATTCAAATCAAATCCAAGTTTAAACCAAGTATGATTTGAGCATTTGTGGTATTATTCATTTTCAAGGTACTAGATTCTTGAACCCTCTTTATAGTATGGCTATCTAACCTATAACTCGGTCTTCCAACCAATTCACCTAAGACCGGTAGAATAAAAAGAGTCCTAAACTATTGTACCTTGTCTTTGAGCCAAAAGATCTTCATGTAGTCCATTTGCATGGAACTTCAAGTCATCAAAACCACCAATGGGACTTAACCTTGTAAATACTCAATAAACACGTTAATACCATATTCAGATATTATCATTAATTACCAAAACCATTTTTAGGGGTCTAGATGCTTTCAATCTCCCCCTTTTTGGTAATTGATGACAACACAATTAAAGTGAAAGAGATTGATTTGAATATATTACTTGTTGTGAAACGAGTATATATTCTTTTGATGACTTAACAACAAAATAATTCTTACAATGAATTCAAAGGAATGTAGAGAATTATTTTCTTGTTAAAGCCAAAATAAAGAAAGCTCCCCCTAAACATGTGCATATAAAAGGTGGAGAATTTTTGCAAGTACATGTAGAGATTTTTAGAAAATTTTGGCGGAGTTTCTTTTACATGATGGAACTTGAGGAAATGCAACAATATATGAACATGATAAGCATAGCATTTCAAGAGAGTAACATAAGCTTAAGGATATCCAACAAGTTCATCAAGATAAAAACCATAACAATGTTTTAAACCGATTACAAGCACATAAGTACATAAACATTCAACCATGCTCATAAACGGTAGAACATTAAGAGTACATAGAAGAGGTTTAATAAGCTTACATAGATAACAAAAGAGAGCAATAAGCTTATCCTCTAACTATTACACACAAAAGTCCAACAAGCATTCAACAACCATAATAGATATCCAATATAGAGAATATAGGACTTCTCCCCCTTTGGCATCAAATACCAAAAGCTACGAAGTAGGGGGAGGAGGAGGAGCCTCAATTGACGTGGAAAGGGCTACAGGAGGAGAATCAACGCGCCGACGCCGAGAATAAGTGACAGTCTGCTCGATCGACGAGACGCGAGTGGTCATCTCAGCAATGTTGGTCTGAATCTCTGAAACCCAACCAGCCATCTGATCTAGACGCTGAAGCACAACTGAGTTGGACTGTTCCACAACTGCCTGGCGAGAGTCCAAAAACTGAGTGGTACGATCTAGGGCATCCATGCGATGATCCAGAACCTCTAAGCGACGATCCACTGCATCGAAGCGAGACACTATCGTGTTGATGCCAGTGTGCAGAACCTCCAACAACAGAGGATCAAGTCCACCTTGCTGCTGAGGGGCAGGCTGAGGAGATGCTGGAGCATCAACAACGGGGTGAAGAAGCCTGTTCCTCAAGTCTCTTAGGTGGTCGCCTTCTGGCTTGTACTGCTTGTGAGGAAAGGGAGTGGCACCATCAAAGTTAGTTGTTCTGAGAATGAGCTGCATGATGTAAGGTGCATAATACATTCTCTTTCCCAAGTCACCTTGGCAAGATTGCAACTCAGTCAAGATTAGATGCATAATGTCAAACTTCTTTCCTTGCATCACATAATCTATGATATTTTAGGCATGACCTCGAATAGCGTCATTGTTGCCACTCCTGGGCAAGATAGTGGCCCTGATAATCCTGTTAATGACACTAGGAAGAGGTCTTAGACCGGCAACCTTACGAGGGACAGCTCCAACATAAGTAGGTTCATAGAACTGTGTCTGTTCTGGAGTCTGTGAAGCGGGCTCAAGGTGAATCTTGACATATTCACGTGCTGGTAGATTGAGGGCCTCCTCAAAATGATGCTTGGTGGCCGTGTAGCGCACCGAGCCTGTCATCCATGTCACAGTGGCCAAATTAGAAGGAATGTGAACTGTAGCATAAAACTGACGGATTACCTCCTCATTGAAGTTACACTTGATGCTAACAATTCCATCCAAGCCAGCATTGCGAAAGCGAGAATACAAACTTGCATACCGAGTTTGCTCATTGAGATAAGACCAATTAATGTATTTCTGAATAGCAAACTGCTTGTGAAGCACCACATGATTATAGCAATCTTCTTGAAACAAGAAGTGAAACCGCTCATCTGTGGCTGTCCTGGGCTGCCCATAGGGAGAAATCTTCCTTAGCTGCTTAAAATCATCATTTCTGATAGATCGAAGATCAACACGAGGTTCAGGAGGAAACTCCTGCTCAGCATCATCCTTTTCAAGCGTGGGGTCGCTGGCACTAGGCACAGAGGACAATGACGGCGAAGACTCCACTCCATCACTGTCGGAGTGCTCAACAGGAGGACGATGAGTGGCCCTTCGTGAAGGACGAGACGAGGATGCTTCGGGGTCGTTGACACTCTTGGTCCTAGCCATGAGATCTGGAGAAGGAATCAAGACCAACAAGGAGTGAGAGGAATGGAATGATGAAACAAAACATGAAGTTTTTCTGTCAGGGCCGGCCAAACCGTAGGCTGTTGGCCGGTTAGTCCGCAGGTAGCTCGGACTAACCGCACGCAACAGGTTGGTCAGTCCGGCCTTGATCGAAATACTTAGGTTTTGGCATTTCAATGGAGTCTACACAAAGCGGGCCAAAAGCTGACAATCAAACGAGGAAAGCAACAATGTAGGCATACACCAGGAGGATTATTGATCTAAGAACAGATTTAGAGAGGAATCATGAAAGATTTGTCGATTTGGGGAGAAAACCTTGCGGCGACGACGAAGTTGAAGAGGTGTTGGCGAGGAGGAGAACCAGCGGTGAAGAGGGCACACGCCGGGGCCGACGACGAGGGTGCGCACCGGGGCGGCGACGAGGGTGCGCTCCGAGGGCGGCGACGAAGTTGTGAGAGGAGAAAGGAACCGTCGGGTGAAGAGAAGAAGGAAAAAAATGGCGAACCGACGGGTCAGTGGAGAAATAAAGAGAGAAACTGACGCGCATTAACTACTGGGTGTGGTCAGACCGCAGGAGAAGGTCCGGTCGATCCCAGGAGCAACTTGGGTTGATGGGGTTATCTGCATGAGTTGACCGCGACTGGAGATGTTTGAGTTGATTAGCGGATAATTTGTGTTGTCCTTACTCCATAGAGTTAGCACACAACATAAAACCATCTTGGAGCAATTTTAATGAGATTAGATCAACAAAAGAGCCTTGAACATAGATTTTTAAGAAAATAGAGCAATTTTTGAAGAAATCGATTTTGAAAGGATTAAAAGAAGCAAACAACGAAGTTTGTTACTTGTGAAGATATGTATGAGCATGAAATAATATTTTAAGGCAATATATAAGTGAAATCATTGCCTAAATAGCAATACTCATTTTATGCTAGAATTGACACATGAATTTTTCGGGTTTTGGGCTAATTTAAACGCAAATAACTTTGATTTGGTTGAGAGTTTGAAAAAACTATGAATACGAAAAAGGTCAAGAATAGCCTTCTTTAGGTTTTTTTCCTTTTGGGAGCACTATCAAATTCCTTTTGAAATAGATTTTGGATGAAAATCCATTTTTGGTCAAAAACAAGATACAAAAGAAACTAGTTTTGGGCAAAACTTGACTTTTATTTAAAATAGATAATTTTGAGATCTTGTCAACCAAAACCCTTTGAAATACAATATATTATAGGAATAGCTTAATTTTCAAGTGGTTTGATTGATAAAATCCAAAGTTTGACTTTTTGATCAAAAAGAGTTGATTTTTGAAAACACATTCTAGTATGTTTGTTGATATGTGCACAATTAGAGATGTGGTATACATAGTAATTGTATAACACTCTCCCTAAATGTGTTTCCCATCCTAGCTCTTGAAACAAGAGAATCATGAGAGAAAATCAAATTCAACTAAGGTTTCAAAACATAATGTAATCAAATGACATTAGAAAAATCTATGACATTTAATTCATTTCTCAATTTGCAAAAGCGGCCTTCATCTAATGGTTTGGTGAAAATATCCGCTAATTGGTCTTCGATTCTTATGTGGCTAATTTCAATATCTCCCTTGCTCATATGATCTCTCAAGAAATGGTGGCGAATATCTATATGCTTAGTTCTTGAGTGTTGAACAGGGTTATTAGCAATTTTCACCGCACTATCATTGTCACACAAAAGAGGCATTTTATCAAATTTGATTCCATAATCCATCAATGTCTGCCTCATCCATAGCAATTGAGCACAACAACTTCCCGCGGAAACATATTCGGCTTCGGCGGTGGATAATGCTATGGAGTTTTGTTTCTTGGATGACCAAGATACTAAAGATCTTCCTAAGAATTGACAACTACATGAGGTGCTCTTTCTATCCACTTTACAACCCGCATAATCGGAATCCGAATATCCAATTAAATCAAATTTAGCAGCTTTGGGGAACCATAGGCCAATACTAGAGGAATGCTTTAAATATCTAAGAATTCTTTTAACTACCATAAGATGATATTCTTTAGGAGAGGCTTGAAAACGAGCACACATACAAACACTAAACATGATATCGGGCCTAGATGCGGTAAGATAAAGCAAGCTACCAATCATAGATCTATAAAGCTTTAAATCTACCGGTTTACCTCCCTCATTTAGATCAAGATGACCATTTGTAGCCATGGGAGTCTTGATGGGCTTTGCATCTTCCATGCAAAATATTTTAAGTAAATCCTTCACGTACTTGATTTGACTTATGAAAGTCCCATCTTTGAGTTGCTTGATTTGAAGTCCAAGGAAATAGCTTAATTCTCCAATCATTGACATTTCAAATTCCCTAGACATCATATCACCAAATTCTTCGCAAAAATCTTGATTAGTAGAGCCAAAAATGATATCATCAACATAAATTTGACAAATAAAGAAATCATCATTTAAAACTTTAGTAAATAAAGTTGAATCAATTTTCCCGATTTTGAATCCTTTCAAGATTAGAAAATCTCTAAGGCGTTTATACCATGCTCTAGGAGCTTGTTTAAGACCATAGAGCGCCTTGGAGAGTTTATAGACATGATTTGGATTCTTTGGATCTTCAAAACCGGGAGGTTGTTCAACAAAGACAAGCTCAGATATTTTACCATTTAGGAATGCACTTTTAACATCCATTTGAAATAATTTAATATCAAAGCATGATGCAAAAGCAAGTAAAATCCGAATTGACTCAAGCCTAGCTACGGGAGCGAAGGTTTCACCGAAATCCAAACCTTCGACTTGTGAATAACCTTGAGCGACCAATCTTGCTTTGTTTCGAACAACCAAACCATTCTCATCTTGCTTGTTCCTAAAGACCCATTTTGTACCAATAACATTGTGTTCTTTGGGTCGATCCACCAATGTCCAAATTTCATTCCGGGTGAAATTATTGAGTTCTTCATGCATCGCATTCACCCAATCCGGATCGTCAAGTGCTTCTTCTACATGCTTTGGCTCAATAGAAGAGACAAAAGAGTAATGTTCACAAAAAGAAGTAACACGAGAGCGAGTTTGGACACCCTTACTTACGTCACCCAATATTTGATCTATTGGATGATCCTTTGCAATTGCATTGTGAATTCTTGGTGGTAGGTTGGATGGTTGATCGTCTTCCTTGTTATCCTCTTTATTAATTTGTACTTGACTTGTGGAAGATGTGGGTGGTTCAACTTGAGTGGAAGATGATGGATTGTCTTCGGGCTTGATGTCGCCTATTTGCATATGTTCCATTGCTTTTCTTAAGGCTTCATCACCTACATCATCCAAATTCTCATGCTCTTCTTGAGAGCCGTTAGTTTCATCAAATTGCACATCGTGTCATTCTTCAACTAAACCAGAGTTTTTGTTAAAGACACGATAAGGTTTGCTATTTGAAGAATAACCAAGCAAGAAACCAACATCACAGCGACTATCGAATTTTGAAAGATGAACACCCTTCTTTAAAATATAACACTTGCAACCAAAAACTCGAAAATAAGAGATGTTCGGTTTTCTTCCTACAAGAAGCTCATAGGAAGTCTTTTTCAAAAGCCAATGCAAATAAAGACGATTTATGACATGACAATCGGTGTTAATAGCTTCCGCCCAAAAACTATCAGAAGTATTATATTCATCAAGCATTGTCCTTTCCATTTCAATTAATGTACGATTTTTCCTTTCTATTACTCAATTTTGTTCCGGAGTGTAGGTTGTGGAAAGTTCGTGCTTTATTCCAAATTCATCACAAAAGTCTTCAACTTTAGTATTCTTGAACTCGGAACCATTATCACTACGGATTTTCTTTATTTTGAAATCAAATTCATTTTGAGCCCTTTTTGCAAATCTTTTGAAAATTCCGGAGGTTTCACCTTTGTCATTTAGGAAGAATACCCATGTATATCTAGAGTAATCATCCACAATAACTAAATAATAGCTATTACCTCCGATACTCTTATAGGTTGTTGGCCCAAACAAATCCATATGTAAGAGTTCCAATGGTCTAGAAGTTGACATGATACTTTTGGAAGGATAAGAATTAGCGACTTGTTTACCGGCTTGACAAGTACTACAAAGTTTATTTTTCTCAAACTTCACATCTTTCAAGCCCCAACAACTAAATCATGTTTGAAATGCTTTTTGAGTTGAGTCATCCCAACATAATCTAGCCTTTTATGCCAAAGCCAACCCAAAGAGGTTTTTGCCAATAAACAAGTTTTTAAACATGATTCACTTGAACTAAAATCAACTAAGTAAAGATTTTCAAATCTAAAGCCTTTGAAAACTAAAGAGCTATCTTTTGCATTAGAGATGGTTACACCTTCACTAGAGAATGAGCAAATTAGTCCAAGATCACATATTTGAGCAACAGATAGCAAGTTAAAGTTTAATGATTCTACTAAAGAAATATTAGAAATGGAAAGGTCATTTGAGATAGTAATTTTACCCAATCCTAATACCTTTCCTTTGCTATTATCGCCAAAAGTGATCTTGTCTACTCCTTTTCCATTCTCGAATGTGGTGAACATTTTTCTGTCACCGGTCATGTGTTAAGTATATCCACTATCAAGCACCCAATATTTTCCACCGGTTTTGTAGTTAACTTACAAAACAAGAATCAAGTTCTTTTAGGTACCCAAATTTGTTTGGGTCCTTAGAGGTTAGTAACCAAGGATTTAGGCACCCAAATAGCATTCTTTTTAGCACCTAAAATTGAAGTGCCAACAAAACGAGCAACTACTTTACCATCCTTAGTCTTTCTAAGCATATAACATGAATCATATATACCAAGTGATGGAACCTTACCCTTAGGAAAATTTTGTTACACATATCCTATTTCCCGGCACTTATGGCAATACATACCATTTTGTCTCACAAATCTTGTGGGCTTGTTTACCGGCCTCTTACCTTTCTTAGGCACATACCCAAGACTTTCCTTGTTGAATGAGCACCTTTGCTCACTCAAAAGCTTGTCAAGAGTGGCCTTACCTTTTAAACACCTTTCCAAGCTTTTGCTTAGCTTGGTCACTTGCTCTTTTAGCTCATTGTAGATGCACTAGTCTTACCAATTTCTACGCTAGGCATTTCATCAATAATATCATATATAATTCCTACACTAGAATAAGATTTGTTTGAATATTCTTGGATAAGCAAGTCATGAGCTTCCTTTAGCCCCCTCATAAGAATCTTTTAGAGAAATATGCTCCCTATTTAAGATCTTATATTTTGACTTTTCTTTTCCAAGATATTCACTTAATTCATCAAGCATATCCATTAATTCATCATAGGTTGGTTCATCACTATTAATGGATTTTACCTTATCTCCTTTTGCCATAAGGCAAGTAGGAGTGGAGAATAGCGACGGAGCTTCCTTGATGGCGATGCCGACTAGTCCCTTCTTCTTGGGGGACTCTTCCTCATCGGAATCGGAGTCGCTTGACTCATCATTTGAATCCCACTCTCCAATGTGGGCTTCATGCTTGCCATCTTTGTGAAGCTTCTTGAAGAGCTTCTTTTTGCCATTGTACTCTTCTTCTTGAATGGCTTGCCCTTGTCATCCTTCTTTTCGGGGCAACGGGAAGCAATTTGCCCCTTCTCTTCACAATTATAGCACCGAATGTTGCTATAATGCTTCTTGTCACTTGAGGATTGCCCCTTTTTGTACTTGTCGAAGTTATAGCTTCTATTAGGGCGTCTCTTCATGACCCTCTTCATTCTCCTCACAAGGAGTGCATACTACTCGTCGGAGTCATCTTCTTCATCTTCATCATCGCTTGATTTCTCTTTGGCTTTGAAAGCGGTAATCTTCTTCTTCGAGGAGGATATCTCCAAGAGCTCTTCCTTGTCCTTCTTGAACAACTCATTTGTGATGAAGTTGCCCAAGAGCCCCGTTGGTGTCATCCTTGGCAACTCGGGTGAGTTGAGAAAGAGCGTCACCAACGTCTCATACTTGTCCGGGAGAGCTCTAAGCATCTTGCGCACAATATCAACATCAAGAAGGTTAGTTCCAAGGCCTTTGAGCTCATTCACAATGTTTGTTGAGTCTTGAATACATCTCATTGATGTTTTCATGAGGCAACATTACGAATGTCTCATACTTAATCCGAAGCCTATGCAATTTGACTTCTTTGACCGTGGATGTACCCTCATGGATTTCCGAGAGGGTGGTCCAAATATCATGAGCGGTTTCCAAATTGCTCACTCTATTGAATTTATCCACGTTCAAAGCGCCAAAAAGAACATTCATAGCTTGGGCATCTAAATGAGCATTACGCATCTCTTGATCCTTGGGAATTAGTGGATTAAGAGGCATGACGTAACCCTCATTTACGATTTTCCAAATGCTTGGACTCATGGCCTTTAAATAAATTGACATTCTAATTTTCCAATATACATAATTAGAGTCATCAAATAAAGGAGCCTTTCTTATAGCAATTCCCTCACTAGCCATCTTTTTCTCTCTTAGACGGTTAAGTCTAAATCAATGAGAGACCAATCTCTGATACCACTTATAGGATCAAGGATAACCGACTAGAGGGGGGTGAATAGGAGGTTTTTAAACTTTTTGACAATTTAACAATTTTAGCCAATTAACAACTTAGTCTAAGCAAGATATAATTCTAGCTAAGCAATTTAACACAATAGACAAGCTAGAAATATAAATGCGGAAATGTAAAGACTAGAAATAACCACAAAGACACAACGATGTTTTTCCCGTGGTATCGAAGACTTGCCGGTCTTCACTAGTCCACATTGAGGAAGCTTGATCAACCTAAGCCGGCTCCACGAATTAAGTCTTCCCTCGATCACTAGTGGTAGCTATTCTCCTCTCCGGATAGGCGAGCTCCAACCTTCACAAATGCCCAGGTTTTCTCACAATCTCCTTTAAGAAGATCACCGAACCAATCTCCAAGCCGTCTAGGAGACGGCAATATCCAAGAGTAATAGAGCAAGAAATCTTCACTTGAAAGTGCTCTAATGCCACAATGATCAAACCCTACCAAAAGCTCTTGGAAAAACCTCAACTACCTTTGCAAAAGGAATTGAATGCTCTTAATGAGTTGGAAACAAGGTAAAGGCCTCAAGTGTGTTAAATGAGATTCATCAAAGCCTTCTAGCTGCAGTGGGTGAGGTATTTATAGCCTCCACCCACTGCACTAGCCGTTGGGACACGAAATCCCCAAAAATTGAAGCCGGTCGCATCACAGCATAAGTCTTGGTCGGTCAGGCTCATGATAATGGTCGATCAGAACGCATTAAATGCACTAAGAAAATAGCCGTTACAGAGGGGTCCGGTCAGACCATAGTGCAATGCACGGTTAGTCCGCCCTTCAACCAAAAGCACGAGAAAACTTGCTTCTGTAAAAAGCTGACCGGGCCAAAAATCCGGGACCCCGGTCAGTCCGGGACATGACCTGCGGTTAATCCGGCCTGAGGAAAAAATGCGAAGCAATTCTCAAAAACGACCTCTTTGGAAAATGTCGATCCAGACCGGGACCCGGTCGGTCCGACCTTGCCTTGGTTAGTCCTACCAGAGGATTTTAGCAAAACCAAAACCAAAGAACCTTCGGAAAAACTCGATCGTCTTTTTGGTGCAGGACACCGGTTAGTCCGGCCAAATAACGTCGGTCAGTCCGGCCTCAAGAATTTTTCAGCAAATTCAAATCAAGGCCAAAACAATTCAAATCAAATCCAAGTTTAAACCAAGTATGATTTGAGCATTTGTGGCATCATTCATTTTCAAGGTACTAGATTCTTGAACCCTCTTTATAGTACGGCTATCTAACCTATAACCCGGTCTTCCAACCAATTCACCTAAGATCGGTAGAATAAAAAGAGTCCTAAACTATTGTACCTTGTCTTTGAGCCAAAAGATCTTCATGTAGTCCATTTGCATGGAACTTCAAGTCATCAAAACCACCAATGGGACTTAACCTTGTAAATACTCAATAAACACGTTAATCTCATATTCAGATATTATCATTAATTACCAAAACTATTTTTAGGGACCTAGATGCTTTCAGCGGTGGAGACTGCTCTTAATTCTCGTATACTGTAGCATCTCTACATTGAGAGCGGTAACATAGAGGATCCCTCTCCTACGTGATATGTATGCATATCTACATGACTATCAATCGCTTAGCCTATCATACGTCCCATGTGCCCTAGCCTACCAAGTTATCAACTACCAACACTCCAATGAATGCAACAAAGTGGTAATAATTCAAGGGTGTGCCATGTACAGTTTGAACTGACTCAAATACATAAATAGCTAAATGTCAGTAACATCTATATAGTTTTCCCATGTAAATTTGTAACACTAAATTGGTTGACTTGGGGTATCACCTATATCCATCATAATATGATCAAATGTCTTCTCCAATGCACCGCTAAATACATCCTCTCCATAATAACCTATTGGAAAAAGTCCATTTTTCAACCCTCAACTATGACATGAGTTCATTTTTCAATTCTCGATTGTAAAACCATATAGAACGGGTCCCTGAACTATCAAAACTGCATCACTTGACCCCCTCGACCGAAACGAGGCTGGTTTTGTTTACATGTCACCGACGTGGCTGTGGGTTTGCACGTAAGCATTTAATAATGAGTCAGTAAATTAAAAAAATAATGAAGGGGTCACACCCATATCTTCTTCCTCTCTACCTACTCATCTTCTTCTTCCTCCCTCTACTCTCACACCGCTGACCACAACCCGTCTCCAAGCCGTTGCTACTTCCACTCCCCTCTCTTGCACCTTCCTCTTTCTTCTTCCTCTCTCTTATCGCACTCTCTCTTCTCCCCCCTCGCGGCGAAGGTGGATTGGAGAAGGCTGACGACAGCAACGTCCATGGTGGGTTAGTGGAGGACAGCAGGAGCGCATTGAGGAGGGAGAGGAGAGGAAGGGAGGTCGGGGACAGCTTCACTGAAGGGATGCACACCTCGTGACTTGGGTGGTTCAGCGAGAATAGACGGTAGTGGTGATTCACCTGAGACGGGCACAACCACGGTAATATCGCCATTGCCCTTTTCGGTTGTCACCGTCGATATCCAAAATCCGAGCCCCTCGTTGCCTCTTTGCCCAAATCATGGTGTCATATACCTTACCCGTGTCCTAATCCTCTTATAACCCTTCTTCCCAGCCTTATTCACGCTCGTAGCTTACCGGTGCCGTCGACCACACCACCTTCTCCTGTTTTCGCCACTAGTGGTCTTAGTACATGCAGCGCCACCTCAGCCCACACCCGAAGCCCTTGCTAAGAAGATCCTGACTGGAGAAAGGCAGAGGAGCGGCCATGCGACGACTGAACTTGGAGTTGAGTGACCGATTCGATTGTGAAATGTGGCTTTTTCATTTATGTGTATGGATTGAGATAGATGAGTGGCGTGCAGCACGTGGGGAGGAGCAACGGCTTGGAGAAGGGCTATGGCCGGCGACTTGATTGGAGAAGAGAGAGGAAGAATATGGAGAGGGAGAGTGGAAGAAGATAGATTAACATATGGGCCTCACATGACATGTGTTTTTCAACCCCTCTATACCTGCTGTCATGTGGGCCCAATGCCATAAAAGCCAAAACCACCCAATCCCACACTAAGGGCATCTCCAGTAGTGTATTTATTGTCATATCTTAGTTATGCCACGTCAACAAAATTCTTGAAGAGACTGTTGTGCACGCGAAACAAAACATGATATATTAATCTACTCTAGTTGACATGTAGACTCGTTTCAAAGGAAAATTATAAAATATAAAATGTTGGACAGTGTGCTAAAGACTATCTATTGATATGTTGTCTCTAAAGATGATGTAACATATATTAGAGATAAAATTATCTCTAACTATGCCTAAAAGAAGACCCAAAACCTAAAAAAGTTTCCATAATAGAATGTTGGGACCCATCCAGCCATCCATTAAGGCCCAAATCCCAATAAACATCAGAAATCCCATCTCTCCCCCTGGTGCTTCACCCCTCCCTCCCAGACTCGTCGGCGGCCGCCTCCAAACCAAACCCTCGCCTCTCCTCCCCTCGCCGCCGCCCGTACAGAATCCTAATTCCCCCGTACAAACCGCCGAATTCCTCGGCTTCTCCGCGGGTTTTCATCGAATTCGGCGGAATCCTGGTGGAATCCCCGAGCCGAGTTGGCGGCGGCAGGCAACGCGATGGGGGCGAACGCCGACCCCTCGGGGCCCCTGGGCGGGCCCCACCGCCACCCTCCCCAGCGGCCGCGTCGCCGCAGCACGGCGTGGCGGCGAGCACCGCGGCCGCGCTGCGGCACGACCCCGGCTCGCCGTGCGGTGGTCGCCCGAGGAGCAGGCCGTGCTTGACGAAGGATTGGCCGAGTAACCGTCTGGGCTTATCTCTTCTTTTCTTTCTCGGAGTTAACTGATTTTAGGTGTTCCTGGGTAGTCCGTACTTGATAAGTAGTGTGGTTGGAAGTTGGAAGTGCGCTAAGGGTGGCGTCTTGCCGTCTTGGGTTCGTTTGGTTGGCGTCTTGGAGAGTTCTTGAGTGTGCGAATGGTGGTTTGGTTGGGCAACTGCTAGTTTATCGTGCTCTCATCGAGAGTTAAATTCTTTTACTTGTTTGTTAAAATTTTCTTTCTACGTGTTCGTATGGCAGTGAGATTAGGTGTAGATGACTGGTTATTCTTGGTTAGATTAGCTGTTGACTTCTTTTCCTCATTTATAGGCAAGTGCTTTAGAAGATTTTGTGCTTTATGATTGTAGAATTTTGCATTTTACTTTATCATGCTCTCATCTAGGATGGATTCCATTTTGCCAATTGCCATAATTGTGTAACTAATGTCGGAGTTCAGGTCATGCTAGTGCTTTATGATTTGTGAAAATGGTGGGTTATTTGGCAAATGGAAGGGAAAAAATTAACGCCGTAATTTATGTTATGATGTTCATGCACTTGCCCAAAAATTAACGCCGTAATTTGTGTTATGATGGTCATGCTAGTTTACGTTTCGTTACATGATGTAATAAATGGCGGATAGTTTGGAAAATTGAAAAGAAAGAAATTAACAGCGTGATTGGTGTTACAATAGTCGCATACTTGCTGAAAAATATGGGCTTCCATTTAATATTATGTTGTCAGGGTTGAGACCTTGTTACATGACTTGTGAAATGGTGGGTAATCTGGAAAATAAAAGGAAAAGTTAACACCCTGGTTGGCGTTGCAACAGTCAGTGCTTACTCAAATGTCTGCTTGCATTTAATATTAACTTGCGTACCATTTGTTCTGACAATAAATGTGGTGGCTGGTTATGCAATTGTGTGTTGACACACTTGGAGCAAAACTAAATGCATTGTGCATCACTAGTTATTAAGTGGTTGCAGTAAGATGCTGTAATTAGTAAACTTGAATTGTTGTGTTTTGTGTTGTTTCCTTCTCGTTTATGCTGCTCAAACCCTCCAGTTGAAGGACACAATATTTCCTGTACTTATTTGTTGCAAAATTAAACGAGTCCATCTTATTTTGTGAATGCACACTGTTGTAGGTATGCGGCTGATGCAACTGTAGTTTGCTATGCAAAAGTTGCTATGAGTCTGCCCGACAAGACAGTGCGAGATGTGGCCCTGCGTTGCAGATGGATGGCTGTAAGTTGGACACTGAGCACCTCCTGTGTTTCTGGTTAAGGCATTTAGTTCTAATCTTTTTGTGGACATGATAAAACTGAAAAGGCAACTTTCAGCTTCCATGTGTGTGATATGAAGGAAACTGCATAGGCTCTGTGTTTTTTTGCACTTTCTTTCCCTTTAGTTCCACGATTATGAAATCTGTGATTACTCATTACGATTGGTTGGCAGATGAGCTTATATTTTCATTTAATCAAGTAATATCGTAGTGGCATCGTACTTCTATGTTTAAATGATCAAATTGGGATTTTTTGGTAACTGATGTTGATCCTTCATCTTGCTCATTGTTTAAATCCATCAAATATTTCCACATTTTTTCCATACTGAAGCATGGTGTTTGGGGTGGCCTTTTACCAGTCTCATGCACAATTATTAGATTCGTATAGTGCATTTAACATAGACTGCTAGCATTATCTCCACTACCAATACCATATCTTCATTCATCTCCAACGTCTTTATGTTTTCTTGTACTGAATTGTAAGTACTATTATTGATATCTTCACTAGTACAAAGTACAAACCATGAAAACTACTTACTACATCACTACCACCAATCCCATCCCCTGTTTCAAAAAGCAGTCCTTTTTTGGAAATGGATCCTTACAAGTCATTGCATCATAGTTGTTCTGGAATTAGTCAGAAGTTGTAGGCTTGTAGCCAAGCAAACTAACCAGCAATGCCATCAAGAAATAATCTTGTCTGGTGTATTTTTTTTCTAATATTATTCTCTTACACAGTTCCTTGTATGTAGCACTGGATTTCTGCTGTCTAACAAATTATATTGTATGAAGTCATTAACATTTCGTCACTTGCAGAAAAAGGAGAGTAGCAAGAAAAGGAAGGAGTTAGCAAAGAAGAGCAAAGAAAAGAAGGTTGTCATCTGTCTTGCATACTTTCTCCTCTGATTCCCCTATTTTATCCGTGGCTTTTTTTTTTCTGATTATTCACATTATTGATTCCATGAAATAAGTTACCCAGATTCTTCTTTTGTACTTAACTGTCCAAAAGCAAATCACGTGGTGTTTTGCAAAACTTCAAAAGTAGCATCCACCAAATTTTTATATTTAAATACTTTGATATTAGGATGTCCTCATGTTTATTTGTGATTTTCATTATAGGAATGCTTACAACTAGAGACCATTCTAAATGAGATTATTTTTTATGATTAAAACTTTTGATCTTCTTACCTTGTAGGAAAGAGTTGGTGACTCTTCAACAAAAGGGCCGGCTCAACTGGTAGCACGACCTAATGTCCCCCCATATCCCCTTCCAGTTTTTCCTATGGATGATGATGATGTATCATACAAAGGTAAGTATTTTGTTTAGATTAGGAATCATACTTCTTATTGTTTTTTCTTTTGGTTTTTTTTTTCTGTGTAGTTTGTTGTTGCGACCTCTTAAGACCTTTGTTTATGCCATCTTTTTTTCCTTTTCTACAGAACTTTTCTTCGTGCTGCTTTATTGTGTAAAATCAAGGCTCAGGTTTCTTGTCAGTATAGTACTATAGCAAAGATATTATATTTTCTAGTTTTATACTATTGATTTATCCAGAGCTGAAGTTGCTCCAGAGCATCTATGAGAACAAACAGTAAATAACATAAGATCATGATACTTGCCAAATGTTTATGTCGTACAATATTATGTTGTGTGTATTGTTTGTGATCAGGGATAGAATGTAGTTTACTTTAAAGGAAAAAGTCTATAACACCCCGAACTTTGCTTGGAAGTCCGTCTAGCACCCTGAACTATGAAACCAGACATTTGACCTCCCTTGTTGTGGACTCGTATTGGGGTCAGGCGTACAGTCGTCGCAGCAAAGCTCGAGAATCGGCAGCGCTGTCCAATTCCAAGACGATAGCAGCTCAAGTCCATGCAGAATCCGGCAGCAGCACAGTCCAGGCTGAGTCCGAGTAGGACTTCAGAAAGAGTCCATGTCTTTTACAAAGAATAGTTACCTTACAATGAATAGTTTCCTTTTGTCAATTACTTCCGAATTAGTTACAAATTGTTAGAGTTGTATCTATAAATATCAGGGGACAACATAATGTGAGGGATAATAAAGAGTTTATTCCAAAGAAGTTTACGCAGCTTAGAGCCTCCCTTTCGTGATGGCCGAATCGTTTTGTCATGAACCGGAGGGCGACTGCCCGCCGTTACCTAAACCTCAGTATCTCCTCAGATCCCATCCGCAAGCCCACAAGCATCTGCATCCTCCCCTGTCACAACATCGAAAGCCTAGCCACACCAAATTGGTATCAGAGCCTACCTCCACGCATACCTCGCTGCCTTCACATCCACAAACAAGTATGAGCGAAGTCAAGTCTCTTGACGATCTGAGTTTGCAGCTTGATCAGATGCTCAAGCAGATCCTTGGCGACAAGCAAGCAATACGAGATGAACTTCACGAGCTACGCAATCAGCAAGCAGCTAACGCGGCGGCTATCACAGCACTCCAAAACAAAGAAGCTTCAGAATTTTTGACCAAACGGAAGCCGTCTCAATCAAGTGGAGCTATTGCCGGCAGAGAAGGAAGGGAAGAAGAGCGCCATGGGGCACCACGATACCACAAGCTCAACTTTCCGACCTACGACGGGGAAGAAGACCCATTGCCCTGGCTTAACCGATGCGAACAATTTTTTCGCGGCCAGAGGACAATGGAAGAAGAGAAGGTTTGACTTGCATCTTATCATCTCACGGCCGTTGCTCAGCAATGGTTCTACCAGCTAGAACGGGATGTGGGTGTACTGACCTAGCCGAGTGTGAATATGAGCTTTGGTCCTCCCATCCGCAGTAACCCATTGGGAGAATTAGCGCAACTACGGCGTACCGGATCAGTGGAGGATTACCAGCGACAATTTCTGGCTCTCCTGTGTCGTGCCGATCAACTCTCACCAATGCAACAAGTACAACTCTTCACCGCCGGACTTTTGAAGCCATTACGAACCGATGTAGAACTACAAAACTCGACGAATTTGTAGACGGCCATGAGTCTTGCAAGGGCGTATGAAGTGAGGCTTCAGGAGGAACCTGCCGAACCAAAGCCACCCATACGGCGAAAACCTCCAATATTATCAAGACCAACTCGCCACAAGCACTCGAGCGAACACAGACCCCCACAAAGAACTTGTAGTTCCACCTCCGGGTCTGCGCTCCACACCACCGCGGTCCAAATTTCGCCACTTATCCACGGAGGAGATGGCTGATCACCATGCAAAAGGGTTATGTTACAATTGCCCGGAGAAGTTTCACTGAAATTATACGTGCTCGCTGAAGGGGATTTACATGCTGGAAATAGAAGATGAGGAAGCATTCGAGGAACCGATCGAACAAGCAGAGATCTCCTTGCATGTTCTCACCGGAATTCGGGTCAGCCGAACCATGCAACTCTGAGTACAGAAAGCAGGACAAACGGTGCTAGCTCTGGTGGATTCAGGATCCACTAACAATTTTATTGCCGAAGGGACGGCACGTCATCTGGGACTGACCTGCGCAGCCCGCAATGGTCTGAGTGTAGCTGTTGCTAATGGAGATCGCATCCAATGCGCGGGACGCTGTCATGACGTGACACTCTCCATCGATAAGGAAGCCTTCCGCATTGATTTGTTTGCAATACCACTTGATGCCTTTGAGCTAATTCTTGGAGTCCACTGGTTGCGCACGTTGGGCCCGATTGTCTGGGATTTTTAACTCCTCTCTATGTTGTTTTGGCGGGAGGATCATCGTGTATGGTGGCAAGGCAGTGCAGCACCAGAACAAATGCAGATACACATGGTCGGGAACGATCTCATGACGGTATTACAGCAAGACTTTGCAGATCTCTTTGAACCACCACGAGGTCTACCGCCAGTGAGGCGACAAGACCACCGTATACCCCTCAAACCGAATACTGAAGCAGTAGCTGTTCGCTCTTACCGTTATCCGCAATTGCAAAAAGATGAAATCGAGAGACAATGTGAAGACATGTTGGCACAAGGGATCATCCGGGATAGCACATCGGCATTTTCATCTCCAGTCCTGCTTGTTAAGAAGCATGATGCAACTTGGCGATTTTGCGTTGACTATCGGGCCCTTAACGAACGGACTATTAAAGATAAGTTCCCTATCCCGGTTGTTAACGAACTTCTCGATGAGCTGGAAGGATCCAAATATTTCACCAAGCTTGATCTCAGTGGGTATCATCAAGTACGTATGTGTCCGGAAGATGTGGCAAAAATAGCGTTTCGCACTCATCATGGCCATTTTGAATTCTTGGTAATGGCTTTCGGATTAACTAATACGCCGGCTACTTTTCAGTCCCTAATGAATGATGTTCTCAAGCCCTACCTTTGGAAGTTTGTACTTGTGTTTTTTGATGACATTTTGATCTCTGATGAAGTCATGGGCGAACATTTCTGACGCTCTGCTGTCTTTCAACTCCTCCGTCGTCATCAATTGGCGCTTAAGCGTTCTAAGTGCGCCTTCGGCATTACATCTGTGGCTTATTTGGGGCATATCATCTCCGGCCATGGTGTAGCTATGGATCCAGACAAACTTGCTGCCGTGGCTGATTGGCCCCTTCCAAAGTCTGTTCGCGCACTAAGAGGATTTCTCGGACTTACCTGGTATTATCGCAAGTTCATCAAGGACTATGGTGTTATCGCGGCTTCGTTAACAAAATTGCTCAAAAAGGAGTCCTTTTGGTTGGTCGGAGGAGGCCACTCATGCATTTGAAGCTCTCAAAGTCGCTCTTACATCCGCGCCCGTGTTACAGCTACCCGACTTTGCACAAAAATTTATGGTCGATTGTGACCCAATTGCGTTTTTTAGTCGAGCAGTACCACCTCATCATGCAAAGCGGGCGGTGTATGAGCGGGAACTTATTGGTCTCGTCAAGGCAGTACGTCATTGGAGACCGTACCTTTGGGGTTGTGAATTCACCATTTGTATTGACCATTATAGCCTTAAGTTCTTGCTTGATCAACGCTTATCTACAATACCTCAGCACCATTGGGTAAGCAAGCTATTTGGATTCGATTTCATTGTGGTTTTTCGGCCAGGCAAGCAAAACGCGGCGGCAGACGCGCTTTCTCGCCGTGATGAAGGCCTCTCGGTACATGCTCTCTCGTCGCCACAGTTCGCTTTGTTTGATCAGATGCGTGCAGAAGTTGCGGACACACCAGAGCTATCTTCATTGCGTGATAAGATTGTCTCCGGTCAAGCCGAGGATGGGTGGAGTTTTGTTGATGGTTTATTGATCTACAGAGGGCGTATTTTCCTGTCGACCTCATCTTCCTTGTGGCACCAGTTAATTGCCGACGCCCATAATACTGGTCATGAAGGTATACAAAAGACATTACAACGTTTACGAGCTACCTTTCACAATCCTGCCTTGTCTAAGTTGGTTCGGGATTTTGTGGCTAGTTGCATAATTTTCCAGCGTAACAAGACCGAACATCTTCACCCAGCTGGTCTCTTACAACCCTTTGTTGTGCCTACGACAATTTGGGCGGATATTTCTATGGATTTTATTGAAGGTCTTCCGAAGGTACATAGCAAGTCTGTTATTCTTTCAGTGGTTGATCGTTTTTCAAAATACGCACACTTCATTACTTTGGGTCATCCGTATACGGCCGATTCTGTTGCTCGAGCTTTCTTTGACGAGATCGTACGCTTACATGGTATTCCATCCTCCATTGTAAGTGATCGTGACCCTGTCTTTACAAGCAATTTTTGGAGCGAATTGTTTCGTTTATCAGGTATTAAGTTGCATTTGAGCTCGGCATTTCATCCACAATCCGATGGGCAGACAGAAGTTGTCAATCGAGTGATTGCTATGTATCTTCGTTGTTTGTCTGGCGATCGACCAAAGCATTGGGTACAATGGTTACTGTGGGCCGAATTTTGTTACAATTCATCTTATCAAACGGCTTTCAAGTGTACTCCGTTTCGCGTTGTTTATGGACGTGACCCTCCAACTTTGCTTGCCTGTGAATCGGGAGTAGCACGTGTGGCAGCTGTAGATGCCCAGCTTCAAAATCGTGACGAGTTCTTAGCAGAGGTTCGTGAGCGCCTGCTCCAGGCTCAAAATCGCATGAAGGAGCAGTATGACGCTAACCATCGCAACGTTTCATTTTCGGTAGGACAGTGGGTTTGGCTAATATTGCAACATCGTCCAATTTCTTCGGTTTCATCTCAGCCTCGCTCAAAACTTGCTCCCAAGTATTATGGTCCTTTTCGTATTTTGGAATAGATTGGTTCGGTTGCTTACCGCTTGGAATTATTGGCCCGAGCTCGTATACATAATGTGTTTCATGTGGCATTGTTAAAAGCACATCGTGGTGAACCTCCTGAGCAGTTGGTAGTTTTACCGCCCATCGTACATGGCCGCGTTGTTCCTACTCCAGAGAAGATTGTCAAGTCTAGACTACGTCGTGGTGTTTGTGAGTTGTTGGTTCATTGGTAGGGTCTTACGTCTGTGGATGCTACTTGGGAACCACTCGCCGATTTTCGAAGTCGCTATCCCGAATTCCAGCTCGAGGACGAGCTGATTCTCCAGGACGGAGGAAATGTTGTGGACTCGTATTGGGGTCAGCGTCTGATCGTCATGACAAAGCTCGAGAATTGGCGTATTGTCAATTCCAAGACGATAGCGACTCAAGTCCATGCAGAATCCGTGCAGCAAAGACCCAGCCGAGTCCGAGTAGGACTTCCGAAGAGTCCGTGTCTTTTACAAAGAATAGTTACCTTACAATGAATAGTTTCCTTTTGTCAATTACTTCCGAATTAGTTACAAATTGTTAGAGTTGTATCTATAAATATCAGGGGACAACATAATGTGAGGGATAATAAAGAGTTCATTCCAAAGAAGTTTACGCAGCTCAGAGCCTCCCTTTCGCGACGGTCGAATCGTTTTGTCGTGAACCGGAGGGCGACTGCCTACCGTTACCTGAACCTCGGTATCTCCTCAGATCCCATCCGCAAGCCCACAAGCATCTGCATCCTCCCCTGTCACAACATCGAAAGCCTAGCCACACCATCCCCGAACTTTGCAATCCAGTTCAAATAACACCCTGACCCGGTTTTGTACGGTGGTATTACCCGCGTGGCGCGATGAGTGAGCGTCTGAGCGATTTTGCCACGTAGGATGACACGCTAGCTAAGTTAGGTCAATGACAAGTGGGACCTATATGGGCTTCTACCCCATTGAACTCCCAGCCATGCTTCCATTTAGTTCTCTCCCTTTGTTTCGATTTTGGGGAGAAATCCTTGTGGGCCCCACCTGTTATTCACCTAAACTTGGCCAGTGTGTTATCATACGTGGAAAAATCGCCCACTGATCACGCTACCACCTTGCAAAACCGGATCAGGGTGTTATTTGTACCGGATTGCAAAGTTCGGAGTTCAAATGTCTGGTTTCATAGTTTGGGGTGCCGGATAGACTTACGAGCAAAGTTCGGGGTGTTATATGAACTTCTTCCTACTTGAAATTGGGTAGAAAGTAGAAAATTGAAACTTTAAAAATATCTTCATTAATAAAACATGTTATAACTATGTGGATAACTTAAACTTTGGATTAAGAAACATGGTGGTTTGTATTTTCTTATGTCATTGCAGCAATTGGAGGCCCAACTGGACAACTTCTAGAGCACAATGCACAAATCTTAAATCAAATATATGCAAATATTTCAAACATGCAGGTACTTCCTATCTTCTATGTTAAATTTCCAGCATTCAGCTCCAACATAATAAGATCATATGAATAATACTATGCCTGTTGTGATCTATTGGCTGCGGATTGCAAGGTCACCGAAGTTACGGTGTTTTAGATGTGCCTTAAGTTGTGAATAAATCATATCCACATGGATATGCAGTCTTTATCACATGGCTAAGAAAAACCTCTATGCGATTTCATTTGGGAAGTGTAGAAGTTTTATTTTATCAATAAAACAATGTCCATTTCAGGATCAGGATGCTTATAGTCTTACATTGGCAAAAGGGGTGCCTATTTGAAATATATGTTACATTACTTGTATTTCTTCCAATTTTTTCATATCAAACTTGTAGGCTTGTTTTAATTTCATAGTGATATAAGTAAAACTAGTTGTAATTATTATTTTTAATATAATATCTCAGTAGGGTTCTCCCTACTATTCCCGTAAAAAATCATAGTGATATAAGAGAAAATTAGATCTGTCATGTTCATTTTATATTTTTCATGTTACTAATATTATATTATCTTGCATCTTTTGCAGGTACAGGAGAACTTCTCTCTTTTATGCGAAACTAGGGATAATATACTTGCAGTCCTGAAAGAGTAAGTTTCTCCAATTAGCTTCCCTTCAAGAAACATGAATGTGTATGAATTTCCTGAATACCTGTTCAAATGGATTCGAGCATGCATGTAAAACTTGGGGTGCTTATCACCAAATACAGTCTTCCCTTGCTGGTTGTTTGTTAAATTTCTTTCCTCATTGCTGAATTATGGAAGCAAATGCATCCACATTGCAGTGTTTACAGCTTGCATAGCATATCAGTGTGCCCCTTGGTTAGGAATCTATGTGGTATACTTTCGACATCAGAAAGTACACTTTCTGTTAAATCATCTTAAAGAACAAAGCACTTTCTGTTGTATCATCTTAAAATACTGTATGTTATTTATTAATAAGTAGTTGCTGCCCTTTTTGAGATCTGTGCTTATCCAGTGAAACTGCAATAATGTGACTACTTGATTCTTTTTCTATAGCAGGACAAGTGATATTCCGGAAATAATGAAGCAGATGCCACCCCTTCCTGTAAAGTTGAATGAAGATCTGGCCAACTCTATGTTGCCAAGGCCTTCACATACATGATGTGTGCAGTAGTCGGCCCGCTCAATCATCTTTGCATGAAGATCAAATAGAAAGCTGGGCCATTTCGCTTATGCAAAATTGCTATAGATACCAGATGCCTGTTTGTGCTGTCCAGATCTTAAATCTGGCCTTGTAACAACTTTTCCTCCTTTATACCTTTTCTATTTGTTCAGCTGATCGTAGATGTTCCATGTACAAAGCCAGCAGTTTCAGTTTAATAAGTTCGTAATCCCCTAGTTCTTGTAGAAAAAACATAGGGTTAGACTTTTGTACAGTAAATCAGTGTAAAGAATATCAGCTTTTCTGTTTCAGTTGGTATGTTTAGAATTGGCGTACCATTCAGCAAAGCATAAATTTTTTTTGTTGGCACATGATATTATACAAAAACTGATATAAACTTGCTTGTTTTGATGTCCCCGCTTTAATTTCTTTATATACACTCCCTTTTTTTAGTAAAGCGTTGTAAGGTCATCTGTTGTTGTCTCCATGGAAAAAATAACTGGCCGGTAACCGCTGGGGGTTCGAGATCTAAAATCTCGGCCGATTTCTCCAGGTTTTGTAAGTTTAAATTTTAAATTTCAGCTGATTTTTAAGTAAATTCAAGCGAAATTTAATCGGATTTTTCTTGAGAAAACCGGTAACCGGTCGGTTACCGCTCGTTTTTTTTTACCAGCCGTCCGGCGAGATTTCCCTTGGTACCGGCTTTTGGATCTTTGGTTGTCTCTATACCATCTGTTGAGTCTGTTGTATACTTGTTAGTTTAGATAGTTCAGCATTCCAGGTAAGTATGTATCCCTCCAAAAACAAATCCTTAGCCGTATCCCTAAAAACAAACAAATCCTTGTCTGTCCGTCTAGCTTATAAATACCCTTTCACCTGGCTGACTATGCAGATCGAATGAGGTTCGATTAAATCCTTGGCTGTAGTTATCCGATCTTCTTTCGTGTAGTAACACGAACACACCAAGATAACTAGCTTGAGTTATGATGTGAGGAACAGATGCAAGTGTAGAAACACTCATTCGGTAGTATAGTAACATTATATCTTTTGTATAGTAACATAATCACACCAACATATCTAGCCGGAGTTACGATATGAGGAACAGATGCAACCCGTGGCTTTGAAGATATTCCACCCTGTGAACAGATGAAAATTGACACCACAATCGAATCCAACGCATCCGAAGAACCCTCGATGAATTCCTCAAGAACACTCACGATACAGGAATAAAACCTAACGGCACAAGGTCAAAACACACACGCGTTTTTAACTCATAATTCAACTCTGCCCCCTACATTGGGCACACCCCATAGGCTTATATAGCCAACGCACACACTAGATTAGGACTTTCACGCACATACATAATTAACATGTTCGACCTGTATTCTTTTTTGTTTGCTAGAGAACTCACAAAAACCGAAAAGGTAATTAAACTGGACCCACAAAAAAAAGCGTAAACTCCCTTGACATCTCGAAGCTTTACATAACCGTCTCAATTTCCTAAAGAAATAAAGTAAATAGACCCGGACTCCTGGTACGCTATATTGTTGCAGTGGACCATGGATGGGTGGACCCCAACCTAGCGCACAGAGAGAAAGAAAGGTGTGAGGTCCAATTCTCCTATGCGTGCTATTTCCTTTCCTATTTTCTTGTGCTAAGAATCCACAAATCTTTCCGTTCTTTTCTTTCTTTACGCACCACCCAGCTTTCCTCGGAAATCCTTCCCTATATTTCGGTTTAAAGATATTATCCATCCAGATAATACCAACTAAATTGAATTCCTTTCCGATCCCCACGACAATTTTCAAACAATCCAAATTGATCTCCTGGTTGGAAACGTGCATGTGCTGGGCTCCTTGAACTGGCTCCTAGTCCAAGCGTGGGTCGTCTAGCAGATCCACGTACGTCTTGTTTCCCATATGCTTGTTTCCCATATGCTACGCACGTGCACCATGCACACGTAGATCCTGGGCGATACCTGAAATTAATTCTTGCAAAACAATTTGTATACAAGAATTAGTAGGATCAGTAGTCGTGGCTGCATCACTGACAATCATCATCTCCACCACGATCCATCACAGCTGTGAGAAACCACAATGGCGGCGGGCGGTGTTCCACCGCCGGTGATCGAAAAGGAGGGTGATGGGCGATGGCGTCATTGACGACGAAGTACATTAGCCAGGCACGGTATACATGTAACTTGTCAGTTGCTTGGTAGGCAACGTAACCACGCATTCTTATTGAGACACCGTCTCACACCATTTTCGTTCCGTGCGCTTGCAATGGCTGTGATGTTTCCCGAGATTCCCTCCTTGATCATGGGGTTTGTGAGTTCCCAGTGATATTTATCTCACCCTTCATCGTTTAAAGAATAGTTTATGTTAAGTTATTGTGGATACTGTTCCTTTGGATCGACCTGTATTCCAGAAATTGTATTCTTATATGAATTTCTCTTTTAAGGCCCGTTTGGAACGTGGAGTTTTACAATAATTTTGTGCGATCCAAAACAATCCCTACAAAATCTTAGGAAATTCTTGCATGCAAATAAATAATATTATAGAAATTTTGAAGGGATTGTCTTGGTTAATCCCACGAAATTTGTGTGAGATTCTGGCGTTACTAACGGGCCTTAATCGAGTTCCAGAACAGATCTTACCAAGCATTCTTACTGAGACACCGCCTAACTCACCATTTTTGTTTCGTGCGCTTGCAATGGCTGAGATGTTTCATGAGATTTCCTCCTCGATCATGGGGTTTGCGAGTGCCTAGTGATATTTATCTCACTCTTCATCGTTTAAAGAATACTTTATGTTTAGTTATTCATGGATACTGTTCCCTGGGATCCACCTGTATAACAAAACTAGTCATGCGCCCATAGATTGCAACGAAAACTCATACTTATACCGAAATTTTAGTATGCAATGTATACTAACTGTGTCCGTAGCATACTGTTCTCTTGAATGTGCAATCATCGAATTTCAAGTCATTTCATCGAAAAAGAATCCTCATTCATAGAAAATATCATAGAAAATAAAGTATATTTCGCATAGGTAGATTGGAGAGCCGCATTCATATTGACACAGTAGACTCAGCTACCATCTTCCATCTCACATCAGGTTCCATAAAAATACAATCGAGTGATCAATACCTCGTTTATGCAGTTAGAATGGTTGGCAAGTAGCTACTCCCATGCTGAGCCTGATAACCCTCCTCCTTCGGTTGCCTCCCTGTGCAGCCACCGCGCACATCCACCTCCTCGGCCGGCCGCCTCTCTACGACAGAGAGGAGGAGTAGGGAGCGCCGCCAGCTGCGAGTTGTGTCCAACGTGGGCGGGTGCGATGGTGGAGGCACGCAGAGCTAGGGTGGTGATGAATGGCAGTGGCAACCATGTCTGGCCAGATCTGGAAGCCCTCGACCAGATTTGGCTGGTGTAATCGGCGGCAATGGAGGAGGAGAAAGCGCGGGCTGTCCAGATCCGGCGGGGGAGGAGGCCGAGGCGCGATGGCAGAGCAGAAGAGAAAGGGGAAGATGGGGATGGGTTAGAGCGAGCGGAGCTGAGGATGAAGGTGCAAGGGGAGAACATAGTGGCAATGCTTAGATCGGGCGAAAATGTTTTTCCCTTTCGTCTTCAAGCCAACTCACTCTCTCACTCCGTGAGGGGGAGAGCTACGGGGCTGGGGCCAGGGCCGCGGGGGGCATGGGCGAATGCGGTGGCCAAACGGGCGGCCCGACCCATTTCGGCCTAGCTACTATTCGTGCCGTGTCGTGCTGGGCCGGCACGACCCGTTTAGCCCATCGGGCCAAATGTGGCTTGTTTAGCTCATTTGGCCCGACAGAATGAAAAAAATCAAAAAAAATCTCAAAAACAAAATAAAAAAAAACAAAATCCAAAAAAATTAGAACAATATGTAGAATTCATAAGTAGACATTAAAATTGAAAAAAAAAATCAGACAACCATATTGAAAATGTAATAGAATTTTATTAATGTTCAAATAGCTAGCTCGTTAAAACATTTGTCATTTTGCTCATAAGACATGAAAAATTGAAAAACAATACTAGAAAAATATATATTTAAAAAACAAAAATAAATTTATATATACTTATAAAATGAACTATATAAAATTTAAAAACTACAAAATAAAACCATATAAATATTAAAAATGGAAAGAAAATCATATAAATATTAATAAATAAAAATAAAAATATATATGTATATTAAAAGCAGTGCGTCTTTAGGCCCTTCGTGTCGGAGTCTTGGCTGCAACCGACGAAGTTATCGTCTTGCCGTGCTAGCCCGGCCTATGAATAGTGTCATGCCGTGCCAGCTCAGATCGGACCAGTGGTGTCGTGCCTCGTGCCGGCCCAACAGGCACGGCCCGTTTGGCCAGCTCTAGTAGAGATGTGCACGAGCGAGGCAGTTGCTGCTTAATGGAGGCGAGGGAGATTGTTCCTACACATCGGAGCCTCGGAGCGGTTTCTCACAAGGGCACAACCCTGTGGTGGCCCACGTGGCATACAGACTGGGTGGGGAAAGTGAGGGCAGACGACCATCGACTTCAATTTTTAAGTAGTAGAGAAAAAGTCGAATACAGTATGTACATTACATCAATTGAGATTAAGAGGTATTCACATCACTTGCCAAAACAAATAAAAGAGCTGCTGCAGCAATAGCGCAGGGAGGACCATCAATGTTTAGAGCCAAAACAACATCGATAATTTGCTGAACCAATCTACATGATATAAGAAAAGAAGGCACTTGAGACTTGTGGGTAATAAAATGGAAAATGGTGTAAGATTTTTAGAAAGATGAAATGGAATATTGTGTTTGAGCAATTGTAGATGTTCTGGAATTAAATAACAGAACAACATATTCTTACTGACATTCAAATAAATAACAAACGAATGTTTTGCCCTTGGATGCAACTACGGCACAACCTCCTCGCAAACCACCCCGTATATACTGATGGTCCCAAAGTGGTGCCTCAGTTCCAACAAAAGCTTTGGATTTGGTCTCAAAATTCCAAACAATGCATAAGGATACACATAAATGAATTGAATTTGATACTTGAATCACTCATTTCCTCGCAAAATCAGGATTCTCTCTTACATGATTCTTTCTACATAGCGTAATGCGTCTACACCTTGAAAATCTTGGTTGAACGGAATGAAATAGAGATTTTTTTCGACTTGGCGAAATGGACATATATTCTTTACAAAGTCCATCGCTAACGCAATCGAAACTCATCCAAAGATCCACATTCCACGTAATTGCACCCAGCTCCAAACCCTCCAAATACTCTCCCGAGTAATCGTACAATGGAGGCCCGAAGCCGACAGGAGACGCCGCAAAAGCGAAATATGGATATGAGATGTAATAACCACAAGGAATCTCGGGACACTTCATCCCAAGCTTCAAGATCTTGCTTAAGTTCATCCACTCGCATGAATCGATACTGCAATTATGCAAGCCGTGAGTTTTCTCCAAAGTCCCGGGGTAATGTGATGACGCATTGCATTCTCGAGCTCATGCAAAAGAACATTCTCTATCCGTACATATTATAATTCAAGATAGTACGCTCCACCCTTTATTGCTCTAATCAGCTTAGGAGCTTGCCTGCGTGTGCTGCGGAAAGCACCATCCAAAATACCAAGGATATAGGATACTTCAGTAAGCCTCAATGGTCTCAGCAGTTTTGTGCAAGCGTTGAGGTACCAGTACCACCACCACCCCAGTGAAAGCAATGGGCCACCATAGAACCTCTTGCCGATTAGCAGAAAGTCCAAGAAGAGTACTACAACAGTAATATCATCAAGGAAGTGTCTCCTGACCCCACGATCGATCTTTTTCAAGTGAGTACCTCATTTCTCTTTTCTTTGCTCAGTTTGCTGCTTCTCTCAGAGCTGCTTTTATTAGTCTTCTTGCAACACCCTGCAAAGGTTTTCTAATATTTTAGCAAATAGCAATTGACATCGAAACTTCCAGAGCATGCAACAACTCAAAAGAAGGGGATTACGATTGCAACATACGACTGAATAGAATACCGCCTATGATGATCTACCTGAGTAATGCAAGATTACTTTGGTCCTAAAATGCAAGGTCACTTTGCCCAAGCTTCGCAAGCATAGCGCTTGCCCTGGACGGTCATTCAGGCAATTTAATAAAAGAAAACTTTGTGCAATATCCTGAGAAGACAAGCTAGGCGATTTTGCTCAAAAGTGTAACAATGATGACACTCATTGCATCCCCCCACAAAACAGGGTATATATACAAAAATGTGAACAAAAGAACCAAGGATATGGCAAGGATTAATGCAGTCCATTCTACAACAGTGCCACCAAAAATCAGAAGACATGACGATGAAGCAAATATTGGAAATAACAAAATTAAACTCAAACAAAAGACTCTGAACTGGCGCAAATGCAACGTGCAGCTAACCTGGTTTGGAAAAAGAGCTCAAGAATCTCTTCTGCAAACAGAAATTACACATTCACAACATATTAATTCCATTAGACTTAATCTATGGCATATAGCTTTTAAAGCAATACAATGTTATGTGCAACCCAGAACAATTAAAAGGCAGTAGAATAAAGGAAAATTGCTCTGAAAGGTTCTTACAAGTAAACTCTACACATATTGACATGACAACTGCAAGGAGATTTTTGTTAAATATTAACAATATAGGGCATGCCTGAAATGGAAAGTATTTCAGAACCTTGCAAAGAATTTAATATCAGAAAAAGTATGCCGTATCATCTTACGTTTCGGGGTGAACAATTAACTATATCCACAGCTTCCTGATTGCTCAAGTGCTCCCACAATCCATCTGAAGCAAATATAACAATTCCATCCACTAAAATTGAATTTCACATTCAAATTTTTAATCTAAAAAGAGCGTCAAAATGCCATCAGTTTTCAACCGACAAATGTTGACATCATTCTTTATTATGGATCAAATGACCCACTGAATGGCAATTCTATTAACACTGTAGTTAACACTTCGTATAATAATAGGTACATAATTACTCAATGAAACTTGTAGCTTATGTCACGTTGTCCCCTGATGAACAGATTAGGATTGGCAGGAGAAGAATAAAACACAAAGATGCAAGAGCAATGTGTACCCTTGAAATAATGAAGTTCCATTCTGGAAAACACGCGAAGGTATCATCTGCCCTGAGTTTTCTTCAGAGGGGCCTCCACTACAATCTACTTCACCAAGAGATGAGTCAGTGCCAGCCGACTCTACAGAAGTCTGAACACAACATTAACATAAGAACATGGGAAAGTTACTAACACCAAAGAAAAGATGCACTCCTTAAATAGAAACATAGTCACCGAGCAAGTTTGCATAAACCAAAAACAAGTAACAGGAGGAATTGGGTGATAAGAATCCATCTAGTTGATTAGATGAATCCCGATTGCTAGCCCAATCTTTCACGGTACACTCAAAGATCAATAGTAATCTTACAAACCAATTCGGTGAATTGAATTGCAAGAAAATCAATACACTCACAAACCAATCTAATAGATTGAATTGCAAGTAGTAGCCTCCGGGGAACAATACTCCGAAGTAAGAGATAGATAACTTGATCTCGCTCTCAATCTTTCTCCCTCAATCCCTTCAACTTATCTCACGACTCAAGAACACACGATATGCACCAAAATGGCTTTTCTGATTTTTATTATCTAAATCATAACTTGTTCACCTATATGGTGCGGCTATGGGGGGTTTATATAGCCTCCCACGCAAGCACAAAACTTGGATGAATAGTAACCAAGATGTTACAGTAATTTGAGCTCGATTACGGGTCACGCGAACAGTAATCCGAGCCTGTACTGCTCACATGAACAGTATCCGAACAAAAAAAAACCATGCTTTATTTAGAAATTTAAACTACTCTATTTTTGAATAAAAATACTAAACACCAATTGGCTGTCCAAATTGGATCCAAATTGAACCAACCCACATGCCATGTTCTCGGCATCCTCCCCATGCATGGCCAAGTCTCTCTCTTGGTTTCCCTTGTGTTGTGGGCTTTCCTTCTCTTAGCTTCTTGTGCGAACTTGTTCCATGCACTTGATACTTCTTTTGACGCCAATGCAACCCTTGCTGCCATGTCACCACAAGTCTTTCTTGACCGCACACATGTGCTAGGGTTTTATCCTGAGAGAACGTTCCCTCTCGTTGGCCAGCATCCCTATCCACCCTATCGGCCTTCACAACATTTTGTTTTACCTTTTGTTGCAAAGACAACAACAATGACGCCAATTTGAGTTCTAGCATTAGTTTGCAATTTAGGGATGCAAACCAATGCTTTGGTAATAGTTATGGCCGTATCATTAGGCCACCGTGAATCCGCAAAGACAAATTCCAATCTAATCCAATAATGCTATCCACTCAAGAAACAAAACAATGGAGGCTTAGAACCGGATCAAACCTCTCACCTTGATTCAGTAGCCTGCTGCAGATTGGGAGCACTTGCATGAACGGCCCCAGTTTCTGGTGCTGTCGAACCTGGGAGCGAAGGATCCCGAATTCTCTGTGTTCATACACTAGTCCAGGATAGCTAGTGTACACAGTCAAACAAAAGTGATAACACAAGCATATCACGCATTTTATTAATAATAATTCAGAGTTTATTACAAAGGGCCTGAGGCCAAATAAAGTAAAACACAATAGAAGCAAAGCAGTAGTAGTTGGCCACACGACTTGCCACAAGCAATCGTCTGGGGGCGTAGCCTAAGCGTCTGGGTCCTCACCGTCCTGGTAGTAGTCTTCTCCTGAATAAAGATTATTCAGTAAGAGTGAGCACAACTACCGTGCTCGCAAGTTACACCCAATATTGAATTATGATGCATGCATAAGGTAAACAAATGAGATTGGCAGGGTTTATTTGCATAAAACAGTATTTCCAGTTTAAATACTCATATTAATTTTCAATGCCATTTTTATACTATATCTAAAATCAGATTTTTAAAATGACAATTTTATAGTGTGGATAACCTCCATGATTGAATGGTGAAGGATACCCTCCTATCACATGGCTACCCGCCTAATTTTACCACAAGGATTATCCATCCTAAAATCATCTATTGAAAATATTTTAAACCAAAAACAAAGTCTAACTCAGAGTGGCTTTGCTAGCATGTCCATGACCGCGGATGCGGCTATTCGAATAGTTTTCTATTCTGCAGAGTTTGTACAGCTTTACCCACACGAGATAATTTGCCTTTAATGTCGGCCAATACACGCTTCCAAAGGCGCGTGACTAAGCAATTATCACGAGGCCGTTACAAAGTTCTACCTTAAAGTATTTATGCCCGCTAAGGTTTCACTTCCATTGGACTGACCGTCCTCCGGAAGCCTCCTCTTGTGCCAGGTGGGACTATTGTCTGACCGACACCCACACAAACAACATAGCACAAATAACAATGAGACATCACAAATTATTAAGCCAAGTCTTGCCCAGACAAGACATGTGGTGGTACGGTAAGACATAGCAAGATGCGGCTCAAAGACCGGTCCTTAACTAACTTGGGCGTCTTCTAAATTAAACCCTGGGCCTTAATCTTAACCAGATTAAGCCCGTGCATAAACCTGCACCCACCATTCATCCATTTCACCCAAGTCCAAACCATTTTTTATTTTATTTTAAGTAAAACCATCTTTAAAAACTCTATACGGTAAAACAATACCATAGTTTCAAATTTAAACCAGTGTGAAAAGATTTGGCTAAATCCTCCCCAAATCACAATTATGGTCTAAGCATTGGCTAAGCATAATTCCCTTAATTATTTTACTAAGGTGACAATGGCATGGCGATAATATTAAAATTGGCTATACCAAAGGGATTGGAATAACTAAGCATTTAAACAGGGAATTAAAATAATTGATAGAAGTATGCATACAATAATAATTTAAAAACTGAATTAAATAACTTTAAAATATTGGGATCAATATGGTCAATAGTATAACTTGCCTTCGTTGAAGTCTGGGTACTCTAAATCCTCCGAAGGATCGAACTCTCTAGAATCGTCGAAGTCCATACGCGAAAATACGATAAATTCAATTGAAATTCAAATAAATTAAAAAATACAAATCAAACTAACTTCAAATCAAATAATTTTAGTTTAGTTAGCTAGATCTTGATTTTATACAAATTTATCAATTTGAATCACCTAAATCGGAATTCGTATGAAGAAATATGAGCTCCTAGAAGTTTAAAACCTAATTTAAACCCTAATTTGGATTTTTGAGATTTCCCCGAATTATTTTCCTAAAGGAAAATCCAGTTTTAACACGTCAGCGTGTGGTGTGTCACTGACGGGTGGGCTCGTGGTCAAAGGACCACACCCACGACCGGTCAATGGTCCATGATGGACCCCGCGCACCACACAGTAAACGCAAGGGTGCTGCGTGGCTTGTGCGAGGTGACATGGCGCCACGTGGGCAGCCACGTCAGATTAGGTGCTAGTGTGGCACTGATCTAGCACTGATGTGGCTGAGCCACGTCAGCTCGTGACCGGTGGAGCTCCGGCGACCTCCTCGTGCGGCGCTACGCGCCACGGCGAGGGGTGTGCACAACAGAAAGCTAATGTGACACTGATGCTAATGGGCTACCTTATAGCGGCGGAGAGCGATGCGGTGGCCGACAGTGAGCGTAGAGGCGGCGGCGAGGTTCGGTCGTCGACAAGGTAGGTGCTCCAGGGGTCCTTCGGCGAAGTGAGTGGGCGCACGAGCTTCGCGACGATGCGGCGGTGCTGAAGGTGTGGATGACGAGGCCGGAGAAGGCTTGACAACGGCAAAGTCGGCGGTTGAAGCTTCTTCGGTCACCGGTGGAAATCTTCAAAATTCGGGCGCTACGGAGCGAGAGGGGCTATGTGGGTGGCAGCGTTGGGGTGCGGAGGTCAAGGCGATCCCGGGGCTCCTTTATATAGGGCGCGGGCATGGCTGGAGCTTTGTAGGGCGCAAGAAGGTCCGGGCGGCACGGCGGCGAGAATTAGGGGATTCGGAGCGCGGGGATGGAAAGGAGAGGCCGTGTCGGAGGCGGAGAGAATCCACGAATTGAATGCGCGTGATAATTAGGGAGATGCGGCCGGATTTGCTCGGTTTTGGAAAGGTTTTGAAAAGCGGTAATGGCGGACGCGGGCACGAGGAAGGAAAGCGCAAGGAAGAAGGAAAGGGGAAGGGGATAGCACGGAGCGAGAGGAAGGAAAGCGGTGGCCGTTGGATTAAAATCGAACGGTCCACACTGAGTGGGCCGTTCGGACTGTCCGAAGCTCACAACAAATCCTAGCCGTTAAAATCAGATCGGACGTTCCACATTGATGTGACGTTCGGACCGTCTGAACTTAACTCTGATCGGTCCGTTGATTTGTGATCCAACGGTCGAAATGGCTCAGGGACGACCGTGCGGAAGGAGTAGCCATTTTGGGTCATGCGCATGTGGAAAGGAGTTGGGCCGAGTTAGAGATTCGGCCCAAACACTGTGCTGAGGTTTTCTATTGATTTTCCAATTGATTTAATTCTGATAAATCAAAATAACTTTAGAAAATATCAAATAACTTCTGAAAATTATGAGAAAATTCACAGAAATTCTCAAAGGCATTTTGGACTTAAATAAAATAATTCCAACTATTATTTGGTAATAGATTTTGCAATTAAATTTGTTTTAGCTTTAAAATAATTAATTAAAAGCTTTTAAAATTTCTGAAAATCCACAAAAATAATTAAATTTTAAATTTTCTCTGAAATTAAAAATTTGGGCTGTTACAAACCTACCTCCCTTAAAGGGAATCTCGTCCCTGAGATTCAGACTTGGCTAGCAAAAAGGTGGGGATACTCGGCTTTCAAATCTTCTTCTCGCTCCCAAGTGGCTTCCTCTTCTGAATGATTACTCCACTGGACCTTGCATGAGCGGATGAATTTGCTTCTACTGATTCGCTTTGCCACATCGAGAATATTGATTAGCCGCTCCACATAAGTGAGGTCTTCCTGAAGGTCGATGCTCTCAAGCGGTGTTTCTTCGGTTGGCACTCTGAGACACTTTTTCAGTTGAGAGACGTGAAAGACGTCGTGGACTACTAACAAGGATGCTGGCAGTTCAAGTTGATACGCAACTTCACCTCTTCTGGCCAAAATCTTGTAGGGTCCCGTAAATCTGGGTGCGAGTTTTCCTTTTGTCTGGAACCTTCTTACTCCTCGGAGTGGAGTGACTCTGAGATAAACAAAATCTCCTATCTCAAAGAATAAGTCCCTACGACGGTTATCAGCATAACTCTTTTGTCGAGACTGAGCCACTTTCAGGCGTTCTTTTATTGCTTTAACCTTGCTTTCAGCTTCTTTAATCAACTCCGGTCCAAAGAATTGATGCTCTCCTACTTGATCCCAAAGGAACGAAGTTCTGCATTTTCTGCCGTACAAAGCTTCGAATGGAAACATTTGTAAACTAGCTTGGTAGCTATTGTTGTACGAGAATTCTGCATAGGGTAGATTCTTGTCCCAACTTTTCCCATAATCTATAGCACATGCTCGAAGCATATCTTCAAGAATTTGGTTGACGCTTTCCGTCTGGCCATCTGTCTGCGGATGATAGGCTGTACTAAAGTTGAGTTTGGTTTCCAAGGCTTCATGCAGACTCTGCCAGAATATTGATGTGAACTGTGAGCCTCTATCGGACATGATCTTCTTGGGTACTCCATGTAGACAGACGATCTTGGCCATATACAATTTTGCTAACTTGCTGCATCTGTAGGTGGTCTTGACCAGAATAAAGTGTGCCACCTTGGTTAACCGGTCAATTATCACCCAGATGGAGTCACATCCTGTTTGGGTCCTAGGAAGTCCGGTGACAAAGTCCATACCAATTTCTTTCCACTTCCATTCGGGGATTGGTAATGGCTGCAACAAACCAGCGGGTCTTTGATGTTCTGCCTTGACTCGCTTGCAAACATCACAACGAGCAACAAACTCAGCAATTTCGCGCTTCATACTGACCCACCAATATTTTTCTTTTAGATCCTAGTACATCTTAGTACTCCCGGGATGTATGGAGTAGGGCGATTTATGAGCTTCTTTCAGACTCGACTGTTTTATCTCCTGATGGTTGGGTACACAGATGCGGTTTCCAAACCACACTGTTCCTTGCTCATCCTTAGAAAATCCTGGGGCTTTGCCTCTTCTCATATTCTTCTTGATTTCCTTGACGTCTTCATCTTCTAACTGCTTTTCTCTTATCTGACTCTGAAGAGTTGGCTGAACTTCCAAAGCGTTTACATAACCTTGGTTGACAATCTTCAGGTTCAGGTGCTTCAGTTCTTCATACAATTCTGGCCGATTCCTCTGAACCAAAATGGTATTGCAATACGCCTTTCTACTTAGGGCATCTGCAACCACATTTTCTTTGCCCGGATGATAATGGATTCCAATGTCGTAATCCTTTATCAGCTCTAGCCATCTTCTTTGTCTGAGGTTAAGCTCTGACTGGGTGAAAATATACTTCAGACTCTTATGATCCGTGAAAATCTCACAGCGGTTACCAATGAGATAATGCTGTCAGATCTTCAAAGCATGCACAATTGCTGCTAACTCAAGATCATGAGTTGGATAATTCCTTTTGTTTGGCCTCAACTGACGGGATGCATAAGCCATGACTTTGCCTTCTTGCATTAGCACACATCCAAGTCCTTGATGGGATGCATCACAGAAGATCTCAAAGTCTTTATGGATATCTGGCAAGACTAGCACAGGTGCAGAAACTAGTCTCTTCTTCAGCTCTTGGAAACTCTTCTCGTAGGCAACTGTCCATTCGAATTTCTTTTCCTTCTTCAGGAGTTGAGTCATGGGTCTTGTAGTCTTGGAGAAGCCTTCAATGAACCTGCGGTAATATCCAACTAATCCAAGGAAACTCCTTACTTCTAAGATGGATCTTGGTTGCTTCCAATCCATTACTGCCTATACCTTGGATGGGTCTACTGCAACTCCTCCTGTTGACATGATATGTCTGAGGAATGCCACTTGCCTTAGCCAGAATTCGCTCTTGCTGAATTCGGCATAAAGCTGGTGCTCTCTGAGTTTCTCCAAAATTATCCTGAGGTGCTTCTCATGCTCTTCTTCATCTTTTGAATAGATGAGAATGTCATCGATGAAAATAACCACAAACTTATCCAATAATTCCATGAACACTTTATTCATCATATTCATGAAGTAAGCAGAGGCGTTTGTCAAGCCGAAAGACATTACTGTAAATTCATACAGTCCATATCTGGTTGTGAAGGCAGTCTTCGGGATATCTTCTGGTCTGATCTTCAGTTGGTGATAACCAGATCGTAAATCAATCTTTGAGAAGACACTTGCTCCTTTTCAGCTGATCAAACAGATCATCAATCCTGGGCAACGGGTACTTGTTTTTGATCGTCACCTCATTGAGCGATCTGTAATCCACACACATTCTCATACTATTGTCGTTCTTCTTGACAAATAGTACGGGTGCTCCCCAAAGTAATGAACTTGGTTGGATATAACCTTTGCTCTGTAGTTCTTCAATCTGCTTCTTTAGCTCTGCTAGCTCACTGGCCGGCATTCTGTAGGGTCGCTTTGAGATTGGAGCGGTCCCTGGGACTAAGTCAATTAAGAACATTATATCCCTGTCCGGTGGCATGCTGGGAAAATCTTCAGGAAAGACATCTGGGTATTCTTGCACCATTGGTATGTCTTCAAGCTTTACTTCCTTCAAGCTGGTCAGGATGGAACTTCCTCCCGTTGAAGTCTTGGGTCTGAATTCTACTGAATCTCCTTGATCATTGGTGAGGGTGATAGACCTATTAGCACAGTCTATTTGTCCCTAATTCTTGGCTAACCAGTCCATTCCAAGAATCACATCCAGACCTTGAGAATGCAGGACTATCAAGTCTGCTAGAAAGGGTACTCCTGATATTTCAAGGGTAAGGTTTGGGCATAGGAATCTGGTTATCATTTCTGAGCCCAAGGAGTGGATTATCATAGGGTTAACTAAAGGAGAGATAGGTAACCCATATTTTCCCACAAACTTATTAGAAACAAAGGAATGTGAAGCTTTGGAATCAAATAAGACTGATGTTGGTACTGAATTAACAAGAAACGTACCAAGAACAACATCTGGTGCTGCTTGAGCTTCCTCTGTTGTGACGTGGTTCACACGTCCCTTCGTGTACTAGACTGCTTGCTTTGGGGTGCCGCCAATGGCTGGAACTCCTGATGCTGGCTGGGCAGGTGCTGCGGCTTGCTGCTTCTTAGGGCATCTATTGGCATAATACTCCGTCTCGTTGCAGTGGAAACAGGTCACTCCTGCTGCTGAGGAAGTCGGGTTCTTCTGCTGGAGCTGGCCTCCAGATGAATTGCTACGGAAGCCGGAAGGGTTGGGGCACTGTGCTGGTGCTGGAGCTCTCGGTGTAGAAGACTGAAATCTCCCACGCTGGGGTGGTTGAGGCTGAGTGATGAGAGGCTTGGGTTGTCCTCCAGCATTGAACTTCTGAGCGGCCATCCTCCGCTTGCGGTTCTCCAGTCCAGGTGTTTGCCCTCCTGGCGAATAGCTTTGTTCACCAATTGTTGGAAGTCAGTGAAGTCCTGGGATATCAGATGAACAGAGAGTTCATCGTTCAGCCCTTCCAGGAATCTCTCCTGCCTATCTTTGTCTCTGGCCACATCCTCTGGTGCATAGCAAGCAAGTTGGTTGAACTTGTGTAGATACTCGCTCACAATGCGATTGCCTTGGCGGAGTGAGCGGAACTCCTTCTTCTTTAATGTCATCATCCCAGCAGGGATGTGTGCATGACGAAAAGCTCGCACAAACTCATCCTAGGTGATAGCTTGTGCGTTGGCATGGGCAATGCAGAAATTGTCCCACCATTCAAAAGCGGGACCATTGAGCTGGTGAGAGGCGAAAAGGACCCTCTCACGATCTGTGCACTGAGCTATGTCCAGTTTCTTTCTGATGGCACGGAGCCAGTCATCAGCGTCCATGGGTTTGGTGCTGCTTGAGAACGTTGGAGGACGCATCCTCATAAACTCTAATATCGTCGCCCTTGGCGGAGGTGGAGGTGGGGGTGGAGCATGAGTTGCTGCCTGCACACTCTGAACATTGCCGATTGATTGGGCCAGCAGGTCAATCAGGTGGGTTTGATTGGCCATCATCTGGTGCCAATCAAGTCCTTCAGCTGGTGGTGGAGGTGGTTGCTGGGTGGGGTTCTTTTGATAATCAGCATTTGCGTTGCCTTGGCCCCTGACGCTGCCACTGTCTGTGCGGGTGGTCACCATCTGCTAGATCTTCCAAAGACTTAGAAGAGAGATAGAAAGAAAGATAGCTCTAAGGGGGATAAATCTAAATAGCCCAAGAGCACAAAAGCAAAAGACAAAGAGCCAAATTTTCCAAAATAGTTCTTTATTAATTTATTTTATTCTTTGATTATGGCTACCACAAGGATATTGATAGCTCATAATTCGCATCTAACGATTACACTATGGAAAACAACTATGGGGTAACAGGGGTATAATCTGGCTCACTAGAGCTACCCTCGCTTGCCTTGTAGCGAGCCAGCTCTTCTTCTACGGCTTTCATCCTTTCTTCTGCATCTTGTAGGCTATCCTGAGTGGTACGCAGGTCCTCTAGAGTGTTCCCGTAGGCATAGTCCATTGCCTTAGCCAGGTCCACCTGGTGCGTAAGCTCAGGAGAGTCTTCGTCCTCGGCTGAGCGAAAGGTACTGACAAGCCGGGTCGGGACATGCATCGGGTAGTAATGGAACCCGATGTCTCGGAAGCGATTGTCATAAATGTAGCGTAGACGACGGACTGCTTCTCTCGTCGTGCCTTGGATGCCATCGGCGAAGGTGTCGCACCTGAATGGAGCGTCGAAGATGTGGAAGTCCGTATTTGGCTGTAGGTTGGCGTAGAGGATCACTTCAGCTCTCCAGCGATATTGGCTTCCCACTTTATACTTGTATCCTTGGTAAGTTGGTCTTTCGTTGTAGTCCAGATGTTGCATCATCTTCCAAAGAATCGCAGCCCAATGTCCTGCGAAAATTCCGTGGGAGGTAGTGGTTGGTCTGTCAGCCATCTACAGGTTTGAGAGACAGATGAGTTAGTAATCATTTTAAAGAGAAGGGTTGAGAGAGGACTCTGGTAAGACTCAAAATAGTTTTAGTTTTTGAAAGTAAGTCCTTAAGTCAATTCTAAGGCCACGACCTACAGTCGATATGGCTCTGATACCACTTTTGTCGAACCCAGGAGCGAAGGATCCCGAATTCTCTGTGTTCATACACTAGTCCAGGATAGCTAGTGTACACAGTCAAACAAAAGTGATAACGCAAGCATATCACGCATTTTATTAATAATAATTCAGAGTTTATTACAAAGGGCCTGAGGCCAAATAAAGTAAAACACAATGGAAGCAAAGCAGTAGTAGTAGGCCACACGACTTGCCACAGACAATCGTCTTGGGGCGTAGCCTAAGCGTCTGGGTCCTCACCATCCTGGTAGTAGTCTTCTTCTGAATAAAGATTATTCAGCAAGAGTGAGCACAACTACCGTACTCGCAAGTTACACCCAATATTGAATTATGATGCATGCATAAGGTAAACAAATGAGATTAGCAGGGTTTATTTGCATAAAACAACATTTTCAGTTTAAATACTCGTATTAATTTTCAACGCCATTTTTATACTATATCTAAAATCAGGTTTTTAAAATGACATTTTTATAGTGTGGATAACCTCCATGATTGAATGGTGAAGGATACCCTCCTATCACATGGCTACCCGCCCAATTTTACCACAAGGATTATCCATCCTAAAATCATCTGTCGAAAACATTTTAAACCAAAAACAAAGTCTAACTTGGAGTGGCTTTGCTAGCATGTCCATGACCGTAGACGCGGCTATTTGAATAGTTTTTTACTCTGGAGAGTTTGTACAGTTTTACCCACACGAGATAATTTGCCTTTAATGTCGGCCAATACATGCTTCCAAAGGTGTGCAACTAAGCAATTATCACGAGGCCATTACAAAGTTCTACCTTAAAGTATTTATGCCCACTAAGGTTTCGCTTCCATTTGACTGACCGTCCTCCGGGAGCCCCCTCTTGCGCCAGGTGGGACTATTGTCTGACCGACACCCACACAAACAACATAGCACAAATAACAATAAGGTAACACAAACTATTAAGCCAAGTCTTGTCTAGACAAGATATGTGGTGGTACGGTAAGGCATAGCAAGATGCGGCTCAAAGACCGGTCCTTAACTGACTTGGACATCTTTCAAATTAAACGATGGGCCTTAATCTTAACCAGATTAAGCTCATACATAAACCTGCATCCACCATTCATCCATTTCTCTCAAGTCCAAACTATTTTTCATTTTATTTTAAGTAAACCATCTTTAAAAACTCTCTATGGTAAAACAATACCATAGTTTCAAATTTAAACCAGTGTGAAAAGATTTGGCTAAATGCTCCCAAAATCACAATTATGGTCTAAGCATTAGCTAAGCATAATTCTCTTAATTATTTTACTAAGGTGACAAGGGCATGGCAACAATATTCAAATTGTCTATACCAAAGGGATTGGAATAACTAAGCATTTAAACAGGGAATTAAAATAATTGATAAAAATATGCATGCAATAATAATTTAAAAACTAAATTAAATAAATTTAAAATATTGAGATCAATATGGTTAATGGTATAACTTGCCTTCATTGAAGTCTTGGTTCTCTAAATCCTGTGAAGGATCGAACTCTCTGGAGTCGTCAAAGTCTATACGCAAAAATACGACAAATTCAATTGAAATTGAAATAAATTCAAAAATACAAATAAAACTAACTCCAAATCAAATAATTTTAGTTTATTTATCTAGATCTTGATTTTATACAAATTTATCAATTTGAATCATCTAAATCGGAGTTCGTATGAAGAAATACGAGCTCTTGGAAGTTTAAACCCTAATTTGGATTTTTTAGATTTTCCCAAATTATTTTCCTAAAGGAAAATCCTGTTTTAACACGTCAGCGCGCGGTGTGTCACTGACGGGTGGGCCCGTGGACCACGCCCACGACCTGTCAATGGTCCATGATGGACCCAGCGCACCGCACAGTAAACGCAAAGGTGCTGCGCGGCTTGTGCGAGGTGTCGTGGCGCCACGTGGGAAAGGTTTTGGAAAGGTTTTGAAAAGCGGTAATGGCAGACGCTGGCGCGAGGAAGGAAAGCGTGAGGAAGAAGGAAAGGGGAAGGGGAGGACACTGTGCATCGTGGGCCCCACTTGTCGGTGAAAGAAAAAGAAAGGAAAGGAAAGCGACGAAGTGACGGCCATTGGATTAAAATCGAATGGTCCATACTGAGTGGGCCGTTCGAACTGTCCGAAGCTCACAACAAATCCTAGCCGTTAAAATCAGATCAGACGGTCTACATTGATGTGACGTTCAGACCGTCCGAACTTAACTCTGATCGGTCCGTTGATTCGTGATCCAACGGTCGAAACGGCTCGGGGACAATTGTGCGGAAGGAGCGGCTCTTTTGGGCCACGCGTGCATGGAAAGGAGTTGGGCCGAGTTAGAGATTCGGCCCAAACACTGCGCTGAGGTTTTCTATTGATTTTCCAATTGATTTAATTCTGATAAATCAAAATAACTTTAGAAAATAGCAAATAAATTCCAAAAATTATGAGAAAATTCACAAAAATTCTCAAAGGCATTTTGGACTTAAATAAAATAATTCCAACTATTATTTGGTAATAGATTTTGCAATTAAATTTGTTTTAGCTTTAAAATAATTAAGTAAAAGCTTTTAAAATTTTAGAAAATCCACAAAAATAATTAAATTTTAAATTTTCTCTAAAATTGAAAATTTGGGCTGTTACAGGTGCTCCTGCAACAACTCTACCAAGTACTGGCTGTGCCACCACAATCCAACCCTGAGTCATCCAATCTGACCCAGGCACGCAAGAAAAAAAACACTGCACAATTCAGACGACCGGCCATCTAAGAACACACCAAAGAACCAACCTTTTCTCTTCCCAAGAAACAAAACCCAATCTCAGCGTTCCTATCTTACCCGCCTACATCCGACAGCCCAGCGAGGGGCCTCACCTGCGGCGACATGGCCCTCCCGAGCGAGAAGCAAGCATCCATACTATGCACGCCGTCCATGGCGACGACGACCAGGTCGGATTGGGCTCGTGCGCGGTGCGGTGCAACGCGGGCGAGGGCAGGGGAGGAAGAGAGCGGGCGGTGGCGAGGAGGTGGGTGACGCGGGCGAGGCGACGGTTGGAGGGGAGGAGGCAGGCAGAGGTTTCTGCAATGGGAACGGGGGAGCACAGAAAACGCTCGGTTTTAGTCATACGTGGGTGGCGAACCGCGAACACATGAGAAAGATCAATAGCTTGAGTCGCATGAAAGGGGATGGATCTAACGGCTCAGGTTGTACGAAGGACTCCTATTTTTAAATAGCAGAGAAAATTGTATTCTTCTTGCTCATGGTTGAGTATCTTATGTGAATTTGTCTTTTAAGGCCCTGTTTGGAACATTGGATTTTTACAAGAATTTTGTGCGATCCAAAACAATCCATACAAAATCTTGGAAAATTCTTGTATCCAAATAAAGAATTTTATAGAATTTTTGAAGGGATTGTCTTTGTTAATCCCACAAAATTTGTGTGAAATTTCTCATCTTTTGTAGCCCCGGAATGAAGAAGAGCCAATGACTCCCACGATCGATCTGGGTCATATTTAGAAATGCGCAGATCTTTTGGATGATACAATGAAACAGCAAAAAAAAAAAAAAAACGTTTCAAGCACGCAGGCATGCTGTCTCTAGTTACAATGCTGACATAACCTCATTCCGTGGGTGATCCAAGTCCCATAATTCACCGTCGAAGACATTAGTCCATCCCTCCGCTAGTTTCATAGCGCAGGATACTTCCCAACTAGGTACGCTATCTGTTTTGAACATAAGAGTCTGCTTGATCCTACGGTCATAATCCATAAAACTTCCTCGTTTTCTCACTTATTGGGCAGGGCTTCAAACTACTTCTGAGCAGCGAAGATACGCGGACAAGGGGCGGTGCGCATTTGCTTCATGAAGAGTATGCCATTCGCTGCTAATCGCATCCGGTGCCTGGTGGTTCGCAAGTGATGATGCGTTCTTTGCTTCATGTTTTGTTATGTTAGATCTGTCTTGTGTGCATGTGTGCCGCATTTTTTTTTTTTGAATAGAGCTCCAGCTGAGCATATATATAAAGAAGAAGAGAAATGACCCAGTTTATAAGGGAAACCGGGCCCGAAAACCTTAACAAGTGCACGATTTTAGAGAGAAAAACCGGTAGCTAACCCCGAAAAGGCAAAACGACCTCAACTCAAACAGAACAACGCTCATGCCAGAAGGCACAACCAGACAACAGACAAGTCCGACCCAGCTCAACTCGCGCGCTAACCAACCAAACAAACTGACACCCTCACAACTCGGTCGGCGGAGCCCTGCTCCCACGCCGCACCGCTCAATCGGCGGAGCCCCGCTCCCACGCCGCTCCTCTCTGTCGGCAGAGCCCTGCTCCCACGCCGCACCTAACTGTCACGCAAGTCGGTAACGCGTCGCTTCGGAGGAGCGCGCATTGGACCAAAATGTTGTCGTGAAGCGCCAAATCAGAATGAAGAGCCACCGCGAATCGAGGATGTTGGGGTAAACCTACAGAAGAGCCGAAGGCACAAAACGGAGAGCAGGGGCTTAGCTTCTCGAAGCGACGCCTTAAGGAAGGTAACGACATCAATACCGTCGTCGCCGTTCGGACACCCGGACAAGGTTTTCACCCGGAGAAGCAACTAGTGTGGGGGAGCCGCGGAAATATCGCCTCCAGGGAGGGAATGGCGCCCGAGGGCGTCAATGACATTGGCACCGGCAAGCCGGCAGAAGGCCGCTGCTCCGCCCACCCCGAAATCCTGCACAAAAGGAGAAGCGGGCCACACGGCCCTCGCCCAGCACCCGCACCAATAGCAGCACCGCGACGACTCGGACATCCACATGCACGGCGCCGCCTGGAACACGCACACAACCACCGGCCGAACGAAGCCGCGCGCCGCAGCGCCGCAGCAACACAGCGCTTCGTGTTGGCGGCAGCCAGCGGCGGCCGGAGTGGCTCGGGCGGGTAGACGGCGCGGGACCGGCGGGATCACGCCCCGCGGCCCCGTAGCGCAGGAAGACGCCGACCGGCGGCAGGAAGATGGCGAGGAGCACCTCCGGGAACGTCGTCGAGGCCATGGAAGAGCCCTCTGACCGCTCGCCAGAACGCTTTCTCTTCTCGAAGCGCCTGGACCTGTGGTTGAATCGACTGCCCGCGGCTTCTAGGCGGTGTTCCCGCCGCCGTCGGGCTCCGTCCAGGAGGCCCTGCAACGGCAGGAGGTGGGCGCCCCTGCGGGTCCGGGGAGGGAGCCGCCAGCCCCTGAGCTCCGGCGGAGGGGGTGGGGGCAGATCCAGATCCAGATCTGGATCTAGAACTGGGTCGGCCACCAAGAGGGGCGCCGGCGACCAGGGGCTCCTGCCCAGAGGGAGGGGCAGCGCCGCGACTTCGGCACTCCACCGGCGCTCCACCGGCGCACCACCAGGGCTCGCCGCCACCTCCGCTGCTTGACGGGGTTCTCTCGGAGGGAGGGGGAGGAGGAGGAGGGGGCGGGAGGGTGGAAGGGGGGGCGGTGAGCCGGAGCGGCGGCGGGCGTGGCGAGGGGCTGGAGGCGGGGGCTCTCGAGAGATTCGGCGTCGCCTCCCGGGTCGCCCGACCGAGCGACACGGGAGTCCTACCTCTGCCGCATATTTTCTTTACTTCTTATGAAAGCGTATGTATTCTCACGCGATACTGTCTATTGAAATGCTCTGTGGCATATATAGTACAAGAAGATTACATTGTACACGGTTTGAATAAACCGGAAGCAAATCATATCAGCTATACATAGTATACGGAGAGATTAGCGGTGGTTAACCGAATCAGCTATACGTAGTATACGGAGAGATGTGCGGCAAGGTCATCGGCAGGACCTGTGCATGCGAGATTAGCGGTGGTTAATGCATTGCCATGTACGTATATTTCAACAGCCCCCCGCAGTGTCAACCAGGAGCAACTCAGACGTTGAGACTAATCTGAAGTCGGTGAAGATAGCAGTTGGCAGCCCCTTTGTGAAGATGTCAGCATATTGTAGAGTCGTCGGAAACGTGGAGAATGCAAACATCACCAAGGGCCACACGCCCACGAACGAAATGCAAGTCGATCTCCACATGCTTAGTACATTGGTACTGAACCGGATTAGTGGAGAGATAGATTGCGCTAATGTTGTCGCAATAGACCACCGTGGCCTTCTAGAGAGGTCGGTGGAGCTCTATAAGAAGCTGTTGAAGCCAACTTGCCTCCGCAACGGCATTGACGACACCGCGGTATTCCGCCTCTGCGCTAGAGCGGGAAACGGTGTGCTGCCATTTGGAAGACCAGGAGATGAGGTCGTCGCCAATGAACACGTAGTAGCCGAAGGTGGACTTCCGAGTGTCCGGGCACCCGGTCCAGTCGGCGTCTGAGTAGACAACGAGGTCGTGTGCCGAGTGAAGAATCTAGACCCGCCATTACGAGTTAATGTAGTATTTTGGTGATTAATGATAAATCTATATGTAAGACTAACACTTTTATTGATATACCTATTGTGCAGTCTTATTTGGATGAAAAGATGAAAATCATTGTGGTATGCATTCAACATCGTACTCTTATATCTTGTTGCATTCCTCATATCCAAAATATAGGTTGAACTCTACTAAAAGATTAACTTGAACATGTGCATATGTTTTTATTACACATTCGTGTGTGCACACATTTAGGGGAAGTTCACTCTATGTTTTGTGGTTTCATTAATATTGATCCATATTGTTTTTATCCACATATATTGGAGATCTTTACTTTGAAACATATCCTTTGAGTATATAAAACTTGTGTAGTTTATATATACTTATATTGTTTTATATTCAATTATTTGCAATTATGTTATGGGACTAATGTGTGTGCTAAGATATTTTAAAGACTTAGTCCCGGATTGTGGATGACAACCTGGAAATGGCAATGCAAAGATAATAGAGGGATCATGGTTAGTAGCTTGATGATCTATTTATGTGCCATCTTGATTAACTAGGAGTCATGCATTGCATTTGTTTTTACCTCTAGAAAACTGTTCTGAAATATCAGTATGACCGTAAGTGATGAGCGGTATTACCGCAGGTCGGTAGTATCGAAATCTAGTTAGCGGTATATATTTTTCAGAGAGCATGTTTTTAGAAGATTTTCTTGAAATCCCAAAATCAGTATGACAGCATTTGATGAGCAATATTACCACAAGTCGGTAGTACCAAAATCTGGTCGGCGGTATGTATTTTCTAGTAAACATATTTTTGGGAGTTTTTCTTGAATTCTAAAAACAGTATGACCGCAATTCTTGAGCAGTACTACTGGAATACGGTAGTACCGAGTTTTATGTGGCGGTACGCTTTTTCCAAAGAACATGTTTTCTTGTGATTTTGATCCTCTAGAAATCAGTAGTACCGATCTTGTTGAGCGGTATTACCGTTGTGTGATAGTACCGGTTTATAGTTGGCAGTAGTACCGCACCTGACAGTAACAGCTAGTTCAAGTATATTTTGTAATCAATGACAATCACATTGTGAGACTAACATTTTTCTTGTGCATGGGCCTGGGCTTCGCTGCTTCGCCAAGGGCAATGCCCATATGCTTTTTGTAGTTTTGTTCCCGCTCCCCGTCCCTCTTCGTTGCTCTGTTGCTAGTGTGCTTCTTCTTCTTTGGCGCAGCAATGGCAGCCTGGGGAACCTCAGCCGGAGGTTGGACTTGGGTTGCCAAGGGGAGGGGGAACCTTCAGTCGCTGGTGGAGGATAGGCTTCAGCCTACTCGGTGGATTCGCCTCCTGGTTCATAAATACCTGTTACAACTACTTGATCGCTGCAATATTCTACCAAGCTTATTTTTGTTCATTTGCATCACTTCAACATCGTTTTGTGTCAGGCTTTATGTAACTACCTCGGTACCATCACTTGCCTCCTGAAAAGTAAATCCCTCAAGGTTTGCTTCTGTAGTTGCTAAAACATAAACCATTCGAAGGCATATATGGTATTCAAGTGGCAAATAATCCATTACTTCCAGCAGAGCCACTTTTGGAAATTAAATAGTTAATAGCTTGCTCGAAACATGGCCCTCAATTTACATGCCAAAAATTTCACGTCCTTGGACAAAATTGCAAGGATAAAATAAAGGAAGAAGTCTATTCTACTCTATCAAGTATGGACATACAGACAAGTAACTATTTGTATTAAAAAATCGGCCCTTTGACACTCCGAACTTGCAAAACCGAACAACCTACCCCTGAGGCTGTTTCGTGCGGTGCTATTGCGTATGTGGCGTCTGGTCAGTCCGGTTTCGCCACGTAGGTTGCTGTGTGGGTTAGATGAGCTGGCAATCTTTTTTATTTGTTCTTTGGCAAATCCTCCTCCTCAGTCCTCCCCCTCCACCTTATCCTCAACTCAGCACCAGCTACCAGTTCCCATTCTCCCTCCCCGACGCCACCTCCCCATCCCGCCTAGGCGCCACCTCCCCATCCCGCCTCATTGTCGCGCATTAGCCGCCAAGACGATGGAGTCGATAGGTCGTGGCGGCAAGCGACGATGGTGTCGAGACCCGACTTCGGGCGCTTCGTCAAGATCTCCTACGGCCGGCCCACGACGCTAGCACCGCGGAGTTCGTCTACCGGGCCTCCTTCACCGAAGAGGGCCAGCCCGACTTCCGCGTCTCTTCCTTCGTCCACCACCACTCCCAGTCGCCCTACTGCGACCAGAAGCCACCGCCATCACCTCCATCGCCGTCTACCTCGGCCTCTTGCCTACCCGCATCGAGACGGCCCTCCGCATGGCCAACTCCGCCACCGGTGGAAACCTCGCCACCCCAGGCACCGCCTTCCTCCTTGCCCTCGCCGCCGCCTGCACCTTGCTCGTTACGCAATCCCACCGCATCCTGCTCTCCATCGACTAGCCCCCGCGCGTCATAGAGGGCGCCGTCGGCCTTCAGCCTTAGTGCGAGGATGGCCGTCAGGAGGCGGCCCTCCCGCCGCGCCCACGACATCATCCTTGTGGCCTTCCTGTCGCTGTGGAGCTTCTTGTGCAGGTTCCCGTTCACCACGAACTCCAAAGACCGCACGCGGCGTCCTCGCATGGACCAAAACCGAACCTTTCAAAGATGACACGCACATGATGGTACAGTAACTCGCCGAGCAAATGCCAAGGCAAGCGCCGAAGGCGAAAATCAAATCAAGCACCCACCTTGCTGGTCATAGAAGGTGAGGAGGCAGATGATGTGGGGGTGGCGGACACGGAGGAGCGCGTCGAGCTCTTGGCGAAAGACGCGGTGGAGGTGCTCGCTGCTGTGGTGGATCTTGACGGCGACGAGGACACCTGAGAGGCAGACAGTGTTGAACCCACCTTCGCCGACCACCGCTAAGGTGAACACGCCCATCAATGCCAAGAACCTACTGTTGAACGTGCCCGTGCTGCTCCGACTCATGGCGCAAGATCCATAAAAGAACAAATAAAAAAGATTGCCAGCTCATCTAACCCACACATCGGCCTACGTGGCAAAACCGGGCTGACCGGACACCACATGCGTAATACCACCACACGAAATAGCCTCGAGAGGTAGGTTGTCCAATTTTGCAAGTTCGGGGTGTCAAATGATCGATTTTTTAATACAGGGGTTACTTATCCACATGTCCATACTTGAGAGGGGTAGAATAGACTTCTTCCTAAAATAAAAGCAAATTTGTATCCTCAAAACTGAATTTGTTGTGAGCAAAACCATGAAAAAAAAATTATAACAAAAAACAATGCAGAATTTTATATTCTTCTGTGTGTGTGAAAACAACTCTTCAACTAAACCATGCCAATATCCATCTTGCACTTTTAGCTGTATAAAAGACCTTTCCATCTAACTCGACTCTTCATCTTTCATCTTCGCTTCGAGATACTTTACAACATTAGTAAGAGATCTCGCATCCTGAGCTTTAGCCAGTTTACCATGATCGTCAGACTGCAAAAAAGGAGACATTATTTTAGTAATCAGTTCAGTCTATGTATTTGTTTTTTCACATTAGATTGGCAAAAATATTTTGAAAGCAAATAAGAGGGCAGTCCTTTTAATCCATGTAAATTAACAGGATCAAAAGCCTAACCTTTTCCAGCAGTAGAGCACGATCCTTCAGCTCATCAACTGTAAAACCTTTCTTGTGAATCACCTGAAGGACCTTAAGCAGGTGTGGCTGAAGAAACTCTGAACAATGCTCCTCAAGATTATGTTCAGGGAACGAGGAATCGCAGCCGAAAGGGCACTTCATGGGCCTCATGGGGCACACAGTGACGCAGTGCCTATCCATATCACGCCTCATAAGGTGCTTCTCACAGTTCTGCTCACAAGGAAGGATCTTGAACAGGCAAGCTGAATCATGATCATGCATGCAACGAACAGAAACTTTTGCTCGGCATCCCTCATTTGGGCAAGTGACAGGTCTGAAGCTACATTGTGCCTTATGATCAGCGAGGCGCTCTTCATTTTCATATTTCTCAGGGCAGTGGAATTTGGTTTTTAGGTCTACATTCTTGAGGAGGACCTCGGCGATAGCTTCTCTCCTTTCTAGTGGCCAGAATCGTGTCATCTCCATTTCCTGCACAAAGTCGTCGATCTTATCCTCACGACTGTCGCTCAACAACCACCCAGAGACATGGCCAATAATGCTCCTTTTCGTACTACTAAAATCATCCATAAAGATCGACACGATCTCATAAGGGTCCTCCAGCATGTCATTCTCAGGGTCTTGATTCGCTTCCACTTCAATGAGAGCATCAGCTATGAATGTTTCGCTTCTTTGTGTAATGTGGTCCACCATTTCCTTCCTCAGGTCAACAGCGACGACGGATGGCTTCCTGAACAGATCACCCGTTGTATTGTCGACACAAACCGCAGCCAAGCCAGGGAGCAAGATTTGCGCTAGTTTATGCATTGCCTCCGAATCACAGTACGGGCACTGGAGAAGCAAACCTTCGGCTCTAACTGGTCCAGGATCGGCAACTGGCAGCTCCATTTCACCCGTGATGTGTGATCAAACACCTGCAAACGCATGTAAAGCAGAATAGTCAGGACTCAGGATCAACGTGGGAAATTTATAATTCTAAGCTACATTCGTGATTCTGATCTCTGCTCAACTGCTCCTACGTATATCACGTCAGATTTGAGCATGTTTACTATCCTTAATGGCAGTATTTTCTACCAGAATTTGTGAATGAAACTGATCACATTGTATTCAATTGCGCTGGGATAAACATAAACATGCATATGGGGACAATTTTAGAAGACACAGGAGAAGGGGGAGGGGGCCAGATCTGACAAATGGTGGAAACGAAGGAAGGGGAGGAGAACTCACCGCGCCGGCCGCCGGAGAAGGGGTACCAGATCTGGCGAACGGTGGATACGAAGTGTCAAATTCGGAGAACGCGAACTGTGGAAACAAAGAGAAGAGGAGAATGAACGGATCTGTCGCCGTTTTTCGGGGGAGGGGTTCTAGCGAACGGTGGAAACGAAGAGAAGAGGAGGATGAACGGATCTGTTGCCATATTTCGGGGGAGGGGTTCTGACGAACGGTGGAAACGAAGAGGATGAGGGGTGCTGCTGGTAGCGAGGCACGACGTGGCCTATGCGTTGGGTGAATCAGGACAAGAAGGCACGAGAAAGATGATACGGTAGGAAAATACTTCGTCCGGTTCATAAAAACATGTTGTTTTGGCTATTATTACGGTCCCAAAAATACAACTTTAATGACTAATTACTATTGTAATATATTTATAAAATCCAATAAAATTATTATATTATGAAAGTGTTTTTCACGACAAATCTACCGGTCGTGGCCAGATGGGCGGGTAAACGAGTCGTGTCGTGCTGGCCCACATGCCGACGAGGCAACCTAGGCACGGCTCGTTGGCCTCCCTGCGTCTAGTCACCTCCACGCTCCACGCCGCGCTGCCCGGCCTCCTCACATCAAGCCACCGCCACACCGCGCTCGCTCCGGCCTCCTCCACGTCACGCCTAGCCTCCTTGCGTCCTGTTGCCTCTGTGCCCGGCGCCGCGCCAAGCCGCCGCTCCAGGCCTCCTCATATGCGCTTGGCTGCCTCCTACGCGCCCGTTGTTGCTCCCAGCCTCCTCCGGCCCAACGACGCGCCCGGCATCCTCCTCTGCCGAGACCGGCCGCCAGCGCCCCACCTCAGCACCTCCTCTCTTTTGTTGACGTGTCGAGCCGCCGTGCCGGGTCGGGCTCGTGTTGTGCCTAGCACAGCTCAGTACTGCTCGTGTCGTGCCGGACTAGCCCGTCGTGTTGGAGTGTGGACCTGGGCACGGCCCAGGCATTCGTGTCATGTCAGCCCGGCCCATGAACAGTACGGACCGTGTCGTGCCTAAGCCGAGCCAACAGTGTCGTGCTTCGGACCGACCCAGTTGGCACGGCCCATCTGGTCACCTCTAGAATCTACACATATGATTTTCATGTATCCAATGTAAATATTTGAAGAGATCGATAATCAAAGTTTCCAAAGTTTGACTGCACGTATTCCAAAACAACTTGTTTTTGTGAACTGGACAGAGTACTTCCCTTCTAAAACGAGATAATAACTAGTCATTGATCGTTAAAAAATAATTGGATTTTTTATGGACTTGCTCTTATTATAACCATCTCCATCCTAGCTTAAGTCACAACAACCACTTTCTCCGCCTCTCTACCACCTCCCCACTACTACATCCGTCGCCCCCTCAAGACCTAACTCACTACTCATAATCATCTCCCTCCACCAAACATCGTTCGCCGTCCTCCTATTTATCCACGGCCAGTGGCGTCACCGCCGCCTTGTCACCCAACGTTGATTCGTCTCTGCTCTCCTCCCTATATAGTTGGGGATTTCGATGAACCCAAAACCTCAATGGGTGAATCCGAACTCTAACCTTATCATGGCTGTCAGAGAAGCCAAAGACCTCTCGGCCTGTGCACAAATTGTGGGTGCAAATTGAATGACGAGAAAATCGACTGATTTCCTTAAATTTTTAGTTGAGTATTATGTAGCAATTCCGCATAAATTATAGAGTAACAATTTTTTTTATCAATCAGAGTAACATGTCACCCTACAATTCCATCTATATACTTCTTTGCGCAACAACTCATAAAACTATATAGATAAAATATTTATCCTCACTACTCTACAAAGATAAACAAACATCTTGTATTTAATTTAGTTAGATAATTATGTTTCTATCTTGTTTAACTATATATTAGGGTCTAGCGCATAAGTTTATGGAAACACACCTAGGCACACATTTGGATATAGCAATATCGAAATTCTTGTACCACCGCATTAAGAGCCTAAGAAAGGAATACACATTGTATATATTTTTATGCCTTCTTTACAAAATTACAGATACGATGTTTTGGCAATTAATTAAGATAAACGATATTTCTCATATTGTTTTCTACATAGTGTGTGTGCTAATTTCTCTTCTTAGCTATATTTCGCTTAATTAGTTCCATTACACAATTTCTAGGAACTATTGTATTCTTATTTTTATCTTTTTTTGTTATGGAAAATGATAGTATGTACGATACCATGTTAATGATATTCCCTGCAGTTGCGGATCTAGGATTTGGCCACACCTCGGGCTAAATTCTAATAGGCTAACATCTTAAAACTAACGCTAATTTCTACCCATACTAGGACACAACAAAAAATAAGCTACAAATGCTTCATTGACATGAAACTTTAGCAAAAATGCTTCAACATAAAATATAATAAGAAAAACATGGCAAAACATAAATAATATAGCATCTTAGATATACAAATTGAGTACCTAAATAACAAAGATTTCATCCTATTTAGAGATACAAATTGAGTACCTAAATAGCATTCTTGAAGAGTTTTGCTTATTAACAGTATGCACATAATGCACTTATTAACATCCTATTTGGCAAACCACGAGACAAAGAGCCAATTCAAGGTCTACAAGCAAAGAAGGCATTACAACATCCTGTTTGGCTTATTGATTGAAAAGTCTATGTACTATGCTCATTGACCCATGACACCGATCTTTAGTCAACCAATTCAAGTCTACAAGCACTACAAGCGCTACATCTATGTACTATGCTCATTGACCCATGACAACGAAGTCATCGATCCTTAGCTGAACCAAACTGAATGGTTCAATTACCACCTATGTAACACATCAATGTATCAGCATCTGGGGAACAAAATTGGACTTCTAAATGTGTTTTATGTAATTTGAACATACGGTGAAAACTGAAAACTGCATTTCAGAGAAAACACAACATGTCAACATTCAAGAGGTGTGCAAGCAGTATGTAATTTCACCAACAGTCAATGTATTCTTGAGACAAGACCATGGTTATTAAAGCGTCGCCTAAGCGGTAAGGCGCCGCCGGGGATCAAGGCGTCACCCCCGCCTTGCATCCTCTGCTTGGAGCCTTCGGTGGAGAGGGAGGTAGAAGGAGAGAAGAGAGGAGCCAAGAGCTCACCTGGATCTTGGAGTTTGTCGACAAGGTGCGGGGGCCATCCGTCGCCTATCTTCCTCAAGCCCGTCGCTGAGGACCTCTGGAACGACGGCGGCGGCCCCCTCCACCGTGCAAAGCAGCCGCCTCCGGATCTCCCACTGCTGCTCCGGATCCGTGCCGCCGCGCTGCACCTCCACGACGACCCCACCGCGCTTCTACGACCGCTGTGTCACGGATCGAAGCTCACAGACCTCAGGCCACGGCCAGGTTTTCCACGCGCGCATGTGCCGCCAGTGGTGGAGACGCGGGGAGGGGAACCCTAATGGATGTGACGATGCGTATCCTCTGCCTTTACGAAGGCAAGGCACCAAATGGCACGCACTGAGGGCCGCACGATCAAGATCCAATGGTGGAGACGAAGGCAAGGCACCAAATGGCATGCACTGAGAGCCGCACGATCAAGATCCAATGGTGGAGACGAAGGCAAGGCACCAAATGGCATGCACTGAGGGCCGCACGATCAAGATCCAATGGTGGAAATCAAAGCCAAGGAAAAATTGATGCCCTTGAATACCTCACTGGCCTCGATCCTAACCATCCATTGCTTGATCCGATGGCCATGAATCACGGAATGGCAGAGAAAGGCCGAGGGGGTAAAGGCAGACGACACGCCTTAGGATGTGTGTAAGGCGTCCCCTCGCCTCGCGTCTTACCGCTTAAAAGGTGTGAGGGGGTGGGTCACCTCGCCTCGCCTTACCACCTTAATAACCATGGACAAGACCACTATGTACAGGAAATCTTATACAGCTTAAGTACTAGTTTAGTAACTTTTTGGCATCTATGTGTTAGATTGACTTCAACTCTTCAGGTCTTTGCAATTTGCAGGAAAGATGACTTCAAGCCAAGACATGAGACATCAAGAGAAGAAGTAGAGAACGCACAGTTGGCACAGAGGAGGGGGGCACTGGCCACTGGGCACGGGCGCGGCGCTGGCCGCCGGGCATGGAGTGAGGGCACACATGGCGCCAGGGGGGGACGGAGGTCGACGAGCGGCGTTGGCTGGGGACGGTGCCGAAGCTGTGGATTTCTGTTATTAACACACAAGACACAAGCACACAAGCACTTCAACTAGCCTAATCCCCCATATCCAAAACAGGCAAGGTTAACAGGAGAGCCACGTCTCCATGATTATCCCATCCCAGCCTAATCCCCCATATCCAAAACAGGCAAGGTTAACCGGAGAGCCACTCCCCATGATTATCCCAATTCCCATCCCTAATTCACAACCACCCATTTCATACTCCAAGACGCCAAATAGGCAATTTACAATTGATCATCTCATCGCTAACACGAGGTCACGAGCTAATATACAACTTAACGGGGAGCTAAACTCTCTTAAGAGTCAGGGGTCACATAGGGCTGGCTTATTGGATAAGAAACTCAAGGAGTCAGGCACTCAATTAGAGCATACAAAAGCAGCAGAAACCGTAGCGCACCTGAATCGCCGACGACGAGGACGCGAACCTGAATCGCCGACGACGAGGACGCGCACCTGGCCGAAGGAGGCCGCGGGGCGGGGGCCGACGCACCTGGGGACGGATGGCGCGGCCGCGGCCGCTGAGCCGGGCGGGGACGGGGCCGTGGGGCGAGGGCGCGGCGCCGGCCGTCGGGCGGGGACAGAGGCCGGCGTGCCGGCGTCGGGTGGGAACGGAGGGCGAAGCGAGGGCGCCACGCCGGGCGTGGAGGGAGAGCGCGGAGGGAGTGGCGGCGAGCGAGGTCGCGACTCGTGAGGTGCGTGTGGGAATCGGGAGAATGGGGATCGAGAGGCCGAGCGGGGAGAGGGCCAGAGGGGAATGGGGATCGACTGGGCGCAGTGGGCATTGGGGAAGGTGATCGAGTGGAGTGCCGCCTGCCGCCTGCCGCCTGCCGTTCCTTGGCCGTCCGATTTTTCTATGCATTCTGCTGTCTTGGCTTGCTCCCTCCACACGTGGGTCCCACGCACGGGCGTGGCTCGGCTTGCTTCCTCCACGCGTGGGCTCCACGCACATGTCTCGGGCGTGGATAGCCTCCACGCGTGGGCCCCACACATGTCTCAGGTGCCCAAAGGCGTAGCTGGCTACTAGTAACAAGAAAGAGGGTCAGCACACACAAGAAGAAAAAAACCTATCATCCAAAGAAAAATAAAATCACGCAATACCAAAGAAAACGAATGGCTAGATTGACCTACGCAATGTGGGCAACAAATCAAGTACACATGGGGCATTTGATGCACATCCACACATGGATGATCCAGACCATTCCTTCCAGCATCCACGGCCGACGTTTGCCCTCAGCTCCTACCACACCCTTTTGCGAAATACCCCCAGCGCGAGACCTTCCTTCCTCCTTTGGCCCACGCGTGAGCTACCTGCGTTCCCTTCCCCCCATTCTCCACCCACGCTAAGGTTGCTCTCTGCACAGACCGCCAGACTGAAGGCCAGACCGCCACCAGAGCCCTACACGCCGCCTGCCATGGCGACAGAGCTCGCGCTAAACCCCTCAGACCTCCTCATGTTGCTAGGGTTGGGCGCCAAGTCCCCACGCCAAGGCCAAGACCACCTCAAGACCATCTGCGCTGGCGCGCCTCTGTGGCGACCGGAGCTGAACCTCTCTGACCTCCTGCTGCCGCTAGGTTCGGCACAAGTCCCTCTACGCCTCCTACGTCGTCCGACGCGCTTCTCCCTGCGCCGACACCTCCTGAGCCGACGCCTCGCCTCCCACGCCGACGCCCCCACCCCTCCCCCTGCACCCCGCCCAAGCACCTGCTCTGTACCGGTAAGTGCTTCTTTCTTGGTATCACTTGAAATGGGATGAAGTTGGGTTGCCGTGCTAATTGATTCCCCTCCCTTTCGCCCTTGCGACAACCCAAGTACCCGTGCCCCCTTGCTATATGTGCTTGATTGGTTTGTACATGTTCAGTACAATATCATGTTACCAATTGACTTGTTGATGTTTTCATATTTGCTTTGTAGGGCCTCCAAGGTGGCTGCAAAGGAGGTGGCTGAATGTTGATTGACATGTAATATTTGCTTTAATGTGTGGATGAATGTTGGACATGTTAGTTCTGGACTCATTGCCATAAGCCAATTGAGGCCCCAAATCCTCAATGAGTGCAGGGAATTGATCCTAGAGTTATCACTTATAGCATAATACTGTATGGTTGAATCATTTTTTTGTATCATTGTAACTGATGTTTTGTCTAAAATGTTGTCTCAATTCTGTCTGTCTAAAATCTATAATCTGAATTGTTGTCTGAAATATTGTGTGAAATCTAATTGTCGTCTGATTGAAATCTGAAATGTTGTGTGAAATCTGATTGTTGTCTCGTTCAAATATGAAATATGTAATCTGAATCGGTTTCTTGTTCTGTCAACATTGCTCTATGATTATTTTGGTCATGGAAATGAGAGAAAGGATGTCACTTGTGTACTAACCCACTTAAAATAAATTTGGTTCCACGGATGAAGATGATTATGCTTAGTTGTATCAAGTATCATGGTGCGATATTTCTTCAACAAGTATCAGTTTGAAGTTCCCCTTTTCGTTTTCTTAGTTGGCATCACTTTTAGTCTTCAATTGACATTTGCTTTTAAAATTTGTGTTTCTCAATGTTGGATTTCTTGGAGGCCAAAGAAGCTCACTGGTCCATCCTCATACCATAGTACCATAGTATTGAGTCGGTTTTGTTGTCGATATGCATGTCTTGGCTGATCCTGACTAACCGTTGGAACTAAACTTTTAAGTAAAATTTTGTATTGCTTGCTCTCTAAACCTTTGTTGTCTTCACAAGATAGTTTTCTTCTTATGTTATCTTAAATGTGTGCTGAATTTGCAAAAGCATTAGCAATTTATATTCTCTTGCATAAACATCTAAATTTGACCTTTCAGGATGTTGGTAGATTAATTGAAGAAGTTGTCCACCTTCCTGCCTCATTATTGGATTGCTCTTTAACTGTATTGTTGATGAGGGGATCATCTTGGCTAAGAAAAGCACTTACTTTGCTTCATGATTCTGAAATGTCTGCAAAATCCAAATTGAAAAATGTTGAAAATATTTTAGCAGAATACTAGGCAAGTGTTTCCAACTGATCTGTCTTTCCCATTTGACATACACTTGTTCAATTTGACATAATGTTCTCACATACATCAAGATATTTCATAAAACAAAATTACATGCCAACAGTAATATCGAGTTATCGAGTTATGAAAGTGGTTGGTCGAAGGTCGGGTGGTCTGCTCTGATGTCGTTATCGGTTTCTCCGCCGTTGGTCTCAAGTTTCTCCCGCTCTGAAGATCGTTATCGCCTCGCAAGTGCATGCACAGCATCCTCAAAATTGCAATGCACATGATCTGAAAGTGCATGCACAACATTTTCAAAATTGCAAATTTGCAATACTGGAAAGTGCATGCACAGTATCAGGTTTCAAGTTTCTCAATATTGGAAAGTGCATGCACAGTATCAGGTTGCATTAAAGAAGAGTTCACATCAAGTATTAGTATTTGACATACATCTCAAAATAGTATCAGGTTCATCAATAAGAACCAGAGAATCTTTTCATACAACTTGTACAATCTTGTTGGACTCATATTTCTGGAACCAGAAAATAGTTTGCTACATTATCAGGTTCTCCAAAATAACATCACCAGTTTTTGCTGTCGCGTTGCAAGGTGATTACCTCACGGTTCAACCGGAAAAATCAAGAAAGCTTACCTCACGGTTCGACCGGAAAAATCAAGAAAGCTTACCTCACGGTTCTGCGCAGGAGGGTCTAGAGAACAGCGGGAGGCGCGGGGCTGAGGTCTGGGAGGCGCGGAGGCGGCGCAAGGCAGGGACATCGGCACTGGGAGGAGGTTGGCGAGGGGCATCGGCATGGGGAAGGCGCGGGGCGCACACAGGGAGGCCTGGGCAAGAGGCGAGGAGGGGGCTGGGCGGAGGCAGGGAGGGGGCTGGGCGGAACGTGGGGAGCGTGGTGGAGAATGGGGATTCGGGGCGGGCTGGGCTCCAGCGGGCTTAGGACACGCGTGGTGAACGAAGAAACCCTCAACCCTAGACTGCCTGGAGGAGAATAAGGGGGGTGGTGGGAGACGTGGGTGCTCGAGAGGAAGAAGGACGCCTACGCGAGGGGGGGGGGTTGTTTAATGGCCGGAAGTGGGAGGTGCGGGCATTCTACGCCGTCGATTGAGCGATGGAGGGCTGGGATCATCTATGTCCACATGTGCATCAAATGCCCTATGTTCACAGGATATGTTGCCTGCAATGTGATCCCACCAAATATGCATAGATCCCAAGCGATTCACCATATGCACGTGGGTGGTTGATTGTTGTATTAATAGGATAGCCTACAGGATGGAACTGAGGGCCAGGATGGGCTAGTTCTGAAAAACCCAGTAGCAAAAAAATCGGCAAGAAGAAAATACTACATAGCTAGCATCTTTTGCTATTGCACGTGTTGCCTCATTAAACCCTTCAATTGAGAAAATCTAGTGGGACAAAACTCAATTAAGGGAAAAGGAGTACAACACTTCATCCTAAAGATGAATGTTCATAAAACAACATACTTCCCCCTAGAGACAACAACGAGCTGAGTCTCCTTATGCCAATGCCGTGCACATGTTTCTCAAATGTAGCAGTAGGTAAGACCTTAGTGAATAAATTTGCAATATTTTCATTACTTTGGATTTTCTCTATTTATCTATTCCCATTTTGCTGCTGCTCACGTGGATAGAAAATATTTGGGGATAATATGATTTGTCATCTGTGTCTTGACATATTATTCTTCATTTGTGCAATGCAAACAACATTATCCTCATAGAGGATTGTAGGAGTCAAATCCACCTTTACACCACATGACTCTTGGATACAACGAATCAATCTTTAAGACAAATGCACTCACGAGTTGCCTCATATAGTGCGATTATTTTTGAATGATTAGTTGACGTAGCAACTAAAGTTTGCTTTACAAACTTCCTGGAGATGGTTGTTTCTCTGCTTAGAAAAACATAACCAGTATGTGATATGACATTATTGGGATAAGAAAGATAGCCAACATCTAAGTAACTAACAATTTTTTTTATCTTAACTCTTGGGATAAAAGAGTCTAAGATCACTAGTACCCTGTAGGTACCTGAGGATGTCTTTTATTCTATTCCAATGCCTCTTAGTAGGCTAGGAACTATGTCTTGCCAAACAACTCATTGTGAATGCAATGTCAGGCCTTGTAAAATTGGCAACGTAAAGCAGTGCTCCAATGACACTCAAATATGGGGTCTCAGGCCCCAATATATCCTTATTTTCATGTCTAGGTCACCTTGTAAAATTGGCAAGGTAAAGCAGTGCTCCAATGACACTGAAATATGGGGTCTCAAGCCCCAATATATCCTCATTTTCATGTCTACGTCCATATGGATCTTTCTCAATGTCCAATGGTCAAATGATTATAGATGTACTCAGTGGATGAGATTTATCATGATAAAATCTCTTCAACACTTTCTTGTAGGTGGTTTGATGCATGACTATGCCAACAAGCATATGCTCAATCTGAAACCGAGACAATATTAGTGTCAACCAAATATTTCATCTTGAATTCCGTGTGTAGGTATGATCTTGCTTCGACAATACCAATGGTATTCAAATTGTCAACATACACAAATATAAAACAAAATACATGAGTGGATTTTTTTTATGAACACACGCCTGCATACCTCATTATTTGAGTATCCTTTTTTAAGGAGGAACTCACTTAGTCGGTTGTACCACATACGACCTGACTATTTCAATTCGTACAGTGATCTTTGTCATTTCACACATATACAATCTTCATTTGCGCTCATACTTGGAAGTTTCAATCCCTCTGGAATCTTCATGTAGATTTCAGAATCAAGTGGCCCATATAAGTATGTAGGCACAACATCAAATGCCAGAGCTATCAAATAACAAAACGTCATGCGATCCATAACAGGAGAGTAAGATTCAATGTAATCGATGCCAGGTTTTTACGTAAACCCTTGTGCTACTAATCTCTCTTTGTATCTCACCACTTCATTATGTTCATTACTCTTTCTTGTGAACAATCATTTGTGTCCAGCTGGAATAACATAACGATGTATCTTGTCCACAGGTCCAAAGAGTTTCCTCTTATTTAGTAAGTTTAGTTCAGCTGTGTAACGTCCCCAAATCCATAAGTTGGATTAGTTAATCATGTAATATATATTTGTGAAATTTTGGACTTTTTAAAACTTTTTGTTGTAAACCTTACGTTGAAAATCCTTGATTTTTAAAGACTAGGATTTAAAACCTAGCATTCCAATACTCCTTCCCCAATTCAAACGCTCAAATTGAATTTGGGACAAAAACTAAAAAGGTCTCAAGTGTGGGAATGTGTATTTTGGAATTTATCTTAAAATTGGTAAAACCTCAAAAGCTCCTAGAATGCTTAAGGTAATTTCAAAAGCATTCTCAAATTCAAAGCTTGAAAATATACTTTCTTTAGCTCATAATTACAAACTGATTTTTAGTTTTGAAAATATAGTTGGACCCAAAGTTGGGAATATTTTATTTGGATTATATATGCCCTGTTATGATTGTTTGAATTTTTCTGAAATTTTTGGAGCTTATTTGGTTCCCTATTTGAATTGCATGTTCAAATTTTGAATTTGGATTTAAAACACAAACCTGGTAGATAAATAAAACAAATAGAAATGAAAGTTGATAATTAAAAATCTAAACACAGCATAATTGTTCTAAATATAATTTGAGAAATTAATTAATGCATGCTGTGCAATTTTCTCACTTCAAGTAATAATAATCAATATTAAATCAAATTATTTGAAAAACTACAATGAAAATTTTGATTATTTTGATTTTATGTTTTCGTATGCATCACAAAAATCATGTCATTATGCATGCATTAGTACCGTCATTTTAGTTTTCAGTTCGACCGACCGTAGGCGAATCGCTTGCACGTTCTTTCTTTTCCGGTCATCTCCCTTTTTCCTTCCCTGTTAACTCCTTTCGCTTCTCTCCTTCAAATCTCATCCAACAACTCAAAACCAAGCCATGCATGTCATACCACCGCGATCGTCATCACACGACCAACCCGATTCTGCAATTCGCTTTCGCATGCATGACAATTTGAGCGATTTCACGAAAGGAAAAAAGTAGCAGATGGAATGCCTACATGCCCATTCTTTTCCCTAACTTCTCTCTTCGCAATCACAACCAAAAACCAAAAATCGTGCGATGCATGTTATATCATCGCGATCGTTGTCTCAAGAACGTTCTATTTTAGCAGTTAGTTTGCGCATGCGAGGTTGTTTGGGCGAGTTGGAGAAAAGAAGGAAGACTTGCACTGCTATTGATTCACAGCCATTTCTTATCCCCAACCAAACCCCTCTGCCCTCCCTATTGTTTTGTCCCAGCTGAACCAACCCCATCCCACTGCCATTCTTCCACCCACTTTCTTCCCCCCCCCAACCAGAGCATGCACTTGAACAACCATTTCATTCAACCGAAGCACCATCCAACTCACTTCCTAATCCTTCTCTCTCCAGCACCATCTCACCACATGCCACTTCATTTCCACCAATAGAACTTCCATTTCCTCTTTCTTCTCTTCAAGAACACTAGCACATCTCACACCTTCTCTCCTCTAAACTCCAAACAAAAACTAAGATTTAGCCCTTGCATGTTATACCGGGGTGATCCTCATCACTCAAGCATCCCATTTTGCTAATTAGATTTCGCATGCGAGTTTGTTTGAGGGTTTTACAAGAAGGGAGGAAGAAACACACACTGTGCAGTTGGTGGCTGTGTCGACCAAGGAGCAGCAAAAGCGGCCATGGAGGTGAGGCCGAGCAACGCATGGCACGTGGTAGCACAACAGCATGCTGGCGCATGGTAGCATGCAATAGCCGAGGAGCACGGCGAGCCCTTGGAGCCAGAGGTGGTGCCGCACACATGGAGGTAGCAGGTAGCGGTGGCCTGGACGGTGGAGCAGCAGAGGAGCGGCAAGGTGGCCGGCGCCCAGCGCGCAGCAGTGGCGCAAGGACAACGACTCGGCGCTGTCCAGTGGCGTCACGAGCATGGTGAGGTAGAGCCCGACGTCGAGGCGCTGCATGCAGTAGCAGCGGCACAAGGAGCAGCCCGGAGCGGCTTGGTGGCGAAGCTTGGCGGCATGGAGGAACCGGCTGAGAGCACGACACTTGCATGCGACGGCCATGCATGTAGCGGCGTGGCGGCCCGAACGAGAGCGACGGATCAGATGCGGAGCGGGGCACGAATGAGAGCGACGGCACCGATGCGGAGCGGGGCGCGAATGAGAGCGACGGCGCCGATGCGGAGCGGGACGCGGAGATGGACGCGGATGTAGGATCAAGGATAACCGACTAGAGGGGGGGTGAATAGGAGGTTTTGAAACTTTTTGACTAATTTACAATTTAAGCCAATTATGAACTTAGTCTAAACTAGATAGAATTCTAGCTAAGCAATTCAACGCAAGATAAATACTAGAATTGTAAATGCGGAATTAGTAAAGATAAGAAATAACCACAAATAAGACAATGATATTTTTCCCGTGGTATCGAAGACTTTCCGGTCTTCACTAGTCCACGTTGAGGAAGCTTGAATGAGCCGGCTCCACAAATTAAGCCTTCCCTCAATCACTATTGGTTGTTCTTTCTTCACTTCGGAGATGGTGAACACCAAACCACTCACAATCTTGGCACTGTGCCTCTTTACAATCTTCTTGAAGAGATCACCGTTCAACCTCCGCCAAGCCGTCTAGGTGTTTGGCAAACACCAAGAGTAACAAACCAATGATCTTCGCTTGACGGCACTCAAGTGCAATGGATCAATCTAGTATGAATGCACTTGAATTGGCTCAACTACCTCACAATGAATGCACAAGTGTATTTGAGGTGTTGGAAGAATGCTCAAGGCTCTAAGGATGTTAAATTTGGTCTAGCACTCTGTCCTTGAGCAGGTGGAGGGGTATTTATAACCCCCCACAGCAAATACGACCGTTGGGAGAGAAATCCCAACTTTTCAGCGAAATGTGGTACTACCGCTAACCAAGGTGCGGTACTACCGCTCTTCACCTACCACTCCGTAACGGCTATAACAGGAGCATTAACTCCCTCTGACATAGCCGTTTAAAACACGACGCGGTACTACCGCCAACTATCATGCGGTATTACCGCTTGGGTCGGTCATACCGCATAATGGAGCGGTTCTACCATTCGCAGGGTTTTCAGCTCAAGCCGAAAAGCCGCTTCTTTGGAAATTACGTATCGCCATCTAGAAAACGAAACAACCGAGGAGCGGTAGTTCTGCCACGAAATCTCGGTACTACCGCTTCACATGGGTGACTTGGACCAGCTTACCCAAACAAACTAGCCACGTGGATGGCTCAGATGCAATGGGTCGTTCGGACCACCATTTTAACCACACGATTTATTGGTACATTCGGACGGTCCAAATGTGCACCGGTAGTACCGCCAAAGGACATGCGGTCATACCGCTAAGTGGTAGTTCCGCCAAGTATTCTCCGGTACTACCGATTCTAGGGTGAGGCACCGAACCAAAAACGGTGTCTCTCTGGTTTTTACGTATCGCCAACAAACAAACGAAACGACCGGGTTGCGGTAGTACCGCACCACGAGCCGATCATACCGTTGAGCGGTAGTACCACCAACTTAACGTCGGTACTACATTTTTCTTGAAAATTCAAAGTTGGCTTTCCAAAACCAAATCCAAATGCATGCAAGATCCTAAATTGATCCAATTTGCATAAGAACAAGCTATCAAGCTACTAGCCACGATCCCTCTTAATAGTACGGCATTTAACCTATAATTCGGTCTTCCAACCATTTCTCCTAAGACTGGTAAAACATAAAAAGGATCCTAGACTACTTGTACCTTGTCTTTGCTCTATGTAGATCTTCATGTTGTCCTTTAGCATGCATCTTTAAGTTATCACACTCACCAATGGGATTTAACCTTGTAAATACTCAATAAACATGTTAATCCTATATTCACATATTATCATTAATTACCAAAACAATTTTTAGGGGCCTAGATGCTTTCAGCGGACGAGAAGGCCGAAAGGACGCGTACGAGTTCAGCGACGATTACAACGGACGTGGCGCAGACGAGTTCGGTGACAACTATAGAGGACGCAGACGTGGTGCCGAGAAGACGTCGTCTGGTGGTAGTCGCACACCTAGCGCGCGCGGTGGTAAAATCTTTAGTGTTAAATCGTGTAACGCTTTCCGATTTTTTTTAGTTGTGCATGTTGCATTATCGTCATGAGCAGAGCATCACTTAATACATGGTTAGTGAGAAGATTAGTTAACAAAATAGCAAAATCATGTTTTTGAAATGTTTTATAGAAGAGGTAATTAGAGTATGTTTAGGAGTGACAGTAAGCTCTTGTCTTTTTATATGCTAGTGAATGGAGAAGTGATGCTGGATTAAATAGCTTTGGGAGCTTGATCTAATAAGAGCACACTAACCTGAAAACAAGTAATTTTACTAGCTAAATCCAGTGGTTAAAATGTTTGACAGTGCTTAGTGACCTGTAACAGCTAGATGAATTGAAAAGATAATCTAAGAACAATTGGAGATGACTTTGGGCTAATGTCAGTTCTAATGCAAGTGGTTAGAAATTATGATGTCTTGCTTAGCCCTTAGGGTTTTATCTAATAGAGACAACCAATTAGAAAAACAAGGATTAAAATTTGGTCTTTCCTTGTAAAATAGTGAACCTCTTTTCAGTCGGATGAATAGTTGACATAGTAGTTGTGAGATGATTAAAGAAACTCATTTTTCTTAATGGAATTGTTGAGTTATTGAGGGTAATTAGAAGTAGAGCAGTGAGCTAAAGTCATGTTAAATACAAAGATCAGTTAACTAAACCTCTTATTAACTAACCATTAGTATTTAATCTAAAAGAGTAAAATTATTTAGAAGGCTAGAGTTAGGTTATATGAATGTCAAATGGCAGTAACCTCACCCCATGGGTATGGCAAAAGCAAGAGCAGCAATAAGTCTTTGGGATGGTTGGTAAATTTGATAAAGAAATTAGAGATTAGAAATCATTAGTATGTGCTTAGAATAAAGTAATAAGTTCTTGCTCCCAGCTGAAAAATCCAAACTAAATTGTTTACAACATGAAATTGGTTTAAACTTTAAAATTTCATAACTAAATCAAATCAACTCCAAAACGAGTGAAACCAATTTTGTTGGTTTTCATTCTTAATGTACTTTAATTTGGAATATGTTTGAAACATGTTAATGTCCCAGAAAATTTCGAAATTAGAATTAATTTCTAGAGTGAAATATTTTTTACACTAGAAATTGAATTAACTTCAACAATTCATAGAAAATTCCTATGAACTCCAAATGAGTTAAACCAAGTTATTTTGGTCTTATATTTTTATTCTTTATTTATCTATATAATCCTTTTTCCCACCATTATTCTACAAATTTTCACCAAATAATTAATTTTGGATGAATAGTAACCGAGCTCCATTTTTCAGCATTTTTCCAAAAACTGATTTTCGAACTGCTATAACTTTCACATACTAACTCCAAATGGAATAATTATTTCACCTAAATTCATATAAAATCATAACCTACCTACTGTATAAATTTCATGCATTTTGGATGATATTGAATTTTTGGATGTTTTCGGTGTTATTGTTCTTATTCGATGTTTTCGTTCATTCAATAGTTGACGAAGGTACGAGTCTGATCGAGAGTGATTTGCAGTAGCATATGGACCATCCATAGCAAAGGCAAGCAGTTTCATCCTTTGATGCATGCTGAATTCCTATTAATTTCGAAAAGTATCTACGTTGATTTTCAAGTATTCTATGCATTGCTTTAATTTCAAATACTTGTATGTCAAATGGGTAGCTTTAGATATGCCCTACTTGCTGCATTGGAATTCCTTTAAATGTTGATTACCCTTTTACCTTGAATGATTAAGGTTATATGTTATATGTGTTTGTTTGCTAATTTGTAGAACGATGCTTAGCCAAGCAAGTAGTTGTAGCCAAAAGCGGTTGATGGAGCTAGTCCATTGGCCGATGGATTAAATCAAATCTTGATGAAATTTGAGGATTATATAGATTGAATTATGTTGATTTGAGGAATATATCCAGATCTTCCCATATGAGTCTTGTGGACTTGTTGGGCAGTGTTTGTTGTGTGTTGAACTTGGACGGGTGATAGGGTGATGAAGGGAGGTTGTCCCGGATTTGCGTAGCCCCATCTAGGTGATTAAGGACCGATCTGTGGTGTGATGAACCAAGTCTTACGTGCAACCACAAGCCGGGATAATGGCGAAGGCTTGGCTTAATAATTTGTTATGTGTTAGTTATCAAAACACAATTAGATTGACAATTGTTATTGTTATTGTTTAATTGTTCTCTTGTCAATCTAGTGGGGGCACGTTAAGCGTTCTCTTACTTGCCCTTAAGGGTCTCTTGTGTGCAAGGGACTTACTTACACAATGGGGTGAACCGTGGTTCTAGCGTGTACTATAGCCTGCCATGGTTCTGAGCCTCAAGTGGTTTGATAGTTAGGACATGACATTTTAACGTCCTCGTTATGCTATCTTAGTCACACTCCAAAGGAAGAGTGCATTGGCCGACATTAAGAGGTATGCATATCGTGTGGGTAAAGCTGTACAACTCTGTAGAGAACTAAATCTATTCGAATAGCCGTGTCCCCGGTCATGGACATCGCTTGTGGGAAAGCATGCACAGTTAGCTTATGGGAAATTGGGTTTGAATTATGGTTGAAAATGTTATGTCATTGTGTTAGTTTGTTCAGATCTGAAATGTTATCACGAACGGGAAGTTCGCATGTTGATTTGTTAAGGAATGAATTGTGTCATGAATGGGAAGTTCGTGTGTTGATTATATTTGGAGTATCCACTGTTGTTGATCATGAATTTGGGATTACCTACTGATTATATAAGTTTTCTAAATGTTTTACAAATGACAATTTGGATCTTTATTGTTTATCTCAATGAAAAACTTGCTTTATACTGAAAATGAACCATGTAAGCCTTCATTTGACATTTGAATGCATTTATTATATGTTGCTATTCGTAAGTTTTGCGGGTACATTTTTGTACTCAGTTGCATTATCCATGTTGCAAGTGAGAAGTTGTTCAAATTGGGTTAAGTACTTCAGACGCTACGACTTTAACCCCAGTTGATTGCTTGTGGGTTTGGGCATGCCAACTCGGCTCTTTCTCTTTTATTTCTAAGTTTATCTTCCACTGCGATTTACTTGTGTAGTTTAGATTTGGCCAATCGGCCCTCTTATGCAAACCTATACCTTAAGGTTCTATTTAATGATGCTGTAAATACGATTATATTATTCTTGTATATTTTGTATGGATGTGAATGCAATGTTGTGTTTGGATATGTGCATGTTAGCCACTGATCCTTGTGAGCTAACATGAGACACATATCCGGGCGCTCGGAATTGTTTTCGTCTCTCGTTAAGTGTTGCATTTTTGGCGTAATCAGTTAGCTTGAAACGGATCTGATTTCGGGTCGCCACAAGCTGCAATTGTTTCTTTCCATTTATCCCGATCAAGATGACTTTTGCACACTCGACAACTGTTTTTGGTTTTGGATCTGAATTCTCAATATGGAAAGCAACTTTACATGCAAAGCAACTTCTATTAGCATATACTTGTCTCAAGTATATCTCTACCTTCTCCACATAATTTGTGGCAAATTCTTTATCCAATTCGAATGACAATTAACTCAAATAATATGCTCTCCACGATTTTCCAACATGGTAGAGTCTGAGCGTTCTATTGCCCTAGTGTCAGTGGGTGTGGTCTCCCATGCAGTAGGTGCCACTGCATGCGCTCTAGCATGGGGGCACCTCCCCCTGTGCTCCGACACGGGGTGCGATGACTATGTCCAGTGGACATTCTTCATTCGTGTTCAAATCTTTAAGTATCGTCTCCCCCTGTTCAATATTTCTTTTTTTGCAGGCGTCTCTGTAGTTTGAGATCTTTAGAACCTAGAGGTCTCCCCCTCACACACGGGAGGAGTTTCTTAAGTAGAACCCAGAGCCGAGGTGGTTCAACTCTCGCTGGCGTATTTACCGTTAGTATATTCCACTTTGTCACTCCTTTGTGATATGTGAATGACTCTGGCTGCTTGTTTGCAAGAATTTATAAATCAATTAACCTCTGAACCCCTCGTTCAGATTCCTCAGTGCATGGGTCCACATTATGAAGACTACTATTATGCCATGACAGTTCCTGATATTCCAATTTAGGGTCCTTTCCTCCCCCCTAATGTCGGAAATAGATATTCATTGAACACATAATCAAAGTATCTTGCTTTTAAACGATAGTCGTCTCGGGGTCTAAGTACTTGATTATAGACAAACATTCAAATCCAACATAAATTCACAATTTACTGTGGAGGCCATTGACGTACGCTGAGGTAGTGAGATCGGAATGTATACAACACAATTGAATTTACGCAGATGGAAAATATTCGGTTCTTTCCCACACACTAACTCAAAATGTGAAAACTTATGGTATATAGATGGCCGAACTTGTATTAATGTTGAGGCATGTAATACAGCATGTCCCCAACACGTTGTTGGGAGATTGCACCTCATAAACAAAGGTCTAGCGATCAACTTAATTCTTTTGATGAGTAATCTAATAGGACTGAATCAGAGTAATCTAATAGAAATCTGAACCAAGGATTTGGTAGGTGTCCACATAACAATAGTCAGACAACAACTGTTTGTGACAAAATACATCAGCTATAAGATTTGAGTACACATTGCAACAAACAAAAAACAATGTATGCAATAATAGAAAGACAGTGTCGCAACAATTTTGAGAAACAGTTGCAACAAAAGTACTCAAGGAGAACCGGACCAATAGCAACGAGCAGCAGAGCTTGGAGGAGACAACCGGCCGTCTGCCTCGTCACCGGCAGGATTGGATTGACAGAAATGCTAGCCCGGTGCATTGCCACCGGCCCACACTACCATCACCTCTTCGCCGGCTGTGCCTCTCGCCATCCCAACCCCCTCTCCCCTTCCGGCTCCTTCAGTCGTCGTTCGATGCACCAACACGATGCCCTCTAGCTTAGAGGGAGAAGGTAAAGCGAGAGGGGGAAATGGCTTGGAGAAAGGAGAGGGGATCTACTGCCACCGGTGGCAGCGATGGTGCGACAATAGCAGGGCACAACCGGGGGGTGGGGGGGGGGACGGCAGCGACGGGACAACATGGGGAGTAGAAGGCATGAACCAGAAGATGGGAAACGTGAGGTGAGTTGGTCTACTTAGAGAGTGGGGTTGTAAGAGAGGTGTTTGATGTTTTCAACATGTAGGGAGTTAATGTTGATCGATTTTACAGTAGAAAGCTGTTACACACCGGGAAATCTATTGCACACATTCAAATCACATTCTTGTCTCTATTTACGCACTTTTGATCAAATCATGCATATCAAAGTAGTCGTGTTATGGATAAAACATGACAAAAATATCCTTCAATAATATCTCGGTCATGAGAAACAGGACAAGGAAGTGGAATGAGATGAACAGATTTTATAGTAGTTTAGGAAAACATGCATTGGGATATGCATCAAAGAGGGTGCGAACGCTCCTCTCCACACGGCGCTTCTTGTGTGGACTTCGCTAATTCACATTTCATCCAATGGTTCATGTCAGTTGTGTGTCATGAACCGTCATGGAGTGCAAGGCTAGTGTAATGGGCCGTGGGCCTAAGTGTGCAAGGCTGACCCGGGTTGTGGAGTACAAAAGCTAGCAGCAGATACTCAAGAAGGGGATCGATGAAAAACACAATAGAAGTTGCTTCTTCCTCCTCCCGATCTGCTCCACTTCCAAACTCTAGCTCTTTCCCCAGTCTAAGTTCTGCTGCTTCCAGTCCCCCTTCTTCTCATATTCCCAGTCTAATTGCTCTCCTTCTTAGTCTTGATTCTAATTCCCCAAATTGTAATCCAAAATACTGGTATATTGTGTTGGTATTTGATCACCGTGTTCTTGACCCGGTTGTGCAATGTTGTTTATCAATCGGGATTGTAACAATTGGTATCAGAGCTATTCCGATCCGCAGCACACACACTATCAAACTAGCGCACAACAATCGAGATGGAGCAACAGCTCGAGAAGCTAACCCAGGCAATCTTAGCACGAGGTGAGTTGATAAAGCAGCTACAAATCCAATGTGAGGCCATCTAGGCTTCAGTCGGGGAGATGAAGCCCATCCGTCCGGAGGTCAAGGCAGAGAGAAAGCCGACTGCGCTAGTCGTCGCCGACCCACTTCTTTGCGCGGAAGCGCCCCGCGCCTGGACTACCGACCAACGTCTCGGGCCGAGCGACCGCCTTGATGAAGTCACAGCGCCAATCCGAGACTCGCCCCAGTCGATGATTGCGCCGACGCAGGCCTCCTTGATGGGGTCATTTGCCATCGACGAGTTGAATGCCCTGATACCCACCGAACGTTCGATGAATTGTTCCTACTACGACACCGCCTCGCCAACGTCTACCTTCATGCCGAACGCGGCCCCTGGTCCTCCCTCGACCGCCGCCCTGCTCGTCATCTCCATCACCAGCCCCGAGCCGTTTGTCGCCACCATTCTGGTGCGTGACGGCACCAATGTCCTCACCTCCACACCGAGCAGCGCCGCCGTCCACTCCATCGACCTGGGTGACGAGCATGTCCCCAAACTATCCTGTTGTCAGTTAGGTGCGCGCAAGCTGTTCGATGAAATGTCTATTAGGAGTACAGTGGCGCTGTGGCCACCACTGATGAAGTGGAACGAGCGGAAACTATGGCCGCCGCCTTCATGAGTATTGATGAAGTGCAGTGGGGAAGAAGGAAAAGATGGGTTGCTTCCTGTTGCAGCACATCAGTTGACTGAAGTTGTCAAACATGCAAAAACTACAAATGATCCAGATTACTATGACGTATTGAGCTCCACTACAAGCTCGATAATGGGTTGGACAGAGAAAAGACTGCTTGCTTACCATGAAACTTTCAATACTAGTAATATTGATTCAATGCAAGGCTTTGGTGCTATCAAAGTGGCAATGGGTCCTAAGGCGCTCACTGTTGTTATTGAGCAAAGCTGTGGTGCTCCTAAAGTTACAAAGGATGGAGTTACAGTTGCCAAGAGCATTGAATTCAGCGGCAGAGTTAAGAATGTCTGTGCAAGCCTTGTGAAGTAGGTCGCTAATGCGACTAATGACACTGCTGGGATGGTACAACATATGCTACTATTTTGATAAAGGCTAAATTCGCTGAGGGTTGCAAGTCTGTAGTAGCTGGAATGAATGCAATGGATTTGAGACGTGGTATCTCAATGGCTGTTGATGCTGTGCTGATAAACCTGAAGGGCATGGCCAGAATGACAAGCACATTAGAGGAAATAGCACAGGTGGGTACTATATCAGTATCTAAGGATGACACAGTTATCCTTGATGGAGCCGGAGATAAGAAGATCATTGAACAGAGAACTGAGCAGTTAAGGTCTGTAATTGAGCTAAGCACTTCTGACTATGATAAGGAAAAGCTACAGGAGAGATTGGCAAAGCTTTCTGGTGGTGTTTCTGTTCTAAAGATCGGTGGAGCGAGTGAAGCTGAAGTTGGGGAGTTACTAAAGCTTTCTATTTATGACCTAGGTACTCAAGAATGCAAAGATAATCTTGGTTCTATTTGGAGTTCATGCCAGATGATTTGTGTGGTAGTTTTGTGCTGTCTTCCTACAATTTTGGATTGCCATCTACAAAATATCCAAAACATAGTTGTTCCTTTAGTATTAGTGGTTGCATGGAAGGCTTGGACACCACCTGTGCATAGGAATGGTGGTATGGAGTCCAATCGCTGGCACTCAAGACCAAGCTGGCATGTTCTTAGATTTACAAATATCAGAGTGGAGCAGCGGAAGCATGGCTCTACTCCTTTAGTGGCAAAGGGAGATGGACTAGCTACAGTATTGGTACTCCAACAAGAAGAAAAGAAGATTAAGGTTGCTATCAGTCCCGAGTCAAAATCAAGATCAGCAAATAGAGAAGTACTTATTGAGCTTATCAAGTTGCATGGGAAGACATCTCTGGGAGGCAAATTGCCTGCCTACGATGGAAGAAAGAGTCTGTACATAGCAGGTTCACTTCCTTTTGAATCAGAGGAATTTGTTGTTAAACTGGTTGATTTGGAAAAAAAGGATAAAAGAAGGGCGGAAAGGGAGTACAAGATCACAATTCGAATTGCTGGGAGAATAGACTTGTACCACCTTCAGTAGTTTCTGCGTGGAAGACAAAGGGACATGCCTCAAGAAACCATCCTAGTACTTAATGTTGTCCTCAGGGAGTCTTCATCCTGGAATTATGTCATAGTGTCCAGATCCTTTTTCTCTACCAATTTTGGTCACAAAGGAGACATTGGTGAGGGATTAGAGTGTTGGAGAGGTTACTACCAAAGCCTCTGCCCAACACAGATGGGGCTTTCACTCAAAATAGATATATCTGCAACATCCTTTTTTAAGCCTGTGACGGTGATCAAATTTGTGGTGGAGTTCCTAAACTTATGTAACACTTCACGGCCTCTGTCGGACAGGGATCGTGTGAAGATAAAGAAAGCACTACGGGAAGTTCGTATTGAAACAAACCACCAGGAGGACCAAATCAGAAGATACGAGATAACATGGATTACTCCTATCCCTATGAGCCAGCTGATATTTCTTGTTGATGATCAAGGAACAAGGATGACTGTTGTTCAGTGTTTTCTGGAAAGGTACAATTACAGATTGAAGTATGCTTCTTGGCCCTGCCTGCAGGCTGGAAGTGATTCTCGACCAGTATATTTGCCTATGGACGTGTGTAAGATTGTAGAAGGGCAAAGGTACTCTAAGGAGCTTAATGACAAACAAGTGACCAACATACTTAGAGCAACCTGTCAACGACCCCAACAAAGGGAACAGTGCATCCGTGCGATTGTTCTCCACAATAAGAAGATTAAGGTATGTGTGCTACGAAGTTGGTCATTCTGGGAGAGGCTTGAAATGCACTACCACCTCGGGGGCATTGGTACAGGCGAAGCTCAATTGACATTCAACGCCAAGAATTTGCAAGTACCCTAGTATTCAAGCGGTTTCATGAATATCTTAGGTGGATTGATGGAGTCGGCTTGGGGGCAAGCCGAAATTCAAGGAGGGAGAAATGTCATGAACTGTCATGGTGTGCAAGGCTAGCGTAATGGGCCGTGGGCCTAAGTGTGCAAGGCTGACCCAGGTTGTGGAGTACAAAATCTAGCAGCAGATACTCAAGAAGGGGATCGATGAAAAACACAACAAAAGTTGCTTCCTCCTCCTCCCGATTTGCTCCACCTCCAAACTCTAGCTCTTTCCCCAGTCTAAGTTCTGCTACTTCTAGTCCCCCTTCTTCTCATATTCCCAGTCTAATTGCTCTCCTTCTTAGTCTTGATTCTAATTCTCCAAATTGTAATCCCAAATACTGGTATATTGTGTTGGTATTTGATCGCCGTGTTTTTGATCCGGTTATGCAACATTGTTTATCAATGGGGATTGTAACATTGTGATAGGGGGAACAAAGATAAATTTGCGCTAACACTACCGAAATTACCAACCAGTGCCCTTTCTTCTTAAAAAAAAAACCCACTAGTACACAACGTTGGCATCGGATACCGCTAGAATCCACCCAACAACCCAGTTTCAGACGTGAACAAATCACTACTTCGTGGGGGAAAAAAACAGGAAGAAAAGACGTGAACAAACCACTCAGCGCTGCACAACATGTAGCGACAACTCCAAGTTGGCATGCACGTGAGCACGTCGATCATTACCATATCCAGGTTAACATGCACACGATGCGGACCTAGCACACCCATGTTGATACATTATTAATTTATTATTAGTACAAGATAGCTTGCTGTGATGCTTTTAACAAAAGGTTACAACTTACAAATTATGACAATTTTTTAGAGGGATGCAAGTTTTTCCTTTTCCTTTTATTCGAGGCCCGTGGGAACATACAACTTACAAACCCTTGTTGAGCACCTTCAACAAACTATAAGTTACAACTTATAACAACTAGTTATGGGATCTGAAAACAGAAGTTTAGAAGGTAAGAAGTTACACTGACAGACTTGACTATCAATTCGCTCAGTAATAATTAACTAATCAGACCTCATTTTTTTTTTCTTCAAACATAGATACTAAATTACCTTGTGCAAATGAAGAGTCTTACCATGATTTCTTCCAGATTGGATAGAATGGAATTTTCGGGTTGTCTGAATAGATCTTGGTCAGCTTGCCATTCTCCAAATTCTGTTAGTATAAATCAACGTCATCATATTCATTGTAGGCTCCACCACCTGACCACCACCACCATGATATCGTTGCCATCATAGTTGTAATCAGCAGTCATAACCACCTGCAAATGTTAAATCCGAGCTATCTGTATATTCTGAACTAGTCTAATGATCAATAGCTAATTCACACAGTTATAACATCGATGAATTCATATCCATACAACAAAATATCTAAGAAGCAGACAAATTAATATTACTTAGTAGCAAAAGAACCTTATGGTCAAGGTTTATAGAGTTTGCCACGTAGGACTTAAGACAACAGAGTAAATTTGCAGCAGAACAAAATAACTTGTGGTAGTCATCTGACATGCCCACAGGCAATCGAGTAGAGAACACATCCTAGTTCGTATAGTCTTCGAAGTACTCCTCCTTAAAGAGCTCTATATTCCTTAGTTCTTTCTCGGTGACTGATCAACAACAGCGCAAAGCCGTGAGTACATAAAGTACTCAGCAAGTTGTAGAAAAATGTATGCAAATAATATTCATACAAGGCTTGAACAAGGATAGCTTTATGGCTATTTTGAGAAAGCAGGATTGACGGTAAATACAGTAAATAGATTGAAGAGCATAATTGAAAAGAATAATAATTAATTAGACAATTGCTTTGAAACAACCAACAAACTTCTCGCTTGCTTCCCAACCAACAACTGGAACTAACTCTTCAAAACCCATCCAAACCATTCCAACAATTTTGAGAAAATCTACCTCTCATGTGAAATCACTAGGCATTATCCATAACTGTAGACACGACTATTCGAATAGTTTTTAACACTCTGCAGAGGTTGTACAGCTTGACCTACAAGAGATAATCAATTTATATTATCGGCCAAGACACGCTTCTAAAGGCGTGCGGCTAAATGATTATCATAAGGTTTTTACAAAGCTCTGTTTTGACCCAATTCTGCTCGCTAGGGTTTCGCCACCGACTGGTTACATCCATCACAATCGGGACCCCCCTCTTGCACCGCTTATCAACCCAAACAGAACCAAACCAAAATATTGCTAATTAGTTGGCCAGGTCCATCTCAGTCTAGATATGTGGTCGTACGGTAAGGCCCAGATCAATGGTGCACAAAGTTAAGTCCTTAGTGACTACTCAGGCGAGACAACCACATCCAGAATCGTCATCTTTACTGCACGATCATTCGTTCGAGTGTGAAATCATTTTTGGTTCAACCCGACCAAATGACATCCCTTGCCATGGCACAATAAATTTTAATAATAGTGGCCTCGCCATAATTCCATATATCATTAAGTCAAATTTAATCATTTATAAATATGTGATCATGAATCTTATCGCAACTAAGCATAATATGATACCCATGTTGGTACTAAAATATGCCCAACTAGAATTATCCAACCTATGGTGTTCAAGGATATATGCTAGTAGAAATTATTCAAGGTGGCATAATGTCGAAATAGGATTTTTAACTATTCCCGAAAGCAGTTATTATAAAACTAGCAATACATGTTGATATAAAATAATATACTTTTATAAAATGGGTACGATATAATTAAAGGTCTATGACTTGCCTTCGTTGAAGGTTTAAATTGCTTTGGCTGACGAGTCCAGGAATTCTTCGAAAACATTGGAATCTATACGTGCGAAAACAACCAAATAAATAAAAAATTATAAATAAAATCCAAAATTTAGCAAATTAGAACCAAAAGAAAGGTGCTTAATTTATATGAATTTAGAAATGAGAATCGGCGGAATCGGAGTTTGTGTGAAGGAGAACGAACGTCCGGAAGTTTGCAATGACATGAAATGATTGAAAATAGAAAAAGGAATAGAAATATTCTATGTAATCTGCTGGTTTCTTTCTTTACAGAAGATTCAAATGTGTGGCTGACAAAATGGTCCACAAGCAATTGAGAGAATGAGGTTGGAGTGAAGGAAAAGAATGAGAGCATGACATGGAGGGCCCACATGTCATAAATGCAAAGAAAGAAAGAAAGAAAGAAAAAGGGAAAAAAAAGAAAGAAGAAGAACAGAGAGTAGAAGCTAAACTTCTAGGCAATAGAGCAAGGAGATGGCACCAGCAAACTAGCAAAATGGAACCCCACAGAGGTGAGGAACCCAAGGGCAGTGTCGCCGACAGAGGAGCGAGGCGGCGGTGGTGCAAACGGAGATGATGGCACCAGTGAACCAGGGGTGCATTGAGGGAGATAGAGGGAGCACCGTGTAGAACGCGAAGCGATGATTCCAACGGTGGTGATGATGTCACCTAAGGATCAACGATGGCGACGGAATGCGCGGAGGAAGGAGCTTCGGTCGGCGGCAAAATTCTTCGGATTCCAGTGAGGAGGATGGTGGAGGGGAGGGGAAACTTGGGGATGGGTGGAGGAGACCGAGGGGAAGACCTTGACGTGGGTGGCGGAGCAAAATGATGGCCGGAGAGGGAGGAACGAGGGAGGTGGCGCACGGCTGAAAGTATCTAGGCCCTCAAAGTTGATTTTGGTAATTAATGTCAACATTATGTTAGGCGACTAACATGTGTGCTAAGATGTGTTAAAGGTTAAGTCCCAATGATTGATTGATGACAAGGCTAATGGCAATGCTAATGTGATGAAAGATCAACATAGATGATGACAAATGTATTGTATACCCTAAGGAACCTTTTATAGTTTTTACCAGTCCCGGTGTTTGGAGAAAAGACTAGGTTTATAGGATAAACGTTGTACTATAAAGAGGGATCATGACTAGTAGCTTGAGAGACTATTTTTGTGCTATAATGATGTTGGACCGAAAAGGCAACTAGAGGGGGGGGGGTGAATAGGAGCACGCTCACTTTTTCACAAAAGATGGATTCAACACAAATGTCACTCCGATAGCTATGGAAGCTATGAAGATCAAAATACCAGTACAGCGGAAGACTAGTATTGAATCCAATCAAACCCCAAAGCAAAACACCCAAAAACAACCAAAAACTCAAATATCAAAGTGTTGGGCGGTCTGACCTCTCACAGGGGCGGTCTGACCGGTTTGCCTAGCGGTCTGACCTCTAGAATGGGCGGTCGACCGCCCCGATGGTGAACAGAAAATCAGCAAAATCACCGACAATCCAAACGAAAAACGACCTAACTTTTGATCCGTAAGGCCAAACTTCACGAAATTTGAACCACACCTTCCTAAAGATATTAGGAACCTATTCCAATCAACGATTTCAAAGATCCATGCCAAAGTTCCTATCTTTTTTAGTTTGAGCGAAGGAGGTTCAAAAACCGAGCCAAATGCAAAATATGATCTAGAGACTTGCTCGTGGGTGATTGATGATCAAGATGATCCTAGATGGGTTCCCACATGTCGCAGCAAGTTAGATCACGGCAAGAAACCATTCAAAACTCACGGATCAAAGAAAGACTCAAAATCATCAAATAGAGAGAAAGAAAGCAAACTAACTCATCTTTGAGAGAACTTTCTTTGGATTGATTTGATATGGTATTGGTTTCTGACCACTCCATCAATGGAGGACAAAGACTCAATACATGAGCACGAAATCAAATCCAACTCTCTAGAACCCTAACCTCCAACTATCAACTCCCTAAGCACAAAAACAAAACTAGGGTTTACAAGTAATGAAAGGGTTAAGGGGTGCGACCACCTCCCTCCTCTATTTATAGTGGAGGCTTAGACCTTCTAGAAGAGTAACCCTAATGGGCTCCGTTAAGGCCCAAAACAAACAGTCACACACGCACGCATTTTAAAGCGCCGTCTTCATCTCTTGACCTAATCCACTTCACCTTGCGCCATCTTGCGCCGTGGTTTGGCAAAAGGTCACCAAAGGCGGTATTTGGTAAAATTACCAAAATACCCTTCTCGATCTTTTGCAAAGACCGAGTCCCATCTTCGTGAAGCACCTCCATGCTTCACCACGTGTAGGTTGATCAAATGCTCTCTTCATGTCGGCAAGTCTCTCCCATCCGGCTCCCACCGAAACCACCATGGCACTTGCACCGACCTCGCGCCGCTTGATCGAACCCGTCGACCGAATCGCTGTTCGGTCACCTTTGTCCTCTTGCGCCATGCTTGACTCAATTGACCTCACGGCAAGATCCCGATCGTTTCGGACCTCGGCTCTCCAAGCTTAGTCCCGATCATCCTCGCCGTTGACCGTCATTGACCTCTAAGCAACCTGCACATCAATAGACAAAGAAATCGAATCCGGGAACAAGTTCTTCACAACTTGACCCACGTTAGTCAAAACATGCATAGACATTCGCTATCACTTCCTTAGAGACCACGTTGAGAAGGGTGATATTGTGCTGCATTTTGTGGAGTCCGAGGCTCAGTTAGCCGATATCCTCACCAAGCCTTTAGACCCAACAAGGTTTGCCACCTTGAGGAGTGAGTTAGGGGTAATTTATCCCTATGGGTTGGTTTGAGGGGGAGTTGGATCTTTTTTGATCTTTCCTTGTTCATTTGATCTTTTCTTGATTTTCTTTTTGAACTTGTTGATCTTTTTGATCTTTTAGGCTTTTTGAGTTTTTCTTGCATCTCATTGTATCATATTGCATTCATATGAAAAATCCAAAAAGATGCATTGTGATATAAGCTTATCTGCTTATCTTTTAAAATTGATGAAGCTTTGCTTATTACCCTTTGGAGCTTTAGTGTTTCAATTCTTGCTCAATGCCATGTCTAGTTCTTTGACTTGCTAGAATTATCATGCTTTTACATGTGTAGCTAAGTCTTTGCTGTATGAGTTAGAACTTGAAAAACAACTTGAACTAAGAAATTAGCAATTTGTGAATTGTTTAGCCAGTTGCGCAATTAGTGCTCCTTTTGTGACATTGGCCCTGTCAAAATTGCTTTGTTAGCTCTTGAATCTAGCTTTGATCATTACTTGAGCTTCTTGTGTTCTTGAGAATCTAAAACTGCTCTTGTGAAAAATGAAAAATCAATTCTCAAGATTGTCTTATGCTTAAATTGTGCCAAACTACTCTATTGAGACCGCATGTCAAAGACATGAACTTGGAGATAGTTTGATGATCGAACGATCTCATGGGGACTGCCAGACAACCGACATGAACCTCAAGATTTGTCGCCTACGGTAGAGGCTTAGGAAGAGTTTGTGGATGGCTCCTAGTCCGGGATCTTCTTCACTAAGATATACCCGTCGACGATCGAATCGCCGATCTTACTTAAAATAAACGAGGAAAATGACGTGGAATATCCCGAATGGAATGGGGTCGCTCTTTATTGATATGAACTGGATTTACAAGATGTGGCTAAGTACTACCCTGAATTACATGAATGGAGGAATGTTAGCAAGCAATCGACTTAGAATATGAGTCTAAGACTCGATTATCTAGCTTCTAATTCCACCGCTTAGGCTTCATGCATATCTTTGCCTTGGCCTTGTTTTGTGTGTCGCCTATCCTCTCCCTCTTGTCTCTCGTGGCTTCACCTTTAAATAACTTCCAAGAGGTGGCGCATTACTCGGAGAAGACGCCCACGGTGAAGCGTTACGATCGGTCGGAACGGTAGAAGCGCTTAGCAATGTGCTAACTTCCTTGCGTTGCTTGTGAAAAGCTTAACCGTAGGGTGGTTAATAGTCAATGTCTCGTGGTTGTACCATCGCATGGTTTGGAACGATAACACGTGTTCCATTCATCATACGATAAGAAATACCGATTCAAGAATTTTACTAGCGGTTATCCGGTCGGGATTAGGCACAAAGCCTCATCCCACAGTGGTACCCATTAAGTAACCTTCGAATACTAACGACTGTGGAGGTCGTCGGTCTTAGGGTTACGACCATGAAGACGTATGGTCTTTTACTATATATTAAAATAATACATAGATGTTTTAATCTCGTCTACTAGCCCCTAACTTTAAATGAACTGGTCGTGTATATACCTTTTCCGATGAAATCGATCGGGTAGACCCCATTTAATGTCGTGGTATCTGAAAGTGGTCTGTGTTCACTTTAAAGTTGAGAACTTGCCTTGGGAAACGAAGAGTTCCTCTGTCGCTTGAACAAAAAGAAGCTTTTTGTCGGTTGGACTTTGTGGGAATCCTTGAAAGTATCGGAAGTTTATAAAATCTTCTCTCATTTGGGCTCTTAGAATTTTTATGCTTCCAAAATCCCCTTCGATCCTTTAGCTTCTCGCCAAGAAATCCTCCGAGCCTTTTCTTGTTCTTGAGACCACAAAGTCTTCAACTTCCACTACTCATCCTTGAGGATTTTCGCCATGTCGGAGAAAATTACGAAGTGGTTGCCTTGAATTGGGCAAGAAAAAGCTTGAGGCTTTGGCGAAGATGGGAATGCTCCCTGATAGAAATCGATTAATTGGAGACCGCGATCGGAGAGCATTTTCCGAGCCGTGAAGATGAGGAAATCCTGTTTTCTCGCCTACATCGAATGTGGGCCGAGATTACTGGTACACAAATTCCTCCTCCGCGTTCTTGAACATTACGGGTGGAATTAGTGAATTTGGCCCCAAATTCGATTGCAAATATCAAGATTTTCAGCATATTTGTGCGAGGCATACCGGGAATACAACCGAACTTGAAGCTCTTTAGTTATTTCTACCGCATGGTGATGGGAAAATTTTGGCAAAATCTGAAGCGGCTCTCGGGAATGCACATTGCGCCTTCATGCGGGAAGGCCGATGAGTACATCCTCATGTACTTGAAATCTTCGTGGTCGTCATGAAAAAGTCTTGGTTTTATATGACGATTCTGAAGACGATGGCCTCTACTTCGACGGAACTAGAGCAAGTGAAAACCCCAAATGGAAGGAGACCGTAAAGAAGACAGGGATAGTCAAAAGATAGGCGGATGCCATCTATGACCTGCGAGTCAGGGGCCTGACTTCGTGGCATGTGGTGAAGGATTTCACCTTTCGTCAGATTAGCCCATTGAAGCTTTGACTCATTCCTGCTCTGGTGCCTTGATCATGATGAAGCTACCTCGAGAAGGTGGTAAGTCTTTGAGATAAATTCGATCGGTATTTTGATTTGATTAATGTATTACCTTAAAATCATCTATTCTTCCTTCATTAAAGCTCTTTCCCGGGAAATTAGAGAACGAGTCAAGATGATCTGTAAGGGGAGCACGGAGAAAAGGTGAATGCCCCAAGATCTTAGCCAGTAACTCCTATTGAAGGAGATCGGCAAGGCTTAAGGTAATTTAATCAAAATTCCTTTTACCATGTGTATACATATATTCCACCAGATTTCCAATCGTGTTTCTACTTTTTGCATTGGTCGGATTGCGAATCATACAATCTGGTGAGGATCAACGCCCCACCTTAGTTCGACCGAGTCGTGCCTCGAGGCACTTGAAGGAGATGAATCCTCGAGGTAATAGAACATTTGGAATCATATATGTACGAATTTTTAGATAAAGGATTTCCTCACCCAATCAAATTTGTTCTTTGATTTAGGTGGATAAGCCTGAGGGCCCGCAGAATGTAACTGCGGAGGCTGTAGACTCCAGAGTGGTCGTGCACGACCTTACGGTTGTTACTGAAACAACTGATCTGGAGATTGATGAAACCACTCCTCCACCGGATAGTCGAATGCGGTCCTTGATGAACTGGTCGAGGACATAGCTTCCGACATCTTGTTGGAGGATGTGAGGGTTCCAACAAACCTTGCTGGTCCAGAACCAGCAAAATTGGAGGAGAAGAAAAGGAAGGCTAGCGGCACAGATTTCTCTCTTGCGTTTGAGTCAAACCCTGAGATTAACAAGGTATGTACAAATGTAAGTGGTCGATAAGTATGTACCTCTAATAATTCCTTGATGATTTGATACTTTGAACTTCCCATCTTCGGTTTGCATAGGTCTTCGGTGTTCGGTCGCTTCCACCAAGTTCTTCCCGAGGACTCGCACTGTGGAAGTTCCGATCAGATCACTTCTCGGGACAAAGTTCCCGAGGAAGTAGTGGTCGAAGAAGCCCCGAGCGGTGACAAGGGCAACCTTGGTGAGTTGGATCCTTTGGTGATTGAAACCCCTTCGTGGAGGTAGATGCCTCGAGAGGTCTCAACAGTTCCGATCATCGCCGATAACCCTTCCCAACCTAACAAGTTCCTTTTCGCCCCGATTCATCAAGGATAAGGAGCTTGATGAGGCGTGGCGTAAAGTATCGGATACTTAGCTCAAGATGCACCTCGATTTGATTTTTGCGGTTATAATGACCGAAGTAATTCGGTAAGTATTCTACGACCCGCTTCATAGCTCTTCTTTAAAAAGTTTATAAGAAACTTAAGAAAGAGAACGCTATTTGTGTAGCATTTGGTCGAGAACTTTGTTTGTGATCGGAGGATGACCCAATGAGTTAAGGACTTGGAGCAAAAGCACTCCGAGTTGGAAAGTAAGAACTTTTCCTTTTGAACTTTTGTTTCTTCTTCAATACTTTGCTCCTCTACAATTATTCTCCTTATCGTATTCGATAGATCCGGAGAAAATAAAAGAGGAGGTTGTGTACGAGAAAGCCAAGACAGCTCTTCTTGAAGAAGAAATAAAGCTAAAGATCATCATTTGTCAAGCAAGTTCAATTTAAAGACAGGTTGATCGTCAAGCAACGACCAAATATGAAACACTTAGCAAAACAAATGAAGGTAATATGTCGTAAGCTTGATTTTTCCTTCACTTATGCTTGTGTTCATTAAGCGATTTGTTTTTGCAGAGCAAACGAAATCTTGAGCAGAGTAAAGAAAACTCAAATTTGAGCAGATAAGGAGGGCTCTTGCTCAAAATATTGATGAAAAGATTCATGCTTTGAATAAGATGATCTTTGATATGGGATCAGATCAAGCCCGCCTTCCTTAGGAGATCCAATAGAGAAAATAAACTATTTGGGTCAACTTCTAGAGGACCTTAAAGTTACGCTCAAAACTACTCGGACGAATTATGCCTGTGCCTTAAAAACAAAGCGTTGCAAGTGGAGTTAATTTTGCTTTGGCAAAACTGAAAGCTTCGACCCTCCATAGATCTCCAAGCTGTTAAAGATGACTTCAATCGCCCACTGAGGAGGCGACCAAGTTCATGGAAGAACTCGTGCCACTCGGAGATATAGTTGTAGAGGAGATGGAGGTCTAATCTCCGACAAACAAGAGTTAGGTGGGAATATTTCTTAGAGTAGGTTCTCGCAAGTGTAAAAATATTTGAATATCTATGAAAACTTACCTTTTATGTCATTGACAAAGCTTTTGTTTATCCTGCTTGACTTTTTTTAAATTCTCGATATTTCCTAGCCCCCATCGCTTTATAGTAGAAGAACGCATCGCACAAGCGGTGAGCCAAGAAAGAGAATAAAAAGAGGTCATAACCATGTATGTGAGTTTTGAAGGTATGTTTGGACATGTAAGACAAAAGCGATCGTTGCAAAGATTAGGAAATCAAATGTGGTCACGATCAACAGATGATTTCGACTAGTTATAGATCTTTGTTTGTCATAATGGAAATACCAATCAAAAACACTATATATGGTCGGAAAAAAGAAGAAATGCAAATATGTATGCAACAAATTATAAGTGAACTTTATTTATATCTATTGTCCCATAATCTGGTCGGAACTAATGCTAAGACCTGAAGGCATACGACACATTTTTTGAAACGTGTTCAAATTTCAGATCCAAGCGGTAGCGAGGATCGAAGAAAAGAACCGCCGCTAGGAAGCTCCTTCCAGCAAGGTGACCACGTCTTGTAAAAAGGAGAGACTTCGACTAGGAGGCTTTCCGTGTCCCGACCAAGAACTGACAAGAATAGACCGTAATCTTAAAATAATGAAGCATAATCTTGAGAATCGTAAGCATATCATTCATGAGATAGTTAGTTGTGTGGCGCTCGATTACTCATTTTCTTTGAGAAAAGAGTGTAGTCGCGTGGGAATCATTTGAAGAAAAATGCTCACGACTAGGACCATAGAGTATCGAGAGATCCTTAAAAGGATATCGGAGAGAAAAATGTCTTCTCCACTGCACTAACAATAATAAACGACCGTAATGTAGGTGTATATATATAAGCAAGGTTGCACTTCTTAATTAATTAATGAATTTAATGAAATTGAAATTGAAAGAAATGAGCGAATGAAAATTAAACATAGAACTTACGCGAATTGATCGATGTTCCAAGAATTTGACAAAATTTGCCCATCGACATAGCCAACAGACGAAACTGGTCGGGTTACCGACCACGGTGTAAGGACCTTCCCATTTAGGAGAAAGTTTATTGCGATTTGTTTGGCTCAAATTTTTCGAGAACCGGATCACCTACAAAGAAGGTCATGAGGTCGCACCTTACGACTATGGTACCTTCGCATGGCTTGTTGGTAGACCGCCGATCGTATAAGGGCTTGGTTTCGCGTTCTTTAAGGAAATCGACGCTGCCGAAGTCGTTGCTCATTCTCGATCATTTTCGTCAAAACGATCGGTTCGAAAGCAGAGCCAATTTTGAGTTCGGAGGAAGCATAGCTTCAAAGACCATAAACCAAAAAGAATGGAGTTTCACCGGCCGCACGACGGTCGTGCGGGTTCGAACGCCCATAACACGAGGAAGTTCTTTAACCCAAGCGCCGACCGCTTGATTAAGCGGTGAATACTCGGCGTTTGATCTCCTCGCATAAGGATACCATTAGCTCGCTCAAGCGCTCCGTTGCTCTGCGGATGTGCAATGAAGCAAAATGAACTTTGACACCAAGTTCATCGCAAATTCTGGAATTGATTCGCCGGAGGCGGGAACCATTGTCTGTGATGATACGACTGGGTACACCAAATCGCGTGATCACATTTTTCAGGAGAAATCTCTTAGCGGCCTCAGTTGTTATTTTAACGACTGGCTCGGCTTCAATCCATTTTGTAAACGTGTCAATCATGACGAAAAGGAATTAAGCCCCGGTGCTCTTGGGAAAGGTCCCAGAATGTCCAGTCCCCAGGTTGCAAAAGGCCAAGAAAGAGGAATTGTTTGTAAGGCTTGTGCTGGCTGGTGTACTTGTCGGCTATGAAACTGACATTGTACACACTTCATCACAAGCTCTTTTGCATCATGAAGGGCAGTTGGCCAGTAATAGCCTTGCCGGAAGGCTTTACCGACCAGGGTTCTGTAGGAATGGTGTGCTCCACAGACACCTTCATGGATTTCGGTTAGCAATCTAATGCCATCCGTTTGAGATATGCATCTCATCAACACTCCATGAGATCCTCGTTTATACAAGGTACTTTCGATTAGAGTGTATGATTTGGCTTTTCGTGCTATACGATCAGCCTCTACATCATCTTCTGGAATTGTGTCATGCTGAAGATAATTGTAGATCGATGTCATCCAGTCTCTACCTTGATCGTGATAGCGCCAACCGTCAACGACCTGTGGAGCATCCATGTTCCCTTGATTAGTTTGTTCAACTTGCAAAGAATCATGTATGTTCTCGGAAGGCTCAACTACCGAGGGTGAATTGAGTTGCTCGAGAAAAACTCTGGCGGGGACGGCCGACCTCGTGGAGGCCATCCGTGCTAACCGGCTGATGCGCGAAAGTTTTCCTTTCTAGGAATATATTGGATCTGAAAACCAAGAAGTGCTTTTGAAGTTTTCGTACTTCCGCCAGATAAGATGACATCTTGGTACTAGAGCATTGATACTCTTTCCCCACTTGATTCGCTACTAGTTGAGAATCGCCTTTCACTAGTATGTCTGCGAATCCCGAGCGAGCGAGCCGCCGAGTCCCGCCAAGAACCTTCATATTCTCGCCACATTATTGGTGGCGGAAAATTTCTTGGATGGCGTGCTTGATGTGTTCGCCGAGAGGGATATCAAGACCACTCCACCCGATCCTTGTAACATCAAGGAACCGTAAAATACATTGTCCACTGTCGTGGTGTTCGTACTCGGGTCCTTGGGTGGGTTCGAGGTTTGTCCATTCGCAATGAATTTCGCTATTGCACAGGACTTTATTGCTGTTCGTGAAATGAAATGGAGATCGAACGCCCTAGCTCGACCGCCCATTTGGCTATTCGTCCCGATGATTCCTCGTTTCAAGGACTTGACCAAGGGATATCCGGTAGGTACGACCACTTTGTGGGCTCGAAAGTAGTGCCTTAGCTTCCTTGAAGACATAAGGAGGCCATAGAGCAACTTTTGTACTGTGGGTATCTTTCCTTTGGTCCATGTAAGACTTCGCCACGTAATAGACCGGTCGTTGGATATTATCCTTTCTACAACCAATTACACCGCTAAGCGCTCGTGGTGTTGCCGCCACGTAAATTAGCAATGTTTCTCCGGTCTCGGAGAAACTAAAACCGGTACTTGTAAGGTACTTTTAAGTTCCTCAAAGGCATCGTTTGCCTCTTTAGTCCACTCAAAACTTCCATGTTTCCGAAGAAGTTTAAAGAAAGGTAATCCTTTTTCCCCTAACCTTGCTATGAAACGACTTAACGCTGCCATACAGCCGGTTAGTTTTTGGACTTCCTTCTTCGTGGTCGGAGGGCGCATCTGGTCGATGGCCGCAATTTTTGCTGGATTTGCTTCAATACCTCTAGCCGAAACTAGGAAACCGAGCAGTTTTCCAGCAGAAACTCCGAACACACACTTTTCCGGATTTAACTTGAGGTTATGTCTTCTCAAGTTATTAAAAGTTTCTTGTAAGTCAGGAATGTGGTCGCCAGCGTTGGTGGTCTTTACGACCAGATCGTCAACATAAGCTTCTAGATTCCGACCGATTTGTGGACTAAAAGTTTTTTGCATCAACCTTTGAAAAGTTGCACCAGCATTTTTGAGACCAAATGGCATCTTAATATAACAGTAAGTACCATATGGGGTGATGAAGGAAGTTTTCTCCTCATCTTCTTTACACATACTAATCTGGTGGTACCCTGAATACGCATCTAAAAAACTTAGTAACTCGCACCCAGAAGTAGAGTCTACTAGTTGATCAATGCGGGGAAGGGGAAAGTCATCCTTCGGACAAGCTTTATTAAGATCTGTAAAGTCGATACACATTCGCCATTTCCCATTATTTTTCCTAACCATTACAGGATTAGCAAGCCCTTTGTGGGTGGTCGACTTCACGAATAAATCTGCCGAGAAGCTTGTCAATCTCCATTCGATTGCTTCCTTCCAATCGGGTGCAAAACGTCGTAGTTTCGCTGATCGGTTTTTATCGGCCGAGAGCAAGCACGTGCTCGATCACCTCCGGGGACTCGTGCTTATCGGACGCTTGCCAAGCAAACACGTCTTGATTTGCTCGGAGGAAGGAGACGAGCGACTCTTCCTATTTAGGGTCGAGTCATGCCCCGACCGTAATCTTGGGCGGTTGGATCTGGTTGTCTCGACCCATGTGACGACTTATTGTTGTCCGAGAAGCGTGTTTGTCGAGTAGTACCTCCTTGGTCTGGTCGGATGGTTTGGGCGTCATCTTTGGCTTCGAGTGCTTGACCTGCATGGGAGACGGATTAACCTCTCTGGTCGGAAGTTCATCAACCAGTGCAAAGGATTTCCGATCGCATACGTAAGCCATTTTCTGATCTCCTCGAATTGTGATGACTCCCTTCGGCCCCAGCATTTTCAAACTTTGATAACCGTAATGCGTGGCTATCAAGAATTTTGCTAATGCTGGTCGACCGAGGATTCCGTTGTATGCGGATTCGAAGTTTACTACATCAAACGGGATCTTCTCTGTTCGGAAATTGTCAGGTTTTCCAAACGCCGTCACGGAAGGAAACTTGTCCTATCGGTTTAGTGGTAGAACCCTAACTATGCCATGAAAAGCATATTTCATGTGTTTCACCTTTGACATGGGGACTCGTGATTTCTTCTAAAGCTCCTACAAATAATATATTCAAGGAACTACCCCCATCCACTAAGACCCGATTAACCCGACAATTATTAATAGTTGGTTCAACGACGATGGGGAACCTACCCGGTCGAGCCGATGGGATGGTGCGATCGTCTTTCTTTGTCAAGGAAATTATGCGGTGTCCGACCACTTCGAGTGCTTGATTACGCTTGGAGATTCGACGAGGTTGACCTCCGCCCATGGCCTTCGAGATGCGTCTCGACTCGATGAAGAAGATCCTCCAAAAATCATGTTGGTGTGTGTTGGGGATCCCGGTACTCCATCTCCTCGCCGCCATCCTTGTCCTTTTGGAGCTCGTTTCTCCATGTTCTGTATTCTTTGGAAATGGTCCTTACCCGCATAATAATCCTCCGCTTTCTTACGCCAGACACGACAGTCTTGCAGATCATGCCTCGTTTGGTGAAGTGGACACCACTTCTTATTCGTCTAGAATCCTTGATCGGAACTTTTGCTTTGCTTCGACCAAGATAGCCCTTCTTGCCCTTCCGATCTTGTGCGGCGGCGAGGACTTCTTTGTCGTCGGGTCTGCGGTTCTTTTTCTTCTTGAGAGACTTCTTGTTCTTTTTCTCCTGCTTGTCCGCATCGGTCGGGAATCTTGTCTTCCGATCGATGGCTTCACACCACTCGATTGCTTCACTAGCGAGGGCATATTTGTCCGCCATATCAAAAAGCTCAGCGGTTGTTCTCGGAGGGTTCATTGCTATGTCCTCCGTAAACCGCCGATTCCTTAGACTGTTTTAAAAGCTTTGAATAATAGAGGACTCTGCGACTTGGGTATAGAGTTACGAACTGGTGAACCTCTTGATATATTGACGTAAAGTCTCATCGATCCTCGCCGGATTACGTGGAGATCGTCCTCCTTCCTAGGCGGTCGACGCACTCGAAGTTGGCAATCGAAGATCACGAGTTGTTCCCAAGTATATATGGATCCGACCGTAAGTTTAACAACCACGGCCAAGGCGGACCCTCGAGCACGGTGGGTAAATAGTTGGCCATTACATTCTCATCGCCACCAACAGCCACGATAGCGGTGGTATATATTTGGAGAAATTCCAATGGGTTTTGAGTTCCATTGAATTTGTCCAAGTTGGCGGTCGGAACGGCTAGGCTAACGCCACGCCTTGGAGCCCAGCAGAGAAGGCTCGACAACCTCGTGATTGATTCATGGCGTCTTCTCAGGAAGGTGCGGATTGTGTCGGCCGGAGACCGATCCCTAGGATTGGAACGCTGGAACTCCGGTGTATCGATCCGATCGTGGACATTGATATGATGTCCACGCATCGCCCACTTGGTTCAAACGATGTCGGAGATCGTTAGGTCCTAGTGGCGGTTCTTCTCGACGCATGGGGAGTATCCTCTTGAAATAGCCTTCTCCTCGTGACTCCTTGGTCGGAATCGCCGAGGAGGTCTTGGTATCGATCGCTCTCTGGTATAACCGTCTTTGTCCCCTCACCGAGGAGGAGCGTTGGGGACGAAGTCCTAGTCGACTTCTGAACCCTCTCGTTCTCGATCACGCCCGTTCATTTGCATGGTCTGTTGGAGAATTTGGATACCGACCCACGAGTTGTACAAAACTAGGCGTTCTCGCTAGAGCAGGATCGAATTATTTAACATGTTTTGAATACGCCGCAAGTTTTATGCGATTCTATCAAGGTCTCGGGTGGTTCATCTTGGTCGAGGTGTCGCCGTCTGAACCTTCCCCGACCTTCGGATTTGTTCGATCTGTCGGTCACTCTGGGTGGGGCAATGCAGCGTAGTTAAGCGATTGCGTCGATTAGTTCCGTTGCCTCCGGAAGTTGGTGCTTGCGCCCGGATCATCTCTAACAACACGTGATGGCGTGGTAGAGAGTGTAGGACCCGCAGGCATCTTGATCTTCATCTCCGATCGCGTTGACCTCGTGCTTCCAAAGATTGATCTTCCGATGAGCTTCCATCATAACTAATGGAGAGCTTGTCGGTTCGCGTAATCTTCCACGATGGAGATCGGTCGGAGATGAGCACTTCACGAGGTCTTCACCGATCCGACGAACCGCCAATCGTATCTTTGAGTGTGATCATCCCCACATGGCCTCGACCGTGGAGGTTTCATCGACACCGTTACCGGTGACGGTTGACTCTGGAATTGCGTCAAGGAGAGTATCTTTCACCATGATTTCATCAATGGTATAGAGTTTTCGGGTGATGGAGCTGAAATTTCTTCACTGTTTCACGGCCGAGAAGACCGGGCTTGAAAGATCTCGGCATTCGGCTGGTCGGAACGGCGGTTCTCTGGTTGCGCCACGGTAGTGGCGGCGCATCTTCATCCATCCGATCGACCTCGCTAACGTCGGCGATGTGCGAGCCGGCGGAGGAGGATGAGGAGGATGACCTGCCATTTTCTTCCATGGCGCAGATACATCCTTCCATGTCGAGGTTGGCGTAGTCCGCCAAATCAAACCAGTTTTCCTCATCCCAAACTCCGGGCATAGTCGCATGAGCGATTGCAGAGTTTTTGGGCGAGGATTTTCTTGAGCGAAAAGAAAAAAAATTTCTTCAGGAAACTTACGCCTCAATCCCCACGGACGGCGCCAGCTGTCGACGATCGAATCGCCGATCTTACGAAAATAAACGAGGAAAATGACGTGGAATATCCTGGAATGGAATGGGGGTCGCTCTTTATTGATATGAACTGGATTTACAAGATGTGGCTAAGTACTACCCTGAATTACATCGAATGGAGGAATGTAGCAAGCAATCGGACTTAGAATATGAGTCTAAGACTGATTATCTAGCTTCTAATTCCACCGCTTAGGCTTCTGTGCATATCTTTGCCTTGGCCTTGTTTTGTGTGTCGCCTATCCTCTCCCCTCTTGTCTCTCGTGCTTCACCTTTAAATAACTTCCGAAGAGGTGGCGATTACTCTGGAGAAGGCGTCCTCGGTGAAGCGTTACGACCGGTCGGAGCGGTAGAAGCGATTAGCAATGTGCTAACTTCCTTGCGGTTGCTTGTGAAAAGCTTAACCGTAGGGTGGTTAATAGTCAATGTCTCGAGGTTGTACCATCGCATGGTTTGGAACGCATTATAACACGTGTTCCATTCATCATACGATAAGAAATACCAGTTCATTAATTTTCTGGCGGTTATCGGTGGGGATTAGGCACAAAGCCTCATCCCACCGGTACCCATTAAGTAACCTTCGAATACTAACGACCAGGAGGTCGTCAGTCTTAGGGGTTACGACCATGAAGACGTATGGTCTTTTACTATATATTAAAATAATACATAGATGTTTTAATCCTCGTCATACCCTTAATCAACTTTTGGTCGAAGCTTAGGATGAGTTTGTGGATGGCTCCTAGTCCAGGATCTTGTCACTAAGTTGGACCATTAGTCAACTTCAATATTCATTGCAAATGTAAAACAGTTGAAAAAATGGGCGTTTGAAAATTTTTGAGCAAAATGATTCAATTCAGGACCTATTTGTCTCTTAATGTGGTCATTGTTAGCTTTTGGATCTCACATTGACATTTTGACATGGCCAGTATCATTTTAGGATCCCTGTTGATGAACTTGCTAGATTTGAAGCTTTGCTTAAAATGCTAAAATTCATTGCTTTATATTGAGCCTTCTTGCTTAGCTTTGTTATATATGTCTTATCATGATCTTACTAGCTATTTATTAGGCTTGTTATGTTGTTTGTGCAACTTTAGAAATGCTAACTTGTTCTTTTGGGTAATCTCCAAAGCTTCTTGTATTCAAAAATTAAAAATACAAAAAAATTGAAGCCACTCCATTGCATTTCATGCATGCTCCATCTTATGCTTTTTCCTCTTTCGCATTTGTCATCTCGGACGAGAGGAAGGCGTGATTCCTTGATGACTCCATTGTCAAAGGGGAGAAGTTTTGTCAAAATGTGTAAAGGGAGAAGATGTTTGAAAAAGGAGAGCTACTTGGAGAAAAATTAAAATTTTGAGATCATAGTGAGGGGGAGTTTCATATTTGCATTCTTATGGTTTTATTGTCATTTCTGAAATTGAATTGCAATTCTTGATCCTCACAATGATCAAAGGTCATATCGAACAATTGTTCTTTCATATGGACCTTAAGTGAGTTTTTGACTCCTTTTTGGAATTTGAAGCTTTTGTGCTTTCTTTTGCCGTATCTCACTTACTGATACTATTCTGGGGCCAGCTTGGTCATTTCCTTTGCTTTTTCTTGCATTTGGACCAAGTTGTGCCTTTGAGCGAAAACGACGTGTTTTTACTTTTCAAACCTCTAAACTTGCATTTGTGGAAAATTGCCAATGTGTTCATCAAGGGAAGATTGTGGATATCATGGGGATATGCCCGAGATCTTAGGATGATGTTACAATTGGCAATGTCGTTGACGATTTTGTCGAATCACGTGTTTTCGGCAAAGTTTGATTCTGTCGAGCCTCTGGCGGTCGACCGCCATGGTGGCGGTCGACCGCCATGCCTTGACTTGGTTTTTTCGAAATGGTCATGGCGGTCGACCGCCAAAGGCGATCGGCCCAAGATGGAGCTGGCCTCGACCGGCTTTGTTTGAGCGGTCGAGACCAAACCATTGCAATCTTTGTGGATTTTGGAGTGGGCCAAAAATAGAAGGTGTAGGCAAGTGAGAAGGTGCTTCAAGACTTGGTCTCATAATTTTGGAGCTTCCAGCAAAAGTTCTATTGGTTTGAAAATTTCATGAGGTTTGATTTCGGGATGGAATTTTGGTTAAGTCATGGATGGCGGTCGATCGCCTTTGGTGGGATCGGCCGGCAGAGCGATCGACCGGCCAAAGTGGCGGTCTGACCGGTTGTGATCTGGTTCGTCGTCCTTCGTGGCGGCGATGTTTTCTAGTTGGGTCAAGTTCATGGGTTTCATGGCATATGTGTTGCATGATGCATGTTTTGACTAACGTGGGTCAAGTTGTGAAGAATTTGTTCCCGGATTCGATTTCTTTGTCTATTGATGTGCAAAGTTGCTTGGAGGTCAATGACGGTCAAGCGGCGAGGATGATCGGGACTAAGCTTGGAGAGCCGAGGTCCGAACGATCGAGGATGCGGGTGAGGTCAATTGAGTCAAGCATGGCGCAAGAGGACAAAAGGTGACCGAACAGGCGATTCGGTCTGACGGGTTCGATCAAGCGGCGCGGGGGTCGGTGCAAGTGCCATGGTGGTTTCGGTGGGAGCCGGATGGGAGAGACTTGCCGACATGAAGAGAGCCGCTGGATCAACCTACACGTGGCGAAGCATGGAGGTGCTTCATGAAGATGGGACTCGGTCTTTGCAAAAAGATCGAGAAGGGGTATTTTGGTAATTTTACCAAATACCGCCTTGGTGACCTTTTGCCAAACCACGGCGCAAGATGGCGCAAGGTGAAGTGGATTAGGTCAAGAGATGAAGACGGCGCTTTAAAATGCGTGCGTGTGTGACCCGTTTGTTTTGGGCCTTAACGGGAGCCCATTAGGGTTACTCTTCTAGAAGGTCTAAGCCTCCACTATAAATAGAGGAGGGAGGTGGCTGCACCCCCTTAACCCTTTCATTACTTGTAAACCCTAGTTTTGTTTTTGTGCTTAGGGAGTTGATAGTTGGAGGTTAGGGTTCTAGAGAGTTGGATTTGATTTCGTGCTCATGTATTGAGTCTTTGTCCTCCATTGATGGAGTGGCTGTAAATCAATACCATATCAAATCAATCCAAAGAAAGTTCTCTCAAAGATGAGTTCGTTTGCTTTCTTTCTCTCTATTTGATGATTTTGAGTCTTTCTTTGATCCGCGAGTTTTTGGTTGGTTTCTTGCCGTGATCTAACTTGCTGCGACATGTGGGAACCCATCTAGGATCATCTTGATCATCAATCACCCACGAGCAAGTCTCTAGATCATATTTTGCATTTGGCTCGGTTTTTGAACCTCCTTCGCTCAAACTGAAAAAGATAGGAACTTTGGCATGGATCTTTGAAATCTTTGATTGGAATAGGTTCCTAATATCTTTAGGAAGGTGTGGTTCAAATTTCGTGAAGTTTGGCCTTACGGATCAAAAGTTAGGTCGTTTTTCGTTTCGGATTGTCGGGCTGATTTTGCTGATTTTCCTGTTCACCATCAGGAGCGGTCAGACCGCCCATTCTAGAGGTCAGACCGCTAGGCAAACCGGTTAGACCACCCCTGTGAGAGGTCAGACCGCCCAACACTTTGAGATTTGAGTTTTTGGTTGTTTTTGGGTGTTTTGCTTTGGGGTTTGATTGGATTCAATACTAGTCTTCCGCTGTACTGGTATTTTGATCTTCATAGCTTCCATAGCTATCGGAGTGACATTTGTGTTGAATCCATCTTTTGTGAAAAAGTGAGCGTGCTCCTATTCACCCCCCCTCTAGTCGCCTTTTCGGTCCAACAAATGATCAACTAGGGTTCATGTATTACTTTGATTTGAGCTGCTAGAAAATTGTTTTGAAAATCGGTATGACCGCAAGTGATAAGCGATACTACCGCAGGTCGGTAGTACCAATATTTACATGGTGGTACGTATTTTCCAAAGAGCATGTTTTTAAGTGCTTTTTATACTATCTGAAAATCGAAATGACCACATTTTAACTACGGTACTACCGTAGGTCGGTAGTACCGATATTTATATAGCGGTACGTAAATTACAGAGAGTGTGTTTTTGGAAGTTTTGATCTCCCTTGAGAATCGGTATGACCGCAAATTCTTGAGCGGCACCACTAGAGTGTAGTAGTACCTATTTTGAAATGGCAGTACGTTTTTTTCCAAAGAAGGTGTTTTTCTGAGATTTCTTAAGCTTTAGAAAATGGTACTTCCGTTCTAGTCGAGTGGTACTACCGCACTACAGTAGTACCGATTTCTAGTTGGAGATAGTACCACAACTTTATTTTGTAATGACTAGTTCATAGCATTAAATGCTACTATTCCGACCGTTGAGCAAAAATCGGTAGTACCAGGTTTCAACGGCGTTACTATTGCAAATCCTAATTTTTTTTTTAGGAAAGAGATTGTAACGGCTAGATTTATTGGTGATAGGTATAAATACCCCCACCTGCCTTCTAGCAGTAACTCTTGAGACCATTGAGTGTTATACTCTTGCATTGAACTCTCTTGAACTCATATACACTCTTCAACTACTCATTTGCATTGATTTCTTATTCTTGAGGTAGTTGAGAGCATTGAAGTGCATTGATTCATTAGTTGATCATTTAGGCACTTGTAATTCCTAAAGCAAAACTCGTGATCTATTACTCTTGGTGCTTGCCGGCACCTAGATGGCTTAGAGGAAGGATTTGCACGGTGAGCTCTTCAAGGAGATTGTGAAGAGTCCTGACAAGATTGTAAAGTGGTGTTATGCTCACCACCTCTGAAGAGGAGAAAGAGCAACTCTAGTGATCAAGGGTTGATGCTTAATTCGTGAAGTCAGCTTGATTCGTTCAAGTTACCTCAACGTGGACTAGTGAGGACTGGCAAGTCTTCGATACTACGGGAAAAACTTCATTGTCTTCATTGTGGTTTATTCTTGTCTTTACTACTTCCACATTTATATTTCTAGCAATTTACTTGTGTAGAATTGCCTAGCTAGAATTGTATCTAGTTTTGACATAAGTTCATAATTGTCTTAAAAGGTTTAGTAGTTCTTTCATTACATTTGTGCTAGGAAGCTTTGTTAAGAAAATCTTGTTTAAAATTGTTAATTAGTAAAAGAGTTTTAAAAACCTCCTATTCACCCTCCTCTAGTCGGTTATCTTTGATCCTACAAGTGGTATTAGAGCTTGGTCTCTCTAATTTTAGACTTAACCATCTAGGAGAGAAATGATGGCTAATGAGGGAATGCCAATAGGCTAGTCACCTTTATTTGATGGATCAAATTATGCTCGGTGAAAAATTAGAATGTCCATTTATTTAAAGGCCATGAGCCCAAGCATATAGAGAATTGTTAGTGAGGATTTCGTTGTGGCACTTGATACCGCATACCCCACGGATCTTAATGATTGAAACTCTCACCTCAATGCTGAAGCGATGAACGCTCTTTTTGGAGCTTTAAACGTGGATGAGTTCAATCGAGTGAGCAATCTTAAAACCGCTAAAGAGACATAAACTACGCTCTCAGAAATTCATGAGGGCACATCCACAGTTAAAGAAGCCAAATTGCATAGGCTTAGGATCTAATATGAAATATTTGCAATGTTGCCTCATGAAAATATCAACGGGATATATTCTCATCTAAGCAACATTGTAAATAAGCTCAAGGGAATAGGCATTAACCTTCTTGATATTAATATTGTGAGAAAAATACTTAGGGCTCTACCAGAGAAATATAAGATATTGGTGACTCTATTTCTCAACTCTCCCGAATTGTCAAGAATGACACCAACCGGTTTCTTGGACAATCTCATCACCAATGAGTTGTACAAGAAGCATAAGGAGGAGCTTTTGGAGCAATCCTCCTTTAAGAAGAAGATTACTGCTTTCAAGGCAAAAGCAGAATTAAGTGAAGAATTGGAGAATGAAGAAGAAGACTCCGAAGAAGAATTTTCTCTCCTTGTGAGGAGAATGAAGAAATTCATGAGAAGACGCTTGTATTGAAGCTTTAATTTTGACAAGAGCAAGAAGGGCAATCCTGAAATAACAACAAGTGCTATAGCAATATTCGTTGCTATGAGTGCGAAGAGAAGAGGCACATTGCCTCTCATTGCCCTAACAAGAAGGATGACAAGGCAAAATCATCAAAGAAAAAGGAATACAACGACAAGAAGAAGCTTTTCAAGAAGCTTCATAAAGATAACAAGAATTAAGCTCACATTAGAAAATGAGACTCCGATGAGGAGTATGCGAACTCCGACTCCGATGATGAAGGATCCTCTAAGAAAAGAGGACTTGTCGGCATCGTCATCAAGGAAGCGTCGTTGCTTTTCTCTACTCCTGCTTGCCTCATGGCAAAAGGAGATAAGGTAAAAATCCATTAATGATGATGAACCTTCATATGATGAATTAATAGATATGCTTGAAGAATTAAATGAATATCTTGAAAAAGAGAAATCAAAATTCAAAGTTTTGAAGAAAGAGTACATCTCTCTAAAAGACTCTTATGGTCATGTCATTGATGGCACATTCATATACCAGCTGGGTTTCTTTCAAAATTTATGGATCCTCAACAAACGTTAGATGGACCACAGTTAACATATCAATATTCCCAAAAAGTGTGCAACGCTATATCGTCATAGAGAACATACAAACCCACGAGTACCTTGATATCTAGTTTCTGCTCCTAGCTGCTCCAATAGCTCCCTGGCTGTGGTTACATACTGCAATTAGAGGATGTTAGTGCTTGTATACAATCCATTCAAAATGGCAATGATTAAAGAGAAGATTCATTAGCCATCACCTATTAAAATTGAATAAAGACATAATGAGGCCAGCAATACCCCATCACCCAATTTTCCTAATAATTGTTTTAGCAACAACAACAAAAAAGCAAAATCCTCATTGAGGTTATATTTTTCTTCTCCTCTTTTAAATTAAGTTATAGAATAGTATATGCTCAGGCATTGAGTAGAAACAAATCATGATGGAAATCTAATAAATAAGAGGAGCTACGCTTACATGGACAAGTTTGGCCTAATTTTGTTGTCGAGGAGCCGCCTCAAGCATGCTTCTCAAGTTTACTTCCACCTTGCTGAGCCTCATAATCAAATATGATTAACACCTACTGAATCATTAAAAAACACTATTATCTAACACCCAACACACGATGATCAAACTAATTTGAGATTTCCCCCTCCTAACAACAATTGGTTGCCACACTTGAAGTAGCATAAGCACTACAGCATAATCACACCCCCAATAGCAATGGTGGGGAATGGGATTCCAGACAATATCAGCAATTAGCTCAAGAACTTTTCAATCCGTCGAGCAAATGAACCGTAATTAAATGGAAATAGGACATTTCAATAGCAAGCTTACCGATGGCTCGATGTCACGCGCCAAACGATCGGCTACGAATGGCGGATCCGAACGGGCTCGCCACGGACAAATTGGATTTGTTCCCAGCGGTGGCGTACGGTGATGACGAGGAAGTCATGAGAACCGGTGAGGTCACCGTGGAGCACTTTTCCTCCCCGTTTCGTGCCTTCTTAAGATGGGAGCAGATCAAGACGGCGGCCCAACGGGGGGCCTCGCCTACAGCAACATAGTCCTCCCGGACAAGAAGCAGGTGTCCGTACTATGCAGGCCGTCCATGGCGACGGCGGCCAGGTCGGATTCGGCTCAGGCACCAATCGGGAGGAGCCTTCTCCCTCGCCTGGTGGTCGCCCCTCGGTGGGCCCCTCGGCTCGACCCTCCTCATCTTGCCTCCTCCCGTCCTCCTCTCCTCCATCTCAGGATAGAGGTGGACACGAGCAGGCGTGGGCGCTACCGCAGCACTCGTGGGAGGTCCTCCGTAGGCACCTCGGCCTCCTCCGTGTGGAACTGCAGCGCGGTCGTGATGGTCTCCACGGGCACGGACAGCAGCTCCGGGCACATCCCCACCACGCGCCGGAGATCCATGGGGCACACCGGCCGAAGCAGCGGGACCGCCATGGCGTTCGCGACCACAGGCGGCACGGGCCGTGGCCGTTGCAGAAAGTCTTGGCGTCGTGGTGGCGGGAAGCCCAGACGGCGAGGTGGTCGGCCTAGTGCATGCATGCGACAACAACATTTACACGAAGGCGAGAGGGGCAAGGCAGGCGAGGGAGGCGGTTTGGCGTGGCGTCTGTAGTGGTTTGGCGTGGCGTGGCGTGGCGTGGGGGTGACGATTTCCCCGAGTTAAGAGAGCATGGGGGCAGTTGTTGTGGGATGTGTGAGAGGAGACTGGAGAGGGAGGTCGTACTATGTGAATTCATCTGGGCCATCTATTCACTACTCTCGATCGGATGGACGCCTAAGAAAGTGGGTGGGAGGACACACCACCACCAACTCTAATATTTAAGTAGTAGAGATATATCACATCTTTGATTATTTTTAGATTGAGCTAGCTTACAAAGTGACCATGAACATTGTGTCGTGAAAAACAAACTTTCGATCATTTTGCTTAGTGGACTAAATAGTGGATGTTTCAGTGGGGAAATTTTTGTCCGTTCTGTTGAAGATGGGAAATTTTTGTTCCAAAGTGTGCATGGGGAATTTTTGTGTCAGGTTTTATGTAACTACCTTGGTACCATCACTTGCCTCCTGAAAAGTAAATCCCTCAAGGCTTGCTTCTGTAGTTGCTAGAACATAAACCATTCGAAGGCATATTATAATACTCCAAATTAAATTAATTGAGAAGAAATAAATTAGAGAGAAGGACCAATTAGAAAAGTGGTTTTAACAGGCGATTAGAGGGGGGTTTATGCATAATTTGGACAACCTGGGCTGTGGTCTTCTGACCCACAGCATTTAGGCCCAAGGGGGAAGGGCAACCGGCCACATAAGAAGGAGAGGGGGCAACCCTAGGGTTGCTCTGATCATCGCCGCCATGCTCAAGATGCCCCCACCCTTAGCTTCATTTAGGCCAAGAAGGAGGAAGGGAGAAGCCTCCTCGGGTGCTGCCAACCAAGGAATACAAAGGAAGAAGAGGACGGAGAAAGAGGGAGAAGGGAAGGAAGAGGATTCGCGGGGTGTACGTCGCGTCCGACAGCGGGTTCTTCAAGGGTAATCCCAATTCCCCTTCGATTAGTTGCGTAATTGAATAATTAGGCAATGTTGGTAATAGATCTCTTTAGGGCAGATAGGATTGGCCGACGTTTTTTATGAGGTTAAGAGCAGATTCTGTTCTTATCGTCTCCTAGAGAGTTGTAGGCGACATCGCTAGGTTTCCTTAAAGTATTGGATCATGTCGATTGGATGAGCGGATTAGGAGTTGTGAATTTTGTAGCGCTGCAGTTAATGGTAATCGGACTGTAGAGAATAGTTAATGGAATATTTATAATATCTCACTATAACAAAAGATGTATATAATTGTTTTAGCTTTCCAGAAAGCTAAAGAACACGAAATTTGGATAACTGTACCGAAAGTTATGTTAGATTTAGTGCCGTTGTCCAGAAGCCCTGTCGTGATCTAGCTATTTTGTTAATCAGTTTGGTGAGGGTAGAACATGGCCGAATCTGGAAGGCTCACCAACTAGGTTTAGTTGGGTAATTTGATAATCTTTCCATAAAGACCAAGAACTCCCAATTTGGATCTATGTACTAAAATATATGAATTTTTTATTATGACTATCTGTTGAGGGATCAGGCTGTTGTTTAAGATTTTGGGAGTTGGGGTTGCGCTAGAGAATGTATCGATTTCATAATTGCTTCTAACTTTGTTTTGTCTAGTATTGTTATCTTAGAGTTCTTGTTAACTTAATTCAGGTGGGGGAGTGGTCCCGGGGGCAGCGCCCTCTTCGCGTCCTCCATTTTCGCACGGTTGAGGCAAGTACTCTGATTGATAGATTAATTATGAGTGTTTGATCGTGATTGCAAGTACTTGATACATATTAGCTATGCATGGTTGCTAGAGTGATATGTATGATTAATGATGGTGAATGCTTGAGATATGATTAAGTTTTATTCATGTATGATGTTGTAGCTATTACATGTTATTGATGGATAGAGTAATTGTTCATGTGCATGTTGAGAGCATTTTTTAGACTTGGTCACGCGGTGACTAAGCGTATATATTTGAGGTCCCCGTCATGTAGATGACGGGCTTGTGGTCCCCATACTCGTGGAGTGTGGGCATTGATTGGAGGTCCCCGTCATGAAGATGACGGGCTTGTGGCCCCCATACTTATGGAGTATGGGCTTTTGGTCCCTGTGCTAGAGGGCACATGCATGGGTATACATCGACGGTTGCATACCTCGCATTACTGGTAAAATGCGAAGTGAGTAAAAATAAAAAAGATGCATTGCACATTTGCATTACATAATCATGTGATAGGTTTAATGTAAAGCTTTGGAATTGGATGTTGATGTTATAAATGTGAGTTATAATGTTTTTTTATTTGTACTTGCTGAGTATTTGGACTCACTCTTGCTGTTGTTTGTGGTTTTAGGTACCCCTTACAAGAACGGCATGCATGGGAGGGAATAGTCTTAAGTTGGATTCACACTACCACAAATCTGTTATAGTTGAATAAATTTAGAACGTACCTTAATAAATGAGCAGACTGTTAAAAGGTTTTGTTATGATTATGCCTTACGCATAGGATTATTTGTAATAGTGATGATTAGCATATTTTGGATGTCTTTTGATTATTCTGGATGTTGGATTATTTATTTATGATATAATCATCTGTTGGAACCTCCGGTATAGTTAACTATATGAAGGAGGTTCTGTCGAAATTTAGTAAATTGTCTGAGTTTTAAATTGTTATATTGTTAGTTTAGTAACATTCTAGGCTCTTGTTGGGCTGGGGTGTTACAGTTGGTATCAGAGCGGGCTTTTGGTCCGTGGTGATTAGATTGATTAAAATTTGCTATCAACTAATCAACTTAAAAATTTGACACACTAGTGCACAGTAGGATGGGAATGGGCAAAGCATTGCATTTACGTTTCTGTTATATCATATTGATGATTGCTGATATGAATTTAGTATGATTGCTAATTAATTGATTATTTTGGGTTATGTGTGATGATGGTTATTGTTGAGAGGTTGAGGTCGTGGTTGTGGCCCTAGGCTTTACCAGGTTACACCACCGATCGTGGTAAGGGATTAGTGAAGTGGTTACCTCGGTTATCTTAGTACATGCATTGATTGTGAGTATCTTTAGAAAAGTTGTTCTCTTCCTAGAATTTGAATTTGGTCAACTCTTGTCCAGTTGTGATTGATGAATTTCTCTTGGGTTATTAGTTCATTGCGGTTGATGGGTTGCTTTGAGAAAGGTTGGTGTGTTTTCATTGGCTTACTTTGTCCCGTAAAGCAATCAATGTTTTCCCAATTGATGAGTTATTCTTGCGGCTGGTGAACTTGGTTGATTGTCAAGATTGACCTTTATATTGAAGTTTTGTCTTTCTCATTGGAAAATATGACCCATTTATTCGCTTGATGTCTTTGGTTAATAAAAGTTTCCTTTTGCAAGTCCTTTAGTACGTGGAGGCTTTGACTCAATGTATCTCTTTTGGATATTTTGAGTGTTGAAGTTTAATGGTTCTCTTTTATGAAAGAAGATGTCAAACCCTTTAGCGATGTTTTGTCATGATTAAGTGAGAGGTTATAATCAAAGCAATTCATGGTTATGATATGGATTATCAGGCTAGGTCTGCAGTGTGTGCATGATCGATCTTAACTAAGATCCTTGAAAGAGAAGTTGATTAATTTGATAGTGTCTTGTAGTAGTTCTTGATGAAATGTGATTAAGAGTATGTCTATACCTAATTGGAAGCAATAGAATTATTAAAAGTGTGAGGTATTGATGAATTAGTTTGATCGCTAAGGGTGATAAATTGGGAAACTTCTTGGGTAGAATGGATTAACGGTCCAGCGGATTAACCTAACCATTTAGGATGGTTAAGTGCAGAAGATGTTAGATTATTATCTTAGTGGATATTAATCTTCGAGTTATTTCTTGTGGAAACGTAGTGATCATATGTACAAGCTAGGTGCATTTATTGTGTATAAAAGTTTGGTGTTGAACATTACTACGAGATGAATTGATGGGATTTGATATGTGATCTATGTTTACATGATGGTAGAACTGTCGGATATTAGTATGTCCTTGATGAAATGGTTGATCATTAAATTGTTTAGGTTGCTAAACTTATTGGATTATTTGGTCTCAATGGATTGATCCAACGGTGTAAGGGAAAGTTAAAGGTGTGTTCGACTGTTGTCTTAGTGGATAATAATCTGGAATTTTTTTTAATTGACTACTTGATGATTTCTTATATACTAGTGGGAATGCAAATAGAGAAAGGAATATAAATTATTCCATGATGGAATAAATGCCAATTATTTATGATATCCTCTAGATTGGAATTAGTGTGCACTAAATTGGTATTGAACATTTGCTAATAGGTGAATAGTGGAAATTAAAAATAGTCGATGTATGTGTGTTTTGTGAGGATGACTAGGGGTAGCATGCCCTTTTTAAAAGAGGTTTACTTTGATAAGATAGTTTGTACATTAGATATTCTCTTGAACAAGTTGATTGTTGCAATCTTATTGGAAAGAAAAAAAAAGAAATAAGTTATTGTGTTCTTTTGGAAATGTTTATGATGGGATAGTAGGCTTTGATGATTCATGCTAAGAGTATATAATGATGGGGTTAGTAAGATTGTGAGTATGAGATAATGGTGGTATTGTCGATTCTTTTAGAAGAAAAGGAATTTGATCGTCTTCCGTGTTATCATTTAAATGAAATGTTTTGAGTTTTAGAACTCGTGATATTTTGGAGTTTAGGATTTATGTGTAGCTAAAATGGGTTCGAGCATAGTGATGTGTTGGAAAGTCCTACTGTTTCTTAAGTGATTAAAGTGATTTGGACTTATACACTCTTCTTGTCTGAGTTGGCAGAATGGTATTGTAAAAAAAAAATTGTTTCCTTTGGTAAAGGAAAGAGTCTAGTAGAAGTATTTGAGGTTGGAGTTAGGTTTTGTGATTTGCAACTTATTAAAGTGTGCTTAACTTTACTGTTATTGCTGCTTAGTAGTTTCTTGAGTTTCAATAGCCATGTTTAATCCTTATTCGTTGAGGGTTGAAATTCCATTCTGGTGGGACTTGTGCACTCAACTGTGATCTCGTATTTTGTTTTCCAAGAACTTGGCTATTTGACTATTTTCCTTGGTCTTGTATCTACTACGAGTGGTAAACATTTTTATATGTGCTGAAAATTGTTTCCATCTATACCTTCTTCTGAGAAAGGATTGACCTATTTATGTTGCAAAGTCTTTTAGGATGTATAATGGCAATTTGATAGTGATAGTCAAGTAGATGATTTGGGTGAGGCTGTAGGTGTCAAGTTGTTTGAGATTCATTGGGTGATAAATTGATTTCTTGGAATAATTCTCGGTGAGGATTTGATTTTAATAAAATAGTTGTCCTTGGAGCTAACTGATTTTGATGTTGTAATTAGTAGAACCTATAGTGATTTGTGGTTCAAGATTTTTATTTATTTGATGGAACATTAGAACAGCACGATTGAGTAATTTGCAAGGTTGTGTAGGTGAAATATGAAGGTGTAGTTTAATGAGAGTTGGACTAGCGAAGTAATCTAATCGTCGCGGTAATTAATGGGATAGCAGAGATTCATGAGTATTGTCAGGTATGGCTTGGAATCAGTGAGCAACTCTCTGGAAGTTAGAATATTTCAAAAGATAATTGGGTCGAGAATATGTTTACATGTTGATGTTAATGAATGAGCAGGTTTAGATTGTGAAAATTTTAGTCATCGAGAATGAGGATTTTCCTATCATTTACACCAGCTGTTAATTGTAGGATTCTTGGAGGTTCAAATTGGGCTTGTGGTTTATGCTAGAACCTTAGTCGCTTCACGATTATGTGTATAAGTAGAAGAACAAAAGTGGATTTCAAACAGCGTTGATCATTGATAGAATCCTTTGGGTGTAGTAAATGAGTATGTGTGCTCAGAATTTCAAATTGATTATCCTTAACAGAATGAAATGATGTGGTTGTGGGTGAACAATCTTTATTGAGGTGATGGAAACCATTTATCAAAGTAATTCCTTTGGTATAGGAGTGGACTAGAGAATCCTTTTGTGGATTAGTAGAGTCCCTCTAAATAGGTATGGTTGTTCTTTCGGTTTGAGGATTGTTTTGGGATTGACAGTTAAGAGAATGAGTTAGTGTGATGATTTGGAAGCCCGTGATTTGGGAAATGATTTATTTCTTAAGAGAACATCTGATAAAAGAATGTCTTCTCGAGTAGAGAAGTGCTCTATTGGTTCTTGTTTGAGTTGGGTTTTTATGGTGGAAATCATATACAATTTGAGTTGACTTTATGATCGGCAAGGTGGTTCTTTCTGGTTCAGGAGAATAAATGAAGTGTTTGATTTGGGCATTCGAGCAAATTCTCTTTTGACTTATGTGGTGTTTATTAGCAATCTGCATAGTTGTAATGTGAAAAGGTTTTCTTGATGAATCTTTGATTTTGGATTTGAGTGTTTTGGAGGAAAGTTGGTTAAAGTTGGGTTGCATTGTGAACCTTTTGTTTTTGGTTGAGTTCTGATTATTAAAGCTGTTTAAAATAAGTTGTGTTGCGCGGCCCTACTTAACGAAGGTTCTCCTTGTTAGGATGAGGAAATCAATTAGAGATGGAACAAGAGTTCCATATGTTTTTGTGCAAGTTATGTGGATTGGTTCCAAAGGGAATGATAGCCCAAAGCATATCTGGTTTGTTCTGGAAGTTGTGGGGATATTGGAAGAAAACAATTCGCTAGAACCGTCTCGAGTCTTGGAGCAGGGTATATAACGTTTTGGATGAACCGGTGCTAAGAGAATGCTTGAGGTATTTTGGAGTGTGAACTTTCGTAAGGGCCGTTGACCAGCGAGAAATACCGCATCTTCGAGTCCTGTCTGTTGAGTGGTTCTGGTTAGGTCGGTACGAGTGATGAGGTGTAATACACTAGTTACATCAAGGTGCGGTGGTCCTATAAGTCCGGGGGAAAAGCGGCTTGGGAACTGAAGTCTCGCACGCGCGAGCAATATCCGGAAATATTCACAACAAGTACGTGGTAATGTTGGTAGAATTATTAGCTGAGATTGTTCATTGGTGTTAAGCGTGGTTAGAATTCGGGGTCAAATTCTGTTTAAGGGGGGTAGAATGTAATACTCCAAATTAAATTAATTGAGAAGAAATAAATTAGAGAGAAGGACCAATTAGAAAAGTGGTTTTAACAGGACATTAGAGGAGGGTTTATGCATAATTTGGACAACCTGGGCTGTGAGCTTCCGACCCGCAGCACTTAGGCCCAAGGGGGAAGGGCAGCAGGCCACATAAGAAGGAGAGGGGGCAACCCTAGGGTTGCTCTGAGATCAAGAACTGATCTTTGCCGCCGTCTCTGATGTCCTCCACCCTTAGCTTTTCGGCACGGCCAGGAGGAAGGGAGAAGCCTCCTCGGGTGCTGCCGACCAAGGAATACAAAGGAAGAAGAGGAATGAGAAAGAGGGAGAAGGGAAGGAAGAGGATTCACGGGGTGTACGTCGCATCCGACAGTGGGTTCTTCAAGGGTAATCCCAATTCCCCTTCGATTAGTTGCGTAATTGGATAATTAGGCAATGTCGGTATTAGATTTCTTTAGGGCAGATAGGATTGGCCGACATTTTTGATGAGGTTAAGAGCGGATTCTGTTCTGGTCGCCTCCTAGAGAGTTGCAGGCGATGTCGCTAGGTTTCCTTAAAGTATTGGATCATGTCGATTGGACGAGTGGATTAGAAGTTATGAATTTCGTAGCGTTGCTGTTCTACAGTTCTGTCGTAATCCTGATAGTTAATGGTAATCGGACTGTAGAGAATAGTTAATGGAATATTTATAAGATCTCACTATAACAAAAGATGTAGATAATTAGTTTAGCTTTCCAGAAAGCTAAAGAACACGAAATTTGGATAATTGCACCGAAAGTTATGTTAGATTTAGTGCCGCTGTCTAGAAGCCCTGTCGTGATCTAGCTGTTTTGTTAATCAATTTGGTGATGGTAGAAGATGGCCGAATCTGGAAGGCTTACCAACTAGGTTTAGTTGGGGAATTTGATAATCTTTCTAGAAAGACCAAGAATGCCCCTTTTGGATCTCTGTACTAAAAGATATGATGTTTTAATTATGATTGTCTGTTAAGGGATCAGGCTGCTGTTTAAAATTTTGGGAGTTGGGGTTGCGCTAAAGAATGTAGCGATTTCATAATTGCTTCTAGCTTTGTTTTGTCCATTATTGTTATCTTAGAGTGCTTGTTAACTTAATTCAGGTGGGGGAGTGGTCCCAGGGGCAGCGTCCTCTTTGCGTCCTCCATTTTCGCACGATTGAGGCAAGTACTCTGATTGATAGATTAATTATGAGTGTTTGATCGTGATTGCAAGTACTTGATACATATTAGCTATGCATGGTTGCTAAAGTGATATGTATGATTAATGATGGTGAATGCTTGAGATATGATTAAGTTTTATTCATATATGATGCTGTAGCTATTACATGTTATTGATGGATAGAGTAATTGTTCATGTGCATGTTGAGAGCATTTTTTAGGCTTGGTCACGTAGTGACTAAGCATATATATTTGAGGTCCCCGTCATCTAGATGACGGGCTTATGGTTCCTATACTCGTGGAGTGTGGGCATTGATTGGAGGTCCCCGTCATGAAGATGACGAGCTTGTGGTCCCCATACTTGTGGAGTATGGGCTTTTGATCCCTATGCTAGAGGGCACAGGCATGGGCATGCATCGACGGTTGCATACCTCGCATTACCGGTAAAATGCGAAGTGAGTAAAAAGGAAAAAAGATGTATTGTGCATTTGCATTACATAATCATGTGATAGGTTTAATGTAAAGCTTTGGAATTGGATGTTGATGTTATAAATGTGAGTTATAATGTTTTATTATTTGTACTTGCTGAGTCTTTAGACTCACTCTTGCTGTTGTTTGTGGTTTTAGGTACCCTTTATAAGAACGGTATACATGGGAGGAAATAGTCTTGAGTTGGATTCACACTGCCACAAATCTTTTATAGTTAAATAAATTTATAACGTACCTTAATAAATGAGCAGACTATTAAAAGGTTTTGTTATGAATATACCTTACGCATCGGATTATTTGTAATAGTGATGATTAGTATATTTTGGATGTCTTTTGATTATTCTAAATGTTGGATTATTTATCTATGATATAATCATCTGTTGGAACCTCCGGTACAGTTAACTATACGAAAGAGGTTCTGTCGAAATTTAGTAAATTATCTTAGTTTTAAATTGTTATATTGTTAGTTTAGTAACATTCTAGGCTCTTATTGGGCTAGGATGTTACACATATATGGTATTCAAGTGGCAAATAATCCATTACTTCCAGCAGAGCCACTTTTGGAAATTAAATAGATAATAGCTTGCTCGAAGCATGGTCCTCAATTTACATCATGCCAAAAACTTTCGCGTCCTTGGACTAAATTGCAAGGATAGAATAAAAGCAAATTGATGTCCTCAAAACTGAATTTGTTGTCCTCTAAAAAAAAGGATTGATTGTGAGCATAACCATGAAAAAAAATTGTAACAAAAAACAATGCAGAACTTTATATTCTTCTGTGTGTGTGGAAACAACTCTTCAACTAAACCATGCCAATATCCATCTTGCATTTTTAGCTGTATAAAAGACCCTTCCATCTAACTTGACTCGTCATCTTTCATCTTCGCTTCGAGATCCTTTACAACATTAGTAAGAGATCTCGCATCCTGAGCTTTTGCCAGTTTACCATGATCGTCAGACTGCAGAAAGGAGACAGATTATTTTAGTAATCAGTTCAGTCTATGTATTTGTTTTTTCACATTAGATTGGCAAAAATATTTTGAAAGAAAATAAGAGGGCAGTCCTTTTAATGCTTGTACATTAACAGGATCAAAAGCCTAACCTTTTCCAGCAGTAGAGCACGGTCCTTCAGCTCATCAACTGTAAAACCTTTCTTGTGAATCACCTGAAGGACCTTAAGCAGGTGTGGCTGAAGAAACTCTGAACAATGCTCCTCAAGATTATGTTCAGGGAACGAGGAATCGCAGCCGAAAGGGCACTTCATGGGCCTCATGGGGCACACAGTGACGCAGTGCCTATCCATATCACGCCTCATAAGGCGCTTTTCACAGTTCTGCTCACAAGGAAGGATCTTGAACAGGCAAGCTGAATCATGATCATGCATGCAACGAACAGAAACTTTTGCTCGGCATCCCTCATTTGGGCAAGTGACAGGTCTGAAGCTACATTGTGCCTTATGATCAGCGAGGCGCTCTTCATTTTCATATTTCTCAGGGCAGTGGAATTTGGTTTTTAGGTCTACATTCTTGAGGAGGACCTCAGCGATAGCTTCCCTCCTTTCTAGTGGCCAGAATCGTGTCATCTCCATTTCCTGCACAAAGTCGTCGATCTTATCCTCACGACTGTCACTCAACAACCACCCAGAGACATGGCCAATAATGTTCCTTTTGGTACTACTAAAATCATCCATAAAGATCGACACGATCTCATAAGGGTCCTCCGGCATATCATTCTCAGGGTCTTGATTCGCTTCCGCCTCAATGAGAGCATCAGCTATGAATGTTTCGCTTTTTTGTGTGATGTGGTCCACCATTTCCTTCCTCAGGTCAACAGCGACGACGGATGGCTTCCTGAACAGATCACCCGTTGTACTGTCGACACAAACCGCAGCCAAGCCAGGGAGCAAGATTTGCGCTAGTTTATGCATTGCCTCCGAATCACAGTACGGGCACTGGAGAAGCAAACCTTCGGCTCTAACTGGTCCAGGATCGGCAACTGGCAGCTCCATTTCACCTTGTGATGTGTGATCAAACACCTGCAAACGCATGTCAAGCAGAATAGTCAAGACTCGGGATCAACGTGGGAAATTTATAATTCTAAGCTACGTTCGTGATTCTGATCTCTGCTCGACTGCTCCTCCGTATATCACATCAGATTTGAGCATGTTTACTGTCCTTAATGGCAGTATTTTCTACCAGAATTTGTGAATGAAACTGATCACATTGTATTCAATTGCACTGGGATAAATAAAAACATGCATATGGGGGCATTTTAGAAGACACTTCCTTGTATAACCAAACAATATATATTTCAGGATCAAAAAGGTGTCATATCAACAATCAATCAGCAAGGGCGACCTAACATGGGGCATGGGGGTTCAGCTGAACCTCCAAAAAAAAATTGGAAAATATACCGCTATTAGTACTCCACCACACAACAAACTGCATGGATTGGAGTATCCATCCCAAAATGAAATATTTGGATGAGATTGATCACAACAAAGAAAAGGTACACCACGAGGATGTTGACAGGGGATCTCCGGTTGGAGCTCACCGCGCCAGCCGCCGGAGAAGGGGGAGGGGGCCAGATCTGGCAAACGGTGGAAACGAAGGAAGGGGAGGAGAACTCACGCGCCGGCCGCCGGAGAAGGGGTACCGGATCTGGCTAACGGTGGATACGAAGTGTTGACTTCGGAGAACGTATCGGTCGACGATGGAAACAAAGAATCGCCTTCGGAGAACGTATCAGTCGACGGTGGGAACGAAACAGTCGCGGTCGCACACTCTGGCGAACGGTGGAAACGAAGAGAAAAGGAGGATGAACGTATCTGTTGTTGTATATCAGGGGAGGGGTTCTGGCGAATGGTGGAAACGAAGAGAAGAGGAGGATGAACGGATCTACCATCGTATTTCAAGGGAGGGGTTCTGGCGAACGGTGGAAAGGAAGAGAAGAGGAGGATGAACGAATCTGTCACCGTATTTCGAGGGAGGGGTTCTGGCGAATGGTGGAAACGAAGAGGATGAGGGGCGCCGCTGGCAACAAGTCATGACGTGGACTATGCGTTTGGTGAATCAGGACAAAAAGGCATGAGAAAGATATGATACGGTAGGAAAATACTTCGTCTGGTTCATAAAAACATGTTTTGGCTATTGATACGATCTCAAAAATACAACTTTAATCACTAATTACTATTGTAATATATTTATAAAATCCAACAAAATTATTATATTATGAAAGTATTTTTCGCGACGAATCTACGGTCGTGGCGGATGGGGAGTAAACGAAGTTGCCGTGCGTTTACCACGTCTTGGCGAGGCGCACCAAGACGACTTCGTTGGCACTTCGTGTTGCGTCGGCCGGTCCACTACAAGAATCGCCCAATAAAACCAGCTGAGTAAGAGGCAAAATAGGCAATAGCGCGGCAGCGTCCACGCCACTACGCCCGACTGGATGCCTCTGCGTGGATCCGAATCCCACAGTCGCTGATGACGACGAAGTGGTCGCTGGCGCCCTCGATCATCTTCTCACGGAGAAGCGAGCTGAACTGTTGTAGATCGGAGCAGCGACGGATCCAGAGTCGAGACAGCGACAACTCGAGAGGCCCGGCGAGAGAGAGCACGGGCAACGACGAGAGGCCGCCCTCGGGAGCGGAGATAGCTCCTCCCGGGGGCGTCAGGCAATGGAAACAATGAAGGCTCGATTAGAGGCTAGGGTTTAGAACCTCTGCTCTGATACCATATTATGACTTATGAATATTGTGTACATATTTAAGAGGCCCAATGGGCAATATATATAGGGAGTACAAGGGAGATATGCCATATGCAGATAAGGAAATACAAAAAGCAGATAAGAAAATACAAAAGGATTCCTATTCTAACAACCATGACCGCCTTGGCCTCACTGCGTCCGGCCGCCTCACGCCCGCCTCCCGCATTGCCCGGCCTCACTCCGCCACCGCCCGCACCACACCCGCCCCGACCTCCTCCTCTCCTCCACATCGCGCTGGCCTCCCTGCTGCCGGTTGCCTCCGTTCGACACCGCACCCACTTGCGCTCAGCCTCCTCATATCCTTCGGCCGCCTCCTACGTGCCCGTCGTTGCTCCCGGCCTCCTTCGGCTTGACGCCACGCCCGACATCCTCCTCTGCCGAGACCGGCCGTCGGCGCCCCACCTCGGTACCTCCTCTCTTCTGTTGATGTGTCGAGCCGCCGTGCCATGCCGAGCTCGTGCTATGCCAAGCATAGCCCAGGCATTCGTGTCGTGCCGGTCCGGCCCATGAACATTACAGGTAGTGTCGTGCTTCGGGCCGGCCTGGCTGGCACGACCCATCTGGTCACATATGATTTTCGTGTATCCAATATAAATATTTGAAAAAAAAGATATCGATAATCAAAGTTTCCAAAGTTTGACTGCACGTATTACAAAATGACTTGTTTTTGTGAACTGGAGAGAGTACTTCCCTTCTAAAACGAGATAATGACTAGTCATTGATCGTTAAAAAATAGTTGAATTTTCCATGCACTTGCTCTTATTATAACCATCTCCATCCCAGCTTACGTCACAATAACCACTTTCTCCGCCTCTTCGCCACCTCCCCACTACTGCATCTGTAGCCCCCACCGCCCACCGCCTCCTCAAGACCTAACTCACTACTCATAATCATCTCCCTCCACCTTACATCGTTAGCCGTCCTCCTATGTACCCGCGACCAGTGGCGTTACCGCCGCCTTGTCACCCAACGTTGATCCGTCGCTGCTCTCCTCCCTATATAGTTGGGGATTCCGGTGAACCCAAAACCAAGATGGGTGAATCCAAACTCTAACATTATCATGGCCGTCGGAGAAGTCAAAGACCTCTCGGGCAGAGCACAAATTGTGGGTGCAAATTGAATGATGAGAAAATCGACTGATTTCCTTATATTTTAAGTTGAGTATTATTTAACAATTCCGCTTAAATTATAGAGTAACAATTTTTTCAACAAATAGAGTAACATATCACCCTATAATTCCATCTATATACTTCTTTGCGCAACAACTCATAAAACTATATAGATAAAATATTTATCCTCACTACTCTACAAAGATAAACAAACATCCTGTATTTAATTTAGTTAGATAATTATGTTTCTATCTTGTTTAACTATATATTAGGGTCTAGCGTATAAGTTTATGGAAACACACATAAGCACACATTTGGATCTAGCAATATCGAAATTCTTGTACCACCGCCTTAAAGAGCCTAAGAAAGGAATACACATATTGTATATCTTTTCTATGCCTTCTTTCCAAAATTGCAGATATGATGTTTTGGCAATTAATTAAGATAAACGATATTTCTCATATTGTTTTCTATGTAGTGTTTGTGCTAATATCTCTTCTTAGCTCTATTTGTGTTTAATTAGTTCCATTACACAATTTCTTGGATCTTATTTTTATCTTTTTTTGGTTATGGAAAATGATAGCATGTACCATACCATGTTAATGATATTCCTTGCAATATCATTGCACCCATAAACTTTTTAAAGGATCGAAAGGGAGATAATTTCACGAGAAAATTATAGATTATCCAATTTAAAAATTCGAAAATTCTTAGATTATGTCTATTGTCACGAATTAATGGTTATAATAATCTATATATACGAGCAAAATAATTCATTTCTCATATGTGGTTATGCTAAGATAGAGCATAAGAAAAAAGAAGATTGTAGGGTAGATATCTATTTTAAAAGAGAATGACTTGTAATAGTATTGTGCTCAGATAAAATTTATTGTTTTTAAGTAAGTATGCTAGTTGGGCGTTTAAATATTTAGCTTGTTATTCCTCTAAGTTCTATTTCAAATAACTCTATGGAATTTTCAAGATAAAACATTGTAATTCTATACTAGTATAAATAAGAATAACAATTTTATGAAAAACTTTTAGTGAAAATATCAATTAGATAATTGTAAATATACTAATAGTCAAATTTTAGAAATTTTGATTGCAGAGATTCTAAAATGTCACTTAAAATGAATGACAAGAGTATTAACCTATATTCAAAAGATATTATAATATTTTGTTTTGAACTCCATTGATAAAGTTCTGGGTCCTCCACTGTTAATCAGGTTAAGAACAAAGGGATTCGATTTTAATTTATCATCTAGTGTCTGCAAACAATGAAACGAAAATGCAAGACAGAATAATCGATTCTCTAGGACGATCTCTTGCCTTTGACGAGCATAACAAGAAAGAGAGGGTCAGCACACACAAGAAAAAAAAAAGCCTATCATCCAAAGAAAAATAAAGTCACGCAATACCAAAGAAAACGACAGGCTAGATTGACCTACGCAATGTGATCCCACCAAATACGCATAGATCCCAACCGATACACCATATGCGCGTTCTTGAACGGAGGGGGAAGCAAGAAATCGGCGACTAATCCGACCAGAATATGGGGCCGGGTACGGTGCAAGAGGGGGATTCGAGTATGAACCGATTCGATTGCTCACCGGTGGTCACAGAGAAGCCTCGATTCCGTCCGTCGGCGCAAATAGCATCGTTCCGGACGGCCAACGTGGCGTCTTCCTTCCTTCTTTGGTGGTGGAGAGAGAAAGAGAAATAGAGAGGTCTGAGAGGAGGAAGAGTCTCTACTACTTAAAAATGGGATTTGGTGATCGTCCGTCCTCCCCTTCTTCTCCGCCACCTCCTTACACTGCTTCCACACCCCAGCCACTCTCTCCCTTCCCCACATAGCCAGTCTGCCACGCCTCGAGACCCCAACCGCCCACTACTTTCTCATCCTGGTCAACGTCGCCTCATCTCCCCTCACCGCCTCTAATTCTCTCCCTCCCTCCTCCATACTTCTCGCGACTCCCGTCGCCCCCAATCCCAAATCGCGTCCGCCACACATCCTGGTCAACGTCGCCCCATCTCCCCTCACCGCCTCTAATTCTCTCCCTCCTCCCTCCTCCATACTCCGCCGACGGAGGGGCGCAGGGGGCAAGGGGCGGCGCGGCTGGCCGAGGCCGAGGGAGGGGCACAAGAGGCGGGGGGCGACACCGGCGCGGCCGAGGACCGAGGGAGAGGGCCGCTGGTGACGGGGGTGGCGCCGGGTGAGGACAGGAGGTAGGGGACGCTGGGGGCGGCGGCTTGTGTGACAGGAGGAGGCAGGGTCGCTCGGCTGGTATTTGTTTGGCCTTGGGCTGGGCAGCGGGTCTCGGGCCGGGCCACTGTGGGCCGAGAATTAGCTCATATGCATAGTGAGGGGTATCGTTAGTATTCTCTCCACACCTGGCGCGATTGCCCTGCCGGCCCGAGGCGTATCTCCGCTCCGGCAATAACAGTCCGGTTGATTCTGTAATCCTCATGAGATGTTCTATTGGTGATTACCAAATGTCTCAGCAACAGATTCTGATCTTGGTGAATGGTGAATACATAGGAACGTCTCCCCTACGCCTACGAGTTTTGGATCTATTTGGCCTCCTAGCGCTCCGTAATTCCTAAACTAGCCCCGTTAGCTCCGAAATTCCAGTTTTGATCCGCTCGGACCACGTCTTTGCCATCGGGGCGGCGGACAACTCGCGTCTTGCCATCGGGGATAGCAGCACCTAGTTGCTGCGCTTCGAAGCAACAGCAACAGGTGCTGCCATTGACACCTTTCCTCCTCTACACTGCATAAATTCAAGAGAGAGAAAATACATTTAAGAATATTTTTTGGAGGAATTTTTAAATATAGAAGATGAGCTTTAAAAATTATGAAATTTTTTGTGAAGACTCCTAGCACAGTGGAATTGCTTGTGTAAATTTTTCAGAATTTTATAAGTTACGATGTTTTCTGTAAAATTTATTTAAGTATACTATTTGTATGAATTTTACAGAAAACATCGTAACTCATAAAATTCTAAAAAATTAACACAAGCAATTCCACTATGCTGGGAGTCTCCACAAAAAAATTTATAATTTTTGGAGCTCATTTTATATATCTAAAAATTCCTCCAAGAAATATCCTAAAATGTATTTTCTCTCTCCTCTTGGATTTGCGTGCGCCGGGGGAGGGGGAAAGGTGCTGCTGTGTGGGACAGCAGCACCTTGCTGCTACCATGCCCGAGCGCAGCAACTAGGTGCTGCTGTCCCCGATGGCAGTACGTGAGTTGTCGCCATCCCCGATTTGCAGTAGCACGCGTCCCGTGGAGGCTAAACCGAATTTTGAGCTAACTGGCTAGTTTAGGAATTACGGAGCGCTAGGAGGCCAAATAGGTCCAAGCTTCTATGCCTGCAAGTGGACACTCAAATAACTATTGAGTGTACTGCCCATGGACCAAAGACAGTACCGGTTTCTACAAAGAATGGCCGACGACGACAACAAGCGAGGTCGACTTCATCTTCACCGGCGCAGCACGCCACACCGCCGAGTGATGGTCAACCCGCTCGAAACTACCTCATAGAGCTGCCGCCGCCCCGCGACGACGAAAGCGAGGATGGGTGTCGTGCTCACCCTCACGAAGGAGGCGCTCGTGCTCGTCAGGATCTCCCTGAACGTTCATGGGTTAAAATGCCAGTTGATTGCTTAATTGCTTTACGATTGCTGTTAAAATTTTGTTAATTGTGTGTGATGATGGTGTTAATTTCAGGACAATGGCAGTGTAGAAGCTGATTGAGAGCCTCATGACAAGGGAGGAGATCCAGCTGGTCATAGAGGCGCTGCGGCCTAATTTCTTGGAGCTCATCAAGGATCCCAATGGAAATCATGTCGCGCAAAAGTGCTTGCAATCGTTCAAGGCCGATGATAACAAGGTATATCAAATATGTGCATGCATCTGAACTTCTTCTGAATAATAATGTAGCTAAAGTAGAGGCCAATGCTCAATTGATGGAGTTCAGAGAAGTAGTCCCATTTCTTGTAAACTGTAGTCACAATGATGGGTTCGAGGTGATGAATTAAGGCAGATGAGGAATGCACAATGTCAATATGCAATTTGCAATCTTTGGATACTCACCGATGAGGAAAAGTTTGTTCTAGGCACTTCGACATGTTTTAATTTTGAAGCTAATGTTGTTCACTATTTACCTCTGAATTGAATTTTATTGGTTAAACTGTACTGAGTTGATAAGTTTATTTCCTTATGAGACATAAATTCACAATTTACCACTTTCAGTCGATCTTCGAGGCTACTGCGGTTCATTGCCTCGATATTGGGATGCAATGCCATGTTTGATGTGTCCTGCAGCGGTGCATTGCACGTTCGACTAGCGAGCATAGGGAGAAGTTGGTTGCTGCAATCGCTTGCAATGGATTTGAACTTGCACAAGATGCCTATGGGTAACATTCTGTCTTAAGCCCCAGTTGTAATTGCCCATGGAACTGTGAGGCCAGTAAAATCAACTGAGTAAATTAATCAAAATTTTGCCCTTGGAACTGTGAGGCCAGTAAAATCAACTGAGTAAATTAATCAAAATTTTATCTGGCTTATCCAGAATAGGTTTGTAGGCGTCGTAGGGTAAATTGGAAGTCCTGTGCTTCTAAAGCCATTTCTACAAATCTTTTGTACTATAAGTTACAGTTATAAACACATTGAGAGTAATGTATGCATTCAGCATATTTCATACTTGTATATGTAGAATATCTTTGCTATATTTTCATGTAGTTATTTACTTGTAGAACTGATAAGAATTATTTGCTATAGATTCATGTACTTTTTTCTTACTTGTAGAACTGATAAGTATTATCTGCTATTGTTACAGAAACTATGTCGTTCAGTATGTAATAGAACTGAATGTCCCCACTGCAAATGCAAGTCTTGCACGGCAGTTTGAAGGCAAGTACATCCACCTCTCCATGCAGAAATTCAGCAGCAATGTGGTTGAGAAATGGCTGAAAGTCTTCAAGGAAGCTGACAGGGCGAATATCATCCTGGAGCTCCTGGTTGTGCCGTACTTAGAGCAGTTGCTTCAGCACCCCTACGTAAACTATGTGATCTACTCAGCTATTCAGAATTCCCAAGGTAAATACCTGAATCAAAAGGGCAGCAACCACGGTATTTTGACAGTAACTGATTTGCCAATTTTTGTGATTGTCATGAAATTTTCAGGGTTCTCTCCACACTGCACTGACGAATGCAATCCGACCTCATGTGGAACTACTCAGAACCAGTCCATACTGGAAGAGGATATACTCTCGAGCTTTGCTAAAGAAGTGATTAACTGATGACACCTTTTCAGCATGTAACAAGAAAGACTGTTGTCTCGTGCTATTTTCAGATTCAAAAGGGATAAAGGTGATCACACCATGTAGATTTGTATTAATTAGTATTATTTGGTCATGCACTTTTAACTGCACCTGTATTTGGTGGACTATTGTGTTGTCATAAACCATCTTGGATGGAATAAGTTCCAATGAAAAAGTCATCATCACAAATATCTCATGTCTGGAATGTATATATGTTGATGCATGCACACAAGATTGGCGCTGCTGTCTGTAACTCACTTTTCGTGTTTACTTCAATTGCAATTGTAGTTGCAAAGGATGCCATAGCAAGAACAGAAACAAAGAATTTGCAATCTGCAGAATTTTGCAGCACATACTAAGGTCCTGTTGTGCAGTATTTTTCGAGTTTTTAAAAGGATACCATGGTTTCTAGAAAATACCATAGTATTAAAAACTTTGAGGTGTTTGGGTACAACAAACATTGGTGTTTTATAAACCGTAGTATGTTAAACACCATGGTATTTTTTTTTAAAAAAAAATCCACTCACAACCTCTTTTTCTTTTTAAACCGAGGTCAATTGACCCCTCGCGTAGGCATTTATGCACATCATGTGCAGTACGTTTTCAACTTTCAAGCATAGTCGGATAGAAAACCAATACCGGTGCAAATCTCGGCCGGCGGGCGGTACCGGTAACCGGTCGGTTTCCGAAAATCCCGGAAAGAATCCGGATGAAATTCGCTTGAATTTACTTAAAACCCAGCTGAAATTCAAAAATTAAAATTTGAATTTGCTAAACCAGAAAGAAACCGATCGGTTTTATTTCTCCCAGTCTCCACCGGTAAGACCGGTGGTAACCGGCCGGTTTTTTTTTCTCGCATGTGATCTAACCCGTAATATGCATGGATGCATCATGCTATATACACAAACGTTGACAATATTCTTTCATTTTCCGAGCTAATGAAATTAGGATACGTTTGATTTTGGAAACTTGGTTCCAATTTTCAAATTCAAAATTCGAAATTATTAATTTTAGTTTAAAATGTATAAATTTCAGTTTTAGGTACTTAGTTGAATTTCAAAAAAATAACATATATTTTGAATCAATCAAATTTTAAGTTCTCATTGAATTTTGAAAGATTGTTTTCAATTTAACATTAAATTTAATAACTCTCATTATCCCTATAATGATATACTGCATTAAATACTACAACATCCAAATGCACCTTGGTTTTTTTTTCTCTTCAAAACTGCAAAAACCTATGGTATTCAAAAACTGTAGTATGTTATTGATGACTGATGAGGCATTGAAAGCTGCGCGGTTTTCAAATACTGTGGTTTGTAAATGCTATAACATCCAAACATGCTCTAAATGTGTAGTAGGCGAGCATGATTTTAACCTTATTATATGGCCTGCCAATTAAATTAGCAGTAACTCTTTGTAAGGCTTTTCTCAGTTTACGAGACACTTATTTTCAGTTAAATATTAACGTGGAATCTTCGCCAGATGTTAAAAAAATGATTTGATACCATTTGTTGCGATCGTTGAGGATAATTGAGCAGAAACACCACTAGCAGTAATTCCTACTGTATCATTTTCCTCTTAACCAATTATATATTAACTAATAAAAAATGAGTTTACTCCCGCGCAGCGGGACGATAGTCCCACCCCCGAAAAAAAACTCGCGCCGACTCCTTCCACCCCTCCCGTGCGCGCCCCACACCCTCCCGGCCTAAAAAACGCTAAGGAAAGACAGGAGAAAATTGCTGAACAGAACTCCGTGACGCCTGCAACGTCGCCCGTGACGGCGTTGAGTAGGTGTGCCACTAGAAGCGCATTGCTGGCACACGGCATCCGTGCTGCTCGTGTTTGGGGAGATCCACATCGGGCCAGCTCTACCACGCATGAAAGATGCACTCGGACCTCTCGATCCTCCTGATCGACGACAACGCGGTCGCCGAGGGAGGATGTGGTGTCACCTCCTTCCTCGCCTCCCACCAGAATCGCTTTTGGCCATCTTGTGTCCCCCCTCCCTGCGTGGCTCTCGGCCTCCTCTCTGATCCTCCCACTTCTACTCGCTCTCGTGGAGCATGTCTCATCTCATATACGATTTTTTTAGGGGAAATTGGCTACAGGACACTACCCATTTCACCTATTGCCAGGACATCCAAAAAACGTGGTTTCGCCAGAAGACATTGTAAAAAAGTGTAATTTTGCCGTAGGACACTGAGACCATTATTTTATCATTTCTGGACCAAAGAGGAGAGAGAAAACACGTGAATTATCAATTTTGCCCTTCCCTCTCTCCCCTTATCTCTTTCTTCTCCCATTCTATTTCTTCTCTTCTCCTTGAGCTGTGGGCTTCAGCCGATCGGCGACCCCTCAGTGACCCCCTTCAACGACGCCACGACTTCGCCACAAGACCTCCACCTTGGCAGACCCTCCTTCAGAGCGGCCTCGTCAAGCGACGCCCGCCCGCCTGCCCCACCCCCCGGCCCGCCACACGCCGGTGCGGCCGACGAGGTTGCCTCCTCAGACGCAAGAAGAGAGGCTCCGCCGGATGATCCTCGAGCACCGCGACTCCCTCATGGTCGCCTCCACCTACGGCAGCCTTGCTGTCATCCGCCTGCTCCTCTCCCTCCGCTCCGTCGATTTCAACCGCCGCTGCGGCCCGGACGTCGCCATCGCTCTCCACCGGTGCGGATGCCGATGCCAAGGACGGCGCTGGAGAATGGCAGCAGCATGGCGACCAGCGTGGTGAACATGATGAGGATGGTGCGCAGAACCAGCTTGAGCAGCACGAAAGACGTTGCCGGGGGCAAGGAGGACAGCAATCCCTGGGCGAGTCGATGCTGGGACAGCAATCACCTTCGTTGTTCTCTGAATGTAGTTAGATTGATGAATTTGTTCCGTTTGAGCTTTGATCTTGAAATATTTGTGCTCTTCACTGTGTGTTCATCTCCATGGATGTCTGACCTGCCTTTCAACTAACGCAATTAAAAATTGTTCACTGATCAGTTGCTTTGCTCGATTAAAAATTGTTCATGCCATCCTATAATATGTATGCAGTTGTTTGATGTTGTTAGTCTATGGAGGCAATTTAGTACCGTCTGGCAGTTCTTAGCAAGATTTGCATATATAAACAAGTAAGCAAAAGTGATGAGTGAACTTAATCAATCTACTGGATGAAGGGGCATTGAGGGCATTTTACATCATTTCTCTCTCCTAATCACTCAGATATATTATTTTAATGAGAAGAGTGTCTAACAGCAAAATTACACGTTTTTTCAGTGTCTTCTGGCTGTACCACGTTTTTTCAGTGTCTGTTGGCAAATGTGGTCAATGGGCAGTGTCCTGTAGCCAATTATCCCTTTTTTTTTTATCCGTTGCAATGCACGAGTATATAACTAGGACACTATGATACAGTGAATCAATTCATTTATGGACATGTTATGATTGATTTACCTAAAAATTATTATTGGTTCTGAGTTCTGACCATAAATGTGTGCATGACTTAACTATTAGAACTGTTTGGTCTAACTTCAAATGTGTCTCTATAATTTTTCAATATAAATATGTGTTTTTTTTTTGCTTCCTTTGAACAACCATTTAAGATTTTGTTCAAACAAATTTTAAGCCATGGAATACAATGCGGAATTGTTTTGCATTTCTGACTATGGAAAATTTTCAATGAGAGCCAATTCAGAAAGCTTCAACTTTATTCATATGCTTCACACAATATGGAAATTGTTTCGTACAAAATATGGGATTCCGTTGCAATGTACGGGCACCCTACTAGTAGACAAGGAAAAGAGGTAAAGTTGGTGGTTGGCACGATTGGAAAATAGAAAATCCCTCTCTATTTAGGAAATGGAAAGATTGCAAAGAAAAAAGAATAAATTGTGTTTTTCACCACATAATTAGACATATTGCACAAAACACCAAGTATTACCATTCTTTGCACGTAACGCCATCTAATCTTCTAATCTGTTGCGCTTTGCATCAGGGCTTACCTCTAAATAGATCCGGCCCCATATATGACAGCCCGGGCCCATCAGCAAGCGTCACACAAGCGATGACATGCTCCTCCACAGTCCACATTGGCCATGAGCAAACCTGATGTTGTGTCTCATGCCATGGGAAGGACAACGAGCCTTTGCTCTGTGCTAGACCTGATGTCAGTGTTGCTCTTTGGTCTTCACCTCTAGGCGATGCAGATTGGGAACGGGAGCAAGGGAGCAGACGAGACGGGAGACGGGAGATGGGAGCAGAAGTGGCTTAGTTTTGGTGGGAACATCGTTGTTTCGTTTATGGGCTGGGTGGTTGTTGTATTAATGGGATAGCCTACAGGATGGAACTGAGGGCCAGGGATGGGCTAGTTCTGAAAAACCCAGTAGCAAAAAAATCGGCAAGAAGAAAGTGCTACATGGCTAGCATCTTTTGCTATTGGACGTGTTGCCTCGTTAAAACCCTTTAATTAAGAAAATCTAGTAGGACAAAACTCAATTAAGGGAAAAAGAGTACAACACTTCATCCCAAAGATGAATGTTCATAAAGACAACATACCTCCCCTAGGAACAACAACGAGCTGAGTCTCCTTATGCCAACGCCATGCACATGTTTCTCAAATGTACTAGTAGGCAAGACCTTAGTGAATAAATTCGCAGAATTTTCATTACTTTAGATTTTCTCTATTTATCTATTCCCATTTTGCTGCTGCTCATGGGGATAGAAATATTTGGGGGATAATATGATTTATCGTCTGTGTCTTAACATATTATTCGTCATTTGTGCAATACAAACAACATTATCCTCATAGACAATTGTGGGGAGTCAAATTCACCTTTACACCACATGACTCTTGGATATGACGAATAAATCTTTTAAGACAAATGCACTCTCGAGTTGCCTCATATAGTGCAATTATTTCTGAATGATTAGTTAACGTAGCAACTAAAGTCTGCTTTACAAACTTCCTAGAGATGGTTGTTTCTCCGCTTAGAAAAACATATCCAGTCTGTGATATGACATTATGGGGATCACAAAGATAGCCAACATCTGAGTAACCAACAAATTTTTTATCTTGACTCTTGGGATAAAATAGTCTAAGATCACTAGTACCCTGTAGGTACCCGAGGATGTCTTTTATTCCGTTCCAATGCCTCTTAGTCGGCTGGGAACTATGTCTTGCCAAACAACTCATTGCAAATCCAATGTTAGGCCTTGTAAAATTGGCAAGGTAAAGCAGTGCTCCAATGACACTCAGATATGGGGTTTCATGCCCCCAATATATCCTCATTTTCATGTCTAGGTTACTATGTAAAATTGGCAAGGTAAAGCAGTGCTCCAATGACACTCAGATATCGGGTCTCAGGCCCCAATATATCCTCATTTTCATGTCTAGGTCCATATGGGTCTTTCTCAATATCCAATGGCCTAATGATTATAGATGTACTCAGTGGATGAGATTTATCCTGATAAAATCTCTTCAACACTTTCTTGTAGGTGGTTTGATGCATGACTATGCCAACAGACATATGTTCAATGTGAAACCGAGACAATATTAGCTTCACCCAAATATTTCATCTCGAATTCCGTGTTTAGGTATGAGCTTGCTTTGAGGATACCGATGATATTAAAATCATCAACGTACACAAATATAAAACAAAATACATGAGTGGATTTTTTTTTATGAACACACACGTGCTTACCACGTTATTTCAATATCCTTTTTTAAGGAGGAACTCACTTAGTCGGCTGTACCACATACAACCTGACTATTTTAATCCGTACGGTGATCTTTGTCATTTCACACATATACAATCTTCATTTGCACTCATACTTGGAAGTTTCAATCCCTTTGGAATCTTCATGTAGATTTTAGAATTAAGTGGCCCATATAAGTATGCAAGCACAACATCAAATGCCAAAGCTATCAAATAACAAAACGTCATGCGATCCATAACAGGATAGTAAGATTCATCGTAATCTATGCCAGGTTTTTGCGTAAACCCTTGTGCCACTAATCTCGCTTTGTATCTCACCACTTCATTATGTTCATTACTCTTTCTTGTGAACAATCATTTGTGTCCAGCAGGAATAACATAATGATGTATCTTGTCCACAGGTCCAAAGATTTTCCTCTTATTTAGTAAGTTTAGTTCAGCTGCAATTGTTTATTTCCATTTATCTCAATCAAGACGACTTTTGCACTCGACAACTGTTTTTGGTTCCGGATCTGAATTCTCGATATGGAAAGCAACTTTACAATGAAAGTAACTGCTAGTAGCATATACTTATCCCAAGTATATCTCTCCCGTCTCCACATAATTTGTGGCGAATTCTTTATCCAATTCGAATGACAATTAACTCAAATCAATATGCTCTCCACGATTTTCCAACATGGTAGAGTCTGAGTGTTCTGTTGCCCTAGTGTCAGTGGCTGTGACATCCCAAAGTTCTGTTAACAGAAATAAAATTAATAGTTATTATTTTACTAGATTTTCTGAGTTTTAAAAGTGTTTTCTTGCTTTTCTTGAATTGCCTAGATTTTAAAAGTCAAAAAACAATTTATTGAATTTTTTGGTTTTATCTTGGATTTCGCTTTTCCAGGAATCTTCTTGTTATTTCTTTTGAGTTTTTCCAAAATTTCTTTTCTTTGTTGAAAAATTTAATTTAATCCAATTATTTTAAAAATGTCAGTTTTAATTTCGAGTTCTTGCTTAAATAATCTCTATTCAGATCAAATCCTCAATCTCAGTTCATCTCCAAATCAAGATCTAAATCCCAATTCTCAATTCCAATCTCGTCGTCAATTTCCATAATTCAAATTTCGTAATTTGAATTTGTTTCCGCAATTTATCTTCGGGCCAAGCCCAATTCTTTTTCTCCGGCCTATATTCCTTTTCTCAATTCAAATCTTTGAACCAAAATCAATTCTTTTCTTGGACAATTCTGAATTCAAATTGAAATCTCTCTCAATTTGAAATCTTTGCCGAATTGTAAAATTCAAACTTCTATTTGAATTTCCTCAAAATGAAAATCTCATAATTTTATTTCATTTTCTCAGGCCTAAAACATTTTCCTTCCCTTTTCTTCTTTTTCTTCCTTTTCCCTCTCTTCCTTTCTTTTCCTTCTTTCTTTTTCTTTTCTTTTCTTCCTTCTTCTTTCTCTAGCTCCCTGTCTCTTGCCAGCACGAGTGCTGCCCCCTGCCCATGACGCTCGCGACAACGCACCCGTGCCATGCCACGCCGACCTGCTCCCTCGCCACATTACACCCGCGCGTTCCACGCCACCCCGCCGAGTGCATCACCACAAGATGCCACTGTGACTTAAGGCGCAGGCGATCGCTGTCTCTCCCATGCCGCCTTGCCCCCCTTTTTTTCTTCCTCTATAAAGGTGATCCCCGGGAGCCCTCCTCCTTCCTCCTCCCATGCCCCGAATATTAGCCTCTCTCTCTTTCTCCTCGCCGCTCTTCGCGTTTGAAACCCGCCGGCCAAAACTCCCTCCGCCGCCAATTTATTCGCCATTGGCAATGCTCCGACGACTTCGACCTCACCCTCGGCACTGCATCACCGCATTCCACCTTGTGCTCGTGTTTTCCTCACCGGATCTTCACCTGAAAGCCACGCCACCGCTGAGCCCGTCTTGCCCAACTCCGATCGCACCACCTCCTCCCTTGATCTTCCCATGGTTATTAAGGCAGTAAGGCGAGGCGACCCACCCCCCTCACACCTTTTAAGCGGTAAGGCGGGAGGCGAGGCGACACCTTACTCTCGTCCTAAGGCGCTAAGGCAGCGAATAAAATGAACATTTTAGCAGCATATGTATCTTGTTGTTGCCAATTCTTGAGCTCATGTAGCACCCATCCCCCCTTTCCAATTGCTCTTCTCCCATGTAGCATCCATCCCCCTTGCAAGTTTCAATATATAAATTGTTATAAGTGTAATAGATACAAATTGTATTCCAATTAATTGATTAAATACGGATTGAGTGACATACCTTGTTGACAATCTCTCCTCTCCTCTCTTCTCCCAAGCAACAATGTACATGAATAATGAGCAACATAAGTCTACAATAACAATTAAGTGAATCCGAGAATTAAATATGAGCATTGAGCAACATAGCAAATTAACAAGCATGACATAAGTGACATAAGTCCACACAAATAACATAGGTGACAAGTCCACAAGCTTATTGTAGTCGAATGGCATAATAGTAGTCAACAATACAAAAGTAGCATAGTCCAACTCTCTCATCTCTCAATATCCATCATCGAACTCATTGAGATTGTTAGTAGAATCCAAGTTTTCTCCACCATCTTTGGTAGCATTGGGAGTTTCATCACAATTGCTCACATCTGCATCATTATGTGGATCTTCTTCCTCATCTTCTTCATTACCCGGATCCGAGTCTTCCCCTTGCTCATCTAAGCCATCTTCTTCAACCACCATTGTTGTAGATCTTGGACGCCTTTGGTAGGTCGTAGGCTTACCAGGAGTATACCTATTAACTTGCCTTCGAAGATTGTGACCTCGAAGGGAGCGTGATGCACCAATGGCTTCATTAACATCATCCCATGTAAGGTCACACTCACGACCACCTTGAGGTGGTACAACCAATGAGTCGGCCCATTCATTGTCCCAATCAAAATCCTCAATGACCAAAGGGTCATAGGTTTTGCCCGCTTTCTCCCGCCTCATTTGAAACATTGTTTTCATCTTCTGGTTGTTTGCAACAAAGATCAAATCATTCAATCTCTTGTGTAGTAACCGGTTCCTTTTCTTTGTATGCATCTACAAAAAGCACAAATGGCAAGCAAAGCAAATAAAATGAATAAATAACTTACTGAAATTAATAAGCACATATAAGCTACAAATTGAGTAAATGAAAATAAACTCAATAAAGCTACAAATTGACTCACAAATTCAAAGGTACTCCAATTTCGCTCACAACCGGATGATGAAGCACAAAACTAACAACACGCTTAGCAAACCTTTGTATGTCAATGGCTCGCCCACCATATGAACACCACCAAATCAACTAGAATGGCAAATACACGCATATATTAGGAATTAAGAATGAAATAAACATGTTGAAATTAACAACACTTACTAGGGCTCCTTGAGTCTAAGTTTTGGATTGCCAATTTGTTTGAAAAGACATCTCCTTGTTGGTCCTCATAATGCATGGCTTATTCATCAATCTTGTTCCGAATATTCTCATCTTGTACCATTCTTGCAAGCACATCATTGTAGCAACTCCTTAGCTCCCCAATATAGGTATCATCTCCACTCTTTTGAATGGCAAAGAATTTTCCTGGGTTCAAATAGAGTGCAGCCCCATACAATGGATGATCCATTTGTTTCACCCAACGTCGCTTAATAATGTTAATGATCTTCTTGAGCAAACGTTGCTTGTTTTGGGTAGAGAAGCTAAGCTTGATCTTCTCCTTTGCATGAGCCATTAATGCTTCAACCTCTGGCATTGCGGGCTTCTCATCACCATCAACCACCCTAAGCACGATAAGAAGTGGGGCTAAAGCTATAAGGCAATCTTCAATTGAATTCCAAAACTCCTTAGAGAGCACAATGTTTGTCACATGCATGTCGGCCTCCGTCTTTGACAATTTGATCCTAGTCCATGATTCACTGATAAATAGATACTTCAAAGCATCCTTGTGCTTGTGCATGCTCTTCAAAGTAAGGAAGGCTGTGGCAAACCGAGTGGCTGCGGGTCTCACAAGATCCATCCCGCCTGTCTTCTCCCTTATTGCACTAAGAAGCCTCCCATGCCTATAAATGAATGTGGTGACACGCCTGGCACGTGCAATGGGCTTCTTAAATTCCTTCAACTTCGCAATGTCTTCCAACATAAGGTCCAAACAATGTGCAGCACAAGGACTCCAAAATAGTGTAGGAATCCTCTCCATTAGAAGCTTGCCCACTGCCTTGTAGTTAGCACCATTATCAGTGACAACTTGAACAACCTTGTCTTTTCCAATGGTCTCAATTCTCTCCTCTAGCAAATTAGTTATCATAGTTGCATCATATTGTTCACTTGATGCATCAACGAACTCCAAGAAGAAAGTCCCCTCCAGGCTGTTGACAAGGAAGTTGATCAAGTGGCGTCCCCTCCTATCGGACCATCCATCTGACATAAGTGTGCAACCATATTGCTTCCATGCCCGCTCGTGCTCCTCCCTCAAAGTACTTGTCTCCTTGACGCAGTCCCGAAGCAATGGCTCCCTCAACTCATGGAAACTAGAAGGCTTATACCAAATAATGGGAACATTGTCCTGATCTTTCGATGAGGATGATACAACTTGATTGGTGGAAGTTAACTCTCACGATCCAGGCTACAACCGTGCGATCACAAGCAATCTCAAACTGCCTTGAGTTTGCGGTATTAAATGGTATGCCACACTCATAGAACCACAAGGCCCATTGCTTATTCACATAATGCCTGTCATCCTTGGTCCTTGTGTTGACTTCCATGGTGCTTTGAAAAGACCCAGAATGCCTTTGATCTACAACTTCTTCGGGTGTTCTTCGAAGCATACAAGCAACTGACTTGATCTCCTTTGCCTTGGCCTTGCTTGATGGTAGAACCTTGAATGAAAAGGCAGCATGCCTTCTTTTGGCGGTTGTCCCTGAACTTGGCTTCACAGTGGAGTCTTGGGTCTCAATGCCATGTGCTACCACCTCCACATCTTAACCTCTCCTTTCATCCTCATCATCTAGGAAGATTGGTCTACTCCTCTTGTTTTTTTTTTCAAATAATCTCCCATCTCTTTCCTGATTTCTGTGGTAGTATTGGGACACATTCCCACATCTGAGTAGCCACCCGCAAGATGCTCCTTCAACCTTTTAATCCCTCCTAAACTTGGGGTGTTACAAAGGATACACATCACCTTATCTCGATTGCCCATTTCTGGCCAATAGCCATACTTCCATCCCGGGTCAATTGACTTTGCCTTACGTTTTGGATCGGTCTTTGGATCATACACGACCTTGGAGGATGCAATACTTGCACTTGCACTTGCCATTTTTTTCCAGCTCCTGCATTACATAGAAGTAAAGCAATGCTTCAATCAAGTAGCACAGTAGCAGATATGATTGAAGCATAGTAGCAGAGCCGAAGAGACTGAGAGAGCATAAAGCAATCTCGGCCTCCCCTCCCTCCTGGCACAGTAGCAGAGAGCCGATCGCGGCTTCAATCATTTAGCGGGAACGACGCAGCGCACAGCTCATTGCCTCATTTAGCGAGAGAGAGAGAGAGAGAGAGAGAGAGAGAGAGAGAGAGCGGAGCCGGTGAGGCAACCTGGCCTTCTCCCTCCCTCCCAGCGAACTCGGTTGCATCCCCGCATCCCAGCCTCCTCCTCCCTCTCGGCGGACCCGACCTTCTCCCCGCATCCCCGCATTCTGGACACCGGGATGCGGGGAGAAGGCCGGGAGGGAGGGGGAGTCCGGGTCGCCACCGGGAGAAGGGAGGGAGGGGGAGGCCAAGAGGAGGGGAGAGCAAAGCAAACAGAGGTACCGAGGGGAGAGGAGGGTGTACCTTGCTGCCTTACTGGGCGACAGGCGACGAGGAGAGGGCAACGCCGAGACAGCAGCGGCGAGATGGAGGCGACACCGAGACAAGGAGGACCAGAGGATACTCGCCAAGACGGGAGTGGCGAGATGGAGGCACCGCCACCACGGGTTCCAGCTTTAGGTGAGTCTTTCTCTTCGGCCCTTCGCCCTCTCCTATTTCCCCCTTCTCTCTCTCTGGTTTAGGGTTCAGCTGCCTTTTATTCGCGCGCTCCTCCTCTGCAAGGCATCGCCTTGAGCCTTCCCAATGCTATAGCTCGCCTTGGAGACGCGTTACGGACGCCATACGTGCGTGACCAAAGGGGTTAGAATTGGAAATAAAGTGCGCCGGGGGTTAACTTTAAAATAAAATTCAAAAAAAGGTTAATTAATAAAAAAGTCCTTTGGAGCCTTTCACTATGAAATTAAATAAAGAGTTACAGCAATGCTCCAATAAATAACAAATACAACATAGAATACTCCCAGCCCCACCCAAAGTGCAGGGGGAGAAGGTCATGTTTGAACAAGAAATAAGCAAAATGGATAGGAAGGCTTTCAAGAAAGCAAGAGACAAATTAGGTGCAAGCATACCGGCAGGCAATGTAAAGACAAGCACCTGCAACATGAGCTGTTGGACGGCCCCTTGTAAAATTCTTATCAACAGCTAGCTACACTTCAGCGAGAACTATTAATACCATGAGGTATCATATCATTTTAGAAAAGATAATTATTGAGTAATAACAAAGATGCATACTTCATAAAAGCGATGGGCCACGTCAACGATAGAATCTCCACCACCCACATGGCCAAATGCAAGCTATTGACAATCTGCCTAATCTCATCTCTTCCTAGTAAAATAAGGCCCTGTTTGGTACAACTCCATATTCTTATTTTTCAGATTCTACTCCTAATTCTCTGAGAATCCATTTCTCTGAGAATCTGGAGTTGTCTATTAAAAACGTTTGGCTGGTAGGTTGGCTCCAAAAACCATATGAGGGAGGATTAAAGGCAAATAGACCATGGTACCCCTGATTGTAATACTTCAATTGTATTTGTGTCTTTCTCCTATGTATTTGCACACAAATTATAGAATTTTTTTCCCAAATTTGTAGGTGCTAGATTGTTCTATACATTTCCGTGAAGTGATGCAGTAACAATGTTTGCAGCAACAACATTCGTGCAGTAATTATGTGGCCTCTTTGTTCAGGAGAGAAATATCAATTGTAGATTGATTTCGAGTAGCCAAACGGTAGATTAAGCAACTTCAGCAAATAAGGGGACATTGCTTTATGTTCTTCAATGTTCTCAGAATGAGATGGTGTGCTTCAAAGGACTCTCTATAGAAAGAATACTCAAGTTTCTTAGCAATATTTCAATAATACAATTCAACCGACCATGCAAACAGTACTAAATGGAACGACATTTCTTGCAATACAAAATAACCAAAGGGCTCCATTGCAAAATGTAACCTACACATCGAATCATGAAATCAAATGACTGCATTGGCGTACCACTAGATATAGCATTTGATTACTCATGTCTTCCAGATCGAAGGCATCTTGAATTTACAAAGCATAGCGTATAAAGCACGAAGAGAGTTGCATAGTATGTGATAATTCAAGTTACATGATCTAGAGTGCAAACCATCGATGGTGCTCCTCCCATTAGTTCAAAATGTAAATACCTCATACGAAAAAAACTATCTCGTGTGCTAAACCAAAATAACAGCTAAAGTTGGCCACAAGCACATGAAGACCTAAGGATGCGATACTAGATTTGGAGTGAAAAACAATGACTTATCCAATTATGCCATGCGTCATTCCTAGTTGTTACGCTTTCTTATCAAGAAGCCCCAATGAAAGCGCAGACTCGACCTTGTTCCACTCCTCTTGGCATCACCCTTCATGACCTTCTTCATTACCATGACAACCTCTTTTGCGTGTTTCACCTTCCCGCTCTTCACTAATCCTCAACCAAACCTTTGACGGCTTGGAATGGTGGCGCCCACTTGTTGTCCAAGTATTCCTTGCACACCTCCAAGCAGCAGACCAAACATGTCAATTCACCGCAATAACATGAACTATACATAACTAGAATGACATTTGGTTTTACCGACGCCTAAAAACTATAGATTACAACTTTTTTCAACAAAACGAGGAGATAATTTTACATGTATCAATAGACTTTTGAGTGGCACTTTCTAGCGACTCACTTGTGCAAACCGAAGATACGCAAAGATATGAAACATGGAGCAAACACGCTTCAATGGCCTTATCTGCTATTAAAGTAACAATTGTGATATTGTTCATGATAGAAAATCTCGAGTAGGATATATTATTTATCCAATAACTATAAACTATATATTGTGTTCGATGAGTTATCATTTCCGGTTGTAGAGTAAAAAGGTGTAGCGTAACAGATCGCAATTTGCATAGAGCATGCCATCTAATTGATAGTTTTTTTGCCTCAAAGTTTAATTGGTTTTAAAAATAAGATGCACACACCCAATGCCCTCAACGATCTCTTTAGCAATCGCCTCATTAATATCCGTGGAATCACCAACAATGTGAACACTAATCCCTATCAATAACGTGTGATCCTGAAGTAAGGATTCCCAAGATTCATCAATGTCGTGCCATTTCAACTCTTGTTCGACTTTCTTTAGATTCAAAGACCAACTGCTCTCGTCAATGAACTCGCAACACCGAAATGAGTAAAGACATAAATCCTTACAAATAAGAGCCCGCTACTAAAATACTAATGCATACCATATTGTTTCAGAAGACTTAATCCTATCAAATAGTTGCTTAACATTCATCAAAGTCCCCGGTGTCCCGTCAGACTTGGCTATGATCAATAGAGACATATCATCAACATCAATAAAAACATCTCCTAATTCTCAATACCAAGCTTTCCAATGTCCAAATTTCGGCTCCACCTCTCCGCTTCCATCAAGATACTATACAAATAATGTCACCGATTATTTTAACAAAGATGTCTAAATGATGCAAAGGATTCACGTAAGAAAGTTATCAGAGCACATTAACCATCGATACCTAGAAATCCACCTTTTATACAAATTTCATAAGAGCTCCTAGAGAACTAGACACATATGGTTCGAACTTTTCAACTACATTATATGGACAGACATCTCATAACACAACATCTCCCAAATAAGAACCATGCACTAGCTCTACCATACTTTTTGCAATGGAAGTAATGCATTTGTGTTCAGGGTGGAAAAAACTGGTGTGTAAAACCAATTGATACGATGCTTTAGAGGAGTTCGGAAGAAAGGGCCATTACAAAATGTGATCCAAGGGAACAATTTTCATAGTAATCTCCTCCCTTTTGGTCAAATGCGGCAGTATCACTTGAGTTGAGGTAGCCCTTGAGGATCTCATTGCACGAAACAATGTCCGGTTCAACGCCGCCTTGTCGGGCATTTCATCAAACACCGCACAAAGTGAGGCGACGTCGCCGCCAAGAACGAGGGACTTGAGGAGGATGTTGTGGGAGACGATCCCGCTTGATGCCGAGCTCATGTGAGGATCGCGAAGGCGTGGATAGCGCAACAGATCGTCTTGGCGATTGTCGTGGTATGCGAGAGGAGGCGGAGGGGCCTGGCCGAACCGGGGGTGACGAGGAAGGTGGAGAGGAGTGGTCGGGCATGCCGGCTGCGGATGAGGAAGCCCTCCGAGGGGTGGGAAGGGGTGGGGCGCGGGGAGGGAGGTGAGGGAGGAGGAGAGGATGGAAGCGACGAGATCTCGGCGGCCGGCAGAGGCGAGGCGGTGGACGAAGAGGGAGAAGAGGGGGCAGTCGGCGAGGAAGGAGGGGTAGGGGAGGGCGGAGAGGAAGAGGGAGGCGAGGGCGTCCAAGGTGGCGGCGGCGCTGTGTATGGAGGACTTGAGGCATATAGACGGAGGAGGAGGGTGGGGTTGGGGTCGGAGTGAGGATCCGGCAGAGGGCGGCGGTGGCGGCGGTGGCGGCCATCGGGGAAGGACGAGACGAGGGGGTTTCGTTTCGACGCGAGGGGAAAGGCGAAGGGTCGCGCGCGGTGGATTGCCTGTGGGGTAGTTCAATGGCATTTGCGGGTAAATACATCAAACTTCCAGGGGTAGTTTTATTTCTGAAGGTTGGATTCTCACGAGAATCTACGGGAAGACTACTTCCATAAGAATCGATTGAGAAGCTGGGATTAGAAGCTGTACCAAACATGACCTAAAGCGCACACTTAGTTCAAGAACGGGACGAAAAATAAGACAAAGAAGTGCCCTGAAAGTCATACCTTCCGTCAAAGTTTTCTCATGGGATATCGAAGTGCCGCTCTCCATGAATTTCAGAATATTTCCGGACAACCGGCTCTGTACAGATCCAAAACAAATCAACCTGACAACTACATAGACAAATCAAGAAACAAAATATTAAGAAGCACAATAGCAAGACCAGCCTGCCCCGAGCTGTCCTTGACAAAAGTAGGATCATCAGTGTAAATCTCCTGATCAAGGACCTTCCCACACGTACCACAGCATCTGATCATCAAACTTGGCAAAAAACATAGCGACACACATGCACAAGTGTTAAAAGCTGCTTCATACAAATCTATTGAGCAACAATTAATAGTGGCCAATAAGGCCACCTCCACAAACGATTATACCAGCTAGTTTTGCATCCAATTAGAAGAAAGAAAGAAAGAACAGGAAGAGAGGTCTCACACGTATCCTTTGTCAGGGTCCCTGACGTACGGGCAGTAATCGGCACAGTGAGTACAGTAGATTGCTGAAAAGAAGTTGTCCGCAGAGGATGATCCCCACGCAGATCAGCCTGCAAAAGTTTCGGTGGATTCTTCTGTTTAGTACCAATGCTCGGCAAGCATACATGGAATACTCTTCAGATTAAGCGCTAAAATACAAGCTAAGGAATAGCACACATGGATTCGCGCGATTTTTCTTCCAATCTAATAGCGCATTTTATAGTTGAAACCATACAACTAGCACGTCAGGGCGACCTTCTTCCCTGTATGTACGGTTACCTCCGGCGGCCGAACAGGGGAGCAGAGCAAAGCAGGCGCAGGAGCAGGGGAGGCCTCCCGGCCAGCCGCCCGCGCCGCGGGCACCAGGAGCAGCCACGAGCAAGAGCGAGACAGAGACAGGGAGGGCAATAGGCGGGTCTCAACTGGAAAAAGGAGGGGGATCAATGGATGACGAGCTCATAAACCCTACCTCCGATTAGCTGCTTCCCCGTTCACTTTTTTTGCTGCCATTGGTCGACAGAAAGAAATGAAAGCATCATTTTTTGTTCGGATTCTCAGGGATTTTTACCGCTGGCGGCGGATTTTGCGGGTGACGTGGACTGGAGCCGAGTCCGGCTCGGTACTGATGGGCCGGTCTAGACCGGAAACTGAGAAGCCCAAGGGCGATCCAAGCCCAAACGTTACAAAGGTAGGCCCTGATCGGCTAGGTGGCTGCTGCTGCTGTGCTGTACCGCGTTTGACTCGGAAAACAATTTCGGTGCAAGTGTGGTCTCCTATAGAAACGAAATTCGGAAATTTCCATCCGCGAAACTCAGAATGCCGCAGGGGCGTTACCCACAGAGACCCGGCGTTGGCTCCACCTCCAGCCGCATCCCATCTTGTGTTATTGACTCGTGCTTGGTGCCACCGCCCAGGTGGAAGCCTGCAGATTCCATGTCACCGGACACCTACATGTTTGTGGTGAAGATCTAGCAGCTAGGAGGTCTCTCACGGTTAGGTATCACCTCCTTAGGGCCTCCTTAGGATAGGTATCCTTAGGGCCTCCTTAGGGCCTCCCCTCGCCCACGGGTAGGTCTTCCAATTGCGCCGTACAGTTCCCGTGGCTTCGTTCTCCCCCGTCTATCCACCCGCATCCACCAATAGCGAAGCCATGCCAAGGCGAATAAATTAGTTAGCCAGGTCCTAGGTGTTACCAACTTGTGGTTGCACTATTTTTACATAAGAGGCCATTACAAGATTTGATCCTTAATTGAATTGGGTGGTACATCTACATACCGTTCTCCTCCGTTATAACTCCAAAAATTATTAGATTTATTTCTAAAATTTTGTAAATTCAAGATCTTGCTAATGACACTGGTTTTGTTTCATTTGGAGTTCATTTATTATTCCTTTAGTATTTATTTGCTCTCTTTGCTTGTTTGTACCTTTTTCCGGTACGTTCGTCCAAAGAGGATTCGAAGAAGCGGGAGCTCTCCAACTTGATCAAGCATAAGATTATCAAGACTCTCTTGTCTTTAACCAAGGCGAGTTGATACTTTGATCATTTTGAGCCTACATTTTATGTAAATTATATTCATTTAAAACTACCAAAATTGCATGCTTTAATTCCTTAATCAAATATATATTAAATCTTAAGGTAGTTAAATACCCATTTGATGATTAATTAATTATTATGCCATCCATTGATAATTGAATCCATTATTCCATGGCACCCTAGTAACTATGTGGTAAATACTAGTATATGTTGTACTTAAGCAACATGCTAGTCTTGCTTAGGTACCGGGGTATTAAATACCCCGATCATCATTTCTTCAAACATGAAATAGTTTTGGATAGTCATTGGTGGTCCATGACTGAAGTGAATGAGATAATTTGGTTTTACTCCTCAAAACCCTAATAACTTGCTATTACCACATCTGGGCGGATGGAATGGTGGTGAGTGCCGTCGGGGCACGAGAGTGGTTGGTATGTGGAATGAACTGTCCGGTTGAATTAAGAACTTAATCTTGTCATGACCTCCCGTATAAAACAAGTACAACCACAAGTCTACAAAGTGCAACTTGGCCTAGTAAATTTATTAAATCCTGAATGTCATCTCGCTGGATGGATAATGGGAACATGCAAGCATGTGATACGTCCGGCTTAAATGGGACACCGATACCAGATGAAGTTGCCAGTCGTTGTGGTGTAGTCCAACTACTCCAGATCGCCGAGGTAAACATCCCGCACAACGTATGGGCGTAACCCCATATGGGTGAAATGACGGAAGGGGCAATGTAATTTGAAATGTTACTATGATGGTCGCTCAACTACATGACTAAGGAATCGTGTGGGATAACGAGTATGATTGTCTCTTGTGGGTACAGTGTACTAAACAGCCGTGCCTACGGTCAAAGGCGGACATGGGAACTTGCTAGAGTTAGTTCTATTTCAAAAACCTTTGTGGGCGGTATGAAAATCAGGCCGGGCTCACCTAGCCCTGAGATTAGATTTTTCCTGGGCCATCGAGCTCAGTGGTGTTAATAATAGAGGTAGCTCCGATCAAAAGAAGCATAAGGTAGAGTTTTTGACGGAAGGAACCTCTGCTGTTATTTAATATTGCACTATTACTCTCTTTAATAAAATGAAATTTGGTTAAAATGCTAAGTGATAGGAATTTGTAATTATGATAATTAAAAACATTGATTTAGCAAATAAAAGAACCTGAGCCATCCTTGCTAAGCCTTGCATGTATATTATTGCATCTTGTTTGTTGGCTCGCGAGTATGAAAGTTGTGCTCGTTCTTGCTCTCCCCCAAACCCTTCAAATAATATGGATCAAGGAGACTACGTATATTTCGAAGACCTAGAAGTCGACGGATAAGGAAACAATGAAGAGTAGTCTAGTTCTGTAGTCTAGGTCACGCCTTAGTCTAGTGGACTCATTCAGTACTTGTGTATAACCGATATTATCTAACCTCTTGGTTAATATCAGTCATACACAAGCTACCTCAGTCGCTTGCATGTGGAGATATGAGCTCTACCCCTTTTGCTTCTGCTGTAGTTTACGTTGCTTTCATGTAATGTATCAATTTGGCCTTGTTCAGCCCCTTTTGTAAAACTCGACCTAACGTGGTCTATGTCACTCTGATGTTTGTAATATATTGAAATGGTTTAGTTCACGCCATGTATGAAATGATTCAGCAATGTGTCTGTGAGTGCTATCTACTGATCTAGGGAATAACATAGTGTTTTCACAGAGGATTTGGATTTAGGAAATCCAGGTCCGACAGAACTGTTCCGTGTTTCAACAAAAATCGTCCTGGGAAGTGGTACCAGGGCGAGTTTTTGGAAGGATGTTTGGTTGGGGGGCGTACCTCTCAAATCTATGGCCCCAAGCTTATACGCCATTACCTCTAGAAAGAATCGGACGGTGTGCAAGGTGCTGGAGCGAAATACTTGGATCGCAGATCTTAGAAGAAGGATAACAGAGCACCACCTTGTGGACTTTGTGGATCTGTACGAAAAGGTCGCACGGGTGGTGCTCCTGCCAGAAGTATCGGATGACATCTCTTGGAAGTGGACAGCGATGGGGACATATACGACCATGTCGACGTATAATGCACAGTTTCTGGGTTCAATCAAAAAACATTACGTTACCCTCTTATGGGACTCTTGGGCTTCGCAAAAATGCAAATTTTTTGCATGGCCAACAGTCCAAGAACGTATTCCAATGGCGGATATACTAGCAAGAAAACACATGCCAAATAATTATTGGTGCCCGCTTTGCACAAACAATGCTGAGTCAGCCCTCCACCTACTCCTAAATTGTTCATACACTAAAAGGGTCTAGATCGATGTTGCAATTTGGGCGCAGCACAATAGCTTACCACCGGCACAAGGGGACGCCCACGAGACGATACTGGGTTAGTGGTTGTCCATATCACACAGAGAAGTGGCCACGAGTAGGAAGGGACAAAGTTCACTAGCCATCCTCACAATGTGGCAGGTCTAGAAGGAAAGGAATAGAAGGATCTTTCAGCATCAAAGGAACAACGTGATTGGAACGATAGCAATCATCAAAGAAGAAGCTAGAACCTAAATAATTAGCGGGGCAAAAAAAACTAGCGGCCTACCTACCGCGGGAGACGTGGCACTGTCATCATGATCGACTCAGGGAAGCACAAGGCGGAAGTGGAATCTTTCAGTGCGTGCAGAGTTGAGTTATACAAGTGCGTATGCAAGAATCATTTCAAGACAGAAACAACAATATGCAATGCGGTCTGCTACCTCCTGGTTTTTTCAGGTGACAAACTGCAGGTGTTGCTTCTGAGTTCCGATTGTCATAGGAAGTTGGACAATGGTGGTTCGGTCTCTGCGACAGGGTATAGATTTCAGATGGATGGAGCGGGCCAGAAGGTCAAACTGATTCTACCCTGAGGGGCTTCAAATCACATCTGACTAGTTTAGATAACCTTTTTTTGTCTATCTTCTGTTTTGGCTTCTGAATACCTCCACGAAGATGCTAAATTGATCCCAGTTCGTGCTAGAGTTGTGCAGCGTTGACTGGGGTTTGGCTGGGTCACGGTCAGGACAATTCTGATGAGCTACAGCGCGCGCGAAGGGTTTCCTAATCATTCAAGCGTGGTTGCCAGAAGATCTTTTAGTGCCTTCTCTGTCGCCTTTCTCTGCTTAGCTTTGCGAGGGCTGGAGTTTTCCCTTGACTGATCGTGTCTGTCTGTGTTGTTGAGTGTGTTGCTGTTTTCGTTTTGAGTCTGTACCTGTGAACTGACTACTTCTTTAATGCATTAATGGCAATTTTCTTGCCACTTCACAAAAAAAATACTTTTATTGGAAAAGTGCCAAATATACCTTAAATGTGTTGTGGGATCAGAATAAAATCTACCCTTCATATTTCGCATCGAATACTGTTCTTTTCCCATGACAATTGTTCTTTATAATCTGAAAAGAAGAAGAGCCCATTACAAATCAATTCAATATAATTTAATAAGTATGCGGACAACAATTCAATTGTTTCTCACATAAGGCTAGTGCAAATAGCCGATGTGGCGAGACAGACAGTTGCTACTCACCATGCAATGTATTAAACTTTTAGTTTCTTGTTGCTATATTAAACCAAATCTAAACTAAGCATGATTAATTTGTTATTTGGCTTTCCTACGTGAATACTGCATACTTCGACCGAAATATAGCGCACCTCCAGGAGGAAAAGACTAATTAGTGAAAGGACAGAAGCAGCTGAACGAAGAAGAGGCGAAGCAGGGCACATTTTCTAGCTCCAAGGCTATGGATTGAGCAGCTGAACGAAGAAGAGGCAAACAGGGCACACTTTCTAGCTCCAAGACCATATGGATTTTACATCTGCCGTGACACCATCTAGCATCCTGCAAGAATAGATGCAAAGCTACCGTATGTACAGCTCTACTAAAAAAACGTCGGAGGATTAAGAAGCAGCACACGTAGCAAGAGATATGAAAGACATGTCATTTGGCAAATTGTTCATAAACCAAAGACCATATTGTAGCCATTTGTCAGAAGACCATAAGTGATTTAAGTACCAATCTTAAAACAAATACCTAGCCATTTGTCAGAAGACCATAAGTGATTTAAGTACCGATCTTAGAACAAATACCTAATGTGGCAACATCAAAATACATTTTGGATAGTAGCATTAAATACCAAAGTCCGAAAGCCTCTCTAGCCTAAGACGAGGAAAACCATCCTTCATCTATCCCTAAATCTGGCTATATCACATTTTGCAACGCTTGGTTCACCGGCTATATGACGGAGCGCTAAATTGGTTCATAGAGCACAAAATTAGTTCAAAAGTCATTTATCTCCCTAACCAAATATTGATAACTCTGGAGGTATTTACCTCACAACCCACTTGGTCCTAATTGAACTACTCTACAGCAACGACGAATGAGGGAACACACCAATTAGCAAGCATGGCTATGAGATCAACCAAATTCTCATATTAATTTCCAATTTTTTTTGCCTAAAACAGGAGGAAATGTTAACCAAGTCAGACGCAACTAAACCAAAAATGGTGAAGGACGCCGAAGTGTTGCCACCGGCATGGCCGCCGCCGCGAGATGGCAAAAAATGGGGAGGGATGAGAGGCGCCGGTGATGGGGGAGGCGAGGCCGTGGGAGACAAAGGCAGCATTGGGGTGCGTGAGCCGGGGAGGCAGGAGGAAGAAGGGGAATCGGGATTAGAATAGGAGTTTGAGCTAGTGCCTTTTGCAGAGATGGGGGACACTGACATCGTGGAGGTGACGAATCCTTGCGGCGGTGGCTCGACGGGAGTTCACCAACGTCGGGGTCGTCATCAATTTTGGCCGTGGAGGAGGCAATGGGAAAGGAACTGGCAAAGCTTGGGTGGCGGCGGTGATGCTGGAGCTTGACCTGCGGTGGAGAAGAGGCGGTGACGCTAGATGGAGATGGATCCGGAGGTAGTTCTGGCCTTTTTACCGGATAGTGGGAGAAGCGGCGGATAAGACACAAATCACATGATCTAGCGGCGGTTGGGGGAGGAACGAGAGACGGAGCATACGTTTATTCGGAACGGGCGTGTAGGGGTAAATTTATTCTTTTATTAGTTATGATAAGAAAAATATCTCTAACATGTACTCCTTTGTGTCAAAATATAAGTCACTTAGAGCATTAACATAGTATGCAAGGTGATACTTTGACCAACAATTTATATAAAAATATGTTATTTTAAATAAAAATAATTATATATTATGACAGTATATTTCATGATGGATCTTGTGCAATCAAATTGATGTTGTCAATCTATATAATTCTTTATATTTTAATGGTCAAACTTAAAAATATTTAACCAACACAGATCCTAAAACGATTTATATTTTGACACGGAGGTAGCATGTTAGCAGAAAAAATCATCTCTGGAACATATTATGAAGATTCAGTAATTGTTTACATTTTTTTATATGAACTAACCATTCGCATTGGCACAAATTTGTAGTGGTGTCACTAATATGTACATCATACGAAGAAAATGGCGCAATTAGACAATCAAATAATAAAAAAGCCTCAAATAAACAAAATGAACTTCAAGGGCTTGATTGCATATAGTTAGATAGTTATGGTGCTATCTGGGTTGAAGATAGACGCTCTGTAAATTCAATAAACACCTAAGTCAATTCTAGAACTTGAAAATAGCCTCGTCACCGTCCGAACCACTCGCGGGATCTCCTTCACTGTCCTTGTCTATGAGGGTGACACCGTGACACTGCGTCAGCTATGTTAAAAGGTCAACGTTGTTGAAGTACGAAACAATAATAGAGGATGCTTTGCAAACTAAATGTGCTGAGCTGTCAATCCCCAGTTAATTGCATGATCGCCAGTTCGCCACCAATACGTCTCATACGCCAATGCAGTCAATGCCGTCATAATTAAGGTCGGTCAATGCCGTCTAGGTTATTGGTTGCTTGAACAAGAGTATCAATGTACTACTTCCTCCGCTTCAAAAAAACAAGTCATTTAAGAACACGTGCAGTCAAATTTAGGAAACTATGGTTTATCGGTATCTTTCAAAATATTTATATTAGATACATGAAAAATCATATACGTAGATTTGTTTGAAAAAATATTTTCATAATATTATAATTTTATCATGGTTTATAAAAATATTACAATAGTAATTAGCGGTCAAAGTTGTATTTTGGAGACCGTGTCGATATCTAAAACAACTTATTTTTATGAACCGTAGAGAGTACTATACAAGTATATATATGAGTACCGCCTGTCTATGTTAGTCTCGTTCTAACACACTTCCAAAGAAAGAAACACAAACAAACGCACATATGGATATTGCTCTCTCTGCAGTGGCAAGCGAGCTAGTTAGCCGGTTCATGTCTTTCCTTATCAGCAAGTACAGAAACCAGGCATGCCTGAAGAAGAACCTGGAAATGTTGCAGCATCTCCTTCTCAGAGTTCATACAGTTATAGAGGAGGCAGAGGGGCGATACATCATAAATTCAAGGATGCTGATGCAGCTCAAGATGCTTACTGAGGCTATGTATCGAGGGTACGATGTCCTGGACACCTATATGCCCTTAGAGAAGATCAGAGCACAAGAGAAGGTTAGTAGCTCATACACCTTGGCTTTCCCTATCAAACATCTTCATATGGCAGACAAAACCACTGCTAGCCATGAGGTACAGAGTGCACTGGAAAATTTGGAAACCACCATCGCTAACATGACAGAATTTGTCGCACTCTTAACGGGTTGTGATCGCATGTTTCGCAGCCCCTACAGCAGCTATCTTTACATCGACAACTTTATGTTCGGCCGCCGAGTCGAAAGGCAGCAAGTCCTCAACATCTTGATGCAGGATAACCCAACTAGGGTTCCAACCGTGCTGCCTATCATTGGAGGTTGCAGAGTTGGTAAGAAAACTTTAGTTTGGAGTGTTTGTGCTGATGAGAGGATCCGCTCCCGCTTCTCTTCCATTTTGCATTTCATTGGAGATGAGATTCAGAAAATTGACCATGACAGGTTGATGCCTGTGCGGACTTTGGTTATTGCTGAATTTCATTCAGATGTGGATGATGAGGAATGGTGGAGGTTTTATTCATTAGTAGGGTTCAAAGGTAAAGGAAGCAAGGTGATAATCATAGGTAGGCTTGAGAAACTAGCAAGGTTTGGAACAGTTAACCCGATTAGAATAAACAGCTTTTCACGAGAGGAATACAGTTACCTTTTCAAGGTCCTCGCATTTGGGAGTTCCAACCCGGTAGACCACCCAGAGTTAGCCTTAATAGGGAAGGAGTTGGCAACAATGATGGAGGGGTCACTTGTCCATTTAAACGTGTATGCGAGTATGCTGAGAAACAATTTGAATGTTCAGTTCTGGATTCGTGTTCTAAAATTGTATAAAACAATGATGGAGGATAATTTATCGTTGTTCGGCGAACATCCAAAAACTCTTCTCGAGAAAGGTAGCACGGTAGATATCACCGAGTTTTCTTTGTCATCTACTACCTCGTTCCGATTTATGCTACTGATTGGTGAGAGGGATTCTTCCAAAGGTGAACTCCCCAAGATGACATTTGGAGATATAATAGCAGGCTCTGTTGTTCTGCCAATGAAGTTTCAGCTGGTGTGGGAATCACGGTTACCCCCTTACACTGTTATTTCTGCGACTTGTGTTGCCGTGAAGCCCCAGGGCACAGCCTCACCAAGGAAGAAACGCCGGAAATTATACATGTAACAGCAAGCTTGATAGTCTATAGATTATTAATTGTCAGGCAATCTGCCTCCATGATGTGAACTTCAACTGTATATAGCACTTAAATCGTATTTCATACTTCTGAAAGAAAACGATAACGATCAGTTATAACTCAAGCATTCCTGCTTAAAGTCCGATTTCGCTTTCCTTGCATGATTCAGTTTACACAAGAAACAATGCTCTGTAAATGTAATCCATGTAACGTCTTGAAGTTGAATCCGGTGTGTTGCACCTGCGCTTGTCTCCAATCCACCTTTCACGAGGCCGATTAGCTGTCCAGGTGTCCATAGATTCCATACAAGAAATAGTCATTCTGCAGAACTACACGTCTGCTGCAGAATGCGTCAATATCGGATATTGCACTCACTGACTTTTTTGCCAACAGGGAAAGACACGTACTTCAAAATATCACCATTTGTGGTGTAAAATACTCCACCTTGTAATACTTTAATTGTATTTATCTTTCTCCTATGTATTTACATACAAATTATAGAAATTTTTTTTCTAAATTTGTAGGTACTAGATTGTTCTATACATTTCCGTGAAGTGGTACAGTAACAATGTTTGCAGCAACAACATTCGTGCAGTAATTATGTGGCCTCTTTGTTCAGGAGAGAAATATCAATGGCAGATTGATTCCGAGTAGCCAAACGGTAGATTAAGCAACTTTAGCAAATAAGGGGGCGTTGCTTTATGTTCTTCAATGTTCTCAGAATGAGATGGTGTGCTTCAGTGACTCTCTATAGAAAGAATACTCAAGTTTCTTAGCAATATTTCAATAATATAATTCAACTGACCATGCAAACAGGTACGAAATGGAATGACATTTCTTGCAATACAGAATAACCAGTGGCTCCATTGCAAAATGTAACCTACACACTGAATCATGAAATCAAATGACTGCATTGACAACCAGCTAGGATATAGCATTTGGATTGCTCATGTCTACCAGATCAAAAGGCACAGTTGAATTTTACAAAGCACAGCGTATAAAGCACGAAGAGAGTTGCATAGTATGTGATAATTCAAGTTACATGATCTAGAGTGCAAACCACCGACGGTGCTCCTCCCATTAGTTCAAAATGTAAATACCTCATACGAAAAAAAAACTATCTCGTGTGCTAAACCAAAATAACAGCTAAAGTTGGCCACAAGCACATGAAGACCTAAGGATGCAATACTAGATTTGGAGTGAAAAACAATGACTTATCCAATTATGCCATGCGTCATTCCTAGTTGTTACGCTTTCTTATTAGCAAGCCCCAATGAAAGCGCAGCCTCGACCTTGTTCCACTCCTCTTTGGCATCACCCTTCACAGCCTTCTTCATTGCCATGATGTTGGACCGAAAAGGCGACTAGAGGGGGGGGGTGAATAGGAGCACGCTCACTTTTTCACAAGTATTAGATTCAACACAAATTTCACTCCAATAGCTATGGAAGCTATGAAGATCAATATACCAGTACAGCGGAAGACTAGTATTGAATCCAATCCAAACCCCGACGCAAAACACCCAAAAATAACCAAAAACTTAATTTGCAACTAGATGGGCGGTCAGACCTCTCACAGGGGCGGTCTGACCGGTTTGCCTAGCGGTCTGACCTCTAGGATGGGCGGTCTGACCGCTCCTAACAGTGAACAGGAAAATCAGCAAAATCAGCCCGACAACCGAAACTAAAATTGGTCTAACTTTTGATCCGTAAGGCCAAACTTCACGAAATTTGAACCACACCTTCCTAAAGATATTAGGAACCTATTCCAATCAAAGATTGCAGAGATCCATGCCAAAGTTCCTATCTTTTTCAGTTTGAGCGAAGGTGGTTCAAAAACCGAGCCAAAAGCGAAATATGATCTAGAGACTTGCCCGTGGGTGATTGATGATCAAGATGATCCTAGATGGGTTCCCACATGTCACAGCAAGTTAGATCACGGCAAGAAACCAACCAAAAACTCACGGATCAAAGAAAGACTCAAAATCATCAAATAGAGAGAAAGAAAGCAAATGAACTCATCTTTGAGAGAACTTTCTTTGGATTGATTTGATATGGTATTGGTTTACAGCCACTCCATCAATGGAGGACAAAGACTCAATACATGAGCATGAAATCAAATCCAACTCTCTAGAACCCTAACCTCCAACTATCAACTCCCTAAGCACAAGAGCAAAACTAGGGTTTTCAATGCAATGAAAGGGTTAAGGGGGTGCAGCCACCTCCCTCCTCTATTTATAGTGGAGGCTTAGACCTTCTAGAAGAGTAACCCTAATGAGTTCCCGTTAAGGCCCAAAACAAACGGGTCACACACGCACGCATTTTAAAGCGCCGTCTTCATCTCTTGACCTAATTCACTTCTTGACGCACCGTCTTGTGCCGCGGATTGGCATTAGGTCACCAAGGCAGTATTTGGTAAAATTACCAAAATACCCCTTCTCGATCTTTTTGCAAAGACCGAGTCCCATCTTCGTGAAACACATCCTTGCTTCGCCACGTGTAGGTTGATCCAGCGACTCTCTTCATGTCGGCAAGTCTCTCTCATCCGGCTCCCACCGAAACCACCATGGCACTTGCACCGACCCCCGCGCCACTTGATCGAACCCGTCGCACCGAACTGCCCGTTCGGTCACCTTTGTCCCTCTTACGCAATGCTTGACTTCATTGACCTCACTCGGCATCCCCAATCGTTCTAGACCTCAGCTCTCCAAGCTTAGTCCCGATCATCCTCGCCGTTGATCATCATTGACCTCCAAGCAACCTGCACATCAATAGACAAAGAAATCGAATCCGGGAACAAGTTCTTCACAACTTGACCCACGTTAGTCAAAACATGCATCATGCAACACATATGCCATGAAACCCATGAACTTGACCTAACTTCCAAACATCGCCGCCACGGCGACGACGAGATAAGTGAAAACCGGTCGACCGTCACCATGGTCGATTCGCTCGCCTCGCCGGCCGACCGCCAGCCAAAGGCCGGTCTGACCGCCAGTCCATGACTTAGCCAAAATTCCAACCTGGAAACCCGAACCTTCTCTATAAATTTCAATCAAATAGAACTTTTGCCTGGAGGCTCCAAAAATTATGGGACCAAGTGCAGAAGAACCCTCTCACTTGCCTACACCTTCTATTTTTGGCCCAGCTCCAAAATCCAAAAACAATGCAATGGCCGGTCTGACCGCTCAGGCAAAGCCGGTCAGACCGCTCCATGGCCGGTCTGACCGCCAGCCTGGCCGGTCAGACCGCCAGCGACCATTTCAGAAAACCAAACAGGTATGGCCGGTCTGACCGCCAAAATGGCCGGTCTGACCGCCAGAGACCTGACAGAACTGAATCTTTGCCGAAAACACGTGATTCGACAAACCATCAACAACATTGCCAATTGTAACATCATCCTAAGATCTCAGGCATATCCCCATGATATCCACACATTACAACCTCCTTTCCGTGTTTCACCTTCCTGCTCTTCACTAATCCCTCAACCAAACCTTTGACGGCTTGGAATGGTGGCGCCCACTTGTTGTCCAAGTATTCCTTGCACACCTCCAGTGCAGGACCAAACATGTCAATTCACTGCAATAACATGAACTACACATAACTAGAATGACATTTGGTTTTACTGACGTCTAAAAAACTACATATTACAGCTTTTTTCAACAAAACGAGGAGAGAATTTTACATGTATCAATAGACTTTTGAGTGGCACTTTCTAGCAGCTCACTTGTGCAAACTGGAAGATACCTTGCAACGCCCGTTTTCGGACAGCGCATAGTAATTGCTGTTCTAATTTTCGTTCTTCACTGTAATTCAAATTACCAAGCTAATTCTGAAAAACTTCCTTTCTTTTTCGGTATGTGTTTCAAATGTAATATCCGTAACATTTGAAATTCAATTTCGCAGTGTGGAATTTCTCATCTCTTTTGAAATTCCCATGCCACCTTGAGTTGGGCCTCCCTTCTCTTTCGGGCTCAGCCCATTTTTTCCTCTGGGCCGAGCCCATCTCCTTCGGCCCACCCGGCCCGTTTTCTCCCTGGCCTGCCCTGGCCCAACTGCTTTCTCCCCTAGGCCTTCGGCCTCTTCCTTTTCCCCCTTTTTTCTTTTGGTCGCACCGCCCGGGTCGTCTTCCTCGTCTTCTTTTCCCGGGTCACCGCCGCCGCGCTTGAGAAGTCCGCCTCCTCCTCCGTGGATGATGCCGCCACGCCGAGCCGCTTCTCGCTTGTCTTTTCTCGCTGCATGCTGCACACGTCGCCATAGTGCCCGCCGCCCTGGAGCTCCGGGATCGAGCAATTTTCCCTCACCTTGTCTTGTCGTCCGCGCCGCACGCGCCCGCGTCAACGTGGACGGTCGAGCCACCGCACGTCCTCGCAGCGTCTCCCCGCTCCCTCGCCTTGTCTCCCCCTCGGGACCGCGCGATGCCATGGACTCCCTCCCGTTGGCCCCCCTCTCCAGCAGCTCCCTCGCCTCCCGTGGCCTATAAAGTGCCTCCTGAGCACCCCCCCCTTGAGCTCCTCACGCCGCCCCCAAGCTCCCGGTAAGAACCACCAAGCAGAGCATCGCCGCCGCGCTCCCTTCGTGGCCACGCCGCCTCCGTACTCCCTCGCCGCTCCGGTGAGCCCCTGCCTCTGGCAACCACGTCACCGCGAGCCCCGCGACGCAAGGATCCCATTCCCCACCTCCCTTCGCCTTCCCTGTCGCCGAGACGTGCTGTCGCCATGCCTCCTCCTCCTCCGCCCATGGCCACCGCCGCCGGGCCAATCCGGCCACCCCTAGGCCAACCGGTCATTCCACGGCCTCCTCGCCAGAGCGTGCACGCTGCCTCGCCCTCCTCCTGCATCGCCGCCGCGGCCGCCGCCTCCGCCCACCTCGCTCTCTGTGGCCAAAGGCCATTTGATGGGGATGAAAGGGCCAAAGGCCCACTGTCATTGGCTTTGCCCCCCCCCCTTCTTTGGCTGCCTTGTGGGCCCGCCCGTGGCCGGTGCACCACGCGCCCAAGCACGCCCGCGCGTGGACTTGGCCCACGACTGGGTTGTGGACCGCAGCTCTCTCTCTCTCTCTCTTTTTCAATTCAATTAATCTTCGTAAATTCATTTCTCCTCCGTTATAACTCCAAAAATTATGAAATAAATTTCTAAAAATTTGTTAAATCAAGATCTTGCTAATGGCATAGGACTTGATTAATTTGGAGTTCATTTGTGTATTCTCTTGTATTTATTTTCTCTCTTTGCTTGTTTGTATCTTTTTCCAGTGCGATCACCCGATTAGGATTCGCAGACGTGGGGGATCTCCACTTCGATCAAGCACAAGATTATCAAAGATTCCTTACCTTTAATCCAAGGCGAGTCAATACTTTGATCATGTTGAGCCTACATTTTATGCAAATTATATCCATTTAAATTAGCAAAAATTGCATGCTTTAATTCTTTATCAAATGTATGTTAAAACTTAAGGTAGTTAAACACCCACTTGTTGATTAATTAATTTAATATGCCATCCTTGACAATTTGAATCCTTTAATCCTTGTCACCTTAGTAACTATATGGTAATACTAGTTATTAGTTGTACTTAAGAGACATGCTAGTCTTGCTTAAGTACCGGGGTATTAAATACTCCAATCATCATTTCCTCAAACATAAAATGATTTGGGTAGTCATTGGTGATCCATTGACTAAAAGGTGTGAAAATAATTTGGTTTACTCCTCAAAACCCCAATTGCTAGTTCTATCTGGGCGGATGGTGAGGTTGTGGGTGCCCGGGGAGCACGAGGATGGTTGGTTTGTGGAATGAACCGCCCAGATAACCCTAAGGACTTAATCTTGTCATGACCTCCCGTGTTAAACAAGTACAACCACAAGTCTACAAAGTGTAACTTGGCTTAGTAAAATTATTGAACCCTGAATGTGTCTCTCTTTGGTAGAGTAATGGGCGCGCAAGCTTTGCGGTACATCCAAATTTTGACGGGACACCGATACTAGGTGAAGTTGCCAACGTCGTGGGTAGTCCAACTATGCCACACGCTGCGGGTACAACATCCCTCGCGAACGTATGGGCGCAACTCCATATGGGTGAGATAACGGAAAGGGCAAGGTAGTTTGAAAGGTTACTGTGAAGGTCGCGCCAACTACATGACTACGGAATCATGTGGGGTAACGGGTATGACTATCTCTTGTGGGTAAAGTGTGCAACATTTGCAGAGTCTAAAACTGTTTAAACAGCCGTGCCTATGGTCAAAGGCGGACATGGGAATCATAACTTGAGTTAGTTCTATTTCAAAACCTTGTGGGTGGTATGAAAATGGTGGAAGGGCTCACCTAGCCCTGTGTTGGATTTTTCCTTGAGCCTTTGAGCTTAGTGGGTATGGTCATTGGAGGCAGCTCCAATTGAAAAGATGCATGGGTAGAGTTTCGACGAATGGAACCTCTACTATTATTAATTATTGCACATTACTCTCTTTATTAAAATGCAATTTTATTAAAATTCTAAGTGATAGGACTTTGTAAATATGTTATTTGAAAATCTTGCTTTCGCAAATAAAAGAACCTGAGCCATCCTTGTTAAGCCTTGCATGTATATTATTGCATTGTGTGTTGGCTCACGAGCACGGTAGTAGTGCTCATTCTCGCTTCTCTCCCCAAACCCTTCAGATAATGAAGACGAAGGAGACTACGCTTTCTACAAAGGCCCAGGAGATGATGGACAAGGCTATGACGAGGAGTAGTATAGTTCTGTAGTTTAGGTCTTGCTCAGTCTAAGTAGACTCGTTGGTACTCGTGTACAACCGATATTATCCAGCTCTTGGTTAATATCCGTCGTACACAGGTCACCCCAGTCGCTTGCTTGTGTGAGATGAGCCCTACCTCACCTTTTGCTTTCGCTGTAGATTTCGTTATCTCCATGTAATGTAATCATGTTGGCCTTGAGCGGCCCCTTTTGTAAAACTCGATCCGATGAAGTCTATGTTACTTTGTGTTGTAATATATTTGTGCTAGATCACGACTTGTATGGTTGATTCAGCAATGTGCCTGTGAGTGCTATCTACTGATCTAGGGAATAGCACAGTGTTTTCACAGAGGATTTGGATTCTCGGAAATCCGGGTCCGACATACCTACAAAGATATGAAACATGGAGCAAACACGTTTCAATGGCCTTATCTGCTATTGAAGTAACAATTGTGATATTGTTCATGATAGAAAATCTCAGAGTAGGATATATTATTTAGCCAATAACTATAAACTATATATTGTGTTCTGATGAATTATCATTTCCAGTTGTAGAGTAAAAAGGTGTAGCAGAACCAAACTGCAATTTGCATAGAGCATGCCATCTAATTGGATAGTTTTTTGCCTCAAAGTTTAATTGGTTTAAAAAAATAAGATGCACACACTCAATACCCTCAACGATCTCTTTAGCAACTGCCTCATTAATATCTGTGAAATCACCAACAATGTGAACATTAATCCCTGTCAATAACTATGTGATCCCTGAAGTAAGGGATTCCCAAGATTCATCAATGTCAGGCCATTTCAACTCTTGTTCGACTTTCTTTAGATTCACCACCAACTGTTCCTCGTCAATGAACCTGCAACACTGAAATGAGTAAAGACATAAATCCTTACAAATAAGAGCCCGCTACTAAAATACGGATGCATACCATATTGTTTCAGAAGACTTAATCCTATCAAATAGTTGCTTAACATTCATCAAAGTCCCTAGTGTCCCGTCAGACTTGGCTCTGATCGATAGAGACATATCATCAACATCAATAAAAACATCTCCTGAATTCTCAATACCAAGCTTTCCAATGTCCAAATTTCGGCTTCACCTCTCCGCTTCCATCAAGAACTATACAAATAATGTCACCGATTATTTTAACAAAGATGTCTAAATGATGCAAAGGATTCACGTAAGAAAGTTATCAGTAGCACATTAACCACCAATACCTAGAAATCCACCTTTTATACAGCTCATAAGAGCTCCTAGAGAACTAGACACATATGGTTCAAACTTTTCAACTACATTATATGGACAGACATCTCATAGCACAACATCTCCCAAATAAGAACCATGCACTAGCTCTACCATACTTTTTGCAATGGAAGTAATGTATTTGTGTTCAGGGTGGAAAAAACTGGTGCGTAAAACCAACTGATACGATGCTTTAGAGGAGTTCGGAAGAAAGGGCCATTACAAAATGTGATCCAAGGGAACAATTTTCATAGTAATCTCCTCCCTTTTGGTCAAATGTGGCAATATCACCTGAGTTGAGGTAGCCCTTGAGGATCTCATTGCACGAAACAATGTCCGGTTCAACGCTGGCCTTGTCAAGCATTTCATCAAGCACTGCATAGGCGGAGGCGACGTCGCTGCTGGCAACGAGGGACTTGAGGAGGGTGTTGTGGGAGACGATCCCTGGCTTGATGCCGAGCTCCGCGGGGAGGATGCGGAAGGCGTGGACAGCGCGGTCATACTGGCGGTTGTCGTGGTATGCGGAGAGGAGAGCGGAGGGGGCCAGTCTAGACACAATATGGTCCGACGGATTTTGCGGGTGACGTGGACTGGAGCCGAGTCCGGCTCGGTACTGATGAGCCGGTCTAGACCGGAAACTGAGAAGCCCAAGGGCAATCCAAGCCCAAACGTTGCAAAGGTAGGCCCTGATCGGCTAGGTGGCTGCTGCTGCTCTGCTGTACCGCGTTTGGCTCGGAAAACAATTTCGGTGCAAGTGTGGTCTCCTATAGAAACGAAATTCGGAAATTTCCATCCGCGATACTCAGAATGCCGCAGGGGCGTTACCCACAGAGACCCGGGCGTTGGCTCCACCTCCAGCCGGATCCCATCTTGTGTTATTGACTCGTGCTTGGTGCCACCGCCCAGGTGGAAGCCTGCAGATTCCATGTCACCGGACACCTACATGTTTGTGGTGAAGATCTTGCAGCTAGGAGGTCACCGGTGTAAAAAGGTATGGTTTTTCTTCTTCTCCTCAAGCAGTTTCGACATTTGACTTCCCAGTTTTTAATCTGTACGTACTCTGGAAGAACACTTAGATAGTATTAACTTGTATGTCTACTTCCGGTGGTACTAATTGAATCGTTTTCATTTGCTGGGTTGGATAGTCCAGCGGCGTTGATCAATTCTCGTCAGTGGCGGCAAGGCTGCAGAGCAAGGCTACATAATCTCCTTGGTAATAGAAAAATGCAGTCTCAGGCTTTTAATAAGCAACTGGAGATAGCGTATTAGATAAAGATCTAATTTGCACTTTATATTAAATTGCATCAGGAAACATGCCAACATAGGAATTTCCTTTGATATGAGATGCACTATCCAGAAAGACTACATGAAGAACCTAGCTTTCATGTGAATGTTCAGACTTTTTAGTGGAATGGTCTAAATCCCCCTTTTTGGACTGAAATATAGACCTTGTGAACAAGTGAAGTGAGCTATTAGTACATATGTGTGTGGGTATGAATATGCAGGATTATGTACTAATTAAGAAAATATGTGTTTTTTTTTGTTTAATCACGATCTGGAATAAGCTATACAATGTGAGGCAATTTGTTAGCTGAACAATGAGGAAAGGAAATAAGCATTATTCAGTTTTTTTTCGATCAACACTACACTTTCTTCACTTACACTCAATTATTGCTTTTTCGCAGGTATAGACTATAGAGTAGCCTATTATCTGTTGAGTTTTGCATCTTTTGTTACTTCGTGAGCTGCTTAGAGTTTTGATAGTATTATCTCCTTTGGACTCGTATACTTGTTGGTTACTGGAGCCCAATAAGTTCATAATGTTTTGGTCAACTGTGTTATAATAATGCTTCATATCTTTCTCTTTGTACAGAAGACAAGCAAGAAAGAGCAAGAGTGATCATAGATAATACATCAGTAGAGGTGATCTGTAACAGCCCCAAAAATAGGACCGCTAGAATCTTTACAACTGTTCAGGATGTACGGTTGTAAAGTCGTGGTTTCACAAGCAAACAAACGTTTACAACAAAAGTCAGACTTTTATTACAACAGATAGGGCTTAACAGCCAGTTTGAAGCGGAAGCGGGCATCCAAGCCCGAAAGTATATAATACACTTGCAAAAGAATGCCAGAACCACAGGCAGCTTGGGCGTAAAAAAGACCCTAGTACCAGTAGTCGTCGTAGTCTACTGGTTCTTCTTGTTTGTAAGGAACACCTGGATCTTCCCAAAATTCTTCTGTTGATGTTTAAGCAAGTATGAGTACTACTACCGTACTCAACAAATTGCATAGGGAATGCTGTTTAATTATATGCTGGGAATATCAAAGGAATGGTACAGTTTTACCAATACAGATATATGTGGAATGCAATAGTTGAATTTAAAAGCTTTATACTAAATAAAGATAGTAAAACAGTAATAAATATAGCCTCAGGGGTTACAACATCTGAAATTACCAATTAACATCTGTAAAAATCTACTTATGCTTTGTATGTTGGAATCACTCATGAACACAGCTTCATTAACCGGAAGCACGGTGTATTCGAATAACATTGATTTACACTCTGCAGAGTTGCCCAACTTTACCCACACGATATCACAAACTCACATTGACACGCATCATGTTTGCGTACAACTGAGCTAGGATAACAAAGCCTTTTCACTGCTTATCCTTTTTAGCATCTACCCGGTAGGTCTAAATCCATACAGCCCTCAGGAGGCCACCGGCCAATAGTGGACTTTGTACCCGATCTTGTGGCACATACTGCTATTTGCGAGAACCAATGAGTGTCCTTAGAGGCCCACCCTGTCTCGCCTTTGAAAATGCAGATATTCAATTGGAAGAGCAGTGTACTAAGCTAGGGAGTAATGACCACGCATGTGGTTGAGCGGTTTACTGTGTCTGTCACTTAGCACAAGGTTCTTGTCCTTACTTGTCACCCAGTGAGGCGATGGTCCAACCTTCGGTTGTCCACCTCTAGATCTCAATGATGACTCATTTTACCAAGTATATTGGGTTGTCCAACATTTTGGTCTCAACCCTCAACTTACACCCAAAACCTATTGGCCTAAAGCCAACCTTCCTTAATAAAGATTTACAATGAGTTTTGCATGACTTTATGAATATTTGCTATTATTTTATGTGAACCAAGTTTGTCAAGGTGAATATGGCCTACAAGAATGGGTGGTTTAATATGTGGGGTTAAGGGTTTATATCTATTCAACATGGCATTCCAAAGTATTATTTCTTTGTTGAAATAGTTGGCTAAAATATTTTAATGAAGATGATATTATGAATTATATGGAATGTAGGTGCAATATGTTCAAGGTATGCAACTTGCCTCCTTGTTCAAAGTCCTCGAACTGTCTGTCTCAAGCACGTCTGTGTCCTATCTCGAAGTCCGAGTGGCTCGTCGGCGTGCCGAAACCTAGCGCAAGACACAAAACCAATAAAACACTTGGCTCGACAAGGAATGAGCCCAGAAAAAAGATCCAACTACAACAAAAATATAAAAAGAGATAAAGAAATCAACTTAAGGAGGTAAAAGGTTTCAACAGGAGTTGGATATGGCTGAACGGAGATATGAATGGGTTTTATGAGTTCGAGACGGTCGGAAAGGACATATAATCTAATTTTAGGGTTTTCGATGAATAGTGACCATTTTACTGTTCATACCTATTAATTAGATATAAACAATAATTAATCACTAATCTAGGCTTAGGAACAGAAATTAGGGTTTATTGTGCATTTTCGGATTTTTGGAACAAGAATAAATTTTGTCTTTGTGAAGCGAATAAAGTGAAAAATGAAATAATAAATGAACAAGAAAAGGCTTGCCTAATCTTTGGGCTTTTTGAAACGGGCCGAGCCCAATCGCCGAGACGGCCCGAGGCCCACTTCAGGCGAATGGCCTAAAAGGTCATGTGAGGAGGGGTCGGCCTTCGCCATAGCACCCCCTTGGCCTTGTGCATGGGCGACCTAGGCGACGCTGCTCGAGAGAGGCGGGCAGGCAGGCTGCACGCCGACAGCAGCGATGGCGAGCGGCGGAGGGAGGGCGGCGCGAGGAAGGCTCCGCCCCAGGTAGGTCCTCTAGCCCTAGGGTTTTGCGGGATTTGGCGTGAGTTTTGCCTTCGGGTTTCTAGGGTTTCGGGCTTTGGGGTGGCGGCGGTGAGGGAGCGGCGGCGCCGGCACAGATCCTGTAGATCTGAGGCTGGAGGGGGCAAGGGAGGGGCTCGGGTGGGTTGATTTGGTTGGATTTGGAGGGATTTGAACGGGGTTTGAACTGGCTTACGGGGAGGGGAACCGAGGTAGTGGCGGAGGGCTTCTTGCCGGCGTTGGGGACGAAGGTGGGGAGGGAGAAGGGTTGGTGCGGGTTGAGGAGGCCGAGCGGGGCGGCTTTTATAGCCCCCGTGAGGCGGTGGGAGCAGGGTTTGGCCCGGGCGGCAACCGCAGAGGAGGGGGGCGACGTGGTTGGACGAGGGGAGTTGGGCGGTGCCGAACGGAGAGGCGGTGGCAGGAAGGGCGTGGTCTTGTTGGCGGCGCGCCCTCACCGAGCGATCCGAGGTGGCGCTGCGAATCGCTGGGCGCGCGGGCAGGTGGGCGGGCGCAGAGTGGCAGGCGCTGCATTGAAGGCGAGAGGGAGGTGGCACAGGCGAGGTGGCGGCGCACTATGTGGCTTTGGCGCGGAGCGACGGCCAGAGGCGGTGGCGACCAAGCTCCCCCATGGCGACGCGCGGCCAGGCGCTGGGGAGTGGAGGTGGCTTGGGCTGGGGCGTGACCGGGAGGGGAAAGCGGGGAGGGAGAAGGGGAATGCGGATTTAGGGTTTGGGTTTTGAATTTGACAAATTTTGCCGAATTTGCTGATTTGGATTTGAAACTGAAATTCAAACTCGAATTCAAACTAATTTGAAATAATTTGAAAATTTTCTGGTGTTTCAACCTACCCCCCTTAAAGGAATCTCGACCTCAAGATTCACGCAGGACCGGGGAATAGGTTTTGAAAATCTCGCTGCATTTTCGATTCCTTTTCCCATGTTGCTTCTTCCTCTGTATGATTCTTCCAGAGAACCTTGCAAAACTTGATATTCTTGCCTCTCAACTATCTTTCTGTGGTGTCAAGTATCATCAGGGGTTCTCCCTCATAAGTCAAATCATCTCTTCAAGTGGTACTTGCTCTGTCGGCTGCCTCAAACACTTTCTGAGCTGAGATATATGGAACACATCATGTATACCAGTTGGGTTGGGTGTCAGGTGTAACTTGTATGCCACTTCTCCTATTCTCTTCACAATTTTGTAGGGACCAATATATCTTGGGGCTAATTTTCCTTTTACTTGAAACCTTCGAACTGTTTTGAATGGTGTAACTTTCTGGTATACCAGATCTCCAATTTCAAAACTCAAATCTTTTCTTCATTTGTCAGCATACTCTTTCTGATGGCTTTGAGCAATCTTCATCTTGTCTCTTATCATTCTGACTTGATCTTCTGAGTCTTGTGCTATCTGGGGGCCTAACAACTGCCTTTCTCCAGTGTCTGTCCAATTTAATGGTGTTCTGCACTCTCTGCCATACAGGGCTTCAAAAGGTGCCATCTTGATGCTGGTCTGATAACTGTTATTATAGGAGAATTTTGCAAAAGGTAAACACTTATCCCAAGTTGCTCCATAAGCTAAAGCACATGCTCTCAACATATCTTCTAATATCTGATTGACTCTCTCTGTCATCCCCCGCCAGGATGGTAAGTCGTCTTTGAATGCTAAATCTGTTCCCATGGCTTCCTGTAATTTCTTCCAGAATTTAGATGTGAACTGTGCTCCTCTATCAGACACTATTCTCTTTGGAATCCCATGCAAAGATATTATCTTGGTCATATATAATTCTGCCAATTTATTCTTTCCATATGTTTGCTGAATTGGAATAAAATGTGCCACTTTTGTTAATCTGTCCACTATCACCCATATTGCATCAAATCCTTTTTGTGTCCTTGGTAATCCTGTGATGAAATCCATGCCAATTTCTTCCCACTTCCAATCTGGTACTGGTAGAGGTTGCAACAATCCTGCAGGCTTCTGATGGTTTATCTTAATCTTCTGACAAATGTCACACTTGGCTATATACTCGGCTATCTCTCTTTTCATCTTTTCCCACCAAAACCTCTTCTTCAAGTCTTGGTACATTTTTGCTCCCCTTAGATGTATTGAGAATTGAGATGAGTGAGCTTCTTGCAGAATCAACTGTTTCAGTTCTTCTTTGTTTGGTACACACAGACGGTCCTTGAACCGTATCACTCCTTGATCATCTTTCTTGAATTCCACTATTTCTCTATCTTGATTTTCTGCCAAAAGTTGCTGAATTTCCTGATCTTCCTGTTGTGCTTGTTTGACTTGATCAACCAAATCTGATTGTATCTCCAAAGCTGATATTGATCCTTGTTCAACTATTTCCAAATTTAGCTGTTGCATTTCCAACAATAACTGCGATTGACATTCCTGTAATGCATTCAAACTATGATATGCCTTTATGCTAAGTGCATCTGCGACAACATTTGCCTTTCCTGGGTGGTACTGAATATCCAAATCATAATCTTTTATTAACTCTAGCCATCTTCTCTGCCTGAGATTCAAATCTGGTTGGGTGAATATATATTTCAGACTCTTATGGTCTGAAAATACCTCACAATGATTTTCAAGTAGATAGTGCCTCCAAATTTTCAAAGAGTGAACCACTGCTGCTAACTCCAAATCATGTGTGGGATAATTCTCTTCATGTGTTCTCAACTGTCTTGAAGCATATGCCACAACTTTCCCATCTTGCATCAGTACACAACCTAATCCTTGCTTTGAAGCATCACAATAAATCTGAAAATCCTTTTCAGGGTTTGGAAGTATGAATCTTCGGGTAGTGGTCAATCGACTTTCAATTCTGAAAGTTTTCCTCACACTTATCCGCCCATTTAAAAGGAATATCCTTTCTGAGGAGCTGAGTGAGTGGGCGGGCAATTTTTGAGAAATTTTCTATAAATCTGCGGTAATATCCCGCCAGACCTAAGAAACCTCTTATCTCAGTCACTGTCTTTGGCCGCTTCCACTCTTGCACTGCTATGACTTTTTCTGGGTCAATTTTTACTCCCTCTTCTGTGATAATGTGTCCTAAGAATGACACTTCCTTCATCCAAAATTCACACTTGGAGAATTTTGCATACAACTGATGCTCTCTCAATTTGGTTAGGGCTAGATGGAGGTGCTCTTTATGTTCTTCTTCACTTTTTGAATAAATCAAAATATCATCCACAAATACTACCACAAACTGATCCAAAAATTCCATATAGACTTGGTTCATCAGGTTCATGAAATATGCTGAAGCATTGGTCAATCCAAAAGGTACTACGGTGAACTCAAATAGTCCATATCTTGTAGTAAATGCAGTCTTCTCTCTGTCTTGTTCTCTAATCTTGAGCTGGTGATATCCTGGTCTGAGATCAATTTTTGAGAACACTTTGGCTCCTTTTAGCTGATCAAACAAATCATCAATTCTTGGCAAAGGATATTTGTTCTTAATAGTTACTGCATTCAAAGCTCTGTAATCCATACACATTCTCAAAGTTCCATCCTTTTTCTTAACAAATAAGACTGGTGCAGCCCAAGGTGAGACACTAGGTCTTATGAAACCTTTTTCTTCTAATTCATCCAACTGTTTCTTAAGCTCTTTTAGCTCACTAGTTGCCATTCTGTACTATGCTTTAGTCACATGCTTAGTCTCAGGTACCAATTCTATAGTAAGCTCAATCTTTCTATCTGGAGGTCTTCCGGGTAGTTCCTCAGGGAACACATCTGGATATTCTTCAATTACTAACATCTGCATAGTGACTTCTGAAATGACACTGTTAACCTTCCTTTTCTGTTCTTTCATCAAAGACTGATCTGTTGTAACTGACACTTCTTGACCTTTCGAATTCTTCAAGGTTACAGTCTTCTTCTCACAGTCAACGGTGGCTTTATACTTTGATAACCAATCCATTCCCAAAATAACATCTATGCCTTTCATCCAAGCACCAATAATTTCGTTCTAAAACCGACCCTTGAACTTCTAGGTTCAAAGTTACTACACTTATATCGAGATTTCATTCTAGTCCTGTGTGTTTGCAACACATAGGGATTTGGCAAAGCAATAAAAGGCAAACAACTCTCCACAGCAAAATCCAAGGAAATAACTGAATGTGTAGCTCCTGAGTCAAAAAGAACTAAAGCTGATCTTGCATTGAGTAGGAACATACCGACACTAACATCGGTGGCCTCGGCTGCATCCTGAGTGGTTATATGATTTATCTTCCCTTGTGATGGTGCTGGTGCAGACTACCCTCCTTCTGAGAATTGACCCGACTGCCTAGGTTAGTTTCTGGGCTGTAGCATTCCTCCTCTGTTGGCTTGGAAGGTGGGAGGAGTCCGGTTACTCTGTGCCTGGTTTCTTGCTTGAGCTTTAGCTGCATCTGATGACATATTCTTTAGTGAACACTGCCCTTTGAAGTGACCAGGTTGTCCACAATGATAGCAATTTGAGAATTTCTGAGGACAATCCTTCTGATAGTGGTTTCCTCCACAATTATAGCATTGAATTGTGGTGGTTCGGCTCCCACTAAAAGCTGGTCTTGCTGCTGGATTCATAGGTGGTCTTGGCGCTAAATTCATAGAGGATCTTGGCTGGAATCTAAAAGATGGGTGGGGCATCATTCTCCCCCTTGGTGCACTTGTGGTTGGAACCATTTGCTTCATTTTTCTCTTTCTGGTTTCTTCCATATCACTTCTGGCTTCTTCTAAGATTATCAACTTGTTCACCATGGAAGCTAAGTCAGGGAAATCAAGAGCTGAGATGTGGAATTTCAATGACTTTTGCAATCCTTGTGAAAATTTCTCCATCTTCTTAGCTTCTGTATCCACCTCATGTGGGGTATACCGTGCCAATTGATTAAATTGGTGAAGGTATTCTGTGACTGTACGACCCACTTGCTTAAGAGCAAGAAACTCTCTGCATTTGGCTGCAACTATGCCATCAGGAACATGGGCTTTATGAAATGCTTCCTTGAATTCTGCCCATGGTATATCTCTGCCTGGATGAAGAGTCTGATAATTCATCCACCATGTTGCTGCTTGACCTTGAAGTTGATGAGAAGCAAATAAAGTCTTCTCCTTGTCATTGCACTGAATAGTGTCCAGCTTCCTCTCAATATCTCTTATCCAGTCATCGGCTACTAGCGGCTCTGGTGACACTGTGAATGTTGGGGGTCTTGTTTTCTGAAAGTCTGCCCATCTGAAGCCTGGGGTTACTCCTCCATTATTGCCTCCGGAGATGTGTGCAGCTGGAGATCTAGTGGCAATTTATTCAAGAAGCTGAGTATGTTGCTCCATCATTCTTGCTTGATTTTGCTCTGCTTGATATCTATTTCTCTCCATCATAGCCATGACTTCTGCCAAACTTGGTTGTTGTCCTGCTAATTCAGCCTCATTGTTGTTGTTTCCAGACATCTTGTGAATATACTTCTGCAGTGGTTTTGACCAAACACAGTAAGATAAGTAAGATTCAGATTTTAAGATAAGTGGTGAAAGCAACATGTAAGTGATTAAGACGAAAAGAAGGAAATGACTTTTTGACAAGGATAATATACAGATATTGATAGGGAAATCAACTTTATTATATTTCACACAAAGTAGACAAAATAATTTACAAAAGCTGGATATATACTACTTAGAGTACAATACACAACTTTTCTTACAATCAAAAGTCGTACTACTAGGGTAGGTCTACAATACACTATCGTATTCTAATATCTTGCAGAGGACTCTACCACCCATCAGACGGAGGGTTGCTGGTGGTGTAATGGATCAACTCTTCTGGATCCTCCTCCTCTTCCTCTTCAACAGCTTTCTTTACCTGCTGGTTGGGTTTTGCCTCTTCAACCTTCTCCTTTCCCTTGACGGATCCTCGGAAACGGCGACGGTAAAATCGCGCTATACCCGTTGGGTGAGGGCGAGCGCCTGGAGGTGACTCTGGGGTATAATCAGGAGACAAAGGAGTGTAGTCAGGTGATCTTGGGGTATAGTCCACTGCTGGACTATCAGGAGGGTCGGGGCTCTCATCACAAACTGATCCAGTTCCCTGATCTGGGGTATTACGAAGATGTAACTCCCTTTGCAGGTACTTAATTCCTTTCTTGGCCATGTGGTACTTCTCATGCACCTTCTGGTACTCCTTCAGAGTTCTAGCATATAAAACTTCCTGAGATACTATGTGAGTGGCAACTTCACAGAGGCGAGAATCTTCATCATCATTTGGGTAGGGAATAAGGATACTGAATCCATCACTCCCCTTCTGTGGAATAAGCTGGTACTCGGAGTCTTCAAACTCTAGATCATAGTGCTGACGTAGGTGTAGAACTGCCTGCCTTGTAGCATCCTGAATTGCTTCCCTCTCCCTGCGGCGTTGGCCTACAAACCGACATTCAACGTCAGGTCTGCAAGCTAACGGGGTCAGAACTACCCATGCTTTCCAATGGTATATCTTGCCATCACAGATCTGTTCCTCAGTGTGGAAGATAGGCAGCTGCTCAGCTGTTGCACCAATAAACTATATCATCCTGTGCAGTCTTGTGGCCCATCCTCTAAACATGGTAGGGTCGGAGTAGGAGTACTGCATCTTCCTGACAGACGGAAAGTTGACTAATTAGTTAAGAGGTGATAAATCTTTTTAGAAAAACAACACAAGTTTTTTTAAAGTCTAAAGAAAGGTGAGGTAGCAAGAGAAGGAAAAGGAATAGCAATTTAATACTTATATTTTTGTTTTGAGAAATCCTTTTGTAGTTTTTGAAATTAGCAGTTTTAAAGGTCTTTAATCCTATAACCAAGCTAAGGTCTCAACTTACGGTCAAGCTGGCTCTGATACCACTTTTGTAACAGCCCCAAAAATGGGACCGCTAGAATCTTTACAACTGCTCGTGATGTACAGTTGTAAAGTCGTGGTTTCACAAGCAAGCAAACGCTACAACAAAAGTCGACTTTTATTACAATGATAGGCTTAATGACCCGGTTTGAAGCGAAGCGGGCATCCAAGCCCAAAGTATATAATACACTTGCAAAAGAATGCCGTAACCACAGTGACTTGGGCGTAAAGAGACCCTAGTACCAAGAGTCGCCGAGTTCATGGTTCTTCTTGTTCGTAAGGAACACCGGATCTTCCCAAAATTCTTACGTTGATGTTTAAGCAAGAATGAGTACTACTACCGTACTCAACAAATTGCATAGGGAATGCTGTTTAATTATATGCTGGGAATATCAAAGGAATGGTACAGTTTTACCAATACAGATATATGTGGAATGCAATAGTTGAATTTAAAAGCTTTATACTAAATAAAGATAGCAAAACAGTAATAAATATAGCCTCAGGGGTTACAACATCTGAAATTACCAATTAACATCTGTAAAAATCTACTTATGCTTTGTATGTTGGAATCACCCATGAACACAGCTTCATTAACCGGAAGCACGGTGTATTCGAATAACATTGATTTACACTATGCAGAGTTGCCCAACTTTACCCACATGATATCACAAACTCACATTGACACGCATCATGTTTGCGTACAACTGAGCTAGGATAACAAAGCCTTTTCACTGCTTATCCTTTTTAGCCTCTACCCGGTAGGTCTAAATCCATACAACCCTTAGGAGGCCACCGGCCAATAGTGGACTTTGTACCCTGATGCTGACGGGCCCATACCGTTGCGAGAACCAGCGAGTGTCCTTAGAGGCCCACCCCTGTCTCGCCTTTGAAAATGCAGATATTCAATTGGAAGAGCAGTGTACTAAGCTAGGGAGTAATGACCACGCATGTGGTTGAGCGGTTTACTGTGTCTGTTACTTAGCACAAGGTTCTTGTCCTTACTTGTCACCCAGTGAGGCGATGGCCCAACTTTCGGTTGTCCACCTCTAGATCTCAATGATGACTCATTTTACCAAGTATATTGGGTTGTCCAACATTTTGGTCTCAACCCTCAACTTACACCCAAAACCTATTGGCCTAAAGCCAACCTTCCTTAATAGTATTTACAATGAGTTTTGCATGACTTTGCGGAATATTTGCTATTATTTTATGTGAACCAAGTTTGTCAAGGTGAATATGGCCTACAAGAATGGGTGGTTTAATATGTGGGGTTAAGGGTTTATATCTATTCAACATGGCATTCCAAAGTATTATTTCTTTGTTGAAATAGTTGGCTAAAATATTTTAATGAAGATGATATTATGAATTATATGGAATGTAGGTGCAATATGTTCAAGGTATGCAACTTGCCTCCTTGTTCAAAGTCCTCGAACTGTCCTACTACGTCTGTGTCCTATCCTGCGAAGTCCTGAGCTGGCTCGTCGGCGTCGAAACCTAGCGCAAGACACAAAAACCAATAAAACACTTGGCTCGACAAGGAATGAGCCCAGAAAAAAGATCCAACTACAACAAAAATATAAAAAGAGATAAAGAAATCAACTTAAGGAGGTAAAAGGATTCAACAGGAGTTGGATATGGCTGAACGGAGCTAGGAATGGGTTTTATGAGTTCGAGACGGTCGGAAAGGACATATAATCTAATTTTAGGGTTTTCGATGAATAGTGACCATTTTACTGTTCATACATATTAATTAGATATAAATAATAATTAATCACTAATCTAGGCTTAGGAACAGAAATTAGGGTTTATTGTGCATTTTCTGGATTTTTGGAACAGTAACACATTTTACTGTGCTGTGAACAGTGTATGGGCTGAAATAATAAATGAACAGTAAAAGGCTTGCATTGTGCTGGGCTTTTGGAAACGGGTCGAGCCCAACTGGCCGAGACGGCCCGAGGCCCACTCGGGCGAATGGCCTAAAAGGTCCAGGGTAGAAGTCTTGGCCTTGACCATAGCGCCATGCTAGGCCACAGTGCAGGTAGCCTAAAGCGACGCTGCTCGGAGAGGCGGCAGTGGTGCTGCAAGACGCCAATGACCGACGGCATGAAGCGGAGGGAGGAGGGCGGCGCGAGGAAGGCTCCGCCCCAGGTAGGTCCTCTAGCCCTAGGGTTTTGCGGGATTTGGCGTGAGTTTTGGCTTCGGGTTTTCTAGGGTTTGGGGTGGCGGCGGTGAGGGAGCGGCGGCGCTGGCACAGATCCGGTGGATCTGAGGCCGGAGGGGCTAGGGGAGGGGCTCGAGTGGGTTGATTTGGTTGGATTTGGATGGATTTGAACGAGGTTTGAACGGGCTTACGGGGAGGGGAATCGAGGTAGTGGCGGCGGGCTTCTTGCCGGCGTCGGGGACGAAGGTGGGGAGGGAGAAGGGTTGGTGCGGGTTGAGGAGGCCGAGCGGGGCGGCTTTTATAGCCCCCGTGAGGCGGTGGGAGAGGTTTTTGGCGGCGCACCGCAGAGGGCGGCGTGGTTGGACGAGGAGTTGGGCGGTGCTTGACGGAGAGGCGGTGGCGAGGAAGTGGCTGCGTTCAAGCAGGTTGGCGGCCCTCACCGAGCGATCCGAGGTGGCGTCAGAATCGCTGGGCGCGGCGGCGCTTGAGGGCGGGCGCAGAGTGGCAGGCGCAGATTGAAGGCGAGAGGAGGTGGCATAAGCGAGGTGGCGGCTTGTGTGTGGCTTTGGCTGAGCGCGACGAGCGGTGGCAACCAAGCTCCCCACATGTGACGGTATTTGAGGAGTGGGCGGAGGCGGCTGGGCGTGGACCGGAGGGAAAGCGGGGAGGGAGAAGGGAAGGCGGATTTAGGGTTTGGGTTTTGAATTTGACAAATTTTGCCGAATTTGCTGATTTGGATTTGAAACTGAAATTCAAACTCGAATTCAAACTAATTTGAAATAATTTGAAAATTTTCAGGTGTTTCATGATCACATAAACAAAAGCTCCATTGTCTCTTTAGTTTGTAGCTGACAATTTAGCCATGCCCCATTTCTAAGAAGTTTCAACTTAAAAATTCAGATATCTGCTTGCCCATATATGAAGCGTGATCTAGGCTCTTGTGTTGTTCTTTAGGCTCTAGCATTTGATTATTTTGCCTCTTAGCCTACCTACGAACTCATCTAACTAGTCTAGACATAAGAATACAAAACTATATTTGTTACAAATTAGTTTAATTATCCGAAACTTTGAGTCCACACTCTTTTTTTTTTTAATCCTGGCTTCGTCCTGGAATGCCGTGGTATTCTGAGAAGAAAAACGAAATCTCGGAAACTTAGGCAAGCACCTACCAAGCCGAAGCCAAAATGTGTCATGCTCTCCCATCACCAGCTTACGAAATGAAATTAACAAGCTAACTCTCGTGGGGCCATGTCCCTTCCCATGCGCCACATAGGCGACGCGCGCCGGGCTGCTGGGTCAATGAGATGATGCACTCAGATGAGATGATGCATATCTACTGCAGCATCGAGGGAGAACTCGAAGTGACAGGATATTGGCGAAATCAGTGAGAGAGGGGTGAGGCAGAGTTGCAGCCTGGAGGTGAGGCTGGCGAAGAAACGGGGAGCTGCAGAGTGGGTGCAGTCACAGAAGTAAAAAAAAAACAAGCTTATTAATTCTATTCTATTCCAACCCTAGTTGAAATGGACAGAACATACCATATCGACGCCCAAAACGACACTCAACAGGCTCAATCTTGTACCAGTCTTAATACTGTCGAACCACGAGCTTTGAATACCTGAAATCCTCATGTGTACCGTATTAGTTCCATAATCAGTAGCTAGCACACACATCTACAACATTGGTATACGCATTCATACACAAATATACATACAACCTAAAACAAATACGGTATTTAAACTTAAACGGTTACATATTTACATTACACAGCCGACCGACCAAATAAAAGGACAAGTATCAGATTTCTTGTCTTTAGCCAATTTGCATTTCAATAACTTCTTTAGAGAATTTCAAAATACGTCAAACTCCAAATACAGAAACTCAAAAGGGACATCGTTGCACAATTTTTTTTTTTAAATCCCACATTTTTATTCTGGGTTTTTTTTGCTACAAATTTGGTGATGTTATAAAGGCAAAGGAATAATTTTATTTGAAATGATACCTGCTTTAAATTTGTCTAGCTCCTCCAGATCTTCCTCCACATTGATAGGCATTGGAGAAGATCTCAGCCAATCTTGCATACATAGTAAAGCTTGTGCAATCCGCAGAGTTAATGAACTCCTAAATGAATCAACCACATGCCCACCGGCACTAAAGGCAACCGTACATGTGAAAAAGTTGGAAATATAGGAGCATTGAGCTTCCACCATGCTAAGATATGAATTTTTTTTGCTTTCCGGTTCTAGATCTTCACTGTGTACTTATCAAGCTCAGACAAGTGTCCACGAGAAGCATGATATTTCATTTTCTTCAACAGTGACCTTAGACACACATCATCGCGCCGGGGGTGGGGACTACACAAAGCACGGCACATTAGTGCGTGCCACGTGGATGGGCCGTGATTTCGTGAAAAGAAGGCCCACATGCTTTTTTATCAATTTGAAAAGGAAAAGGTCCAATTTATACTGGTTGCCGAAAATTTCATCCATTTCCAACATTTTTTATGCGAGGGAAGCAACAATTATACACAAGAAGTATAAAAAATTCCACAACACAAGCCGGACGAGGGAATCCATCAATATTTATTTGATCTAACTTCGTCAGCTAGTCCAGCCCATGTGGCAAAACATCCCGGTCTTGACTGATGCCATGGTGGCAATATCACCCCGTGAAACCACCTTGGGGGTTAACTGAACCGGATTAGAGAGTTCAGGGCATCCAATAAACCGGTTTCAAAGTTTGGAGTGTATGGATGAACTTTCTAGCAAAATTCAAATTATCATATCTTTAAACCGAGTGTCGAGTTCGTGATCCGTTTGAACTATCGAGATCTTCAAAACAAGATCCATGTTGAATATATTTCGACTTATTAATGATATTATATAGCATATGTTACAGCAGGTAAAACAAAATGCGCCATTTGTCTCCAATAAAAATGATATCGTTTTGTTTCGAAAATCCCATAATAAGAAACACCACAGTTCAAACAGGTTGTGAATCGAATGCTAGGTTTAAAAGTTATAGATTTTTGAATTTTGCGAATTCAATTTTGAGGAGTGATGATGTCAGCTATTTCATCACGAAAAGGGGGTGGCGTTAGAGGTGGCCAAATGGGCGGCCCGACCGACTCGACTAATTAAACGGGTTGTGCCGCGCTGGCTGGTGAGCTTGGCCGCCGGTCCAAGCATGACACGCCGAGCTCACGGGCCGTGTCATGATGGCTCGTGGGCTCGGCCGTCGACCCAAACATAACACACCGAGATCACGGGGCGTGTTGGCTTGGGCACAATTATATCAACGGGCTGGTAGGCCCGTGTAGCCCATCAAGTGTGCCGCCGCCACCTCCACCGCCGTCAAGCGCTGTCGCGGGAGCCGCCAGCTTGTCGCCTCCTCTGTCGCCTACCGTGCCTGGGCCAGGCCATGCCGGGGCACGGTACTATGCGTGGCATGCTAGGCCGAGTGGCAACCAAGCACGGCATGCTGCGACGGGATGTGTCGGCCTGACCCATCTATCCGTCGGACCATATTGTGTCTAGACTAGACCAACAATATCATGTCTCAGATTGGCCGACAGGGACAGCCCATTTGGTACCTGCCCATTTGCCCACCTCTGGCGTGATGCCATCGTGGCGTATACTATTTCCACACGTCATCATCTTTAACAATAGTTTCCACCGAACTATAGGCTTTACCCTTTTTTTGTTAGCATCCCCAGCCTAAAGGCTATTCATGAAGCAAGAAATAAAGTGCTTCTTTCACAATTTCTGACCAACTACCCGGCCATATGCTTCAACAAGAACAAAATCTGTGTACTCAGTGTATGAAGACAAGCACGTTAATTTTCTCTGGATCTCCCCAATATTCATCAAACTTCTTTTTCATTCTGTCAGCCATGAAGCTTATTTCCAAGTTAACTGACGTGGTCCAACGCTTTAACAAGCAAGCTACTTAAGCGATCTCACTAAACAAAATATTAGAGGAAAAATGTACAGATCCTGAAACACGCATGGTGAGCTCATAGAAATGACCCAAGAAGCTAACTAGGCTACAAGCATGCGGATGCGTGCGACTGATTTACTTGCCTCGTGCAAGCCATCTTTAATAGACCACATTAATGATATGAGCAACACACTTCATCTGAAGAAATTTATTTTGTAAGATAAATACTGCCTCCCCATTTATTGAAGACATTGTTTCAAGTAAGCCACAACAGTGTTATTTGAACTTGCATTATCAGGTGTGATGGTTAATACAATGCCCCATTCGTTCAAGCAATTTTCCACTTCTTTACGAATAGCCTCACCCTCGTGACTAGTCATAGTGCAAAAATTCTGAATTTTTTTATGCAATTTCCAATCATTATCAACAAAATGTGCAGTTAAGCACATCTGATTCTGATTTCTCAATGATGTCCATGTATCAGTGGTTAAGCAAACCATTTTGTATGATTCCTTTAAATATTGTTTCGGATTCAATTTTCTTCCATGTAGAGCTCAAAGCCAGCCCTTCTAACAATAAATCTTGAGGGTACAGTGAACCTCGGAATCTCAGACAGGCAGTAGACATAAATTGTTTGAAACCTCACCCTCTACAATTTTAAAATGCAACTCATCTATTATTACCATGCGAGCAGGAGCTTTTCTTATAGCCACACTGTCAAATTTCCAAGTAGCTAGATCGTGTGCCCATTCCAGTACCATCGGCATTTGGTTTAAAAATTACTTTGTTTGGGTTTTGTCATCAGCCTTGTAAGGATTTTTCTTACGATTGTCAAGATGGCGGTTCCCTGCACGACGAAACTTCTCATTGTCAGCACCCTGAGCCCGCGTCTAGTGGCTACATCGGCGGGTGGTGGTCGCCCCTGGGTGGCGCGTTAATCCAGCGACCAGGGGGGAGCAGATCTAGATTTGGATCTAGATCTGACTTCAGGGGGGACACTGGCTACCCGTGAACTCTGGCCACGGGGGAATGGCCGCTCCGCAACTCCAAAGGACCGCCAGAGGCTCGCTGCCATCGCAACGGCCACGGGCGGCGTCGTCGCCTAAAGCGCTCCCTCAACGAGAACAGGAAGAGAGATGGGGGAGTGAGAGGGGGGAGGAAGGAGGAGGGGAGGGGGGGTAACAGGTTTAGCAAACTAAACGATTTTAATGATCAACAGGTTTAGCAAACTAAACGATTTTAATGATCAATCTTCTCATCAAAACATACTATGATCATATCACTCCACAATCATGTAAATATAGATCACCAATTACATCCCATCAATTCACCTCTTAGGGATGTTCAACACCATACTTCGGTACATAATAATTGCACCTAGCAATTACATATGACCAGTACACATCCATAAAAGATAGCTCCAAGATTAATAGCCATTATGACGATAATCTAACACTTTCAGACTTAACCATCCCAAAGGATTAGACTCACATGTTGAGACCCGAAAATCTAATCTACCCAAAAAAAAGCTTACCCAATATATCCCCCATAGTGATCAAACTGGTTCATCAATGTTCCATGCTTTTAAATACTCTTCTGACTCCAGTTAGGTATAGGCATTCTCGTAGTCACTACTCATGAGGTAATTACTCTATGACAACATCAAGTTTATCAACTTCAACCCCAAGGATCTGGGTTAAGACTAATCATGCACCACGGTACAAATCTGACTTGTTAACTCATACCTTAACAATGAACTTCTATGTTTACCACTTCTCGTTTAAACATAGTAAGACATCGCAAAAGGATTTTAACTTCTTTTAGAAAAAGAGGCATTAAATTTCAACGCTTGAAGTAATCTCAAAATAAATACATAAAACCAAAGCTTCCACATGTTAAAGAACTTGCAATAGAAAACTTTCTTTGTCCAAAATATCAAACGAATAAACGTGTTATATTTTTCAACAAGAAAGAATGGAAGCAACCATGGAAATTTCAATCTCGCCATTGAACAATGTTCATAAGTAACAAGAGCAACTCAATAGTCGGAAGAGCCAATAATTACTCCATAACCCAAATAAAGACCAAGTGAAATCCCAACAACTACCTTGTAACCAATCTCCCAAGCAAATTCATCATTCGCAGCTATACCCAGAATTGGCCTAAATCAAACTCAAGAAGAGAAACAACATTTCTAAAGAAATTCACCCTCAACACCTAAAACTATGGTAAGAGTAACACTTCACTAATTTCATATCCAAAACGGTGGTGTACCCTGGCAAAGCCCAGGGCCACAACCACAACCTCAACCTCTCAATAATAACTATCATCACACATATCCATCATATTAATCTAATCATAAGTATTCATAATCAATTCATAACAGCAATGCTCAAAGTGACATAACGAAGACGTAAATGCAATGCTGAACCAATTCCCATATTATTGTGCACAGTGTGTCAATTTAATTATTCAATTACCACGGATCTAAAACCTGGCTCTGATACCAACTGTAACACCCCAGCCCAACATAGAGCCTAGGATACTACTAAACTACCTTACAAAGCCACTTTACTTCAATTTACTAACAAAATTTTAGCAAAACATTCAACATCACATGACTTAGTTCAAATCATCAAGAACTAGCACAAGCTACAATTAGACAAGTTAAAGAATATCATCTCTCAATTACTAATACTCTAAGCATGGATCTTTCTCTTTATCAACTAAAACCAAATCAAACGACTAGACTACACAAAGAGAGTAGTTGTTTAACAAATAAGTCTAAATCATCAATATTCATCAAAACTACAAGGATGTAAGACTAATCAAATTATTTAATTTAATCTATCAGATGGAATTAAATGAATCATTGGATGAGTCTTAAAATCATAAATAGAAACATCCACGATTACCAATGAATCAACCACCACGAAGGATGAACACAGTCTGAATCTAAAGGAAATAGCATGAACTTGGGGTTGTAGGTAAATAAGCTAATTTTATTTGCCATGGATGGTTAAGTGCGAAGTACATCAAAACTACCCCTTTCTATGCATGTCGCTGCCTTGAGAGGTACCTAAAAGAACAATAACAACAAGCGTGAGTCCACGACTCAGCAAAGTACAACAGTGATAATAAACCAAACTTCATGAACAGCCAATGAAGATATCAAAACCTCATATGAACATCAGTAGGGAACCAAAAACGAATCTCTTATACTTGCATGCAATGCATATATTAAGAATACTCTTTCTTCCTTCTTTGCAATTACCGGTAATGCGGAGTAGTGCATCCGTCGATGTATACTCAAGCATGTGCTCTCAGGCACAGGGACCTCAAGCCCACACTCTACAAGTGTGGGGACCCATGCCCGTCCAATGCATGACGGGGACCTCAAAAGAAACAATTCTTGGCTATCACGTAGTCCAAGAGTCAGGAATAAATGCCATGATGCAAATGAACTTCATAATCTCATCCCAACATGAGAGAAATAACATTCAGAGACAATAGCATAGATATAATCTCATAAGTATCATGGCATTTATCATGAATACAACATCACAATTCATTCTATACTGTTTGCACTTGCCTTAACCGCGAGACGGATGACGATGACGGGAAGACTTTAACCCTGGTGCTCACCACCACCTGGCAACCGTAAAGTATACTAAGTATACTATTCAAAAGTGCATAACACAACAATAGAACAAAATGAAATCAATCACTCCTAATCGCAACCCGAAACTTAACCGATACACTCCCAAATCCCAATCTGTCCAAACAGATAGCTATCAAAGGAAAATCCATAACTTTTGAGTCAAAACTCCAAAAGTCATGAATCTAAATTTCTTGGAATCCACAAAAGCATAGCTACAACTTCTCAGCTGACCGAAAGATCAAATTATCCCATCTAAGTCTTTGTTTTTAACCCCGAAGACCGCTCTATCATCTTCGGTACTACTGACTTGGGAATTTCATAATTTTTATTTGGTACATCCAAACCCACTGTTCTAAGACTCTCTGGAAAGTACAAAAAACTAGCTTCCTCAATAAATTTATTATAATTATCCGCAATGTGCAACAAAGGTTGCTAACAGTCTAGTCTTTCTCTACTATCCACAACAGAAGGACATACTACAACATTAACTTCAAAAATTCATATCTTTCGTTCTAAATGTCCAAAAATTATGAACTTGATCTTCCTGGAAACATCATAAGGTTATCTACATAACTCATGGATATCAACTGACCAAATTCATCCATCTCCAAACCCTAATTCACAGAACTACGCTCACTGTCTGAATCCAGAGAATGAATAGGCACCCCGACTTGCAAAAATCATAACTAATTTATTATCCATCTAAAAATTACAAATTAATACTTTCCAGAAATCCCACGCAAATCCCCACGTATCTCTAGGAGACCCTAAATGTTGGATCTGCTCGAAACTAACTCAAACGTACGAACTAACAGATCTGCAAAAACATCGATCTACAACAGCAGGTACAATCTGACTATTGACGACGAATCGCATATGAAAGATCTACAAAATCTAATGGGGAATGTGAAATTACCCACGAAACTAACGTTGGACGTCGCTGAAGTTCTCGCGAAGAACTCCCTTCTTCTTCCTCTTCCTCTTCCTCTTCCTTCCTCTCCTTCTCCCTCCCAATGGCCGGCCACCCACAGCTGGAAGATGACGGCTCCAAGGAACGGCAGTGGGTGAGGTGGAGGAGCAATCCTTCAGATGAGAGGGGGGGGGGGTGGAGGCACAGAGCAAAAGGCGGCACCAAGAGAATGAGAGGCGTGAGTCGGCCAAAGGAGAAGAGGAAGGCGGCTAGGCTTAGGGGTGGGCGCCCCCCCTCTTGGCCCACTTAAGGCCGCCCCACAAGGCTAGGCTGCAGTAGTGGCCGCCCCGGGGTGGGGGGGAGCTAGGGCGGGGGTACTCGGGGATTGCGGCATCGCCTCCCGGGTCACCCGAAACAAGTGACACGGGAGTAAGATGGGTTGGCTCCCGTATCTGAAGGGTGACATATTACTAGGGATGGCAATTGTGCCCGATTACCCACGTACCCGCGGGAGAATACCCTAATGGAGGCGGGTATGGGTGTCTTGCTTTGCCCACGGGTATAAAAACGGGCACAATTTCTTACCCATCGTATGGCAGGCGCGGCATGGGTAAGCTCCACCTGCACTCCGCCGCCTGACACCCGCCATGTACACTAACAGGTGGGACCCTCCCTGAATAAAAAAAATAAAACCCTAACCCTGCTAGGTTTCACAGCCTCCGCTGCCCACACTCCCACTTCCAGCTGCCACCGCTCTCCTCCTGGGCTCCCAAATCCCTAATCCTCAGTTTCCTCCTCCCACAAGATCTCCCACCAGATCTCTTCCTCAGCTTCCTCCTCTCACCAGATCTTCTCCCAGGTTCCCGATCCCGGCCGCCGCCCTCCTCCCTGTCCGCCATGCGCCCTCCCGATCCGTCGGCCTCCCGATCCGCCGCCTCCTCGATCCTCCCGAGCCGCGCCTCTCCCCAGCCGCTCCTCCCGGTCCCCGCGCCTCCGGCCAGGCGCCCTGGCCCCGGCCGTCAGTCTTGATTTGTTATGTAGATATGTTAAACTTTACTACTTGGATTACTTATACTACAGCTACATATTTGTGTTAGCTGTTGTGTTACATATTTGTGTTAGTACTTATACTACAGCTACATACTTGGATTAGATTCCGTCCCTGGCCTATCATTCATGCTCCCAGTAATATGTGTTAGCTGTTGTGATTTAATGCTGTTGTAAATTTAATGCTGTTGTAAATTTTTTGGATTTGTGTTCAATTGATGTGTGATGCACTATTGATGTGTGAATTGAAATGAATTTGATGTGTGCATTATTTATGTGTGATGAGTATGCCCGTGGGCGATGGGTACCCGCGGGCGACAGTGCATTGTTCGCAGGTAAACGAGTATGCCCGCAGGCAACGGGTATGGGCGAGATTCTTCGCCCGTCGTCCTTCGCGGGCATACCCGTGGGGGGAAATAGGGGTCGTGGGTATGGGTATGGGCGAGCACTACCCATACCCGCCACGCCCGATTGCCATCCCTACATATTACTAGCACTTTGATTAGTGAAGTTTTCCTCCCCAGATGCTTGTTGAGCCACAAGTTGGAAAGATACAACCATTTTCGAGAAGGCATCACCATGTCATCGAAAAATATTATCCACCACTGTTACTGTTGCTCATTATAAAACAGTCCATCAACGTTACCAGAAAATAAGAATGGGAAAAGTTAAGACAACCAGGGAATTCATTTTGATTAGTCGAGTCAAGTCAGCACTCGATGATTTTTTTTTTGCATGTTAACATTATTCACAATTTTTAAAAATTTAGAAAGAATTAGATATTTTACAAATTATTGCACGTTTCATTTATGGTATTGACATGTCAGTTTAAAAGTCTTATTTTGCAATGTTCCACACATTTTCAGCCCATAAAGGGGTAAGTAAAAACAAATAAACAAACAAAACTATTTACCAATGGTCCCTAGATGTTGCCTGGACCTCTAGTCCCTCTTAATTCCAAAACAACGTACTTTAGTATGATTTGTGTATCCAATACACTCGAAGCATACTAAACTTCCTTATCCTTCGATCAATTCATAGTATACATACATACCAATTACACACATATATACCAATGGATCCATCACAACACATAACAATCGATCCATACATACATACCAATCGATCCATCACAACACATAACAAATACTCAAAACTCAGAAATTCACATCTCCAACAAGAAGAAAAGATCAACACCACCCAAAGCCAAAAGAAAAGACAAATCGATCAATCATATGGAGACGCTGTTTGGTATCCCTTTTCCGGTGATCCCCTTTTCCTGGCCGGTGACGTCCGGGAAGAGCAGCGTGTACGGCACCTTCACCGGCCCCCTCCGGTTCTTGAGCCGCGGGTCCTTGTTCCTCTCCGCCACCCGCTTCTCCACCCGGCGGAGCTCCTCCCGGAACTGGTCCAGCAGCTGCAGCACCTCGCCGTCGTCCGTCCACGACGACGTCGCGCGCTGCCCGAGGTAGAGCTCGTCGGAGGTGTGGATGGACAGCACCTCGATGAGCGCCAGCCCCAGCGTGGCAGTGAACCGGTCGGGCACCATCTCCAGGAAGAACTTCTCCGGGTCGGCCTCCAGCTTCGTCATCTCCGGCGTCCCCGGTTCCGGCACGAACCGCCGGCACTGGGTGGGCCGGTTCGGCGGAAACCCCGCGTAGCCGTACTGGCCGAAGTTGACGGCGGCGTGCAGCGCGGAGGCGATCCAGACGAGCGTGGACAGCGTCTCGGCGAGGTTGTCGACGGTGTTCAGCTTCAACCAGCACGCCGGGTCGCTCTGCCGGTCGCCGTGGCCCACGGTGCGGACGTCGTCCCACCACGCCTGCAGCTCCGCGTCACCGGCCACCTCCTTGTCGGCGTGGTAGAAGTGCGCGCAGTAGCTGCGCACCCACCCCTCGATGGCACGCCACACGTCCAGGCCGTCGACGGCGTACGGGTAGTCCTCGATGTGCAGGGTAAGGCCTCCGGGCGCCCCGGGGTCCTTGGACGCCATTCCCCTTGTAATAAGGATTAGAAGAACAAGATTTTTGTTTATTCTATCATAAGAAGAAAAATTTACAGAGTAGATCATGTCACTGTTCACAATAATAATTAGTCCTAAAATTAACAAGATTGTTGTTTTTCTTGTTACAGAAATCTTGGTTACTTCTAACTCATATATGGCATATAATTCTTTGAAGTAACCAGTTGGTGCATCAATCTTAATCTTGGTTAGTTTTACTTTGACATTAAAATGCCTAATTGCAATACGCTAGCTCGATGGAACTAGTTAGTTAGCTGTAAGGAATCTTTACTGATTCTAGTAAATGTGTCTCACAAGTCACAATTATAGAAATGAGGCTGTCAATTTGGTAATACACAACATAAAGTATATCGAAAATGCTTTCAGAATAGTACTTGATGTGGCAATGTGCCATTTATTTTCCAAGCAGGATGATTTGAAGTACCTCTTGATGAGTTCATTTGGCAGGGACTGCTCAGTGAACCTCCACTCCCCATAGATGGCTGAAGACATCTCCGTGGCGTACTTCCCCGGGTACATGGTCCTTTCAAGGATGCCCCCTGCATTCAGGAGTATGCTCCTGGCCAAGGTGTTGATCTGCATCGTGTCCTTGAAGTGCGGCTCGAGGAGCTTGTGGATCGGGTGCATCGCGCTCAGCTGCCTCCTCGCCGCGATGATGAACGGCTCCACCGTTGCGTGCGTGAACAGCCTGTTGGATGATGCATCAAGAAGATGGTGTTGTCAGGTCAATTTTCTGGTTGTGAAATTGGAATTTCATGTGGATATTCAGAGTTTCAGGAACACAACGCTAGTTGAAATGATTTTTTTTAATGAGAACGTAGAAATGAAATTTGCAAAAGCTGACCGTACAAGAGAATGTTCTCATCTGAATACTGAAATTTTCAGAAAAAAAGTTGAGCTGTCTATAGTGGTTACTGGTAGCTGACATGAATGTTTTATGCAAGACTTTTACTTACTGTGAATGTAAAGCGAATGAAAGGTTCATTACAAAGTCCTAAAAACATCATCACTTATACAATTTTACCCATTGTACATTTACCAGTCAAACGAAGGGCTAGGATCGGTAAGACTCACTAATTAGTTAAGGTTTTAGGTTCCTTATTCATTTACCAGTTTTACCCACAGTACATTTACATGTATTAGGATTTTAGAATTTTTTTAAAATAAATAGTTCATCATTACGCCAACAAAAGTTCAAGTTGCAAGATGCAAGTATTTCACTTGTAATATGTAAATCTGTAGATCGATCTGTACTACTATACTGATGTTTACTCACCAGTGGCTAATGAGCTGATGGTACCCTGAATCATTGACAGAAACATGAGCCTTGGCAAGCTGCCACAGATGTGCATCAGTCCCCTGGCTTGCAGGGAGGAAGATCCTACTGATGTCTCCTTCGCCCGCGCCGTCCCTAGGCAGGCTCATCTCTATCACAACCGGTTTCAGGGTCCCGTCGTCCTTCAAGAACAGCAGTGTGCGCGACGCGTAGATGCACACGCTCTGTGTGTTTATGCGCCTCAGGTACGGTATCAGGTAGTCATGGTGATCCAGAATGTACAGCCTATTCTGAAGCATTGCCTGCATATATAGCAGCATGAAGAACATATCATACAGGGGAGTCCAGCAGGTCCAATTGACAAAATAAGCTCATCTAGAATCGAAATGTGCATCTCTAATTCATTCAACAAAAAAAGGGAAAGGAAACTTGGAAACAAATACAGCAGCTCTCTCCGATTTGTTGCATCAGAGAGAAACATGAACAGGATTAGTACTTCGAGTTTGAGCAAGGAAGTTATACTGACCGTTTCAACGGTTACACCGTCAAGCTGACTCTCGATATGAGCAGCGGTTATCGTGCTCGCCTTCCCTCCACTGCTAACCGGTGGAAAGTTCTGAGAATGGAAGATGTGAAGGATTGGTTACTACCATCCACTTCAATTCTGAGCATGTGGTTTTAGTTGTTGTTAACTAGTACAAAGTTTCAGAAAGGATGGTAGAGCTTTACTTGCAATCTCTTGATCACAACAGGGTTGAGCCCCGCGAGCATCTCCCTCGCGAATTCCTCGTCGCTCCTCCATGCGTCATGATCATCTGCATCATCCAGGATCATCATACTTCTTCCATGTATATAAGAAAAAAAAATCCACATTGTTCTTGTTTCAGGTAGCATGCTGTCACGTACGCTCAATCACTTGTGGGATTGGGAACTTCACCGGGATCTCCTTCACCGCCTTGGCCACTTGCTTGTAGGTCTTCTGCGACGGCACGGAGGACTTGAGCTGCTCCATCACCTTGCCGTCCACTGGCTGCGCCGGCTTGCTGTACAGGTCCTTCTTCAGCTGCTCGAAGGACCTGAAGTCGTTGCCCTGGATCAGCGTCTTCATCTCGGGGATCACGAAGTGTGTCACGGCCTGCACCGCCAGCGTCAGGACCTCGGCGAGCTTCCCCGGGCTGAATCGCTCGTCCGGCGGGATGTAGAAGTCGAGGTTGATCAAGTGCTTGCGCGTCTCGGTCACGCCGTCTTTGGTTGCAATTGCAATATATTACAGTGAAATTAGAGCAACCAAGAATTGTTCATGGTTCAGGCAATGTCAGTAAGTTACAATAACTCTTAGGCACAACAAGAATGGTAAGTTGTCAAACTGAATTGAAAGAATCGATCGTTTTTGTTATGCCATCAAGGAATTACCGGTCTTGCTGAGAGGGCGGCCGGTCCGGCAGCGGCGCGGGTATGGGTGCGTCCTGGTGCCACCGAGCACGGACCGGACGTGCTCCGGCGTGTCGGGGTTGCCGAGGTCGTTGTAGTAGTCGTAGTCGTAGATGCGCTCCCAGTCCTTCCTCTCCCCCCTCCCGTTCCCTCTCAGGCTCCTAAGTTCCTCCTCCCGCAGTGGCCGCAGCGCCTCCGGCGTCTTGTTCGGCAGGTAGCTCTGGCGTCAGGCACCCGGATAAGCCCAAAAGCTTAAAGCTGCTGCTACAGACAAAAGAAAACGGGTTTGATCGAACGATTCTGACCGTGTTGATGAAGAAGAGGCGGTCCAAGTTGGTCTTCTTGTAGGGGTACACCCAGGAGTTACACTCGAAGTGGATGCTCCGGTCCTCGGCGAGCTCCAGCTGCACGTGTCGGAGGAAGAACCGGTCCCGACAGTTCCCGTTCTTGACGACGACGGCGCCCGGCGTGCCGAACTCGGCGTCGACGAAGAAGGTGACCTGGTAGGTCGTCGTACTCGCCTTCCTGTGCTTCGTCTTCTTGCCGCCCCTCAGCGCCGCCTCCGCGCTCAGCTTCCCCTTCCTCGTCTCTGCAGTTGCACACAAAAACGTTTCAGACTTCCAAACAAGGTGAAACCCACAGTGCCACTTCTACTGTACTATTACTACATGAGTAAGAGTGTGCCATCATCATCATGCACTCACTCACCGTGATCAATCTGCGTGCTGCTGAACAGGCGCAGGGTAGTCGACTTCCCTGGCGCAGACAAGCCGAAGGTGTTGGCGACGACCACCGTGCCATTGATGGCGACGGCGTTCTCTGGCTGCGCCGGGGCCGGGCTCCGGTCCCACAGCTTCGGGCAGAAGGGCATTTGCATAGGTCGACCAAGCACCAGCAAACAACAGTACCGCAGAAGCAACCAAGGCAGCACCTAGATAGGCAGGCTGAGGCTAGTACTAATCAGTATTATTCACCTGAGCCCTTTCCTGATCCCTGATGCAAACAAGGGATAAGCCCCACGAGAATATATACATCTCATCAGTGGGGATCCTTGGAGTGTGCGCATTCAAGGAGGGCATCATTGAACTGGAGGAGCAAGAAAGCAGGAAAGGGCGGTTGGGAGAATGTGTGCCAGCCTTTGGCCTCACCCCTTGCATCTGATGCGGCTTCCTTGAGGGGGAAGGACAGAGGGGCAAAAAGGGGGCGAGTGCAAACTCATCAGCTCTCCTCGTTTTGCACTGTTGATGGCCTTCAGCTAAGCTAAACTAGCTCGTTTTCTGCCGGCAAAATTGGATGTATGTCATTCTAAAATCTGCCACTTCGAGATATGTCGATCAGTTTCTTAAAATTGGATATATGCTACTCTAATTTATTTTTTTGCTCCTTTGAAATTGCAAAGCTGATGTGAACATGAACAACTATCACAACACGGTGAAACAAGACAAACATCATGAGACGCAGCTTGTGTTCTTCTTTGCCTTGGTCTGGTTTGGTTGAATAGGGTCTTATTGGTTCACTTTGTGTGGTTCAAACGGTTCCATGGTGTTGGGTCAATCCAAATAGTGCAGAGGCAAAACGGGAAGTTCACTTGAGAATATAGATGGGAGAAAAAGAAAAGAATAGGAAACGGAGGAAAGCCCAAGGAAATGACATATTCAAAGGAACAAGGAACTAGACTGACATATACAATTTGAAAAAGTTGGGTGACATATCTTGAAGTATATATATATATATATATATATATATATATATATATATATATATATATATATATATAATTTTGCCATTTAAAGCATATTTAAAAAATCTATTTTCGTTGAGATCCATGTTGATAGATAGAGAATTTGAATTAAAATCCTGCTCTATACGGAGCATAGATTTTGGTCCAGTGAGAACAGTTGTGACTTGTAGGCTGTCACTGACACATTTATGAGGCCTGCAGGGGATAATGGCGTGTTGGCATCGGCAGTACCAGGTGTCTTTACAATGTGGAAAGAAGGAATTACCTTGCATATGTGGTTCTGTACGTGCTGGCATTTATCAGGCTGACCTAGACAGTCCATGGTGCAGTGTCAGTGTGCACAGGCTCCATGTGCACCTCTTCAGCTTACGTTACTGTGTGTACCAACCAGAGGTCAGTGTTATGAAATTTTTTAGGTGCTTGGTGTGCAAGAATTGGCACGTATAATTCACTTATACAGATAGGAGTCAGATAATATTTAGAGCAACATATAGTTCAGGGATACAACATAATTGTACAAATATACAAACGGTAGCATACATAGAAATATGCTTCGGAACCAAGGGACACATACAATCTGTCAAATCCACATCACCGTTTTTTTAGGGTCAAATCCACCTGATGAGATTCTGGCGTGTTTCGTAGAGCGCTATGAGTTGAGATGGGGCCAAAAGAAATCATCCTAGCCTATAGTAGAGCGACGGCTGTCAAGACATCCATCTCAGTCAGCACTTGACCGTCAGGGAAGGCCATGAGGCGAAGCTACTGGGACTTGTTCTGAAGAGATCCTACGCTTAGCGGCCTGCAGATGAGTTGTCCTGTGGCAATGCATACACTAAGGGATAAGGTTAAGAACTGACAGTCAAAATGCACGTAAGGGAAATTCAGCACCGTGGCGCAGCAGCGTGCTCTCAGGGTGCCGTTTTCATCTAGCAAAGTTTTTTTTTGGAGCAATTACAAATTTATTCACCCAAGGCTTTTTTGACGGTTTTGGAAAACCCATCAGGAAAAATAAATTTTATTATGTCAGATTTATTATTCCCGTGAACAAATTACTAGTTTCTGACAGTAAAGATCTGTTTTTGGTAGCAATTGGGATGAGTTCCTAGCCTTGTATATAGAGATGGGAGCTGGAGGATATTCTGAATCATAGTTGGTGAAAAAACATAATAGAAGAAATACATAGATTATACTGTACATAGAAATATGTCAAACTTGTTTTTATTAATTAACATTTTTTTGAATTTTATTTTAAAGTTAACCTCAACAGTCTTTTATTTCTAATTTAACCTTTTTTTAACACATACGGGTGGTGGCGTAACAAAACAAAAACAACATCACGCGTCAGGATAAGTCCAAAAAATAGCATTTTTTTCACGTCATTGGTTGTAGCGTGACCAAATAATACTGTCACGCCAGTTTGACCAGAAATAGGCTAGTGTAACAGTGTTGTTTTGTCACGCCACAAGTGGTGACGTGACCAAAGGATCAGAATTGGAAATAAAGTGCGCCGGGGTTAACTTTAAAATAAAAAAAAGGTTAATTAATAAAAAAAATCAAATATGTCATAGTATTTGTACTTTTGTTTTTTGGAACCAAGAGCTTTCATTAATTAATCAATAGGAATACAATTTTGCTATAGGGACGACACCCAAAAAATTGGGCGTGCTTGTTTGGCACAATGATGAGCCACCAAATTCGCTTCTCGCCTAGCATGAACTATACTAAACAAAACAAAATTCCTGCTTAACAAGTAACAGAAGGTATATATTATACCCACATTTATAAGGGTTGTTCTACACTCCTTATTTTAATCACAAATTATCTTCTTCCCTTTCTTGCGAGGAATCACAAATAATCTTTAACATGACTAGTAGTAACAACGCTGCCCAGGGTCGATAGCTGCTATCAGGAATCTGGCTGCCAGTTGAGTCAGCTAATGGAAGCATTGTAGCATCGTTGAATCTGGTTGCCTATACACGGCAAATGACACAATTGTCAAAGCTTCCTCAAGACTTGTTCCAGTGGAGTCAATGCACTCCGAGTCTCTCAGGCTTTTTTCAATCTTCTTGTGTCTGACGCGTAATCTGATGCCGCTTTTTTGAAGGAGCAGCCCAAAGGTGAAAAGGACAAAGTGCCCTGGAGATGCCTCAGGAAGCTAGCTTTCTGTGGAGAATAACTTGTAGGTTGTGACTTGCGTAGTTATGTGGCCTGAATGAGACTAGGGATAATGGTGTTGGCACCACGATTTCAAATTTGGAAATAATTACCTGTGTATCTGTTCAATTAAAGGTCTGCCTTTTTTTCAGTCAGTCTTTGGCAGTTCAAGGTCCACTGCACAGACTCCATGTGCATTTCTGCAGCTTATTTTCCCATGTTAAAAAAGGTTAACATCCTATCTTCAGTCTCTGCAGAAATGGAGCCGGGGTGTTACTTTGGTTCTAAAAACTAGAAACGACCAATATGTGCACATATGTAACATATGGCATGTGTTTGAGGATGAGTACTATGTGTCATTGTGCTATAATATTCCTACTAAAACGTTTGTGTGTGCGTAATCACAGTTCAACTGTGTGCGTCTTCTGTTTTCAACAGTTTTAGCCAATCACAGTTCAACTGTTGCGTCACGGGAGCGTCTTCGGGGCCATGCTAGCTGCCTAGCTGGTGTGGTGTCTTCGGTCCAGGCCGTTCCGATTCCAAGGCAAGAACAATAGTATCATTGTTATATCAACTGTACCAATCTCTGTTCTTCGGCGGACAAAGGACAACGAAAATATTCCCTCCTTTGAAACCGGATTCGCATCTTTGTCATTGGCAATGGCAAAGAAAGAAGCATGGTATCGTGACATTACAAAAATCTGAGCCGTCCGATTTAGAATGAATGGTTCTCTGCCATTGCATTGGCAATAAGAAATAAATACAGTGTCGTGACATTGCGAAGATCTGAGCCGTCCGATTTAGGAGGAACGGCTCTCTGCCATTGCATTGACAATGACAGAGGAGCATAGTGACGTGACATTGCGAAGATCTGAGCCGTCCGATTTGAGAGGAATGGCTTGGATCAACTGCCATAGTGCTGCTGATGTTTTCGCTGCAGTGAAACATCCAGATCTCAGCCTTTGTTTTTTAATCCGATGATCGCGAAGCAATATCATGGTACAATAGCACCGTCACTTTGCTCGGATGATGCGCGTCCTTAAAACCCAGGCCATCACATCTAGTCTCCATCTGTTTGAAATTTCATTGTGCAGTCTTTACGAAAAAACAAACAGAAGGAGATAATCTCACGCGATGTTCGACAAGCAGGTCTCATCAAGTCTAAATCCATTTCCAATGTTCTCACGAGCAGTATAATTCACTTAAAATGTTCACGTGTTCCTCATGTCAGTGATGTTTGGAGATCTATGCAGTTACTATGGTAGGTAAACTTGTAAACTTGTGTAGACGAAGATCTTTTCGGACAGGCAAATAGCCTACAAAAGAATTCAACATACAGGTTTGAGCAGAAACCAAACATGTGCCATTGTGCTCTAAACGAAGAGCACACATAAACTACTAGTACTAGTATTAATAGGCTTTAGGATTCGGCCTTGATTACAGTAACGACTGCACAACGTTTGGCACTTACGAATCTACCCCTAAGACAGCTAGCTACTCTCACTTCGAGATAGTTTTCCTGAGGGCATTGTCAGGTACGTTTGATCATGTACAATATGTTTATATCAGTTGTTTATAGCTTCTGTTAGTATGATTTAAGCTGATGTGGATGAAAGAGAATAAAGAGAGAGAAATGTGCTGTCCACAATCCTGTAGCCAGCTGTAGCACCAGAATCAAGAAAAATATTAAAAGATTGTGTGTTGTTTACAATCTTGTAGCCGACTGTATCACCACAACCCATTGTATGAGCTGTCTTTAGTGTTGTCTACAGAAAACATAGAGAGTTGCTATAGACAACAACTATCTGTACCATTGTACATGCCCTTAGGCTTGGTGTAATAGCATGTTATGCTCGTAGTGCGGCCCGTGTGGAGTTCTGTGGTGGGATTAGTCCCACATTATTTGTCTAAAGTGGGTTGTACTATTATATAATGCATGTTAGGTTCAAACATAGCACATCTGGGATAACCATTTACACGAAGCGAAGACGAAAATGTAAGTGGGGTGCTATGTGTGCGCGGATCCACCCCACAGTGGGCTGAGCATTGAGTGAATTTTTGGCCAGGTTGTTACATATGGTATCAGAATATCAACCTTCGTTGCACGGGCGGGTGCGGGACTAGGCGCGGGCATATGACACATAGTTATCAATTCTATTCCGGAGGCTATTCCGGTTTGCCTCTTGGTATGGAATACAGCAGTACCGGTCCATTCCGGCGTATCGTTCCAGATTTTAATATAATAATAATAATATTTATTTATTTATAAATATATATGTAATTATATTATAAATATATATCTAATTATATGCACACATAATTTAACTTGTAATCTCACTACAAATATATAACCATAAAATAAAAATGACAAATAGTTCAATTACTTCATAAATATAAAGGTAAATGCGTAGTTAAATAATACAACATGAGTTCATAATTTCATACATTTTACCATAGTCTAGCATAATTTCACTTACCGAAAAGAGCAAGATTTGAAATTTCGTAAATAAAATAATTTAATGTGAGTAAATCAAACTCCAATTAAATAAAAAATGTTTTATTTGATTTTTTTGGTTTTTATCTTTGATTTCCTTTTTCCAAGACCTTGTTGTTAGTTCCTTTGAGTTCTTTTTATTTCTTTCCAGTCATCCTAATTTCCAGTGCCTTTTTAAAGCTTTAAAAATAAAATAAACCATTTGCATTTTATTGGATTAATTTAAAGCTTAATTTAAAATTTCGAGAAAATAAAAAATTTAAATGATTAAAATAAACTTCATTTTTTGGATTTATTTTATTTTTCAGTTTTTCTTTCTTTTTCTCCTTTTTTCTTTCTTTTCTTTTTATCTCTCTTCTTTCTTTTCTTTTCTGGCTCCTATTCTTCTTCCCAACAACGCGCCTTGCGCTGTGCCGATTTTCATTGCCACCACAGCACACATATCATATCCGTCACGATCCCACGGCTCCTCGCCCATGCCTTGCCGCCCTCGCGCCTCAGCCCCCAGCCAAGACCGCCCCTCGGCCTCGGCTTCACACTGCGTCTGCCGCGTCTCCCCATGTCGCGTTGCCACCTCCTTTCCCCTCTATAAAAAGTGGTGCAATCCCTTCCTCCCCCTTCCCCCTTCTCTCCTCCAATTTTCCCCAACCGGAGCTCACCATCGTGCCCCCTCTTCCTTCCCCAACTCCGGCCGTGCTCCACCTCCTCCGTTCTTCCTCTCTGACCAACCATTTGCCATGCCACCCAGTCACGAGGTGCGCCTCGGTCTCCTTATCCACCTCCCCGATTCTCCCCTCCTCTCTCGCCTTCTCCTCTTCGCAACCGGAGCTTTTCCGCCGTTGGTCGAAGCTCCTTCCGTCGCCTTTTGCGCCGCCTACAGTGGAGCCTCGCCACCTTTGACCCCACCACCGGCTTCACCTCACGACGTTTCATGCCGTGCTCTCCTCCTCTCGCCACCACCACCTGGCACCGCCACCATTGTCGCGCTTTCTCGCCGCATTGACCTCCCTCCCCAGACCGCCACCTCCCATTGCACCGCCACCTCCCTTGCGTTCCTTGGCTCGTTAGCGTTCCATTTTGCTTGTCCCCAGCTGTAGCCGCCTAGCCCCTTGTCGGCACCACCGTTGAACCCGAGCTCCTGGAAGCAGCTCTGTACTCCTCCGTATCATCCTCTATTTCCTTATTTGAGTCACTTCCATGTGGGACCCCCTTGTCATTCACTCATTCCTCTCTCTTTCCATCTCTCCCTCACCTCCATGTGGGACCCACAAGCCAGTCTTTATTTTAATCCAAAAATCCTAAATTGGAATATTCCAGGAATATCCAACTTTCTAATTTTTCTATCATTTCATGTGATTGCAAACTTCCAAACATTCGTTCTCCTCCATACGAACTTCGATTCCATCGATTCCCATTTGTAAATTCATCTAAATTCAACCCCTTTCATTTGGTTCTAATTTGATTATTTTTGGATTATTTTAGGAATTGTTGTACTTATTTAGCTTTTTTCGTGCGTATAGATTCCGGCGTTTCTGAAGAATTTTTGGACCCGTCAGACGAAGCAACTCAAACCTTCAACGAATGCAAGTCATAGACCTTTGATCATGTTGAACCCATTTTTACTAAACTATAATGTTTTATATCAACATGCATTGCTAATTTTATATCAACTGTTTTCGGGAGTAGCTAAATACTTATTTGACAATATGACACCTTGATAATTGTGATTGACATGTATCCTTGAATACCATAGGTTGGATAATTTTTGTTGGGCATATTTTAGTACCAACGTGGGTATCATATTATGCTTAGCCATGCTTCGTCGCGATGGGATTCATGATCATATGTTCAAAAATGGAAATATTGACTAAATGATATATGGAATTGTCACGTGGCCACTGTTATTAAAAATTATTGTGCCATGACAAGAGTTGCCATTTGGCTGGGTCGAACAAAAATGATTTCATACTCAGGCGAATCATCATGCAGTAAAGGGGATGATTTTGGGATGTGGTTACCTCGCCTGAGTAGTCACTAAGGACTTAACTTTGTGCACCATTGATCTGGACCTTACCGTACAACCACATGTCCACGATGGGGTGGACCCGACTGATTAATTAGTAATGTATTAGTTTGGTTCTGTCGTGGTAGTGTGATTTCCGAGGTTATGGATGGATTCACATGGCGCAAAAGGGGGCTTCCGGCGGATGGTTTAGTCCAAAGTAAGTGAAACCTTAGCGGGAAGAACAGGGTTAAGACAAAACTTTTTAAAAGCCTTGTGATAATCACTTAGTCGCACGCCTACGGAAGCGTGTAATGGCCAACATTATAAACTGATTATCTCTTGTGGATCAAGCTATACAACATCTGTAGAGTGTTAAAAACTATTCGAATAATCGTGTCCTCGGTTATGGACATGCCTGGTGAGAGGGAGGTTTATTGGTTGTTCCAAAGCAATTGTCTATTTATTTATTATTCTTTTCAATCTATTTACTGTATTTACTGTCATTACTGCTTTATGCAAAATAGCCACAAAGATATCCTTGTTCAAGCCTTGCACGAATACTACTTGCATACATTTCTCTACCACTTGCTGAGTACTTTAAAGTATTCACGGCTTTGTGCCATTATTGATCAGTTACCGAGGAAGAACCAGGGAACACAGAGTTTTACGAGGAGGAGTACTTTGAAGACTACAAATTAGGTCACATTCTCCACTCGATTGCCTGTGGGCATGTCGGATGGCTACCACGAGTTGTTTCTTTCCGCTGCAAGTTTATCTTTTGTCGTTAAAGCCCTGCGTGGCAAACTTTGTAAACCTTGACCATAAGGTTCATTGCTTCTAGTAATATTAATTTATCTGCTCTTAGATATTTCGTTGCATGGATATGATTTCATCAATATTGCAATTGTGTGAACTAGCTACTGATCATGGGACTAGTTTAGAATACACAGAGGGCTCGGATTGATTCATCCGCGGTCTCAACACTTTTATACGAAGCGAGGATGAAAGTATAAGTAGGATACTATGTGTGCGTGGGTACATCCCACAATTGGGCGAGCATTGAGCGGATTTTGTGACAGGGTGTTACACTTGGTGCTCCTTGGCAGCTGACCATTCAACTCTCCATGGCTTTCAACATCTCTTAGTAGCGCAGAAAATCCCTCGGCTTCTTGAACACCCATTGCAGGGTCTTCATAAGTTGCTACTCTTTTGTCCTTTTAGACTTTGTCTGCCATCTGGTACAATTTCATCTATTTTTTTAATACAACATGGAGTACCATTAAGAAAATTAATAGCAATGGTTCCCAAGATATAATGGTTTAAGGCTTCTGTAAAACATATGAAAGATTTTTTTTTTGTTGAGCATAGGAAATGATTTTTTTATTGGGATGACAAATTTTGGAGTAGAGGTGGCCAAATGGGCGACCCAGTCTAGCTTGACACGGGCCCGATTAGACAAGATACGGTTGGATCGGCTAACTAAACAGGTCGTGCCATGTTGGACTATGGGCCGGGGTGTTGACCCAGGAATGACATGCTGATCTCTTGGGTTGTGCCAGGCCGGCGTGGGAATGATAAACTTGACGGGCCATGCACGGCATGGGTGCAGCCCAGCTAAACGACTTCTTCCTCCCCATCCCGCCGCCTCCGCGCCTAGCCGCCACCGCCACCTCCTCCTCCTCCACAACCGGCCGCGCCTTCGTCGCGCCCGCCGCCGTGCCACGTTGTCCTTCGCTGCACGTCGCCACCGCTACCTCCTCATCCTCCTTCGTCGCTATTCGTGTGAGCTGGGTCGTACCATCCCTGGCCACCACCATGCTCCAACTCCTCTACTCCGCTTCTAGTAAGTTGTTTCCCTTCTTCTTCGTGTTAATTCGTGTCCCTAGTTTTTGCAAACTTATTAGGCTATATGACGTAGTTCCTAAGCTTCTCTAGCACTACCGCCGCGAGCTCCGTCTTCCTCGTTGTTGGCCGTTGTAGACTTAGCCGTCCCGAGCACTGTCTAGTTGTGCTGCCGCCGTGTATAGCACCCCAGTAGCGCATAGTTCCTCATCTGAGAGTGAATTGCTAGCTTTTGGCTTCGTTGTGTAGTTTACACTGCGCACAGTAGCTCCGCCACCTCGCCGGCGACGAGCTCAAGCCAAAGCGGCTGTGGTGTCTCTATTCGCTCCTCTGTTCTGAGTTGGATGATGATGTGGCACCGCCACGTGACCACTGTTAGTTAAAGCCGGTGATTAGTTAACGTTAATAAGTGTATGACAAGTGCACAATTAGGTACTTAATTAAACTGTAGGGTTAGGTAATAAGTGTGTAGACCTAGTCTACATACCCTAGCCATTGACCAGTGAGCCCCAAGCTCAGGCGCAGTCGCATGGACCAAGTTCATTGGACCGTGGCCCCACCTGTTAGTCTTTTGGAACTTTCCTTAATACAAATAAAAAGAAAATAAAATAAAAACCCCAATAGATCCCACCTGTCTGTCACAGTAGATTTCTGTAATAAAACAAAATGGAAAAAAGGAAATCCCATCGGGACCCACCAGTTAGAAAATTTAGATTTTTTGGAATTTCTCTTGTGTCAAACTTTGGAGAGCTCATGCTTTGGAAAATAATTATTGCATTTGAGAAAACTGGTTTTGTACTAAAATAAACATACAACTCTCCTTTGGAAGTCTTGCATCTATAAACTGGCATTTGCTGTGAGGTCTTGCTGAGTACCTTCATACTCATGGTTGCTCAAATATGTGGATTCAGACTACAAAGTAGAAGACTCGGTGTATGGATACTTCTATACATCCGGCTACGGTAACGATGAAGACGACGATAACTAGGTCCTAGCGCCAGTCGGTTTCCAGTGGCAAATGCATGGAGGCCCCACTCTTTTGATTTTCTTTCTGCTCCTACTACAACTTTCCACTGTTACTATTTCACTCTATACTTATTGGTATGTCGGCCTATCCTGTAACCTTTTGGCCCTAAGTTCTATTTACCATGTTCTATAATAATTAACTACTCGTTTATGTATGTACTTGTATGGATGTGATATTCGCCAATAACTATACTGTGTGAGCTAGCTACTGATCATGGGATTAGCTTAGAATACGCAAAGGGTTTTGGATGCAAATCCGGGTTCCCATAGAGGTGGTATCAGAGCCACACTGACCGTAGGTTAAACCAATGGTGGTATCAGAGCCATACTGACTGTAGGTTAAACCATAGTTAGAATGGCCGTTAGTACAAGGATTTTGTTTGAAAATGCATATTTTCTTGAACCAAAATCACTGCAACAAAAATATATATAATCTTTCTACTTATGTTTCTTCATCTTACTCTTAGTGTATCACTCTTGTCTTACTTCCATTAAGCTCATTAAATCAATTTATTGACCTCTTTCTGCTCCCCCAATTTCTTTGTAGATGCCGATTCTGCATACCTATGGTGAGCGTACTGTAAGATACGCCGTAGAGCTTTGAAGGCTACTGCAGACCTTGGGAGGCTATGAGAGGCAACTCTACTGAGGTACCAACTGGGTAGTTGACAGGATAAGTCATGGAGTACAATGCAAGATAACCATCTACTCCCGCCACAACGCAAGAGCCAATTGCCCCCCACCAATATTCAGCCAAGAGTATCACCTTCGAGGACGGCATCCAAGAGACATCCTGCATTGAGATGCTCCGTCTGTGTAGCGCTCATCGCTCGGAGTTGGAGGGAATTGTCTTCCGCTTCCACCCTTACACTGGATAGTTGGACCAACCAACTCAGTCCTGTGACACCGCCAACGAAAGGGATGCTACAGTCATTCACTTTGCCTGCTTCGCGATCGCATAAGAGGAAGCCATAAGGACCACGCTGGTAGAGCTCCATGGAGTCTATGGAACCCCTGGCTGAAGAAGAAGGAGTTCTGTGAACTCAAGCAAGGGAACATGTTAGTCCATGGGTACCTTACCAAGTTCAAGCAGCTATCCCGATATGCTTCCACATATATCGAGGATGATGAGCAGAAACAGGAAAGGCCCATGGATGGATTGCTTGAAGGAATCAGCTTACAACTGTCTTCCAATGACTTCACCGACTTCCAGCACCTGGTGGACAAAGCCCTGGTAGTGGAGAACAAGAGCAAGACTTTCGAGAGCAACCGCAAGAGACTGATGCCGCAACAAGGATTTCACCCGAGCATTTCCCAGAGACGTCGAGGAGGATCTTTCATTCCTGGCAGATTCATCCCTACCACCCCGCTCAGAGCACTAGCCGCAGCACCGCGTCCTACTAACCCCGTATTCTGCAACCCAAATCAGGGAAGCCATCAGTAGACAGGCAATAGCTCAGCTGCTGGAGTCACATACTACCACTGTGGAGAAAAAGGGATACTATGCTAGTAGATGCCACCCAAAAGATGCAGATGCCAGTTAGGACCAATCCAACCACCACCATCTAGAACCCTAATGACACCAGCAGTAGCTCTTGGACCAGCCTAGACACGACCAACCGCCAGACCAGCTTTTGGACGAGGGCATGTCAACCACATGTCACTACTGAGGAAGCCTAGGAAGCTTCATATGTTGTGTTGGGTATATTTTTGTCAACTCAGTACCTGCCACAATTCTTTTTTATTCTGGAGCTTTGCATTTGTTCATTTATAGTAATTTTGTTTAAAGGCATCAAATGCTAGTGTTTCTGCTTAAGAACCCCATGTTAGTTCAATCACCTAGTGGTAAAATGAGAGCCCATTTAGTAAGCCACACCCAGATTCTGATAAAAGGAGTAGAATTCCTAACCAGCTTAATGCTAATGGATTCCCCAACCCTAGATGCAATCTTGGGAATGGATTGGGTGACCCAACATCAGGGTCAGATCTGATGTGCTGACAGGGCAGTGACCCTAATCAACACCCAAGGAGTTGAAGTTACCTTAATCGCTAGAACCCCATTTTGCTAAGCTTGTGCAGTCTACAACTTGAAGAGCTTATTATTGAGGATGTACACATAATAAGGGAATACCTAGATGTTTTCCCAGAAGGCCTACCAGGCATGCCGCCTAATAGAGATCTGGAGTTCATCATAGAATTGGTACGAGACACTACTCCTATAGCCAAGAGACCTTATAGAATACCCACTAATGAATTAGAAGAATTGAAGAAGCAAATAAGAGACCTTCAGGATATAGGATTTGTGAGACCAAGTTCGTCTCCATGAGGATCATCGATGTTGTTCTAAAGAAGAAGGACATCACCATGCAGATGTGTGTGGACTATCGACCTCTCAATGAAGTCACTATCAAGAATAAGTATCATCTTCCCAAGATCGATGATCTCTTTGACCAACTCAAAGGAGTCTGTGTATTTTCCAAGATAGAATTGCAATCAAACTATCATAAGTTGAAAAATCAAGTAGGGAGATATTCCCAGGACAACCTTTTCAACTCAATATGGATTGTATGAATTTACAATTATGTCATTTGGATTGACCAATACCCCTGTATACTTCATGAATTTGATGAATAAAAAATTCATAGAATATCTAGACAAGTTTGTAGTGGTCTTCATCGACAACATTATGATATTTTCCAAGACCAATTAAGAGCATAAGGAACATCTAAGCCTAGTTCTGGAAGAACTTAGTGAACACTAGCTTTATGCCACATTTAGAAAGTGTGAAGTTTGACTAAAGGAAGTTGCCTTCCCAGGACATGTTATATCAGTTGTAGGAGTTACTGTAGATCCATCCAAAGTGGAGTTAGTTCTCAATTGGAGGCGACGCACATCAGTAACCGAGGTTCGGAGTTTCTTTGGATTAGCCGGTTATTACCAACGCTTCATCTAAGGATTCTCTAAGGTGACAAGACCCTTGATCCAGTCAGTCAAAAAGGAAAAGAAGTTTGCTTTGATTGAGAACTATGAACAGAGTTTCCAAGAGTTAACGAAGAAGTTAATTTTTTTCCCTAGTGTTAGTACTACTAGACATCCAAAAGAACTTTGATATCTATTGTGATTCGTCATGACAAGGACTTGGATGTGTACTAATGTAAGAAGGAAAAGTAGTGTCTTATACTTCTAGATAGCTAAGACCACATGATCAGTATTACCCAATCCATGACTTGGAGTTAACATCGGTAGTTCATGCCTTAAAGATATGATGACATTACCTCATTAGTAATTGCTGTGAGATATACACCGATCACAAGTGTTTGAAATAAATCTTTACCCAATTAGAACTAAACTTAAGGAAAAGGGGATGGTTATAGTTAATCAAAGATTATGACCTTGGTATTCACTACAACCCTGATAAAGCTAATGTGGTAGCAGATGCCTTGAGTAGGAAAGCTTATTGCAACACTGCTATGGTCAATGAACACCAGCCAAAGCTACATAAGGAGTCTAATCAACTCAATTTGGAACTGGTAAATCAAGGACACATCGCCATGATGGAAGTTCAACCTTCGCATGAAGAGCAGATTAGAGAAGCTTAGGAGAATGACAAGGATGTCTTGAAATTAAAAAGTACTTGGAGAAAGGTAAAGCCTTAGGATTCACCCTAGATAAACATGGCACATTATGTTTGGGCGCATATGTGTGCTAGGGACCCCAGACATCAAGGCCTTGATTCACAAGGAAGCACACGAGTCTGCATACTCAATCCACCCTAGGAGCAATAAGATGTACCAGGATCTAATGGAAAGATATTGGTGGCCCCGGATGAAAAAGGATGTAGCTGAGTATGTGATTGCATGTGATATATGCCACAGGGTAAGGCCAAGCACTAAAGACCTGCAGGTCTACTGTAACAATTGAAGGTCCAATAATGGAAATGAGAAGAAGTTGGTATGGATTTTATCACCGGTCTGCCAAAGACACGAACATGATATGATTCTATATGGGTCATTGTGGATAGATTGACCAAAGTAGCTCACTTTATTTCAGTCAAGTCCACATACGGAGAAAGCAAATAGGCAGAGTTGTACATGATCTACATAGTACGCCTACATGTAGTTTCTAAACGGATTGTGTCAGATCGTAGAGCCCAGTTCACTTCGTGATTCTGGTCAAGTCCCTAGGAACCTACCTAGCTTTCAGCACTGCTTATCATTCTCAAATAGATGGACAGATAGAAAGGACGAACCGGATTTTAGAAGACATGCTATGCGCTTGTGCGCTCACCTTCAGTGACAATTGGGAGAAAATTCTATCTTATGTAGAGTTCTCCTACAACAATAGCTATCAAGCTAGTCTGCAAATATCCCCATTCAAGGCCCTCTATGGCAGGAAATGTAGAACACCTCTCCTATGGTAAGAGACAGGGGAGCACACTGCTGTTGGACCAAAAATGCTGAAAGAAACTGAACAACAAGTACAACTAATTCGAGAAAAACATAAGGCAGCCCAATCTAGGTAGAAGAGCTACGCCAACCATCGTCGGTGATATTTGAGCTTCGAGATCGAAGATTTTGTCTATCTTAAGGTTTCACCCCTAAGAGGCATGAAACGATTTATGGTTCGTGGCAAGTTAGAACCACGATACATCGGACCATACCCGATCATCGCCAAGTGTGGAGAAGTCTCCTATTAACTAGAGCTTCCACCAGAGATAGTCGATATCCACAACATGTTCCATGTGTTGTAATCGAAGAAATGTCTTGGAGTCCTAGAAGAGCAAACGCCGTCAGAGATAGTTGCTCTAGAGCTCGACCTTACCTACCAGGAGTACCTAGTGAAGATTCTTGAAGTGGCCGATCACCAGACACAAAGGCGAATGATTCGTTTCTACAAGATCTTACGGAGCAACCACACCGAAATGGAAGCTACATGGGAGCCAGAAAAAGCCCTGAAGACCGAATTCCCGTACCTCTTCACCGACCAACCTGAATCTCGGGGATGAGATTCTTTTTAAGGGGGTACATTTGGAAAGTTACATGAATTTTATGGATTTTCAAAAACTTTTGTTGCATTTTGTGAAATTCCAAAAACTTGGGTGCATTTCAAAAGTTAAATAAAAAAATTTCCCCAAATTAATCTAATAAAAATCTATAAGTAAATTGAAGTGCTAAAACCCCTATGAATTTGAATTCCAAATCAAATTCATTCCTGAAAAATCTCAAACAAAATTCAAATATTTTCCTTCCCTCTCCATCCCCTCGGGCCGCAACCCACCTCACTAGCCCATCCCCTCTCTCCCCCTGACCCGCTCACGCCGCCTCGGCCTAGTTCGCCAGCGCCTACCTCCTCCTTTTTCTTCCCCCGCGCACGGCCTAGCTAACCTATTTCTTCGATAAGCCATTGCCCTTCTTCTTCATGTCAATTCGCATCCCTAGTTTTTGCAAACTTATTTGGGTAGACGATGTAGTTGCTTAGCCTCTGTAACCCCCCCGGGTTGCGAGCTCCTTCTTCCTTGCTATCGGCTGCCGTAGACTTTGCCATCCCGAGCACCGTCTAGTCATGCCACCGCAGTGTGTAGCACCCTAGTAACGTGCAGGTGCTCACCCGAGCATTAGTTGCTAGCTTTTGGCTTCGTTGCATAGTTTCCTCTATGCACAGTAGCTCCACTACCGACCTCGCCATCGCACCATTGCAATCAATAGCGTCGCCCGTGCCACAACATTCCATTTTGCCAGTCCTGGGTTGTCGCCTTGCCCCAGCTCGCCAGCAACGAGCTCAAACCCGGGTGGTGATGGCGTCTTTGTTTGCTCCTTTGTTTTGAGGAGGAGGATGACGTGGCACTACCATGTGGCCGTGGTTAGTTAAATCTATTGATTAGTTAATGTTAATTAGTTAGTTCATGAGTGTATGATGAGTGGGCCCGACGGCATTAGGAACTTAATTAAATCGTAGGTTTAGGTAATATGTGCGTAGACCTAGTCTATCGACCCTAGCTGTTGACCAGTGTTCCCCAAGCCCCGCGCGCAGCCGCATGGACTAATCCATTGGACCGTGGCCCCACTTGTCAGTCTCTCGGGATTTTCCTGAATACAAATAAATAGAAAGGAAAATAAAAACCATAGTGGACCCCACATGTCAGTCACAGAACATTTCTGTAAGAAAATTAAGTGAAAAATAAAAAGAAAATCCCAGCGGGACCCACGTGTGTCAAACTTTGGAGAGCTCGTTCTCCCTCATTTTAAATCCAAATGAGTTTATTTTTATTTCTAGATTTATCTAAATTTAAGATTGTTCCAACAGTACCAAAATCATAATTTTTAGAGTTCATTTGAATTTAAGTTGAATTTATTGGTGTTAAATAGATTCCAACATCGCCGAAGACCTTGTCACTTCTTCAAGCCATGAGCAAGACCCATCCACATTTAAGCAAGGCAAGTCCTTTGATCATGTTGAACCTACATTTTAAATGCAAAATATTTCACTTCAAAGTATAATTGCATGCTTATTATTATTTTTGAAATGTGATGTCGAAGGTTGATACCTAGCTATGCCAAAGGTTGATTATTATTATTCCCCTCCTTGATTGTTGATAACCTTTATACCTTGTCACCTTAAGGATAATTATTACATGATTACAACACCAGTTGGTTAAACAAAATGACTATTGGTTGTGCTTAGACACTGCTTAGTAGTTGAATATGAATATGACACAAACATTGCCATAACGAGAACTTGGGATGTAATTGAATCCTAGTGTGGTAACATGGGTTACCACTGGAAATAGGAAAATATATTTAAAAATAGTGGAGACTTGGGTGAGTGGTTGGTTGAGATCGGTGCAGTGTGCACCCGAGTGGGTTTGTGGATTGTCTCGCCTGAGTCGATTAAGGACCGAATCATGTGTCGCTTTATAACTCCTAAGCCGTGCAACCACGAGTCTATTATGGCATAGACCTGGCCAATTATTTTACTTAGTTTTCGACATGAAAACCCTCGCCCCTGGTTAAGGGCCGTGACTCCCTAACAACGGAGGGTCCCTCATTGAAAATGTACCTGGTTAAGGACATTCTTGGGGTGCCCTGTAATGGTCACTGTCCTAGCGTTGAGGGGTTTCCCCGTCGGAGCGGGTCTAGTGTCGGTACTAGCTATTGGAAAAGCCTTGTTATGATCATCTCCATCACAAGCCAACGGTAGCGTGTCATGGCCAACATTATGAGTTGGTCATATCTTGTGGGTAAAGTTGTACAACCTCAGTAGAGTGTTTAAATCTATTCGAATATCCATGTCATCGGTTATGAGCATTGTGCAGAAAATCACACTGGTTAGTTTTATTAAATTAATATTGTGAACTAAAAATATGTTGGGTAAACATGGTGGTTGTGGTTGGCGATATGCTGGTTAAGCATGGCCGTTGAGAATGGCAACATCCAGGTTAAGTATGGTTGCCGGTTTGAGTAATGATGGTTAAGCATGGTCTCTGGGAACGGTGACATGCTGGTTAAGCATGGTCACTGGGAATCAGGTCATGCTGGTGAAGCATGGCCGATGGGAGTTGCGACATGCTGGTGAAGCATGGCCGCTGAGAACTGCGGCATGCTGGTTAATCATGATTGCCATGAATCGAGTCATGCTGGTTAAGCATGGTCGTGATAATGATTGCTTATACGAAAGAATCTTTGGTTTTGAAGTTAAACATGCTGAGTCATAGGTTTGGAAAATAATTATAGTATTTGAGCAAACTGACTTTGTGCTAAAATAAACATACAACCCCTTCTTTGAAAGCTTTGCATCTATAAACTTGCATTTGTGGTTAGGGCTTGCTGAGTATCTTCGAACTCATGGAAGCTCAAATATGTAGATTCAGACTACGAAGCAGAAGACCCGGTGTATAGATACTTCTATTCATCCGACTACAGTAATGATGTACATGGCGATGACTAGGTCCTAGCCCTAGTCGGTTGCTTGTGGCAAATGCATGGAGGCATCGCTCTTTTGATTTCTTCCGCAACTACTACTGCTTTCTCTTGTTACTATTTCACTCTGAACTTATTGGCATGTCGACTTGTCCTGTAAACATTTGGCTCTAAGGCCTATTTACCATGTTCTGTAACAATTAAGTACTCGTTTATATATGTGTGCTTGTATGGATGTGATATTTGCCGATAATTGTACTGTATGAGCTAGCTAATGATCATAAGACTAGCTCATAATACACAAAGGTTATGAATGCAAATCCAAGTCCCTACAGGGGATTAAGAGAATGTGTGCCAGCCTTTGGCCTCATCCCTTGCATCTGATGCTGCCTCCTTGAGGGGGAAGGACAGAGGGGCAAAAAGGGGGCGAGTGCAAACTCATCAGCTCTCCTCGTTTTGGAATTTTTTACTGTTTTGGCCCATAGTAAAATTTAATTTCAAAAGTAGCCCTCTCTCACCATAATTTACAAAAATGGCATGTGAGCGATTACGCACCACAGGTGTTGGGGCGATGGCGACTGCCCCGCCACTAAGGCGCAGTGTGCCTGCCGCCGACCTGGCAGGCGCCCGCGATGGCGAGTCTGGCGGTGGTGGCATTGCTCCAAAATGCAAATTTTTGAAAAAAAAGAATGAAAAAATTGAAAATTTTAAAATTTAAATATTATTTAATTATATTTGATTCAAAAAAAATATCGGCACTGAGATTTGTAAAATAAGGGCATGGAGGGAAAGGAGGGTTTCCTTTTCTCCAAAATCAGGGTTCCATCGCAGTTTCAGCGCTATTTGTAGTAATTTGAAAATATAGAAAATGAGTATAGGAAAATTACAAAACATGGAGTCTCTCCTCGATGAAGTCGTCTGAACGTATACACGTATATAGGCAGGCAGTCGATGAAGTACTTTGTGAAGCTTATACAGAATATGATTGAAGGGGTTGAGAACGCTCGTTGTGATTATGAAGATGCCCTAAAACATGGTTCTTTTTGGGATTCCACTAGAAGAGGCATACTTGCAATATAGGCTTGCTTTGATGGCTTAGCGGAGACACAGAACCAAAACTACATTAGAGTCTGCATGACGAAGCATCGCTTACGTAGTGACATGGCATGATGGTTCGACTAATTGCTTTAGTCATCCTCGCTACTACTATGGTACAGTGCGATACAAGCATCCGGACCACATAAGTATACATGCCTTTAGGGGATAGTAAAAAACTTGGGGGGTAGGACGGGGGACTACTACGTAATGACCTGACCTATTGCGTGGACCGGGGCCATTTTCCTTCCTTGCTAGCTCGGCGTTGAACTCCTGCGGCCTTCCCTTCCCTTGTCGCGGAATTTGTCCATGTCGGGAATTTGGTATGTCGAAGTCGTCCATGTCTTGCGATTCCATGATGTAAGTGCACCGTATAGTGAAAATCCTAAGAAGGATGTAAATTCTTCATCACTCACGTCGTCGATACGGATTACGCCCGGGCGACCGGATATCTGTGGCGGCCGGGCTCAGCCGCATGAGCCTTTCCCTTGCCCTTGTCGCGGGACTGTCCACGTCGGGCTGGTATGTCGAAGTCGTCCATGTCCTGCGATTCCATGATGTAAGTGCACCGCATAGTGAAAATCGTAAGAAGGATGTAAATTCTTCATAACTCACGTCGTGGATACGGATTACGCCCAGGCGACTGGATACGCTGTGGCAGCCGGGCTTAGCCGCATGAGCTTTTCCCTTGGCCTTGTCACGGGACTGTCCACATCGGGCTGGTATGTCGAAGTCGTCCATGTCCTGCGATTCTATGATGTAAGTACATCGTGCAGTGAAAAACGTAATAAGGATGTACATTCTTCATAACTCACGTCGTCGATATGGATTACGCCCGGGCGAGTACTGGGCTCCTTCGGTGCCTCCTCAATAGGGTCTGGTATGTAAGGTTTCCGCCGCATGAAGTTCTCGGCCCGCACCGAGTAGTTCAGCATGTACTTCTACTGGATGAATGCCCTGTCGTACATCTCCGGGCCATCGATCTGCTGGAAGAAGTGGCAACGCTTCTCGCGCTGCCATTACGTGGGGATGAAGTTAAAAATTTAAGGAATTCAACGTTGGGAGAGGAAAATCGATGCGCGCGAAAGAAACGCTTACGAGGTAATGCCCGCACGTGTAGTGCGCCCGGGCTGCGGTGTCTGGGTGTGTGGACTGAATGATCTCTGCCGGTTCGCCACACACACACAACGGGATCAGAAAACGTGGTGGTACTGAAGCATCTTTCATTGAAAAATCTGGGTATTGTAGTTGTTTCCTCTTCTGCTTAAGCCACTTTTGCTTCTGCAACATCCTCACGTAGAAGTTTGCCGAAGAGTCCATAGGTGGGTATCTATTGTGTAGTGTTGGGTTTGGTTCAACCCCCTTTTATAAGCCACATGGTTGGCATGGTGTGGTTAATTTCATGCAGAGTCCTGTCTTTTAGTTCTGAAAAGCTGAGGAGGTAGAGTGTTGTCATGACCATCTGAAAAGCTGGCGAGGCAGAGTGTTGTCACGTCTTTCTTTGCAGAGTCTTGTCTTTTCGGTCTGAAAAGCTGGCGAGGCGGTCAGGGTTGGCAAGTCGATTTGAAAAGCGTAACCCTAAACCTAAACCCTAAACTGCGCAAAGCTGTCTCTTTTGGTCTTATCACTGCGCAAAGCTGGCCCGTGTGGTCTTGTCACTGTGCAAAGCTGCCTCGTCTGGTCTTGTCACTGTGCAAAGCTGCTCGTCTGGTCTTGTCACTGCACATGGTTGTCTCCTTTGGTCTTATCACAACGTAAAGCTGCCCCGTGTGGTCTTGTCACTGCACAAAACTGTCTCCTTTAGCCTTATCATCGCGCAAAGGCGGCTCGTGGTTTTGTCCTTCGCGCAAAGCTGCCTCGTCTGGTCTTCTCACTGCACAAGGCTGTCTCTTTTGGTCTTATCACTGCACAAAGCTGCCCCATGTGGTCTCGTCACTGCATAAAGCTGCCTCGTCTGGTCTAGTCACTACGCAAAGCAGCCAGCCCCGTCTGGTCTTGTCATCTGCAAGGTAATACATTACCCACTTTGTTAGCCTCCCCCCGCGGGCTATAAAATGCACGCCCCATACTCCGAAAGTAGGACCACTCGACCCTTGAAACCGTAGGAAGAAGAACTTTCCCCGTCGTACAGTAACATACAATGGCAGACGCCCAGGGACCAGTCCAACTGGGGTCGCCGAAGCAGGACATTCTGCTGAAAAGGAGGGAGGACTTCGGCCCTAACTACCGGTTGGTGCTGAGCAAGTGTGCTCAACCTAAGTGGCCGAAATGCGGACACGGGGAGGACGTTATCGTGCAAGTCATAGACGACCCTTTCGATGGCGGACGACGTTTCTTCCGATGCCCATACTCTGGGGTAAATAGTTTTGTTCATGTTACTGCCAATACATCATCCATACTAACCGTCCCTTGCAGCAGATGGTAAAATGCAACTTTACCAGCTGGATCGATCCTCCCCATGAATGACATGTTGCGAGGCATGTGGATACATTGTGGAACCGAATCTTTGATTTGAAGGTGCAAATTGACGATCTCAAGGAGCAAAATGATGACCTCCGCCAACAGATGCAGCACGAGACGGGCAACGAGGAGGTCATGAACATAGGAAGTTCATATGATCCCACATGCTGCTGCGCCAACTCTAGCTGCATATGTGCGTGCCACTACAACGACGGCCAGCCACGTCCAAGGCGCCCAACTGGAGAACACTCTATGTGGATAGCGAGAGGCAGCTTCTACCATTAGGCACGGGCGGTGAAGCTTGTACCTCGGTAGTCTCCCTTTCTGTACACACTTATGTTCAATCTTCTAAAGCATGTAACTAAATGGTGGACACGTCATTGCTGTTGCCTTTTATTGAGTTGACATGTTGCATCAATGTGCCATGTGCATTAAGCTATAGGCGTCCATATGCATTGAACAAACATGCATTGCATGAACGAGTACACATAAAAACGCAAAAGTATTACAGGCATCACACATTAAGTGCAAAAGTTAAGTATCATATATAGTAGGCCCCCTACTATGCGCGGTAGGTGACCTGCACCCTCTGGGGGGGCAGCGTTATGCTACGTCTCGACCTGTCAATCGCTGTCTGTGTACGATGAATCTTGGGCCGTGTAGCATCGTTTCCGCACAAAGCTGCTTCATTCGGTCATGTCGCGTGCAGAGCTGCCCTCGGTGCAGGGCGCGGAGGGACTGCCCCCGCCAGCGGTAGGGACTGCACCCTCTGGGGCGGCGTCATCTTTGCGTCTCGTCTGTCGATCGTTATGCGTTGTCAGGTACGACGAATCTTAGGGCCGCGTAGCATCGTTTTCGTACAAAACTGCTTCGTTCGGTCACGTCGCGTCTTGTTGCGCCTCGGTGCAGTGGTGTAGGGACCCGCCTTTGCCAGGCGCGGTAGGGACCTGCCCCTCTATCCCGTTGAGTCTCCGGTGCTCGGCTATTTAAACGCGCGGCCATGCGCTCGCTCGATCGTTCCTCTCAGGAATCTCTCCCTCTTTCTGAGGTGCCTCCCTCTCTCGTACTTAACATTTTCGTTTGTCCTTTGTTGGCACCATTTGCCGAAGTCGTTACTAATGCGATGCATGTTTGAATTTGCAGTCTTCCCTGTCTGAGGTTAAGAGTCGGTAACATTGTAAGTTCATTTTAGCAACGCGCGTATGGTTTTTATGATGTGTTTTGGTTGAAATATTGTGTTAATTTTGTTAGAAATGGAGACACTATACGTGTTCCACGGTAACGTGCGTGCCGGTCCAGACGGAGTTGATTTATCCAGCTGCCAGCGCGCCTGCTAAACGTTCCCAACCTGGAACACGTTGATTTGCTGGAGCTACGACGGTGCATTCAGCAGTTGTTCGATAGGCACGTCACCAACAAGATAGTAATAGAGGCGGTCACCGCCACCACGGTCCCACCACACGGGCAGATGTTGTGGGGCCTGGCGAAGGTGACCAGCGGTGCCATGTGGGCACAGTACATGGAGATCGTTAGCAATCCTCACGCTCTGATCTATCGACGACCCATGGTGTATGTCCATTTTGTTTATCCTGCTCAATCCTCTAGGGGGGCGCCGTTGAAGGAGCCATCGACGCTCTTGTCCTCCTCTTCGGTTTGTTGACGACGGGAGAGGACTTGAGAGCGCCAAACGTCGTTAGGCAGGATGCTCCAGTTGATGGAGATTCTGGTAGTTTCCAACCAATGAAGGTGTGGATAAATGGCGGGTGCTCGTGTTGATTGTCACGAGATTATCGATGGCATGTCCGAGAACCGCCATCGAAGATGAGGACGACTTTGACTCGCAATCCGGCGAGGACGAAGTCGACAATGAGGTGGGATAAATCGGTGGCATTGTTTCGACCGACACGGACTATGTTCCAAGTCGGTTGGATTGCTGCTGCCTCTTCCCTTGTTACGGCCGAGAGCACGAGTCTTCGTGGGCCTTCGATGCGACACCACCGCAGGGGCAACATTTCCACACAAGGCTACCGCCACCAAGCTATTGTGAGTTTAGCGGTGAAGACGGTCGGACTTACCGAGTTTACAGTGAGTTTGAGCGTTGTTTGTGTATCTTGAACTATCTGATGAAGTCGTACTAACTATTATATGTCTTCCGTTATGTGCGTGTCTAACTCGACACTTACATAGTTAAGTCGTGCTTAGCTCTTGCCCCGCAAAGTCCGTCTTGCAGAGATTCCACTGGGCGGAACGGCCTTCCGCATCACAGTCGTGACGGATCACACATGTGAGCTTCAGGAGCTATTGCAAATGCATAAGAATGTAACCTCGGCCTACATCGCGAGCATCATAAGCCATGTAGTTGTCGCCGACTTGACCGTTTCGCCAAAGGTCCTGATGGCTAACGTAGCGAATGCAGTAGGGTATGCCATTAGCTACAGTAAGTTTTGGCGGACGAAGCGGAAGGTCCTCGAATGGTTGTACGGTAGCTGCAAGGAGGCGTACGACCTAGTCCCCAGAATGCTGAAGCAAATTGTGGATGCTAATCCTGGGACATGTGTCAACAGGGTGGACAGGCCCCACCCATCAAACATCCCACATTCCCTAATCCTTGATCGAGTCTTTTGGGCTTTTGGCCCGATAGTCGTGGCTTCTCCCATCGCCGTCTGTCGACTCCCCGGCTATACTTTCCTTTCTTTGGGAAGTACAAGGGCACCATTCTCACCGCTATTGCCGCTGATGGCAACGACCAGTTGCTCCCAGTTGCCTTTGCAATTATGGAGAATGAGAACACTAACAGTTGGCTATGGTTTCTAGCCAACATTAAGCAACATGTTGTAAGGGATCAGCCGAATGTGTGCATCATAACCGACTGTCATGCCGGGTTGTTGTCCGCGTTGCACACCATGCAGCATAGTGCAAGCCCGCCGTTCCAATGGAATGACATGTGCACACGTTGGTGCATGCGGCATCTAGCTGCCAACTTCCACACGTGCTTCCGGAGCAAAGACCTTATGAAGAAGTTTAAGAAGCTCTGCCTGCAGAACCAAAAGCATAAGTTCGATGCCGTGTGGCGTGAGCTTGAGGTCAAAACCGAGCGTGCAAGTGGAGGTTCTGGCCCAGGCGCACCGCAAAGCGAGTTCGCTGAGTGGATGAGCGTGCATGCCCCGACTATGATAAATGGTCCCTTCTTCACGACACCTATGGTACTCAGTACAGCATCATGACAACCAACATGTCCGAGGTCTGCAACGGTGTGTTGAAAGGGGTCCGTGCCCTGCCCATCACCGCTGTTGTCGACGAGACATGGAACTTTACTGTCGGTTACTTCGTCAATCGGGCAATGATGGCCAAGCAGCATTTCGACGAAGGGAAATAGTACTCGGAGGTCACCCTTGCCTACATAGACAAGAAAATTACCAAGGCCCGATCCCATGTAGCTATCACAATGGATGGCGTGAGGAGGAAGTTCAAAATCCGTCTATGGGACAAGTACGTTCGTGGCCACATGAGAGGTGACTGGAAGCATGTTTGCACCATAGGCGATGTGGCAGTTTGCACCTGCAACAAGCCTCAACTCCTGCACAAGCCTTGCTCCCCACGTATATGCTGCATGTGCTGTATTTTACCAATCTTCTAGCATACATATCGGAGTACTACAACATACGACACCTGTATGATACTTGGAATGGGGAGTTCAACTCCTACGGCGTGGAAGGCCACTACAGGGACCTATGGTCGGGACCAGTGAAGTGGTCACCGAATGACGCACTGCGGCATCCAGGCCGTAGGAGGCAAAGTCAAGACGCATCCGCAACAATATGGATGCGAGCCAACGTGGAGATCGGCCAAGACCAACCAGGTGTAGGCTATGCAAGACTCATGGGCACTTGTAACGACCCGACCCAGGGCACACCCAGGAGGTCCCTCAGGACCTCCTGGGAGGTCCAGAGAGGAGCCCCCAGGACGTCCCGAGAGGTCCCTTAGGACCTCCTGGGAGGTCCGCAAAGGACTTCCCAGGACATCCCGAGAGGACATCCCGGTAGGACCGCACAGACCTCCCGAGAGGTCCGAGAGGACCACTCGGAGGTCTGGGAGGTCCTGACCCGCAGAGGTCGTTGGACCTCAGACCTCCCCAAAACTCCACGTCTCCACTCGAGGGAGGTCCGAAGGGAACCACCCCGACGAGGTCGTGGGGCTTAGGGCAAGCCTAAAGTCCTCTGTGATCCAAACCAGGCCCCAGAGATCATCGATGGTTCTCACAAAGAAACAAGTGATAACATCAACATCCACAAGACTTTATTAACAACAAAAGGAGGTTTGATTACAAGGGTTGCTTACAACTCCAGCAACAGGGAGCACACAAATGCAGCTGAGAACAAAAGACAATGTCCACCCATTACACCACAGGTGATTGGCTGGAGGGCGCGGCCTAATTGAGCTGGTCATCTTCATCATCAAAGAAGTCTTCATCTGCTCAATATATGAATCAAGCAAGAGTGAGCACAACAACCGTGCTCGCAAGTTACACCCGTCAATTAACAGAATGACATGCATAAGGGTATATCAAAGGACAACATAGTAGGGTTGATTTGCATAAAGCCAATTTTATTTCAATTACAAGTATTAAGTTTCAAGGCAGGTTACAATAATTAAAATTCAGTTTTACAAATCCATTTTCAGTTGGATACATTCATCATTGAAATGGTGAAGGATACCCTCCTGCACAAGGCTTCCCGCCCAAACCCAGTTTTGGTTAAGCCACCAAAACCATTTTCATAACCTTTTGAAAACCAAACCAAAAGCTAACTTTGAGTGACATTGCCAAGATGTCCATGACCGTGACACGGCTATTCAATAGATTTACACTCTGCAGAGGTTGCACACTTTACCCACATGACATGAATTCTCTAGTTTGCTTGGCATCCGTCGATGCCACCTCACACTCCCTTTGGTGAGAGGTCTAGAGCACATGACAAGGCCTTTACAATGCATTACTCTACCACAGTCCACCCACTCTAAGGTTTCGCTCCCATTAGACTTTCCATCCGCCGGGTTTAAGCCCCTTCTTGAGCCGGGTGGGACTACAACTAGTCATAACATGACAAACCCACAGCGGCCCATGAGGCAAACTATGGTAGAGCTTTGCAAATTAATTAGCAGTGTCCCACGCCCCATACTAGAGACATGTGGTTGCACAAGTTTGACATAGCCCATTATAGGCTTAGCAAGTGGTGTCTCAAAGATCGGTCCTTAACCGACTTGGGCGACAAACCTCAACCCTGGGGCATCGGATCACACGACCCCCGTGCATAGACATGCACCGACCATACAACCAGCTTCGCCCAAGTCAAAACTATTTTCCAGTTACTTTGCTTTACAATCCCCCATGGCACACCAATACCATGGGCATGAGTAAAACATCCATGACACACCAATGTCATGGCCGAAATCTCCATGGCACACCAATGCCACGGCTCAAAGCATTTGATTAATTGGTATTTTTGGTCAAAACTCCCCAAATCAAGATCTTGGTCTAAGCATTGCTAAGCATTTCATTTTTCAAGAGCTTCGGGTCCTCACTATTGCAAGAACCAGTTTTTATCTAAGGTGACAATGAGGTTGATTCAATCATGGATAGAGGTCATACCAAACAGTAGGTTTAACTATGGATTAAAAGATAGGCATTGAAATATTTAGTAAAGTAAGCATGCATACACCTTTGAAAACAACATAAATAATTTGAAGTAATGGGTGCAACATGTTCAAGAGTGTAACTTGCCTTGCTCAAGATCTCGAGCTGCTTCCTCTCCCTCACTGAACTCAGGCTCCCCACGGTCTGGGCAATCTACACGTGAAAAACCAAATACTCAAACAAAGCTCAAACAAGATTTCAAAGAACACCAAATAAACTTAGATACAAAACCAACAGAGAAGCCGGGAGGTCAAGAGGAGGTCCAAGGAGCTCATTTGGAGAGGTCTTAGGGCTCAGAGAGGATGTCCAGAGACTGTTGGAGGAGGTCCAGAGACTTGAGTGAGAAGGTCTATGGTGGCTCGGTTGAGACAGGGAGTAGAAATGAGGAAGAAAGTGGTAAAGGAGGGCTCTCCCAAACTATATATAGGGGAAAGCCAATGCACATGACTCAGGTTAGAGTCAACAAGAGTTGGTAAATAGGACAAGGGAGTAGGCAAGGAATGTGACAATCGGCACGACATGAGTACTGCAAAGGTGAGGACATTTAATGTGATACAACATGCATTAAATGTTGTGGAAACTTTCTTGCCCAAAGGACTTAGTCAAAGGTAAAGAAAACTGGGTGTGTTGGCTGCCCAGTGGGGCAGTCAAGACCCGCCAAGGAGGTCCTGCTATGACCTGAGGAGGTCTTGTGGTGAACAAGAGGAGATCCTCACCCACCGGGGAGGTCCTGACGGTTGGATCTCCAAAGGGGAGGTCCAATGGTCAAGATCAAGTGCACCAGAGGAGGTCCACAAGGGCAAGTAGGAGGTCCTCACCCGCAAGGGAGGTTCTGACGGTTGGATCTCCAAAAGGGAGGTCCAACGGTCAAGATCAAGTGCACCAGAGGAGGTCCACAAGGGCAAGGAGGAGGTCCTCACCCGCAAGGGAGGTCTAAAACCGTAGGATCCAATCCAGAGGCGGTCTGAACGGTTAGGATTTCCAAGGGGGAGGTCCTAACGATCGAATCTACCAAAGAGGGGAGGTCTGGACGGCCAAGATTTCCAAAGGGGAGGTCTTGACGGCCCAGATCCACAAGGAGGAGGTCTGGACAGTTAAGATCTCCAAGGAGGAGGTCTTAACGGTCCCGATGTGCAAGGAGGAGGTCTGGACGGTTAAGATCTCCAAGGGGGAGGTCTTAACGGTCCAGATGCGCAAGGAGGAGGTCCTGGAGGACCCGGGAAGGTCCGGTAGAACACAGGGAGGTCCAATAAAGGTAAGAGGAGGTCCTGAAGGACACGGTGAGGTCAAATAAATGTAAGGGGAGGTCCAAGTGAACAAAGAGGAGGTCTTAAGAAGCGGTAGTACCACCAAGTACGAGCGGTACTACCGGACTGGTATCAATGGGAACCTCTAGAGAAGGTTTCAAGGCTTCAAACAACGAAGGATATTCAAGAAAACATGGAAAGCTTCACAGGGTTCCAAAGGAGTTCAAATGCACATAAGGGTGGCACAGACTTAGGGAGGTTGCGAGCCAGAGAGGACCCGAGAGAGAGAAATGGGTCTCGGGAAGGTCTAAGCGTGTGGGAGGTCTAGAGCTAAGGAGGTCTGGACCCGGGGAGGACATCACCAAGGAGGTCCGGACCATTGGATCCAAACGAAGGAGAGGTCTGGGCCATTAGATCCCAGACAAAGGGAGGTCTAGGCCAGAGGTGGGTAAAAGATGGACAGAGAAGGAAAGACCAGCAAAGCTCCAATAACTCAATAAACCAACAAGGAACTTTAGTTGTAGTTTGAGTTAGTCAACTTAAATTCATTATGAAATTCCAGGTTAAGCTTTGAATTCTCATCAAAACAAAATGGTTCTTTTTATTTTGAAAATTCCAAAAAGATTCTAAAATAAATTCAAGGTGTCACAGCACTCATTCAGGAACTGCCCGAATAGACCTTCTTCCTCCGGCGCCACTTAGTATTTGTAAGCTATATGGTGTATTTAAGTCATATGAGTGTTGTAGTGATGTGAGTGTTGTAGTGATTTGCGTTGTAACCTCCACTGCTTTCTACGATGTAACAAGTTGTTATTACCGTTGAAACATGTTTGTGTTTCAAATGTGGATTGTGTGGAACAACATGAGGCAGAATTAGTAAACATACACTTCAAATTAGAACTCCAAATAAAAACAGCAACAAAAGCATTTTATTATCATCTGGAAATAATTTATTCAAATACTAAAATATTTATCATGAATTAATATATTTTTTTCCAGATTTTTGGGACTGGTTTGAACCCTAAGAAAATTCAAACATCATTAAAAGACCTAGCCTAAGATTGAATTTATATTGTACAAAATATATCATGAATAGTAAGTTTTAATAATTTTTATGGACACTAGACCTTCCCAGAAACCCTCTGATTTATTTCACATTTTAGGAATTTTATTTCTATTTATAAACCCTTGGTCAAAGTAGAGAAGATAAATTAAATCTCACCAAACCTCTGCACTGTTCAACCGACCCGAACCCAACCCTGGCTCGAGTCCGACCCAGGCGAATGGACTCGGCAGAGTCAACTAAGTGCACCTTGCCGCACCGACCGCTTTTGGGCCGTCCGATGGAAAAATAAGCGACCCAGATCTCTTGACCGCCGGCAAATCAACGTTTCGCTGCTTGGACCGTCCGATGTGAAATCAACGGTCCAGATCAAAAGGGCTGTTTGGACCTTCTGAACACACGACGTTTATGAGCCGTTAGATCTTGATCAAACGATCAGAAAGCGTGGTCCGAACGTTCGCACTAACTGTCAACCGTTCAATCAAAATCCAACGGTCCGCCTCACACGCGCGTAAGTCCAAGCCCTAAGTGCCGTGCGCTGTGCTTGGACCCCACACGTCACCATCTGAGGCTAGCTCAACCCCGGTAGGAAAAGTCTAAAAGGCTTAGGAAATTCGAAATCCATTAATTTGTCTACTGAAAAAAATATGAATAACTTCAAAAATACATAACTAATTCATCTCAACCGCAAAATGGATGAAACCAATTCTGATAATTTTCATTTTTAATGAACTTTATTATAAAATTGGTTTCAAACATGTCTATATAACAGAGAGTATTATTTTGGGTAATGACTCATTAACTCTATTAGTTTTACAATAGAAAAATGCTGATAACTTCGAAAATGCATAACTAATTCATAAAAACTCCAAATAAGATGAACCCAAATCTTTTGGACTTGAATTAAAATTCTCTATTTATCCATATATTCCTTTGTGTCACTACTGCTCTACAAATTTTGGTCAAATAATTAAATTGCATAAACTAAGACCTATTGGACCTATTCATTTGCTTAGTAATTAATGGTTATCTTAACATGTTTTTGTGTCTATAGAATGTGGGACCTGCAATTAGAAGCATGGTTATAATTATTCCTTATTCCTTTTTTTAATGAAAACGTTATAGTCTAATTCTTACGGGGGCGTATCCAAGCGTGTCTATAACCTAGGACGAGCCTCAATTTTATTAAATAGTAATTATATGCATTTCCTGAGCATACATGGCATTTTAGGTATTTAAGCCATGAATAGTGAAGTATTACGATGGTGAAGTATTACGATGGGTCACGTTGTGCTTTGCAGAAAGTAGTCGCGTCCTGCTTTCCAGAGAGTTGTCACGTCCTGCTTTCCAGAGAGTGGTCACGTCCTGCTTTCCAGAGAGTGGTCACTTCGTGCTTTGGAGAGAGTGGTCACTTCCTGCTTTCCACACTGTGCGGTCATGTCCTCCTTTCCACACAGTGGCCCCTTCGTGCTCCCAATGCTATATATGGATGCTTTGGCTGCCATTCACCTCACTCTTCTCTTCCTCTCACTACAACACAAAAGCCCTGTAGAGATGCCTATTTTATGGGTTAAAGACGTTTTCAATCATTTCTATAGTGTCGTAGAGTCGTTTTTGTAAAACGTCTCTAGAACGCCTTCCCACGTACCGTGTCAAAGATCGTAGAGACGTATTGTTAAGCGCGTCTACAATGATATGAGTCGTTTAGATTGTGTCTCTACAAGCTTAGAGACGCTTTCATATATGCATTTGCATATCGTCTCTACTCTCCCTAGTGATGCTTTATTGCGTGCCATCAAACATAAATACACATTCATTGACGTATTTAGATTGAGCTAGAGACGCCCATTTTATTTTGTTACAGAGAAATATTTTTATCGTTAGTTAAACTACAATGATTAAGAGGATATAGTATCACAAATTTTCATAAAAGTTTCAGATCTTAGGTAAAACCATTTCAAATGTAGAATTACATTGTCGGTATATATATAAAAGAAGAAGAAAATAACATAGACACTCTGTTGCGGACTGAATCGAGTTTGCAACTGAATCTAGCATCCACATACAAAGGTGCAAACACACCGGAAAAAATTCCTACAAATCCTACAACCTAATCAAAGCATTTAGTGGCTAGAGGCAAGCAAAGAATGGCGTCTTTAGGAACAAACAAATTTAATCCACATCCAAATCACGAGCTCGCACTGCTCGCTGATAAACTTGTTTATTACGCCTATTCATGTCTCAAAAGAAATAATGCACGATGACATAAGAAGGGTTGCATTTATCGAAAACAAAGGAAATACACAATACGAAATTGAAAACACGGGAACCGCAAGGATGCTTCTTTTTTTTGAAGTAGCAAATTGTGAAGACAGAAATGATAAAGCATAAAAAATAGTCTCTTCAATTTAAGTTGGCATGGAAGTGTTTGTTCTTTTCTTAAATTTTAAAACTTCCTTCAAAAGATTTGAAACATTCTTAGATTCATGACAAGTATTGCGCAAAAAAACATATCAGCAATGGACTATGTGCATGCTATTACATACCCAATCCATACAACAGGTTCAGAACCTAACTCGCCCAAATCTTTCGAGGGCATTGGTTCCAGTTTCTTAGTGAAAACCGGTCAAAGACCGGCTGGTTTTCCTTCTTTTTTATTTTCCAAATTTATATTTTTAAAATTTTGCAGATTTGAGATTGAGGTAGAAACTATAAGAAATTAGAAGTATTTTGGCACAGAATAAGTTTTTAATAGGGAAAGTTAGAGGGGTGAACTAGAGGGGTTAATATTGGGTAAAAAACACCACCCGGCTAGTAACAAGTGGTTTGCTGAACCCTGCCACAACACTTCACAATAGAGGGGCATGAAAGAGGTTGTAAGAGAAGATCGACCAAGATTTATTCTCATTTATGTCATTCTCCATGGAAATAACCATTTTGCCTTCCGAGTCCTCAAGACCGTTCTCTACAATGTGCCGCCTCTTGCCTCACCTAGTAGTGTATTGCAATATATTACTAATGGAAAATACATAAGTTCTTTGAATTATTGATGAAAATTGTACATGAACTAAACCCAAAGCCCCTCGAAGCCATTAGTGCAATATAACATTGAGGAAATTGAAATTAGGCACCGCGCAAGACTCCATACTAGTTCCCGTAAGTAAGCTCAAGACAAGCCAATGAAATGTTTAAACGAATAAGGCCACAAGAACACCAAAATGAGTAAATCTAGCGGTATCTTTCATTATGTGAAGTGCGATATGGATCAAATAAAAAGAAAAGGAACTTCAAAAGTTGATTTGCAATCACAAACCCAAATGGCAAAGCATATTTATTCATGACATGAAGTTTCTAACAACTTCTCTTGCTTAGTGCTTGTCGGTCGAACAATTCTCAGCGGCGAGATGGCATGTATGCATGGTGCTACATTTTCCCTAATTAAACTATAGATATGACATTAATACATTATGACATCAAATGATATTCATCGATGAACTAAAGCTAAATAGTATTGAATAATTCACAAAAAAATCAGGCAAAGCCATCCACATAGCATCTGCAAAACTAATTGTCACATTTGTGGATTAAGCAATGACCACATAAGCAAAATGCATGTTGACAATCCTATTTTAATAGTTCTTCCAAATTGCTTCCTAAGATCCTCCGATGGAAACTCGGCTTCAGCTTATGTCCCTCGACACACTTTATGATGACCGCAAATCTGCATCGCTCCTTCTTGTTATTGTTGGTCCGCAAGAGAACCAATATTAGACCCTCTAGTTTGGTGCCAGAACAAAAATGCGATATTGAAAAATCCTTTTGGATGCCACAAAGAAACTAAAATGCAATGCTAACTAGCAAGCCGATGTAAAGCAAGATAACCACACCAAGAAGCACACATCGGCACCTTTAAGAATGTCCTGTTGACACACTACTTAAACTTTATCAGAATTATGCAATCGACTTCAAATTTATTTCGACTTACCCCAGATTGGCGATGCTATTGCTTAGTTTATCTTAAGTAGAGGATACCTTCCGAGTCCTCCGTAGGATTTCAAAAGAGGGATGGGGAATTTTTCTGAAGGCCACCAGATGCAAAGTTCACAAAGAACAATAGCATATGTACTCAATTTGGCCAACATCCAAAAACTATCAACCCAAATTTCAATAAGGTCATAAGCTCATAGCAATACATCAAACAAATTACGGGATAAACCAGGACAAAATAGTGTAATATAGGGGATGTTGAAACATGACAAAAGCATTACAGTGTTTTGATTTGATGAAAAGGCATAAATCTTTGATGTCGACTAAAAGTTACTCATCAATTGATCAAAGATCATTGCTTAGGTTATCTCAAGTAGAGGATACCTTCCGAGTCCTCCGTAGGATTTCAAAAGAGGAATGGGGATTTTTCCCAAGGCCACCTCGATGCAAAGTTCACAAAGAACAATAGCATATGTACTCAATTTGCCCAACATCCAAAAACTATCAACCCATTTCAATAAGGTCATAAGCTCATAGCAATACATCAAACAAATTACAGTGATAAACCAGGCAAAATAGTGTAATACAGGATGTTGAAACATGAGAAAAGCATTACAGGTTTTGATTTGATGAAAAGGCATAAATCTTTGATGTCGACTAAACAACTACTCATCAATTGATCAAAGATCATTGGCTAATAAAACCTACATGTAACTCAGATCTAATCGTATAACCGAACTCTAACTTCAATTAAAAACATGCAGATGCACACAGATAAATCAACACCCGATCTATAATTTTTGGACCAAATCTCTTCAGCATATAGAAGATTCAAACCCTAGGGGAATTAACAAATTAGCACCACCTAGAATCAACAAATTAACACTATAAATCCACACCTAGAAACCAGAGGAGAGCAAAAATCGACACAAAATAGAAGCCCCAACCATCCCAAGGTAGTTCTTTGCCTTCAACGTCAGAACCGGACGACGATCGCTCTCTCCGCTCCACTCATGGATAGATCAAGACGCGAGAGTGGGCGCTGCCGAGCAACCGAGTAGTCTATTGCCGGACACCGCCAAGCACCACCGAGTCGCCGGACCAAGGCGAGGGGAGATGGGAGCGGGCCAACGCGAGGTGGAGGAGGTGTGGGGAGATGGGAGCGGGCCAAGGCGAGGTGGAGGAGACGTCTGGGAGATGTTAGGAGGCGGAGGCGGCGACGGCGAGGAGGTGGAGGAGGTTGCGGGGAGGTGAGACCGTGAGAGGGCGACGGGATTTGAGGAGGGGTGAGGAGAACGGTTGAGTTTAGTGGGGTTATTGTCAGCTAAACGGGTTGAACTCTAGATGTTGGGACGTATTCTAAAACGTCTTAAGAAACGTCTTTATGTGCTATCTGATTCTAGGTGTAGAGACGTAATAAAAAGCGTCTAAATAAAAACGTCCCTAGTAGACTATTTTGTTGTAGTGTCTTCTCCTTTCTTCTAGTGTAAAACAATATGTCTTCGGCCTCATCGAAATTTCGTTTGAGCAGAGAATTACAATCACTACTAAGAAGAATGGTTTGCCCTCGCTATGTGGATCCCGCGAATGTGTTTACCTCTCATACGCCAACTAATCCGTCCCGAGTGTTCATGAAGTGTTCAAATCTTTCAAGAATCTCGCAAAATCAAGACGTAATGAATTGCATTGTAGATACCAGGTTTTGTTACTTTCATGTGAAGCTGCAATTCTTTTGTAGAACACAACATGTCGGTTTTGACAATGGGCTGATGAAGCTGTCCCAGTGGTTCAAGATATTGCGATGCAAATTGCTACCTTGCAAGAAGACTCCCGTGGTGTTGCTGCAATTCGTGCGGTGGCTCCAGTGTCCGATCAACCAATGCAAGACTCCCATGGTGTTGCTGCAATTCGTGTAGTGCCTCGAGCGTCCGATCAACATATGCAAAATGAAGATAATAGACTTCAAAGACTGGATGAGATGATGGAAAGAGTTGAGAAGATGCTTCACAAATTAGTTAAGATAGTTAGTTTTGCGGTCTTTCTTCTATTATATATTGTTCTTGCCAAGTAGAACGTCAATTCTAATGAGATTGTACTGTCCACTCTTTATCTATGCATCGCAGTTCTTGATGAATGAGAATAAAATTGTTCTACTGAGATAGATAACGAAGTACAAGTGCCCAATTACATTCCAATTACCACACTCGCTTGATTACAAATCAAGAATTAAAGTACAAGTTACAACATATAATAGACTTCTAATGTTACTATCGCCGACGCCGCGCCATCGCTTGCTCCGGGCATAGGACCTCAGACCGCCTTCCGCATCATGTTCCTGCCATAGGTCTCTGACGAATCCATTCCTATGGGAATGTCAGCCTATCAGGTGATCGTGGGTTCTGCCGTAGGTCATAGTGGGGCTCCTCAACCGCCGTGTCGGCGTAAAGGGGGGCATCACTTGTGGGAGTGGCGTTGAGAACAAGTCTGCGATCCAAGCAAGAGGATATCCGCAGAGGATCCGTGAGGGCACCAACTCGGCCACCTTGGGATGAAGCTGGTGAATCGCTGGGTACGGTTCACCTTGTGGTGAATCGCAGGTAGTGTGTACCCGATCGATACCATGGCGCCAGACGCCCATTAGAAATTGTCCAAGAGTGGGGTGGGAGGAGAATCGATAACCTCCGCCGCGTTTTGAGTTGCAAGTCCGTGTTTCTCCGAATGGCCTCTTCTCGCCTCCGTGATGACGGCATTAGCGTAGGGTCCTCCGTGACGAGGACGACATCGACGACCCCTCCGCGGACAACGACGGCATCGCCAGAGGGTCCCTCCGTGATGACGACGGCATCGGCGAGAGTCCCTACGCGGGCAATCGCGCGAACAATCCATCGCCTATGCCGCCGCACCACCGGGTCGACTCACTCAGACGGAAGATGGCGGGCGAGGGTACGCGACGACGCCCATCCGTCAGGCCTCAAGTCGACATCGCTGGGCCTTCCACACTCATGTTACTTAACGACCTACTTAACATCATCAACAAGCGCCTTCATGACGAAAAAAGCGCTCAACTGTGTTTCTGCACTTCGCCGAAGTTCGGTGGTCGCGGGCAATAATGTTTCCAAATGGTCCCTGCATGGTTACCGAACAAAAAAATTTTGTTAGTTAACCCTATTTCGAGGGTGGTTAACCTACTACGTGCTCAACGCATCAATCGTCATGGCGTGTTGTACAGTGCGGGTCCGACCCCAAGTCCAAGCGTTGGCGTGGCTAGGATCTCGCATGTCGCCGGGGCGCTGTTAATCTCGCTGCGTGTGCCAGACGCACCACTCCAAGTACATGTCGAAGTCCTTCATCGAAGGTCGCGCCTCTTGCAAATGAAATCGTGGCCGTTTGCCATGCATCTATCCACACTACCGGTCCGCCGATCATCACTCTTGCGCCCCTTCTTCGTCGCTCAAGGTGGAACAAAATAAATAAATTATGGTACCGACATAACATATGACTAAAGGACCTACAATATTATTAAGCAATGCAATCTACTTACAAGTAACTATGCCTCGCAAGCGTCGCCCTAGAGCAGGGGGATCTCCCGTGCAACTGAATCGCCTCATCACCTGCTAGGGTTATCTGGCTCAACCATGTGGGAGAACACCAGATGACAAGTTGTCCTCCACTACGCCAAGATCTGGTGGCATAGCAAGCCTGCCGCAGCGCCGTCAGGCCTCGCATGAAGGCATCCGCCTAAGGAGCCCATATTATGTCGCCCTCGCATGGACTCAATTCGCTAGGAACTCGGGTTTACGCGCTTCTCCTTGCCCACCCCAAGACTGCCACAGTCCGTCGGGCCTTCCACGGGATCTCGCCGCTCGCCCCACCGTAGAAATGTTGTGTGCGAAGGTAAGGGTGGATCGGGCACGGAAGTACGGCCGTCCGACCGCTGGCATACTCCCACGACCACACCAGAATAACGGCGGCAACCCGAGAGCACGGGCTCGTTCCGTGCAACACTGCGGAAGCGCCGACAAAGCCGCGATACGTAGCGCCACAAGACAATCGAACCCCAATCGTGATGCGGCATATCCTCATCGTCGGCGCCCACGATGGACTCCGCAGGTGAATATAGCTCGGTACACCATGTCCCTCTGCGTAGGGAACATGACCCACCCAATATAAACAACAAATATGCAATTAGGTGGCATCGAACCAACTCCTCTGTTGCGCCATTTGGGCAATGCATGAATCGTCCGCAGCCAAAGCGTGGAACGCCTTAGACCTCGAGGATAGGCGCCGGCGATGATTGAGACGCGCTTCCAATCTGGTGACCTCGGAGAGGAACAACCGCATGGCTTCCGAACGGCAGCCGGTAATGAAGCCGACGCCTTGCGTTGTCACGGCCATCTCCCCACTAGAAGTGGAACGTGGGTCTCCTACGCCAACGATCAACCAGTAGAAAGAAGGAGGCATCAATCGAGGTTCTCGCCCGTATATTCAAAGATGCGGGCAAATGCAATCACCAGCATTGACGGCCTCAAACATACCGCTTGTCTAACGGCCAGGTCTCCCTCGGTCCCCGTGTCACCAGAGTTGGAGGCATGTCGCCACCAATCCAAGCGTGACAGCGATACTGGGCATCCCATGCCTCCTCAAGTAGGGGTGGTAGAGTACGTGCGATTACTGCAAATAGAGAACAACTAATAGTTAGCGAAATCTAAGTACGTACTTAACGCTAATAATTGCAATAAGAAAAAAATTAAATACGTACTTAGCTAATCTAATCGTTCCGATGCGCTGCGGCTTATGAACGATTCGGCCGCGCGTTCTTTATATACGCAAAGACGGCAGACAATGAAAGACAGCGACGCGATTTAAAAGGAGAAAAAACCGAAAACGAATGCAGCCAAATGAACTTTCGGTGGAAAAGCGGCGCGTGTGGCGAGCGAAGCAAGCGAGGAGTCAAGGCCAAAGCCGGGGTCAGCGACACTGCGGCGCCCGCCACCAGGGTAGGTACTGCCGGCCGAGGGCAGTGCGCGCCCGATGGCGGGGCAGGTTTACCTACGAATCGTTATCATGATGTACGTGCCTGCTTAAGAGTTAATTTTATAAATTATGGTAAAAAAAGACTACTTTTAAAATTAAATATTGCTACAGGACTAAAACAGTAAAAAATTCCTCGTTTTGCAGTGGAGATGCCTTCTGCTTTCTGTGGGGAGTAGCAGTAAGTTGTAGGTTGTCACTGGCACAGTTATGAGGCCTGAAAGTGAGTAGTCCTGGTGGGAATAATGGCATGTTGGCACTGGAAGTACCACGTGGCTCTAAAATGTCGAAAGAAGGAATTACCTCTGCATATCTGGTTATGTATGTACTGGCCTTTTCAGGCAGCCCTTGACAGTCCATGGTGCAATGTCAGTTTGCACAGGCTCCATGTGCACCTCTTCAGCTTATGTTGCTATGTGTAGTAAACATGAGGTCAGTGTTATGAGATTTTTTATGTGCTTGGTGTGCAAGAATTGGCACGAATATTTCACTTACATAGATAGGAGCCAGAGAATATTCAGAGTAACATATAGTTCAGGGATACAACATAATTGTACAAATATACAAACGGTAGCATACATGGAAATATGCACGGGAACCAAGTGACACATACAATCTATCAAATCCACATCACCCTGTTTTTAGGGTCAAATCCACATCACCTGATGAGATTGTGGGGTGTTTCGTAGAGCGCTATGAGTTGAGATGGGGCCAAAAGAAATCATCCTAGCCTATGCCCTATAGTAGAGCGACGGCTGTCAAGACATCCATCTCAGTCAGCATCAACGTAAGCAGTGACTTGACCGTCAGGGAAGGCCACGAGGCAAAGCTACGGGGACTTGTTCTAAAGAGATCCTACGCTTAGCGGGCTGCAAGTGAGTTGTCGTATGGCAAATGCATACACCAAGGGATAAGGTTAAGAACTGAGGGTCAAATGCCACGGCCGATCGCCAATGAGTAGCTAGGAGATCGAAATCGTATAAATCAGTAGCAAATGATATAATCGGTAGCAAATAATATAAGTAATTGGAGAATTTAGGTGCGAAACTAGAGAAGAGGATGAGGAGCCGAAGAATGAGATGGGAAAATCAGATTTCTATTTCATTTCATCTATAGTCCAAAATGCGTACATGACTTGGCAACTTATAGCCTAACACAATACTCCATCTGCTCCCACCGGACAGACTCGGCTTCGCTTGGGTATAGGCGTATAGCCCTTGTGCCTGTGGTACAAGTGTGACATCAAAATGCACGTAAGGGAAATTCAGAACCGTGGCACGGCGGCGTGCTCTCAGGGTGCAGTTTTCACCTAGCAATGATTTTTTTGGCGCAATTACAAATTTATTCACCCAAGGCTTTTATGACGTTTTGGAAAACCCATCAGGAAAATTACAATTTTTCTGGCAGATTTATTATCTCTGTCACAAAATTACTAGTTTCTTACAGTAAAGATCTGATTTTGGTAGCAATTGGGATGAGTCCCTAGCCTTATATATAGAGATGGGTACGGCCGGAAAAAAAAACTCGTTATGGACTCGAATCAAAATTGATTCGATTATATTAGTTAATTGATTAAAATTGAAATGGGTCAATTTAGAATGTAAAAATGTTAATGAGGCTCAGCTCGATAGTAACTCGTTAGCTCGCTTTTAAAATAACCACTTAAACAGTAAATAAAATAATTTCAGTCGAACTGTGTCAATTTCGAATGAAGCTCGGTCATGGGCGGACCCTCTTGAGGTCATGGGTGTTCAGCTGAACACCCATTTTTTTCTTCAAAATATTTGATATATGGTATATTAGATGTATATGTTATTCATTAGGTCAAAACTATATATTTGTGTCTGTAAATGAATTTAGCTCGCACTCCTATATAACACATTAGGCTCATTTTCCTTCCTACTTTAGCCCACCAAACCCTAACTTCTATTCTCTCCGACCTCTAAAGGCTTAACAGTGGGCGTGGGCTAAAGGCGGCGGCGGTCGGTGGACCACGACGCGACGGCAAGCGGCGTCACTACTACGTAAAAGGTATTCACAGAGCGGTTCAACGTCATCACGAGCGGTTTCGTGAGCCGTCTGAGTTTATGGGTCGATGATGACATGATGTCATCTGAGGCGGTTTTGAACCGTCTATGATGCATACTTTCCGAGCGGTTTGTGGCTGAAACCGCTCGTGATAAGTACATACAGCGAGCGGTTTCAACAAACCGTCTCGTGATAAGTACTTATCACGAGCGGTTTGTGGTGAAACCGTTTGTGATGACTTTCTCTATAAAGCTAGCGGTGGCTTGTGCCATTAAATCGGCATCATATATATATATATATATATATATATATATATATATATATATATATATATATATATATATATATGTTTGTAGTCTCCTCACCACTTTGGGGATCGTCCTTTTGACATGAGAAGGATGAGGCAGTAACCATTCAACCTCATTCAAAAGTTTAAAAAGTATGGATGCAAGGAGGCGTCGGGACATCCAATTACATGCTCAAGAATTGGGCGTCGCTATGTTTAGAAAGTGGCGTTGATGGTACTCCAGTGGAAGAGTGGCATCATGTATCGACAACATAACGCCCATCCTTGAGCATGTCCCGAATCCGTCTTTAAACTTACAGGCTCAATGAGGTTGCCCATGGATACCGCCTCATTCTTCTCATTTCAAAAGAATTCTAAACTTGTTGCTAATGGTATTATATATATATATATATATATATATATATATATATATATATATATATATATATATATATATATATATATATATATATATATATATATATATATATATATATGATGCCGGTTTTAATGGCACAAGTACCACTTCTTGGAGACTTTATAGAGAAGAGATTATGAATGGAATGGTAGGACGACTGCACGCAAGAGGTAGGAGAACTTGACCTAAGATGAACAAGTGGACTATTAATATGAACTAATTATCAATTCAATTTCAGCATAAGACTATTGACATCATTACATCACGAGCAAGGGGACTATTAATATGAACCGTCTGTGAAATGGTTTTTTCTCAAGTATATTTATCTTGTATATACACTTACATGACATGAAGAAATTACATGTTTATATTAAAAAAAGTAGAAACCTATAATTAAACAAAGTTTTTCTAGTGGCAGAGGTAGGCTGCTATCTCCATCTTCAATACTTCATAGGTGACGGTGTCGGCATCGGACGGTTCCTGATCATCAGCGAACGAAGCCTGAAATGCATCCACCCACTGACGCGCTCGTTCGAGTGTCTCCCGAAGACCCTCAGACTGCTAAACCAAGAAGAATTGAGCTCATAGGCTCTCTTCCCTTACTTGAGGGGTCTCGGCCGTCGACTTTCGATGCGTCTGCCGCCTCGACACGCTTAGTCAAGTGACGGCAAGCCTCCTGAAGAACTTCGTTTTGGAGAACCACATCGATAACGCGGTAAACTCGTCGAAAGTGGGAGATCACCCGGAAGACACGGCGGAGGAGGATGTCAAGATGGCGGAAGGTGGCCGTCATCTGCTCTGGCAAATTCTCGGCCGACGTAGGAGTGAGGACATTGTTGAAATAGTGTTCTTCCGCAAAGACGGTTCAACATATCACGAGAGGAGGTGCTCGACTGCAGTCTGCGGCGGAGTAGGCCATCAATGCGGCGACAAGGAAGAGGCAGCCATTTCATTTTTTTACAAGTAGGATGATCACATTTTCGATGGCGATGATCCTTTTATAAAACAAGATATAAATTCGGGCGAGAGGCGAAGAGACGATCGGGAGCGAAGCGGATCGATGCGATTTAAGAGACGACGGGAGGCGAAGTGGATGGCGGCGAAGAAAACGCGCGATTGGGTCAGAAGCGATATTATCACAGTATGGTTATAATAAAACCGTCGTGATATGTGGTAATATCACATACGGTTATTGTTAAGAACCGTCTGTGATGTTTCACAGACGGTTCTTTGTTGAAAACCGCCTGTGATATGTAGAATTATCACAGACGGTTTTCAACATGAACCGTCTGTGATATTACCTCTTCACAGACGGTTTTTAGCGCAGCAAGTAACACAGACGGTCTCTAAACCAAAACCGACTGTGATTGCATGTATATCTGATGGTTTTGGTCACCGCTTGTGATGAGGCGCCCAAGATAGCGTTTTTGTAGTAGTCGTGAGGCGGCGTAAGGGCGAAGCTTAAGGCAGACCAGACCGCAAGGCGAACAGATATGCGACGCGAGCAAGTAGGTGGTAGCGCGACAAACAGGGAGGAAGGGAGCGAACGGCACCAAGGGAGTAACGCGGTGGTCGAGAGGGAGCGTGGCGGCGGGAAGGGAGCAGTATATCCAGCTCACCCTCATCGTCCTCTCTTTAGATCTAAGTGTGATCTGCGCACTCCAATTCTTCTCCCTGGCTCTGCTTCACTCCAACTTCGATTCTTTCTGGAGTCTAAGCTTTTTCCTCTGCTGTCGTAAGGACTGTCCATAACAAAAACTGCAAAATCAAAACTAACACTATTACTACTTTAATCTTAGCATACCAATAACTAACAATAAAATTATTACAAAATATGTCGACGATCGAATCGCCGATCTTATGAAAATAAAAGGAGGAAAATGACGAGAGTATCCCGAAGAGAATGGGCCGCTCTTTATTTATATGAACTGGGTTTACAAGACTTGACTATGGACTATCTCCAATTACATCAATGTATTGAATACTCTTTGCTTCGACTTCGTGTTGCCTTCGTTGTTCATTGTTGCGTGTCTCCTTTCCTCGTCTTCGTGCTTCACCATTAAATAACTCCCGAAGAACGGCGATTACTCCTAGGAAAGACGCCTTGATGAAGCGCTACAACCGGGTCGGAGGTTTAAGGTAGTTAACAATGTGCTAATCGCCTTGCGGTTAAGTATTTGTGAGACATTTAACCGCAAGGTGGTTTATCGTCGAGTCTTGTATGTCATCGTAGTTATGGAACGCTTAGCACGTGTTCCATTCATCATACTGTTAATGGTACTGCTCATAGCATTTCGAAGACCACCGGTGGAACCTAGTCCGACCAGGTACCCATCGTGTAACCTCTGGAATCCTTACGACCAAGGTGGTCGTTAGCCTTAGAGGTTACGACCATGAAGACGATATGGTCTTTTATGTATTTAAATTAATACATAGAGGTTTTAATCCTCGTCGGCTAGCCCCCAAGTTTAAATGAACAGTCGTGTGAATGCCTTCTCCGATGAATTCATATCGGGCGGACCACCATTTAATGTTGTGACATCCGAGGTGGTTTGTGTTCATTTTAAAGTTGAGAACTTGCCTTGGGAACCAAGAGTTTCTTCCGTCTGCTGGGCTTAAAAAGAAGCTTTTTGCCGTTCGGACTTTTGTGGATATCCTCCGATCGAATTGAAAGACCCGAGGCTATAAAATCCCCATCGCTAGACCTTTTGGATTCTTTATGCTTCCAGATCCCTTTTTCGATCTCTTTTATCCGCACAAAAATCTTCGCCCTTCCTTTCTTGTTCTTCCGACCACAAAAATCTCCTGCGAGTTCTCGCTTCATCCTCAAGGATTTTCATTATGTCGAGCAAATCACAAAGTGGTTGCCGTTGGAGTTGAGCAAGAAAAAGCTTGAAGCTTTGGAGAAGATCGATGTTTCGGACAAGAATTTGATCTGATGAAGATCGGCATTTGGAGAGCATTTCCCAAGTCGCTAAGATGAAGAAATTCTGTTTTCCTCGCCTACATCGAATTTTAATGAGATTGTTTGACACAAATTCCTTCTCCGTGTTCTTAAATTCTACTGAGTGGAATTAGTGAATTTGGCCCCGAATTCCATCGCCAACATCAGCATCTTCACATATTTGTGTGAAGCATACCTGGGATTGCCTCCAAGTTTGAGGCTCTTCAGGTATTTTTACCGAATAGTGATGGGGAGAACCACAGAGACTCCTGGGGAATGTACATTGCGCCTTCACGACGGAAAGGCTGATGAGTATATTCATATGTACTCAAAATCCTCATGGTCGTCATGGAAGAAGAACTGGTTCTATATGACGGTTACGAGAGACGACGGCCTCTATTTTGCCGGGATGAGAGCAACGGAAAATCCCAAATGGAAAAAAACCGTGGAGAAGACAGGAGCGGTCGGGCGATGGGTGGATGCCATCTACGACCTACGAGTCAAGGACTTGACCTCTTGGCATGTGGTGAGGGATTTCACTAAGCGCCAAATTAGCCCATTAAAGCTTGGACTCACTCCGATCCGTCCATTGGTCGTGATGAAGCTATCTCAGAGGTGGTAAGTCTTTGAGATAACTCCCACCAAGATTTTCATTTGATTAATGTATTACCTTAAAACATGTTCATGTCTTATTTTCTCTCTTCTTTCGAAGCTCTTTCCCCTGAAGAAGTTAGAGAAAGGATTAGGCTGATCTGTGCAGGGGAGCTTAGAGAAAAGGCTGGATTTCCTGAGATCTTGGCCATAGCCTCTACTGAAGAGAGAACAACAAGGCTTAAGGTAAAAAATCTCTTTTATCATGTATACATATATATTCTCCGATCAGGTTTTTGATCATGCTCTGTTTTTGTAGCTGGTCGGGTTGTGAATTACACACACTGGTGAGGCTAAACATCCCACCGTTGTTCCAACCGACTCGTGCCCAAATGCACTGGAAGAGGATGAATCTCCCGAGGTAACAGAACATTTCAAAAGATATATATATATATATATATATATATATATATATATATATATATAGTTTAGATAAAGATTTCATCACCTAACCAAATTCATTTGTTGGTTTAGGTGGAGAAGGTCAAGGCCACCAAGATGCGACTACGAGGTTGTTAACCCTGCATCGGCCGTTGATTTAACGGACGATTGTTTTGGAACAACCGGTATGGAGGTCGGTGAAACCACTCCGTCCCACCAGATCATCAAGGACGAACTTTTGACGAGTGATCGAGAATATCGTGATCCGATATTCTCGTTGGATAATGCAACAGATTTGGCTAATCTCGCTGGATCGTAATCAAGCAAGGCCGTAAGAAAAGAAAAGGAAGGAGCGGTATAGATTCTACTCTTCGCGTTTCAAAGTCAAATCCCGAAATTAACTAGGTACGCCAAATGAAAGTGGTCGATAAGCGCATACCTTTAATAACTTCTTGATGATTTGATGCCTCTCCTTTTTTAACTTCCTTATTTGCTTGGCATAGGTCCTTCTGGCGTTCCTGGCTGCTTCCGACTAGATTCCTTCTAAGGACCCAATACCAAGAGGTCCATGAGCGCACCACTTCTCGTGATAAAGTTCCCGAGGAAAGAGTGGTCGGAGAAGCCCCGAGCGGCGCCAAGGCCAACAGCTTGAGTTGGAACCATTGGTGGTTCTAACTCCTTCAAGGAGGTAGATGCCCATAAAGGCCCTCAACAGTTCCACCATTGTTGGTAATTCTCCTCAACCCGACAAGTTCCTTTCGCCCCGATTCATCGAGGATAAGGAGTTTGACGAGGCTTGGGGAAAGATATCGACCATCAAATCAAAATGCATCCCGATTCCATTTTTGGTGGATACAATGATTTGGCAATCCGTAAGTATCTACGACCAGTTTCATAATCTCTCCTAAAAGTCTTTTAAAGAGAATTTTAAAGAGGAAAATGCTATTTGAACAAAGATATGGTCGAGAACTTTCTTTGTGGTTAGAGGACCCACCATGGATTAAAGACTTAGAGCAGTAAACACTCGAATTAGAAAGTAAGAACTTTCCTTTTTTTTTCTTTCTTAAATGCTTAGCCTTTTGCTAATTATTCTCCTTTATCGTATTTGATAGATTTGGAGAAAATAAAAGAAGAGATCCCGGCCGAGAAAGCTAAGACGGCTCGCTTGAAGAAGAAATCAAAGTTAAGGACCGGTCGATCGCCGAGGCTACGACTCAAAGAAGGAAGACCTTAACAAGAAAATTGAAGGTAATAGGTCGAACTTGACTTATTATTTTCCTCCAATTATTTTCTTGTTTATCACTGTTTTACTCTTGCAGAGCAAAAACAAGTTTTGGACGAGTAGAGAAAACTCAAATTTGAGCAAGACAAGGAGGCGCTCTCATTCAAAGTTTAGATGAAAAGACTATATTTTTGAACAAGATGATCTTTGACATGAGATCAGGATCAAGCCTGCCTACCTTAAGAGATCCAGTAGAGAAAAGGAACTATTTTGGTCAACTTCTAGAGGATCTTAACAATCTGCTCAAGGCTACTAAGAAGAACTATGCCCAGGCCATGAAAACAAAGTTGCTAATGGAGTTAGTTTTGCTTTGGCAAACCGAAAGCTTCCGACCCCTCTATTGATTTCCAAGTTGTTGAAGATGACTTCAACTCGCCTACCGAGGAGGCAACTAAGTTCATGGAAGAACTCAAGCCACTTGGAGATAAAGTAGTAGAGGAAATGGAGGTCGGATCCCCATCAAGCAAAGAATTAGTCCGGGAACATTTCTAGAGTAGACTCGCAAAAAGTGTAAGAATATCGAATATATGTAAAACTTACCTTTTATGTCATTTAACAATGCCGTTGTTTTATCCTGTTTGACTATTTTTAAATTCTCACACACCTCCTAGTTCTCGATCGCTTTATAGTAAAAGAACTTTACTATACAAGCTGTAGCCAAGAAAGAGAATAATAAAAAGTTGAAACAATAATTTTGAAGGTATGTGCCGATATGAAGTCAAAACTGATCGTACCAATACTAGGAAATCATTGTGGTCGGAACCAGCTTATGACTTCGCTTAGTTATAGATCCTTGTTTGCCATGATCGAAATACCAATCAAAAAGTTATATATGATTGGATAAGAGACCTTGTTTTGTGACATAAGGAGAAATACAAAAATGAATGCAGCAAATTATAAGTGAACTTTGTTTATATCTATTATCCTAAAGTCTGGTCGGAAGGAATGCTTTAGATCTGAATTCACATATCATATTTCGCGAAACGTGTTCAAACTCTCTATCCGATCGGGTAGCGAGGATCGTGAAGAAAAGAACCGCCGCTAGGAAGCTTCTTCCAGCAAGGTGACCACGCGTAAAAAGGAAGGACTTCGACTAGGAGGCTTTCCGTGTCCCGACCAGTAGCCAGATAAGAGCAGAGCAGAATCTTGAAATAATAAAATATAACCTTCATAATTTGAGGCATTTCGTTCAGTATGGGAAGTTATTTGTACGATGCTCTGATTACTCATATATTTTATTAAGAAAAGAATGTTGTCGCTGCGGGTAAAATGCTCACGACTAGGACAAAACGCATATGACTTAGAAGTTGTTGCCAGAGAGTAATAGAGATCCTTAGAAAGGATATCGAGAGAAAATTGTCTTCTCCAACCAGCTTTAAATTAACAACCATGAACGATCAAATTTATAGGTATATATATATATATATATATATATATATATATATATATAATATTACTTATTATAAGCAATGTTACTTATTATTTTTAGAGCGTAAATGATTTTATTGAAATTGAAAGAAATGAAAGAAAGTAAACAATAATTAAACATAGAACTTACGAATTGATCAATGTTCCAAGAATTTGACAAAATTTGCCCATCGACATAACCAACAGACGGAACTCGGCCTGCAACTTCGACCACAATGTAAGGACCTTCCCACTTGGGGAAAGTTTATTACGATTTGCTCGGCTCAATTTTTCTGAGAACCAAATCACCTACAGTAAGGCTGCGAGGTTGCACCTTACAACTATGGTACCTTCACATGGCTTGTTGGTAGACCGCCGATCGTATAAGAGCTTGATTTCGCTGCGTTCTTCAAGGAAATTGACGTCGCCGAAGTCTTCGCTCATTCTCGATCGTTTGCGTTAAAGCGATCAATTCGAGCGTAACCAATTTTGAGTTCTCGAGGAAGCATGGCTTCACCCAGTAAACCAAAAAGAATGGTGTTTCACCGGCCGCACGACGGTCGCGGGTTCGAACGCCCATAATACGCATGACGGAGTTCTTGAACCCAAGCTCTCGACCGCTTGATTAATCGGTGAATACTCGGCGCTTGATCCCTTGCATAATGATACCATTGGCTCGCTTAATCGCTCCGTTGCTCTGCGGATGAGCGATGCAAAATGAACTTTACACCAAGTTCATCGCGAATTCTTGAAATTGATTGCTAGTGAACTAGGCGCCATTATCTCGTGATTATACGACTAGGTACACCAAATCGTGTGATCTCATTTTTCATTAGGAATCTCTTAGCGGCCTCGCTTGTTATTTTAACAACCGGCTCGGCCTCGATCCATTTTGTAAACGTGTCAATCATGACGAAAAGGATTCAAGCCCCGGTGCTCTTGGAAAAGGTCCCGTAATGTCCAAATTCCCAGGTTGCAAAAGGCCAAGAAAGAGGAATCGTTTGTAAGGCTTGTGCCTACCGATGTACTTGTTCCGCTATGAAACCGACATTGTACGACTTCGTCACAAGTTCTTTTGCATCATGAAGGGCGCTTGGCAAGAGTATCCTTGCTCAAGGCTTTACCGACCGTAGTTCTCAGAGGAATGATGTGCTCCAGACTCCTTCATGGATTTCGTTAGCAACTTAATGCCATCCGCTTGAGATATGCATCTCATCAACACTCCATGAGATCCTCGCTTGTACAAGGTACGCTCGATTAGAGTGTATGATTTGGCTTTTCGTGCTATACGATCGCCTCTACATCATCTTCGGAATTATGTCATGTCAAGATAATTGTAGATCGACATCATCCAATCTCTACCTTGATCGTGATAAATACCAACCTTCAACGACTGTGGAGCATCCATGTTCTTTTGATCGGTTTGTTCGACCAGAAGAATCATGTATGTTCTCGAAAGGCTCGACTACCAAGGGTGAATCGAGTTGCTCGAGAAAAACTCCGGCGGGACGATTGACCTCGTGGAGGCCATCCGCGTTAACCGGTCCGCCGAAAGTTTTCCTTTCTAGGAATATGTTGATCCGAAAACCAAGAAGTGCTTTTCGAAGTTTTCAGATTCCGCCAGATAAGATGACATCTTGGTACTTGAGCATTGATACTCTTTCCCTACTTGATTCGCTACCGCTTGAGAATCGCCTTTCACTAGTAATCATGAATCCCGAGCTTAACGAAGCCGTCAAGTCCCGCCAAGAACCTTCATATTCTCGCCATATTATTTGTGGCAGAAAATTTAATCGATGGCGACTTGATGTGTTCGCAAGATGGGGATATCAGATCACTCCACCGACCCTTTTAACATCAAAGAACCATCAAAATACATTGTCCACTCGTGGTGTTCATACACGGGCCCTTGGGTGGGTTCGTGGTTTGTCCATTCGACAATGAATTTCGCTAGTGCTCGACTTTATTGTTGTTTGTGAAATGAAATGGAGGTCTAACGCCCTAGTTCAACCGCCCATTTTGCTATTCGCCCCGATGATTCCTGCTTCAAGGACTTGACCAAGGGATATCCGTTGCATGCGACCACTTTGTGGGCTCGAAGTAATGCCTTAGCTTCCTTGAAGACATAAAGGAGACCATAGAGCAACTTTTGTACTGTGGGTATCTTTCCTTTGGTCTATGTAAGACCTCGCCACGTAATAAAGCTGGTCATTGGATGTTATCCTTTCACGACCAAGACACCGCCATCTTGCTTGTGGAGTTGCCGCCACGCACATTAGCAGTGTTTCTCCGGCCTTGAGAGACTAAAACCGGCACTTGTAAGGTACTTTTAAGTTCTTCAAAGGCATCGTTTGCCTTTTAGTCCATTCAAAACTCCCATGTTTCCTGAGAAGTTTAAAGAAAGGTAACCCTTTTTCTCCTAACCTTGCTATGAAATGACTTCAACTATACGCCATACAAATAGGTTAGTTTTTGGACTTCCTTCTTCGTGGTCGGAGGTCGATCCGGTCGATGGTCGCTATCTTTATCGGATTCGCTTCGATACCTCTAGCCGAGACTAGGAAACCAAGCAATTTTCCAACAGAAACTCCAACACACACTTTTAGGATTCAACTTGAGGTTATGCTTTCTCAAAGTTGTCGAAAGTTTCTTGTAAGTCGAGATGTGGTTGTTAGCATTGGTGGTCTTTACGACCAGATCATCAACGTAAGCTTCTAAATTCGACCTATTTATGCGGGCTAGAGGTTTTTGCATCAACCTTTGAAAAGTTGCACCAAATTTTGAGACCAAATGGCATCTTAACATAACAAGAAGTGCCATATGGAGTGATGAAGGAAGTTTTCTCCTCATCCTCTTTACACATACTAATCTGGTGGTACCACGATACGATCTAAAAAACTTAGTAATTCGCACCTGAGGTAGAATCTACCAGTTGATCAATGCGTGAAGGGGAAAATCGCCCTTCGGACAAGCTTTATTAAGATCTCAGAAGTCGATACACATTCGCCATTTCCCATTATTCTTCCTAACCATTACAGGTTGGCGAGCCATCGAGGGTGGTTGACTTCACTAATGAATCCAGCTTTGAGAAGCTTGTCAATCTCTGACTAGATTGCCTCCTTCCGATCAGGTGCAAAACACCGCAGCTTCTGCTTGATCGGTTTTTATCAGCCGAGAGCTAGCTCGTGCTCGATCACCTCCGGGACTCCGGCATATCGGACGCCGCCAAAGTAATACGCCCCGATTGCTCGGAGGAAGGAGACGAGCGACTCTTCCTATTTAGGATCAAGCCTTGCCCCGACCAGAACCTTGCGAGCAGGTGGGCCAGGATCTTGTGGTCCAGGTAACGACTTGGTGCTGTCCGGAGAAGTGCCTTTGTCGAGGATACCTCTTTATCCGGCCTGAGGGTTTTGGTGTCATATTCGGTCTTGTGTGCTTGGCCCGCATGGCGTATGAATTAGCCTCTCCGGTCGGGAGTTCATTGACCAGTTCTAAGGATTTTTGATCACATGCATAAGCCATTTTACAATCACCCCGAATAGTGATGACTCCTTTCGGCCCTAGCATTTTCAAACTTTGATAACCGTAATGCGTGGCTATCAAGAATTTTGCTAACGCCGGTCGACCAAGAATCCTGCCATCGCGGATTCAAAGTTTACCACATCAAACGAAATTTTTCCGCTCGAAAGTTATCAGGCCTTCCGAACGTAACCGGTAAGGAAACTTATCCTATCGGTTTAGCGGTGGAGCCAGGAACTATGCCATGAAAAGCATATTTCACTAGTTTCACCTTTGACATGGGGACCTGCATTTCTTCTAAAGCTCCCGAAAATAATATATTCAAAGAACTACCTCCATCTACCAAGACTCGATTAACCCTACAATTATTAATAGTTGGTTCGACAACAAGAGGGAACCTACCTGGTCGAGTTGAAGGAATGGGGCAGTAGTCCTTGCTGAAGGAAATTGCAATGTCCGACCACTTCGATTGCTTGATAGTGTTCGGAGATTCGACGAGGTTGACCTCCCGCTCCACGGCTTTCAGATGACGTTTGGATTCATATGAAGAAGATCCTCCAAAAATCATGTTGACTGTATGTTGGGGATCCTGGTACTCCATCTCTTCGTCGCCATCCTTATCCTTTTTGGAGCTCGTTTCTCAGGTTCTAGTATTATGAAATGGTACTTCACCTGCATAATAATCTTCTAGTTTCTTTTGCCAAACTCGACAGCGCGAGATCATGCCTCGTCACTTTGGTGAAGTGGACACCACTTCTTCTTTTTCGAATCCTTGGCCGAGCTTTTGTCTTGCCCCCGACGGTGTAGTCCTTTTTGCCCTTCATGAATTTATCAGAATGGCTAGAACCTCCTTGTCGCCGATCTGCGGTTCTTCTTCTTCTTGAGAGACTTCTTGTTCTTTTTTTCTCTGGTTTGTCCAGCCGGGCCGAGGAATCTTGTCTTTTCGATCAATGGCTTCAAGACCACTTGATTGCTTCGCTAGCGGTGGCATACTTGTCGGCCATATCAAAAAGCTCAACGGTTGTTCTTGGGGGTTCATTGCTATGTCCTCCGAAACCGTCGATTCCTCGGACTGCTTTTGAAGGCTGAATAATGAGGATTCTGCGACCTCGGGAATAGAATTGCGAACCCGCTAAACCTCTTGATGTATTGACGTAGAGTCTCATCGAGCCTCGCCGGATTCGTGGAGATCATCCTCCTTTCGTATGCATCGACGCACTCGAAATTTGCAATCGAAGGTCACAGAGTTGCTCCTAAGTATAGATCGCTCCGACGGTTGGTTCAATAACCACGACGCGCGTAACCCTTCGAGTACGGTGGGTAGATAGTTGGCCATCACATTTTCATCGCTCCAAAGAGCCCTCGATGGCAAGTGGTATAGATTTGGAGAAATTCCAACGGATTTTGAGTTCCATTAAACTTGTCCAAATTGGCCGGTCGGAACCGGTTAGGCCAACGCACAGCTTGGAGCCCTACAGAGAAGGCCCGACAACCTGTGATTGATTCATGACGCCTTCTCTGGGAAGGTGCCGGATTGTAATCGGTCGGAGACCGGTTCCTAAGATTGGAACGCTGGAACTCCGGTGTGCCGATCCGGTCGTGGACATTGGTATGATGTCTCCGACCGCCTACTTGATTCAGACGATGCCTAAGATCGTCAGGTCCAAGCGATGGTTCTTCTCGACGTGATGGGAGAGTAGCTTCATGAAATAACCTTCTCCCCTCATGACTCCTTGGTCCGAATCGTCGAGGAGGCCTTGGTATCGACTGTTCCCGAGTATGACCATGCTGTCCCCTGCCGAGGGAGGAACGGTGAGATGAAGTCATAGTTTGACTCCCTGAAACCCTTTGTTCCCGATATGCTTCAGTGCGCTGCATGGTCTGTTGGAGAATTTCGGATACTTGACCTACAAGTCAGCATAAAACCTCGAGTTCCTACTAAAGGTGATCGTAATTATTTAATATATCTTGAACACGCCGCAAGTTTTGTACGATCGAAGGTCTCGGCGGTTCAGACCGGTCGAGGTGTACGCAGACCAACCTCCCCGACCTCGGATTTGATCTCGCCCTATCAACTATTCTAGGTGGGCGGTGCAAAGCGAATTAGTTGATGGACGCGATCGCCTGCGTGGCCTCCGAAGTTGGTGCCCGACGGCTCGGATCATCTCTAACAACACGTGATGGCGTGGCGAGAGAGTGTAGGACCGTAGGGCATCTTGATTTTCATCTCCGATCGCTGACCTCGCGGCTCCAACAAATGATCTTCTCGATGAACTTCCATCGTAACTAATGGAGAGCTTATTAGTGCTTCGCCAAGTTTCCACGACGGAGAGCGGTCGAAGATAAGCACCTCCCGAGGTCTCTCACCGATTCGCGCGATCACAATCGTATGTCGAAGCGTGATTATCCCCACGTGGTCTATGACCAGTGGAGGCTTCATCGACACCGTTACCAGATGTCGGTTGACTCCTGGAATTGCCAGAAGCCGAGGAGAGTATCTTTCAGCCATGATTTCATCGAGGGTATAGCGATTTTCGAGTGAAGATGCTGAAATTTCTTCACCTGTTTTGCCGGTCGGAAAGGCCGGGCTTGAAGAGATCCCCTGACATTCCGAACTGATCGGAATGGTGGTTCTTCGATTGCGCCACCAGAACGGTGGCGCATCTCGCCCATCCCTGCCGATCTCGCTATCGCCGGCGACGCAGAGCCTAAGCAGAGGAGGAAGATGAGGATGATTCGCCATTTTCCTCCATGGCACGTAATGCATCCTTCCATGTCGAGGTTGTCATAGTCCACCAAGTCGAACCATTCTCCTCATCCTGCACTCCGCATATTCGCATTAACGATTGCTTTAACTTGGGTGAGAATTTGTGTGAGTGAAAAGTTTCTTCAAGAAACTTACGCCTTCTTCCCCACTGACGGCGCTAAATTGTCGGCGATCGAATCGCCGATCTTATGAAAATAAAAGGAGGAAAATGACGAGAGTATCCCGAAGAGAATGGGCCGCTCTTTATTTATATGAACCGGGTTTACAAGACTTGACTATGGACTATCTCCAATTACATCAATGTATTGAATACTATCGCTTCGCTTCCGTGTGTTGCCTTCGTTGTTTGTTGTGTGTCTCCTTTTCCTCGCTCTTCGTGCTTCACCATTAAATAACTCCCGAAGGACGGCAAGCACTCTGGAAAGACGCCCTGATGAAGCGCTATAACCGGCTCGGAGGTTTAAGGTAGTTAACAATGTGCTAATCGCCTTTGCGGTTAAGTATTTGTGAGACATTTAACCGCAAGGTGGTTTATCGTCGAGTCTTGTATGTCATCGTAAGTTATGGAACGCTTAGCACGTGTTCCATTCATCATACGTTAATGGTACTGCTCATAGCATTTCGAAGTACCACCGGTGGAACCTAGTCCGACCAGGTACCCATCGTAACCTCTCGAATCCTTACGACCGGTGAGGTCGTTAGCCTTAGAGGTTACGACCATGAAGACGTATGGTCTTTTTATGTATTTAAATTAATACATAGAGGTTTTAATCCTCGCCGCCTAGCCCTCAAGTTTAAATGAACAGTCGTGTGAATGCCTTCTCCCGATGAATTCATATCGCGGACTCACCATTTAATGTTGTGACATCCGAGGTGGTTTGTGTTCATTTTAAAGTTGAGAACTTGCCTTGGGAACCGAAGAGTTTCTTTGTCCGCTAGGCTTAAAAAGAAGCTTTTTGCCGCTCGACTTTTGTGGATATCCTCCGATCGTAATTGAAAGACCTGATGGAACGCTTAGCACGTGTTTTATTCATCATACGGTTAATGGTACTGCTCATAGCATTTCCAAGTACCACCGGTCGAACCTAGTCAGACCAGGTACCCATCGTAACCTCTCGAATCCTTACGACCAGCGAGGTCGTTAGCCTTAGAGGTTACGCACCATGAAGACGATGGTCTTTTTATGTATTTAAATTAATACATAGAGGTTTTAATCCTCACAAATAGCAGTGTACCTCTTTTCACGACTTATGGATTTAAAATTGAAATTTTCAAATTTTGGCACAATTTTTTTGAATTTTGCCAAATTAGCTCAACATGGATTTGAATTTGCACCACACAATTTCAAAGAGAGAATAGAGAATGAAGGGGTGCTGAATGAGGAAGGGTATGGTGCCTATTTATAGAAAAAAAATTCAGATTTTTTTTTTCATTTTTTTGCTATTTTTTAAGCCCCCAACGGTAAAAAACGGTCAAAAAATCTCCTAACCAAAATTTTAGGGGTGCAGGTTGCACGCCCACCCAAGACGACATGGTCTTGCCGCTTTGCGCCTCTTCTTCTTCTCCCCCTTCCCACACCCCACTTGGTGCCGCCTTTCGCCAACCTTGCCGTCACGCTTTCTTGCCTCCCTAGCTCTCATGACCCGCCTCACCGCCGATGACCCCACCGGCCTCGCCGCCGATGACCCCCACCACCTCGCCTCCGGAGGCCTCCTCATGACCTCGGCTCGGAGCCCGCCACGGAGCCTCCCATGGCGATTCCCGCCACCCTGAGCCTCCTCAGAGCCCTGCCGCCGCGTGCCGACGCCTCGACGGGGCTGCAGCGCCCGCTGCCCGGCCTCGCTTCATCTTTCCCTCAGCGCCAGGCTGCCACACTGCCTGCGGCGAGTGGTGACGCCTCCTCCCTCCGCTCCGGGCTCATGGACCGCGACAACACCTTGCGATGGCGATGCCCTCCTCCTCCCTCCCTCCGCTCCGGGCTCCGATGGGATCACAAGAACACTGCGGCGACGGCGACGCCATGACGCCCTCCTCCTCCTCCTCCTCCGCTCCGGGCTCCAATGGATCACAGAACACCGGCGACGGCGACGCCATGCGACGCTCCTCCTCCTCTCCTCCGCTCCGGGCTCTAACGGATCACAAGAACACCGGCGACGGCGACGCCAATGACGCCTCCTCCTCCTCCTCCTCCGCTCCGGTGGACAGCAGACTGCGGCGCTCTGCCTCCCTCTGCTCCGGCGCCGCCCGCCGCCGCCTCCGCCCCTCGCCTCCTCGGCTTCCAAGCCCAGCGGTACCATTACCAGGTTTACGGGTCAGGCGGGCTATGTCGTGTTCAGACGGCCCAAGACTGTTTCGTGCCATGTCCGCCGCCCACTGCGGCCGAGGTGGCAGCCAGCACGCCCGAGTCTCAGGTCTTGGCCAGACAAATTTATGAACAAGGCGGGCGTGCTGCTTGGGCCGGACCTACAGTGTCGTGCTTCTTACCAGTCCGGTAGGCCCGGTCCATTTGGCCAGCTCTAGTCTTTGGGGCCATGCTAATTAGAAGACTAGCCCTTCAGGTCAGCAATGTAGACTGTTAAAATGCACTGTTAAAATTGATTGTAGTAGGGAACCACGTCGTATGCAGATTATTAAAATGCACTGTTAAAATTGATTGTAGTAGGGAACCACGTCGTTTTAGTGGGTGTAGGGTTGTAGGTGTATGACTCCACTCAATAAGATTTAAATCCTAGTGTCCAACTTTACGCACACACGAATGTGTTTTAGTAAGAATTTTGTTTGGTCACGGATATATCCCCGACATCTGTGTTTCTAGACATGGGCTAAGGGGATGAGCTTGCATATGTGCGCGTGTATGGTGGTGTGTGTACATGTGCATCTTTTTGTAATCACAAAGAAAAGGAGGTTAGTAACAGTTGCTACTCATGAAAATCATTCCAAAACACGAAGGCAAGATGCATAGTATCATTGTTATATCAACTGTACCAATCTCTTTCCTTCGGCAGACAAAGCACAACGGAAAATGGAAATATTCCCCCCTTTGAAACCCAGGTCATCACATCAAGCCTCCATCTGTTTGAAATTGCATTGTGCAGTCTTTATGAAAAAACAAACAGAAGGAGACGATCTCACGCGATGTTCGATAGGCAGGCCTCATCAAGTCTCAATCCATTTCCAATGTTCTCACGAGCAGTATAATTCACTGAAAATGTTCACGTGTTCTCATGTCAGTTATGTTTGGAGATCTATGCAGTTACTATGGTAAGTAAACTTGTAGACTTGTGTAGACGAAAATCCTTTCGGACAGGCAACTAGCCTACAAAAGAATTCAACATACAGGTTTGAGCTGAAACCAAACAAGGGTCATTGTGCTCTAAACGAAGAGCACACATAAACTACTAGTACTAGTATTAATAGGCTTTAGGATTCGGCCTTGATTACAACAACGACTCCACAACGTTTAGCACTTACTAATCTACCCCAGAGACAGTTAGCTACTCTCACTTTGAGATTTGCGAAAAGTTTTCCTGAGAGCATTCTCACAGATACATTAGGCTTGGTGCTGCTTGGCTGCTGAGTGCTGACCATTAAACTCTCCATGACTTCCAACATCTTGGAGCAGGGCTGAAAATCCCTCGGTATATATCACGAAGGATAAGTGTCCTCTTGCTCGAACACCCATTGCGGGGTCTTCATAAATTGCTAATCCTTTGTCCTTTTATACTTTGTCTGCCATTTGGTACAATTTCATCTGTTTTTTTAATACATGGACTACCATTAATAAAATCAACTGTAATGGTTCCCAAGATATAATGGTTTAAGGCTTCTGTAAAACATATGAAAGATTTTTTTGGTTGGACATAGGAACATCACAGTATAACCTCTTGAGTTGGATTGATTGGAACTTGTTTGGACATGATCATTGGTGTTTCCAGGACCAGCGATGATGAGCAGATTGGTTTCTCCCTAACTTGGGTGTCAACCTCAATCCTATGTTGGTCTAAATCTCTTCGAGGACATGTTTTCCATATTTGTTTTTCCATTAGGCATCATTTTTCTTTTTTGGGGATGCCGAGCTTAATTCCATTCAATAACGGGAGACACACAATCATGAAATATTTTTTTGGTTGGACACAGGAACATCACAGTATAACCTCTTGAGTTGGATTGATTGGAACTTGAATGGACAAGATGATTGGCGTTTCTAGGACCAGCGATGATGAGCAGATTGGTTTCTCCCTAACTTGGGTATCTGCGACGCCCCGTGTTATTACCCTAAGGGTAATCACACTTGGGTATACGGATTACTATTCGTTTGCCCAGTAGAACACTGCTCCAACGAATAGTAAGCCATTTATCAGAGATAACGCAGCAGAACAATAAAATAGAAACTGCTCTTTACTATAACAGTAGCCACACAGGTCTAGGGTTCTGAATACAAATATTTAATTACAAAGGGGAAAACACTTCCCGCTATCTTCTGCTAGGTTCCTCCGGCAGTCCACTCATCCCACAAGTCGAAAGGGGCGATCGTCTCGCCTACTTCTGCACTCCAACTCTCTCACACCGCGGCCTTTTTCGGTACCACTGATTCTCATCCCACTCGGGATAACTCCTTGTGTACTCAAAGAAGCATTAATAGCTAAAATGCAGTTGATGACTCTAAATTTCGTCCTTATCAAAATTCATAACTCATCTCTCTTTCTAAAAATAATTATTAAAACTTAGGTTGTAATTTTAATTCTGAAGAGACTACTTGATTACTCGGAGAGAAGAAAGACCCCTAGCGGTTCCTGTAGACTCCAATCCAAGAGACTGGCATGAATTCATGATTTGTATAGCGCTGCACAGGCTTGTACCACTTTACCCATAGCTACCCTGAACCCTCTCTGAGCTAGGTCCACCGCATTTCCTTTGATATGATTTTGGGTTCGAATACGAACGTTTTTAGGTTACGTGATTAAGTCTCCACCCATTACCTTTAAATCGGCCGATTTGATCACGTTGTCGACCTAAATCATACACCGAGTTCCAGTAATGTTGGTTGAGGCGGCCACCGTCCGTGCTCAACACTCCACCTTGGGGCGGCGCACTTCCGAGCCCAAACACTCCAATGTGTCCCGTTGTGGAGAATCTTGATTACGAAAAGAGGTAGCATTTTCTGCCCGCCGAAACGGGAAAATGGTTGGTACTGAATTACGGCCCCTGACCGAGTAAGAGTTTTGTTTGTCCTTATATTATAACCACTCGTAAAAAAGGACCCACCTCTTACCCCATCGTCATCGTCGTTTCCCCTGCCCGGGCCCCCTTTTACCAGCCTAGTAATTCTCATCTCTTTTCTCTACTCATTCTCATTTCTTATCTTTATCTCATTTTCATCTTTCTTATCTTTTTCATTTTCATCTCATTTATTCAATTTGATTTTTGAGAAATAGTTTTGATGCAATACATATAAGATAGAGCAAGATATGGTTTACATTTAATATAGCTATGTTAATGAACAAGGGAGTAGCTTGCCTGCGGAACTGTAGAAGAGATTGTCATCGACGAAATCGATATTAGCTATTCCTGTTAATTCTCCCGCTGCAATATATACGACGGTGCGAAATAATAAATACATAATTACATACTTAGCAATAATTATGTGTGACTAGGTGCAGTGCATACTAATTGGATGGTTCTTTTTGTTAGCGGATCTTAATTTAGTAACATTTTCGAAACCCCTTCGAGGTTAGCACTCTCCACTACGGTCGTTCTACTAATTACTCGCTCTAGGGTCGGAAATACCTAAATTCGTGTTTAAACTAACGAGAACATAAATACTACTCACACGAACATTTCATTAAGTCTATCAAAGTCTACTTGGCAAGACTTCTAATTAATTATTTTACTTACATCAACATGCTATTATTTAATTTTCTACAAATACACAGGACCACTTCATGTTAATTAGTTTAGCATGATTAAAGCATTTCAACTTACCTGACTAATTGCCTAAAGATGAATAGGCTTGCTACACACGCACATTCACTTTTTAATTAACATAATTTATGATATTTGATCTTAATCTAATAATTACTCAACCAACAGATTTAATGTTGGTTAGCCTGATGCGACCTACGAGAAATCGTTTGATCGTACAGATTCGCAGTTCTAACAACTACTAATTTTATTTACTAAATTCTAATGTTACAACATGTTACCACCATTTATCAGAAATCATACAATTTTCCTAAAATTCTTCCTATACTTAGATTCCTAAACCCCATTTTCTAACCCTAATTCCCCTAATTACCAGCTCCTCCTCCTCCTCCTCCTCCTCCTCCTCCTCCTCTCTCTCTCTCTCTCTTTCTTCATCCCCTCATGGCTGACACCACCCAAGCCACTCCTCAACTCCAACCTTCCCCCAAATCCTCAAGCTCCTTCATCCATGGTGTCGCCCCCCCTATGGCTTCACCCGGCCCGGCCGCCGCCTATGGCTCCTGCGCCGCCACTACTGCCACTCGGCCTCTCTCTCTCTCTCTCTCTCCCCAAAACGCTCCTCCTTCTCAGATCTCTCCCATGGCCCAGCTCCTATGGCCTCGGCCCCTACCCGATGCCTCCTCTCTATGGCGCCACCTTTGGCTCCTTGACCGCCCGCCGCCCGGTTCTGGTTGGTGCCTCCGCCCCATGCGTCGCCTTCGCCGCCGCCGCCCCACGCTTGCCGCCATGCACCTCGGCTCACGCCCGATCACCATCGCCGTCGCCTCCTGCCGGTTCACTGCCTTGCTCTTACCATCTGCGTCGCCTTGACTCGCTTCGTGTTGCCTCTCCTCGGCCAAGGAGGCAAGCGCCACACCATCGCTTGGTTTACTCACCGTGCCCCTCGGCCCTCACCTCCTCTGCGGCCAGGTCTGGCATGCCGCCTCTTCCCTACCGCGCCTAGTCTTGGCTTGGTTCATTCCTTCCCTAACCCCCTCTTTTGATTAATCAGATTTACGTGGCTTGGTTGATTCATTTACTTATGCTTACTGATGTTCTTCAAAATGGATTGATTCATTTCTTTCTTCTTGGCTTTAGATGCATGGTTGATGCACATGCTTGGTGGTGGTGGTTGTGGTGGTGGTGATTCGGCTGTGCTAACGGTAAGGTATCACACCCCTATCCTCTCTGATCCTTCTGACTGCCTCCCCTTGCTCTGTGATGCTAAGGACTATGGCTTAGGGGTGTGCAGATGTGATTGATGCATGAATTAGATAGCTCAAAATGATGCATAGACTGATGGTGTGAAACAATGGTGGGATAGGGGATGGCTACCTTGCTGGGTTTGGTCTGGGGCTTGGATGGTTGCGTCGGCTGTGCTGATTGTCGCCGTGATGGTGAGGACTACGCGCCGGTGCTCTCCTTCCCCTTGTGCCTCCCCTTCCCCTCTAGTGGCTTGATGGCTGTAGGCTTCGGCCTTGTTGGTGAAGCTCCTGGCTTGCTTGATGCCTGGCTATACCGATGGTCCTGCCCATGTCCTGCCCTTCTTCCTTGCTCCTTCCTCTATACTTCCTTCCTCCTTCCCTGGTGTGGCCTTGGGTTTGGGAGGCGGTGGGTGAGGATGGTGGTGATATTGCTTATTCTTGGGGTTGTGGGTTGTCTTTGGTTGTGGCTTTTCTTGATGGCTTGGTGAGGATGGTGGCAAATGTTGTGTGATGTTTGGCTTGAGCTCTGGTGGGACTTTTCTTGGCCTTGTGCTTGTGCTCTGGCTGTGAGGAATGGAAGCTTGTGTATTTGTGTAACGACCCAATCCTAGGGCACCCGAGAGGTCCTCCAAGACCTTCTCGAGTCCATCAGACCTCCCAGAGGTCCACAAGGACCTCTCGGACACCACCAAGACCTCCCAGAGGTCCAAAGAGACCTCCTGAAGTCCAAGAGAACAAGCCCGAGGAGGTCTTAGGAGCCGAGGAGCACCCCAATGATCTCCCACGGCGGATCAGGGAAGGCGTGGAGGTTTGAGGTCATCTCAGACCTCCCGCGACCCACCGAGAAGGTCGTGGAGAATCGAGACCACCCTGCAACCACACACGCACAAACCTGAGGATGGTCGGGGAGGACTGGGAGCTCTCCAAGGTCCTCTATGTGAACTGAACTAGTCCCAAGGATCATGGCTAGCTCTTCACAGCACAACAGTGGTAACATAGCAACAACACAAGCTTTATTAATAATCCAAGGAGTTGTTTACAAGAGTGCTTACAAGCCAGTAGGCAAAACATAGTCAAAATAAACACATGGGCCACCCGATACACCACAGTAACCTACCGAGGGCGCAACCCTAGTCGATCCGACCATTTGGTCCATCGAGTAGATCACCTTAAAGCTTCCATAACTCGCTAAAGACAAGATCAAGCAAGAGTGAGCACAACAACCGTGCTTTCGCAAGTTACACCGTCCGATAACAAAATGACATGCATAAATAGATATCACAATGAAAGGCTTATTATGGTTAATTTGCGTAAAGCCAAGTTTGATACAAATACAAATACTAAGTTCCAAAGGTGTACTTAATAGATAAAATTTATTTTCTAAACTTGATTTTCAGTTGGATATTCATTCATCACAAGTGGTGAAGGATACCTCTGTTGCAAGGCTCCTCGCCCAACCCATGGGATAGCAATCCCAAAAGCAGATTTGATAAACATTTCAAAAACCCAAAACCAACATCTAACTCCGAGTGGCCTTTGCCAAGACGTCCATGACCGCGACACGGCTATTCGAATAGATTTCACTCTGCAGAGGTTGTACACTTTACCCACATGATATGATTTCTCTAGTTTATCCGGCATCCGTCAATGCCACCTCTCACTACCAAAAGTAAGAGGTCTAGAGCTCATGACAAGGCCGCCCCCTCTTGCACCAGTGGGAACAGTAGGTTATAAAAGACCATTGGCCATATAAGACCTCCCACACTTCCAATGGAGCAGCTTATGGTAGAACTTTGCAAATTACTCAGCCAGGTCCCACGCCCTATTCTGGAGACATGTGGTTGCACGATTGTGGCATAGCCCATTATAGGCTTGGCATTGGTCGCTCAAAGACCGGTCCTCAAATGACTAGGGCGACTTCCACAAACCCAAGGGCATCGATCTACCATAAAGGCACGATCCCGTGCATAAACTTGCACCAACCAATCCAACCAATTCGCCCTAGTCCAAATCCATTTTTATTTTTCTTGCTTCCCCAGCAACATTTTCATCCTTCCATGACATCCCAATGTCATGGTGAAAACATTTAAAACAGTGTTTGGTCATGATGGTAAAGATTTTCCCAAATCAATATTTTTGGTCTAAGCATGACTAAGCATTTGGTTTTATAATTGTTCCTGGTTCACACTATTTTATCAACCAGATTTTGCCTAATGGTGACAATAAGTTGGGTACAACATCAAAGTCGGCCATATGAAAGAGATAGGCATAACTATGGATTTGAAGACAGGTATTGAAATAGCTTGATAGAAATAAGCATGCAATATACTTTGAAAGCAGTAACATAAGTAATTTAAGATCTTTGGGTGCAATATGGTCAAAAGTGTAACTTGCCTCTTGCTTGATAGCTTAAGGATCTACTCTCTCTCACGCCTTTGGCTCTCGTGAACGCCAAGATCTACGGTCAAAAGAATAGATTCAAACAATGCTCAAATAAAGAACCAACAAAGATCCGAATAAAGAATCACAAGAACTCTAGAGGAACCTCAAAACTCAATTAATGTAAGAGTATCAGATTTAGAATAGGTTCTTTGGAGGAGGTCTAAGCTTACCAGAGGAGGGTGGTCTTTAGCAAAAGACCCCAAAAGTGTTTTCAAAGAATGTAACGGAGGTCCCGAGAGATGGTTCTTGCACAGAGACCAGAAGGAGCTCCTCAAATAAACGCCATAGACATCCTAAAGGAGCCCACAAGGAGGTCTTGTGAAAGACACGACCGGCTCAATGCAAAGGGCAAGAATAAGAGTGGAGCAGTCACCAAGGGACTTACCAAGGACAAGAAGGAACAATGGATGGAGGGAGGTCGTGAGTAGCAAGGTCTTCCTGGAAGGCCTTGCACAAGAGTCAAGATAGTGAATGTGAAGAAGGTAATACCAAGAAAGTTCCCTGGCCGATTATAGTCAAAGTGGGTGAAGAAAACTAGAAGCATACGTACCAAGGATAAGTATAGAAATGGGTCAAAGGTAGGTGAGTGGCAGGACAAGTGTCACCACCACCCTGGGTAAAAGGTACGAGGAAGGACAACGATGTTGCTATGGGAAGGAACAAAGAAGGATGTCGAGTACGGCTAAGTGACCAAATTAAAGTAAACACCACGATATGGATGCATTTAATGTGACAAGACATACATTAAATGCCCAAGATATTTTCGTATGGAGGAAATGAGAATGACTAAGTCTCATGAGTGGGGCAGGTCAACTTAGAAACAGTCGGGTCAAGAGGGGAGGTCTTGCCCCGCAGAGGAGGTCTTTGAGGAGGTCCGAGAGGCTTAGGAGGTCCTAGGCCCAAAGGACAAGGAGGTCTAAAGGTTGAGGAGGTCCAGACATACAGAGGAGGTCTGGACATGGGGAGGTCCCGACGATCAGGATCAACAAGAGGAGGTCCTGACGGTTAGGATGTCTTCAAGGGAGGTCTGGACGGTTGGGGTCTAGACAAGGGGGAGGTCCTAGAGAACACGAAGAGGTCCTGAAGGACATGGGAAGATCCAGCTAAACAAGAAGGAGGTCCCGAAGGACAAAAGAGGTTCAAAAGGATTGAAATGAAATTGCGGTCAAGATTTGGTCTAGGAGGTCCTTAGCGAGTGAGATCAACTCAGGGAAGGTCTCAACGGCTGGGATGAAATCAAGAGAGCTTTAACAATTAAGATCAAGGCAAAGGGAGGTCCAAAGGACACACAAGGGGGAGGTCTCATGGACAAGAGGTCCGAAAGACACACCCACAAGATGGTCCTGAAGACAGGACCCACAAAAGGCTAGTCCTGATGGTTAGATCTCACAAGGGGGAGGTCTGACGGTTAAGATCAAAAGTCAGGAGAGGTCCTGACGATCAAGAAAATAAGCAAAGGAGATCTGAGCGGCTCAGAGATGATCAAGGAACATCTTAACGGTCTAGACCTACTCAGAGGAGGTCAGGTGGTTAGGATGTGGTCAAACGACAGGAGGTCCATCAGACACAACCGGAGGAGGTCCTTGGACAGAAGTCCAACGACCTACTCACGGGAGGTCCAAGGTCAAGCTCAAATCGAAGGTGGAGATCGATGGCTAGGACCTCACAAGGAGATCCTAATGGTCACGATCGGAAGGGAGGAGGTCCTAGAAAACGGTAATACCATGAGTTGGGGCGGTAATACCAGATTGCACTAGGAGGACTTTTCCAAAGAGAAGGTTTACTAAGGTCAAGGTGAAAAGGAGTCCAAGTGATCACCGAGGGGTTCACAAGAGCATAGAAGGAACTCAAGTGGTATGAGAGAAGACCTAGACCCTGAGGAGGTCTAAGCCAGAGAAGGAAATTCGGACCAGAGGAGGTCCAATTTGAGCACAAGGATGGTTCGATCAGATGCAAAGAAGGTCTAATTGAACACGAGTGGGTTCAAGTGAATTACTGGGCGTTCCAGTGAGCAAGAGGGAAACTCAAGCAAAAGACTTGAGGGAAGGTCTAGCATAAGAGTATACCCAAACAAGGAATGAGGTCTGTGATCAAAAAGAGATACAGACATCAAAGAGGTCAAGACAAAGAAGAGGTCCGAACCACAGGAGGGGTCCAAGTGGTAAGGAAGTTTGGGCATACAAAAGGGTCTAAACCCAAGGAAAGTCTAGACCTAGGGGGTGCCCAAGCAAAAGGGAAAAATGTCAAAACCGCAAGGATTGTCCAGTCTTCAAAGGAGGTCTAGATACAAGGAAGAATCTAAACCTGAGAGGAGGTTTGAACTGTAATTGAGATTAAGGGAGGTCCCGACCCAAAGGATGAAATTTGGACCAGAGGGTAAACTTAACAAAGGTCTCAATAGAGAGAGATTTCCAAAAGAGAGGAAAGACAGAAAAGACATGGAGGAGATGCCCACAAGAAGTCAAACAAGAGGGACGGTCTGGACAGATAAGAATGTCCAGATGTAGGATAGAGGAAAGGGAATCTTTATCAAGAGAAGGAGAGAGAGCTCCAGGGAGCTAGAGCAACACCAAAAGAACTAAGTTTTGGATTAGTTGAAGTTTAGTTAAGTCATTTTAAATTCTTCAAATTCTGAAATTCTCAAGTTAAGCTTGAATTATCATCAAAATCAAATGGTTCTTTTTTATTTTTGAATATTTTCAAAAATGCTCTGAAAATCAGGGTGTTACAATTTGGGTGGGAGGATCTTTGGCTAGATGGGGCTTAAGAAGATGGTTTCGATTGCCCTTATCCCCTACCTGTGCAGGATTTTTCTAGGGTTGCTCTTATCCCCTACCCGTGCAGGATTTTTCTAGGGTTGCTCTTATCCCTCAGCACTGTGCATTTCCCTTCTTACCATTTCTATTCTTTTAATTACTATGGTCCTATCCCCTGGTCTTCCTTTTGCCTTTGCTTAATCTTCCTAATTACTACTCCCTTCCTTTCGGCTGTGAGGTGCTGGAGCTCCCAACTCCCTCTCTTTTCTTGCGGCTGTGGCTGGGGTGGTGGAGCTCATGGCTGCTCTCTCTTCTTTGTTGTGGCTATGAATGGGAATGGGAAAGTGGCTGTGGCTGTGTGCGTTCTTATCCTTGGTTGCGGTTGATCTCATCCTCTCTTGTGGTAAATTCATTTTTACAGCAATCCTATTCCTATTTACCTTATCCTATTTACCCTAATCCTGTTACTATGCTCTTATCTCCTGGGTCTTCTCTTCCCTGTGCATCCATTTGACCACCCTGCTGCTCCTCTTGTGATGCAGTCCTGAGCTTCTGGGGGCATTGGTGATAGGAAATAGTGGAGATATTTGGCTATGTAAACTCATGTGCAGCTGCTTGTGCTTTTGCTTTGGTGGTGCTATGCAGTGGCTCTGCCATTGTGAAATTGTATGCTACATGAGGATTGATGCTTATAAAAGGGATGTATTTTGGGCTGGCTCTCTGGTGGCATGCTTGTGACCACTACGCCCTTTTGCCTTATCTCCATTGCCCACTCATGTTACTGTTTAGACAAGGACCTGTTGGTCCCTTGGTTGCTAACTGTGGATGCATTGCGAATGGATTTGTGTTGGCCTTTGAAGTGGGGAATCAATTTAGTTGGGCTTGATACTGGGGCTTCAACAAGATGAATGCAAGCATTTAGATCGTACTTATGTTGTGATCTGTTGAAAATCATTCTTGTAATTAATTCAGAGATTGTATTATTATTATTCTCTTTCTACTTGTATGGATCCTTGTAAATAATACTGAGTTGTAATAGTCTACTTCTGCTTGCAATGAAATCATATTGTGATGTATTTTTTTGAGATTGAGAGAATGATGTATGTTGTTTGATAGTGGCTTCATGCAAAAGATTCTGAGATTATATAGACAATTTATTCTTTTGCAACTTAAACAAAGTTGTAATTATATTATATCTGTGGTAATGCATTCTTGTAATTAAATCTAGGCTCATATTTACTGTTTTACCTTCAGCCTTAAGGGATTATTGTAATTGACTTTGAATGACATAAGGATGATATATGTTGATTTGGATGTATGTTTGTATCCTCTTGATGATGTAATTAATTCAATGATTGGATTATTGTTTTAGTTTTGCTTATAACGAATTTTTATAAATAAACTTGAGTGGTGATATTTTACTTTCATTTGTGAGGAATTCTTGTATGTCAACTACTGTAGAGAATTATCATTATTTAACTTCGAGTTTGTCTGTAATGTTTCACCTTTGATTGCAATGGATTTTATAATTGATTCTGAAGTATAATCGATGTTATATGCTTGACTTAATAATTTAGATTGAAATCTATGTTGATGAACTCCAGATAATATTATATAATAGGAACTTTGTTTAACAAAGCGATTAATATTAATATGACGTTATACTTTGTTTGTGTTTAGAAAATCTTAATTTACTGCTAAATGGTGATTAGCGTGGTTTTAGATTAATCTGATTTTCTGGGTTGTCACAGTATCAATCTCAATCTAAAATGTGGAAAGAAGGAATTACCTTTGCATATGTGGTTATGTATGTACTGGCCTTTTCAGGCAGCCCTTGACAGTCCATGGTGCAGTTTGCACAGGCTCCAGGTGCACCTCTTCAGCTTATGTTGCTATGAGTAGTAAACATGAGGTCAGTGTTGCGAGATTTTTTATGTGCTTGGTGTGCAAGAATTGGCACGAATAATTCACTTACATAGATAGGAGCCAGAGAATATTCAGAGTAACATATAGTTCAGGGATACAACATAATTGTACAAATATACAAACGGTAGCATATATGAAAATATGCATCGGAACCAAGTGACACAAACAATTTATCAAATCCACATCACCCTGTTTTTAGGGTCAAATCCACATCACCTGATGAGATTGTGTGGTGTTTCGTAGAGCGCTATGAGTTGAGATGGGGCCAAAAGAAATCATCCTAGCCTATAGTAGAGCGACGGCTGTCAAGACATCCATTTCAGTCAGCATCAACGTAAGCAGTGACTTGACCGTCAGGGAAAGCCACGAGGCAAAGCTACGGGGACTTTGGGTTTGGTTGGTGCCCTAGATTTTATATCTGAGAAAAAGTGATGTCTGGAGGTAACTTAGGAAGTAGATGATTTTTACCTGGTCAGATAAACCTGAAGATGAGTTTTTTGGTTGAAAGTCTGTGCTTGAAATTGGTGAATGAAAAATAGACCGTTAGATTGAAGGAATCAAAGATGGATGAGCTTGCCTGGCAAGCAGCTTCCCAGGAGTTTGTTTTTGCTTTGGCGCCCAAAGGCCAAAGCATGCAAAGACTGGCGGTCCAGAGCGCTCCGCCCAGCAAAGAAGCCATCAGGTAGCGAACCAAACTAGCCCTTGTTCTGAAGAGATCCTATGCTTAGCGGCCTGCAAGTGAGTTGTCGTATGGCAATGCATACACCAAGGGATAAGGTTAAGAACTGACAGTCAAATGCCATGACCCGAACGCCAATGAGTAGGCTGGAGATCGAAATCGCACAGATCAGTAGCAAATGATATAAGTAATTGAAGAATTTAGGTGAAAAACTAGAGAAGGGGACGAGGAGCCGGAGAACAAGATGGGGGAAATCAGATTTCTATTTTATTTTATCGATAGCCCAAAATGCATACATGACTTGGTAACTTAGGGCATGTACAATAGTATAGACAACTACTGTCTATAGTAATTTTTCATGTCACCTGTAGACAACGCTAAAGATAGCTCATACAGTGAGTTGTGGTGATACAGTCGGCTACAGGATTGTAGACAACACATAATATTTTAATTCTTTCCTTGGTTCTGGTGATACAATCGGCTACAGGATTGTAGACAGTACATTTATCTCTTTTTATTCTCTTTCATCTATGTCAACTTAAATTTTATATTACAGAAGCTATAGACACCTAATATAAACCCATTGTATATAACCTTATAGCCTAACATAATACTCCATCTGCCCCCACCAGACAGACCCAACTTTGCTTGGGTATAGGCGTATAGCCCTTGTGCCTGTGGTACAAGCGTGACATCAAAATGCGCGTAAGGGAAATTCAGAACCGTGGCGCGGCGGCGTGCTCTCAGGTTGCAGTTTTCACCTAGCAATGTTTTTTTGGGCCCAATTACAAATTTATTCACCCAAGGTTTTTATGACGTTTCGGAAAACCCGTCAGGAAAATTACAATTTTTTTCGGCAGATTTATTATCCCTGTCACAAAATTACTAGTTTCTAACAGTAAAGATCTGATTTTGGTAGCAATTGGGATGAGTCCCTAGCCTTGTATATAGAGATGGGTAGGGCCGGCAAAAAAACTTGTTACGGGCTAGAATCAAAATTAATTCTATTATAGTAATTAATTGGTTAAAATTGAAATGGATCAATTTGGAATGAAAAAATGCTAATGAGGCTTAGCTCGATAGTGACCCGTTCGGTTGCTTTTAAAATAACAACTTAAACAATAAATAGGCCAGATTGGAGCTGGAGGATATTCTGAATCACAATCGGTGAAACAACATAATAGAAGAAATACACAGAATGCAGTGTACATAGAAATATGTCATGGTATTTTTACCTTTGTTTTTTGGAACCAAGAGCTTTCATTAATTAATCAATAGGAATACAGTTTTGCTATAAGCACAACACCGAAAAATTCGGCGTCCGATATTAAGCAGACACAACTCGGTCTAGACGGAGACGCTTGTTTGGCAATAAGACGGGCCACCAAATTCGCTTCTCGCCTAGCATGAACAATACTAAACGAAACAAAATTACTGCTTAACAAGTAACAGAAGGTATATATTATAGAATTTTTTATTAATTAATTCTTTTATTAATTTTATTTTAAAGTTAACCCATGCGAACTTTATTTCCAATTATGACCCTTTTGGTCACGCCACCACTCGTGATGTGATAAAACAACACTGTCACGCCAGCCCGTATCTGGGCAAGCTCTTGTCACGCCACCACCCGTGGCGTGACAATGTTCTTTTCACACGCGACCGGTGGTGTGACAAAAAAAACTATTTAGCGAACTTATCCTATGGCATGACAATATTGTTTTGTCACGCCACAGGTTGTGATGTAACCAAAATGATCAGAATTAGAAATAAAGTTCGTCGGGTTAACTTTAAAATAAAATTTAAAAAATAGTTATTTAATAATAAAAAGTTCTATATTATACCCACATTTATCAGGGTTGTTCTACACTCGTTATTTTAATCACAAATGATCTTCTTCCCCTTTTTTGCGAGGAATCACAAGTTATCTTAAGCATAACTAGAAGTAACAACGCCGCCCACGGTCGATAGCTGCTATCAGGATTCAGGAATCTCTGGCTGTCAGTTGAGTCACCGAATGGAAGCATTTTAGCATTGTTGAATCTGGCTGGCTATACAAGGCAAATGACAAATTATCTTTAACATAACACAATTGTCAAAGCTTCCTCAAAGACTTGTTCCAGTGGAGTCGATGCATTCTGAGTCTCTCAGGCTTCTTTCGATCTTCTTGTGTCTGATGCCTAATTTGATGCCGCTTTTCGAAGGAGAAGGCCAAAGGTGCAAAGGACAAAGTGCAAAAATGCGAACTCATCGATCCGCTCTCGCCTTTCTGCCCAGGAGATGCTTCAGCAAGCTAGCTTCCTGTGGAGAATAACTTGTAGGCTGTCCCTAGCATCCTAAAGGTATTAAAGGAGGCCGGGAGGGGTGGGCCACGTTGGCGTTTTTTTTGTGACCGTCAGATCTTCTCTCCGATCGTCTGTGCCTGTCTGATCGGATTCTTCCCTTCGCTCGGCGCGCGCTTGGTCTGCTCGCCACGTCAGGTCGCTTCGTGTCGACCCGGCTTCCCCAGCACGCACACGCAGCTTGCGTGTTTCTTTCCCCTTCCTCACCTCGCGCCCCACGCCGGCGACCAGATCCCCTACTCCCCTTCGCCTCCACGCCCCTCCTCCCCTAGCCGACACCCCTCACCCCACGCCCGGCCCCCTCACCCCACGCCCTCCGCCGGCCGAGCTTCGCATCTCCAGCGACGCGAAGAAGCGGCTCGTTCTTAGCGGCACCGACCAGATCCCCTACTCCCCTTCGCCTCCACGCCTCCTCCCCTGACGCCCGCGCTCGCCAGCACCTCACCCCACGCCCCTCCGTGGCCGAGCTTCCTGTCTCCAATGGCGCAGCATGTCCGCCGGTGCTTGCTGTCGCCAGATACCACCGTCGTGGCCTCTGCCCTCTCGCTTGCAGCCAAATAGCACGCAGACAAGAGCCTCGGCCGGGTGCTACTGCCGCCCGCGTCACCACCGCCACGGCTTCCGCCCGCCTCCAGATCTTCATCGCTGCCGACTTGGTGCTCGCTCGCCGTTTCTTCTTCTTTCTCCATTCCCCATTGCTCTCATTCACCCTATTCTCTCTCCCGGCAAAAGCTTCACGGGCGTCCTCTTGGCGCCATGGGGTCCCTCTTGCCGCTCTCTCCCATGCGCCGCTCGGTGCCGCCCCCCCGGCTCCCTTGCGCCCACGCCTTGTGGGTCGGCTCTGCACCGCCTGGGCTCGGCTTGCCCGTCTTGCTGGCTCGGCCCCATGCTGCGCCACCGCCTTGGCCGCCTGTGGCCTGGCTCTCTGTGCCCTCTGGCTCGGCTTGGCTTGCCCCCCCATGGCCGCTCCTCTCCCGCTTCTTCCTCCCCAGGATTCAACCCTCCTTTTCTCCTTTCTCTGTTGATTTTGGTTTTAATGTTTGCACTAATTTCATTTTCTGATTTTAGTTCATTGATGCGTGGTGACAGTGAGGTATGTGGGCTGCTACCGTGGCTATTGAGGTATTCTACTCTGCTCTACCCCTTGCTCTATGATGGAATGGTTAGTGCTTTGTGATACATTCAGGGAGGGCTAGGGCTATTGATGCCAGTTCTTTGTGCTTGGTTGTCTTACATGGGATGTGGTTTTCTGGGGCAAAATATCAATTCAGCCAAACTATTCAGAAATAAGTTGCATTGGATCCGTGTCTAAGGATTCGTGGCCTGTATTGAATATCTGAGTTCACTGCAGATGAACATGTATCTCACTGCACATGTGCATTTTAAATCTATATCCTTTTCTCTTTTGTTTCACCTAAATCTTTTACATGGAATTCCGAAGACACTCAGTGAGAGATGTGGTTTCTTAGTCATTTGTGTGATCTTTACTATTCTAGGCTTCTAGCTATTCAGGACAATAAAATTAGTTCACATTAGCATCTCAAGATCCATTAACAATCGAATATTTTTTGTGTTGACGTATTGCAGGTTCACCCCGTTCTTATGCTGATTGGCTATATTATTCTTGGCAGTGAAGGTAATATTACAGATTGTGTAAGTTTTCTGGCTCACGACATCCAACTTGTATGACTGTTTAATGATGGGAAGTCGTTTTATTCATACCTCATACTTACTATTGCTACAATTATGTATTCTATTGAAAATTCGATTAGGAGGGTTTTACTTCTAGATCCCCATAAACCAACATGGTGGGTGAGGGCATAATGAGCTTCTTCAGGACGAGGTTAAGGTCTCAAGCTTCGGCCTTAAGCCGACACACTACAAAAAGATGAGTGTTCAGAGGCACTCATAGTTAGGTAACTAAGCTTGTCCAGTTCAGAGATTATATAGTGATGATCATCGGACATGAACATTCGTGATTAATCTTGTAACTCAACATATATCTGTTGTGCTGTAGTGTTTAGTTACTTGTCGATTTTCAGACTCGTGGACATTGTGCAGATCATCATTTGCTTATTTGTTACAAGGCCGTTGTGCACTAACGGTAGAAACCCAATGAGATTTTTTTAATGTGGGTGTCTCTTTTGCTTTTGTTTTTTTTCCTTCCATTGATGTGATTTGAAGTTATCGGTAATACTGAAATATAGTTTTGGGTTATCACGGATGGTGAAGGAACACCTTCGCAACGGATGCTCAGAAAAAGTTGGCTTTTGGATGGGTACCCAACAAGTCATTCAAGGCAATGGCACCGAAACTCTTGTAATACTGGCCTAACATTTTCATTCTATTGGATGTAAGTACCCAATTAGATCAAATTATTGACATGTAATACAGATTCCGAAACATATTTGATCTTTCGACTACAGAATTTGTCACCATTATGCCATAGTACTTGTAGTACCGATTATATTTCTTTGAAGTTTGAACACTCCTTGCAGTTTTTTTATTGAGAGATAAATATAGTTTCTTTCTTTAGCAAGTTATATAATAAAATTTAGATGTTCACCCTTTTCAGAATAAATAAGATTCACAATTTTTATTCCAGCCTTTTACAGTCATTACTTGTGCTAAGTGCTAACACTGGAATATTATTATGCATTCAATATTTTTCATTCTTTATCTATCACATTGAATGAACTGCAATTTAGTCATTAGATTTCAGAAATGGAGAATGTACAAATATTAGCTAATTTTTTTGCCAATGTAGGTTCCAGATGAAATTATTGTTGAAAGGGTGGTTGAGAGACAGCTTGATCCTGTAACAGGGAAAATATACGATCTAAAGTATTCTCCAGCAGAGAATGAAGACATTGCTTCAAGGCTTACACAAAGATTTGATGATACAGAAGAGAAGGTACATGCTTCTTCAAATTATCAGTACAGAGAAATGGCAAACATAGTTGTGCATTTATCATTAGACAGGGTGGAGGTGCTCATTTGTTATTAGACATGCTGAACATAGTGTTGCTACAACATGTTTTTTTGGGTCTCTTACTAATTGAGACTAGCTTGACGTACATTATCATGTGCTCGTGGACTATACATTCATGTGAGTGCATGTATATATTCACATCCACTGGGTACGCTGGACATTCATGGTATGTAAGTTGTACATTTGTAGTGCGCAAGACCTTGCAATGATGTAGTGATGTCAAAGAGTTACTTTGGACTGATGGTGTGCTGTGATTCTTGTGATCGTGGAGGATAATTGTGAATTTAGGTGGTAGAGTTACTGATGTAGTATGCCAGTTCTTGAACTGCACATTATGATGATGGAACTTTGCATAGAGTGCCCGTTTAGTTTTATTCTTCTTTTTCCATCAGATATTTCTCATCAATTACTTATCTGTTTATGTACAAGACGGTGTTATCACAATCTAATTTACACATGTGGGCTTCCTTTCTTTTACAGATTAGGTTGAGGGGCTGAGGTTGCATCTCATTATCAAAATGTCGAGTCCTTTCTATCAATATATGAATATGTTAAAGTCAAAGTAGGCAATTTATTTCTTTTGAATTGAGAACTCCCTGCCTGATTGGTTAGCTCAAGACTGATATGCTATCCTGCTTTTTGTTGTCTATAATTCGTGGAGTTATCCAATCACAGATTATTTCGATGTCCCGACTATTGAGCATAATTTTTGTTATGCTACTTAGATATAGTAACCCTTATCATTGTTAATTTCCTTGTTCCTCGATGGCATTCTTATGATTCTACTTCTCTGCATCAGCTTTTAGCTTTTGTTGATGTTATGCTCATTGTATCTTCGACTATAGTGCACATTCTTTTTTTCCTATTATTTGATATGCTGTTATTAGTATGGTATTCACTACTTCTACTCATGTAGGATAAATAGTAACATACAAAAAAAAATGATTAAATGATGCTAAATCATACTGTACACATGTTCATAGATGGTGGTGGTATCAGAGAATGCTGATTATTTGTTTGTGTTTATTTGGGCACGATGTTGTTTCTTTCAAAAGTTTTTCCCCCAGTACTGTGTAGTTTTCAATACTTTAGGTTGTCCCGATGTACAGCACTGCTAACAATACAACTTTAGGATTTGTACTTTTCACTTTTTTGGAGAGCATAGAAGCACAACTTGGCTCGATATCATCTTGTTTTCTTTAGGCATGTTTGTACCATCCAAACAAGCATGATGTCAAATTATACTAGCTGTGTGAACACTCACTAGGGAAAATGCTATAGGTATAGCGCAAACTATATCCAAGTCTAAATTTCTATTTTTGACAAATAAGCAAGATGGGCAATACCTTCGGCCATCTGATCCAAGCTATGAGCAAGTATTTGATTCACTTGCCATGGTTACTAGGCACACAACTTTTCCTCTTTTAGAAGCTCTTCTTCGGTGAAGAGAAAGGTATGCTGATTGACCCTGAGTCCTGAGAACTCCACCCTGGTAGTCTTAGATTTCCATTATGTCGCATTGAGCTTTCAGATTTATTGCTTACTGCTTCCTAAGAAATGTTGTTGAACAACTCTACAAATTCTCTGCAGTCTTTTACCTTTTACTGAAGTATTGTTCTGCACTATTCCGCAGTGAATTACCAAAAGGTGCCCATGATGCCTTGACATATCAAAAGAAGGTTTGTTACTGATCGACCATGTCCTTGTCCTTAAAAGCAACCACTTTGTTTTGCACCAAAATTAGGTATCAATACAGCACAAACATTGTATTACTCTTTCATACCTTCATACTACTCCTGCATACTACCAATTGGCTCAGCAATTTTTTTCATTGTACTATTGGCTCGGAGAGGAGACATAGGCCACGTCGCACCGAATCTTCGTCGTCAGGTGTGGCCTATGTCTCCTCTCCTCAAGTTTTATTAGGTGATCAGTTTTTTAAATATATTCTGGGGAATGTTGCTCAGAATTGTGCTGTGGTGCCTGATTCTACTCTCGCTGAGAGGGATTGAAATGATTCCAGATTTTTTTTTTCTGAAGAGGTTAATACTGTATTTATCTGGGTGACTAGACAAACTTTGTAGAATCTGAAGGAATAGATTATGCATGTGAGTAGAAAGAATTGTAGACCTGCAGATTACCCTGTCATAGATACATTAAAATCTTAACAACAAGATCAATAATGCACAGGATTTCCGTAAAGTTTTTTTTTTCGTCCTGGCATAATGTAGATCTCTATAAGGAATAGATTTTAAGCATTTCCCCCTAATATATACCACACTTCATTACTTCATTCATACTGTCTTAATGCAGTTATTCGTTGATGCTAAAATGTGGGGTCTGTAAATTGTTCTACCTATTCTTTCATCTCATTAGTTAGTTTGCTCCACCATATGTACAGAATACTTCATACATACTTCGTATGCAGATATATACCATTAGATTATCGATTTGTTTATCTCATAAATGTACTATATAGATCCATTAATACAGTTATCCTGCTACATATACAAAATGCTTAAAATATTTTTCGTACAGAAATCTACATCATCAGTTCATCTATTTCTGTGTTGCATACTCTATCTACACACCTAATGGTCTTTGGTGTCACTGAAAAATCAATTTAATAGCTTTACAAATACGAGCATGCACAATGTACAGCCTATGTCAATTATTGCTGCTCTTTTCATACAAAATTAGTGTTCTTAGTATACTTCTAATACAGCCGCTAAAAGATGATCTGCCAGCTCGCATTTACCTATATCTTAAGGTTAATGTCGTTTTCTCACAACCAAACCTCACATGGCATCTTTATTCTACAGCTTAGAACCCGATTTACCTACCAGTTTAACGTCCTCAAATATTATAAAATGGCACCCAGATGAAAAGAGTTGCATATACTTAAGCTTTACCCTTCCAGTTTAAGACCATGATGTGTTGGTTATTCATACCAGGTAATGAGGACAACCGAAGGACTTGAGCGCCAAGATCAATCAGTCGCTGTTTGCTTTGTCTAATGTCATTTCAGCCGTCAACAGGAATGAGCCACGAATATCCTATAGAGAGTAAATCGACCCGCATACTACAAGATTCACTAGGAGGAAATAGCAAGGCTGTGATGATGGCTTGCCTGGTGAGTTTCCTCCAACACTTTTTCTAGACGTCAGACGTCTCATCCCACAGAGTATATACCTGCCTACAGCCATGTATCCTTACGCACGATAATTCTCTAACAGCACGCTCAGATCCATATAGCACATACAAGACCTTGCAAAAGGTAATCACATATTCCTTGTTGGATCTTCCCAAGCAATATGTGAAGCTTGCTAAAGCAGCACTAATTTTATTATGGGGTTCTAAAGCAGCACTGAGTGGTCTGTTTTTTCCCCTAATGTGCTAGGCACCTAGAATTTTTTGTTAGTGTATTTACATTTAGTCTCAGGCTTGCTGATTCAATTCTTTATAAATTAGATGCCTAGCTATCCCAGAGTGGTTTGCTGCTGCATTTGGATTAGTTACTCTCATCACTATGTTGCTTCGAAATGTACCTGTGCTATAGGACAACTTGCTGTGTGTGGTTTCTCTTCCATTTATCCAACATTTTCATTCATGTTATGTTGTACTAAATTATTCATTTATTTGTACTAAAGAAATTGAGGTTATTGGTTTTCATGTTTTTCTAGCTCAGTAGCATCTTCGAATTGCAACATGTGCTTATTTCGTTGTGTCAGCAACCTTGCTCAAATTGAACTTCGAAGTCTCATTTTATTTTCCAGATTGCAAGCATGCTCTTATAACCTAACTTAAATTGGTTTTGTGTATATTTCTAATAGCAAGGAAATTTGACATTAAGAAATCAAAGCAGATGTGGACTGACACGCTTTGATGGAGTAACGAGTATGGTCCTCATATAATTGTTAAGGTTAATTAGTGAGATTATTTTTGAGACAACATATATTTTTTTGGCTATAAATAACACCTCTGACCATACACATGCTTGCCAGCTGCAATTATTGAATAATAGGAGACATTTCAGTCACAAAAAGGCATATCATTAGGACATTAGAGATATATCCTATTAATTATGGTCCCCCTTTTACATGAGCTCCACATGTCTAAATTTTCTTTTCCAGGTTGCAAGCATGTTGTCATAACCTAACTTAAATTGGTTTTGTATAGATTTCTAAAAGCAAGGAAATTTGACATTGACAAAGCAAAGCAAATGTGGACTGACACGCTTTCATGGAGGAAGGAGTATGGTACTGCTACAATTGTTCAGGTTAGTGAGCTGCGATTAATTCTTGAGACGGCTTAGATTTTTTTTTTTTTGCTATCAATAATACCTAGAGCTACATTTTCCTGTAGCATTTCAATTACAACGGCTTGGACTCTGTTCTGCAAAGCCTAATCTTCTCCATAGCTTCACATCTGATCTGTCATTCATATTAAGTTACAGTAGTTGTTACCTATTTCCTATGAATAGTTACACTATTATGTGCTTCTAAGAATTTGTGTTTCCCTACATCTTCAAAGCGTGGATCGACACCACCTTCTCCATGACGCCCTTACCCACCAGAACACAAAAAGATATGTTGTATGTTTCCTTTGTGTTGTCCTCTATGTTACTTCTCTAATATTCAACATTTCCCCTTTTGTTTTATCCTTCATATTATTTCTCTAATGCTCCGCATTTCAATTACCTTTTTTGACATATCATCAATTCTTATTCGTACTATCAGAATCAAGGAACCACACATCACTTTTAGCTCTGCTCAAAAGAGGCTGTTTGATTCGTTAGCCACTTCGAAACATGGCAGCAGTTGTATCGACCTTTCTTTTAATATTTCTTTACCGATGGCACCGCATTTAGGCCTACACATATCTTGCCTAAAATTAGTACATGCCACCTGATCTTCGCCCCGATGTTGTCGTATTGTCTACGCACAATGTATACCCATATGTATTTACCTACTTGTGTATACCCATTAGAATGTAACCACCTATGTGCAAACTGCTTACAGCGCATAGAAAAGGATTATTGTTCAGAGGAGAAAACCCTGCTCAACAACAAGGATAGTCCAGATGCTTCTCTCGAAAAAGTAACAGTCTATGTAAGTAGTTACTGCTATAGTCTTGTAATTTATTATAGGCTCCCCCCCCCCATGTTCTTTCATATTGCTTATTCTGTAATGCATTATCGTCCTTACTGTTTATCTCCTGCCCGTGAGTTATACTTGTTTGCTGATTTATTTTACTATTGTTTTGCCCTGATCATCTGATCATCAGCGTATGCTTAGAGAATAGTACATCTATACTTAATAATGTTGCTGTTTAGACAGATCTAAGTGTAGTTAGTTTCTTCCTGATTGATCTGGCCATTATATTGATCTTGTTATGAAGTCGTCATGTCATAACTAGAGAGTAATACATATGTACTTGATACCAACATTAGGTCAACACATGAGTGTATCCTAGACTAGCTTTAGCATCAGACATGTATGTACATAGCAGCAAACAGTACATCATCCATATAGCATTCGTTTTTCCAGTGCTATATTCTATTTTCTTCAGATCTTTACAACACTCCTAGCAACAGAGAATCTTGCCGCAATAAATAAAGATTATATAGTTAGATGGTACCTCAGCAGAATTGCCTTCAAAGATGTGCACTCAAATTTCGTAATAAATGTCGCCTTTAGCATTGATAGCGTTTCCACTTGTGTTAACTGCTAAATCTCAGCTGACACAAAAAAAACCATTACCTTTGCGTGGATATGACTGCACAGTTTATGCAATATGGAAATTTTCATTTTTCTTCAGCTCTTCTTTTTTAGAACCTATGCATCCGTACTATGTTCTCATCATTCAGATACTGTGGTGCCTTCAATGTTGTTTGCTACTTTATTGTGAGTCTCTGTTTGATTCAAAATTATAGTTATACAATATACGATGGGTTCCAGTCATATCCATTTGTTTAACAGATGCATCGTCCATATAACAATCCATTTCCTGCAGTGTTATATCATTTTCCTTCCTACGTCGTGCACCATTAGTAGATCACAAAACACTTGGTGTGTCAGGAACAAAAATTGTTGTGCGCTAGAAACTAATTGGAATTTCGTGTCCTCTTCGTATAGATGTACCTATGAAATTGCGCTTTTGTATTGTACTATAAATCTATATTTGTTCATCTAATTGGATGACTAATTTACTCTTATTTGGTTGTTCCTGCAGCAAATCCTACCCACTTTAAAATTGTAGCGTAGGTTCCCAACAGTTTTTCATCTGCTTGCTATGTACAACAAACTGAATAGTCATCAAAGATTATTTTGGCTTGGATAGAACTTGTGCTCATTTTCAGTTTTGTCAGTTTTTCTTTAATCTTTGATAAGGCTTTTGATGGAGACTGAGCAGATTATCTCTTGTTTATTGATGGAGACTGCGCAGATTTTCTTTTGTTTATTGTTACATACAGATATGGCTGAATATACTCATATCGAATTTGTTTTGACCTCCGAGCTTGCTCCCTACATCATAATGTAGATCGTACTTTGTTTCTGTATGATTAGCTTCCAAATACCGACTATTTAAGCACCAAACATAACGTAGTTCTTATACACGATTCTTTACCTATAGTTAGTTTCGATATAATTGTAACCGTACCTTCTAGACCAAAATCTGGTGGACTTTCTGTATATTTTTGAGATAGGAGTGTGAACGATGTGAGTTTTCACATTACCTGCATTCAATCATTGATCAAGAGCACTGAATTTTGTTGATAATAGCTTATAGGTTAATGGATCATCCTGATTTCAATTTATGGGTTTTTTTATATAGCATGTATTGGTTAACACTTTTCTTTCTGTTAATCATTTTCGCGATTGGAATTCTTTTTCTATTGCATGACCTTGTTTGCCAATCACTTCGAGCCCATAAATCCAATGGCACACTATTAGATAAAAAGATGGTAGATTAATTTGTGGATTGCTTCTTACAAAAATCAAACCAACTCATATATCTACAGTTTGAAAATGCAAATGGTTCATGCAGAAAACATGCATGTTTTGCAATTACATTGCAACTTATTCATATTTAGTTTATTAAGTACAAGTGTCCCTATAACTATGCAGTGCAGTTTGTTTGTTTTTTTTTTTGCATATAGTCATGTAGTTTATTGCCAGCCCAATAAATCTATTATAGATTATTGCATTTTCGAGGTTCTTTGTAATACCATGGGAATTTTAGTACTGTAGGTATGCTTTCTCTAAGCCCATTTATGCATGAATTTTTAAATAAAGAGGCGGCACGCTTATATGGAAAGGAAAGCAACAAAAGAAAATAAAGCACCATCATCTATTATTGTATCTAAACAACCATTCATAATATATGCACGGAACATTCGAACCCTAGACCTAACTTCTATAACTATAAAGGGAAAAAAAACCACACCTGGCGCGCTTATGCGTGCACCAGGCTCTAGTAGTTATGAGACCTGAATGAGACTGGGGATAATGGCATGAATTTTTTTTATTTAATCCTTTTTTTAATTATATTTCAAAGTTAACATCTCGCCAACTTTATTTTCAAATCTGACCCTTTTGGTCACGCCACCTCCCGTGACGTGACCAAATAAAACTGTCACGCCACCGTGACGGCATGGCCAAAGGCGCCACGCAAGCCCTCGGTCGCGCGCCGCGCCAACGTGGAGGGCTTGCGTGGCACTTGTCACTCCTTTTTGTTTCGCGTGACAAAGCCCGATTGTCACGCCATTTATGACGGCATGACAGAGGCTAATTCCAGTTTGTTTGTATTCCATTTGAATCTATAGATTTGGAGCCAACAAAGGGACTTCGTTTTGAAAGATCAAAAACAATTGAAGATACAGTGATACATAACACCATGTGCATGTAACATTTAACAATTCACAACTTGAAAATAGAGACCTCTCTACGTAACCAAATATAACACTATCCTTTTTAACTGAGAGAGAATAGATATATGGTCATGTAATCTTTTTTTGCTTTGAAACCCTTTGACAGTTTACAATATTTCTAAGGCGTGTCCCAGAAGTGATACATAATGCATCCTGGGAAAAAATGAGTAATATGTGGATTGTGTGGTACAACATGAGGCACAATTATGCACATATGTTAGACAGTACCACTAATGAAAGATCCATAGACATTTTAGTGGAATGATAGGTGGTGCGTAGACATCCTACTGGAATCATAGGTTTGTGGTCGTAGACCAAACCGTAAACTTCCTAACTCATTTTTGTCATGTTGTTGGATGCCTTACTACGCCAAGAATTGAATACTTAAAAGACGCATTTAGATTTAAAGTTGCTAATTAAAATAGACTTCATAACAAAGCTTGGAATAACATGGCACATGTGGTTTGGTTACATGCATAAGGAACAACATCATGCACGATGCAATAAACCAAGTTCTCCTACGATACATATCGCCTTTTTTGAATGGAAATAAATTAGACCTTCCGTGAACTAGTACGGAAAGGTGCCTCGCACTACCCACATAGAGTGTTCTCCGGTGGGTGCCTCGGACGTGGTGGCCGTCGTTAGTGGTACGCACATATGCGACTAGGGTTGGCGAGCAAAGATATGGGATCATAGGAACTTCTTATGTTCACGACCTCCTCGTTGCCCCTCTAGCGCTGCATCTATTGGCGGAGGTCATCATTTTGCTCCTTAAGTGTAACACCCTGGCTACTTGGAAGCCAAGATGTCACCTAAATAATCTAACATACAACCACGATGCGGAAGAATTTGAATAAATTATCATCTAATGGCATAAACAGATTAATATTTAACAGACCATGGCACGAAAAGAATCAATACAAATACTTATATCAAAAGAGGTGATCAAAGTTCTCAAAAGAATAAATCAACCATAACATGGAGAAGGTATCCTTCCTTCACCATCTAAATTTATTTATTACAGGTTCATCGTTAATCAAAGTTCACAAGCAAGTAATAAATCAACCATAACATGGAGAAGGTATCCTTCCTTCACCATCTAAATGTATTTATTACGCTCATTAATTAACTAATGAAAGATAGAAACTAAATCATATTGTTGAACTTGAATATGGTGAATTGCATGATTAGTGCGTGTCTACTCCTCCCGATAGAGCCAAAGATCAATGATCACCTAAAATAAACAAACAAAGCAAGAATGAGTCCGTGACTCAAGCAAGTACAAATGAATAAATGAACATACCACAAATACTAACAAGACCTCATCATTAAAGAATGCTAACATACACCGAATGAATATATGGATGAATGGAATGAATGGATTTAAAGAAAAGAATGGACTGCACACATGCTTATACCGGTATAGCTAGTGACACACCCGTCGGTGTTCACTTAAGCCCGCATTTAACAAAATACAGGATCCAAATCCCGTATGAAGAACGCTTCATCACGGTGTCCAAATCTGCCCACATTGGAATGGTGGGTCTTACGTGCCCATACCGAATTGATGGGTCTTTGAAATCCACTCCGTGGATGAAAAATCTGCCCACATTGGAATGGTGGGTCTTACGTGCCCATCTTTGGAATTGATGGGTCTTTATAATCCACTCGTGGAAGGAATATGAAAATGTATGCTTGTATTGAATTATGAATTATGAAAGACATCATATCCGAACATAGAAATAACACATAAGAAAGGAACATAAACTTTGAATATTCTCATGGATCACAAAAACACAATATGAACATCAAGCAATCGCGCTCACAAATCATAAGAATATCAAAGTACTTGCCTTTTCGCGATGCGTTCGGTAGTAGGCAAAGAAGATGCCCTAAACCCAAGCCTCTCCGCCTACACAAGTAAGTACTCGAAATAAATACAACATGGTACATTACAATACCAGTATCGTTCTACAACACCTTCCCAAACACCCAAGAAATCGCCATAAGCCCTATTCTGAAAAACAGGCAACATAACCATCTAATCGAATCTGGACAGCAGAACGGAAATAATCATAACTATTGACCTGGGACTCAAAACGAGGTGAGCCCAGTTCCTAACGAAACTTAACAAACATATCTACAACATTCTAGTTGGCGAGACGACCCAAATCGGCCAAAATCAAATGATAGCAGGCAGATGAACTTGAATGACAGCTTCTGTCCAGATGAAGCGGACAGCAGTAAAGAACTGGTCACAACTTTTGATCTACAATCCGATTAGGGAGTTCTTTATCATTCTGGAAAGGTTATAAAAATTTCTACAATAACCTAGTTGGGTGAAAACCCTGAATCTGCTGTTAACAAACTCATAATTTAGGAGACAACTTGACAGATTAATCACGTCAGAATTATGGATAGTCGGAATGAAACTATCATAACTTTTGATCCGTACATCAAAATTTTGTGTTCTTAGCGGTCACGGAAAGCTAAGAACAGAATCTAAATATGTATAGAAGGTGGACATCTCAAATTCGGCTTCTAAGAACCCGAAATCGGCCACGCAATCTACTGGACAGAATTGAATTTCTAACAGCAGCAAATCGATCCAATCAACTAATCTAATTTCACATCTAATCATCATCAAACAGCGGGGAAAGCACCTCATTACCCTTGAAGAACCGTAGGAAGACGCTGAACAATCTCCCCGAAGAAACTCCCCTTTCCTCCTCCTTCCTTTCCTTTCTCCTCTCTTCTTCCCGATGGCCGGCAATAGGAAGGATGGCGCCGGGGAGCGGAGGAGCAGCAGGAGGTGGAGTACTGTAGCACGATGCTACTGTAGCATGGTGGCTCCTGTAGCAAATAGTGGCTAGGGTTTGGTCCCCTCCCCTCCCCTGCCTTCTAATGGGTGCCACCCACTCATGGGCCTTGGGCGCTATGGCTGCCTCCTCTCCTCTCGAATATGGGTTGGTGGCCCATTTCTCTCCTAAAATTCTGAATTTTGAACTAATTCCATCTCTAAACTTTGTTACAATCGAAATTGAATAAAATTCCCTCTCCCGAACAAGTTTCTCTCTTACCGATAATATTATCTCTAATTGAAATTTGTGGTATTACATTAAGATCGTCAATTTGCGCCTCCAAATCAAAGATTCGGTTCCACAATATATCCACGTGCATCGCAACATGTCGTTCATGGGGAGGATCGATCCAACGGGTAAAGTTGCATTTCACCATCTGCTGTAAGGCACGGTTAGTATGGAGGATGTATTAGCAGTAACATGAATAAAACTATTTACCCCAGAGTATGGGCATCGGAAGAAACGTCGTCCGCCATCGAAAGGGCCGTCTATGACCTACACGATAGTGTCCTCCCCGTGTCCGCATTTCGGACACTTAGGTTGAGCACGCTTGTTCGGCATCAACCGGTAGTTAGGGCTGAAGTCCTCCCTCATTTCTAGGTGAAGGTCTTACTTCGGCGACCCCGGTTGGACTGGTCCCTGGGCGTTTGCCATGGTATGTTAGTGTATGACGGAGAAGATTCTTCTTCCTACGGCTTGAAGGATCGAGTGGTCCTTCCGGAGCGTGGGGCGCACATTTTATAGCCTGCGGGGGGAGGCCAAGACCTAACGGGGTAATGTGTTAGGTTGTAGACGACAAGACTTGATTTCGAGTCGCTCGCTGGTACGTAGATAAGACCAAACGGGCAGCTTTATGAGTGACAACACCAAAAGAGACACTTTGCGCAAAGGACAAGACCAGACGGGCAGCTTTTTGCGCAAAGGACAAGACCACACGGTGTAGCTTTGCACAGTGATAAGGCCAAAGGAGACAGTCTTACGCAGTGACAAGACAAGACGGGACAGCTTTGCGTAGTGATAATCCTCGATCATTTCGCCAAACTTTTCGAACGAAAAGACATGACTCGCAAAGAAAGACGTAGAGTGTTATCACGCCGATCCGAAAACCCGGCAAGGGTCGGGGTTGTCGAGCGATCTGTAATGAGTTGTAAGTACAAAGGTAAGTGATATTCGTTCAGAGAAAGGATGATTGATAAGCCTCCCGTCATAGTGTTCTTGCTTCTGTAATTTTTGTATAATTTTATTCGTTCAGAGAAAGAATGATTGATAAGCATATCAGACGGGGTATAACCTTGAGGATGTCATCCAAGCAAACTTTGTCTGTGAAACACTTGTTGTGTTTCGTATGGGATAAAAAGGCATCAAGATTATTGGAGTCTCTCCTCGATGAAGTCGTCTCGAACGATACGCTTATATAGCCAGCAAATCGATAAAGTACTTTTTGAAGCTTATACTGCAATATGATTGAAGGGCCGAGAACGCCACAGATGATGAAGATGCCCCAAAATATGGAGTCTCTCCTCGATGAAGTCGTTCAACATATACACGCATATAGCAAGGCAATCGATGAAGTGCTTTATGAAGCTTATATAGAATATGATTAAAGGGCCGAGAACGCCACAGATTATGAAGATACCCTAAAACATGGAGCATTCGATATCGGTGCGAATGGTTCTTTCTGGGACTCCACTAGAAGAGGCATACTTGCAATATAAGCTTGCTTTGATGGCTTAGCGAAGACATGGAACTAGACCTACATTAGAGTCCGCGGACAGAAGCACGTTACACGTAGTCACATAGCATGATGGTTCAGCTAATTGCTTCGGTCATCCTCGCTACTACTACGGTACACTGCGACACAAGCATCCGGACCATGTAAGTATACATGCCTTTAGGGGATAGTAAAACACATGGCGGGTAGGACGGGGACTACTACTTAAATGACTCATCATACAACATGATCATGCACGATAAACTGGAATTTTTACCGCTTTTGGCCTCAGAGTAACTTTTAATTTTAAAATAGCCCTCATTCACCATAATTTGCAAAAGTGGCCTCAGACAAGGTGCTCTACTGCGCCTCTGAGGGCGTTAGGCACTGCCTCGGCCCGGCGCGCAGGCGCCTACCCCGTGGTCGCTGTGGCGGTGGTTGCCACCGGTGCAAAATCCATTTTTTTAAAAAAAAATGAACGAAAAAACTGAAAATTTTTAAATTTAAATATTATTTCATTATATTTTTGAAAAAAGAACAAAAAATTGAAAATTGAAAATTTTAAATATTATTTCATTATATTTGATTCAAGAAGAATATCGCACCGAGATTTGTAAAAACTTTCATTAAGAAATAAGGGCATGGAGCAGGTTTTTTTATCCCAACTGGTTTCAGCAGATTTGAGCGCATATATAAAAAGGTATCAGACTATTGGAGTGTCTCATCGATGAAGTCGTCTAACGTATGCCAGATATAGGCAAGCAAATGATGAAGTGCTTTATGAAGCTTATACGTATTATGATTAGAGGGCCGAGAATGCTCAAGCAGATGATGAAGATGTCCAAAACATGGAGTCTCTCCTCGATGAAGTCGGGCTAATGGTTCTTTATGGGATTTCACTAGAAGTGACATACTTGCAATATAGGCTTAGCGGAGACACGGAACTAGAACTACATTAGAGTATGCGACAGATGCACGTTACATGTAGTGGCATGGCATGATGGTCTCGCTAATTGCTTTAGTCATCCCTCAGATTACTACGATACAATCATGCGACACAAGCATCCGACCATATAAGTACACATGCCTTTAGGGATAGTAAAAACATGGGGGTAGGACGGGACTACTACGTAATGACTGACTCATCTGCGTGGACCGGGGCCATTTTTCCTTCCTTGCTAGCTCGGCGTTGAACTCCTCGCCAGCCTTCCCCTTCCCCTTGTCACGGGAGTGTTCACGTCGGGTTGGTATGTCGAAGTCATCCATGTCCTGCGATTTCATGATGTAAGTTCACCGATAGTGAAAATCGAAGAAGGATGTAAATTCTTCATAACTCACGCCGTTGATACGGATTACGCCGGACGACCGGATACGTTGTGGCGGCCGCTCACCAAGATGAGCCTTTCCTTGCCCTTGTCGCGGACCGCCCACGCTAATTGGTATGTCGGTCGCCCATGTCCTACGATTCCATGATGTTAGTGCATCAGATAGTGAAAATCGTAAGAATGATGTAAATTCTTCAGAACTCACGTCAGGATACGGATTACGCCGGACGATCAGATACGCTGTGGGTACTGGCTCACCAGATGAGCCTTTCCTTGCCCTTGTTGCGGGACTATCCACGCCGAATGGGTATGTCAAGTCATCCATGTCCTGTGATTTTATGATGTAAGTGAAAATATAATAAGGATGTAAATTCTTCATAACTCACGCCGCCGATATGGATTACGCCCGAAGCGACTACAGGCTCCTTCGTGCATCCTCAACAGGTCCCAGACGAAGGTTTCCACCGCATGAAGTTCTCGCCCGCATCGAGTAGTTCAAAGATATACTTCTGTTTGGATGAACTTCGTCAGACATCTCGGCCGCCGATCCATGGAAGAAGTGGCGATGCATCTCGCCGCCATTACACGGGAAGAAGTTAAAAATTTAAGGAATTCAACGTTGGGAGAGGAAAATCGATGCGCGCGAAAGAAACGCTTACGAGGTAGTGCCCACACGTGTAGTACGCCCGGGCTACGGTGTTTGGGTGTGTGGACTGAATGATCTTTGTCGGTTCGCCACACACACACCGCGGGATCGGAAAACGTGGTGGTACTGGAGCATCTTTAATTGATTTATCCGGGTATTGTAGCCGTTTCCTCTTCGCTAGTTACTTGTGCTTCTGCAACATCCTCGCGTAGGAGTTTGCCGAAGAATCCATAGCTGGGTATCTATTGTGTAGTGTTGGGTTTGGTTCAACCCCCTTTTATAAGCCCCATGGTTGGCATGATGTGGTTAATTTCATGTCCAAATTCTCGCTTTTTATTTCAAAAGCTAACGAGGTAGAGTGTTGTAATGTCTATCCAAAAGTCGGTGATGCATAGTATTATCACTACGCAGCTACCCCGTGTGGTCTTGTCACCATAAAGTCGTCTCTTTGGTCTTATCATCGCGCAAAGCTGCCCTGTGTGGTCTTGTCATCGCGCAAAGTCGTCTCCTTTGGTCTTATCACCGCGAAAGATGCTCGGTGGTCTTGTCATCGCAAGCAAAGTCTGTCTCCTTTGGTCTTATCATCGCGCAAAGTTGCCCGTGTGGTCTTGTCATCAAAGCAAAGTCTCCTTTGGTCTTATCACTGCGCAAAGATGCCCTGTGTGGTCTTGTCACTACGCAAAGCTGTCTCCTTTGGTCTTATCACTACGCAAAGCTGCCCCGTGTGGTCTTGTCATTGCGCAAAGCTGTCTCCTTTGGTCTTATCACTGCGCAAAACTGCCTCGTGTGGTCTTGTCACTGCACAAAGCTGTCTCCTTTGGTCTTATCACTGCCCAAAGCTGCCCCGTATGGTCTTGTCCCGTGTGATCATGTCACTGTGCAAGGCTGTCTCCTTTGGTCTTGTCACTGAGCAAATCTGCCCCGTTTGGTCTGGTCTCTGCGCAAAGCAGGCAGCCCCGTCTGGTCTTGTCATCTACAAGCTAATACATTACCCGCTTTTGTTAGCCTCCCCCCACGGGCTATAAAATGCACAGCCCACGCTTCGAAAGTAGCACCACTCAACCCTTCAAACCGTACGAAGAACAACCTTGTCTGTCGTACAGTAACATACGATGGTAGAAGCCTAGGGACCAGTCCAACCGGGGTCGCCGAAGCCAGACCTTCGCCTGGAAAGGAGGGAGGACTTCGGCCCTAACTACCAGTTGATGCCGAACAAGCGTACTCAACCGGTATGGCCGAAATGTAGACACGGGGAGGATGCTATCGTGCAGGTCATAGACTGCACTGTCGATGGCGGACGGCGTTTCTTCCGATGCCCAAACTCTGGGATAAATAGTTTTGTTCATGTTACTGCTAATACATCCTCCATACTAACTGTCCCTTGCACCAGATGGTGAAATGCAACTTTACCCGTTGGATCGATCCTCCGCATGAACGACATGTTTTGATGCACGTGGGTACATTGTGGAACCGAATATTTGATTTGGAGTCGCAAATTATCGATCTCAAGGAGCAAAATGATGACCTCCGCCAACAGATGCAGCACGAGAGGGGCAACGAGGAGGTTGTGAACATAGGAAGTTCCTATGATCCCACATATTGCTGCACCAACCCAAGCTGCATATGTGCATGCCACTACAACGACGGCCAGCCATGTCCGAGGTGCCCAACTGGAGAACACTCTATGTGGGTAGCGAGAGGCAGCTTCTACCATTAGGCACGGGCAGAGAAGCTTGTACCTTGGTAGTCTCCCCTTCTGTGCGCACTTATGTTCAATCTCCTAAAGCATGTAACTAAATGGTGGACACATCATTGTGGTTACCTTTTATCGAGTTGACATGTTGCATCGATGTGCCATGTGCATTAAGCTATAGGTGTCCATATGCATCGAACAAACTTGCATTGTATGAATGAGTACACATAAGAACGCAAAAGTATTACAGGCATCACACATTAAGTGCAAAATTTAAGTATCACATATAGTAGGCCCCCTACTATGCGTGGTAGGTGACCTGCACGCTTTGGGGGGCGGCGTCATGTTACGTCTCGACCTGTCGATCGTTCAGATACGATTTAATCTTGGGGTCGCGTTGCATCGTTTCCGCAGAAGCGGCTTTGTTCGTCACGTCGCGGCAAGAGTCGCTTCGGTGGGGCGCGGTAGGACTCCCCTCCGCAAGGCACGGTAGAGACTCGCCCTCCGCCAGCGCCGTAGGGACCTCCCCTCCGCCAGCGTAGGGACTGCCTCTCATCACGCCAGGTTCCTGCTCACTATTTAAACGCTGCCACACACTCGCCGATCGCTCCTCTCGTGAATCTCCTCTTCTCGAGGTGCCTCCCTCTCCGCATCTAACATTTTTCTTTGTCCTTGTTGGCACCATCCGTCAAGTCGCTATTAATGCGATGCATGTTTGAATTTGCAGTCTTCCGTGCCTGAGGTTAAGAGTCGGTAACATCGTAACGGTAAGTTCATTTCAGCAACGCATGTATGGTTCTTATGCTGTGTCTTGGTTGAAATATTGTCTTATTTTTTGTCAGAAATGGAGACACTGTACGTGTTGCATGGTAACGTGTGTGCCGGTCCAAACGGAGTTGATTTGTCCACCGCCCAAGCCGCTTTGCTAAATGTTTAACTCGCACACGCCGATTTCGGTGGAGCTACGACGGTGCATTCGCAGCTTGTTTGATAGGCACGCCGCTAGGAACAACATAGTATAGAGGCGGTCATCGCCACCACGGTCCCACCACACGGCAGATGTTGTGGGGCCGGCGAAGGTGACCAAGAAGGCCATGTGGGCAGAGTACATGGAGATCGTTAGCAATCCTCACGCTCCGATCTATGGACGACCCATGGTGTATGTCCATTTTGTTTATCCTGCTCAATCCTCTGGGGGGCGCCGTTGAAGGAGCCAGCGACGCTCTTGTCCCCCTCTTCGGTTTGTTGACGACGGGAGAGGTCTTGAGAGCGCCAGACGTCGTTACGCAGGATGCTCCAGTTGATGGAGATTCTGTTAGTTTCCAACACAATGAAGGTGTGGATAAATGGCGGGATGCTCGTGTTGATTGTCACGAGATTATTGATGGCATGTCCGAGGGCACTGCCACCAAAGATGAGGACGACTTTGACTCGTAATCCAGCGAGGACGAAGCCGACGATGAGGGTGGGATCGTCGGTGGCATTGTTTCGACCGACACGGACTATGTTCCAAGTCGGTTGGATTGCCAAGCGGTCTCTTTCCTTGTTCTGGCCCAGGAGCACGAGTCGTCGTGGGCCTTTGATGCGGACACCCCGCCAGGGGCAACATTTCCCACACAAGGCCGCCGCCAGCAAGCTATCGTGAGTTTCATGTGAAGACCAATCGGACTTACCGAGTGTACAGTGAGTTTGAATGTTGTTTACTGTATCTTCAACCATCTACAGTAGGTTGTACTAACTAATATATGTCTTCCGTTATGTGCAGGTCTAATCCTGACACTTACATAGTTAAGTGCGTGCTTAGCTCTTGCCCTAGCAAAGTCCATGCGCAGAGATTCCTCAAGGAACGGTCTTCCGCATCACGCCGTGACGGATCACACATGTGAGCTTCAGAGCCATTGCAAACGATAAGAATGTAACTTGGCCTACATCGCGAGCATCATAAGCCATGCGGTTGTCGCCGATTTGACCGTTTACCGAAGGTCCCGATGGCTAACGAAGCTAATACAAGAGGGTATGCCGTTAGCTACAGTAAGATCTGGCGAGCGAAGCGGAAGGTCCTTGAAGGGTTGTACGGTACCTACAAGGAGGCGCATGCGACCTAGTCCCCTAATGTCAAGCAAATTGCGGATGCTAATCCAGGACATGCGGCCAACAGGTCGATGTGCCCTACCCATCGAACATCCCACATTCCCTAATCCTTAATCGAAGTCTTCGGGCTTTTGGCCCAGCAGTCCGTGGCTTTACCATCGCCGTCCCCTCCTGACTATGGACGGTACTTTCCTTTGCGGGAAGTACAAGGGCACCATTCTCACCGCTATTGCCGCCGATGGCAACGACCGCTGCTCTCAGCTGTTTTGCAATTGTGGAGAATGAGAACACCGCCATTGGCTATGGTTTCTAGCCAACATAAAGCAACATGTTGTAAGGGATCGATCAATGTGTGCGCCATAACCGATCGTCATGCCAAAGTTGTTGTTCTGGCACGCACCATGTAGCACTAAGATAAGCCCACCGTTCCAATGGAACGACATGCGCACATGTTGGTGCATGTGGCATCTAGCTGCCAACTTCCACACGCGCTTCCAGAGCAAAGACCTCATGAAGAAGTTCAAGAAGCTCTACCTGCAGAACCAGAAGCGCAAGTTCGGCGTCAGGTGGCGGAGCTTGAGGTCGAAACCGAGCGTGCAAGTGGAGGTTCTGGCCCAGACGCACCGCAAAGCGAGTTCGCTGAGTGGATGAGCGAGCATGCCCCCGACTATGAGAAATGGTCCCTTCTTCACGACACCTATGGTGCTCGAGACGCATCATGACAACCAACATGTCCGAGGTCTACAATGGTGTGTTGAAAGGGTGCATGCCTCGCCCATCACCACCAAGTTGTCGGCGAGACATGGAAATCAGATCGGTACATTTCATTCAATCGGGCAATGATGGCCTAGCAAAGATTTGGACGAAGGGAAACAAGACTCGGAGGTTACCCTTGCCTACATGGAGAAGAAAATTACCAAGGCTCGATCCCATGTAGCTATCACAATGGATGGCGGAGGAGGAAGTTCGAGATCCGCTGTGGGACAGCACGTCATGCCACATGAGAGGTGACCGGAAGCATGTTTGCACCATAGACAATGTGGCGCTTTGCACCGCAATAAGCCTCAACTCCTGCACAAGCCTTGCTCCCACGTGATATGCCGCATGTGTCAGATTTCACCAATCTTCTAGCATGTACATGTCGGAGTACTACGACATACGACACTGTATAATACTTGGAACGGGAGTTCAACTCCTGGCGTGGAAAGCCACCACAGGACCTATGGCGGAGCAAATAAGTGGTCACCGAACGACGACCGCGCATCTAGGCCGTGGGAGGCATCACCAAGGCGCATCCGCAACGACATGGATGCGAGCCAACGTGGAGATCGGCCAAGACCAATAAGGTGTAGGCTATGTAAGACTCATGGGCACTCATTCAGGAACTGTCTGAATAGACCTTCTTCCTCCAGCGCCACTTAGTATTTGTAAGCTATCTGGTGTATTTGAGTCATGTGAGTGTTGTAATGATTTGCGTTGTAACCTGCACTGCTTTCTACGATGTAACAAGTTGTTATTACCGCTTCAAGTTGTTATTACTGATTTATAAGTACAGATATCTACCTCGTTTAGGTTACGTCGTACTTTGCAGAAAGTAGTCGCGTCCTGCTTTCCAGAGAGTTGTCACTTCCTGCTTTCCAGAGAGTGGTCACGTCTAGCTTTTCAGAGAGTGGTCACTTCATGCTTTGCAGAAAGTAGTCACGTCCTGCTTTCCAGAGAGTTGTCATGTCCTGCTTTCCAGAGAGTGGTCACGTCCAGCTTTCCAGAGAGTGGTCACTCGCTTCCACATTCAAGGCGGTCACGCCCCTCCTTTCCACACAGTGGCCTCTTCGTGCTCCCAATGCTATATATGGATGCTTTGGCTGCCATTCACCTCACTCTTCTCTTCCTCTTCTCCTTTCTTCTAGTGTAAAACAAGATGTCTTCGGCCTCATCGAACATTCGAGTGAGCAGAGAATTACAATCACTACGACAGCAGCTGGTTTGCCCTCGTTGCAGGGATCCAGTTAATGTGTTTACCTCTCATACGCCAACGAATCCGTCCCAAGTGTTCATGAAGTGTTTAAATCTTTCGGTAACTTCTACAAAATCAGCACGAATGAATTGCAATTTACATACCGGGTTTTGTTACTTTCATTTCAAGCTGTAATTCTTTTGTAGAACACAACATGTCGATTTTGGTAATGGGCTGACGAAGCTGTCCCAGAGGTTCAAGATATTGCAATGCAAATTGCTGCCTTCCAAGAAGACTCTCGTGGTGTTGCTGCAATTCGTGCAGTGGCTCGAGCGTCCGATCAACTAATGCAAGACTCCCGTGGTGTTACTTGCAATTAAATGCATTGCAAAGGCTCGGCGTCCGATCAACCCATGCAAAATGAAGAGAAAAGGCTTCAAACACCGGATGAGAGGATGGAAAGAGTTGAGAAGATGCTTGTGGTTAGTTAAGATAGTTAGTTTTGCGATTTTTCTTCTTTTATATCTTGTTCTTGCCAAGTAGAACGTCATTGTAATGAGATTGTATCTTGTCCACTCTTTATCTATGCATCGCAATCCTTGATGAATGAGAATAAAATTGTTCTCTCGAGATACATAACGAAGTACAAGTGTCCAATTACATTCCAATTACCACACTCTACTTGGATTACAAATCAGTTAATGAAGTACAAGTTACAACAAAAAATAGACTTCTAATGCTACTATCGCCACGTTGCTCCTCATCGCTTCTTGGGCATAGTACCTGACTAGCCTTCCGCCGTGTTCTCGCCATAGGTCTCGATTTAACTGTTCTCGTGGAAACGCTAACCTATCAGTGACCATGGGTTTTGCCGCAGTCATAGTGGGGTTTCAACCGCCGTGTTCGGCAGACAGGGGCATCACCTGTGGAAGTGGTGTTGCGGATAAGTCTGTAATCCAAGCAGTAGGATCTGTAGTAGGATCCGTGGAGGGGCACCAACTCACCACTGCGGGATGGATTGGGTGAACTGCCGGTACAGTTCACCTTATGGGTGAAGCAGGTACAAGCAGTGTACCCTGATCGATACCATGGCGCCAGATCACCCATTGGAAATTGTCCAAGAGTGTGGGGGAGGAGAGGAGAACTGCAAATACCATACACCACATGTGAAAGTATGTAAGCTACTTGAATTGACTACCTCAAAGTTCGGTCCTTACTGATCCAAACAAGACTACCACATTCCCAAGTCTCGTGCACGAAGGCACCATCACTAGCAAGCACTTGTCCAGATCTAAACCAAGTTTTTATCAAACAAAACTTAATTTAACATTCAGTTTTAACAAACTGAACAAAGAAACCAAAAATAGAAATCATTTAGTGTTTCCCAGGATTGACAAGATAAGCTTGTCAATCAACTATCACTCTACTGACTTGCATGGCTAAGCAAAAATCTACAGAACACTCTACTAACACTAGATTTCTATCTTAAGCATAAGTGTATGAGTTTGATTAAGGATAAGCCACAAAGATTGAGATATAACTAACTAACTCACAAAGTATTGATACTTCCAAAAATATAGCATGCACACAATTAGCATTGTATTTCAAATACTAAAGTATCAAAACTGGGATCAACATAGTGCAAGAGGATGCTTCCCTTGGTAATAAACCACTTGTTCACTTTCTGGTTGATCAGAGGTATAATCACTCACGTCGGGAAAACTAGAATCTAAAAAGAGCAATAACAAATGAACATCAAGAAAATACCAGATAGCAAAATGCTGAAAAGATGCATGACCAAAGTTACCAATGTGCAAGTGATTTAACTAACAAAAATACTTATGTTCAAACTATTTTTAGTAAAGGAAGTAACCCAGATTAATAAATTCTAGCACTAATTGACAGGTATAAAAGGTTTAACTAACGAGCTACAGTTCTGGTCGGAAATCCGACAACAGAACAATAGCTCTAGAGAGCTTGCTTAGTAAAAATGCCGGAGCTGAGGTCCAAGTCGGCGCTAGCTAAAGATCAAAATGGATTCACAAGGAAACTACCTGAGCTAAGAAATGTCCAGAGATCCAAGAAATAGTTCTGAAGATGGCGACCGAAAAGATGGTGATAAAAGCTTCACGTGAACAAGATAACCTAGGCCAAATCAAAAGGAGTGAGTGATCAGGATAGCTTAAGCAAAGCTCCTAGATGCTCTAGAAAGAAGGGATTGAACAATGGCTTACCAGTTTGGAAATGAGGATGAAAGAACTGAAACTGACCAGTAGAGTAGAAATTCCAAAATCCTATCAACCCTATGAATCAATCGACAAATTGATTGAGGGGTTTTGCTCAGCATATACTAGAACATGATATGGTGCGCAAAAGATTGGAGATATCTCACCGAACGTGATGATGACACGGGGATGGTTTTCAGGGCGCGCTCTGGACAGCAAGATGACAAACTTGGTGTTCCAAAGCTACAAGAGAAACCAAGAGCTCCAATTAACAGGATGATCTAGGCATGAAGATAAGAGAGTAAGGAAAACAAGAACATTGGTTACGCCTTCACAGTGAGGAAGAACTGGATGCTTCAACAATTTGGCCGAAAGAGTGAAGGATCCATTTTTATGGCTTTCTCGCTGGAGAGAACGATGAAAAGCTCGTGCGTGTCAAAATGGCAGCAATGCAATGCCAAGTGGCGTCGCATGCACCAAAAAACACGGGCGCTAAGCCGCCTCAACGTCGATGTGTTCGGAGCTGGTGAAATGGCACGGAGAAGATGAAGTTGAGTCACTGACTTGTGGGCCCGAGTGGTCAGTCTCAACGGCGAAACAAAACGGTGAGCTCAAACGAATGTGGATGGTCTGATCGCAAACGAATGGCTCAGATTGAGTGGGATGTTCGGACGGTCCGAACGGCCTATTCAATGCGGATGGTCTGATCTAGATCCAACGGTCTAAAATCAAGGCGCATTCGGACGGTTTGAATGGCCCAATTAATCCTGGCGGTTGCTTTTGAATCTAACGGCTCGCACATGTTGGGCTTTCCCATTCGAAAAATGGCACGGCCCTAGAAAATTGTGGATGGTCCGATTGAAAATCAACAGTGTAGATTGCGTGGATTGTTCAGGTGATCCGAACGCCACAACGATCTCGTCATTCGTTTAATCGGACAAGACGCTAATTCAAAGGATTGAGCCGAGCCCTTAGAACGTATGGTTTGGTTCTAAAGGAACATGGCTGGGTCTACACCATGTTGCTAGGGTTTGAGTCGCTACAGTGCTAATTGGCTTGGGCTGGGTCTAAGGTCAACTAAAACTAAGATCAAACTTCAAAAGTTTGACCGGAGGGTTAAAAATATCAAATAAATTTATAAAAATACGAAATTTTTCAAAGAAGCTGCTGGGATGATATATGTCCCAAATAAAATTTGAAAACTCACTAATCACGGTTTAAAATACTCACTTTAAATTCCAAACCGAAAAGGGTTTAAAAGAAACATAGTTTTTCATAAGTCTAAACCGATTTCTAAAAATTTGACAAAAACTATCTTAATTTGTGAAAAATAAACTAGTATGTGATAAAATTAGTTCCCAGAGTTCTTTACTAACAAAATTTTGAAGTTTCTTCTTGGAGTTTCCATTCAAGTTTTAGGTTTGACCTAAATTTAATGTTTTTAATTTGTAACCAATTATGCACATGCTTCAAATGACACGTATGTCTATGAAATGCGGATAATTACTATTTATTAAAACTGAGGCTGTTACAAGTTAAATAAAAAATGATGTTAGTTGGGTTCCTTATGTTCCAAGGAATTTTCTTAGATTTTCTTGGGTTTTTTTCGGAGTTCATATGGTATTTATTTGAATTCATTTGGATTTTTGGTCTTTCTCTAAATTCATAAATCAAATCCTATTTCCAAAAGTCTTAGTGGGCTGAATTGGCTCGGCCCACTCAACTCTCTCTCTCTCTCTCTCTCTCTCTCTCTCTCTCCTGCTTTTACTCCCCAGCCTGTCCCTGTGTCCCCGCCTCCCCGTTTTCCTTTCCGCCACCTCCCTTCTGCCACTTGGCCCAACCGCCTCGCCCACGACTCGTGCCAGCTCATCGGCCCACCTTATGTCGCCCCAACTCTGCTTCGCTCGCCGCCAGCCCACGCCGACCATGTCGACCCAGCCGATATCCTAGTGCACTGCCTGGCCTACTTGCCAGCCGCCTTCCTCTACCCTGGACCTGCTTGCCAGCCGCTGATGTGTGTGTGTGCGTCATGCGGACATGTCGCTGCCACCGCCCTAGTTTCCGTGTCGGGCATGCACGCCAAGGCCATAAATAGCCTGCTGCCCACACGCACCTACCTTGCCTCATCCCATCGCCTCCGTGCCCTAGCCTCCCTCCTCCCAGGATGCCGCCAACCGACGTCGCTCTGGTCATCTTCTCCAAAATCCGCACTGCTTCCATCGTTGTTCCTCCGTCGTCGAAGCTCCTTAATTCACCGTAGCCACATCATCTCGACCGCCTCATCCTCCTCCATTGTCTGTGCCAATCAATTGAAGCTCACAAGCTTCCCATCTCCGGCGTCGTCTCCATCTTCTCCACCTCCAGCGACACTTCATGATGCCGAAACGCTTTCTTCGCATTCCCCTCTTCCTCGGTGAGTGCATTGAGAATCTAAACACGTCACCATGTGTTCTAGTCCCCAGTCTATCATTTCCCGCAGTTTATTTGGAGTTCCATCCACCGTATTTCAATATCAAGACATCTCTCTCACCTGCGGCTGCCGCTCCTTCATCGGTCGATTCCGCCACCACCAGTGAGCTCTGCTGCTCATCGACCCCACCATCTTCATCCTCGTACCACGTTCTACGTCGTTCTCCCATCGCTTTCCCCAGAGCTCCACCATAACGCCGTCATCATCGTAGCCGAGCTTGCGCCGTCGCTTAGAGCTTGCTGCTCGCCAAATACAGTGACCCTTGGACCTCACGCCTGCATCATCTTCTTCGCCATCGCCCCCTCTTCGCGATGTGCCACTTCGCCAACGCCGGTGTGGCCTGGATCCTGGTGAGCCATCGGGCCCATCCGCAACTGTGCCATCGGTGCCACGTCACACCTACGTAGCAGCCATACCGGTGTTGTGTCAGTCACCACCTCAGCATCGTGTCCGTGTGTTTGTCGCATCAGTCACCTTGACATGTCACTGCCCCGTATCTGTCGCCTCAGCTCCACTTCAGCAATGTTGCACACGTGGAATGACACGTGTACGCTCGCGTGGCACACCAAGCCAAAGCCCTAGATTAGTACCCATGTGGACTTGGTCCACCATGAGCCTAGTCTGTGGCACGTAGACCCCACCCATCAACCACTCATGCTTTGGTCAACCCCTCTCTTTGAGCTTGGTCCACTGTGGACTAGCATCTCTCCGTGGACCTGGTCCATAGACTAATAGCCCCACATGTCTATCTCTTTTATATTTTCTAGGATTCTTTTAATTCCATAATTCATTTATTCTAGTGGGTCCCACATGTCATTCTCTCAACATGTTCCTGAAATTCCCGAAATTAAAGATTCAGGAATATTCCCTTGGCTCCACCTGTCAGTCTCACATATTCTCACTCCCTTTTCTTTTTCAGCATTTTCCTTTCCGATCGAACTTCTGAGAGCTCGTTCTTCCGCATACGAACTCCAATTGAACCCATTCAAGTTTCTAAATTCATATAAAATCAAGCCCTACCTTCCAGTACCATTCAATTTCAATTTGGAGTTTACTTGTTTTGCCTTTTTGAGTTTTGTTTATTTCTACGCTTTCTCTCTCATTAGACGTTATCATTCAGGAATCGCTGGAAGGAGCTGAAAGTCAAGGAAGCCGAAGATCGAAGATAAAGATCAACAACATTGTTATAGCAAGGCAAGTTGTGCTTTGGCCATATTGCACCCAGTTTTCCTAAATTACTTTGTTTCAAAGTATTGCATGCTAATTCAATTATTAAATTCTTTACTACTTTGGGTTTAGCTATGCAACCTATTTTATTATGCCCACCTTGCTTATTGTATTGTCATGATCATTTGTCATCCTAGTTTGGTTAACTACTAGTTGGTATTATCATAGCACCAATATGGGTTGGTTAAACACGATTAGTATGCTTAACCTTGCAGCAGGTCATTGATATCATTGTGAAATATTAATCTCATACTTGACTAAGTGATTATGGAACATTTGTGAAAAGTCGTGTGATGTATGTTGTCACCTGTTAACGGCATGTGATGCATTTAATCAACAAGGTGGGAAAAGATTTAGAATGAGGCGAGTGTAAAGAATTGTGATATGATAGAGCTTTGTGATGTGAATTGTGGTGATTTTGTTAGAAATTGGTAGTCTCGCCTTGGTCGATTAAGGACATAACTTTGTGCGCCATTAAACTGAGTCATATTGTATGACCATATGCCTGGTATGGGATAGAGCTAGCTCATTAAGTTATGGAGTCTCGACATTGGCTACCTTAGGCAGTAGGTTAGCTCCGTGATAGGGTGGAGGTGTGTACTACTCTGTTTGGGTCACATTTAAGAGTTGTTTGCCATCTCCAGGTCCAATAGTGTGCGTCAGACCAACGAGTGAGATTGGGGTTGATAGTATGCACATCGAGAGGGTCATTGTTGAGATGAAGTTTCTGAAACGGTTTGTTGTGATCTTCTCCGATCAAGTTGATTGCATCTTGTGGGTAAAGTGTATAACATCTACAGAGTGTTAACAATCTATTCGAATAGCCGTGTTTGTGGTCATGGACATGCTCGGGGATTTTGCATGAGGGGTAGATTTTCATAAAAACAATTAGGAGGGACAGCTGTGTGAGTAAACTTATGCAGCTGTGTGAAAGAATGGATTTACACTAAATGGGCTTTATGAAACACTTGTTAAATTATTAATGTTACTTGTTTTAAATTACACTTTAAATCTATTATTTGTATTCTACTGCAACTGTTGTTTTTAGCAAAATAACCATAGATGTCATATCCTTTGGAATAAGCCATCATCTATAATTGCATTATGTGGTGCAACTTGTTGAGTACTCATTGTACTCACCTTGCTATAAACAATGTTGTTCAGTTGATGAAGACTACATCAATTCATCATTGGTCAACAAGGTCAACTTCATAGATCATGGAGAACTAGGTTGCGCTACCCCAATTGATTGCCTATGAGCATATGGATGTGCTTCACTGAAGTTATTCTATTTCCTTCCGCTGTAGCTTATTTGAGATATTCAACTTTTGAGGCATTAATTGTAAGCTTTGACCGTAATGTCGTTACTCTGATAATTATTGTTAATTGTCTATTTCTTAGTTATCTTTGCATATGGAATGATATTTCATCGATGTTGTCACTGTGTACACTAGCGTGATCCTAAACTAGTGCAACATACAAAGATGGTCCGAATTTGCATATTTGGGTCCCGACATCTGCTAAGGGGGACACTGCGAGGATAGTCCCACAACGTCTGATAGCTAGCGGCAAGAGGTTCACCAACGACCCCAACCTTAAGGTGCATAAAGAACCACAACCAACTATTGAAGTTCCCACTCTCCACAAATGCAGCAGCCATAAGAAGAATATGACTATTGGCATCCAGCCGATTGTCGTCAAGATCTGCCCCTTGTACTTCCCGATCAAGAATGTTTTATCCACGTACATGAGCTAGCGGCGGTGATGGAAGGCATCAACACAGGCACCAAATGCAAAGAAAGCATGTTGCATTACCATATACCTCTTTGGTTTTTTTTCAAAACCTTATCCTTTAGAGCGATGTATGTTCCGAGGTTTCTGTCCCTTAGCTCCTCAAGTAGTCGAGGGAGATTGTCGTAGGCCAACTCAAGCGTGTTGAACCTTCTCTCCATTGCCTTCTGCTGCGCCCTCCACGCATTCGCATAGCTGATCATGCACTTATGTCTCTGCTCAATGGCCAACATGACATTTGCATTTGGTACATGTCCAGCATGTTGTGCTTCCATGTCCTTCTCAACAATCTCTCTGTACATGACATTTGCAATGAAAAAATAAGTAAGGTTGCAGTGATTTGGCAGTACGTTGCTCAGAACACACGAGTGGTCCTCCACCTTCAATATGATCTAGTGCATTTCATACTTTGGCTTGTAGATGTGGACATGCTAAGGACATCCATCTTTCTGACACTTTATTTTGCTTTGACAACCTTAAACTGCCTATGCATTGACATCGCCTACAATTTGATAGCATCCTACAGAGCTAACTTATCTGCAAATATGGCATTAACATGCACCACATTATGTTCGTACTCCCACCAGGAATTGTGGCCATCACTCACAAACAGGTCCCTGGGTCATGTCTATTCCAAGCATCAGGCACTGGCGCATTGGGGACATCAACATCATTTGAATAGTCATCATCCTCCCTGTCCTCTTCCAATGCTTATTCTTCGGCCTTGGCCCTCCAATCTTCCTGCTCCAAGTCATCCACTATAAATTCAATGTCCTCCCCTTCGTATGCCTGTCCACTAGGATCGACATGCATGTCTGTCGCCACAACGACATCTATACCACAATCCTCTGTCCCACCATTAGCAACTTCCACCTGCACACCTGCACTACTATCCCTTACTTCATAGGCACTGCCAAGTGTACTCGGACATGCCTGCACCAACAACACACATTCATAGCCACGACGTCTACATGCTTCCAACCTGGTCTGCCAAGACTTCGTTCACTCCATGGGCCATAACTCCCAATGGACTACTTCCGATGAATGGCTACAAGCATTTAACAGTGACACCATACAGTGTTAGGTCCAGCGAGCACCTGCATGTCAGCCAATACAACACCTCCCAGATTTTAACATTGTTCGGGTTCGGGTGATATGTTGTGGTCTGTAGAAAACTGTTCAAATCAACCCCACATGGCCCCTCACGAACTTCTCCATGCTCGTAAAACACATTGAAAAAGCATCCACCTCACATACCTGCCACACACTCGAAATATTTAGAACGCATGCTAAATAAGCGTGCTACGATGAGTCTAACGAAAACTAAATCCTACCATGCATATCAAAACACTCTCTCTATTTTAATTAAATTCAAAAATTACAACCGCGAATGCTCAATTAAATTACAAAATTATAAATATCCTAAAACCGGGATCCCTAGGTCACGCGGATCTAAAGTTAAGCAGGCTAGATTTACCATTAATTGATCTAGTAATAGAGGTACCCTAACGTTTATACGCTATAGTAAATACATAAATATCCTACATTGTAACACTATACGCAACATTAGCCCTAAAATTATTGATTTATAGCTACAAACCCTAGTTCTACCACTAAGTTATGTTTATTGTTGCTAACCTAATATGTTTTTATCGAAGTGACCAACAAATTTAATGAGCACGACAAACTCACCGCAAAAGGACGAGTACACGAAGGCGCGCCAAGCCGATGGCCGAGTCTCCTCCCCTCTCTTCTTCTCTACCGTCAGTGCTCTCCTCCCTTGCTCTCTTTCTATCGCACGAGTCGATCCATATTGGAATCAGCCGACGCTATATTGGCCCTCATTAGTCGCGACAACATGGCGCGACTGGTGTCAAGCACCTGCTAGTTGCGCGTCGAAGGTGTGACTAGGCGACGTGGCTCAATATCGTCCGTTCGTTGCACGACTTAGTGTCGACAAGCCTCAGTCGCGCGACGAGTCCGCAATTGTGGGCCGACTGGACTCAAATCACTAGCCCACAGCGCAATTGGGCCTAGTCGCCTAGTGGGCTAGCTATTGAGAGTTATTTCTGTTAAAAAAAGTCATGGTTTATTTTTGTAGAAGATTAAAAATGGTTTGTTTTTTATAATTAAAAAAAAACTTAACCTTTCTTCCAGACCCGTCTGAATTCATAAAAATTCTCACGTTCCCGTAGTTCTCTCCCCATAAAGAATGAAATTAAAATTTGGAAAATAAACATTGCATCTTATAACAACGTACCAATATGGTTGCAAGAGAATCATGAAGACCAAAATGGAACATATCTGCTTGGGACTCTCATAGTAGGGAAACACGTTTTAACATAAACAAAACAATAAACATTTCATTCAAAGTTATTTACACTTGAAAACAACTAACAACATGAAACTAGTGTCAAATCATGAAACTAGTGCCTATCCTACCAAATCTGACATAGGTCCCAGCCATAGAAATCTGCCACCCAACATCAGAGGGCTTTCACATCTCGTCCATTTCACGGTATCTGATATATGCTTACACACCCACATACATCTGTTCATGCAAAGATCATAACAGCATCCCTTTTCCATAAACCCAAAGGTCAACTATATTTTGCAAAAAAGATCTCATTAAGTTTGATTGTGGTACCAGACGACCATCCCTTGCATAAACATCATGTGCATGCATTCTCATAATTCCTTGTTTGTAGAGCTCCCTTTGTATGTGGTGCAAAACCATCCTCGATGCTGAGTATCTTTGGAACCATGCAACCATTCAGTTATATCATGGTACCAGGCGACCATCCCTTGCATAAACATCAACATACCCCCTCATAATTACTTATTTGTATGGCTCCTCCCTCAGCATCTTTGGAACCACTCTCGATAGGGAGCATCATTGGAACAAGCAACCATTTCAGTCATATCATGCTTTCAGTTCTCTCTGGAGAAGTATAACAATGGACTTAACATCTGTAGAAAAAAAGAATGATGTTTACTCCACAAGATGCACATTTCTGATACCAAGTTGAACATCTCAAAAAACACCAAGCTGAATAACAGGACAGCCATCAAACCATCTACATGACCAAGGAGCACATGAATTGCAATTTGAATCAACATAACTCATGATGTCAAATCCAGTTCAGAATGAGACGCGTGATCATATGGCTTCGCAACTCACCGTCTTCTTCATAATAAACCATGCAGACATGATTCAAAGGTTGGCGGTCAGCGGATGAACCTCCCAGTATTCCCAAGTCATACCGTCATGTAGGCACATATAGGGGAAAATACTATCAAAAGGACAAGCAGATGATGATTCAACACATCAGCAAAATCAACCATGGCAGTCCTGCTGAATGTTCAGCAACCCATAAAACTCAGGGTAAAGCATTTTAATGTACATAATTGCTATCCTGAGGTATCTGCATCCACGTTGTGGTTGATACTTGACACTCCACCACTAGCTCGTTCGATCAACTTTTCATTTGACAGTTGCTACTAACTGGCATCCATTAATGTTATATGAAGTCTTCCAGTGATGCACTACATACTTTAACACACGTATACCACATGAATTTTCCACATTTTATATCTTTCAAGAAAGAGTGATTGCAGCAATCTGGCAGAGTAAGTTATCAATGCTTTGGGTAAACCTCAGAATGCCTGACATTTCATAAAGTTTGTGCAACAATAGGGATATCAGGACATGACTCAGTCAACTTTCCCATCTTTCGGGCATATCTTCCGTGCTGCAATACTCTGTGATTCTCTCCTTTTGGCTTGGATCTGACGGACACATTCAGCAACCAAAACACTAAAATTTGGGGAGATCCTGCCAGTAGGGGGTGGATTAAAGCCAACCTTCTTATAAGCCTGTGCTATGTTCTTCTGAGTTCTTTGCAAGTGAACATTGCAAAGGGAGGGAACCGAAGCTTTCAGAATGGGCCTGCTGCAAGGAATTTGCCCAATCTGTGCACTGCTGAAACATCATCAAAAAATCTTGTCAGCGTGCTAACTATAAAGCTCATTTAATACTTAATATAAAAAGTAAAAGAAATGGAAAGTAACCTCAGAACTTAATTAGGTCCATTGGTGGTAAGTCGAACCTTACAGGCAGAAAAAATGTAAATCAAACAGAAAACTAAAGCCAGATATCTGTCATACAAAAAACCAAATCACTACCTATTCCAGAAGCGTACTCCAACTCCAACCTATTAGTTAAACCGAATCAGAGAAAGAACCCAATCAAGTTGGGTTTAAAACAAAAACAAAACAAAAAATCACCTCAATAGTCAATACTAATAAACCCAGAGGACTCCTTAAGTCAGCAGCAAACATAGAGAAGCCAATTTTGACAGAGAAAACCCAGCCATACAACAATGAATCCAAATATTGTCAATTTCCATTAAAGTAAAACTTAGGTTGGTAACGTTGGTTATTGAAATTGATGGATCCAACTCCCCCGAACCTTAAAATATCTGTACAACTTCCCACCAAATTTTATAGTTATTCAAAACTTTGTCAAACCAAACATAACCATACAGTTTGTATTATTGTACTTCGCTATGGGAGCAAGAATAACAGATGATTCAAAAGGCCAGGCGGATAACATCAATCATAGCAAAGCCAGGGAATCTCATACTGCTTTCTGCAGCTGGAACTGTAAAACATTTCCTCATCTCTGTGTTACACCAGGATGCCCAGAATTGGGTAAGATTTGACAGGGAACTTCTGCTTTCACTTTTCCGAAATAATGACATGAGATTTTTGTATGGTTGGGCTTACTTTCCAGATTTCATCTTGTTTCTTCTATATTGGATAAGATATGACCCAACACATATTGCTACGAAAATAGACCGTAAGCACCAGACAAATCAAATGTTTCCAAGATTCTAACACTGAATTGGATCATCTGCCTTTAGTTTATACTCCTATTTCGTAAGGCAAGGGAGCTCCTTTAAATCATCCCCAACCACACAATCAGGACCCACTCAATCGGATAGGCGGTTAAAAAATTTGAGGCTTTCATCCTTACCGTGAAAAATGTCAATTTCTTACACACCTTAACCTCAAGCACTGGCTGATCATCAGTGAAACACCAATGAAATGTTTCCCCCCAAAAAAAAAGCTAACACTGGATTGGATCCTCTACCTTTAGTATATACTCCTATTTCATAAGGCAAATGCACTCCTTTTTCAGCCATCCTATACCATAATACTGATACGAATCAACATCTCAATGTATTAGATGGATGCCCAAAGGTATGTATAGGAGCAGTACAAAACCCTAGAGCTAATGGGCATCATGGGCCATATATACAAATGGGCTATATATACATATACTTAACACCCCCCTTCAAACTCAACATGGGTCAAGAGAATCTGAAACATTGAGTTTGGAGAGAGAAGCGATGTTGCTCTCGAGTTTGAGCCTTGGTGAAGAAATCAGCAACTTGAATCTCAGAGGGCACATACTGAAGAGCAATGGTCTTCTGTTGACAATGAGAACGTGTGAAGTTGGTATGGCGCCGGTGTTGGAGTGTCGAATTCTCAGGAGATGATACGAGATGGTATGTACCAGGACGTGAATGAAGAGGCTAGCGTCAGGAAACGGACGAAGTATCACCCTCCTAGTCACGGCTAAGTTCTTCCCCGGCCGTGATTGGAGTCTCTGATGCTTCGGAATTTTTAAGACAAGACTGCTTTATTCCTTGCGCCTCAATTACAACGATTGGTTGCTTTATATTAGCGCCAGACTAACCATAACCCGTAACGGACTCTTCATGAACTTCCTTATCTAATAGACCTTTCCTAATCTTAATAGTCCTAAACCGAAACATCATCTATTATCCCGTGCTACTCACGTCCGTCGGCGACGCCTTGATGATGGATAAGAGATGCAGCTACAAGGCAAAGAATGAGGTCGAGGTTCTACGCGGCAAAGAATAAAGAGCCCATCTCTACCGATGACAAATACCGACGCGACTTGAGGCACGGAGAGGGAGGCAAATATGAGGATGAAGCACAGAATAAGCAATCACAAGACGCCTTAGCGAAGGCGGGCAATTTCGCATCGGCTATGGACGCATGGGCCAAGGCCTCGAGGGAGACGCACGGCGAAGATATTTGTCGATGGAGAGCGCTGCTTTCACAAAGCGACGCGCTTTTCCCTGCTCGGCATCGCGGGTCACCATTTAGTACCAGTCGCTGTCAGGACGTTGTCCCCATGCATGGGCGGCCTACCTCACCAAGACCAACTACGCCGAGCGGGTCATGCGATGAGGGTAAAGCTCCAGCGCGATATGCGGATGCGCCCGGCATTTAAGACGCCGACCACGATCAGATCGACGGCCGATGCTTTCATCGCCGCAGCCCCGCCCGAGATGCGCTTCGCTATCAACAAGCGATCGCTAAAGAGGTTTGGGACGCCATCGCCGCAAAGACGACGGCAGCCGCATCGCGCCCGCAAGTCTACATTGCGTGCACTACGCAGGAAGGGAGAACCCGCCTTGCCAAAGCGAGGATGTTGATGACTTTGCTCTCCGCCTCAACACTGCTGTGGTTGGTGCAAGCCACGATGACACCCTACGGCGGAGAGAGTCATGGAGAAGCTTCTTCCACAAGGCCCCTCGAGAAGTACAAGCAGATGGCTCGCCGACGAAGTCTTCGCTAGACCTCTCCACGATGACGATCGAGGAGGCGCTGGTCGCCAAGGTCGTTGGATGCCGATGAGCCACAACCGTTTCTCGACCCGCCACCATGGCGGAAGCTCTCTCACTGGGAGCAGCTGGTCACGGCCAAGGTGACAGAAGAAGGAGTTTCTTCCACGACAAAGTGCCGCAAGCGTGGCAAGCAAAGCTTCAAGACGAGACAACTTCTGCTACAATCGCGCAAGAAGCTCGGTCATTGGGCCAAGGATTGTCGACACCACGAGGCGATGACTGGAGGCGCCAGGCGCACGGGCAAGCAAAAGCTTGCCATGAGACGACTCTTGCCACAATCGCGCAAGCTTGGTCATGGGCCAAGGATTGTCGATACCACGACGCTGCTGTGCCCACGTCGCAAGCAGGCGGAGGAGGAGCAATGGCTCGTTTCATTGCTCATGCGAAAGCATCGAATCTACCTCCACCGCACCGCACCCAGCCGCTTTCCTCCACCTTGACGAGCCAAAAGCACATGCCCTCCTACGACAGCTCCCAAGAACGACAAGACCGACGCAGCGGTGCTCGACACCGCCGCCACCCACCACATGACCGGGCGGCGGAGTATTCGAAGCTCGACTCAAACGCTCGAGGTCTCACTGTTTGGGACGCCCCGCGGAAAATCGAGGCCGCTGGGCTCATCTTCACCGCCAGGTTCGGCGAAAGCACAAGTCGCCACCGGCCTGCTTTACTACATCCCCGACCATAGAACTCCATCATCACTTTGGGATACTGACGAGAACGGCTCACAGGTCGAGATCGAGCACGGTGTCATGGATTTGGGATCTTCGCCGCCGCTTTCTTGCCAAGGTAACCAGAAAGCAATAGACTCTACATCCTTCATGCGCAGCGGCACAACCCTTCGTTCGCCGCCGTCGGACGACGAGGCGTGGCAGCGGCACGAGCGCTGGGCACCTTTTCACTTCGAGGCCTCAAGCGTGCCCAAGGCCACGGAGATGGCGCGAGGTTCGCTGCCCCTGACCATGGGAGCAGCTTCAGGACGCTCACAGAGTTGACGGCAGAGGCGATTCTTTCCTCAAAGAGGCGAAGTTTCCGAGCTAAGGAGAGGCTCGAGTTTGCAGACGGGACTTGTGTGGTTCAGCGACACGGCCACACCGAGACGACGCCATTTCCGCCGCCGTCGACGACCTCTCCCGCTACATGCGGTGATGGTCCCCAGCAGAAGCGAGAGGTCATGGACGCCATCAAGCGCGACGCAGCCGCATGGAGGCAGAGCGCGGCCAGAAGTCATACAGAAGTTCAAGACAGAGAACGGCGGGCGAATTCACTTTGCCGACTCACACAGATCAGGCCGATGAGAGTATTCACACTACATTCTACCGCAGACAACAGAGCAGCATAGAACGGCGTTGCCGAGTACAAGAACCAGACGGCTATGGGATGGTTTTGCTCTCGCAGCAGGATGCCACTGCCTGGGGAGAGAGCGGTGACAAACTGCTCACATCTCAACCGCCATTACAAGCACTCGACTCACAGACGCAGACGAGGTTTGGTACGGGCGCCAGTTTCTACGGTTTTCACTATGGTCTTCGCCCCTTTATGCTCGCCAGGAGCTTGGCCACTCGCAAGCTCGACGACAGAGCACCGAGTGTTCATCGGCCACGCTGAGGGCTCAAGGCCTCACGATCCTCGACCCCGACACACACAAGGCTCAAGATCTCGCGGATGTTGTGTTCGACGGCCATGAGGCCGACGGGACAAGGCGTGGATCTATTTATCTGACTTCGATTCCTGTGGACTTCGCTGTCGACTCACGCCCATTTCGAGAGAGCTGTGAGTTAGTACTGCCTTCACCGAAGCTCGACATCTCGCCGCCACCGCCTCCCATGAAAGTGCTCCACCACCTTCGCACCACCACGCCCCACTTTCACCACCGGCCACTCAAGACCGGCCACCACTCGCACCGCAGCCCACACCACCGGATCGCCTCAAATACGGCCCACGATTTAGCAACAAGACGGTGGAGTTCAGCATTCGCCGTCCCCACGACGAGGATCGCCGACGCTACCACGACGGGCGAGCCTTCGCGCCACCGCATTATGGATAACATCTCGCGAATCGCCTGCCTCGATCGGCGAAGACGATTTCGGTACGGAGTCAAGATTTGCGCGGCGACGACGGCGCAGCCCCGCCTTTTTGCTGAGGCGGCGGAGACGACGCAAGGGCGGTCGCGACGGCAAGAGATGGACGCTGCCGAAGCGGAATCGACGTGAGCTCGGGCGACCTTCCGCCGGCCACCACGCGATCACCCTTGCTGGTGTTCAAACCGAAGCGGATGAAGCCGGCGCCATCGCTGCACAAGGCTCGCCAGCGGCACGAGGCTTCATGCAAAGAGGATCGATTCGACGACGCCAGACCTGGTCGCGCGCAGATGGAGTCCGCTTCGCTTTCTCCTCGCACTTCATGTTTCAGAGGGTTGGCACGCCCATCACATGGACGCCAAGTCCGCCTTCCTCAATCTGCGATTGAAGGAGGAGGTTCACGTCTGTCACCACCGGATTCGGCCATCCCCAGCTGGTGGCAAGGTCCTCCGCCACGCAAGGCCCCACTTCACGGCGCATAGCACCACGAGCCCGAACGCTAAGTCGACTCCACCCTTATGCAACGGGTTCCAGCAGAGCAAGCACACGCAGGTCAAGGGTTCACCGGCTGGGCAGCATGCACGGAACGCCTCACAAGGGCGCTTCACGCCGACGACTTAGGATCACCGGCCCAAGCGAGGCCGAGGTCGAAGCTGCTCAAGGCGAGATGAAGACCGCCTTCCAGACGAGCGACTGGGGCTCCTTCTACCGGGATCGAGGTCCACCAGATACCAGATTCCCTTCGCAGCATCGCCACGCCAAGCGATCGCTGAGTGGCGGGCTCGCCGATCGCAACCCAACCCCACACCCTACGGGAGGAGAGGGTTGTCGAGCCGCGACAAAGACGGCCGGAGAGGCGGACGAACGCAAGATCGGCAAGATTGCGGGCAAACTTTCGCCACCTTGTCCACACGCCGATCGGACTTCGGGCGCTTCGCCGTTGCCACGCCACGGCTCATGCAATGACCGACGACGAGCATCAAGAAAGTCGCGGAAGAGATCCTCCGCCACGCTTGCGGCACCTCCGATCACGCTTGCACTACCCGAGGTGTCCATGCATGCACAAGACTTATCTGCATACAATGACAATGACACGCGAAAGCGACATCGACACCAAAGAAGAGCACAAGCGGATTCTTTCTTCTAAGTGCCTCGTTAGTTGGCCAACAAGCAAAAAGCGCGTCTCTGCCCAACCGCGAGGCCGAAGTACATACGCCTCCACCGCCACTCAGCGCCTGCTGCTGCTCGATCGCATGGTGATCTCTACAGAGACACTCAAGGCGGCGCCAGGCGGATAAAGAAGTCCGCCTGCTCGCAAAGAACCCTGCTTCATGAACGGAGCAAGCACATCCAAAGGGTACCACTTCATCCGAGGTCGTTGACGAAGGCAAGATCAAGGCGAAGCTACATCAACACCACTTGATCGCCATGGACTCGCCACCAAGCCTTCGGAGGTCAAATTCTCGAGCTCGCTTCTAGGATCGGATGGTTCAACTCTCCCACAAGATGACGACAAGACTTAGGGGAGAATGATGGATAAGTCTTGTGTTATTTGTGCCGCCCTCCAAGGACAAAGATCTTTAGACAAAGATCTTGATCGCTTTTAGTATCACCAAGAGCAAGAGTCCAATGACTAACACTTGATTCTTCTTATGTCATTTGACGCCTTGCAGAAGGAATCCACAACATTTCCTTCCTCAAGAATCGGCTCCCTCGAGCCTAAGGATGGAAAACGCTGTTCAAACTTCGCCAGGTCTCCCAAGTCGCATCAGCCGCTGAACATCCCTCCCATTGAACCAACAGTTCACAGGTGCCACGATTCAACCGAGAACGAACTATCTTGGCTGAAGTTAACAGTGTTCTGACATGAATGATATCTGGCAGCGACACCATGGATGTTGGAGGATCACCGCGAAATTCCTTAAGAAGGCCGACGTGAAAAACATCATGAATACGAGCGCGAGGTGGAAGGTGCAACCTGTAAGCCACCGATCCAACTTGTTCTAAAATCTTGAATGGCCCATAATAACGCGGTGCCAACTTTGAGGAGGAACGATCTGTGACAGATATAGCTAATCGATGTTGAAGCCGAAGCCAAACCCATTGTCCAACTTGAAACTCAACATCCCGGCGTTGTTTATCATGCTGAATTTTCATATGAGCTTGAGCTTGAACTAGCCGCTCAGGATCTCCGTAAAACTCATCTCTCTCTTGTATTTGTTGATCTACTACCGCCACACGTCTTTAACCATGTGCATACGTCAAGAGCGAGGGAGGGTCACGCCCATAAACAACACGGAACGGAGTGTCTTTTAGTGTTGTTTGAAAGGAGGAATTATAATCGCATTTCAAATTTACCAGAACTATTGAACCCAGTGACATGGCCGATCACCCACCAAGCATCGTAAATTCATGGTAATGATACGGTTGACCATCTCGGTTTGACCATCGGACTGTGGGTGGAAAGCGGAACTGAAATGCAGTTTTACACCGGCGAGACGAAACAACTCAGTCCAAAAATTACTTGTAAATACCGGATCACGATCACTGACGATAGACGACAGCATGCCATGAAGACGTACGACCCGCGGAACCGTCCGCCACTTTGTCACGCAATGCTAAGAGCTCTGTGTTGGTGGCTACCTCTTGGCGTAAGCTGTCAAAGAGATCAAAGTTCGGTGTTGACAGAGCATGGAGGACAAATACCTCTTCACGGCGGGAAAGGGCATCAAGAATGACTTCAATTTGCTGTGCCTAATTCCACCGTAAAGTCATATCCAAAGAGTTTGCTGACCCAATGGTGTTGAGGTATGGTGGATAGACGCCGTCCGTAAGAAACTTTGTTATAATGGTGCATTTAACAAAGAAAAGTTCGTCCTCGAGATACTGGCCACCAATGATGAACGGCTTTGACTAAGCCAATGAGCTCCCTCTCGTAAGCTGCTAGCTTTGCATGATGTGGAGCTACAGGCCAACTAAAGAAGGCAATCAGACGATCCCCTTGGTGAAGTACAGCGCCCATGCCGCTACCCGATGCATCGCAGTTGACTAGGAAGCGTTTGGAGAAATCAGGTAATTGCAAAACCGGTGCCGATGTTAGGGCGGTTTTGAGTTTCTGAAATGCTTCTTCGGCATCTGTGGACCATCGAAATGCCTCTTTCTTGAGTAACTTAGTCAGAGGAGCTGCCACCAAGCCATAATCTTTAATAAATTTCCGATAATACCCAGTCAATCCCAAGAAGCCCCTCAAGGCCTGCACTGATTTCGGAGTTGGCCATTGTTGTACTGCTACTACCTTGCTAGGGTCCATAGAAACGCCCTGTCCGGAGATGATGTGGCCTAAGTAGGCGACAGACTTCTCACCAAAGAAACACTTGGATTGTTTAAGTGCTAACCTGTGATCCTTTAATACTTGGAACACTACCCGTACATGCTGAAGGTGCTCCGCCCATGACGAACTATAAATCAAGATATCGTCAAAGAAAACAAGAACAAAGCGGCGAAGAAATGCTTGTAACACCTCATTCATGAGAGCCTGTAAAGTAGAGGGTGCGTTAGTGAGCCCAAAGGGCGTAACCAAGAACTCAAAGTGGCCGTGGTGCGTTTGGAAGGCAGTCTTCTCAATGTCTGCTGGATGCATGCGTACTTGATGATAACCGCTGCGGAGATCAAGCTTGGTGAAAAAATTAGCCCCATCTAATTCATCGAGAAGCCCGTCCACAATTGGTATTGGAAATTTGTCTTTGATAGTCTTGTCATTAAGGGCGCGATAATCCACGCAAAACTGCCATGACGCATCGTGTTTTTTGACAAGTAACACCGGCGAAGAGAACGCTGAGGTACTGTGCCTGATGATACCTTGAGCTAACATCTCGGCACACTACCGCTCAATCTCATCTTTCAACAAGTGCAGATACCGATATGGGCGTACTGCGATTGGTGTCGTGTCGGGTAGCAGGTTGATGTGATGATCATGGCGCCGCTCCGGTGGAAGGCCGTGTAGCAATTCAAAAATCTCGCTGAATGCATGCAATAGATCACTCAGGAGGTCTCGGGGAGCCATGCTGTGCACCAATGGTTGGCTCACGTGTGCTCCCAACCCATGCCATGTGACCCGATGATCAGACCTCCAAAAAGACATTGAGAGGGTTTCAAAGTCCCAAACGATTGGACCAAGTGTCCTTAACCATTGAACTCCCAGCACTATTTTGAATCCCTCCAAAGGTATTGCGAAGCAGTCTATTTGGAATTCTTCTTTGTCGATGACCAGCGATACATCGTTGCAGAGGCCTACGCAGTTCACCCGGTCGCCATTTGCCACAGCTACTTGAAGCCCATGTTTGGGTGAGACAACCATGCCGATGCGCTTTGCTGTTTCCACTACGACAAATGTATGTGTAGATCCTGAATCCACGAGGGCCACAAGCTGGTGTCTGGCGAGTTGGATGAGGAGCTGCATGGTGCGTCCCGAGCGAATGCCGGTTAACGCGTGTAGAGAAATCTCCGGGCTAGTGTCATCATCCTCATCATTTTCTAATTCTAGGAGAAAGATGCCCTTCATGGAACATTTGTGATCTCAGTGGAACTTTTCCGGACAATTGAAGCATAGTCCCTTGGCTCGCCCATCTGCCATCTCGTCTCGCGTTAAACACTGAAATCTGGACTTTGGCGCTACTGCTGCTAATGTTGTCTAGACTGATGTGTTTTGCGAGTTCATGGTTGTGGTCATTGTTGGAGCCGGCTGAGTGCTTGTTCTTGTGGACGCTGCTAGAATTGGAGCTGTGGCCGACGTCCGTGCTAGGGTCGGAGGTTTGTATGGTGGTTTGGATTCCGAAAGGACTTCTTGCAGGCGTTGTTCATATGCGCAGGCTAAACTCATCGCGGTTTGGAGATTTGTTGGATTTTGTAATTCAACATCGATAAGCAATGGATTCTGCAACCCTGCCGTGAACAACCCAACCTGTTGGAGTGGTGAAAGGGGCTCCGTGCGGCATAGGAGAGCCAAGAATTTCTACTGATAATCCTCCACTGAGCCGGTTCTATGGAGTTGCGCCAATTCGCCCAAAGGATTACTTCGTATCGGCGATCCAAAACGCAAGTTGACGAAGTGAGCAAAACGAGCCCATGACAGTAATCCTTCGTCTCGCTCGAGCTGGTAATACCACTGCTGGGCCACCCCTGTCAGATGGTATGATGCCAGCCAGACCTTTTCTTCTTCTAGGGTTTGCTGGCCCCGAAAAAATTGCTCGCATTTATTTAGCCATGGCAATGGATCTTCTTCGCCATCAAAGGTGGAAAATTTTAATTTATGGTACCTTGGCAATCTCCGGTGTGCGTCTGAACCATCTTGGTAATGGCCAGCAGGATGCAACCCCATCTGTTGGATATGGCCGCCGATCTGTGCTCTGTCCGAGCCACTTCCGTCGGTTGAACATCTTGTAGTCGTGCGATCGCCGTCCGGTGCTCATTGGACTGGTTCTTGAGTTCACCAATGTCAGATCTGCTGTTGCTATTGTATGAGTTGGCGGGTTGCTGGCCTAGAACTTCCATCGTGATCGGGGAAGCCATCGGAAGCGTTGGAACCGGCTCTGATACCAAGTTGGTATGGCGCCGGCGTTGGAGTGTCGAATTCTCAGGAGATGATACGAGATGGTATGTACCAGGACGTGAACGAAGAGGATAGCGGCAGGAAACGGACGAAGTATCGCCCTCCTGGTCACGGCTAAGTTCTTCCCCGGCCGTGATTGGAGGCTCTGATGCTTCGGAATTTTTAAGACAAGACTGCTTTATTCCTTGCGTCTCAATTACAACAATTGGTCGCTTTATATTAGCGCCAGACTAACCATAGCCCATAACGGACTCTTCATGAACTTCCTTATCTAATAGACCTTTCCTAATCTTAATAGTCCTAAACCGAAACATCATCTATTATCCTGTGCTACTCACGTCCGGCGTGCAACGTCTTGATTCTTCTTGCGTCTGCTGAATCCACAATAGAAGTACGCATCCACACCAATGTGCTTAGTAAGCTCATGCTTCTTTGGATCAAGAGTAATCAGATAGCACTATCGTTGTCACACAGAAGAGATGCAGGAATATCGCATGACACACCAAGATCAACCAAAAGCCAAATGAGCCAAACAATATCCGGTAGTAGTAGCAGCTAACGTCAAGCTCACTCAAAGACTAGACCATGATATCATAGGTTTGTTTCTTGGACTTCCAGGCAATAAGCGAAAACCCAAGAAATATGCAATAGCCAGAGACAGATCGTCTATCAACAGGATCACTCGCCCAAGTCGAGTCAGAGTAAGCATGAAGCTGAAGCTGATTCGACCAAGAATAAAAGAGACAACGATCAACAGTCCCTCGTAGATAGCGCAACACACATAGCAGGTGAGCATAGTGAACAGACGTGGGAGCAAAAACAAACTAGCTGAGCATGTGAATAGAATGAGCAATATTAGGACGTGTCACTGCAAGATAGACAAGACTCCCAACAATATGACGATTACGAGAAGGGTCTTCAAACAAAGTGTCATCAGTAGGACAGAGCTTAAGATGAAGCTCCATAGGAGTAGCAACTGTCCGACTGTTAGTGAGACCAGAGCGAGTGAGCAAATCTTGAAGACAACGCTGCTGAGATAGATAGTAGCCAACATCTATGCAAGTAAACTCAATCCCTAGAAAATAACATTGAGGACACAAATCCAACATCAAAACCTGCTCACTGAGTCGTTGCTTAACAAAAGCAATGTACTCCATGTCATCTCCAGTAATCAGCATGTCATCAACATAGAGTAGAAGCATAGTACGACCACATGGAGATGTGTGAATAAACAATGCAGGATCATGATTACTTGGGAAGAACCCAGCAGCTAACACAACTAAACTGAACCGCTCAAACCAAGAGGAGATGTTTGAGGCTATAAAGAGCACGGCGAAGGCGACAAACATGACTGGCAGGAGCCACAACACCCTGAGGTGGTGTCATATAAACCTCCTACAAATCGCCATGAAGAAAAACATTCTTCACATCCATCTGAGAGATAGTCCAAGAGCGTAACAAGAGCTACAAAGAACAAGAGCGCGAACTGATTACTATATGAGCAATAGGAGCAAATGTCTCGTTATAATCACGACCATGTGCCTGCTGAAAACCACGAGCAACTAGTTGAGCCTTGTACCTCCCAACAGAGCCGTCAGATTTAGTCTTAACTTTAAAAACCCACTTGCAAGTAATAGGAACAGCATGAGCAGGTAAAGGAACAAGATCCCACGTACTAGTATGATCCAAAGCAGCTAACTCCTCCGCCATAGCTAACTGCCACTCAGGATGAACAACAGCCTCCTGATAAGTGTGAGGCTCAGGCACAATAGCGGTAGAAAGAAAACCATATCTGTCAGGTGCAGCAATAGCAGTACGATCACAAAGCTCATACCGAGATGACGGTGCCGATGGAGGATCATTAGAAAGAGTATCACCAGTACTAGCCATGCCATCAGAGGGGGAAACAGTAGAAGGCTGAGTATCATGAGGAACCCTAGACCGACGAGTATAGTGAAGAGGAAACGGTGATCTGACTGATGATGGAGAAGAGACTCCACAGAAGGAGGTGTATCAAACGAAACAATGAGTGCAAGGTAGAGAGAGAGACTCAGCGGGAGAGGACCGAGTGGTAGAAGAATAAAAATAGGGACGATCCTCAACAAAAGAAACATCACGAGAAATGCGCATACGCCGAGCAGAGGGATCATAACAACGATAGCCCTTATGCTCAAGACTATATCCAAGAAAAACACATTCAACAGACTGAGATGTTAATTTGGTGCGCTCATGAGGCAGAAGCAGAACATAACAGGTACAACCAAAAACCCGAAGATGGTCATATTGTGGGGGAGTAGAAAACAAGAGCTTTCCTGGACACTTTACTTGAAGGTGAGAAGATGGCTGCATATTAATGAGATAGACGTAGAAACCGCATCAGCCCAAACATGTCGTGGAACATGAGATGCAAGTAAAAGAGTACGAGCAGTCTCAATAAGATGACAGTGTTTACGTTCAGCAATGCCGTTCTGAGCATGGGCACTAGGACAGGAAAGTTGAGGAAGGGTTCCCTCGGTGGAGAGAAATTGACGAAAGGCATGTGACAAGTACTCCCCCCAGAATCAGAACGAAAAGTCTGAACAGGAGTGGAAAACTAGGTGTGAACCATACGAGCAAAAGACTGATAAATGGACAAGAGTTGAGAACGATGTTTCATAAAATAACCCAAGTATATCGAGAATAGTCATCAATAAAAATTACATAATAGATGACCACCTTTGGAAGCAAAAGGAGCAAGACCCCAAACATCATAATGAACTAACTCAAAAGGCCGACTAGACCTAGATGTACTGGTAGGATATGGGAGTTGCAACTATTTACCAAGCTTGCAACATTTACAATCATAACTAGTGTCGACAATGACACAACCTAGGACACCCTGACGAGCTAATGTAGAAAGACGAGAGCCACACAAGTGACCAAGCCAATGATGCCACTGAGGAAAACTAACAGACGCTGACGCAAGAACTAAAGATGCATGAGCGGAGGAAGATGGGAGACTCAGACGATCAAGGAAATAGAGACCCTAAGAATCTCTAAGGTGATGGCTAGTACCAACAAGAACTCCTGTCTGACGATCCTGCACATAGCAAGTAGATTCATCAAACTCAACAAAGTAGTGCATATCAGCAAGCTAACCAACAGACATAAGATTCATAGAAATTTGAGATACAAATGACACATCTGGAATAGTAAAATGAGAAGTAGAGAGAGTGCCCTGATGAGTGACTGAACATGAGGTGCCATCGGCTGTCTGTACACAGGAATCATCCATAACAGGTTGACATGATGCAAGATGAGACTTATCCAATGTCATGTGAAAAGAAGCTCCAGAGTCCAAAACCCATGGAAGACTAGTACCTGACACAGAAGAAGAGCCACAAGAAGACCGCGGACCACTGGGAGGGCATCGATGAAGATCATTCTTGAACTTGAGTCTCAAGAGCTCAAGTCGACCTAACCGAAAGTGGCAAAAGCAGAATCCCCAACAGATGCAGGAGTGGTGGTAGCAACCACACCACGTCGACGATGATGAGATGTAGGTCGCAGCTCTGGATGAAGTCGGTAGCACCTCTAAACAGGATGACCAGGCTTCTTGCAGTGAGGGCATAAAGCCTGGTTCGATGTAGCATCAAAAAGTGGAATAGGCTGATAAACCTCCTGACGAGGTGCCGCAAGAACAGACTGGGGTGGTGTCAATCCGAAGGATAGAGAGCGAAGTCAAGTCTCCTCAGCAATCAACGTAACAAGAGCCTCCTCCATGGTTGGAAGAACAGCACGTCCCAGTAGTTGAGCTCGAATAGACTCAAACTCTAGGCGAAGGCGCATAACAAAAGTGAACATTAAATTCTGTGCATCATGACCCGCCTTGCCTACACAACCAGTACATCCAGCACATGAAAGAGTAAAAGAACTGCAGTACTCCTCAATAGACATCTCCTGCTGACGTAAATCATGAAGAGTTTGTAGAAGAGAAAAGCGATGTGCCGCACTGGTCTGCTCATAACGATGCTGAAGATACTCCCACATCTTGCGAGAACTTGGAAGATCAATGAAATCCATCCTGATTGAAATTTCAGCACTGTGACATAAGATACCCATAACACGATTATCAGCACTTCGCCAGGCAGCAACTTCCTTCACATCAGCCTTCTCAGTTGGAGGCTCCGCCGTAATATATGAGAGAAAACCAATAGACCGAAGAAGCATGCGAACCAACAACGACCACTCACGATAATTCTGGCCATCCAGTTTGATATCCGAGGCCCAAAGAGCACCTCCCATTCCTCCCATACCGAGAGAAGGGAAGGCACCAGAGGCCACTTCACCAGCTCGGCGCTTAAGCCAGCTCCAGCCCACGGGCTAGCTAGCTAGCCACAATGGCGTCGACCACCTCCTTCCTTCCCATCCTCGCTATCTTGCTCGTGGTTTCATGGCGCGCCAACATGGCGGCAATGCATCGTCCGGGTAAACAAGCGTTGGGCAACCCGAAGATGATGATTTGCTTGGCGGCAAGGAGAGACAGAAGATCAACGACGAGGTATGGCGCACAGACAAGGCCGAGGAAGCCACCGCGTGGAGGTGCGAGGCGGCGCGATGGCTATGGCAGATGAAGCAAGCGACGGCGGAGTCCCTGCCGGAGACGCCGTCTGAGGAGGAGTTCTCAGACGACGTACGCAGGTAACGGCTCGCCCCTTCGCAACGTCCTCAAGCCGCGTCAACCCCAAGGCCGTCCGAAGGTTGTGGAGGAAGGCGAGTGGCGACGGGCAGTACGGTTGCGGCGTCGTCCAGTGGAGCGGAGGCTCGCGCAAGGCCTCCGCTACCACGTCTTCCCGGGCCGCCCGCTCTGAGATGGGCTCATGAGTAGAGGGGCTGCAGCGGCGTGGTGGTGATGGCTCTGCTCAGGGGATCCGTGGAAGAAGAGCAGAGGGAGACGGTGGAGCTCACGAGTTGAGCGGCCGCCCACCAACGCGACAGAGGCGAGAGCTGTTCGGCGAAAGGCGGCGGAGAAACCTCAGCTCTAATACCATGATACGAATCAACATCTCAATGTATTAGATGGAATACCATATAACCAGCCCACTCAATCGGACCAAGGCAATGAAAGGAGATGAAAAAAATTGAGGCTTTCATCCATATAGTGAGAAAATATCAATCTATTGCACACAATAACCTCAAACATTGGCTGATCATCAGTAAAACATTTGCCCCTCTGCCCCTCTGAGCTACATGACAGAGGATAGTGTTGCCCTATACCCACAATGGATTCTTGTCACAAGTTTAGTGCAGACACAATTAATATATAATTAAGATTGAAGACCCTTGACTTCTTTGCCTTGGACCCCAAACCATTAAATAAAGGGAGCAGCTTGCTGGCAAAAGCACAGGTCTCTCCTACAGTTCGCTCAGACCAACTCTAAGAAAGAAACATCAACCTTAAGCTGGAACTGAATAGATCGATGCTCAAATCTATGCTGCGCAATTGGAATTAATTTGAATGACACCTCAATTCAAACTCTTATCCAGCATTGCCGGTAAACCCCCAGACCTGAGCCCCAATCAATTCTATTTAGCGCAAATCAGGGAATTTCCTGCACAAAAGACCCTATGGTCGATTAATCAACATCAAGATAATCTCTCTCCCCAAGACAAAACATCATAAGACACAAAGTTACACTATCATCAGTAAATCCTATGCATTAAACCCTCAATCTAAACATACAACAAACGGGAGCAATCTCTTTTTTTCTGAGAACCAAACGGGAGCAATATAAAATATTCCACCCAAGAAACATGTGCCAATATAAGCTCAACACGAGAAAAAAGTCAAGCATTGCTAACCCTACATGGCAAGATCCAGATCAGCGCCACGACCAAATCGGGGGCCCTAACGACGCCAAGATCCAAGCTTTCCTCTGTACTATGACGAAGAGAGAGTTTCGTTAAAAGACTCACCTCTTGATGACGAAGGCGCAGCCCTTGTACAGCGTCTGGTTGGGATCGGAGAGGATGTGGGAGTGGCAGAACCTGGCCATGGGCATGGCCCGCACCTTGCACCCCGTAAACCCGCACTTCTTCCTCCTCGGCACCGCCGCCGGCCCCGGCCTCGGGGCGTCCAAGCCCCCTCCGACCGCCGGCGGCTGCTCGGCCTCGAGCGGGCTGCGGCCGAGGTCCCACACGTACTGGCGGTGCCGCGCGCGCACCTCCTCGGCCATCGCCCAGTACAGCCGGCGGTACACGCCCGCGAGCCGCGCGGCGCGCCGCCGCCTCCGGCGCAGCACCTCCTCCCGCGTGAGCGCCTCCGCAGTGGCCTCCATCTCCGGCGACGGCGGGTCGCCGGGGGACCTAGGGTTTCGGGCATCCGCCTCCCCCTCCGCCACGGGCACCGGCGCCGGCACCGGCGGGGCCTCGGGGTTCGTACTGACTGGCGTCCGGGAGGAGGCCATGGTGAGGGCGAGCCGAGATTCTTGCGGGATTTGGGGGGAGGAGGAAGGAAGGGTAGATGGCTTGACGGAGGAGGGGTCGATTCCACAAGGGAGGGCGCCTCGCGTGGAAGGTGTTGTTGTTTAACCGTTTATGACACTTGACGGGTATCTCTCTACGTCGTACGCGAGATGAATGAAATAGGAATCAAATCAATCAATCGATTAATTGGTAGATTAAATGGATGTATGTGCATGTGCGCCACACCGTGCTTAACCAGAAAATTAGTTTGCTGTAGGTACTCATGGCTCTTCCAATTGCTCCCTTGACTCAACCAAGAGCTTAACCTTTATAAGACCATTAGGTTATGTACAATGGTTTACTTTAGCTGTCTATAACCTCTGTCACGTAGGATTTAAATTGATATGGATGAAAGAGGCTAAAAAGAGAGAAATATGATGTCTACAATTTTGTAGTCGACTGTAGCACCAGAACCAAGAAAAGCATTGAAAGATTACATGTTGTCTACAATTCTATAGCTGACTGTATCACCACAACCTATTATATGAAATTTGTTTTTAGTCTTTGTCTACGGTGACATGAATGGAGAGTTTTATAGACAAGAAATTGTCTGCATCTATCAGACATACCCTTAGGACTGGGTAGATGTCGGGGTCAAGGTTGCGCTCCGAATCGCCCCACATCTAGCCAATTGCAGTGAAGTATAACCCGGATTGAGGAGTGGGCCTGAGCACCGTCTCCATCAAAGGTGGATCCAGAACGAAAACGATCGGGTGTTAACATACATATCACTACATGTATGTAGAGTGAATGGGTATAAACTATGAATTACACACATATACGTACATATGTGGATTTTAATAAAAAAAAATGATATCGAACCGATATCCCGCGTATCCTGAAGTTTCACTTATCTAGCCCTAGTCTCCGCCAACTGCACCCTTGGGAAACCCATGCTGATCTCTTGGTGTAGAACATTAAGCAATACTTCATAACTCAACAAACTGGTTTGCTAGTCAAAATGGGCCCCCTCTCCTCTCTCCTTACAAAAACATCTTAACTTTTATTCTCGACGAAAATGTGGAGATACGAATATTGTATAGATCTTTTTTTTAGCAATTTACTTCTAGCGTGACGATCGAACGTAGTTAGTTTGCTCCATGTTGTCCCATGAGCGCCAGCTCCTTTTTGCCCTGCGTACGGCCGTACGCCGCCAGCCAAGGCCCAAATGCCGAGGTGAGTCCTAACCCTCACAGGTGTGTCTACCTACCTCACTAAAAAGGCTCTAATAATCGGTATATACTTGACGTGTGGATGGTTACCGCTAAGCTAAGTGATTAATCGGGCCTATTAATCAAAATTTAGCGGACGAATATACATTCTTATTAATATATTTATTTGTAGTTAGTATTAATTATAAACATTTTATCTACACAAAGCTATTGTAAATTATCAGTTTACAAAACATTATTTGTCGTGTTTTACATTTCATTATTTATACTTTATCCAAAAGGTACATGCTATGAACACCATCACACAGTACTAAAAACTAAATTATCATAATTAGTGAATAAAAGTACGTTGTTTTCATGATTAAACGGAAGAACAAATGATTAATTGGAAAACAGATGATTAATCGGATTATGCAGTCAATTGATCATTTTGACAGTGTTAATTGCACTTCGATTATATTATTTATGCTGTTTATCCACCGTCACTCTGCCGAGTCAGCTATTTTTCACAACACAGCTAATAACATATAATACCCCAAGCGGATCATTTGTAATTTTTTTATGAAAGCTCGATCTGTGTAACTTATTGCATGAATTAATCAATATAATACCAGTACCGATAGGTAGACCCTTACCTAGAGGCACCCTTATCCCAACCCTTTTTTACGTACACAAATATAAAATGCAAAGGAACATTTCTGCAGAAATATTCTACTCGAGGACATTTGCATATGATTTCTAGGGTCTCTGGAATGCTAGGAACATTTCTGCAGAAATATTCTACGCGAGGACATTTGCATATGATTTCTAGGGTCTCTGGAATGCTAGGACTGGCCGGACCGGCCGCGAGATCATGAGGCCGTTTGGTGATGACCACGTGAACCTGCGTCAGTTATCAGCCCTCTTGCAGTTCACCATGGCCATGGGCACGTCCGACCTGCACGTCAGCGATGGAACTTGAGCAAAATCTTAAGAGGTGCTATAAAGATCAAAACAAATTCAGAAATAGTCAAGTGCTAAATCATAATACTATCATATGGTATAATTTGTAGCTATCAAAGAGTTGTAGATTAACATTTTCCATACTTGGGTTACAAAATACAAATAGCGAGATATTACATGTATAACTGCTCTAAACAAAAGTATTTATACCAAAAATACAACTTATCTTCATAGCTGCAATTGCCTGCAATTTGACCCTCTATGTGTACTAGCAAGCTATTGGCAAGAAAGCCATCCATCTTGTTACGTAGCCTTGTCTTAATGATCTTCAAACCAGAAAATGCACGCTCAACACTAGTTGTAGAAACTGGAAGAGTAACAAGTAAGCGAAGCAATCTATCAATGAAATTGTAGATAGTATGCCGTCCTATCTCGACAAGAAATTGGCAAAGTTCAGTTAAGGTTGAGACACTCTTCAATTCTTCATGGTTCAAAGCATCCACAACAAAATGTTTTAGTTGCTGCTCTAAGCCATACCTGTCCTGTTGAGTAAAATCTGCCTGATAATATTTTTCACCCACTCACATATGTCACCAGCTTTGAAAGTTCTGAATCTATTTTTTTTGGGATCAATGTAGCACTAGTGGATAAAAGATCCATTACCTTCTCATTGAATTTGAGATCTAGTTCCTACAATTGGGTATCAACCGTTGCCCAAAATATTTTCACTCGTGTAACACCCTGATTTTTAGAGTCTTTTTGAAGATTTCAAAATAAAAAGAATCATTTTATTTTGATGAGAATTCGAAGCTTAACTTGAAATTTCAGAATGGATTTCAATTGACTAACTCAAACTTCAACTAAAAGTCCTTGATGGTTTATTGCGTTGTTGGAATTTTGGGTGATCTTCTTTTCTCTGCCCATGTCTTGTACATCTCTGGACCGGACCTCTGTAGGTCCAAGCTTCCCTATGTGATTGTGTCCTCCCAGGACTACACCTCCCTCTGTGGTTCCTCCCTAGGTTTAGATCTCTCCAAGTCTAAACCTAGCCCAAATCCATTTGAACTCACTCTCTGTATCTTTTGAACACCACTATGTCCCCTTGGACTTACCTCATTTGCTTTAATCCTTGGAACTCCCTCTAGAAGTTTTCTTCGGTGCTACCGTTTTACAGGACCTCCCCTTACCTTTGTTGGACCTCCCCGTGTCCTACAGGACCTCCCCATGTCCTCTAGGACCTCTCCTTACCTTTGTTGGACCTCCCCGTGTCCTACAGGACCTCCCCGTGTCCTCTAGGACCTCCCCTTACCTTTGTTGGACCTTCCCGTGTCCTACAGGACCTCTCCTTACCTTTATTGGACCTCCTCGTGTCCTACAGGACCTCCCTATGTCCTCTAGGACCTCCCCTTATCTTTATTGGACCTCCCCGTGCCCTTCAGGACCTCCTCCTTGTCTATTTGCACCTCCATCGCTTATGAGTCGTCCGATTTGCATTGGACGGTTTGATCTTGGTGAGACGTTCGGATGGTCCCAATTTCCCACCCTCTATGAACCCTTAGATCCTTGCTGGACGGCCCGATGTGCAGTGGCGTTCAGACGGTCCGAACGTCCCAACCATTTTGGACCGTCCGATTCAGTTAATGGCTGAGATCCAGCGCTAGCTTGGATGGTACGAACGGCCCAATCATTTTGGGCGGTCCGATTGAAATCCAATTGTAACACCCTGATTTTTAGAGCCTTTTTGAAAATTTTCAAAATAAAAAGAACCATTTGGTTTTGATGATAATTCAAAGCTTAACTTGAAAATTTCAGAATTTGAAGAGTTTAAAATGACTTAACTAAACTTCAACTAATCCAAAACTTAGCTCTTTTGGTGTTGCTCTAGCTCTCTGGAGCTATCTCTCCTTTTCTTGATAAGGGTTTCCTATCCTCTATCCTACATTTGGACATTCTTATATGTCCAGACCGTCCCTCTTGTTGACCTCTGTTGTTGTTATCTTCTCCTTGTCTTTTCGGGTCCTTCCTCTCCCCTGGAAATCTCCCTCTGTTGAGACATTTTGTTAAGTTTACCCTCCTGGTCCAGCCCATTCTTTGGGTCGGGACCTTCCTTAATCTCAATTGCAGTTTAAACCTCCTCTGAGGTTTAGATTTTTCCTCGTATCTAGACTACCCTTTGTTGGCTTGAACCTCTTTGTGGTCCAGGCCATTTCTTTGTTGACTTGAATTCTCCCTTCTGGATCTTTCTCTTCATCAACCCTCTTTCCCCTCTAGGCTCATTTGAACCCCTCATAGTTCACCTGAACCCCTACGGGCTCCATAGAACCCTCTTTTAGTTTATCTGGACCTCGTTGTTTTCATTTGAACTTCTCTTTGGTTTGGATCACTTTGGATCTCCTTGTTGGTTTGAATCTCTTTGGTTCAGACCTCCTTCCTGTGTCCAGACTTTTTCTAAGTCTAGACTTCCCGGATGATTAGACCCTTTTTGTATGTCCAAACCTCCTTACCACTTGGACCTCACCTATGGTGCGGATCTCTTCTTTGTCTTGATCTATTTGATGTCCAGATTCTTTTGATCATAGACCTCATTCTTTGTTTGGGTATACTCTTATGCTAGACCTCCCTCAAGTCTTTTGCTTGAGTCTCCCTCATGCTCTTTGGAATGCCCAAGAATTCACTTGAACCCACTCGTGTCCAATTAGACCTTCTTTGCATTTGATTGAACCACCTTTGTGCTCAAATTGGACCTCACTGGTCAGATTTTCTTCTCTGGCTTAGACCTCCTTAGGGTCTAAGTCTTCTCTACCACTTGAGTTCCTTCTATGCTCTTGTGAACCTCTCGGTGATCACTTGACTCCTTTTCGCCTCGATCTCAAGAACCTTCTCTTTGGAAAAGTCCTCCTAGTGCATCTGGTATTACCGCCCAACTCAAGCAGATTACTGTTTTCTAGGACCTCCTCCCTTGCCGATCGTGACCGTTAGGATCTCCCTGTGAGGTCCTAGCCATCGATCTCCACCTTCGATTTGAGCTTGACCTTGGACCTCCCGTGAGTAGGTCGTTGGACTTCCGTCGGAGGACCTCCTCCTGGTTGTGTCTGTTAGACCTCCCCGTCCTTTGACCTCATCCTAACCGCCTAGACCTCCTCCGGCGTGTCTAGACCGTTACGATGTTCTTTGATCATATCCGAGCCATCCGGACCTCCTTTCATTTGGATCTAAGGGTCCAGACTCCCCTCCGTCTCGATCGACCGTCTGCACCTCCCTTGTAGAGATCCCAACAACAGACCTCCCCATGTCCAGGACCTCTGCTGAGTTTTGGACCTCCTTAGGGTTCAAACTTCCTATGGTGTTCGAGACCCTTATGGTCTGGACCTCCCTTTTGTGTTTAGACCCTTGTGGTTTAGACCTCTACTATCTTTTGCACCTCATGTCCTTAGATCTCCTTGTGGCCTCTAGGACCTTTTGTCCTCAAAAACCTCCTTGCGGGTTAGGACCTTCCCTTTGACCCGGTTGTTTCTAAGTTTGACTGGACCCACTTGCCAGTCTTACCCATTCTCATTTCCTCCGCCACGTTAATATCTTGGGCATTTAATGCATGTCATGTCACATTAAATACATCCATATACATGGCATTTTACTCTGAATTGGGTCACCTAGCTGTACTCTGACATCCTTCTTTGTTCCTTCCCATAGCAACATACGTTGTCCTTCCTCGTACCTTTTACCCAGGGTGGTAGTGACACCTGCCCTGCCACTCACCTACCTTTGACCCATTTCTATACTTATCCTTGGTACGTATGTTTCTAGTTTTCTTCACCCATTTTGACTATAGTCAGTCCAAGGAACTCTGCCATATTATCTTCTTCACATTCATCATCTTGGCTCTCGTTCAGTGGCTCCCAGGGAAGACCTTGTTGCCCACGACCTCCCCTCCATCCACTGTTCCTTCTTGTCCCTGGTAAGTCCGTTGGAAATATACTCCACTCTTAATTCTTGCCACTGTATTGAGTTGGTTGTGTCCTTCTCAGGACCTCCCCTTGTGGGCTCCTTTTGGATGTCTATGGCGTTTATTTGAGGAGCTCCTCCCTGGTCTCTGTGCACGAACCATCTCTCGGGACCTCTCTGTTCCTTTGTCCAAAATCACTCTTTTGGGGTCTTTTGCTAAAGTACCACCCTCCTCCTGGTAAGCTTAGACCTCCTCCAAAAGAACCTATTCTAAATACAATACTCTTCTGTTAATTGAGTTTTGAGGTTCCTCTGGAGTTCTCTTGGTTCTTTATTCGGATCTCTGTTGGTTCTTTATTTGAGCATTGTTTGAATCTGCTCGTTAGTAGTGTAGATCTTGACGTTTCAGAGAGCCGAGTGTGAGAGAGAGTAGATCCTAAGCTATCAAGCAAGAGGCAAGTTACACTTTTGACCATATTGCACCCAAGATCTTAAATTACTTATGTTCTGCTTCAAAGTATCTCGCATGCTTATTTCTATCAAGCTATTTCAATACCGCCTTCAAATCCATAGTTATGCCTATCTCTTTCATATGGCCGACTTTGATGTTGTACCCAACTTATTGTCACCATTAGGCAAAATCTGGTTGATACAATAGTGTGAACCAGGAACAATTGTAAAACCAAATGCTTAGACTTGCTTAAACCAAAAGTACTTGATTTGGGAAAATCTTTACCATCATGACCAACTACTGATTTAAATATTTTGGCCATGACATTGGGGTGTCATGGACATATGGAAATATTGCTGGGGAAGCAAAGAAAAGGAAAAAGGAAAATGGATTTGGACTTGGGCGAAATGGTTGGCTTGGCTGGTGCAAGGTTTGTGCACGGACTCTATCTTGGAAAAGGTGGAGGTCTAGGGGTATGTGATTGTCGCCCAAGTCAGTTGAGGACCGGTCTTTGAGCGACCAATGCCATGCCTATAATGGGCTATGCCACAATCGTGCAACCACATGTCTCCAGAGTGGGGCGTGGGACCTGGCTGAGTAATTTGCAAAGTTCTACCATAAACTGCTCCATTGGAGGTGTGGGAGGTCTTATATGGCCAATGGTCTATTATAACCTACTGTTCCCACTGGTGCAAGAGGGGGCTTTCCGCCGGATTGCGATCCATAGGAAGGTGAAACCTTAGCCAGGAAAGGCTGTGGTGGAACAATGCATTGTAAAGGCCTTGTCATGAACTCTAGACCTCTTACCTTCGGCAGTGAGAGGTGGCATTCGCACATACCAAACAAACTAGAGGAATCATGTCATGTGGGTAAAGTGTACAACCTCTGCAGAGTTAAATCTATTGAATACCGTGTGTCGCGGTCATGGACGTCTTGACAAAGGCTACTCGAGTTAGATGTTGGTTTTGGGTTTTTGAAATGTTTACTAAAACTGCTTTTGGGATTGCTATCCCATGGTTTGGGCGGGGAGCCTTGTGACAGGAGGGTATCCTTCACCACTTGTGATGAATGAATATCCAACTGAAAACAGATTTACTAAATGAATTTTATTTATCAGATGATGCTTTGGAACTTAATCTTCGTAATTGGAAATAAACATGGCTTTATGCAAATCAACCATATTAAGCCTTCCTTTGTGATATCCATTTATGCATGTCATTTACATTATCTAACAGGTGTAACTTATAGCACGGTTGTTGTGCTCACTCTTGCTTGATGCTGTCTCTAGCAGGTATGAGAACTTCTGGGTGATCTGCACGGTAGACCTAGGGGTCCTGTTCGACTAGGATTGCGCCCTCCAGCCGGTTGCCTGTGGTGTATCGGGTGGCCCATGTGTTTATCTTTACTATGTTTTGCCCACTGGCTTGTAAGCTCTCTTGTAAATAACTCATTTGGTTGTTAATAAAGCTTGTGTTGTTGCTATGTTACCACTGTTGTTGCTGTGAAGAGCTAGCCATGATCCTTGGGACTAGCTCAGTTCACATAGAGGACCTTGGAGAGCTCCCAGTCCTCCCCGACCACCCCCAGATCTGGTTGCGGACGTCTTTGGGGAGCTCCTCGGCTCCTAAGACCTCCTCGGGCTTGTTCTCTTGGACTTCCAAGAGGTCCTGCTGGACCTCCTGGGAGGTCTTGGTGGACTGTCCGAGAGGTCCTTTCTGGACCTCCTGGGAGGTCCTGATGGACTTTCCAAGAGTTCTTGGAGGACCTCTCAGGTGCCCTAGGGTTGGGTCGTTACACCAATGACTCTCGCTTCTCCCGCTTCCTACCTCGCTATCGCCCACCTCCCTCCTTAAAGATCTAGCCGTTAAGACCTCCCCCTTGGAGATCTTAACCGTCCAGACCTCCCTCCTTGAAGATCTGGCCGTTAAGACCTCCCCTTGGAGATCTTAACCGTCTGCATTCTCCTCCTTGAAGATCGGCGTTAAGACCTCCCTTGGAGATCTTAACCGTCTGCACCTCCTCCTTGCAATCTGGCCGTTAAGACCTCCCTTGGAGATCTTAACCGCCAGCACCTCCTCCTTGAAGATCCGCCGTTAAGACCTCCCCTGGAGATCTTAACCGTCGAGACCTCCTCCTTGAAGATCGACCGTTAAGACCTCCCTTGGAGATCTTAACCATCTGCCTCCTCCTCCTGAAGATCGCCGTTAAGACCTCCCTTGGAGATCTTAACCGTCTGCACCTCTCCTCCTGAAGATCTGGCCGTTAAGACCTCCCCTTAGAGATCTTAACCGTCTGCACCTCCTTCCTGAAGATCGCCGTTAAGACCTCCCTTGGAGATCTTAACCGTCCTGCCTTCTCTGTAGATCTGGCGTTGTAGATCTCGACTGGAGATCTTAGACCTCCCTTGCAGATCCTAACCATCCGCGAGATCCTAACCATCCAGACCTCCCCCTGGATTCAATCCAACCGTGAGGACCTCTCTAGTGGGTGAAGACCTCCCCTTAACCTCTGCAGACCTCCCCTTTTGTACTTGATCTTGGCCGTTGGACCTCCTTTTCGGAGATCCAACCGTCAGGACCTCCCCAGTGGGTGAGGACCTCCTCTGTTCTCTACGGGACCTCCTCAAGTTCTTCGCAGGACCTCCATTTCAGGTCTTGGCTGTCCCCACTTGGCAGTCACACCTAGTTTCTTTTATCCTTTGACTGTGTCCTTGTGCATAGAAGTCTCCCCACATTTAATGCATGTTGTATCACATTAAATGCTCCTACTTTTTGCAGTACCCATGTCATACTTTTGTCACATCTCTTGCCTGCTCCCATTGTCCTCTTTACCAACTCCTGAGCACCCGTGTCTTGGGTCATGATTCATTGGCTCCAGCTATATTTAGCTTGGGCAGCCCTTCCTATCTCACTTTCTTCCTCATTTCTCCTCTCCGGTTCACCCGAACATACCTTAGACCTCCCTCCAAGTTCTTGGACCTCCTCTCTTGAGTCTCAGGACCTCTCCAGCAAGCTCTTGAGACCTCCTCTTGACCTCCCAACCACTCTGTTGGTTTTATATTTGAGTTTATTTGGAGTTTCTTTGAATCTTGTTGGAGCTCTATTTGAGTTATTTGGTTTTCACCGTGTAGATTGTCAAGACCGTGAGGAGCCAGAGTTCTGTGAAGGGGAAGAAGAAGCTCAAGACTTTGAGTAAGGCAAGTTACACTCTTGATCATATTTCGCCCATTACTTCAAGATACTTATGTAGGTTTTAAAGATGTATGCATGCTTATTTCACTGAGTTATTTCAATGCCTATCTTTCAATTCATAGCTATACCTGATTCCTTTGTATGGCCACTGTCAATGTTGAACCAACCACCTTGTCACCTTAGATAAAATTTGGTTTTTGCAATAGTAAGGACCAGAGGTTTATGAAAAATGAAAGCTTAGTCTTGCTTAGACCAAAATCTTGATTTGGGAATGTTTCTTCAACAGACCACAATATCAAATGTTTTCAAAGCCATGGCATTGGGTTGTCATGGTGGTTTTGACAAATGGTTTGGAAAAACAGAAATGGACAAATAGATTTGGTCTTGGGCGGATTGGTTGCTTGGTTGGTGCAGGGTATGCACGGGCTCAACTTGGGTAGGGTTGAGATCCATGGGTTTGTGATAGCCGTCCAAGCCATATGAGGACCGGTCTTTGAGCCGCATCTTGCTATGCCTATAATGGGCTATGCCACCCTTGTACAACCACATGTCCTGAGAAATGGGCAAAGGGACCTGGCTAATTAATTTGCAAAGCTCTATCGCGGTTGATCCTGTGGATGTGGTGGGTAGTCATGTTATGACCGTTGTAGTCCCACCTAGCGCAAGAGGGGGCCTGAACCTTGCGGATGGGTAGTCCAAAGGGGGTGAAACCTTAGCGAGGGTGGACTGCGTTGGAGTGATGCTTTGTAAAGGCCTTGTCATGTGCTCTAGACCTCTCACCAAAGGAAGTGTGAGGTGGTATCGACGGATGCCAAGCAAACTAGAGGATTCATGTCATGTGGGTAAAGTGTACAACCTCTGCAGAGTGTAAATCTATTCGAATAGCCGTGTCCGCGGTCATGGACATGCTAGCAAAGCCACTCAAAGTTAGCTCTTGGTTTTGATTTTCAAAGGAATTATGAAACTGATTTTGGATTTCTATCCAAATGGTTAATGGGCGAGGAGCCATGTGACAGGAGGGTATCCTTCACCATGTTAATGATGAATATTATCCAACTGAAAATTAAGTTTTAGCAAATGAACTTTTACTTATTGTAATGCCTTGGAACTTAGTACTTGTATTTGAAATAAAATTGGCTTTACGCAAAACAACCCTAATATGCCTTCCATTGATATATCCCTATGCATGTCATGCTGTTATTTGACAGGTGTAACTTGCGAGCACGGTTGTTGTGCTCACTCTTGCTTGATTGATGAATTGAGCAGGTGAAGATTTCTTCGATGATGAGGATGACCAAGTCAATTAGGCCGCGCCCTCCAGCCAATCACCTGTGGTGTAATGGTTGGAGCCTTCCCATTTTGGTTTTCCGCTGTGTATTGTTGCTCTTGGTTGTTGTAGCTTGTAAGCAACCCCTTGTAATCAACACTCTTTTGTTGTTAATAAAGTTTTTGTGGATGTGTATGTTATCACTTGCTTGCTGTGAGAACTGGTCGATGATCCTTGGGGACCGGTTTAGATCACAGTGGACTTGAGGCTTGTCCCCAAGCCCCACGACCTCCTCGGGTTGGTTCCTCACGGACCTCCCTAAGGTCAGTGTGTGGCGCTTGAGGAGGTCTGAGGTCCGAAGACCTCCTCGGGTCTAGACCCCAAACCTCCGAGTGGTCCTATTGGATCTCTTGGGAGGTCTGGCGATCCTACCGGGATGTCCTCTGGGACTTCTTAGGAGTCCTTTTACGAACCTCCTAGGAGGTCCTGAGGGACCTCTCGGGTTAGCCTGGGCCGGGTCGTCACAACTCGATAATAAACCTCCTTAGTAAAATGATCAGGATGACGGTGGGCACGACCACCACGCATAATGTAAGTTTCCTGCATTTCTAGAACATCAATGCAATGACTAACACATAACTCAACAACCTTGGCAAAAAAAATATTCCCATCCATCATTTGATCTCAATTCTCCAAGGCGCACTTTTGTCGAAAACACAAGACGAACATCATTTACTATGTCTTGTGATTCCTTCTGTAAAGCTTGGCCAAGATCTTCAGTTATCTCTAATATTTATTTCATCATACATAAAACGAATATAAACTCAAAAGAGGACAGGTAGCTGAAAGCAGTGTCTCCATCAACACGAATTGAGCCAGCTGATGCATCAGCGGCTATATTTTGAAGAGCAGAACTTACTGCATTAAACATGTTCATAAGGCTAGAAATAGAACCTAGGTGAGAACCCCACCTAGTGTCTCCAGTGTGCAGATTTGATTTGCCCCTTGACCGGTCTCGAGGTCGTCAATAGCTAGTGTGCGTGCTAGTTCAACCAATTGGGCGCCATCACGAAGCTCATCGTGTCGCTTAGCAGAGGAGTCAACAGTGTTTATAATAAAATTCAGTTTCTGAAAAGACTGAGTAACAAGAATCACCTCCTTGGATACAGCAACTAGTGCAAGTTGCAAACGATGGGCATAGCAAAGAACATAATATGCATAAGAACATTCTTTGAGAAAAAGGGCATGCAATCCATTCAACTCTCCCTTCATATTGCTTGCCCCATCATATCCTTAGCCACGAATGGTTGGACAATACAGAGCACAATTCCTCTTTAAGTGTTATAGCTTTGGTGTTCCTTACATGTATCAAGTCAAAGAATCGCTCTTGCAAAAGACCATCTTTATCAACAAATTTGAAAACCAGTGCCATTTGCTCTCTTTTTGCTGCATCACAAGTTTCATCTACCAGAATAGAGAACTTAGAATCCCTTGTTTCCTCACGGATATGTTTCCTAACTTTACTTGCGAAAATACTCAAAATCTCCTTTTGAATGTCTGGTGATGTGTACCTTGAATTGTATGGAGCATTCCCCAATATAACCTTTGTAATCTCAGGATTGAATTCTACCAGAAGCTTTACCAATTCAAGAAAGTTTCCTCTATTCCTTGACTGAGGTGTCTCATCATTACCTCTAAAAGCACAAGATTGATTTGTGAGCCACTTGACAACTGCAATTGATGTTTTAAGTCGTAAATGATTCTGTTCTATTTCTTGTTTGCTCTTTACTGCTATGACATTTTCTATATGGCCTGGCTGATTCAATAAAGCTTGGCATTCTATGATTGCATTATTCTGTTGGGAGCAAGGTTCGAATCCTATATGGGTTAATAATGAACAGTTTTTTTTTCCATCATTAACCTTCTTCCAACTTCCAAAACCATGTACTTTGAAGACATCAGAACCACCTCGTTTGATTTTGTTTTTGCTGGATAGGAAGCAAAATAAACAATATGCATGACGATTGCTCTCTGAGTACTCTTAACCATGACGGAAAAAAAGACTAAGCTAACTATAATGAAAGCGGCTTTGATGCTCTTGCGCTCCAAATGGTTTGTATTTCTACAATAGGGGTTGCATAGGACCTAACTTCAAATATGCTTGTCGCACATCATCTCTTTACTTAGGTGGATATTGCCAAATTTGTGGGCGTAATGTAGGATCTCGCTCCAAGAATTCAATACCTCGAAATATGACTTCATTTATTCGTTGCCCTTCATCTTGGTTTTGCTGATGTTCCAATTCAAGCAAAAGCAAGGGTGGAGGATGAGTTCAAGGATCTTCATCAACTAGTTTGACTCCGTTTATTTTGAAAAATGAATCAATGGTTTTTTTTCCTTAACCATAGTTACCTACATTGTAATTGAATATATGATCTAATTAGCAAATGCCCCAATCTGAAGACATAGTGAGTAGTGACTACTGAGTACTGACTAGCGAGAGTGAGTGTGTGAGACCAATAAACTAATTAGATAATAATTAGGAGAAAGAATTACCAGCAGCAGGACTCCGAATTGTAGGAAGAATCAAGTAAATCAACCAAGACAAGGAAGCATCAATAAGATTCAAAAGCACACTACTCACTACTGGCTACATGCCCTGCGCGGCGCACAGACTTGGCTCTCTGGCTATCGGTTGCGCATCTGTCGTTGCCGCCGGGCCTTGCCGCGGCAAGCTCGCGACACGCTAGCGGCCAGTGCCTCGTCGCCTCGTCTGCTGCTTTCGTGCTTCGCCGCCGCATGATTGAAGTCATTGCCTCGCTGAGTAGTATAGTAACTAGTAGCAGGCAGCAACAGTGGGTCTTCTAGATAAACCTAACCTAACCAAATTGGACCGGTTGTAGACTGATACATGCTATTAAAATGCCTTTTTTTTGGGTTGGGGGGGGGGGGGTTGGCTGACCCCATACTCTGTCCCTGCTACACGCATCGTCTCCATGACCACCAAAGGCAATTCAATTTATCCAGACCTAATAACTGTTCTCACGAAGGGACTCCCCATATGCCAGCCCACGCGTGTCATGTTCAGGCTATTGCCTGTAAATGAATGGAATCTTTAGCCTTAAAAAATATAAAGGAAATTGGGAAGCATGTTTAAAAAAAGGGAGAATAGCCTTTGGTCCTCAAAGTTTCCCTCGGCGCTTACTTCCGTCCCTCAACTTTTCTTGTCGAGCCAGAGAGGGGCCTCAGTTCATATAGCGTGCCACGTGTATAGACTAAGTGGGGTCATAATGCATGGAGGTGAGTCAGCCAGCTGGAAATGTCCTTTTTACCCATGCATCCATTCCCCTCTAATCCCTACCCTTTCCATCCCGTTCTTTCAATTATATTCAACACCTCCCGCATGGAGGTAAGTTTCTTTTGGGTTGTGTTTCGTACCGACTATCTTTTGGATTTTTGTTGCAGCAGACTGCTTAATGCATATGATGTTTCAGTTTGTTCAATGTTATTTGAAGACTTGTTCAGATTTAAATCATTACTGGCAATGTATTGAGAAGCGTGTAAAAATCTCAAACTTTTATGCACCGAAAAATCATATCGAGAAGCATGTAAAAGTCTCACTACAAACCACGCCCGGGACAGATGGTACCAAACCATCTAATAAAACTTAACGGGTCATGGGCATTTTCGTCTTTATACTCAACTGCATGCACTAAGATCCCACTCAGCATGTCCACGTGACGTGCCATGCAATCTAAGATTCCTTTGGCCTAAAATGGAAAAGAAAAAAATTGTGAACCCGTTCGGCTGTTTTCAAAGCTGAGGGACGAAAGCAAGCGCTTCCGAAAACTAGCCAAGAAACCGGAACCGGTCGGCCTTAGCTGTTTTTTGGCGAAGTTTCCTGATAGACTCGGCAGAAATCAAATTGGCACCTCCGGTTTTGGGCCCGGTTTTAGTTCTAAAAACCCAGACAAGAAGTATCACCATTCAGGCATTCACCAGCAACCAGCAATGGAAACAAATGATAACTCACACCACGACCCAAAAAACAGTGAGCAATTCATCAGACCAGTTAACCAGCCAACGTTGGTCCAACAAAGACGGTACTATATCTAATGGATTAATGGGTTACATCCGGTTGTTATTAATGAACAGAACTAAATGATTACGTACAATTTGTACAAGCTAAAAAACGCCCCATGTTGCATCAAAATTAGATGGGGCGAAGAACAAAATGCATGGAGCAATCAGCCCGCATCATTCTTGGCGGTTTGTTTAGTTCTTGTACCAGCAGCATATCGCATCTTCTGAATACTGAGGATGCCAAAAGCTTCAAGCCTTCAACCACGAACATTTTAGTGGCTTAAGCCTAAATACCATTGTTGAGGTGTGGAAACTGGATGTTGGAACTACAAAAATATGGACAAAATGGACCCTTCTGCTGTATATGCATTCTCATTGATCTGGCAAGCTCTGCACCGCAAGAAGACAAGACCATCAGATAAACAACCTGTCTTAAAAGTTTAAGAACACCGTGTTCCAGCTAAATGATGGGGGCAGGACTCTACGGAGCAATAGCCAGAACTAAGTTTGAAACAGAATAAACCATGGCCGGAGTTGCTCCTGAGCGGTAGTGATCTGGTAGATAACAAGGTTGTGGCTGTTGAGGACCTTGAAGTCATGGGTTCACGCCCCCATACTCCTTAAAGACAAGATATACAGTTCCTCCTACGTTTTATGTGATCTTTGTTTTTTACTATTTGCTCTTAGGGCCAATTTGCGGTTGCTGTGCTGTTAATTCCAGCAATATTTTGGTGTTGTGACTAAAAAAAGATGGTTGCAACTAACTGTTATATCCAAAAGTAGGGAAAAGAAGTGATTTTGAAAAGCCACCACAATGCCAAATGGAACCTTAATATTCCAATTCAATCAATTTGTTCTGGTTCAGTTCATCCAAAGATTGCCGATTCCATCCTAGGAAACCTTATTTGGACATATGCACAAACCCTTCAAGGATCCCTAGGAGTAAATATAGAGGTACATGCCTCTCAAAGAATTGTTTTACGAAAATTGGTGTTCTATACTGGTATAACCTAGATTGCGTAGGGGATAGTCATGGGTAATTTTTATGATTTTCATTGCTTGCTGAAAACTCTACTACCGCATGCCACTTATAGATATGGCCCGGTGCTAACAAACCAATCTCCAACTATTGCTTTCCTAAGAAGCAATTAACTAATTGGACCACGATTTGATCTCTAACTTTAAATTAACAATCCTAAAGATAACTTTCTGATTTAGAGACAAGATTCTAAATAAAAGATAAGATCCCTTATTTGGGATTTCCTTGTGCTGGCCGGTCGGCCTAAATGTGGCTTCGGCCCCACCATGCGCACGGTTGATGCCATGTTGACGATACGGAATTCCATACATGACATCTCTCCCAGCCTAAACAGCTCGTCCTCCATCTGGAATGTAGGATAAGATTGTCTAAAGTCTTCGACTGGTTCCCATGACACTTCCGAGGCATCGAGACCCACCCATTGTACAAGCACATGCCTGACGTCACGGCGAAGGCAAGCTTTCAATACTTTGGCCGAAACAGATGCTAAGGAATAGTGGAGAGTCGTTGGTCTAGTAGGAACTTCAAACTATAGTGATCTGTACGCACGGTGAAGATGAAGTCCCAAAGATATGGTCGCCAGTGGCAGCCAGCATGCACCAATCCAATGAGCTCTTGTTCGTACGCGGCCAGTTTAGCATGGCAGTTTAGCATGGCGTACCGCAATCGATTTGCTGAAGGAGGCCAGAGGACCCACGCCCTGGTGGAGGACCGCGCCGAATCCCGTACCGGGAGCGTCGCACTCAACGATGAATGCCGCGGCAAAGTCCGGCAGTTGGAGCATCGATGCCGTGGAGAGGACCGCTTTGAGGGCCCGAAAAGCCTAGTCTACCTCCTACGACCATGGAAGGACTCCTTTTTAAGGAGTTTGGTGAGTGGAGCGGCAATGATGCCAAAGTCGCGAATGAATTTGCAGTAGTAGCCCACAAGTCCGAGGAACCAGCGTAATCCCTGAGCCGCAAGAGGTGCGGGCTAGGTTTTGACGGCGGCGACCTTGTCTTCATCCATGGTGACTCCGTATGCGGATATGATGTGGCCAAGGTAGGCGACTGTGGGCGCACCAAAAGTACACTTTGAACGCTTGAGATGGAGTTGGTGACGACGAATGAGGAGCAATACCACACGTAGATGGCACATATGCTCCGACCAAGATGAGCTATAGATCAAATATCGTCAAAGAAAACAAGCACAAAACGACAGAGATAACACAGGAGTATCTCGTTCATCAAAGCCTGAAAAGTAGCTGGCGCATTAGTGACACCGATAGGCATCACCAGGAACTCGAAGTGACCATGATGAGTCTGAAACGCAGTCTTCTCCACGTCTGCTGGGTGCATGCGCACCTGGTGGTAGTCGGAACGAAGGTCTAGCTTGGAGAAGAAGCGAACACCACGCAATTCATCTATAAGCTCATCGATGACCGGTATCGGGAACTTGTCTTTCACTGTTAGCTCATTGAGAGCACAATAATCGACACAAAAGCGCCATGATCCATCCTGTTTCTTGACAAGGACTAGGGAGGAAAACGCTGAGCTATTGGAACGGATGGCCCCTTATTGTAGCATGGCCGAACATTGGTGCTCCAGTCCATCCTTTTGGAGGTGCAGGTAGCAGTATGGCCAAATTGCCACGAGAGCTGACCCAGGTAGGAGGTGAATCCGGTGGTCCAGGGTGCGTTCCGGGGGAAGACCAACAGGTTCTGCGAAGAGCCCATCGAATTCCTGCTATAGGGTGTCAAGGAGCTCATCATTTGCACAGGTAGCCATACGGGCGGCTGTGTGCGGGGCAGCCATGCTGCGCCATTGAATACGGCAGCCCTCACGCCAGAACGTCATGCGGAGGTAGTCGAAGTCCCACAAGATGGGACCGAATGTAAGAAGCCACTGGATTCCAAGCAGGCAAGCATAATGTCAAAGCCGCCAAGTGGAATGGCGAGGCCGTCCACCTTGAAGTGCTCGCCATCGATGTGCAGGGGCATGCCACGGCAGAGACCACTGCTGGGACGTGGTCACCATTGGCGACCTCGACACGCAGGCCCAGACGCGGTTCTAGCATCAAACCGTCGCGCGCCACCGTGCTGTCACTGATGAAGTTATGTGTGGATCCCAAGTCGAGGAGTGTGATGAAGTTTGTTGTGCCGATGGTGATGCGTAGTTGCATGGTTTCATTGGCGCGGATGCTCCACAACCCGGTGAGGGCGCGAAGAGACACCGTCAGTGTATGCTCCAAGGGGTCGAAGGAGTCGTCAACTAACCCATCCTCATCGTAGTCATCGACCTCAATATCAAAGAGGTGCTGACAACAATGATCGCGGACATACCGCTCATCGCAATTGAAGCACAGGCCTTGCTTGCGTCGTTCGGCCATCTCAGGCGGGGTGAGATGGTGAAGAGGATAGCCCGCAGGCAGCGGCGTAGGGGCTGGTGTCGTTGTAGTTCCTCCCGGGCCCAGCGATCGAGGCATGACTGGTATGAGCATGGATGGCCACTGCCATCCAGTGGGCCGCGACCAATGGCGATGACCACTGGCCGGTGGCGCAGTCGACGGTGCCTACGTCGGCAACTCATAGGAGTGGGCGAGGCTCATCGCCACCTGCAAGTCGGGAGGGTTCTGAAGCTCCACGTCAATCCGCAGTTGGTCGAGGAGGCCGGATGTGAAGAGCTGCATCTGGTGTATCTGAGTGAGCTTTGGTGCAGCAGAGGAGCGCCAAGAACTTGTCGATGTAATCTTGCATCGAATTGCCAAAAGGCAAGCGTGTGAGGGCACCCAACAGATTGCTTCGAAATGGGGGCCCAAGCCGAAGGTGACAAAGCTCCTTAAGGCGCGACCACAAGGGTACTCCTACGCCGCGTTCCAACTAATAATACCAATGCTGGGCAATGTTGATGAGATGACAGGATGCCAACCAGACTTTGTCGGCCTCATCCATTCGCTGGTCATGGAAGAATTGCTTGCATCGATTAATCCCTGCCAACGGATCATCCTTGCCCTCATATGTAGGAAATTCTAATTTGAGGTAGCGTGGAACGCTTGGCTATGCTCAGTTTGTGTGGGCGGAATGGGGGGATAGATGGTTGAATCATGCGAGTATCTTGTGGGAAGGGAGGGAATTGGGTAGTGGTGTATGGTAGAGTGGTTGTGAGCAGTACATATGGCATAGCTGATGGCATGGTAGCGGCGGTGGGTGTGGACGATGTGTGGGTGTATGCAGTGGTGGCGGTGGGCGTCGGAGGGATGTGGATGTATGAGGTGGTGGTGGTGGCTGGAAGTTGGTACTAGGCGTATTGGGCAGCGGAAACTGGTGCTGAGGATTGGCCCTCGGATGCGGCGATTGCCAGGATAGCCAGCGGTTGCAGCAATAGGGCAGGCAACTCCACTGCCGGACATTTCTCCATGGCCGTCAAGTGATTGGTGACGTCTCCCATTTGCTGTTGCATGCCGTCGATGCAAGTAGTCAACACCTGGATAGCTTGCAGGAGTTGCGCCATTAAGACCTCTTCTCCCATTTCGGAACTGGACATGGTGGTGGTGGGCGGAGGTGGCTCTGATACCAAGTTGGTATAACCTAGATTGTATAGGGGATAGTCGTGGGTAACAGCCCGACGCCGTGATGGCTGCCCGGCGCGCACGTCAATGAGAGGAGACTGGGAATAGAGTTTTTTCTGATTTTCATTGCTTGCTGAAAACAGTACTGCCACACGCCACTTATAGATATGGTCCGGCGCTAACAAACCAATCTCTAACGTTTGCTTTCCTAAGAAGCAATTAACTAATTGGATCACGATTTGATCTAACTTTAAATAACAATCCTAAAGATAACTTTCTGATTTAGAGATAACATTCTAAATAAAAGATAAGATCCCTTATTTGGGATTTTGTTATGCCAACCGAACTGTGGCTTCAGCCCCACCATGCTCATGGTTGACGCCACGTCGACGATATGGAATTCCTCACATGACATCTACTCTGCCATCTCCACCCACTTAATGTCTAGGATGCACTGTCATTGGTGATTGGACTAGTTACACATCCAGGGAACTCTGGTATGCTCTAAACAGACAAATAATAACTCACTTTGTATTTAGGTGTGCAATTTTCACTCCATGTGAGCTAAAACATAGCACACGTGTTTTTATGTTGCAAAATAAATCACAGGTCATGGCATCTACTTACCAGGCCAAGAGCCTCTGCAGCAGTTCTGAAATTACCAGCAGTACAGACACTCCTGTATAGAGATAGAAGATGAACCCTCTCAGAAACTTGCAAATTCTTTTTAAGTCCACCAGCGACCATTTCCATTTCCGCCTGTAGGAGACAACAGGGAAAAAAAGGTTGCATAAATTTTTTTTCTTTATATCGAGAGCAGGATAATTGGATAAATATGCCGCAACAACATTGAAAAGTGCCAACAAAACAAACCCTATATTGTGTTATGTGTTAAGAGTCTTGTACATATTAGTAGTCTCTCTCTTGCCCCATGTAGCCCATAAGACCCAACTAATCATGTCTATATATGTCTCCTCAATAATGAATAAGATGCACAGTTGTAAATAGCAAAATCCTTCTCTCCAAAGCTTCTAACATGGTATCAAAGCCATCTCCACCCAAACCCTAACCCTAATTCCCTTAGCTGCTGCCACCGTCGATTTATCTCCACGCAGGCCGGCTTCGCCTCCTCTGCTCCCGGTTGCGCCGCCTCTGCTCCCCAGCGACAGCTGGCTTCACCTCCTCTGCTCCCAGTCGCATCACCTCCTCACCTCGCCGCCCCTCTACTCCCGGATCTACGCTCCCGACCGTCGCCGCCTCGACTCCGCCCTTCTTGCTCCCGGATCTGGTCCGTCGTCACCCGACAGGCCGCCTCCTTCGACCGGCTCCACGCCGCGTCACCCAGTGGGCCTCCTCCGATTGGCTTCGCCTCCCCTGCTCCTGGCCGCCACCGCCTCGGCTCCCCTAGTCGACTTTGCTTCAATGTCAATCTTTGCTACAGTCACCCTGCTCCCGGCGTTGTTGTCCAATTGCTGCTCTACTACTACTGTTGATTGCTCTGTCGTGCTTCTACTGTGTGATTGTGGTCCATGAAGGTGGCAAAGTCTAACTCGTTGTTTGGGGGCAGTTCATCTCGTGTTCACGGACATCAAGCTCTAGAGACCAAACTATCGAGCATGGGCTTTGTCAATCAAGACTACTATGAGGGGTTATGGTTTGGTTTCTCATTTGACTGACTATCCTCCTGATCCGACGAAGGTTGATGTTGAGGAAGTAAAGACTTGGCAGAAAGAAGACGATTGTGTCATGACTGGCCTGGTTCTGAATGATGTTTATCTGAAGATGAGTGTTAAGTATCATACTTCAGCTAAGCAGATGTGGACATACTTTGAGAAGAGATATATTCAGTCTAGTGGTGCTCTTTGATTCACATTGCTCAAGAACCTTCATAGTATTCGGCAACAAGACATGTCAATGGATTATTATTACTGTGCTTTCACTGATATCACTAGCCCTCTAGAGTCTAGAGTCTATGACACCGAAGGCTGCCACTACTTGTCAGTCTTGTGTTGCCAATTAGGAGTATGGTCAGGAGACAGTCATGTATTAGTTTGTGATAGGGCTTCGATCAGAGTTTGAGCCTATTTGTACTCAGTTACTAAACTATCCTACTCCACCGACTTTTATTGAGGTGCTTTGAAGTTTGATTGCTAAGGAAACTCGTCTTCATTCGCTTATGTCTACCTCAGGATCCTCATCACATGTTGTCCTGGGTCTTTCACAGCGGTCTAGATCTATCAGATCTACATCCACGAGAGTGCTGCTCTGTTCTCATGGCAAGAGAACTGGTCATCTTGTTGACAAGTGCTTCAAGTTACATCCTGATCAGCTTATTGATTATCGTGCTAGACATCCATCTAATTGTCGTCGTGGATCACCTACTAGGGCTCCTAGAGCACTTACTGGAGTAGTCACTGTTGCCACACCTACTGTGACTTCTGGATCAATGTATGCTATGACCTCAGTTGAACCTTCTACCTCTAGCGTTGCTCATTCTTGGGTTCTGGACTCAGGTGCCTCTTTTCATGTTAATCGAACAGCTCTCAGCTTGTTGATTGTAGTCTTGTGACTGATGATGCATATGTTCAGACTGCTGATGGTACACTTTGCTCTAATACTCATCAGGGCATTCTCTCTACATCTCACTTCTCTGTTCCTGGTGTCTTTTGTTCCTCAGCTATCTATGAATCTTCTTTCTGTTGGTCAACTTACTGATATGAATTGTTTCAATTCTTCTTGTTTCATTCAGTATCGTCAGAGCAGAAGAGTGATTGATTCTGGCCATCGCCGTAGAGGCTCTCCTAATCTATGTCTTGGACACCTTACGTCTTCCTTCCATCAGTACGTTGAAGGCCTTATTGTCTTCATCTCAGTCTCCTGTTGGTTCTTCCTTCACCAAATGGCATCATCGACTTGGTCATCTTTGTGGAGCTCACCTCACTACTTTAGTTCATCAGGATTCCTTAGGTCATGTCACTGTTGAGTATAGTTTTCATTGTACCAATTATAAGTTAGGGAAGTAGCTACAACTTCCATATTCTACTAGTACCTCTCAGTCTTCTCGTCCTTTTGATTTGGTGCATTCAGATATATGGGTCCATCTCCTTTTGCTTCAAAGAGAGGTCATAGTTACTATGTCATATTTGTCGATGATCACGCTCAATATACTTGGATCAATTTTATGAAACATCGCTCTCAGTTGATTTTCATTTATCTATCTTTTACTAAGATGGTTCATACTCAGTTCTCTTCTTCCATTTGCGTTTTTCGTTCGGACTTTGAGGAGAGTATCTTTCATCAGCCTTCCGTCAGTTCATTTCTTCTGAGGGTACTCTTCCTCAGCTCTCGTGTCCTGGTGTTCATACTCAGAACGGTGTTGCTGAGCGCAAGCACTTTCACATCATTGAGACTGCTCGTGCTCTTCTCATCTCCTCCTTTGTTCCCTCTTACTTCTGGGGGGAGCGATCTCTACGACAGTCTGTCTCATCAACCGTCAGTCATCTTCCAAGCTTCAGGGTAAGTGATGAGGACATCTCTACTACTACCACTATCACGTCTTCTACAAGTATTGATGAAGCATCACCAGGTCCAATGTCTCGAGCACGAGCCAAGCTCTTAAATAAACAGGTGAATTTGTTTCTTAATGAATACCCTTCTATTAGTGAGAACGATATACTACCTCAAACCAATTTCTTGTGTATTCTTAGGTTCACAGGACGTGCAAGCTTTGGAACCGAGATGGAGGTGAGGAAGGCTGAGTACCCTGCGGCTGGACACCAAGAGAAATCACGACCCTTGGCAAGGCTCTACATGGCTGGTCCAAGACACATACGGGTCAATCACATGGAGAATACCACGGTCAAAGGACCCATTGACCAAGTCATTACGTGACCAATATGTTGGCCGAACTACTTCATTACAGCCATGCATGCTTTATGTGTTGGATCCGATTAGTAAGGGAGCAAAATAAGGATTCTAGTCGGTTGGGTGGTCGGCTGAATCGGTGTGGTTTCCATGTTTTGGCCGAGCGCGTGCGTGACGCTAGGAGGGACGCCATAAATACTTGGCCTTTCCTTTGTATCGGGCAGACGAGATTTTGAGATTAAATAAAAAACAGTTTGTTTTTTCTCTTGATGGCTGATGGCATCAATGGGGAAAATTGAGAGTTCTTGCTAATTGAGATTGTTCAACCTTTCCGCTGGGAATTGGGAGCGCTATAAGGCTTCGCTTGGTGGTCGTGAAGTCCAGCGCGTGTGTTCTTGCGAATTAAAGAGTGTTCGTTCTTGCATTGGCAACGAAGGATCACTACGATTCGAGAGACTACACATGAGTATCTTGATCCTACGTCGAGAAGATCGGACAACCCCGTATCAGTAAGTGTCTTAATGAGGTCTTGTACAGAGCACCTGCTCGCTATGCTAATCTTCGTGTCTTTAGTTGTCTGCTGTGTCCTTCTAGCACCTCGTGAGCGCACAAAGCTAGACACTCAGTCGGTTGAATGTATCTTCCTAGGTTATAGTGCCGAGCATAAGGATTATCGCTGCTATGATCCTTCAGCACGTCGAATTCACATCTCTTGTGATGTAACCTTTGATGAGGATCGACCCTTCTTTTATCATCCTTCTACTCGTCCCACTCCTTCCACAGATTCCACGTCCTTTTTGTGTCTACCTTCTATTCCTTCATCTGACTTGCCTTCTCCAAATACACTTTCTCCGCCAGTTTCATCGTCTAGTGTGTCTCCTCCAACAACTCCACCAGTTTCTAACACTTCCACTTTTCCCTTTCACTATAGTCGCCGACAGAGAGTTCCTTCTGATCATCAGTCCTCTCCTCCACTTGACCCTCCGGCCAATACCACGGACTCTGACGATCATTCTATTACATCACGGTATGCCCTACGTGATCATTCTTCTATTCAGCACCACAGACTCTGACGATCATTCTACTACATCATGGTATGCCCTACGTGATCGTTCTTCTATTCAACACCAGAGAGATAGAGTTTTTCTCGTGCAGGTGCAGTATCTGAGTCGAGTACCTATCAGAAGGCAGCCAGTATACCTGAGTGGCAGTTGGCTATGATTGACGAGCTTACAATATTTGAGCATACAGGCACTTGGGATCTTATTCCGCTACCATCTGCAATTGTTCCTATAACTTCCAAGTGTACAAAGTAAAGACTAAGTCAGATGGTTCAGTAGAGCAATACAAGGCTCGTCTTGTTGCAAGAGGTTTTCAGTAGGCTTATGGTCCAGATTATGACAAGACTTTTGCTCCAGTTGCTCATATGACTACAGTTCATACTCTCATTGCCGTTGCAGCAGTACACTCATAGACTATCTCAGATAGATGTCAAGAATATCTTTCTTCATGGTAATCTACATGGGAAGGTTTATATGCAACCACCCCAAGGTGTTGAGGCTCCTATAGGCTTATGTTTGTCATCTTAGACGTGCTCTATATAGTCTTAAGCAAGCTCCTTGTGTTTGGTTCGAGCGTTTCAGTTCTATGATTCGAGCTGTCGATTTCACTCCAAGTGAGTATGACCCTGCCTTGTTTATTCACACTTCTCAGCGGGGTCGCACTTTGCTTCTGCTATATGTAGATGATATGCTGATCACAGGAGGACATGGACTATGTGGCTTTTGTCAAGAAAAATTTTTGAGTTAACAATTTATGATGTCGGACTTGGGACCACTGAGCTATTTTCTGGGGATCGAGATTCATTCTGATGGTGATGGCTACTATCTCTCAGCATCGCCATGTTCAGGATCTGTTTGCTCGATCTGGCATGATTGATACTCGCAATACTGCCACACCCATGGAGCTCCACAAGCAGACGATGTACCACTAACAAATCCTTCCCGCTATCATCAGCTTTTTGGGAGCCTTGTCTATCTCATTGTCATCAGTCATCCGAACAGAAGTTGCTCATGTTGTTCATGTGCTCAGCTAGTTTGTTAGTGCTCCCACCTCAGTCCACTATGGTCATATTTTTCGTGTACTGAGATACTTGATGGGGACTGCGTCCAGACGTATGTTCTTTTCCAGTTCGAGTCAGTTCCACGCTTACTCTAACTCTACTTGGGCGAGTAATCCTGTTGATCGTCGATTTATCACTGGCTACTGCATCTCTCTTGGTACTTCGCTCATTGTCTGGAAGTCTAAGAAGCAAACTACAGTGTCACGCTGTAGTGTAGAGGCTGAGCTTCGAGCCCTTGCCGCTACCACCTCAGATACTGTTTGGCTTCGATGGTTTTTGGCTGATCTTAGTGTCCTTTGTGATAATCCTACACCTTTGTTTTGTGACAATATAAGTGTCATTCAGATTGCTAGTAATCCGGTCAAACAGGAGTTGACAAAGCACATTGCTGTTGATGCATTATTCACATGGTCTCATTGTCAGCATTTGACCATCGAACTCCAATATGTACCCTCAGAGCTTCAAGCTGCAAATTTCTTCACTAAGACTCAGGACTCGAGAACAGCATCAGCTTCGTTTACTCAAACTCAATGCATCAGATCCTCCTAATCCACCTTGAGTTTGAAAGAGTGTCTTAAGAGTCCTGTAAATATTAGTAGTCTCTCTCTTTCTCTTTTAGCCCATGTGGCCCATCTAGCCCATGAGGTCCAACTAATCATGTCTATATATATATATCTCCTCAATAATGAATAAGTTGCACAGTTGTGAATTGCAAAATCCTTCTCTCCAAAGTTTCTAACATTATGTTTAGGTTATCTGCATACACATGCATACAGAAGAGTAAGTTTATTCACACAAGAGTGCTTAGATTTGTTCATGTAATAGCAATGGTAATCAATCAACAGCATTTATCTTCTTGAAATCAAGCTATTAAAATATGATCAGCTATGTAGTGAGGCAACTCCCAGGTAGCCAACTATGACTACGGTAGTGGCATGCCGCAAGTGATCATGAAACTAGCACAAGTAACATAAACTTCATACTAGAGACATGTAATCAGTAAGGGGAACAAAGCTACTTGTGTAATGCCTCAGGGTCCAAACACACCACAGCCTACCCCCAGGCCCCAACAGTATAAACCACGAATAACCATAGCCACTGGATTGGGTTTTCTTCTCTACTCACCCAAAAAACTTAACTTGGTCTCAGAATTACTACAGTTGTCTCCCTTGGGTATATATGCTATCCAAACAAAAAGAAACACATAGGACTAAACTCACCCACATAGGCCACTCAGACACACATGCACTGTTCACCCACAAATAGTTTTCTTTGTTAGGGATTAGATTGATTTGATTAGATTGATTTGGTTAGTTTGGAAGCTTATCTTCAGTTAGTTTGTTTCTATAATTTAGAGATTCTTTCTTAGGGATCAAGTCAAATTATCCCTATAAAAGAGATGACATTGCATCTTCTTTAAGCAAGCAATCAACAATGAAGAAGTATTTCCCAAGTCCCTAAGTGTAGCTCTGATCTCCCCAGGCCGGCTATTCTAGATCCATCTCTCCCCCAACCGATGCCCTCTTCGTCTAGCGCTGTTCTACCTCAAGTCGTCGCCGTCCAACCTCCCTCCGACGAATGTTTACCCTATTATGAACTAAGGTTCATGACAACTTAGAATCAGAGCCAACACTATGGCTTCTACTGCCAAGCTATCCCTACTAGACAATCTGATGGAGTCGATGAAAACAACGTTGAAGATGATGCTCGAACAGGTTTAGCCCACCCCATCGGTGGAGTTTGTCACCCTATGTTGCAGCTCGAGGGCGAGCTGTTTCACCGAGAGAGGTGTAATGGCATGGGTGTGGTAGTGTGGTACTGTTCACACATACACTGTTCACCCACAAATAGTTTCCTTTGTTAGGGATTAGATTGATTTGGTTAGTTTGGAAGCTTATCTTCAGTTAGTTTGTTTCTATAATTTAGAGATTCTTTCATAGGGATCAAGTCAAGTTATCCCTATAAAAAAGATGACATTGTATCTTCTTTTAGCAAGCAATCAACAATGAAGAAGTATTTCCCAAGTCCCTAAGTATAGCTCTGTTCTCTCCCCCAAGCCGGCTATTCTAGATCTATCTCTCACCCAACCAGTACTCTCTTCGTCTAGCGCTATTCTACCTCAAGTCATCGCCGTCCGACCTCCCTCCGACGGATGTTTACCCCATTATGAACTAAGGTTCATGACAATATAGGTCGAAAATAGTTTAAAAGCAGAAAATAGTAAAGCTGAAAGGCATGTTTGCGAGCTCAAAAAACAAATGCATACAGAATTTTCTTCTGGAGGGAATATGTAATGAATTCTACAAATCTTCAGGAGCTCATCTAGTGCCTCCGGTCGTTTTCCTTGAATCTCTAATGCCTGTGAGCAATGAACACACAAATCAACATGACTGAGACATATGAAAGATCACAAGCATGACTAAGACCCTAGGTAAATCCATACCCAACACTGCAAGAAACATGCACGTGTGCGAGCTGCAATTGATGCACATACAAGTGTGGCAGCACGGAACTTGTCCAACCCAATATTGCTAGCAAGACCAGCAAGAAAAATCCTTGGATTCTCTCCATTGATTTGTGCTGCTCCCATGTCTTGTGCTGCTCTTTATTAAGAACAAGATATCAGGACAGTGCAGATCAAGTATGGACAACTAGACAACAGAGATGGTAAAATAAAAAGAGATATATAAGTACAACTAAAGTTGTTTGATAGCAGAAATTTGCAAGGAAGAGCAGAAAAACATAGTAACTGAAACCAAAATAAATGTTAGGCACAAACAAATTATACCTGCTGCAATCATCCAGAACAAAATTTATTGCTGCCCTATAGAAAGAATCACGGGCATTCTCTGTGTCAAACGAGACCTTGACACCTGATATCTTGCATAATTGCCTTAGCTGCATTCAAAAGTAAGGCATGATTAAGCAATAATGCCAAGGCATAGTGGACAAACTGTAGCATTATTCCAATAAGATTTCCGGTGTAACAAAGATTGGGGGATTTAGTTTGGAGTGCTTTACCCAAAGAAATCTTAAAATCATCTATGTAACAACATTTACAATAAAATATTTTAGAACGATGCCTATAAAGCATATTATTAGAATAGTTAGGTTCATTTATGTAACAACCCAATGAAATGCCTAACACTTGTATCATTGCATAAATGATAAATGCATAGAATGGAGCAAGGTTGTGATGAATGTCTCATTAACACTACTATGGTCACATACAGCCAAATAAATAGTTTCCTTTTGGTCCACAATTTGACGGATAATAGCTTCAAAGTTCGAAATTACAGTAAAGAATCAAAAAAAAATCGACAGTCCTTGTGCCCAACAAGAGGAGCAACCTTTTTGTGCAATAAAGATCTAGGATGAAGTAGAGGCTAACAAAGCAATCCAAGAGAATGAACCCAAATTCATATTCATATTGCAATAATAAACCAGTAAGAGTATAATCTCAAAGGCCATGCGTTCAATGGAACTGCAAGTTTAGCTGATGTCTCTCAATGCTAACCTACCTGCTACGAACGCACATAGTACAAAGAGGATGCAGCCGCTCCTCAAATGCAAGCATAGGAATTAGGAAGTGATTCAAAATTGAAATAAATTATAGCACTGTACTGTTAACAGGTAAAAGACACTAACTTGAATTGCATCATCATATCTGTAATCCCTCCCCGTGATTCTATTGTCAATGATTGCTGGAACATGGAAAGAATTAAAGATTTCAGAAATGAAGCAACAAGGGAAGTTCTCATGATTATGATGAAAGATTGTCTACATTACCTGCCAAAGAAAAAGGGTAAGACTATTAGCTATCTAGTATTTTGTATCACCTACTGGATGTATTCATTTATGAAAAGAAAAACCAGTGGCTGCAAAAGTTGATAAGAGGTTATTTGATCCCTCATGAACAACCTCAAGGTTTCATATTTGGACACAGAAGTTTTGTGCGCTATAAACTATCAATACCAAGAAACTCAAATGAGAGGTGCCAGCCACCATCCGGGTGTTTGGATTTAACCTTTACAAAGAATTTATATAAGAAAAAGGTCCTGCTTCTTCTCTCACTAAGAGTGCAGATACTATGCTAGCCTACCAGTAGTTCAAACCAAACTCCAACCAGACCTCACATATCACAAAATGATAATAGAAGAACTTTCATTTTCATTTGAGAGCAACCTTAAAAATAATTAGGTTTCGAAGGTGGTAAACACGACGACAGCAAAGTTATGGTACGAATTTTGAAGACTACAACATGGTTTGGTCTTCAATTGTTATTCAAGCATGACAATAGGAACCAAGAAACTGTGTTAGCCGCAATTCCTTATTCCAATGTTATATTTCTGCCAGTTCCAACATCAAATTTATATCAATGCCAAACCGATTAGGACTCCAAAACAAAACTTGCTTTTGCTATTAGCCTACTAGTAAGTGTAAGTGATGATCAGAACAAATAAAACAGTGTCAGTGCTACCCTCAGTGTCCAAATTTTTCATTTCTACCAATTTCGACAAGCACAAATGAATTAGGAAGTTAATAATTATCCGTTTTCCCTTTGATACACTTTTTTCATTTGCTACCAAGATACATCCAGCATTCCAATGAGATCATATGTACAGTAGAAACTCAAAAATTTAGCAGACCATAAGTATAACACCACGCCAAAATTAGACTAGTTTTAAATATTACAGGCATTCACCTCGGACCAATCTATTGGCCAGTCTCGCCCACTTTTCCACCTCCGGCCTCGGCTCCACCACCTCCGTCCCCATCTCCAGCCACCACTCCGGGACCCTCGCCTGCGGCCCCCTCCTCCTGACCTCCCGTGCCGGCTCCGGAACCCGGCTGACCAGAGCCGCTGCCGGTGACGAGACAGCGACCACTACCTCCTTCCCTCCCAGGCTCCGGTCCCTCCTCTTCACTACAGCTCCGCCTGCCCCTCCGCCCCACCAGCCCCGCCCCCACCGCCAGCGCCGCCAAGCCCGTAAGGCCAGCCCCAGCAACGCCCAGGCTGCGGCGGAGAAAGCGAGCGACCAGAGCAGCGCGGCGGCCGCGAAGCGCAGCGACGAGCGTCGGAAGGTCAGGACCACGCGATCCCCACCAACCTCGCGGACGGCGGAGCGGAGGTCGCGGTAGGTCTCGTCAGCCTCGGCAGCGAGGCGGTGGAGCCGCAGCTCCGCACGGCGGCGGAGGCGCCAGAGCTCCGCCTCAAGGGCGCTGACGCTGTCGTCGGGAGCGGGGGCTGGGGCGGCCTTGCTACGGGAGCGGTTGGAGCTAGGGTTTACGCCGCGGAAGCGGCGCGCTGAGTAGGCTACGATGGTGGTCGTGGTGATTCGGTGGCTGCGGGAGAAGTGGTGGTGTACGAGCGATGGGAGATACGGCGAGAAGGTAGTGGTGGCTGCGGCTATCGCCGGCGAGGCGGCGGCGGCGGCTGTGAAGGCCATGGCATGAGGTTGTGATACGAGGGGGTTTGGAGAGGCTGGTATTTCGATGGGACGATTGTCGAAATGCTATACCTCTCTTCCGTCTTACGTAAAATCTCGTTAAGATCGATTTAATAGTCTATATATCACATCTTATTTTCATACTTTATTAATTTACTTTTTAAATATTTAATTTATATTTCCGGCTTAATCGTCCTGGCCCACATGCGAAATATTATTTTTGCCTCTCCCTCCACGTCCTTGCCCTCGGTTTCCCGTCTCTGCCCCCTCCTCCTCCTCGATTCTCTCTGACCGCCATGGACGACCTCGAGAAGCAGTGGCGGATCTAGGAATTGATCGTGCCTCAGGCTAAATTCTAATGGACTAACATCTTAAAACTAACGCTAATTTCTACCCACACTAGGACATAACAAAAAAATAAGCCACAAATGCTTCATTGACATGAAACTTTAGCAAAAATACTTCAACATAAAATATATTGAGAAAACATGGCAAAACAATTTTGTTTTTGGCACTATATGTATGCAATAACAATTCAAGTAGGATAGTTTAGTTTTCCAATATACATGAGTAAGGGATTTCCAACCATTGTTTGCAGATCCAATGTACACATGCTTTTTGTCCAATATCCAGACTTTTGCATGCACAACACCAGATCCCCGCCAATCACCAGAAAGTAAGGTTGCATTCTGAACATTTGGTCTTCCTCAGGAGCAAATCCAGAGTGCTGCATGATCCTAAAAAGACACTACATTTGTTAACAAAAGGAAATTAGATTTCTGTACGCACATAATAAACTTACTCCTTATCGATGTTTAACTCAATTTTCTATGACATTTCTCTAGAGTCACACACCGGCATTATTCTTGGCGGATAGCTATGTGGCTATTCCACTAATTCTTAAAACAACTCCTATGATGCAAAGAATCACCGTAAAAGGTAGCAATTGGCACTTTAAGTTTGATATCGGCCCTTGCACGATTTTGATCTTACCATCTGCACTTTCTCCGATTGCCTTGTAAACCCGGTGCCCTCCTCGGTCCCAAATCACACATTCACACCATGTCACTCTCGAGTACCAGTACTTCGATTTTGGATTCTTGGTTGTGCTAAGAAGCGCGGTCTTTGCAAGGATATCCAAATTCTTGGTCGCATTCTCGACGACCATCTGTAGGTGTCCGCTGGATCGTGAGAAAGGACAATCGGCAATCCTATGTAAATGAAGGTAAGTAACACAAATAGCCAAATTGCATTCCTCGACAACCTTTTCACATAAAGGCGGATGGGGAGCATTCTTGAATGTTTATTGCGGATCTGCAGATCACAAATTTACAATGACACGAACATAAGTTGCGGCGATCCACTATCCCCACGAGAACAAACATTATCGAATGTGCAATCATCAATTCATCATTCATCAATCTCCTGCAGTGGCGAGTGGCGACCAATACCATGAAGAGACAGGCAAATAGGCAATAACATTAAGTCATTAACAATTGAGCTTGAGCATTTGAGCGACGGCATAGCAACCAAGAGCCCAATCAGACAATCATCATCAATTCATCGATCTCCTAGAGTGGCACAGCAAGCAACCAAGAGCCCAACTGGGGAACAAGAGACAAAGATTAAGAAGGCGCGCAGTGAGGGGCGGCGGGGAAGGAAGGTCGCGGCTCATGGCTGGCACATGGCAAGAAGGGGAACCGACCAACCGGGATAGAGGCTGAGGGCATGGCCGTGACGGGCAGGGCGAAGCCCGTCAAGCGCGAGGGCGCAGCTGTCTGGTCTCGCTGTCTCGGGTAGGAGCGGGAACAGAGGCGATCTTGTTGGGCGTGGAGCCGTGGAGGGCGTGGCGGTGGGCGAGGTCGTGACGCTAACTCACAAGAAGGCAAGGAGCCAGAGGCGCGGGGCGATGGGGGGCGTCGATGGGGTACGTAATGGAACGTGGGGATTAGGTTTCTTTGGTTTGGCGCGTGGAATGGGTGGTGGTGGGCGGCATTGTGGCGCTGTGGTAGGCCGCCGCCTTTGGAGCTCGGGTGCGTGGATGGGCCTCGGGCTACATATACCAGCAACACGTTTTGGGCCTATATCAAAAATAATTTTGCACTGAAAATTTGGCTGGGCCTCGGGCTATAGCCTACCCTGCCCGAGGCCCAGATCCGTCCCTGTCGAGAAGGCCATCCTTCTCGCCTCCAACTCCCCCGCTGCGGTCGCCACCTTCCCAGTTGTCCGCGAGGAGGCGCTTCCCTTCTGTGCCCACGCCCACGACGAGACCCCACCGTCGTCACTCCTCCGACTCTGCCTCTCCAGCCTCGCCTCCTCGCCGCACACCCACGTCCGCTTTTGGTGCCTCCAGGCCCTCCACAACGCCCTCTTGCGCCGTCGCCTCGTCCTCCACAACAATCTCGCCCTGCTCCGATCCTCCCTCCTCTCCCTCGTGTTGGCCTCCAATGCTTCCTCGCCACCCTTCCTCCGCAACAAGCTTGCCCAGCTTCTCTCCCTCCTCGTCCGCCTCGAGTACCCCCATGTCTACCCTTCCTACTTCCTCGACCTCCTCCCGCCCCCGCCGCCACAGCCAGGCCCTACGGACATATTCGCCCACGTCCTCATCTCTCTCGACGACGATCTACTCTCCTAGGAGTACCCCCGCAACGCCGACGAGACCGCCAACACCGGGAGAGTCAAGGACGCCATGCGTGCAGTGAGTGCACAGATCGCCCGCCACTAGCACAACGCCGCCGCGTCTCTCAACGCTGCCGACCCCGCCGTTGCCGCCGTAGACCTTGATGTGGCACACAGGTGCATCTCCTGGATCGATGTCGCGCTGGTTGCGAACGATGTATTCGTTCCTTTGCTCTTTGACATTGCGCTCTTGAGTGTTATCGCAAGCTTGCCTCTAGTGATGCTGATGGAACTACGGCATTGGAAATGCTGGAAGAGGTGATACCGGTTGTATTTGCAGCCGCAGAGAATTGTGATGATGATGAGGTTGATTATGGTTATGTGCTCGAGTTCTTAGCTAGGTATGTGAGTACGATGAAGGCTCCGTCTGAGAAGCAGTTGGGGCACTTGGGACGGATCTTGGAGGTGGTGTGGGTTCAAATGTCATATGATCCAGTGTATAAGGGGCATCTTGATGTGCTCGACAAGATGACGGAGCAGCGGAAGGTTGGGAAGGAGAAGGAGGACCTGATCTTGTATGGCATTTTACAGATTGGGAACGATTGCCACAACTATTCATGAGAGGAGGGGCAAAAACGATATTTCACATGTGGGTTAGGGCGATTAAACCAAAAATATGATTTAAATATTCAAAAAGAGAAAATTAACGAAGTGCGAAAATAAGATGTGTCATATAGGCTGTTGCATCGATCTTAATGGTATTTTACAGAAGACAGAAGATAGAAACAAGGTGTGGCATCTTGACAACTGTCCTTATTTCGATGACGTGGCTGAGGGAAAAAGCTAACGCTGTGGCTTGCACATTCATGTGGCAAACAAATTTGGGGAATATAATTGAGCAGACTACAAAATTTATGGAAAGTTAGTCAATTTTCTCGCCGATGGATGTATTTGTTAGGAGTAATCAAGACCAGTGGGTTAGTGGTGCATTAGTGTGTTGTTAGTGTGTGCGTTACATGCGTGAGTGCGTGCGTTGCATGTGTGCATTAGTGTTTGCGTTAGAGCAGTGGGTTAGTGGGTTGCATGTGTGCATTAGTGTTTGCATTAGAGCAGTGGGTTAGTGGGTCATGGTGTTTGTTGATGAGCTATTTAGCCTCATTGATGTTGTTGTTTTTGAGTTGAGCCGAACAGAAAAGAGAGAAGAATAGAAAGAAAGAAAAGTGGCACTAGGCGATTTGCGATTACTTTCATAAAATAATCGTGTGTTCTTCCTCTCCGTGAGTTCGTCTCCCTCACCCGTGAAAGTGTGCGTCCACTGGTAGAATTTCTAACATTTGGTATCAGAGCCATGTCAAGGGCAAGGTTCATGTCGCCGTCAAGCCGCACCTTCGTTGCCAGCGGTGGTCCATTGAGCCGCACCTTCGTTGCCAGTGGTGGTCCGTCAAGGGTACCGGAAAGAGAAAGCAACGTCTCTCTTCAATACCCTATGTTGAACAAGAACAACTACGGCGCGTGGAAAATCAAGATGAAAGTGTTTATGAAGGCACAAGGTGTTTGGGAAGCTGTGGTGGCCGGCGACGTTGATGAGCGCCAAGATCAGATGGCCCTTATGGCCATCTTCCAAGGAGTCCCAGAGGAGACCCTCCTCCTACTCGCCAAAAAGGAGACGGCGAAAGATGTGTGTGACACGCTCAAGACGATGTATGTCGACATCGACCGCGTCAAAGAGGCGCACGTGCAGACCCTCAAGAGCGAGTTTGAGGGTTTGTGTATGAAGGGAACGGAGTCGGTGGACGACTTCGCCGTGAGACTAATGACTCTCGTCAACCAGATTCGCGGTCTTGGTGACAAGATGGAGGAGAGCTACGTCGTGAAGAAGTTTCTCCGCGCTGTCCCGAGCAAATACCTGCAGATTGTCTCAACCATTGAGCAATTTGGGGACTTGAAGACAATGTTGATGGAAGAAGCGATCAGCCGTCTCAAGGCGTATGAGGAGCGTCTATGTGGTATGAGCAGCAACAACGACGACAAACATCTTCTCCTAACGCACGCCGAGTGGGAGGCCCAATCCGTGAAGAATAGAGATGGCGAGCCTGGCAGCTCTAACGGCAATGGTGGTCGAAGCCGCGTGAATCGTAAATTCGACAAGGCTAAAATAAGATGCTACAACTGCAACAACTATGAGCATTTTGCTTCCGAATGCCGCAACAAGAAGGAGGAACATGCGCATCTCATGGAGGCGGATGCCAATGATGAACCGACGCTGCTGTGAAGCCATCTTGATTAGGAGGAAATTGTTAGGAATAATCAAAAAATTGTTAGGAATAATCAAGACCAGTGGGTTAGTGTTGCGTTAGTATGCTGTTAGTGTGTGCGTTACATGCGCGAGTGCGTGCGTTGCATGTGTGCATTAGAGTAGTGGGTTAGTGGGTTGCATGTGTGCATTAGTGTTTGCATTAGAGCAGTGGGTTAGTGGGGGTCATGGTGTTTGTTGATGAGCTATTTAGCCTCATTAACGTTGTTGTTTTTGAGTTGAGCCAAACAGAAAAGAGAGAAGAATAGAAAGAAAGAAAAGTAGCACTAGGCAGTTGCAATGCTAGGCAAAATCTTCTGTGTGTTCTCCCTCTTCGTAAGTTTGTCTCCCTCACCCGAGAAAGTGTGCGTCCACGAGTAGAATTTCTAACAGTATTTGGAGATCGTGCAGCACCTGTACTCCTTCGGCTCAGGTGATCTTACCACCGACGCGCGATGGTGAGGGCGGATCACCGTTCTAGCGAACTCTAGTGGTGTCCGAAAAAACCCACCCCTCCGCCCAACGCCCTAGCCGTCATTTGAGAAGGAGAAGAATTGGCGTCGCATGAGGTTTACATTGGGGCCTTCCTAGGCCGTTCGAAGAAGGTGGGTCGTAGCCTGCTAAGGAGCTAAGGCAGGCTCGAGTGCATGCTTGCCCAGATCCAAACGTTCACTAGTCTCTCTTCTTCGACTGGCTGCTCGAGTGTGCGAGTGCAGCTGCGGCCGAACCCTAGCGACGTGGTAGGTCGGCAGCAACGGAGTGGGTTGATCACTGTAGCGACCAAACCCCAGGGCACCCGAGAGGTCCTCCAAGAGCTCCTGGAAAGTCCATCAGGACCTCCTAAGAGGTCCAAGGACCTCTCGGACAGATCCACTAAGACCTCCCGGGAGGTCAGCAGACCACTGGAAGTCCAGAGAGACAGACCGAGAAGGTCGTGGAGCCATGGAGCACCCCGCAGACTGCCACGGCTGCGAGACCGGGGAGGTCGTGGAGGTCTGTGGTCATCCCAAGACCACCCACGACCCACGAGAGGAGGTCGTGGAGGCTGAGACCACCTGAGACCACACACACGCCCAACCCTAAGGGTGGTGGGGAGGACTGAGCTTACTCCGTGGTTCCTGTGCATCTTGAGCTAGTCCCAAGGATCATGGCTAGCTCTTCACAACAACAAGGGTGATAGCATTGCAACACTGACCCGACTTTATTAATATCAAGGGAGTTGTTTACAAGAGAGCTTACAATCTAACAAGCAAAATACTGACGAGAAGGTAAAACACTTAAGCCACCCGATACACCACAGCACCAATTTGGAGGGCGCATCCTAGTCGTTCGGGACCACTAGGTCCACAAACAAGGTTATCCCAAAGCTTCCAATTCTGCTAAAGACAATGACAAGCAAGAGTGAGCACAACAACCGTGCTCGCAAGTTACAGATTAGATAATGAATGACATGCATAAATGGATATCACAATGGAAAGCTTAATATGGTTGATTTGCATAAAGCCATGTTTCTTTCAAATACAAATACTAAGTTCCAAAGCGGTACTTAATAGATAAAGTTCATTTTATCAAAGCAATTTTCGGTTGGATAACTTTCATCATCAAGATGGTGAAGGATACCCTCTGTCACAAGGCTCCTGCCCAAACCCATGGGATAGCAATCCCAAAACAATTTAATAAACATTTAGAACCCAAAACCAATATCTAACTCGAGTGGCATTGCCAAGATGTCCATGACCGTGGACACGGCTATTGAATAGATTTAACTCTGCAGAGGTTGTGCACTTTACCCACATGACATGAGTACTCTAGTTTGTTTGGCATCTTGTGAGTGCCACCTCTCACCTTAGAAGGTAAGAGGTCTAGAGTTCATGACAAGGCCTTTACAATGCATTGCTCCACCACAGCCTTTCCTTGCTAAGGTTTCACCCCTATGGATCGCAATCCAATGGAAGCCCCTCTTGCACCGTGGGAGAACATGAGGTTATAAAAGACCATTGGCCATATAAGACCTCCCACACCTCCAATGGAGCGACCTATGGTAGAGTTTTGCAAATTATTCACCAGATCCCACGCCCCACACCGAGACATGTGGTTGCACGATTTTGGCATAGCCCATTATAGGCCTAGCATTGGCGGCTCAAAGACAGGTCCTCAACTAACTTGGGCGACAAACACATACCCTGGACCTCCACCTTTTCCGGGATAGAGTCCGTGCATAAACCTTGCACCAACCAAGCGAACCAATTAGCCCAAGTCTAAATCAATTTCCATTTTCTTTGCTTCCCGACAATATTTTCATCGTCCATGACACCCCAATGTCATGGCCAAAACATTTCATCGATAGTTGGTCATGATGGTAAAGATTTTCCCAAATCAAGTACTTTTGGTCTAAGCAAGTCTAAGCATTTGGTTTTACAATTGCTCCTGGTTCACACTAATGTATAATCCAGGTTTTGTCTATGGTGACAACAGATTGGGTTCAATGTCAAGTTGGCCATATGAAGGAATTAGGCATAACTATGTGTTTAAAGACAGTATTGAAATAACTTGGTAGAAATAAGCATGCATTATACTTTGAAATTGAACATAAATAATTTGAGCTGGGTGCAATATGATCAAGAGTGTAACTTGCCTCTTGCTTGGTAGCTTAAGATTCTATTCTCTCACATAGCTCTGGCTCTCTGTGCGCCAAGATCTACATTATACAAAGCAAGGCAAATAAAGATCCAAATGAAATCCGGATGAACTGAGCAAGAGGTAAATAGCAGAGGATGATACTAAAAGAAAAACCAGAGAAGATCCTTGGGAGGAGGTCTGACGGTTGAAGGGCTCGGGCTCCAGAGGGGGTCCGAACCAGGGGGCTTGGAGAGCTCCTCAAAACCGAGAGTTGAGGGCAGAGGCCGAAATGAAGAACAAGGAGGCAGTGGGTGTTCCCGATGCTTTATTTAAAGGAGGAAAAAGAATAGAAGCATTATAAAAAGAAGGTGACCGAATTCAGTGTATTGGTACAGAGGCAAACTACCCCAAGGTACTAGAAAGGATAAAGAAAGCAAGGGATGTGACAAAAGTAGAAAAGAGGACAAGGGTAGATGGCAGCATTTAATGTGACTCATCCCACATCAAATGCACTTAAGAGCCAAGGGAAACCAGTCAAAGGGTGAACAGCTTGGTCAAAGGGAACAGTCCAAGGAGGAGGTCCTGCGAGGAGATCCACAGAGGAGGTCCTGCAGACAGACAGGGAGGTATTTGAGGACAAAAGGTCCTAAAGGCCACAAGGAGGTCTAAGGACATGAGGTGCAAAAGACATTAGAATTCTAAACCACAAAGGTTTAAACACAAAAGGGAGGTCCAGACCATAAGGGTCTGAACACCATAGGGAAGTTGGAACTTAAAGGAGGTCCAAAACTCCACAGGAAGGTGGGACATGGGAGGTCCCATTGTTGAGATCTCTGCAAGGGAGGTCCGGACGGTTGGGATCCAGACAAAGGGGAGGTCCTAGAGAACACGGAGAGGTCCTGAAGGACATGGAAAGATCCAACTAAACAAGGAGGAGGTCCCAAAGGACACACAAGGGGGAGGTCTCATGGACAGAAGGTCCGAAAGACACCCACGAGATGGTCTCCCGAGGACAGACCATGAAGGTCTGGTCTGACGGTCCGATCTCATAAGGAGGAGGTCGACGGTCAAGATCAAAAGTCGGAGAGATCCGACGATCAAGAAAATAAGCAAGGGAGATCTGAGCGGCTCAGAGATGATGATCAAAGGAGGTCGGAGCGGTTTAGATCACCTCTGGAAGAGGTGCGGATGGCTCGAGATATGATCAAAGAACATCTCAACGGCCTAGACACGAGGTGCAGGCCGTTAGGATGAGGTCAAAGGACAGGAGGTCTAGCAGACACAACCGGGAGGAGGTCCTCTCGGACAGATGTCCAACGACCTACTCACGGGAGGTCCAAGGTCAAGCTCAAATAGAAAGGTGGAAATCGATGGCTAGGACCTCACAGGAGATCCCAACAGTCACGATTGGCAAGAAAGGAGGTCCGTAAGCAAGGATACGGGAAGAATTGGAGCCCTCGGATCTATCAAGGACAAGATCAAAAGCTGTTAGATTTGACAAGCATGAGGTGCAGGCCTGGGATCTAACACGGAAGAGGTCGGAATTGCTAGATCCAGGGGTGAGGTCTCGAATCAGCGGGAGAGAGGCCCGTGAACATGGGGAGACTCAAGCAAAAGACTTGAGGAGGTCTAGCATAAGAGTATACCCAAACAAAGAATGAGGTTTATGATCAAAAAGAGATCTGAGACATCAAGTAGATCAAGACAAATGAGAGATCCGCACCATAGGTGAGGTCCAAGTGGTAAGGAGGTTTGGGCATACAAAAGGGTCTAATCATCAGGAAGTCTAGACTTAGAAAAAGTCTCGAACACAGGAAGGAGGTCGGACAAAAGGGATTCAAACCAACAAAGAGATCCAAAGCGCCCAAACCAAAGGGAGGTCGGACACGAGAGGATCGATCCAAGAGAGTACCCAAATAAAAGGGAAAGTGGTTTAAAGCCACAAGGATGATCTAGACCTCGGAGGAGGTCTAGCTCAAAGGAAGCCTAAACCTCAAGAGGTCCAAACTACAAAAGAAAGCAGAGAGAGGTCCCACCCAAAGGTGGTGCGGACCAAAGAGGTAGACTAGACAAAAGTCTCGATAGAGAGAGATTTCTAGGGAGAGGAAGGACCCCATAAAGACAAGGGAGAAATAACAACAATCGAGAGGTCCAACAAGAGGGACGGTGCGGACATATAAGAATGTCCAAATATAGGATAGAGGAAAGGAAAAGAGGAGAGATAGCTCTAGAGAGCTAGAAAAGACCAAAAGAACTAAGCTTTGGATTAGTTGAAGTTTAGCTTAGTCATTTTAAACTCTTCAAATTCAAATTCTCGGGTTTAAGCTTTGAATTCTCATCAAAACCAAATGGTTCTTTTTTATTTTGAAAATTTTCAAAAAGGCTCTGAAAATCAGGGTGTTACAAGCACGGTGGCATCGGCGCAGCAATGAGCAAGCGCTTAGTGAGCCAGCCGAGCGGCGCTCTGGCAGAAAGCAGTGAGCAATGAGCATCGGGCAACTTGCACCTTGTGGCTTGCCGCCTTTGGTGGCGCTTGTTCCGAGTGGTGAGGAGCCAAGGGGGACTAGGGGACGGCGTCGGCATGAGGCTGGGCCAAGCCGCCAAGGGGCTCCTAAGGGCAAGAACCAAGCAGCAAGTTAGCTATAGTAACGTCGAAGACTAATAAGTACTCTATCCTCTCACACCTCACCTAATTTCCACATGGTTGTCTCAAATCGAATAATTGATGTGTAAGCTTTATCACATGTTCGTGCGTGGATTGTAGTTGTTGATTCATTTAGTGTCATGTACTCATATTAGTGTGATTGCAATATAGTTTTTTGTGGATTCCTTTGCTTTTAGGTAATACTCTTTGGTTCACGCTAACAACTCCGTCATATCTAAAATTTAATCCTAGATCTGTAGTAGGATTTGAAGAGGATGTGATATGTATTGGGAAGAGTGGGAACAAGGTTTGTGGATAAGTTGTTTTTTTTAGACAAAAGAAAGCTGGTTTTTGTATGACTGTTCGACGTTAAGATTTATTTTACTAAAACTACAAGTATTTTGTCATACATATAGAAAACCCAGGGGTATTAGCGACGACGTATCCGTGAAGCAGTGCCAGCGGTGCGTGAAGCCGCCACTTAACATGCATACTTCATTGGATCTCGACACCGCCACCGCACAAATTTGGGCTTGCAGATCTCAACGTATCCTAGCGCCGTTAGATCTCGTGTGATTTTCGATGGCATTGCAATGAAAGAAAGATTTTTTTGCTAGTCTTGTTCAAAGGCCAGTCGGGCCGAACTTCAGGGCGGCCCCAGAAAGCCCAAAGGCCAAGACCGAAGCCCAAAAATGTAATTTTTTCAATAAAAGTTCTATTACTAAAATATTATTTTAACTCCTTTCGGAATAAAGATATATTTTTTGTTGAGTAACTGTCGCTGGTGAGTCCAATCCGAGCGATTACTTCGTAGACAAGCGTAGAATCGCATACAAGAACACAAATACAGAATAGTAGATTGAACACAGAGATATGGAGAACTTCTTTCTTATCTTTATTTTTCTTCTCATGATCAGACTTTTACAATGAGTGACACTCCCTATTTATAGGCTAAAGACCCTGCTAGGGTTTTGGATGTGGCGTCCACCCATGGCCCGGCTGCTGAGCCAGGCCCATGGTTTCCTAACACTCCCCCTTGGGCACACATCCTCACATGTTCATGCCTCATCAAAACTTCATAAAAACCCAGTGGGAAAAATTTAGAGAAAGAGTACATGATACACGTTCTGCTGCGTTGCACGAATTGTCTTATTAAAAACCTTAGCTGAGAAACTTCAGGAAAACTCGTCAAAAGAAAAAGAGTATAATCCACCTAATTTCATTTAATGTCCAGGATTTACTCGTTGGGTACTCGATCTTCATGATCAACTTTCAATAATGAGTTCGTGAAGATTCTCCCCCTGAATTCTGCACTTCTCTAAGTCTCATCATTCCAATTCCACGTATGCACCTTTCAAAGCTAGATGCTGGAAGTAATTTAGTGAATAAATCTGTAAGATTTTCATATGACTTAGTATGCAGTACTTTAATTTCATCTATCTTTTGCAATTCATGAGCATAGAAGGACTTGGGGTTGATATGCTTTGTGTGTTGACTCTTCACATAACTCATCTGCACTTGTGCAACACAAGCTGTATTATCTTCATAGATAATAGTGGGGGCTTACGCGGTATTCAATCTACATGACTGCTGGATGTGGCAAATCATCTGCCGAAGCCAAACACATTCTCTGAGGCCTCGTACAATGCTATTATTTCCGAGTGGTTTGTCGAAGTCGATACAAGATATTGCTTAAACGATTTCCATGAAATTGTAGTTCCACCACATAGGAATACATAGTCTGTTTGCAACTTGGCTGTATGTGGGTCTAACAGGTACCAGCATCTGTATAGCTATTCATAGACAGGTCTTGGTTATTTCTGTAGAACAGACCAATATCTTTGCTTCCTTGAAGGTATCGGGAGATGTCCTTTATTCCATACTAATGCCCTTTGGTAGGTTTTGCATTATACCTTGCCAATATGTTCATGGCAAATGCGATGTCCGATCTAGTACATTTTGCTAAATACATGAGTGCTCCTATTGCACTTAAGTATGAGAATTTCGGTTCCAGACTTCCTCCTCCTCTTCTTTAGGTCTATATGGATCCTTGTCTTGCTGCAAAGATCTCCTGACCATTGGCACTTTCAAAGGGTATGACTTTCCAAAGCCGAACATTTCTAACACCTTTTGAGTGTAGGCTGATTGATACGCTAATATCCCTTCAAGGGCATGCTCAAGCTACAAGCCTAGGCAATATTTGGTTTTACCCAAATCTTTTATTTCGAACTCTGACTTCAGGTAAGAGCTTACTTTCCTTAATACCTTTCAGGGTTCCAATGATGTTCAGATCATCTACATACACTGAGATTATACAAAATCCATCATGGGATCATCATATAACTACACAGGGATTATTCTCATTATTCGTGTAGCCTTTCTTGCATAGAAAGTCGCTTCAAGCGATTATACCACATCCTGCCTGATTACTTAAGTCCGTACAGTGACTTTTTGAGTTCCACACTGTACAGATTTCTATTTGCTCTGTCTTGGTTCGGGACAAGGATACATTCAGGTATTTTCATATAAATGTCTGAATCCAAATTTCGATAAAGGTATGCAGTTACGACATCCATCAACTTCATTTCTAAATTCAAGTTTACTACCATTGATATTAAATATCTAAAGGTAGGTCCGCCCATGACCGTAGAATAGGTTTCTTCATAATCAACTCCTGGACGTTGTGTGAAACCTTGTGCAACGAGCCTTGCTTACAATTTCATTATTTTCATTTCTCTTTCAAACAAATACCTACTTATGCCCCACAGGGTGCACATGGGAAGGCATGCGGCTTATAGGCCCAAACACCTTTTTTTTATTCAGAGATAATAATTCAGTTTCTATTGCTTTCTTTCAATCTTTCCAATCTAATCTTTTCTTACATTCAGCGAGCGATGCAGGCTTTGGATCAAGATTGATGATTGTGGCAATTTTCTTTGCAAAATAAATGTCGGCATTGGCTGTTGTCATATTCAAAGATTCTCCCGTGGTCACATAGATTATACTTCTAATGCTTCTATTTGCTCACCGCTTCTTCCCATTACGGGGGCAAGCCCCTTTAGTTTTTCAGCTCCTATGTATACGCACACATCCATGCTAATATCTCCCTTCGTGGGAATGTTCAAATCTGGTATGCCTCATCCTGAAGGTTCCATACTGGTGCCAGGTCTCAACTGGCTCCCCTTCTGGTTCTGGGGAACTTCTGTGATCGGCTGTGTCAAGTCCTTCTTATCCTTTTTCACGAGGCGTCCGCGGTTACTTCGGATTCGAGGGCCAGAGTTCTCGTCCTTTTCTGAGGCCTCTGGACGGGATTAGGGATAACTTTTTGTTTCTTGGGTATTTCAACCCTCTCCGGTGCATTACGTACATGCACATACAACTTGGTCACGCTCTTCAAATCACTAAAGTGGTCAAGCAGTTCATTCGCTAATGCTTGCAAATTAATTATATTCGGGACTTCTCTTGTCTTCTAGACTTCAATTATCTTCTGGACTTCTCTATTTGCTTCACTAGTGCGTGGGTCATGTGCATAGATTCCCATGGCTTGCAACATTATTTCTTGATATTTTTCATCAAGGGGTTGATTTCCTCCCCTAATGATGAGAAACTATCATCATCAAATATGCTATTAGCGAAGTGGGCGGTATGCAAATCTGTAGTCATAGGGTCAAAATACCTGATTACGGATGTTGTCTCATAACCAACGTATATTCCATACTTTCGGAGAGGGCCCATTGCAGTTCGCTGTGGTGATGGTATAGGTACATAAACCTTGCAACCAAATCTTCGAAGATAAGAAATTTTTGGTGTTGCCCTTGCGCTGGTTGCATAGGTGAATGGATGTTATATGCCGACGATCTAAAATTAATGAGAGTTGTTGCATGCAGGACTGCATGTCCCCAACATGTAGTTGGTAAATTACAATTACGCAAAAGTAGTCGGGCAATTAATTTAATTCTGTTAATTAATGCCTCTGCTAGTCAATTCTGGGTGTAGATATGTGGTACGGAGTGCTCAACTTTAATTCCCATTGCCATGCAATAATCATCAAATACCTTCAAAATAAATTCTCTAGCGTTGTCTATTCTGGTGGACTTCACATGATGATCAGGTAAATTATTTTTAATTTTAATTATCTGCGAGATTAGCTTTTCAAAAGCGTGGTTTCTCGTAGACAATAAACATACGTGCAACCATTTCGGAGAAGCATCAATGAACACCATAAAATTCCTAAATGGCCATGACAGGGGCTGTATAGAACCGCAAATGTCTCCTTGGGTACGGTCCAGGAATACAAGGAATTCCTCCTTCGCTTTCAAAGCAGAAGGTCTAGTAATTAATTTCCCAGTGACACATTCGTGGCACACAAAATCTTCCTGATTTGGAAAACTCTTTACATCGATATTATGTCCATGTGAATTGTTAATTATATTTATCATCATCCTAAGACCTTGGTGGCGTAATCTATCATGCTAGAGTCAGAAAAGTTCAGAGCTTTTAAATACGGTTTTCAGGGCAATATAGGCTGTAGATGCATTAATATTAGTGTAGTATAGCCCAATTTCATATGAAGGATGTAGTTCTAATACACTTTTTCACTTTCTTCACGCTTTGTAATGAGCAGGTGTTCTTTACCATACTCTTCTTTAGTCTCTACGTGGAAACCGTTAGCATGAATATACTTGAGAGTTCTAGTCGATTCTGGGTACAATAAGACTTCTTTAATGACCACAGTTGTGCCCATCGGGAGTATAATTGTGGCCCTTCCTGAGCCTATTATACAGGTATCACTGCCTGCGATTGTCGTAAGACTACTAGCATTCTTGCTGATTGACTGAAAGAATTTCGTCTCTCTCAAGGTGATATTCGTTGTGCCGCTATCCGCTAAGCACACTTCCTCCATAGGGCGCCACACGCATTCTAATACTTCAAATATCAGAAAATAACTTGCTATTATAAATACGGGAAAATAGGCCTTGCAGGACTCATCGTGAGAATTTAATGCTTTGCTCTCCTAGAGCTTACAACCATTATTCAAAGGATAAAATAATTCAATGTTCCATCACAACCACAAATTGCATGTGGCTATAAAAAGATCTAAGTGCAATGCGTGCACTAGATCGAATCAGCGAATTATTCAGAAACTTCTGCCTCAATCTGCTCCATGGCGATCTTCTCCTCCTGGGAAACTACGGTTGCAACCGCTGCGATGTCCAAAGGAGGGGTGATGGGGGTTGCTATTGGGTTGTCCATATCCATGAGTGCAACTAATGGGTGTGGATCCTCCATGCCTACAATGGCGAGGTGTGCCTCATGTTGTCCTTTGCCCTTCTTCTTAGACTGGAAAGCATCAATAACATGTTGTGACCCATGACCTTACCCTTCTTACCCTCTCCTTCGTGAGAGGTTTCCTCACCTTGTAGCTGCTAGCATTGGCTTCATGGCCAACATTGCTACTACGAGGCCATGAGATGTAGTTCTTCCTTAAAACATCATCTTGAGCTTCCGCAACTTGCATGATCTCAATCAATTCGACATACTCCTTGTAGCCGTCTTGACGATAGTTGCGTGCGGATTGCACCGCATTCGGGTGAAAAGTAGAGAGAGTCTTCTCAATCTTCTGCTCATCCGTGATTATCTTACCACAGAGATGAAGACTGGTACAAATTCTGGCCATGCTGGGCTAGCTCTTCGAACTCCCGGTTCGTGATGTCAGTCATCTCCATATTTATGCAAAGAGTTCATAAGATTACTGCTGGTAATTTACATAAAATGGTTGTAACATTCTCATAATACTCTTCGAACTCCCGGTTCGTGATGCCATATTTTTATATGCATTTTTCATGATTTACTGCTATTTTCAGTGATTAAAAGTAATATAAACAATCACAGATAATCAAAACAATAAATACAATAAATAAATTACATAGAAATAATAATAACAAAGTTAAACATGCTTCAAATGCTCAAAACGATTCAAAATTTGAATTCCTGAGGCCCTTTTCTGCCGGAATATGAATTTTCAGTGAATTCTGCAATTTTCAGGGGCTAAACCGCTAAATTTCAATTCTGAAAATTTCCATGCAATTTTTCAATTTCGGAGGGGTTATTCTGCAAGAATTTCTTTCTCAAAATATTTCCTCGTAATACTAAGAACTTTGAGGGTTTATTTGCAAATATCTGGGATTTTCTTTTCCTTTCCCTTTTTTTCCTTTTCCCAGAATCTCCTTGGTCGGGCCCATTAAACTACTTTGGTAAGCCCATTTGGTCGGTCGAGAAAAGGGGTGGGGAGGTGGGTTTCCTGCCCTGTGCACCCTAGCGGTGGTGCCTCCCGTCTTGAGGCGGCAGTGGCCCACTTGTCTTGGAGGTGACACGTGGGGAGCAGGGTGCGGCGAACGCGTCTGTGGCAGGCATACCATGTCGGTGGCCATCTGGCAAGTGAAGTGTGGCGTGGCGGTGCGTCGGGAGGGTGACGACCGGCTTTAAGCGGTGTTCCAGAGTGGTTATGCCACCGAGGCGGCGCGCGCGGTAAGAATCAGATAGCGAGCTCCATGGCGTGTCGCGGGAGGGGCCGCGGTTGGTCGGTCTGAGTCTTTGAGGCGGAGACACGCGGCTGGCGCAAATGTGAGCATCGGCTCGGTGGCGCATGCGAGGGCGACCGCGGCGAGGCTGGCCATGGTAGACGCTTGCTGCAGGAAGACGGGCAAGATGCTGCGGCTGCTCGGCGGAAGCGGCAATACAGGCGGCCGAGGGCGGTGATGGCCGTGGCGGCAAGATGTGGCGCGATGGTCGTGCATGGCCATGTCTTTGGTGACGGCAGATGACGTGGCGGGTGTATGGGGTCTGCGTCCGCGTTTTTTCTTCTTGTTCATGTAATGTAGAAATGCTGAGGCAATTGTCATCTGCTCTTTCATGCAACCCACCGATCGGCTTGGCCTAATCGACATATACTCATTCAAGCAACCTACAGATTGGCATTGTGTCGACGACTTCAAGTTGGTTCGCGGTAGATTATAGTGAATTTGCACGGTAGGAAATAATCTAGAAAGCTAAATTTGCGGAATTGAAAGCGATCTAGAAAATGCGATTCGATCTACGAGCGTTGTGCTAAGACGAACACCTTTCGATTCGAGTAGAGTAGGCCTAGAGGTAGGCCGGAGTCGATCATGCTGATAACGTGTTGAGTAACCATCGTTGGCGAGTCCAGTCCGTGCGATTACCTTGTAGACAAGCATATAATCGCATACAAGAACACAAGTACATAATAGTAGATTGAACACAGAGATATAGGGGACTTCTTTCTTCTCTTCATTTCTCTTCTCATGATCAGCTTTTTACAATGATTGGCACCCCCTATTTATAGGCTAGAGACCCTACAAGGGTTTTGGATGGAGCGCCCACCCATGGGTCGGCTGCTGGGTCAGGCCCATGGTTTCCTAACAATTTTTAATACTTTTGTTGGCATTTTTGGGCTTCAGACCGGACCTGTGGCGGAAAACCTAGGCCCAAGCTTGAACATGTCTAAGTGTTCCTAGAAGTTATTGCCGACTTACTCTAAAAAGAGAAGTTATTACAGACTTTAATATTATAGAGTGTTATTCTAGTCTGTTGTAAGTTAATTCCGGACTTCCGCTATGCGCACGGAGAGACCCTGATTTTTTCTTAAAAAATAACACATTATTTTTATTAAAATAACAAAAATAAATGCTCATTTAAAAAAAAAGAAAAACTATAAAATGTTATACCATTTGACGTTGTTGATGTTTTAATATCGAACTTATGAATGGAGGGGACTCCTTGATCGGGACCACACAAGATGAGACACGTAGATTTAGACAGATTCGGATCTTCTCTTGGGAGAATAATAATAATACTCATGTGTTCTTGTATTGATCGTGTTTACAACAGGAAAGAAATCACTAAAGGGTAGAACTAATGACACATGTCTTGTTCTGTTACTTGTGTCGCTTGTTGTCCTTGTCTCTCTATCGATCGACGTTATCCCTTATACCGTATGAGGAGGTGATAGTTGTTCTGTAGTAACCCGTTTAAACATTAAAAAAGTGTTTAGTACTGAAATTAAATAGAATTAGAAAGAAAAATTTATATTTTTAGGAGAGGAATGGGTCGCCAATCCATTTTCATGTGGGGGGAAAAGCGATCATTGTGGCCCAAGGTCCATGGCTGCCCACTAGGGGGGAGGAACCACCAAACCCTAGGCACTATTTACTATAGCACATGGTTACTGTAGCAAACCACCCCCCTACTGCCACCACCCCCCTCCATGTCGCCCCCTTGCTGCCCCTTGCTGCCGGCCAAGGAAGAAATAAAGAGGAAAAGAGAGAAGGAAGGGGAGAGGAGGTTCTCACGAGGAGTTCAGCAAGTTTCAACGAGGTATTCAAGGATGTTTTCATTTTCCCATTATTTATATTAATTCTTTTCTATACGTTTGATCTCGGGCAGCAGATTGGGTATTTCCTACTGTTCGTGGTGCTGTAGTTTTGAAATTGGTAACTGTGAAATTAGGGTTTATCATCTCTTGAAGAATTGTGGGATTTGTCAGTAGCTTTCCATAGAATCTAAAATTGCATTATTTGGAGGTGTAGTTTTTGAGTTATGGTATTTGCAATGTTGCTATCTAGAACCCCTATCAAATTTTAGCATTCGTAGTAACTGATAGTTTAGAATTTGTTAATTGCTGAATCAGGGATGTCTACCAACATGTCTTTTGTAGGAAATTCTCTTAGCTTTCCATAATGTTAAAGAACACAATTTTTAGATCAGCCGAATGAAAGTTATAGCTATTTTATTGCTGCTATCCAGTTTGTCTGTCAGTTTCTGACAGTGGTTTTCATCGGGTTGTTAAAATTAGTTAAAGGCAGAATTAGGAGATCCCGCCAACTTAACTTTTGTAGACAAATTCATAAAATTGCCAGAGAGACTAAAAATGAATTTTTATGATAAGCAGAATGGGAGACATGTTTCCGTTATTGTTGATATCAAATTGCTAGCTTGGAAGAATGCATTCATTTCATTACCTTCATTTCAAGCATTCATGCTTAACTCACGGGAGTGGGTATTGAGATCCCCCATATTTTCAATATGGGCAACTAGATCCTTGTATGAAAGATTCTTCATACGGGCCCTGAATCCCCGCATTTTGATAATACGGGCATGAGTGAACACCGACAGGTGTTACACTGGCTATACCAGTATATGTAGAAGGGAAGTGGAGTCATATGCATCTTGCATCGCATTCATAGTATGTTCATATGTATGGGATTATTTGAGAATGAATTGTATCCAATTCAATGTTTCTATTTGACATTCGATTCAATGTTTCTTATGTCATTCATTCGTACTTGCTAAGTCTTAGACTCACTCTTGCAAATTTTGTTTTTAGGTGATCGTTGAGGACGACACGTCCTGAGAAGGAGTAGATCACATGGAGAAATCCACATTATCATATTCTTCACCATTTAAATAATATTTCTGTTACTACCTTTCATTTGAGAATCATCGAGCTGCTGCCCGGAACCGCCCTGATCTCAAAAAGGCCATACCGGATGCCTCTAAATGAATTGGAGGAATTGAAGAAGCAACTTGGTGAGCTACAAGAGAAGGGTTTTATTCACCCTAGCTCATCTCCATGGGGTTGTCCAGTAATATTTGTGAAGAAGAAGGATAAGACTATGTGGATGTGCGTCGACTACCGTCCGCTAAATGAAGTAACATTGAAGAACATGTACTCGCTGCCCCGGATCGACGACCTTTTCGATCAAATGACCGGAGCTCGGGTATTCTCTAAGATTGATTTGAGGTTGGGATACAACCAAATAAAAATCAGATCGGAAGACATTCCAAAAATAGCTTTCTCTACTCGCTACGGACTATACGAGCACACCGCCATGTCTTTCAGCTTGACGAATGCTCCTGCCTACTTCATGACACTTAAGAACACGATATCCATGGAGTATTTAGACAACTTTATGGTTGTAACATCCCAAAATTTGGGATTATTTTCAAATGTATAAAAATGCGATCTTTCTGAAAACTTTTGGTGTATTTTGTTGACATTTGTTTTTCTGAATTTTATTGCTAGACATTTTGACTAATAAAGAAAATAAGAAATCAAACTCTATAAATACAAAACTAATTAAGTATCAAAACAACTAGAAACAAAATGTGAAAAATGAAAATCCAAAATTGGTGAGTTTATACTGGTATTAAAATAGGAAATTGATTAAAACATGTTTACAAAATTTCCTTAAGATAAACCATAAAAATACATACAACAGAAACTTAAAATATTTTTTTAGGGAAATCTAATGAACAAATAAAATTCTACAAAAATTATAGTATGAAATAGACTATGTGAATAACCTCCCCTAAAAGTTTCATAATTTTTAGACTTATTTTTCTTGATCAAATAATTCCCTAAAGTCTCAGCCATTTTTTCTGAAGTCTAGAAAACCAATTGTCTTTTTCTCTAGCTGACAGCTGGCCCCACTGTGCAGCCTTCTTCCTCCACCACACCGAGCTAGCTCCGACCATGCATGTCCATGCGTCTGCGCATCCCTGCCGCCCCACCAGCATCGCCCCCAGTTTCCCTCAGCCGCCCACGGTTACGCCACCACCATCACCGAGCCCATGCTGCCCCTCACCACGGTTTCGCCCATGCCCTGCTGCCATCCCATCGCCCGTCAATGCCAACACCAACTGAGCGCAACGCCGGCCACCATCTTGCTCTCTACCTCCCTCTATTTAAGCCAAGAGCCCGAGCTCGCCTCACCATTTCTTTGCCTCTCTCCAATTCTCCTCCACTCCTTCTGCTTCATCCCAAGCCCTCCCCGAGCTCCAGTTGAGCCATGATCCGAATGCCGAGAGCCGAGCCGCCGTGCCGCCTCCAAGATCTCTAGTTGCTCCGGTGAACTCCGTCCACCGCAGACCGCGTCACGGCGCACCTCACACCACGAGGAGCCGAACCCCTCAAGCAATTCCAGATTTCATCCTCCAAGGAGCCGCACGCACCCCTCTTCTCCGGTTCCAGCCAATACCGCCCTTTTCGCCACCACTTCCTCTCCGGCGAACCTTCCTCTGATTCCTCGTGATGGGAGTAGCACCTAACCTCCTTTACCTCCCCATATCTCTCACTTGCTCGCTCGTCTTCTCCAGGACCGCCTCCACGCTGGAGCACTCGCGCCGCCGTCAGTCCATGCTGCCAGACCGACTCTAGCCACCACGTCTCCCTTCGACCACTCCATCGTGCTCCTAGAACCCCAAGTATGCCCATGTTCCCCTTGGTTTCCCCCTATTCCTCTTCGAGCACCACCACCACGTTTCCCGTCCATGGCCGGCCGCCGCTTGCATTTGCCGCACCGCCACAGAGCCGCCGGAGCCGGAACCTCGCCTCCTCTAGCTTCATTACCTCCCTGTCAACCCATTTTCGTAGTCGCCTCACCCTCGCCGCCGTCCAACCGCCGGCGATGACCACCGCCCCATTCTAGCCGAGCCTTCCCATGTTTTCCCTTGAGCTCCCTGTGGCTGACAGTGGGACCCTTGTTTGAAGCAAACCAAATGCTGCTAACACCTATTGTGAATGCCATTTAGGTTCCTCAAATGAATTAGGGAAATTGAAGTTTGAATCTTGAAGGAAGTTTAGATACTACCTCAGTTCAGAGAGAAGTTTTTGTTGTCTGATGAAATAAGCAGAGAAGGTAATATGAAAATAATCAGAATTGTCCTTAGACTTTTGACTTTGCTAATACAAGTAGTAAGAAAAACTATTGATTCATTTAGCTAATTGATTACTAAAAAGGACTGTTTAAGTGGATATTGGAAGTAGTTAACAAACACTCATTCTCAGATTTATTCCTCACTTTGGATGAATAAACAGAAAAGTGGTACATGAAAATCTGAATTTACGGTAGGACTCATCCCAGTAAGTTGGTCAGTAAGTTATTTAGTGGATGATGCAAATCACAACTACAATGCTAATCAAGGATGATTAGAGCTTTATTGAGTAATTAGCTGAGTTAAGTACTTAACAGATAAGTTATGCTTGAAAACTCATTGAAGTAGAGGTAAATGTCTAGTAGTGCTTTGAGAAAGTGAAATGATAGTGAACTAATACAAATTATACAAGTACATTTGACAAAAGATAAATGAATTAAGTGAGAAGACTTGTCTAACAGTACCTCATTACCATAGACTTTCTTTTGATAAAATGTTTGAACAGAGAAGGGCTTTGTCAGTAGAAGCTATTTTGTAAAGCCAGTTGCATGCTGCTAGCAAACCTTGAAGATGTCATTAGGTCACCTAAATGTTTTGGCAAAATTGAAGTATGAGATTTGCATGAAGATTATCACTTTAGAAAGGTTTTACTTTGCAAGGTAGAAGATCAGAGAAGTTGAACTGAGGGGGATTGGAAATAACAGAGGGCCAGTCCATTAGGTGTGCAGTCCAAATATTAGTAATTAGGATTAAACACTACTCGAGGTTTCAAATTTTCAAATCACATGTTAATACCTAAGTCCAGCAGATAAACATGTTTGACAGATACTTAGTAGCTTTACAGTCAGCTGTTCAGAGAGGATAGTCTGAAAATGAATAGTTTTGTCAATAAGCTAATGACATTGCTAATGCAAGTACTTAGAAAGTTTAATAATTCAGTTAACCATTGGACATTAAGCTAACAGTGGTAAACCAACTCCTGCAAATCTTATGGCTATTAATTAGGACACTCAAGTGAATTAACAATTTTGGAGTTTGATTTTTGGAGTAAGTTAACTAGTAGCACTTCAGTTCAAGTTTTCCCTTCTGTAAGATACATGAACAGAGTTTATAATCTAAGTATCAATAAAAATAACAGTAAGTAAATGACATGGCTAATACAAATGGATAGGAATTTTATGAACTCAAACAACCAATGAACATTCATCGAGCAACAACACCCCAATCTGAAAACAACTATTGTTAAATATGCAAAAGCAAGCAGTGAACCACCATTTGGTCAAAAGGTTCAGTGAACTAGTTAATCAAAGAGTCCTTTGAGTAGGCAAAGAATTTGATAAGAAAAATCTGAGAAGAACAATAAGTAAGAAACTCTCAATAAACCGGAATCAAGTCAACCTAAAATTAAAACAATAATAACTTTCACATACGAACTCAGAATTAAATGAATCTATTTGCTAAATTCATATAAAATCATTCTCGGTAATAATATACAAAATATTTGGATTTTCTTACTATTGGGTTTATTTCTCTATTTGTGTTTTGTTTCTGGTTCTTTCGATTAGACACTGGAGTTCGCGAGCAAGATTATTGACGATTAAGCGACAACCTCACTCTCTGAACAATATAAACAAGAACAAGGCAAGCACCCCCTTTGATCATATTGATCCCAGTATTTTAATTAACGTACTTTGTTTTGCAACTATATGTATGCATGCTATTTTGGAAATTATGTTCGTGGGTAGAAGTAGTTAAATTCCTAATTATTGCATTACCTTCCTTGAATGTTGATATCCCATTATTCCTTTGTTACTTAGGATATATGTATGTATAGGAAATTTTCTATTGTAGGATAGATCGATGCTTAGCCATGCTAGTAGTTGTAGTCGAAAGCGGTTGATGGAGCTAGTCCATCGGCCGAAGAGAATTGAATTATGTTGAAACTTGAGGAATGTGTGAATCAGATTATGTCGTAATTGAGGAATGTGTTAAATCGAATTTGGTTAAACTTGAGGATTGTATTCTGATCTTGAATCTGGTTGTTGTGAACTTGTTGGGTTGTGGGCATTGTGAGTTAGACTTGGACGGGTGATAGGTTGATGAAGAGAGACTGTCCCGGATTCGTGTAGCCCCGTCTGGGTAATTAAGGACCGGTCTGTGATGTGATGAACCAAATCTTACATGCAACCACACGCTGGGATTTATGGCGAAGGCTTGGTTGAATAATTTGTTGTGTTCTTTCTACCAAATCATTAATTGTTGTAGCTACTGTTGTTATTATAAGGGTCACCCGTGGTTCAGTTGCGAACGATAGCCTGCCATGTGGTGTTTCCCAGGGTCACCCATGGTTCAGTTGCGAACGATAGACTGCCATGTGGTGTTGCCCATTGACACGAGGGTCACCCGTGGTTCAGTTGCGAACGATAGCCTGCCATGGGGTGTTCCTCGGGTGGTTTGATAGTTAGGACATGACATTGTAAAGGCCTCATTATGATATCTTAGTCACACTCCTACGGAAGAGTGCATGGCGACATTATAAGGTATTCATATCGTGTGGGCTGTACAAACTCTGCAGAGTCATTAATCTATTCGAATAGCTGTGTCCCCGGTCATAGACATCATTTGTGGGAAAGCAGGCACAGTTAGATTTTGGACTTTTGGGTTTAGGAAAGTTTGGGAAGGGTATGAGTTTGTGATCATTGATTAATGTGAGAACTACAGTTAGATTTTGGACTTTTGGGTTTAGGAAAATTTGGGAAGGGTATGAGTTTGTGATCATTGATTAATGTGAGAACTATTGAAATTATTACTTTACTATTATGAGATTGTGATCATGGATTTAACATGAATATTATTGAGATGTTACCTTACTGTCATTGGAATGGTGATTTAAAATGTTTTACTCGCTGCCATTTGAATCTAAATACGATATCTTGTTGAAAATTATCACTTTATGCTAAAAATTGCCTAGTGTAGTAGCCTTTTCCTTTGATAGCCATGCATCTAATATAACATTTGCGATACACTACAAGTCTTGCTGAGTACACAAGTACTCAATCTTGCTATTATTGTTGGTTTAGAGTTTGTAGATAAGCCGACGCCAGATGACGTTTTCTTCACACCCAGAACCAGAGGGTTCGGTGACGGGACTATCTAGGATTTGCTCCTTGTCGGTTGCCTTTGGGTATGAATGGGCACACCGCTAGAATTTGTTTGCTTTCACCACTTTTAATCTTCCGCTGATATTTCTGTTACTCTGTTACTTTTGGTACTTAAGTCTCTTTTGGCCAGTTGGCCTTTGTAATGTGAATATTGTAATCGCTTAAGTTAAGTACCATTTTGCTTTACCTTGTATATTTGAATGTATGGTTGTGAATGCCAAAAGTTGTGAATGTGTGTGCTAGTCATTAATCCTGGGACTAGCATAGTATACACATAAGGTCTTCGGATATTCCACGCCCGGGGGTCTGACAATGGTGGTCTTCATGGATGACATCCTCATCTACTCGAAAGACGAAGAAGAGCATGCCCAACACCTGAAGCTAGTGTTGGAGAAGCTTCGTGAGCACCGCCTTTACGCAAAAATCAACAAGTGCGAGTTTTGGTTAAAGGAAGTAGCATTCTTAGGCTATGTTCTTTCAGCGGAAGGTGTCGCCGTGGATCCTAGCAAGGTCCGCGATGTGCTCTCTTGGGGTCAGCCCAAGTCGGTATCCGATGTCAGAAGCTTTCTCTGTCTAGTGGGCTACTATTGCCGCTTTATCGAAATTTTTTCCAAGATCGCAAAGCTGATGACAGAGTTGCTCAAGAAGGACAAGAAGTATGTGTGGTACATTGATTGCGAGAAGAGTGTCCAAGAACTCAAGAAGAAGTTGACCACAGCTCCAGTCCTTGTCTTGCCTGATGTTCCCCAAAGCTCTGATATCTTTTGCGATGCTTCTCATCAAGGACTCGGGTGTGTCCTTATGCAACAGGGCAAAGTAGTGGCTTATGCATCCAGACAATTGAGACCACATGAGCTCAATTATCCAACCCATGACTTGGAACTAGTTGTAGTGGTCCATGCGCTGAAAATTTGGCGACATTACCTTATCGGTAATCGTTGCGAGGTGTATTCAGACCACAAGAGTTTGAAGTATCTTTTCACCCAACTGGATCTGAACCTTAGGCAAAGAAGGTGGTTGGAGTTGATCAAATATTATGATATGGGTCTCCAATATCATCCCGGCAAACCCAATGTTGTTGTCGACGCACTCAGTAGGAAGGTCTATTGCAATACGTTGTTGATCAAGAAGCAACAACCTGCCCACCACGAAGAATTTCAGCAGCTCAACTTGGAAGTGGTTGAGCATGGTTTCCTCGCTGCCATGGAGGTGCAACCAACCTTGGAAGACCAGATCAAGGCCGCTCAACAATCGAACGATGGGGTGAACCGAATCAAGGCAAATATCAAGAACGGGACTGCCAAGTGCTTCTCGGAAGATGACCATGGAGTCGTATGGTTCGGATCACGTCTTGTTGTTCCGAAGGTTATGGAATTTTCAAATTTAATCCAACTCGAAGCCCATGAATCCCCTCTGTCCATTCATCCCTAGGCCACAAAGATGTATTAATATCTCCGGTAGAGATTCTAGTGGACCCGAATGAAGAGGGATATTGCAAGATTCGTTGCCAAGTACGACGTATGTTGCCGAGTGAAGGCCGAACATCAGCGACCAACAAACATGTTACAACCTCTTCCCATTCCTGAGTGGAAGTGGGACTTAATCGGAATGGATTTTATCACCAGTCTGCCCTGTACCTCTGCGGGGAAAGACGCCATCTGGGTTATCATTGATCGGTTGACAAAGGTAGCACATTTCATTCCCATGCGGGATGATCTTAGTGTGAGTCGCCTGGCAGACCTCTATGTATCTCACTTCATATGCTTGCATGGGGTACCGAAGATGATCGTTTCAGATCAGGGTTCGCTTTTCACAGCCCAATTTTGCAAGAGCTTGCAAGAAGCGATGGGAACTCGCCTTTCCTTTAGCACTGCCTACCATCCACAAACTGGAGGTCAAGCTGAAAGAGGCAATCAAATTCTGGAAGACATGCTCAGTGCTTGTGTTTTCTCCTACGAGAAGAATTGGGAAAAATGCTTGTCGTTATCGAGTTCTCTTACAATAATAGCTTTCAAGCTAGTCTTGGCATGCCACCCTTTGAGGCCTTATATGGGAGAAGATGTAGAACCCCGTTAAATTGGTCTGAGACCGGCGAAAAACCACTCTTTAGTCCAGACTCAATCTAAAAGGCCAAAAATCAAGTGCAGTTAATTCGAGACCGATTACGCACGGCTCAATCCCAGCAAAAGTGTTATGCGGATTGTCGTCGTCGCAAGTTGAGCTGTGAACAATCGATTTTGTATATCTCAAAGTCACCCCCTTGAAGGGCAGTCAACAGTTCGGCATCAAAGGCAAGTTAGCTCCTTGATATGTTGGGCCTTTCCGCATCTTGGCTTCTGCATAAACAGGGTGTTACAGTTGTTATCAGAGTGGGCTTTATGTCTGTGGTGAATAGATTAATAACTTAGGTAACTTAATTTGTTAAAATTTCGTTAATGGATAATTAACTTAAAAATTGACACACTGGTGCATAGTAGGATGGGATGGGCCAAGTTTTGCATTTATGTTTCCGTTATGTTGTATTGATGATTCATGTTTATGAGATGATCTTGTATGCTTATAATTGATTATATCGGTTATGTGTGATGGTAGTGGATGTCGAGAGGTCGGGATCGGTCGTGGCCATGGGCATGGCCAGGTTGTACCCTCATTTGGGGTATGAGAATAGTGGAGTGTTTACCTCGGGTAAACTAGTTCCAGGTGTTGAGGATGGGTTTCTTTCGGAAGGTTATTGTCTTCCTTGAGTTTGGATTGTTATTCTTGTTTAGTTGAGGTTGATGAATTTCTCTTGAGTTAGTGGTTCATTGCAGTTGAGGGGTTTCAATTGGTCTCTAATTGTTCTCTAAAACAATTATTGTTTTTTTGACTATTGAGATACTTTTGCTACTTGTGAACATTGTTGAATTGCAAGGTGGGTCCCTTCATGAGAGTTTTGTCTTCTTATGGTGAAACATGACTCATTTATTCTCTTGGTACTTTGGTTAATGGGAGCCTTCTTTTGCAAGTTCTTAAACGTGAGGAAGCTTTGGCCCCAATGTATTTCTTTTGGGGGTAATTTGAGTATGAAGTTTAATACTTCTCTTTTATGAAAGAAAGCGTCAAAGCCCTTTTTGCAATGTCCTGTTATGGTTAAGTCAGAGATTGTAATCAAATAAATTGATATGGTATGGGTATCAAGTTGGGTCAATGGCGTGGTACGTAATTAATCTTAACTAGTATCCTTGGAAGCGAAATCGATTAAGTTAATGTTGTATTCTAGTAGTTCTTGATGAACTATGATTGTGAGCTTGGCTATACCTAATTGGAATCAATAGAGTTATTAAGAAGTGTGAGATATTGATGAATTAGTTTGATCACTAAGGGTGATAAATTTGGTAAACTTCTTGGGTAAAATGGATTAACGTGTCTCAGCGGATTATCCTAACCCTTTGGGATGGTTAAGTTCAGAAGGTGTTAGATTATTATCTTAGTGGATATTAATCTTGGAGTTATTTATTATGGATACTTAGTGATCATATGTAATTGATAGGTGCAATTATTGTGTATTAAAGTTTAGTGTTGAACATCGCTAAGAGATGAACTAATGGGATTTGATATGTGATCTATGTTTACATGATGGTAGAATTGTTGGATAATAGTATGTCTTTGATGAAATTGTTGATCATTAAATTGTTTAGGTTGCTAAACTTGTTGGATTATTTGGTCCCAATGGATTAATCTAACTGTGTAGGGAGGAAAAGTTAAGGGTGTGTGAGACTGTTGCCTTGGTGGATAATAATATGGAAAATTTTTAATTGACAACTTGATGATCTCTTATATGCTAGCGGGGATGCAAATAGAAAAAGAAACATAAATTCTTCTATGATCGAATAATCTCCAATTATTTATGATAACCTCTGGATTGGAATTAGGGTACACTAAATTGGTGTTGAGCGTTGCTAATAGGTGAATGGTTGAAATTCAAAAGTAATCTATGTATGTGTGTTTTGCGATGATGACTCGGGGCAGCTGTAACATCCCAAATCTTGGGTTTGTATTTCTAATATATAAAAAGGTGAACTTTTTAAAACTTTTGAACATGCATAGTATTTCTGGACAGATTGAAGCTCCATATGAAAATAGAAATAAATAATTGTGAACATCCTTGGGAAACAATTTATTTAAATCTTATAATATTTATCATTCATAAATATTATTTTCCCCAAATTTTTAGAAGCCAAACCAACCCTAAGAAAATTCAAATCCCATTTCATTAACCCCTGTGGTTAAAGATTTAAAATTTAGTAAATAAAATATTAACAGTGCGGTTTCAAAATTTATATGAGTACTAGGTCTTATCAGGAACCTCCCTGCAAAATTTCAGAATTTTTGATATTTATTTGCTATTTTCTAACCCCTGGTCAAAGTCGAATGGTTTGAAATTAAACCAATCAACTGTTGGTTTGACTCGAACTCGACCGCTTGGTCCGAACGGACCTGGCTCCGATCAGACGGTCCGAACAGCCACTCCGACCCAGCCACTTGACTCGGTCTAGCCCACTAAGCGTATCGACCGAAACACACTCTGACTTGAGCTGCTCTCTCTCACTGACGCCGCGGGCCCCATCTGTCAGCTGCGTCTTCCTCCTCACGCGCTGGCGACGCAGAGCTTCGGCGCCATGCGGAGCAGCGCTCAGAGCACGCCATCCACGCAATGGCCACTCCGTCAATCCACTGCCCTCATCCTCCACTTAGAGCATCGCCATCTCACGCCGCTTCCATCCCGACTGTTGCCCAGCTTTATCTCACCCTCTCCCGGCCAGAAGAGCTTACTTTCCCTTTCGGCTGAAAAGGGAAAGTATGCAAGAACCTCACCTCTCCTCGGGTGAGCTTCCTCCACATTGTTCCCCCTACTTCCTCTTCCTTCACCGTTCTTTTGTGCACTGGTTTGAGCCCGTGTCTTCTTGTGTAGATCTCAGAATGCGAAGCTCGTCTTCTTCGGCTCCAGTGCGTGACCGTGAAGCTCCACTATGTCCTTTCTGTGCACGGGTGAGTTTCTCCCTCACCTAAGTGCGTCATCTCTTGTTCTAGAATGCTAGGATGATTTCCCCTCAACCTATTTTCTTATTGGGTCACAGGAGGTCAGGAATTCCGAATTTGCTCCATTTTCAGCCGCAAAGCTCCTTTTCTTCCCCGATGACGACGCGGTGAGGCATTGCCTAATTCCCTGCATTCACACCATTCTTTTAGCACTCCTTAGCTTCTCCGACATCCCGTTTTCCTTTTACTTCTTCAGGTCAAGCTCTCCACAGTGAAGCTCCCCACCGCCTTGCCTTCCTCAACACCGGCACATCTCCGACTAGCTGGTCCTCTTCTCTGCTCCCAAGTAGGCTCCCTGGGCCTCATAGTTGCTAAGGCGCGCTTTATCTAGCCCTTGTAGTCGTCGGGTTGCACATGCACCGTAACCCGTAGCTATGCCTTCGCTCCTCGTCATAGCGCCGCCGCGTCAGACCACCTCCGGTGATGTTCCGACCTCCCCTAGCTTCGCCTTAGTATCATCATTCCATTTCAGCTCTTAGCCGACGTCGCCATAGCCTGAGTCGCCGGTGATAGTTGTGGCAATCTCACGGGCTGGCGTTCCTCTGCGATGTACAGTTCCGATCGGAACTGTAGCACCAGGATTAGAGCTAATCTCGGTCGTAAGTGCGATTAACTGAGTAGATCCAGTGTTACATACCCTAATGCGTCACTTACAAATGGGCCTGAAGCCTTAAGTGTGCAGTAGTTGGTCCGTGGACCATGGGCGGGGACTTTAATCCATGCACTATTCTGTGAACCGTGAGTATGACGTGCAGGACCCACCTGTCAGTAGGATTTAAATAAGAAATTAAAATGAAAAATGGCACTATTCATTAGACCCCACATTTCACCGACTGTGGCTAGCTTCGGCTCGGTAAGAAAAGTAATTAATTGCCTTTATAAATTCTGAAATGCTTTATTTTTACTCTGGAAATTCAAATAACTTCAAAAATGCATAACTAATTCAAATTAACTCCAAATTGAATAAAATCAATTTTGTTAGTTTGTATTTTTAATGTACTTTCACTTGGTTTAATTTTGAAACATGTTTCTATCCCATAAAAATTAGTATTTAGTATTGCTCTCGGAATAGAATTATTTTCACTTTAGAAAATGCTGTAACTTCAAAAATTCATAGATAATTCATATAAACTCCAAATGAGGAGAATCAAGTTTCTCTGGTAATAACTTTTTATTCTCTATCTAGCCTTGTAATTCTTGTTTCCACCACATTTCTGGAAAATTTCACCAAAAAGATAATTTTCGGATGAATAGTGACAGATCACTATGTTTCTGATTTTTCACCCATTTTGATCTTCCAAAGGCCATAACTTCCACATACAAACTCCAAATCAATTGATTTTTGTTTCTAAATTTATCTAAAAATCATAATCTCCCTATTGTGAAATTTTCTTACATTTCGGATGAATTTGATTTTTTTTGATACATTTGGTGTTATGCGTTCTTATTCACTTTTCGTATTTGTTCGTTAGATTATGAAGATCCGAACGAGTTTGAGTGTGATCCTCAACAGCAGCAAACCGGTTATCTTCAACAAGGCAAGCAGCCCCCCTGATCATATTGATCCTATTACTTTCATTACAAAATATCTTGTTTGCAACTTGTATGTATGCATGTTCTATTTGATAATTAATTTTCCGATAGAGGTAGTTGACCCCATTAGATGTATGAGTTGTAGGTAAATGTTTATTCCTTGCCACTAGCCCTAAGTTATTATTTCCACTGATGTTAGTGCTCGGTGGATGATATAGAGTCTATACATGTATATGCTATCTGTTGCTTAGTCATGCATAGATTCTGGTCGAATTAGGCAGTTATCAACTTAGTCGATAACCTTGATCATACAAATTATTTTATTACACTATGTCCAGCACCATGTGTTGTATTACTTTGAAAACTAAAAGTGTAAATAAAATGATTTAGACTTGGGCAAGTGGTTGGATGGTGTACTATTGGGTGTGTGAATGTCTTGCCTAGGTCAACAAGGACCAAACATCTTGTTTCACCAAAACCAAGCATTATTGCGTGCTAACCACATGAGGGTATTGGAAACCCCTCTTGACTCAGTACTTTAGCGTGCGTTAGCTCCGAGTCGCATGGTGGTTGTTGTTCTGTTAAAAAAAATGTGTTCTGGGTGTGCGGTATGGGTTCCAGGTTTAGGTTCCCTACCCCGAGGGGCATCGTAGTTGTCCAAGGTTTTACCCTGAGGGGTAGTTGACCGATGAGTTTCTATCCATGCGGGTGGCTCATAGTTAATATATTATATTGAAAACGTCTCGTAGGACTTAGTCTTACCGGCATACCTACGGAAGTGTGCTTTATCCGGTGGCAAAAGTGGTAGTCTGGCGTGTGGGTATATTGGTATACCCCTGTAGGGTTATAAACTATTCGAATAGCCTCATCCTAGGTTATGGACACACTTAGGATTGGACTTGCAGAAGTTAGACTTAACAATTTGGAAATTTAAACTTAAAACTTGTTCGGGTGGCATTGAGAATGGTCTCATGCTATGTTTGTGAGCTGCGGGGCAGCCACTTGTTGTTGTATACATGTGTCTAGAGTTTACTTACTCGCTGTTATTTAAGTTATTAAAAATGTTTGCTCACTTACCATTTCAATCTATTACTTGTACTTCAAATGAAATGTTGCTTTATGCTGAAAATTGCCTAGTGTAGCAGCCTTCTTTTGATACATGAATGCATCTAAATATTCTTTTGTCTGTAAATCTTGCGAGTACAATTGTACTCAACTCAGTTGCTACAATTTTAGAGGAGGTTGATCCCCAAGGGATCAACTATGGTGAGACCGACTTCGTGCAAGACGACGACTAGCTTGGAGGTTTCCGGTCAGGTTGCCTTGTGGGTAAGGGCAAACCGGTCGGCCTTTCTTTTGGTGCCATCTTATGGCTATGTTTCCCCTGCGTACTTGACTTTTGTTATTGATATTTGGCCGGTCGACCGTATGTATGAAAATTGAAGTTGTATGATGACTATGTTATAACCTTTTGTGACTACGGTAATGTAATAATGTTGTATGGCATTGATATTGATATTGCTTATGAGGTGTATGTGTACCACTCCTAGGAGGTACATAATACATTGAGAGCGGGATATTTGATTTATAATGCTAGGACCAATCGGATGGTTAAGTATTACAAGTTAAATACCTCGGGCTCTCGCAGCAGCATGCCCTTGTTAAAAGAGGTTTACTTCGATGAGGTGGTTTGTGCATTAGATATTCTCTTCAACAAGTTAATTATTGCAATCTTATTGAGATAAAAAAATATTATGAAATAAGTTATTGTGTTCTTTTGGAAAGGTTTATGATGGGATAGTAGGCCCAAGCTCAGCCCGAAATCTGCCTTTTCCGATATAAAACTGCTATTTTAATGCTTTTTCGGAATAAAAAGTAATATTTAATTCATTTTAAGAATGAAAAGGGTATTTATTTATTGTTTTCATCGGGCCCGTGGGCTTTCGGGCTAAGCCTTTAGGCTAAAAATGCAGTCCCAAGCCCGGCCCAGGCTGGATCGGGGTCGGGCTTGGGCCGGGCCACCCATGAACACCTCTAGTGTGTGTTGAGAATTTCAAGTTGATTATCCTTAAAAGATTGGGGTGATGTTGTAACAGCCCAATTTTCAATTTCCAGTTAAAAATAAATTTTAATTATTTTATTGGAATTTTCTAGAATTTTAAAAGCCTTTTCCTATTTATTTCAAAGGGAAAATAAATTATTTGCAAATTTAATTACCAAATATAAGTTGGAACTATTTTAGTTAAGTCCAAAATAACTCAAGGAATTTCTATGAATTTTCTCATAATTTTTGGACTTTATTTGCTATTTTCTAAAGCCTTAATTAATTAACTGAATTAATAAAATCACTAAATCAATTAAAATCCGGAAATTAGCTTTGGGTCGAATCTACCTCAGCCCAACCCAATTCCATGCATGCATAGCCCGCTTTTCTTTTCGGACGGTCCGAAAGTCACCATGTCCGTTTGAACGGTCCGAACGTTACCTCTCACCGCGTCACTTACACGTGGGACCCACTGCGCCCACGTCACCTTGTTCCTCTTTCCTTCTTCTTCCTCGGTGCTTCCTTTTTCGTCCGCCATTAGCGCCATTTGGAGACCTTCCAAACTTCCAAACCCAGCTCAATCCTCATCGGATTCCCCTGATTCCGCGCGCATTAAAACCCCGTATCAAATTCACGTCTGACCCGGCCTTCACCTTCCTTTATCTTGCCTTAATTTCCTTAAAACCGCCGATGATGCCGCACGGCCAACTTGTGCCCTACGCCACCTCAGCCGCGCCCGAGCCCTATATAAGGGAGCTCCGGGACCGCCTTGCCCTCCTCATCCCAACGCCGCCGCCCTCATAGCCTCTTTCTCCCTTAGTTGACCAAAATTTGAAGTTGAAGCTCAAGCCCGAAGCTTCTTCCGCCGCGGAATTGCTCGCTGTCGACAACGCTCCGGCTACCCTGACCACCCCATCGTCATCGCCACACCAAGATCTACACGGTGCTTCCTCTCATTCCGCCGGAGGACCCCTAGAACGTCGGCGCCACCTTTGACCTAACCTCGCCGCTGCTATTCCTCGCGACCGATGACCAAAACCTTACACCCGCTAGCTTCCAAGGTGAACATCATGTTTAGTATGTCGCACTAGTCATTTTGGTACCACTCGCGTGGCTCGCCGTGGCGCAGAGCGTCGGCGAGCTCAACGTCGGAACATCGCCGTCCACGGGCTAACGTAGCGTGTCCACGTAGGTGCCACCTCAGTGCCATGTCAGCCCTAGTGCCTACGTGGCTGCCCGCGTGTATGCTTGCGTGGCAATGCGCCAGCCCATGTTTTCGTTCGGACCACACGTTCGGACCGAGCATGTGAACATTCGGACTTTGCGTTCGGTTTTTGCACGTTGGGCCCACATGTCCTTAGCACAAAACGTTTCCTTTTGGAGAATAAATATGGCCGAAAACATAATTCCAGTCACTGACATTATGCCTGCATCATAAAGTCGATTTTCGTTTAGAAAAATTAATCGGGAAAATATAGAAAAATCCTTTTTAGGGTTTTCTTTCAGATTTAATCATCCAGGGGTTCGTTCTCCTTCATACAAACTCCGTTTTCGACGATTCAAATTTCTAAATTCATGTAAATTCAATATCTAGCAAACTAAACCAAAATTATTTAATTTAGAGTTAATTTGAATTTATTTGAGTTTATTGGAATTTGGCTTATTTTTACGTATAGATTTTGACGAATCCAGTGAATTTGAATTAGAAGAAGAAGAGTCCTTCGAGCAAAAAAAAGTTATACCTTTGACCACGTTGATCCTATTGTTTTAAATTATTATTGCATGCGTATTTCTATTCAAGTTATTTTAATTCATGTTTTAAATTCCTAGTTAATCTATTTCATTTGTATGGCCAATGTTGATATTTGAATTATCATTTCCTTGTCACCATAGATAAAATAAAATAAAATTTGAAAGATTATATGCTTAGATTATGCTTAGACCAAAGTCTTGAATTTGGGGAGTTTAGCCAAAGTATGTAAATTTGATTTAAATTGAATTTATGGTATTATTTTACCATAGAAAGTTTAGAAAATGCTTTTACTTGTAAATAAAATAAAATGGTTTAGACTTGGGCATAATGGATGAGGGTATGGTGCAAGTCGATGCATAGGATCGATTCATTTCTATGATCGAGTCCAGGGTTGTGGAATGTTGCCTAAGTCAATTAACGACCGGTCTTCGAGCGTATTTTGCTATACCCCACCGTACCACCACATGTCTAGAATGGGACATATTAGGCTTATTAATTTGTGATATCTTATTGTTATTTGTGCCATGTTGTTGTGTGGGTGTCGGTTAGACAGTAGTCCTACTTGGCGCAAGAGGGGGCTCCTGGAGGGCGGTTAACCCAATGGAAGCAAAATCTTAGTGGGCATGAAAACTTTAATGTAGAACATTGTAAAAGCCTCGTGATAATCACTTAGTTGCACACCTTCGGAAGCGTGTCATGTCTGACATTATAAGATGATTATCACTTGTGGGTAAAGCTGTACAACCTCTGTAAAGTGTAAAGGTAAAACTGTACAACCTCTGCAAAGTGTAAAACTATTCGAATAGCCATGTCCATGGTCATGGACATGCTGAGCAAAGCCACTCAAGTTAGAAATTTGGTTTTGCTTTTAAAATGAATTTAGTACATGATTTTAGGATGGTTAATCCTTGTGGAAAAATTCGGCAGTTAGCCATGTGATAGGAGGGTATCCTTCACCATTCATTTACAGAGGTTATCCACTATAAAAGTGACAATTTCAAAACTTGATTTTAGTTATAGATTAAAAATTGCATTGAAACTTAGTATGAATATTTAAAATTGAAAATGTTGCTTTATGCACAAAAAAACCTATTAGCCTCATTTGATTATACTTGCATGCATTATATTTTGTTATTAGGTGTAACTTGTGAGTATGAAAGTTGTACTCACTCTTACTAAATAATATTTATTCAGGTGAAGACTTTTATCAAGATGGTAAGGATTAGGACGAATAGGCTACGCCCCCAGACGATTGTCACTGGCGAATTGTGTGGCCTACTTATTTATTTTGCTTTCGTTGTTTCTTATTATTTGGCCTTGAGCCTAAATTTTGTAATAAACTCTGTTTATCAATTAATAAATGCGTGATATGAATTTTCTATCACTTTTGTTGACTGTGTACACTAGCTATTCCTAGACTAGTGTATGAAACACAGAGAATCTGAGATCCTTCATTCCCGAGTTCGACATATGTGATTGTGGGTGAAAACCGTGATGAGGTGCATTGGAAATTATTTATCAAAGTAACTCCGTCGGTAGAGGAGTTGGATAGAGTATGTTTTTCTGGGGTCAGTAGAGTCTCTCTACAAAGGTGCGGATGATGTACTCGGTTTGAGCATAACGTTGATGTTGCCAATTTAAGAGAAATAAGTTAGTGTGGTATGCGATGATTTGGAATCCCATGATTCGAGAGAAAGTTTATTCCTAAAAGAAAAATTGAGAAAAGAACATTTTCTCGGGTAGTGAAATGCCCTCTTGATTCTTGTTTGAGCTGTGTGATTATGACAAAGGTCATTTGCAATTTGAGTTGGCTTTTTGTTGGTATGTGTGGTTTTTCCGGTTCAGGAATATAAAGGAAGGGTTTGATTTGGGCATCTGCGTGAATTCTCCTTTGGCTTACGTGGTGTTTATTTGCAAACTGCCTAATAGGAAAGTGGAAAGATTTTCGTGACGAATCTTCGATTTTGGATTTGACCCTTTTGGTGGGGAGTTGGCATTGCGTGGTTGCGATGAGAATCCTTTATTTTTAGTTGGGTTCTATTTGTAAAAGCGTTTGTTTAAAGCAAGTTCTTTTGTGCATTCCGGGTTAAAGGAGGTGCTCCTTATTAAGCGAAAGAGTTCAACTGAGAGATGGAATAATAGTTCTGTGTATGTTGTGCAAATTGCGTGGTTTGGTACTAATAGTGAAGGTTGTCCTAAGGTACATTGTTTGTTTCTGGAAATTGTTGGAGTTTTGGAAGATGACGTATCACTCGGACAGTCTCGAGTCCTGATGCGGGGTGCACAACGTTTTGTATGACCCGGGGTCGAGAGAGTATTTGAGAGTCTAGAGTGTGAGATTTCGTTAGGGGCGATGAACAACGAGCAAAACCTTCCCTTCGAGTCTTGTCCGTTGAGTGTACCTGAAAAGGGTCGAGATGAGTGTTGAGGTGTAAGATGTTGGTATCCATCAAGGTGATGTGGTCCCATTAGTCTGAGAGATAAGCAACTTGGGAGCTGGAGTCTTGCATGCATAGACAATATTCAGAGTTGTTCACGTCAGGTATGTGTTATCTATTGTTCAGTTTCAGTTGTGGCATTCTTGCGAATAGAATGGAAAGTAGAATTCAGGGTCGAATTCTTTTTAAGGGGGGTAGAATGTAATATCCGTTTAAACATAAAACAAATAAGTGTTTAGTACTGAAATTAAATTTTATTAGAAAGAAAATTTTAGATTTTTGGGAGAGGAATGGCCCACCAATCCATTTTCAGTTGGGGGGGGGACCGGTCATTGTGGCCTAAGGCCCATGGTTGCCCACTAGGGGGAGGAACCACCAAACCCTAGGCACTATTTACTTAGCATCTTGATTCTGATGGCTGCGTCGTTCTTGTAGCCCCCTCTTTGCCACCACCCTTCCATGTCGCCTTTGTCGCCCTCACTGGCGGCCAAGGAAGAAAGGAAGAGGGAGAGGGAGAAGGAAGGGGAGAAGAGGTTCTCGCTAGGAGTTCAGCGGATTTCAGCGAGGTATTCAAGGATGTTTTCGTTTTCCCATGATTTAGATTAGTTCTTTTCTGTACGTTTGATTTCGGGCAGCAGATCGGGCATTTCCTACTGTTCGTGGTGTTGTAGTTTTGAAATTGGTAACTGTGAAATTAGGGTTTATCATCTCTTGAAGAATTGTGGGTTTTGTCAGTAGCTTTCCATGGAATCTAAAATTGCATTATTTGGAGGTGTAGTTTTTGAGTTATGGTATTTGCAATGTTGCTGTCTAGAACCCCTATCAAGTTTTAGCATTCGTAGTAACTGATAGTTTAGAATTTGTTAATTGCCGAATCAGGGGTGTCTACCAACATGACTTTTGTAGTAAATTCTCTTATCTTTCCATAATGTTAAAGCACACATTTTTTAGATCAGCCGAATGAAAGTTATAAATATTTTATTGCTGCTGTCCAGTTTGTCTGTCAGTTTCTGATAGTGGTTTTCATCGAGTTGTTAAAATTAGTTAAAGGCAGAATTAGGAGATCCTACCAACTTAACTTTTGTAGGCAAATTCATAAAATTTCCGGAGAGACTGAAAATGAATTTTTATGATAAGCAGAATGGGAGATATGTATTTTAGAAGGTCATTTGTCCGATTTGAGTTCTTGCTAGTTAAATCGTTCGCTTGAGTAAAATAAATATTTGAAGTATGGGTTTTTGGAAGTGCGGATTAGAGCGCTACAAATAGCGTTGTTTCATCTTTTCAAACTTGTTTTGAGTAAATTATTTATTGTGCGCAGAGTGACCTTGAGATTGGTTTCACCTGCTTTACCTTCCAACTTGTCGCAACACGAAAGGCAAGTGCAGTTTTAGTTATCTTGGATGTTTGTTTGTTCAAATTAGTTTTATGATTATGACGTGGTTAAATCCTATGAAGTATGAGTACTTTCATTCTTTGCATGCTTCCATTATTGTTGATATCAAATTGCTAGCTTGGAAGAATGCGTTCATTTCATTACCTTCATTTCAAGCATTTATGCTTAACCCGGGATAATTTGAGAATGATTTATATCCAATTCAATGTTTCTGTTTGGCATTCGATTCAATGTTTCTTATGTCATTCATTCGTAGTTGCTGAGTCCTGGACTCACTCTTGCAAATTTTGTTTTTAGGTGATCGTTGAGGACGACATGTCCTAGGAGGGAGTAGATCACATGGAGGAATCCACATTATCACATTCTTCACCATTTAAATAATATTTCTGTTACTACCTTTCATTTGGAAATTATTGAATGTAATAATTGAATTCTTGGTATCTCTATTGTTCGTCCTTAAGGTTTATTCATGTTAGTTGTTGGTTTAAAAATATCTTGACGTATTCATGCTAATGTTCCTATTGAATGAAATGTTATAAATTGAAATTTAGTGCTTAAATCCTTGCTGAAATTTAAGTTATTTAAGTGATCAGAATTATTTTGTGATGAAGTTTAGCTGTCATTAGTTGTTGATCTTTTGAGAAAAATTTATAGTGTTGATTGGTGTTAATAGTTTAGGTTGCATCTTGGCTTCTGCATAGCCAGGGTGTTACATGTTCACGCCAAGAGGCGTCTGAACAATTGATGAATTACGCACGTTGATGACAGTTATTGTCAAAGAGACAATTCCTCCCACGTTTGCCTTGCAGTTATATCAAGATAGAGAGTTATGTGCAGTTATATCAGAGGATAACGACACATGTTTATCTGCTGTGTATAACTAAACACAATGTATAAGGTCCCTAGTCGATTGGGTCCACATGTCTATGGTCTTTATCGACCATATGGTGGTCTTGATTGACTTGGTCATAGTAAAACTTTCGATCATAAGGTGATCGTAGTAAAACTTACGATCAGTAGGTCGTCGTAGAAGATCTTACGACCATATGGTGGTCGTAGAATGAGTTACAACCATAGGGGGTAGTCGTAGAATGGCTTACGGCCACTAAGTAATTATAATCCTCCTCATTATTAACAATGAGGGGTACCTTTGAAGGTTGCGTAAAGATATTATTATCTATAACGAATATTACAGATAAATAATTTAATTAATTGAGGATTAATAGACCCTCCTCATCTAGCCCCCAACTTTAGGTGAAAATGACTTACTTGGAAAAGAGGTCGTAGGATTATGGTCGAAGATAGAGTGTCTTCGACTGATTTTTTTTTACCAGAAGTTGACTTGGTCAAGAAAGGTATTTTTACTTGAATTGTAAAAAATAAAGTCCCCTTTTCCCAAATGGATAGCATAAAGAATATCAACTGCCTCTTACAACTTATGTCCGTTGGAAGCGGTCCCGAAGAGATTATAACTGTTAGGTTCCCACAATTTGTTACTCTAGATCTACGATTATAAATGGTAAACTTAGGGTTTTTACTTTCCCCAATAGTTCCATCTCTTGAGCTCTTACTTTCCCTGTTTCCATCTGAATCACAATTTCCGCTAAATCTCTTCGAATCCAACCCAAATCTCTGAAGAAATGGTCGGAGTTGTTTCCAAGTGGGAGAGATCGGAGATGGATGTTGGGAATATGACGGCTCTCGTCGCTGCGGAAAAGATTCCAAAGCGAGTTTTGGTGAAATAGACCAATGCTGAAGGAAAACATTGGCCTACAAATGAGCAAGGGAGGATTCCAGTATTTCAAGCATACTGCGAATGTGACCTTCGACTACCTGCGCACCCATTCCTCATGATCGTCCTCAAGCACTTTGGATGGAGTTGGTGAACTTGGTTTCCAACTCCATCACAATGTTGAGCGTCTTCGTGTACTTGTGCGAGGTGCATTTGGGAATTCTTCTAGATCTATACCTCTTCAAGTACTATTACGGAATGAGGAAGCACTGGTCAATTGTCGAAAACTATGGCTTTCAATTCCACGACAGGATGTCGAGGGAGTATCTGGATGTTCACCCGGTCGTCATGGCCGGGATGGAGGAAGAAATGGTTCTATTGGACTTTGACCAAGGAAGGCTGTCCTTTCTTCTTGGGCAAAGCCGTAGAGAAGAACAGGTCGTGGGACTCAACTCTCGACGACCTCGACCGCTTAGCCCACCTACATTCAAACTATTATGGACTTGAGAGAAGGAGGGCTGACCGGATGGCATGTGGTGAAGGATTTCACCACACGCTACATTAGCCCCCTGAAGGATCGAGCACATCCAATGTGAAAGTACTTGGGGGTTAAGGATCTGACCAAAGACTACGAGGGAGGTAATATTATAATCAATATGCTCTTTTTGATTTATGATTCGAGCACATCTATTAATTATATCCTTCCATTCATAGAATTATTAGAGAGAGAGAGAGAGAGAGAGAGAGAGATTGACGCTCAGGTCAAACTCATCTATGAGAAGGCCCCTACAGTCACGGAGGGAGCTCCTCGGATATTTGCGATCGTATCCGAAGAGGAGAGAACAAGACGCCTAAAAGGTAATCAATATTTGTATTGATTTCATCTTTAGGGATTAGCTGTCGTAGTTTGACCACTTATCAATTCTCGTTTCATAATCTTTTGTAGCAAGTCAGCGCAACAGACCTTCAAGATGTTCTTGACATCGATTTGGGGTCTGTTGAAGATGACTCAGAGGAAGACCAAGTTTCTCTGAGTAAAAGATACCGTTTTGTAAAGGTGGTCAATAAGAAGAGGAAGGATGATGGGAGTTCAAGCTCCGCTCCTCCACCAACTTCTTCTGTTGGTCGCTTCCTAGCAAATTTGACTGTAAGGGAAAAATAGAAGGTGGTCGTAGACCTTAAACACAAGGTCCCTAAGGCCAAGGTACTTGTCTCTTATGACCAAAAAACATTCTCAGTTTTCCTTCTTCCGCCCTTGTCAAGCGAATCGAAAAGGAAAATAGGAAGAGTTACATTTCTTTTGTGAAGGTTACTGCCGGTCTAGCAAAGCCTGTGGTCGAAAGAAATGATAGCCCCCAGATGATCGAAGCCGGCTCCGATCTCCAAGATGGGGAGGCTATAAAAGAATCACAACTACGCTGCGTGATGTACGACCATTTGAGGTCGTGCAAAACTTGGTCGCCTAGTCTAGCGATGCGGGAAACCTTCTAGAGGTTGAAAGTGCAGAGCCGACAAGGGTGGCCGAAGAGGAGGAGAAGAAGATAAAGTCTTCTCTCGGGGAGATATCTTTGGGCTTCAAGATCATGTCTAGGAAATCAAGGTATGTAAAAGTAAAGAATAAGTGATTGTACTTACTCTTTTATTTCATGATTTGATGTGTTAACATCTATTTTGTTGTTTCAGTCCCACCTCTTCACCCCTGGGTATGTCTTTGCAGAGAAGTATGCAATTGTAATGGCTACGACCATGGGGGTATTAGTCTTCCCCCAATCGTAGAGAAAGGAGCAGAGAAGGTTGAGTCTTCGACCATCGTCCCTGAAGCAGTAGGAGAAGAGGTGGTCGTCATCGAGCCAGCAGCGCCTACTAAAGTGGTCAAACTGTTGGAAATATGCCCTAGAGGCAATCATAGAGATAATTATATTTAATTATGTTCAAAACATTGGATAATATGTTATCTTGTTCCTAGAATAATATTGTTAATATTTATTATCAGGTATGTGACTTGATTGTGAAACTCTATATTTCTGCGATGATTATTCTTAAACGTTCCCTGGTCGAAAACATATGAGAACACATATGAATAGACTAGCATATGTATTGGTTGATGACTATGTTTCACAAGTCATGGATACAGAGATATCAAATAAAAAATATGGACACATGTTAGTGAACATGGTGTTAGATAAGACCCACCTTGAGACACTATTAAGATTGTTATGATTCTGTATAATCCATAGACCTGAGATCATCATGGTTTCCTACATGTGTAATAGTACTCTTAGGGGTTGCCAAATGCTACTTCGTAACTGGGTAGTTATAAAGGTAGCTTTCGGGTATACTATGAACATGCAGAGGGATATGACTGGTAGGATATGGGATTTGCCACTCCTAACATGACAGGAGAGATATCTCTAGGCCCCTCGTTGTGGTCGGATAAAGTAAGTGCATGGCCTTGGCACTAGTGGTCCAACTATTTGACCACGTGAAGTTATCCGACACTCAATCGAGAAAGTATTGCACAGTCCATGGACGACACAACATCACACCTGGAGTTCAACCAGATATCGTGAGGCAAAGAGAGAATATACGAGTAGGTCGTTTAGTTCGATCGATTCTGATCGGGTCGTATGGAGATCTGTTGGTCATAGGCGGTCGAACGTAATCACAGAGTGGTCGTAACCTGGTCGTAAGGAGTTACGAACTGGTCGTGACCAAATACAAACTGGTCATATAGAGATAGGACCTGGTCGTAGATCATATTGAATTAAGGTTCGTCTGATATAATTTGTGTGTATTAGGGAATCGCAATGTTCTGCTAGGAACCGCTAATGACTCGTGGTCAGAAAGGGTTTCCGAGTCACAACCGATTACGCATAAACCTAACGGGTCACACACTTAACGAGTTGGAACAAAATGTGTTTGGATAGGATCCGTCATGGGCACTATATAAGGAGATGTTTGAGGCTATTAAGAGGTAGACGAGTTGATGTGAGTTGCTCCACCGAAACCCTAGCTGCCATCTTCCTGAGAGCTCTGCCGTGCGACTTGGTGCTAGCACACCAGCGTACGGTTGTTCCTTCCCTGGACATGTGATACCGTAGAGGCGCTACTGCGGCTGCTGTTGCGCTTGAGGACGATCCGCGATCTTCATAAGGAACTGCAGAGTTACTAGAGGAGATGATCGAATACGACCATTGCATCGATGTGCTCGATGCTGGACGATCGACTACAACCACTACATCGACGCGCTCTACGTTGGATCAGGCAGCTCCAACTCTTCTTTTGTTGCTCTGCACGTCTGGTGGTAACGATCTATGATCATCTACTTGCTTGGCTTCCTGATTTACATAGTAGAATTTTTTTGATTTGTTGCTATCGTAGCCTACCCATATCCCTTCAGTGGTATCAGAGCCATCCTGCGTAGTTTTTGATCTGGATCGGTCGCATATACTTGATATGTGGTTGTAGTAGATTGGATCTATTACTGGTCAGGTCTGGTAACCTAAATCGGTTCATATAGATGGAACGATCTGAGCCCTGGTTGATAAGATCGATCCGTTTTCTGTGGTAGTATATGGGTCTGCGAGGAGGTATGAGCTAAAAGGACCAGATGGTTTATTGTGCTTGTTCACGACCACACTGTATAACACTCCTACCAGTCGGAATTCCGCCAACGGAGTGTGCCGTAGTGTGTGGTAATCGTACCGCACGTTATAGGTAATATGTGTTCATGTCGTCCGATAGAATTGTATTCCATGCATAACTTGTTTTTGCAAGGATTGATGTGAATAGTATGACCCATGATGTATGAGATGCATGTATGTGTGTAATGTTCATGACCTGCGTGTCATGCTTATTGCAGCCCAAGGCTGTCTATATTTGTATGACGGCTTGCGTGTCGACTTGTGATGCTTCTTTACTCCATGTAATTTATTACTAACTAGCAGCCTGGGCACTCCACATGGAGCGCCGAAAAGGCTGTCACGCGCCATAAAATCGCACCCGCGCGCGCGTGGAGAGGCTCGCCGTGCGTGGGGCCCGCGCGTGGGACCCGTGGGTGGAGAGAGCGTCCAGCAGCCATGCGTGCAAAACAAAAAAAGAATCCAACGGCCGCAACTGCACCGGCGCGGAAATCAGATGTGCACGAGAAAACGGGTGACGTGGCGTAGCTCTTTGCTCCCCAAACTCGCCTCTATTTATACCGAAGGATGCTATTAGAAGTAATGGCTTAGTGGGAGTACTTGGAGGAATTGACCACTTGTAGACATGGCGAACATGAAGCACGGTTATGGAGATCACCATGTGGAAGTGTCAGACCCCAAATTTGGAACTTGGGATCTACTGTGTATATTTGTGCCATTCCTTGGATCAGTAGCTGCCACACACAGTTAAATTGTTGGTTCAAACACATATCACAAAAATATAAAGTTATTGTATAATATTAAACAAAACGTAAATATACCTTACAGCTTTTGACTTGCAGAATTGCCGAATAGGCCAAATACTTTTCAGAGAACAGCAGCGGAAGCAGATTCATAGTAGTGCGCATGGAACCCTCACGATATGCCCACTGGCAATCAGCTGTGGGCTCGCGACCTAGTTCTTGGCCTTCTTGATCTTCAGTCTTGTCCAATGCTCATATTCGTCCATGTAGTCTTCTTTTGTGCTTACTGACTAAAAGAATGTAAATAGCGAGCATGAGTACACAACCGTACTCATGAGCCAATACACAATGCAATTATTATAGATGCAAGGCTAATCAAAGGAAAGGCTTATGGTTCTTTTATTTTGCACAAAGCCATTTCTTGAAATAGATTAAGTTATAACAAATCCTGAGACTTAGCATTTTACTAACACAAGTTTTATAAACTGCGTTTTTGTTTGCAAAGTACTAGTAGAGATTTCATCTCCTATACCATCCCAATATTTCCAATCACTCGGCTCCAATCACATATTTCCAACCACTAGGATTCAATCCCACATTTATCACTAGCTCTCCATCCAGACCATCTCAACTTTCTGAGTTCCAACCCACTATTTCCAATCACTTGGTTCCAAACCAATATTTCCAATCACGGGGCTCCAGCCCAATCTATATCACTTTCCTGGGCTACATCCTTCCGGCGATCCCAAGGCTGCAACCACCCGGTAATTCCGGCCGACTTACACGTGAAATTCCGGGTCGAATGCCTCTAGCGACTCTCTGGCTACACCACCCGGTGAAATTCAGGTTGCACCCCTGGCGAGACCACAGTTGCAATGCCCCTGACCCGCAAGCGAGACCACCCTCGAATCCCAGGTTGCAACCCTCGTATCCCGAGATTGCACCACCCTTGAGCCCAGGGCGTATTCCCCTACTAATGCCCAGGCTGTACTCGTCCGCTAATCCCGAGCCGCATCCACCTTGCAAATCCCATGCCTGTATGCACCCAACACTTTCCACTGGTCCTCGACCAAGATAACTCAAATCCTCGGGTTCCAACCAGACTTTTCATCCCTTATTGGCGTAATCCCATACACATTCATCATTCCTTTCACATACCCAAGTCTACAACAATTTCCAGGTTCTCCCATTTGAAATTCTTTTTCCTTTTCAAAATACCAACCAGGCTCCAACCTCGACTGTCCAAATTCATTTTCAAAGGTTTGAATATGATGTCGGGCAATTTATTGCCCGAATGACAATGTATCTAAGTAAGACTAAGCATGACACTTAGATACAGACTTATTAACTAGTATGTTAACTATTAATTCTAGGGTGACAAGGATAGTGTCCAAATTCAAGGATTGGAAGTTTATACACAATTATTGTCAAGGCATTAACTATGAGCTAGACCAATATATTTGTATAAAACATAGCAATGCAATTTCATAATTTAAAATAATATAATTGCAAACAGTAGGTGCAATATGATCAAAGTATTGACTCGCCTTGCTCAATATTCTGATACGGCTCAATATGTTGATAATCGCCTTGCTCAACATTCTGATAAAACCCAATATCATGATAATCCTAGTCTTGTCCTTGTTTTGTATCGGACTACGGTCCCATCATAGCTTCATATTCTATCTATGCAGAATATGTGTAAATCCAAGAGCGACTGAAAACAACCAAATGAAATCCAATAAATCCAAATACATACAAACAGAAGGAAATACTTTGAATTAAAGTAAACATTTCTAACAGACTTCAGATGAGACCAAAGCATACTCATCTTGGAGTTGATGAAGGAAATACTTCAGACGAAGTATTACCAAAGAAGTTGATGAAGGAAATACTACAAACAAAAGTACACCTACTGATAATTGGAATGAAGGAAATTCTTCAGACCAAAGTAGATAATTTTAAGAGAGAGAGAGAGAGAGAATGTTCACAGGAACGTTCCTCATTGGTTAACTGGATGGGAGAGATTACCTGGTTAGATAATACCGTCAGATCTATTTTCGGATCACGAATCGTTTTGCTACTGAAAATGGATGACGACGGACGATACCTAGTGTCTAGGTGGTGTTGTTTTCCTTAACAGGCTACCTAGTACTCACAAGCACTCTCTACAGGCACGTTATGTATACATCCATGATGATCATACAATCAAAATCAATCCTCTTATATGTTTTTTTGATTATTTTAGTTATTACTTCCTATTTACCGAGGAAGTTCCATGTGAGCCAAGTGAGACCTATGCATAAATACAGGGTTCACTCTGGGTAGACATACGTCTCACCGACACATGGGACCTAGCTCATTTAATGACTTTCTTATTGATTTATATTTATCAAGCACATCCCATGAGCCTTTACTGGAACTTCCAAGCATGAGCTAGACATTAGCCTGCGAGTTGACCAGTTGTATCTAGGGATGGAAACAGATCGAATACGAATACGAATCTATATTTTTAAAACGAATACGAATATGAATTCGAACATTCTCGAATACGAATACGAATCGAATGTCGTAACGAATACGAATTCAAATCGAATATGTACTCAATTCGGTCGAATGTGAATATCCTACAACCTTTGCGACAAATCTCGGTAGAACAAATTTATGTAACATGACTACACGTCTCTAGTCTACACGAGTCGTAGCAACACCCAACAACCACATATTCGGCACTGAATCAAGACCCCGTCGAAACATAAACGCTCCGGGAAAAATTTGGATAGTATTTGTATTCGTATCTGGGAAAAAACGGATAGTATTCGTATACGGGAAAGAAACATATAGTATTCGTATTCGTATCCGGGAAAAAACGAATAGTATTTGTATTCATTTTTCCCAGATAGTATTTGTTTTTTCGGATACTATCTGGTTTTTTCCCCGGATACGAATAACACCGAATACGGATGCGAATACTATCTATTTTTTCTGGATACGAATAACACCGAATACGGATACGAATACTATTCGAATGCGGATTTTACTTACCACATTTGCGTTTTCTCAGATATGAATATCGGATAAAATGGATTATCCTTTACCATTTCCCATCCCTAGTTGTATCGTTGGCTACTGATCTTTATTTAGTGAGTAGTTAACCGAGTTCATCTTATTATCATTTATTCGATGAGAGATCTCTCATGACTTGGACTTAGTTTAGTGCCTATTTGCCGATAAGACCTAATTATAGGCGAAGTGTACGGATCAAATTATGGTTTTAGTCAATATTGATCTTTGTTGAGCAAACTAACTTTTACTAGACAATAACTAATGGCCTAGGGTTAACTAAAGTTAGATCATGTATGTGTGTATGTTTAAACATAACTATATCATTGTTTGATTTTAAACAACCTTGTTATAAATGGTCAATCTACTAATCATTTAGTTATTGATCTGACTAATTGGTTTAGACTTCATACTCTCCTATTAATTAATCCAATTAAACATGTGTTTGTTGACCTACACCAATGTATGGTAATGCCCCTTTTTGGTTCATAGATTTTTATTAAGAGTTTGTCTAAGTGAAGCGTTCTCTTGATGGATTCATTCACTAACCATCTTTTTGTTTTTAACTAAGGTTGGTTGGAGGTCCACTGTTATTGGGATCATGCAACTCTTAATTCTGTTTACTTTTCTGTTCAAATGGTTGTTAGTGGCTACTAAGTACTGTTAATGCTTCTTTACTATCGACACTTCTACTAAGCTAACATAATGGGATTTGCAAATATTAAGTTCCATTAGTTGCTAATTCTACTTACTATTCATTCAACCTATAAAAGCAAACCACTTGAACTGAAGTGCTATTGGTTAACTTTCCTCTAAATATCATTTTCCAAGATTGTTAATACATTTGAGTGATTCAACAGCCATTGCAAAGGCTCATTAGCAAATGCATTTAGCCTTTAACCAACTTCACTGTTTCTCAACCTTTAATAGAACATCTTCTCTGAAAAAGCTACCATCTAAACTTCATACTAATTCAAACTTCACATTTTTGTTAAATCAATTGAGTAGTCCAAATACCAGCTGCAATGTTTAATTACAACTCCTAATCACTAAGCAACAATTCTACTGCCACTACTAGTCTTTACCTTACTACTGAACATTCACCTTAACACACATACATATTTGAGAGCTACTGGATTATACTCACTGATTGTTATTGTCCAAAAATTACAACCTATTAATTGAGTATTTACAAACCAACTAATCTTCTAATACTGTTTAGGCTAGTTAATTAGATTAGTCACTACAAGGACACTGTCATATGCACTCATACAGAGAGGGAGGGAGTTCCAGACAGATCATTACCTAAACTGGTCACCTAACTAACCTTAATCCTGGTTTTTGCTAACTGAACTCTCTAAGACTTCATCATAGTGTGGATTCTCATGCCATTCATACACACATAGCTGAATTTAGATAGTAACAGAGACAGAACAGGGAACTGTGGCCGGCTTGGGGGCACGGCTCGTCGCCGGCGAGGGAAGGTGCAGCGGCGACCAGCGACTACAAAAATGGGTTCCCGAGGGGTAAGTTGGACCAGGGCTCTTGGTGTCTTGAGCAGCTGCGCACGGGCGTACGGGCGTGGGCTCACGGCGGGGTGCGGCAGCCGGGCGTGGGGCAGGAAAGGGGGCGCCGGTGCTGGAGGGGGTGGGGGAAAGAACGGGGGCGAGCATGAGCTCCAGAAAGGTGGTAGGAACTCACCCGCGTGATTGGGCGGCGGAGAGGAGGTCAGAGGCGGGCCGGCGGCGGTGACCATGGGCGGCGCGGCAACGGCTTCTTGGCGGTGGTGCAGCGGTGAAGGAGGGCTCCAATCCAGGGTTGGGGAAGGTCGAGGGAGCCTTGGCGATGCTCTGATTGCGAGTAATTGACACGGCAAGCCTTGGGCCGACGATGGCGATGGCGGCGGTGCTTTGGGCCGGAATCGGGGAACGCTTCGGTGCGGCGTGCTCCGGTGGATGAATCCACAAATTGGGCGAGGGGTTTTGATGGTGGTGGTGCGGGACGCTGTGTGACGTGGCCGGCCGGCGGAGAGGAGCTTCGAGTTGGCCGGCGCGGTGAGGGCGGTGTGGCGGCCGAGCGGCGCTAGCTTTCCTCGCCATTGATTGATTAGAGAAGAATGAGAGGAGGAATGGCCAACAAGGGTGGAGGAGGGCTGCGGCGCTGCCTCTTGTAGGGAGCGGCGGAAGAGCCGAGGGGAGGCGACGGCATAGGCGGCGAGGTGAAGCGCGGGCGTGGCGCACATGCAGTGCGCGTCGTGGCTGGGAGCGTGGAAGAAGATGGCTGCCATGTGGGCCCGGCTGAGGAAAAGAATAACAGAAATTGAGTTTCTAATTTTTGACAAAAAAAATGCTGATGAATTGAGTGAATTTTTAAGCATAGAATTACAAGCCCAAAAGCCATGAAAATTTAGGGGAAGGTTTCTGACAAAGTTTAATTTATTCTTGTAATTTTTGTAGAATTTTATTTTTTGCTTATTTTTCTCTAAAAATCTTTTTAAGCTCCTGTTTGTTAGCACTTTATTATTTGATACGAGGAAACTTGTAACACATGTTTTAATTAGTTTTGTATTTTATATTTCTTAGGGCATATTTTGCTTTTGACAGTTTTGATATATTAGGGTTTTGTTTCTAGGGTTCATGTTTTAGGGTTTTGGGTTGACACCACTTGTGTACTTAGGGTTTCTGCATTTAGAGTTTTTGTTTGTCATTACTTGTGCTGACAAAAGAAAAGCAGATCAAATAACTCACAAAAATGCAGGAGAAAATAAGATGGTACAAATAATTATACAAAAAGTTTTAAAAATCTCATATTTTTGTATTTAGGCATTTTTGGGATGTTACAGGAAGGGTCATACAATATCATAATGCAATTTGATTGTCTGTGAATGAATATAAGCCTTTATATTCCTATTCATTTATTTCTATACATGTTATTTAATTGCTTTAAATGCTTTTAACATGGTAGAAGTAAAATTCCCTCATATAATATTAAGTTAAATTGATGCCCTCCCAATTAGCTGCACTATCCGAAGTCATGTATTTTAATAGTAGATATTGCTAAAGCATAGTACCATTAATATTCCTTGACTAAATGGGTTTGTATCGGACACTTACACGCATAGCATTGGTTTAACTTGACAAGGTCATCATAACGGTTATGGACCTTGGGGCATAGGGTTGGGTGCCGGAGCATAGAGATGCTGCCCAACAACAAAAGTCATATAGATATATGATTAGCAAAGGATTGCTCACCAATTTCACTAATCTTCTAGTAGTGATGCAAAAGCTCACTAGTAGATTAACTGATTGAGAGTCTTGAATCACTAAATTCCATAAGAGGGATATGGTATTCAATGGAAGTATCTTTATTAAATTATTTAATAGAAATTACTTTTCTTGAATATATGTCTTAGTTTCGCATATTTTATGTTGTAGATCATGGCACCAACTGCTATGCCTACATCCAGTTTTGCATTACGTTCGATACTTGATAAGGAAAAACTGAATGAAACAAATTTTGCGGATTAGTCCCGCAATCTAAGAATTGTTCTTAGGCAAGATAAAAAGGAACATGTTCTAGATGAACCAATTCCAAATGCGCCTGCTGAAAATGCTGCTGCTACTCTTAAAACCGCATATAAAAAGGCATGTGATGAGTCCCTTGATGTTAGCTGTCTCATGCTTGCTACTATGAACTCAGACCTGCAGAAGCAGTTTGAGAGCATAGAGGCCTACGATATGATCGTGGCACTCAAAGGCATGTTTGAGACACAAACAAGAACTGGGAGATATTAGATCTCAAAGAAATTGTTTGGGAGTAAGCTAGCTGAGGGTAGTCCGGTGAACCCACATGTAATCAAGATGGTTGGTTACACTCAGAGCTTGAAAATTTTTGGTTTTTCACTTAGTCAAGAGTTGACTACAGATTTGGTTCTTGCTTCACTTCCTGCAAGCTATGTGTGAGGACCCCGGCTTATTTGGCTTGTAATGCTTAGTCATCCATTGACCCTAGCATCACAAACAAAATAACCCGTGTCTTCGAGATCTGTATACTTCCCAGAAATACAGTATACACACCCCTTTACAAAATCATGCATCAATTCCATTCATGACATAGAACCAAAGCACGAACTAGATTAAACAAAAGACATACATAATAGAGAGTTATTACAAAAGGGGTTGACTGGCCAAATAACAACTAAGAGAGTTAAATAAACAGCGGAAGCAAAAGCCATAAGATGGCGATAAACAAAAGCCAATTAGTGTGCCTTTAACCCACAAGGCAACCAACTGGGCCGCCAACCTAGTCGTCGAATCCACCGCACATCTCGCAAAAGTGAGACCTTGGGGGATCAACCTCCTCTGCAACAAATTAATTAAGCAAATCAAATGAGTACAAAAATGTACTCGCAAGACTTACGTGTAGTGTAACAGACCTATACATATGCTACATGCAAGCTCATTTAGGTGGAGGCTGTAGGTTGTTTTCAGCATAAAGCAAGTTTTCATTTGCAATAATTAAATAGATTTAAGGCAGTTTTGCAATCTGTTTTTAATTTGCAATTAACAGCGAGACAATAACATAATAATAATAGATAGATGACAACAACAATCCTGGAAGTGACTAACCCAATAGTCACCACAACAATAGCATGAATTACCCATTCATACCACCCACATCAAGTTTTAATTAAAGGTTGTAGTCTAATTCTTGCAGGAAATAACCAAGCTTGTCCATAACCTAGGGCGAGGCTATTCGAATAGATTTAACCCTGTAGGGGTGTACCAATGTACCCACACGTGAGACCACCTTTTCGCCAAGCTATTTAGCACACTTCCTTTGGTATGCTGACACGGTTAGTCTTACATGACATTTCCAATGAACGATGCTAATTAAGAGTCGCACACAACCCAAAGAGTAGGATACACAGGCCCAGCCTAAGCAACTACGGGTGCTCTTCCCCTTATAAAAACAGTTTTAACCACCAGCGACCCACAATTAACACCTCCCAAAGTATTAAGTCAAGAGAGGTTCCATATCCCCCTCGTGTGGTTAGCACGCAAAAGTGCTTGGATCAATGGCGCAAGTAATTCGGTCATTGTTGACTCGGGCATCATTCCAGTCACACCCAAAACAATCACACCAACATACCAATATGCCCAAGTCCAAAGCATTTTATTTTCAGTTTTAGATTTATAAAGTAACAAAGCACAAAGTGCCGGACATATGGTAATAGATAGATTTGTGTGATCAAAGTTATCGACTAAGTCGATAACCGCCCAATTCTATCATGAGCTAAGCATTTCTACCAATATCAACCTGTAATCTACTAAGTGACAAGAGCTCATCCAACGAACTCTAATCACAGCAAGATATTCCTAGGCTTAGTAGTAGAGATTGAACATTTCCTACAGAGTATGCATCTATAGGATCAACTAATCGACAATAATTTAACAACAAAATAGAGCATGCATACATACACTTTGCAAACAATATATTAGACTTTGAAAGTAATGGGATTAAACATGATCAAACTACTTGCCTTACTGAAGATGCTCACTATGCTGCAGAGGGTCACTCTCGGGATTAATGCACTCGTCGGCACCTAACGAAAAAGCGAAAAAGAACCAATAAGAATGAAGAAACCGAAAAGACTCAACAGCCAACTTTCTCCAAATGCACTGAAATTTTTACAGCAGCAAGAGCATGATTTTTAAGGAATTTAGCAACAAGAACCAATTAATTTTGATTCTCAATGCAAAAGTTATGGCCAAAACAAATCGGCTCAGCCTGGAAAATGCTGGAAAATTCAAATCGGTTACTGTTCATCCAAATTAAATTCTCTAGCATAATTTTCCAAAGAGGTGTTGCACCTGAGATTTTTATGGTAAGCAAAGCACCTTATGAGATGAACAACACAATTGGATTCACCTCATTTGGAGCTAGAATGCATTTTCTACGATTTTTCAAAGACATGCACAAGAGCACAAAACAAAATGCACCCACAAAGATTTCAAAAATAGTGGCATGCCTAAAACCTATTCTACCATTTAGTACACTAACAGAGGGAGCCAAAAAAATTGGATTCACTCAAAAAGGATCTATAGAGAATTACTTATGCAATTTACAAGTTAAATGCAATTTTTAGAATAACAATTAAAGGTCATTTCTAAACCAATTTACTAATCCATTTTTTGGAGCCGAACTAAGCTTACAACCATTTTTAGATTAAAGCTGAGTTCAAACCAAAGCCAACAAAATTTGAACCAACTCAAAAGGAGCTAAAATGAATTAGTTATGCAATTTCAAAGTTTATTACCTTTTTAAGTTCACAAATAAATCTATCGGGAAAATCCTAAATCCATATCGATGTGGAAAAACCTGGGCCGTTGATCTTGAATCTCACGGCCCAACGACTGGTCGATGCGACGACGCGCCCGCGGAACCCTGGTCGTAGACCGTTGAGATCAATTCCAACGGCCCAACTTGAACGGGCGAACGGACGCGCGCGCGGAATCCCTGGTCGTCGACCGTTGAGATCAAATCCAACGATCCAGATTGACTTGACCGCGGCCGCGTTTGGACCTCGCGCGCATGAACGCCCGCGCAAATCGCAGCCGCAAATCTGGAGATGGACGGCGCACGACTACCGCAACACAGTGCGAGCGCACAGACCACGCGACATCACAACCACAGATCAAGGGATGGACGGTCCTAACGACGCCGCTACAGTTGTCTTCCCCGGCCGACAAAAGACCCGACGACATTCCCCGGTGAATCACCGACGATTCAGACCACGGTGGCGCGAACCAACAGTGGTCTGAGGTCCGCAATAACCGTGCGCACCTAATGGTACCACTCACTGCGGCTGAGCCGGCCTAAAACGGCGGCGAGCTGGCAAGGAGCGGAGGTGCTACGCACGGTGACGGCGACAACAGCAATAGAGCTCCACAGCGGTTCAATCAAGCGGTGCCTGAGCATCTAGGGACTACCAGGGAGCTACCTGAAGGACGCGGAGGAGCAGAGAAGGTCGGGCGATTCGGTGACGTTGAGCCGCACTTGTGGCGAAGACGACAACGAGGAGACGACGGCCTGAGCAAAATGAGCAAGACCGAGTCATCGGATTAGCTCCAGCAGGGCTCAAGGATAGTCCATGAGCAAAGAATTGAAGAGAGGAGGAGCTTACCGGCGGCGAAGGTGAAAAGATTGAACTTCGGCCGAAAAGGGAGAACTCCAAAATTAGTTGCTTCTTGTTGAGGCAAACTAAAATTGGATTAGGGGATATGTTCAATACAACGAGGGGCGCGAAGTGATGTGAGTAGATTTGCAATTGAACCCCTGGAGCGCCGGCGACGACGAAGGAGCTCCACGGCCGACAATGGTGGTTTTGGGGATTTGGGTGTTTAAGCTCAAGCAAGCACAAAGGAAGTAAGCTAGAGCTGAGGGGTGTTTAAAGGAAGCTAAGGAAGAGCTTGAGGGGCTTAAATAGCTGGAGAAGCAAAGTATGGAGCTAGGGCAAACGCCCACAGTGAGCTCGGCCCACGCTCGGTTCCTGGCTTCGGCCAAGGCCGCGAGGAGGGATGGGGCGATTCTGAACACGACTTTGGGGCCGAAAGCACTGGCAAGCATTAATTAGCAGCAGCAAAGAGCTGTTGAGAGGTGACAAGGCACTGCCGTCCATGCCCCGCGCACGCCATGGCGACCCGACACTCACGCGGCGAGAGGGAAGGGACGAATAGATGCGGCGCGACGGCGACGGTTCGATTAAAATCCAACGGCTGACAGAGGCTGGTGCGAGTCCAATGTCGCGCGAGTGGTTGAGTCAAGCCACAGGAGCGGAATGATTACGACCGTTAGATAAAGATCGGGGTGGTCGTAGACCGTTGGATCTTGATCGGGGTGGTCGTAGAGAAAATGGGAGGTCGCGACCGTTAGATTTGAATCGGATGGGTCCGACCAGGAAAGGGGTGGTCGCAACCGCTAGATTTCGATCCGATGGTGCTAAAAAGAGATGGGAGGTCATGGCTGCTGGATTAAGATCTAATGGCGGATAGAGGCTGGCAGGATCGGGAGGTCTGATCGGGTTGCGCGTGACACGAGCGGTGTGATCAAGATCGGACGGCTCAAAACTTACGCGCGATTGGAAGGGCTAGCTGAGCGCTAGGCGGTCCAATCAAGACCGGTGGCTCGAGCCAGGCTCCGGTCCGTGCCCGAGGAACAGTGAAACTAGGTTAGGGTTTAAATTTGAAAACTGAGTTTGGAAAAAATTTTAGAGGTAGCAAACTAACTCCAAAAATTCCAAAATTTTGACTAGAGGTTCCTTACTCAAGGATTAACCTTACATAGAATTTCCAGAGATTTTTATGCATTGTATTTTTCTCAAGAAATTCCTCAAGGTTTGTTCTAGGGTTTGACCTGAGGTCGAATTGGTTTGACCTGCCTCCAAAAAATTATCACATAATTTCTAAAAATTATGAAATTTTTCAGAGGGGTTACACAACATCCCTAGAACCAAGGAAAAATATTTCCAAACGTTGAACACAAGATTCTTGATAAAGTTGAAAAAGAGTTTGACTTTAGTCAACTGGAGGTTTAGGTTTTTGAATTCCACAATTCCTTTACAAGAATTACAGAAAAGTTCAAAAACTACCGGATGCTAGAAAAGTTTTAATTTCTACTTATTTTCTTACATTTGAAATACACACCCAGATTTGGGATGTTACACTATGGGCAGTTCATTCTGAACTTCCATATGAATGGCTTAGACAAGAATCTCACCGAACTACATATGATGCTCAAGACTGCAGAGGACAACATTAAGAAAAGCAACAGTCATGTGATGATGGTGCAAAAGAGTACAAGCTTCAAGAAGAAGGCTAAGACTTGGGTCAAAGGAAAGGGCAATACTAAAGTTTCGAATGGGATCCAAACTAACAAAGCTAAGCCCAAGACTAAGTCCGGCTTGACTCAAGAGAATGAATACATTTACTACAAAGAGCCAGGCCATTCGAAAAGGAACTGCAAGAAATACCTGGCTGATCTAAAAAGAATTGTGGAACTAAACCTTTCACTTCAGGTATTAATGTTATAGATGTTTTTCTTGTTGATTCTTCTGCTAACTCTTAGGTATTTGATACCGAATCGGCTGCTCATATTTGCAATTCGATGCAGAGTCTAACAAGGAGTAGGAGAATTACAAGGGGCGAGATGGATCTTCGCGTCAGGAATAAAGCAAGGGTTGTTGCATTAGCCGTCAGGACTTTACCATTACTTTTGCACTCAAGATTTATTATGGAATTAAATAACTATTATTACGTTCCAGCCATAAGTAGAAACATCATCTCTGCCTCATGTTTGATGGCAGAGGGTTATAAGTTCATTATTGAGGACTATGGTTGTTCCATATTTTTGAATAATAAGTTTTATGGCTATGCTCCTGTTTTGAATGGGTTGTTCATTTTAAATCTTGATGATGCACCTATCTATAATATTAATGCAAAGAGGCTGTGACCTAATGATATGAATTCCACTTTCATTTGGCATTGTCATTTGGGTCACATAAGTGAGAAACACATGAAGAAGCTCTATGATGATGGAATTCTAAACTCATTTGATTTGGAATCATTTAAAACATGTGAATCTTGCCTACTCGGAAAGATGACCAAGTCACCTTTCGCTGGTCGAGCTGAGAGGGTGTCCGACTTGTTGACACTCATACATACTGATGTGTATGGACCAATGAGCACAACAGCTAGAGGTGGTTTTTAGTACTTCATTACTTTCACCGATGACTATAGTAGATATGGATATATCTATTTAATGAGGCACAAGTCGGAATCCTTTGAAAAGTTCAAGAAGTTCCAGAGTGAGGTACAAAATCAACTTGGCAAGACATTTAAATCTTTACGATCTGATCGTGGAGGTGAATTTTTGAGCCATGTATTTGGTGATCATTTGAAGCAATGTGGAATTGTTCCACAGCTTACACCACCGGGCACTCCACAATGGAATGTGGTGTCTGAGTGGCAGAATCGGACCTTGTTGGACATGGTCCGGTCGATGATGAGCCAATCCGATCTGCCATTGCCTTTTTGGGGTTACGCTCTAGAAACTGTCGCTTTCACTTTAAATAGGGTACCATCTAAATTAGTAGATAAGACACCATATGAAATATGGACTGGAAAGAGTCCTAGTTTTTCTTTTCCAAAGATTTGGGGATGTGATGTCTATGTTAAACATTTGATGTCTGATAAACTCACACCCCAATCAGATAAGTGCTTCTTTATAGGATATCCTAGGGAAACCAAAGGATATTATTTCTACAACCAAGAAGAGGGCAAAGTTTTTGTAGCCCGAAATGGTGTCTTTTTTGGAGAAAGGGTTTCTTTCAAAAGGAGTCAGTGGGAGAAAGGTGCAACTCGAAGAAATTTGGGAAACGTCTGAAAGTGTTTCAACTCCTACTGAACCTCTACAGGATGAACAAAATATTGTTGAACCTGTAGATGAGGCATCAGCCCCACGTAGATCTAAAAGGCCACGTTAATTGCCTATAAGGTATGGGCATGACGTATTATTGTTGAATAATGATGAGCCTAAGACTTTTAAGGAAGCAATGATAGACCCAGACCCTGAGAATTGGCTTGGAGCCATGAAATCCGAGATAAACTCCATGAGAGATAATCAGGTTTGGAACCTGTTCGATCCACTTGATGGTGTTAAAACCATTGAATGCAAATGAATCTATAAGAAAAAGATTGATATGGATGGAAATGTTCACATTCATAAAGCTCGACTAGTCGCAAAAGGGTTTTGACAAGTTCAAGGGGTTTTACTACGATGAGACTTTCTCATCAGTAGCGATGCTTAAATCTGTACAGATCATTCTAGCTATTGCTACATATTTTGACTACGAGATATGGCAAATGGATGTCAAAACGGCTTTTCTGAATGGAAACCTAGATAAGGATGTGTACATGACACAACCTAAAGGTTTTGTCGATCCAAAGAATGCTAGTAAAATGTGCAAACTTCAGAAGTCCATTTATGGATTGAAGCAAGCATCTCGGAGTTAGAATATACGTTTTGATGAGGAGATCAAAAGGTTTGGTTTCGTCAAGAACAAAGAAGAACCTTGTGTTTACATGAAGGTTAGTGGGAGCGCACTTGTAATTCTAATCTTATATGTGGATGACATATTATTGATTGGGAATGACATTCCTATGCTGGAATCCGTTAAGGCATAATGGAAAAACAGTTTTTCTATGAAGGACCTAGGAGAGGCAGCATATATCTTAGGGATCAAGATCTATAGAGATAGATCAAGAAGGATAATTTGATTAAGCCAAAGTATTTATATTGACAAGGTGTTGATTCGGTTCAACATGTAGAATGCCAAGAAAGGATTCTTGCCTATATCACATGGCATAAATCTTAGCAAGAGTTAGTGTCCTTCGACAACTGATGAGCGAGACCGAATGAATGGTATTCCATATGCTTCAGCAATTGGATCTATTATGTATGCCATGATATGTACTCGACCAGATGTATCATATGCTCTAAGTGTTACAAGCAGATACCAAGCTGATCCCAGTGAAGGTCACTGGACAGCTATGGAAAATATTCTTAAGTACTTGAGAAGGACTAAGGATACGTTCCTAGTTTATGGCGGTGAAAAAGAGCTTGTTGTAAATGGTTACATTGATGCAAGCTTCCAAACCGACAAAGATGATTATTATTCGCAATCTGGTTTTGTAATTATTTTGAATGGAGGAGCAGTGAGCTGGAAAAGTTCCAAGCAAGAGACGGTTGCTGGTTCTACGATGGAAGCCGAGTATATTGCAGCTTCTGAAGCTGCGAAAGAAGGTGTTTGGATATGGAATTTCATTACTGAGTTGGGTGTGGTTCCGAGTGCCTTGAGCCCAATAGATCTCTATTGTGGCAATAATGGAGCCATTGCACAGGCTAAAGAGCCTAGATCCCATCAGAAATCCAAGCATATACTTAGGGGTTATCATCTTACACGCGAATTGGTGGATAGAGGAGATGTTAAGATATGCAAAGTTCATACAGATTTAAATATTGCTGATCCGTTGACAAAGCCTTTTACACAACCAAAACATGAGGTACACACAAGAGCTATCGGTAGTAGATACCTAAATGATTGACTCTAGTGCAAGTGGGAGACTGTTGGAAATATGCCCTAGAGGCAATCATAGAGATGAATATACTTCATTATGTTCATAACATTGGATAATATGTTATTTTGTTCCTAAAATAATATTGTTAATATTTATTATCAAGTATGTGACTTGATTGTGAAACTCTATATTTCTACGATTGACGAGGATCTAATAATCCTCATTTTATCTTTTATCTATAATTCTTATTATAAGTAAATATGACATCATATGGTCCCTAGGTATACCCCTTAATTTTATAAGGGAGAAGCCTACTAGGTGGTCGTAAGTTCTTCTACGACCACCCCCATAGTCGTAAGTCTTGCTACGACTACCTTATGGTCATAAGTTCTTCTACGATCACTACCCAGTCGTAAGATATTCTACGATTACCTCATAGTTGTAAGTCTTGCTACGACTATCTTATGGTCGTAAGTTCCTCTACGACCAGGTCAGCTACGACCACCTTATGATCAATAAAACCTACAGGCAAGTGGGGCCAATTGATTAAGGAATCCAAACAGTCAATATACGCTGTTATTATATGAAATAATAACACGCAATACCCCATTATCTCTGACGAGTAACTGCCAGGCGGCGTGAAGGAGTTACCAGCCCGATGATTACTACAAACGTGCGTCCGTTACTGGATTTGATGAGGCGTCTCTTCAGTAGGGGAAAACGGCTATTCCTTCACGACTATATAAGGGCAACGGTCAGGGAGGAAAAGGAAGAGGCAATCGAGGTGTATACACACGCTATCAAGGGCTATCAGGAGGATAAGCACTATCGTTTGTAATAGTCTTAGTTTTTCTCCTGATTGTTCAGAATACACTCAATACCATACACACACAGGAGTAGGGTTGTTATTCTCTCCGGAGAAGGCCTGAACCTATATAAAAATACCCGTGTCAATCTCTCTGCATGATTCTATTCTTGGAGACCCCCCGAATCAAACAGTCTTTACGTAAGATCGGTTCTAAAACACCGAAAACGATGATTATTCTTAAACGTTCCCTAGTTGAAAACATATGAGAACACATATGAACAGACTAGCATATGTATTGGTTGATGACTATGTTTCACAGGTCATGGATATGGAGATATCAAACCAATAATATGGACACATGTTAGTGAAGATGGTGTTGGATAAGAGCCACCTTGAGACACTATTGAGATTGTTATAATTCTATGTGTCATTAGTTGGTCTCAAGCAATGATGATGTATAATCCTTAGACCTGAGATCAACATGGTTTTCTACATGTGTAATAGTACTCTTAGGGGTTGCCAAATGCTACTCCGTAACTGGGTACTTATAAAGGTAGCTTTCGGGTATACTATGAAATATGCGGAGGGATATGACTGGTCGGATATGGGATTTGCCGCTCCTAACATAACAGGAGAGATGTCTCTGGGCCCCTCATTGTGGTCGGATAAAGTAAGTGCCTGGCCATGCCACTAGTGGTTGAAGTGTTCGACCACATGAAGTTATCCGACACTCGATCGAGAAAGTATTGAACAGTCCATAGATGACACAACATCTCACTTGGAGTTCAACTAGATATTGTGAGGCAAAGAGAGAATACACGAATAGGTCGCTTAGTTCGATCGATTCTGATTTGGTCATTATAGAAGATACGAGCTGGTCGAGATCGGTCGAACGTAATCACAGAGTAGTCGTAACCTGGTCGTAAGGAGTTACGAACTGGTCGTGACCAAATACGAACTAGTTGTATAGGGATAGGTCCTGGTCATAAGTGATGAGGACCTGGTCATAGATCATATTGCATTAAGGTTCGTCCGATATAATTTGTGTATATTCGGGAATCGCTATATTCTGCTAGGAACCGCTAACGACTCGTGGTCGGAAAGGGTTTCCAAGTCACAACCGATTACGCATAAACCTAACGGGTCACACACTTAACGGGTTGGAACAAAACGTGTTCGGATAGGATCCGTCATAGGCACTATATAAGGAGATGTTTGAGGCTATTGAGAGGTAGACGAGTTGACGTGAGTTGCTCCACCGAAACCCTAACCGCCATCTTCCTGGAAGCTCTGTCGTGCGACTTGGTGCTAGCACACCGGGATACGGTTGTTCCTTCCCTGGACGTGTGGATACCGTAGAGGCGCTACTGCGGTTGCTGTTGCGCTTGAGGACTATCCGCGATCTTCATAAGGAACTGCAGAGGTTGCTGGAGGAGACGATCGACTACGACCACTGCATCGACGTGCTCGACGCTGGACGATCGACTACGACCACTACATCGACGCACTCTACATTGGACCAGGCTGCTCCAACTCTTCTTCTGCGGCTCTGCACGTCTGGTGGTAACAATTTTTGATCATCTACTTACTTGGCTTCCTGATTTACGTGGTAGAATTTTTTGATTTGTTGCTATCATAGCCTACCCGTATCCCTTCACAAACCACCAGTGGTCATGGAGGCAGAGATGAAGGTGATGTAAGATCAAGTCACCCTAATGATCAAGTCAACTGTCGAGGGCATCAATACTCAAACAGGAGACTTGACTCTATAATTGCCAAAGGTGGCTGATCTCGTGGCAGCAAAGAGCTTTGACCATCGTGCTGGAAAAGAGCTCGTCGAAGAAATCCCTTCGAGGCCTCAAGGTGGTGTTTCTATTTCTCTCAACAACAACGAAGAAGAAGAAGAAGACCTCCCCTTTTTTTCCAGAGTTTTTTGGAGTTTCGACTATCGAGACCTCATTGTTTAGGTCCCGCGACCGTGTCCCCCATCCTAAATACATTCCCCGCAGAGGGTTCATCTTTGATGATGAGCGTCTTGTGGAAAATTGGTGGGAGAAGGTCAAGGAACTTAATCAACTTCAGAATCCAGAAGTTGTTTACACAAACTTCGCTCAATCAGCAATCAATGTAAGTGTTCGATACCAAATATCTGCATATTTGAGTTTTTAATTTTCTGCTTTTCCTCATTGCATATTTCTTTTTTCGGAAAGCTCTTGAACAAATTGCCACAATTGGTGAATACCATAAACAACTTGTATTGCTGAGGAAGCAGAAAGCTAAACTCTGTGAGCAGACAAAGAGATGGTAAGTTACTGTAACGGATAGTTTTCGACCACTTGTTCAGTACTCATATCACTTTTCCCTTGTAGGTTCAAAAGTGATGGAAAGACCTTAGCCAATTCGCTCGACTATGAGAAATCCATGTCGCAAAGGCTAAAGGTCAAAATAGAAGACCTGCTGAAGAATATTTAGGAGGCTAACTCTCCAACTTGCGAGTTGCAGTGTGTAATTAAAAGTAAGTGCCTTACTTCTATTTTGCCATTTCGACAACTTCTTTTCTTTCTGTAACCTCTTTTTTCCAGATAAAGAAGTGGATATGGGTAAGCTTCGATACGAGGTTGAATCAAAGAGCATGGTGATTGATAAGCTTACCCGCATCACTAAAGAAAAAGACAAGGCAATAAAGCAAAGAAAAAGACAAGGCAATAAAGCAATGGGAGGAGAAGTGCTCAAAAGATGCTACCTCTCATGAAGATGAAGTCAAGAAACTTGACAATCGCTTGGCAGGTAAGAATTCTTTACCTACGACTAGTATAAAATACTAGTCTTAATTCAAGGTTTTATTAACTGGTCGTTACTCTATTTTCAGAGCAATTATCAGAAAAAACGACTTCAGAGGTTTTGACTCGCAGCCAGAAGGAGACGAAGGCTTTGAAGATTAATCTTCAAGACATTATTGGTCTCCTGAACAATGTGCTCAAAGGTCTAGGTGCTGAGGAGGTAACTCCTCTTGAAGAAACTGTGGTCGGACATACGAGCACAATTGGGCAGCAGTTTGGGACTCTCTAGGAGTTGGTGACTACTCTGAAGACCAACCAAACTGAGTCGATAAGGCAAGCGATCGTAAACGCAATGAGTTTTACCTTAGCAAAACTTAAAGCCCACGACCGCAACCTTAATCTTGTTCCAGTTGAGGCTGATTTCGACTGCCCTGAAGCAGAAGCCCAACAACTGGTCAAAGAGGCTCAATCGATTGGAAAGAAGGTTGCAGAGTAGATGCAACTAGGATCTCTTTCATCTTCTAAGTAGTTTGTAATAGGATATTTATTGAAAAAATGATGTTTATCTTTTGTATATATAAAGCTTCATTTTCTACCATGGTCTTTACGAGTAGTTAGGGCGTGTTTGGCAGCCCTCCCGCTCCAAGATTCTCGTTTGGAGCACCCGAGCCCAGCTAATCGCCCCTGCTCCACCAAAACCATCCGCGGAGTGGCAACAGAGCGGAGCCATTTTTAAACTGGTTGTGAGGAGCGACCTGGGGGCTACTACTCGTGGGGAGTAACCCCAATCGACACCAAAGTGCCCTCAGATAGAGCTGGCCAATTGGGCTGGGCCGGCACGAAGCACTACATTGTAGGCCCGGCCTAAGCACGGCACAGCCCGCACTATTCATGGGATGTGCTCGCTTGAGACAAGACCCTGTGCCGTGCTGGCCGCCACTCAAGCGATGGGCTGGCAAGACGACACGAATAGTGCCAGGCCATGCTAGGCACGACACAGCACGGGCACGGCACGGGCGGCCTAGGAGGCACGGCTGCGGCCTGCGGGGAAGCGGAGGTCGCGGGAGGCGATGGCGAGGAGGCAGTGGGGTCGCGGGAAGGCAGAGAGGCAAAGAGGCGGCGGGGTCGCGGGGAGGCAAGGAGGTGGCGGGGTCGTGGGGAGGCGAGGAGGCGGCGGGGTCGCGGGGAGGGGGAGGTGAGGAGGCGGCGGGGTTGTCGACGGCGAGGAGGCGGTGGGGTCACGGGGAGGCGAGGAGGTGGCGGGGTCGGCGAGGAGCCGTGCGGTAGTGCCGCACACAGGTGGCACGGGCGAGGTTGGGGGTAGAAGAAGATGGGGATAGGCGCAGCTGTGCCGTGTCATGCCCGTGTGCCGTGCCCGGCATGGCACGGCCCGAAAAATTCGGCCGTTGGAGGGGTTTTGATTGTTTTTTGACCGTTGGGGGCATAAAAAATAGCAAAAAAATCCAAATTTTTTCTATAAATAGCCACCATACCCCCCTCATTCAACACCCCTTCATTCTCCATTCTCTCTTTGAAATTGTGTTGTGCAAATTCAAATCAGTGTTGAGTAAATTTGGCAAAATTCAAAAAAATTGTGCCAAAATTTGGAAATGTCAATTTTAAATCGACAAGTCGTGAAAAGAGGTACAATACTATTTTTGTAATACTTTTATTGTTAGTTATTGTTATGCTAAGATGAAAGTAGTAATAGTGTTAGTTTCAATTTTGTAGTTTTTGTTATGGACAGTCCTTACGACAGCTTTGCTCTTGGTGATTACGGACTTTCATCGGAGGAAATTGCATCTATGGAGGCGGCTGCGGCTGCCTCAAACCAACCGGAGGTATCGCCGGAGAAGCAAGGTGGAGTTTCGTCATCAGGCTCCACGTCAGCATTAGGCTCAACGGCAATCGGAGCAAAGAGGTTGAGGCCGTCTACATCGGGAGTATGGGAGAATTTCGACAGGACAACCAAGCAAGATGCAGCAGGAAATGAGGTACCATATGCTATTTGTAAAATTTGTCGCCATGAATTGTCTGTAAAGTCTACAGGTGGAACGGGGCACTTGATTACACATGCTACAAGGTGTCGAACCAAGCAAGGATTTGCGATGAGGCAGACGCAGCTACAATATAACCCGACAGTATAGTATCAAGCTGGTACTACGATCCTCAGGTAGCCCGCAAATCTCTCTGTCGTTTAATTGCTTCTGAGGATTTACCGTTAGGCTTTGGCGAGTCTACTTCTTTCCAAAATTACATTAGGACTACGCATAATCCTAGATTTACTTCCGTTTCTAGACAGACAACAACTAGGGATCTAGTGAAATATTATAATGAACGTCGTAATAAAATAAAGGAACTATTTAGTACGTGCACATTTTCGGTGGCCCTAACCTCGGACATATGGAGTGGTCGGGCTAGGGAGGATTACCTTAGTGTAGTTGCGCATTATATTAATGACGACTGGGTAATGGAGAAAATGATTATAGCTTTGAAATTAATTGATGTAGCACACACGGGGGAGAATATTGCGAACTGTATTATCAAAGTCATGGAAGACTTTGGTCTTACAGACAAAATATTCGCAATTACTTTAGACAACGCCGCTTCAAACTCTAGGGCCATGGACATTCTTACTCCAGTGTTGAGTACATATGCCGATTCCTTCTTGCTACATCAACGATGCACTTGTCATATTATCAACCTTATAGTCAAATGTGGTTTGAAGAGGTTGAGTCTGTATATTAAAGTTTTTCGCGATGCGATTTCTTTCTTGAATAATTTTAACGTAAGAATAGCACAATATAAGAACTTCTGCAGGGTGATGGGTGTACGTCCACGAAAGTTTGGTTTGGACATGGAGGCAAGGTGGAACTCTACTTACCTCATGATTAAGAATCTTTTACCATACAAGAGCACTTTTCTGTATTTATTCAAATGCACTATCCTAGCACTGACGGTACTATGCTATTAACTGAGCAACATTAGTTCGTTGCTGAGACTGTCATTTTGAGAAATTTTTTATGAGGCAACTATTGCTTTGTCCACTGTCTACTATCCAACATCTCCTATCATTGTGCATACTATTTTACGGATTGCTACTCAATTGAAAATGTTTGAAAATGACATAGTTTTACGCGATCTTTGTTGTTTCCATGAAATCTAAATACCTTAAATATTGGAGAGAAATCCTTACCTATATGCATTTGCATTTCTTTTTAGATCCTAGGGCTAAAATTGATGCATTTGGTAATCTTGTACTTGATCTTCTTAGTGATGCTACTGGCTAGACTATACTGACTATTTTGTAGAAGTTCATTCTCGGTTATACGAGATTTACCAAAGGTATGAAAATAGGTTCCGAGGAGTCTGTTCGCAATGACCTCTAGTAGCCCCCACCTCAAGTGGGAAGACAAATATGTGGAGTGCGATCTTCGGTGCCTCTTCCTCCAGGTCTAGGTCCAGGGCTTCTTCTTCTTCTTCTACACCAACGCCTGCTCAGCCAAGACCCACAAGGAGCGGAGAACTATCCACCCATCTGGACAGCGATACGGTGGATTTTAACTCAGAAGGCTTCGACATCTTGCAATGGTGGCAAGCCCATAAGTTAACATATCCCGTGCTATCCATACTTGCACGTGATGTGTTAACTATTCCCTCTCTGATTTCCTCCGAGTCGCTTTGGTCTTTACGGAAGGATATTGGAGGAGAGAAGAACAAGTCTCACAAGTGAGATGGTGGAGATCCTTCTAACTGTGAAGGACTGGGAACAAGCTGATTCACGAACACAACACTCTGTGGAAAATCCAGAGTTGTCAGAGGTGTTCAAAAATCTGTACTTAGATAATGACACCGACACATAGAACAAAGATGTATCACGTATGTAGAATTATAGAGCTATAGGTTGTACTCTTTTTTCTTTGCCAAGGTTTTCTCATTTTTGAGTTTTTACTTGGCGAAGGTTTTAACGAAGCAGCCAATTGAACATTAAAAAAGCTCTTTATTACATTTTCAATATGATTGTCTCATTTTTAAAAAATTTCATGTCTACTTTTGAATTATACACATTTTTCTAATTCTTGTGGATTTTTTTGTTCTGATGGGCCAAACGGGCCACATCTGAACCGACGGGCCAAATGGGTTCGGGCCGGCCCGGCATGGCACGAATGCCCGACGGGCCATGCCTAGGCCGCCACTTCGGCTCGTGGGCCGGCCCAGCACGGCACAAATAATACACGGGCTGAAACGGGTCGTGCTTAAACGGGCTGTGCCTAGCTGGGCCCTAGCCGTGCCAGGCCGTCCGACCGGTTTTGCCAGCCCTGCCCTCAGATTATGTGGGTAATTATCCACCTTTGCCACTCACTTACCTAGAGCTAGCCAAATGAAATTTGGGCTTCTCGGCCAAGACGAAGCACGACATCAGAGGTCTTACCAAGATTGTTCATGGGCCATCTGGGCCCAAGACGAGACCCGGGCCGTGCCTGGGTTTAGGCCGCCACTCAAGACGGCTCTGCCCAAGATCTTTAACAAATCTTGCCATGCTAACCAAGACGCCTGCACTAACGTGGTCAGGCTTGAGGCCGGGGAAGCCGGGAGAGGAGGGGAGGCGGCGGCGGTCTTTGGAGCGGAGGGAGGCGAGCGCACGGAGCTGCTGTGGTCCCGGAGTGGAGGAAGGAGGAGGAGGGCATCGCCGTCGCCGTCTTCTGTGATCCATTGAGCCGGAGCGGAGGAGAGGAGAAGGAGGGCATCATGGCGTCGCCGTTACCTGCAGTTGTCTTGTGATCCTTGAGCCGGAGTGGAGGGAGGGAGGAGGGAGTCGCCGTCGCCGCTGAAGCTGTGTGATGGAGCGGTAGCGTGGGGAGGAGAGGAAGCGAGAGAGCTGGGCCAGCATGACGCTTGGCGCACAAAGCTGCCGTCGAGGCGTCGGACGAGTGGCGGGTCGACAAGGGTGGGCGAGGTCGTCGAGGCGGCGGCGGGGCCGCGAGGAGGCTCTGAGGTGGCGGAGGTTGCATTGCAGGGGGAGGCTCCGGGCGGGTCACATGGAGGCCTCCGGAGGAGGAGGAGGCGGGGTTCATGAGGCCGGGAGGCGAGAAGGCGGCCGGGCGGGGTGGGGCGAGGGGCCTGAGCAAGGCTGGGGCGTGGGGGAGAAGAAGAAGGGTGCAGGGCGGCCGGACCGTGTCATCTTAGTGGGCCATGCGACACGACTACCAAAATTTCGGCCGTTGGGAGATTTTTTTGACCGTTGGGGCTTAAAAATAGTGAAAAAATTGAAAAAAATCTGAACTTTTTTCTATAAATAGGCACCATACCCCCCATCATTTAGCACCCATTCATTCTCCACTCTCTCTTTGAAATTGTGTTGTGCAAATTCAAATCCGTGTTGAGCTAATTTGGCAAAATTCAAAAAAATTGTGCCAAAATTTGGAAATTTCAATTTTCGTTAGCAAGTGAGTGAAAGAGGTACAATACTATTTTTGTAATATTTTTATTGTTAGTTATTGGTATGCTAAGATTAAAGTAGTAATAGTGTTATTTTCGATTTTGCAGTTTTCGTTATGGACAGTCCTTATGACAGCTTTGCTCTTAGCGAGTTCGGACTTTCATCGGACGAAATTGCGTCTATGGAGGCGGCTACAGCTACCTCAAACCAACCGGAGGTTTCATCGGAGGAGCAAGATGGAGTTCCGTCATCAGCCTCCACATCAGCATTAGGCTCAACGGCAACCGGAGCAAAGAGGTCGAGGCCGTCTACATCGGGAGTGTAGGAGAATTTCAACAGGACAACCAGGCAAGATGCAGTGGGAAATGAGGTATCATATGCTATTTGTAAAATTTGTCGCCATGAATTGTCTGCAAAGTCTACAGGTGGAACGGGGCACTTGATTAGACATGCTACAAGGTGTTGAACCAAGCAAGGATTTGCGATGAGGCAAACGCAGCTACAATATAACCCGACAGTACAGTATCAAGCTGGTACTACGATCCTCAGGTAGCCCGCAAATCTCTCTGTCGTTTAATTGCTTCTGAGGATTTACCGTTAGGCTTTGGCGAGTCTACTTCTTTCCAAAATTACATTAGGATTACGCATAATCCTAGATTTACTTCCGTTTCTAGACAGACAACAACTAGGGATCTAGTGAAATACTATAATGAACGTCGTAATAAAATAAAGGAACTATTTAGTACATGCACATTTTCGGTGGCCCTAACCTCAGACATATGGAGTGGTCGGGCTAGGGAGGATTACCTTAGTGTAGTTGCGCATTATATTAATGACGACTCGGTAATGGAGAAAATGATTATAGCTTTGAAATTAATTGATGTAGGACACACGGGGGAGAATATTGCGAACTGTATTATCAAAGTCATGGAAGACTTTGGTCTTACAGACAAAATATTCGCAATTACTTTAGACAACGCCGCTTCAAACTCTAGGGCCATGGACATTCTTACTCCAGTGTTGAGTACATATGCTGATTCCTTCCTGCTACATCAATAATGTGCTTGTCATATTATCAACCTTATAGTCAAATGTGGTTTGAAGAGGTTGAGTCCGTATATTAAAGCTTTTCGTGATGCGATTTCTTTCTTGAATAATTTTAACGTAAAAATAGCACAATATAAGAACTTCTGCAGGGCGATGGGTGTACGTCCAAGAAAGTTCGGTTTGGACATGGAAGTAAGGTGGAACTCTACTTACCTCATGCTTAAGAATCTTTTACCATACAAGAGCACTTTTTCTGTATTTATTCAAACACACTATCCTCCTAGCACTGACGGTACTATGCTATTAACTATGCAACATTAGTTCGATGCTGAGAAGGTACTGTCGTTTTTAGAAATTTTTTATGAGGCAACTGTTGCTTTGTTCGCTGTCTACTATCCAACATCTCCTATCATTGTGCATACTATTTTACGGATTGCTACTCAATTGAAAATGTTTGAAAATGACATAGTTTTCTGCGATGTTTGTTGTTTCCATGAAATCTAAATACCTAAAATATTGAGAGAAATCCCTTACCTATATGCATTTGCATTTCTTTTTAGATCCTAGGGCTAAAATTGATGCATTTGGTCTTCAGACTTGATCTTCTTAGTGATGCTACGGGGCTAGACTATACTGACTATTTTATAGAAGTTCGTTCTCGGTTATAGGAGGTTTACCAAAGGTATGAAAATAGGTTTCGGGTAGTCCATTCGCAACGACCTCTAGTAGCCCCCACCTCAAGTGGGAAGACAAATATGTGGGGCGCGATCTTCGGTGCCTCTTCCTCCAGGTCTAGGTCCAAGAGTTCTTCTTCTTCTACACCAACGCCTGCTCAGTCAAGACCCACAAAGAGCAGAGAACTATCAACCTATCTGGACAGCGATACGATGGATTTCAACTCAGAAGGCTTCGACATCTTGCAATGGTGGGAAGCTTATAAATTAACATATCCCGTGCTATCCATACTTGCACATGATGTGTTAACTGTTCCTGTCTCTACGGTTTCCTCCGAGTCTGCTTTCAGTCTTTCTGGAAGGATATTGGAGGAGAGGAGAACAAGTCTCACAAGTGAGATGGTGAAGATCCTTCTAACTGTGAAGGATTGGGAACAAACTGATTCACGAACACAACACTCTGTGGAAAATCCATAGTTGTCAGAGGTGTTCAAAAATCTATACTTAGACAATGACACCGATACATAGAACAAAGATGTATCATGTATATAGAATTGTAGAGTTATAGGTTGTACTCTTTTTCCTTTACCAAGGTTGTCTCATTTTGAGTTTTTACATGGCAAAAATTTTAACGAGGCAGCCAGTTGGACATCAATAAAGCTCTTTATTACATTTTCAATATGATTGTCTCAATTTTTTTAATGTTCATGTTTAGTTCTGAATTCTATATATTTTTCTAATTTTTCTGGATTTTTTGGATTTTTTTTTCTGATAGGCCAAACGGGCCACATCTAGCCTGACGGGCCAAACAGGCTCGAACCGGCCCAGCACGGCATGAATGTCCGTCGGACCATGTCTAGACCGTCACCCTGGTCCGTGAACCAGTCTAATACGATACGAATAATACACGAACCAAAGTAGACTATACCAAAATAGGCCATGCCTAGCCGGACCGTGCCCATTTGGCCAGGCCTGCACTTACCCCCCTCTCCCGTCCGACTCCTCAGCGAAGGCCGAAAGGGTACCTCTCCTCCCCACCCGACTCCAGCGAAGAGGCGGCTCCTGTGTGCTCCTGTCGAGCGCACCGCCCAGGCGTCCACCCCTATGAGCGCGCCTCCACATCCCTCCCTCCGACGACCTTACCGGCGAGCGCTCCTCCCCCTCCCGCCCCATCCCGGCGTGCGCCCGTCCTCCTGCTCCCCAAGGTTAGCCCTAACCCTAACTCCCCGCCCTCCTCCTCCTTGAGGTCAAAGGTCACTCGTCCCCGTGTGAGCATGCCCTAGAGAAGCCATGTGAGGTCGCGGGTTTAGGCCCTCCTCCCCGTGCCGCTAATAGATCTGAGTCGGGGTTTGTGGATTGGGTGGATCCGGTATGAGCAAGCACTTGAGTTGGGTTTTCTGGATTGGGTTTGCCGATTTTTCTGAAATTTGTATGGACACTAGGCATTCGATTTACCTAGGGAAACACTTGACGGTGATAATTTTGCAATCACTGAGTTGGTAGGCATCGATTTGTTAGAAATGATAATACACTGTTTTGTCAAAATACACCCATATGTTCTCTGATTGATGCTATCTCAAACTGATGTCAAACTATGTGTTCCAGCGTCTCTGATGATAATACACTCTTATGATATCTCAAACTGATGTCAAACTGATGATAATACACTCTAATGCTATCTCAAACTGATGTCAAACTATGTGTATCCCATATGTTCCATTGTCTCCGATGATAATACACTCTGATGCCTTGTGTCTCTAATTTCCCATACGAGGATAATGCACTTTGTGCTGTCTCAAACTATGTGTTTGTGCTATCTGAATGTATGTTCTCTGAATATGTGTTTGTGCTGATAATACACTCTGATGCCTTGTGTCCAGAATAATACACTAGCTATTCAATTTCCCATATGTTCCAGTGTCTCTGATGAGGATACACTTTATGCTTAGTGTCTCTGATTTCCTATATGATGATAATACACTTTGTGCCTAGTGTCTCTGATGATAATACACTTTATGCCTAGTGTCTCTGATTTCTGTTTATGTGTGTGTCCAGTGACCCACTCTGATGATAATACACTGTTTTGTGAAAATACGCCCATATGTTCTCTGAATATGTGTGTGTCCAGTGATCCACTGTAGAGTCTCACAAGTTTTTGTTGATATGCCAACATTATTGATCCAATTTGAATCAATACAAAGTGCAGATGCCAGGAAGTGCTGAGTGGAGTGAGGAGAATACAAGGATAGTTTGTGAGTTATCGCTGAACAAGTTAGCTGTGGAAATCGTTCAAATACCCATTTGAACAAAGTTGGTTATGATACTATAATTGCCAAATTTGAAGAGAAGACTGGCCTGCAGTACAAGAAGAGTAAATTCAAGAATAAATGGGACAACATGAAGATCAATTATGGCATTTGGAAGAGACTGGTGAAAAAGGAGACATGATTAGGTTGGGACAATGTGAAGGGTACTATTTTTGCCAGCAATGATTGGTGGAAGCAGGCAAAAGCTGTATGTGGTCAATTTGTATTGCATTCATAATTTTTCACTCACAGTCGTCCCTTCAAGTCTAACATTTTCTCTTCTATTTGACAGGACATACCAGGATGTGGCAAGTTTCGTAAAGCTAGTTTACAAAATGTAGACTTGCTGCAAGTGATGTTTGAAGACCTTCGTAACACTAGTGATTATCATTGGACTACAGCGGGGGCACCTTTCCTCAAAGTCTTGTCCATGTACCGAATGCTATTGATCTAGAAGAGCAAGAAGATGACAATGATGATAGTGAACATGAAGATTGTAACATTCCAAAATTTGGGTTTTAAAAACATTTTGTGTAGATTAGGTCCATGAAAAATTTCACCAATTTTCTTTGGTTTAATAAAGCTTAAATGGGAATTTATGAAATTAAAACAATTTAATTTGATTAATGTAAACTTCAATTAAATCAAAACTAGTGTTATTTGGCTTTCTTGTGTTCAAAGGAATGTTCCTTCCAAGAAATGTTCCTTAATTTTCTTGGATTTTCGAAGTTTATCTGGTATTTATTTTGCCTCATTTGAATTTTAGCATTTTTCTAAATTCCAAAACCATTCCTTTTTCTTTTTTTCCTTCGCGGGTTGAATTCCTTCTGTCGAACCCTAGGCGTCGAATACCCGAAATCCTCGTGTGTGTACCATACTAGTCCCATGATCAGTGGTTAGCTTATACATCCACAATATTGGCATATACATCTATACTCAATTACATACAATATGGAATAAATATGGTACATAAACTTAAGTGATTACATAGTTTACAATACAAAGGCCGACCGGTCAAATAAAAGTTAAAGTATCAGAAGTAGCAGCGGAAGTTTAGTAAATTAGAAGCAAAAGTTCAGCGGCATGCCTATCTAAACCCTAGGCAAACAACAAGGAGTAAATCCCAGAAAGACCTGCCCTCGTACCCTCGGTACTAGGATCGAAGAAGGCATCGTCCGACATGTGGTCATCTTCATCCTCTGAACAACAATTTAAGCAAGATTAAGTACATTGCGTACTCAGCAAGACCTATAGTGTATCGCAAAATTTATAAACATGCTTGGCTAGCAAGAGATGATGCTCTATACTAAAATTTATTTTTAGCATTAAGCATATTTTATTTGTAATATCGATACATAGTATTTTGCAATGGAAGTTTCAAAAGCAGATAAATAAACAAGGAACGACATGTAAGTAACTTAATAAATAACAAATCACAACCCTCCTCGGCTGCGATCAACATGTTATTTTCAGCTATAAACATGACACTCAATTCAAATATCATAAAAATATCCATCCCAACTTTTCCTGATAAGACTGTTTTTGCAAAAGTAGAGACTATACCTAATGAGGTGTCACTTAGCATGATCATGACCGTGAGCACGACTATTTAAATAGATTCACACTCTATAAAGGTGTACAACTTTACCCTCAATATACGAATTCTCTAGTTTATCTGCTATCTGTCGATACCACCACACACAACATTATAGTATGCAGTCTAGAGCACGTATTGAAGCCTTTACATTACCTAGTCCTAGCCTTGCACTGGCCCGGCAATGACAACCCTAACTTCAATCTCGGGTACCTCCCGTCAAAGTAAGGTATTAACCGTTGTGTCGGCAAGCTTTATTCCTAGCAACTTGGTGAAGGGAGTCTCTTCAAGAAATCACACATGCTCGCACTACTACGGCCTACCAACATGCAAGGCTAGTCTTCGATGACTTAATTAGCTAAGGTTGTCTCATACCGGGACACGAGGTTGTACGCTTAGGCTTAGATATGATTCATCAACATTCGATCCTTAATTGGCCCGAGCGAGGATCTCCCCCTATCTACATGCGAGAAACTCTCTCACATTTATTAGTTCATATTATAACTCGCCCGTGTCGTAATATAGGTTTTTAATTTTTATTTTTTATAAAAATTAACGGAGGTGACCTCTCTGGACCATCATTTCAAAATCTCTCAAATTCATATTCAATATTTCATCTATTTTCATATTTTAGTAAATCTAGAGCCCGGCTAAGCATTTGTGCGATACTCGCACTCGAAATACCCAAATTGACATCATCTATTTCCTAAACTATAACCTAATGGCTACAATAGTAAATATACCAATATCTCAAGGAGGATCATGCATTGAATGGGAATATAACTACCGTTATCCCCTAATATAACAATTTTAAGCAAACATACACGCATGAATAATAGATTTTGCAAAAAGAAGTACAATAATTAAAATAGTGGGATCAACATGGTCAAAGGATGTGCTTGCCTTACTATGGTATCTCAGAGTATGAGGATGCAAGATTATCAAAAATTTCGTTCGATGTATCGACGTCTGTTCAAAAAGAGTCGCGTGGAATCGGAGCATCGAAGGTAGAGTAGCACCTCTACCTCCGACGCTCTTGGGTTCGTACCATGTAGGTGAACTTGTCGAACCCAGGAGCAAAGGATCCTGGATTCTCTGTGTCTCACATATTAGTCCAGGAATAGCTAGTGTACACAGTCAAACAAAAGATGACATCACGACCATAATACACAATTTATTCATAATAATTCAAGTTTATTACAAAAGGCAATAAGCCAAAAGAAAAGTACAACGGAAGCATAAATAATAAGGTAGGCCACACAATTCGTCACAGACAATCGTGGGGGGGGGGGGCGACAGTCGTCCAAGTCCCCACCTTCCTCGTACTCCTCTTCTGAGCAACAATTTATTTAAGCAAGTTGAGTACAAATAATTGCACTCCGCAAGTTACACCAATAACAGAATTATAATGCATGGATGTTTTACCAAGTGGGGCTTATATGGCTCAATTTGTATAAAGCGATATTTTCCATTTAAATATTCTTACTAAGTTCCAATGTAATTTATTCTATAACTAAAATCAATTTTTAAATTGTTAATTTTATAGTGGATAACCTCCATACAAATGTGGTGAAGGATACCCTCTTATCACATGGCTAACCGCCCAATTTTACCACAAGGATTAACTATCCTAAAACATTTGCCAAATTCATTTTAAAAACAAAACCAAAATCTAACTTTGAGTGACTTTGCTTAGCGTGTCTGACCGTGGACACATTCGAATAGTTTTACACTCTGCAGAAGTGGTACAACTTTACCCACAAGAGATAATTTACTTAAAATGTTAGCCAAGACACGCTTCCGAAGGTGTGCGACTAAGCAATTATCATTAGGTTTTTACAATGTTCTACCCCAAAGTTATTATGCCCGCTAAGATTTCACTTCCATTGAGCTAATCACCCGCTAGGAGCCCCCTCTTGCGCCAAGTGGGAATACTGTCTAACCGACACCGCACATCAACATGGCATAATTAACAATGAGGTATTACAAATTATTTAGCCTAATCTGTCCCATTCCAGACTTGTAGTAGTACAGTGGAGCTTAGCAAGATGTGGCTCGAAGATCGGTCCTTAACCAACTTGGACAACATTCCATAAACCCTGGGCTCGATCATTGAAATGAATCGATCCTATGCATTGACTTGCACCATCCTAACATCCATTTTGCCCAAGTCTAAACAAATTTTAATTTATTTTACAAGTCAAATCATTTTCTAAAATTTTTATGGTAAAAAAATACTATCGTACCAAATTCAATAATTGTACAAGTCATAATTGAACATTTTGGCTAAACTCCCTAAATTCAATATTTTTGGTCTAAGCTTTGACTAAGCATAAATTTTTTCAACATGTTCTAGTTCATACTATCGTACCAACTAGATTTTCAATTAAGGTATCAAGGGATGGCTAATTCAATAACAAAATTGGCTACACAATGGAATTGGGAATAACTATAAATTTAAAACTAGAATTTAAATTAACTTGAATATAAATAAGCCTGCAATAATAAATTAAAACATAATTTAAATAATTTAAAATACTGGGATCAAACATGATCAAAGATGTAACTTGTCTTGCTCAAATGCTTGGTCGTCAAACAACTCTTGCTCTTTAGAGTCGTCCAAATCTATACGTGAAAATGAGCTAAATTCAAATAAACTCCTAATTAAATGATTTTAGTTTAAATAACTAGCTCTTGAATTTAGATGAGTTTAGAAATTTGAATCACTAAATCGGAGCTCGTGTGAAGGAGAATGAGTCCTCGAAAGATTTAATCGTAAAGAAGTAATCCTAAATGCAATTTTTGGAATTAATGATTTACTTTTCTAAAGGAAAATCGAATTATGAAGCAGCATAATGTCAGCACACGATTTTATTTTTTGGTCGAATTATTTTTCTATGGAAAATCCCATTTTCTCACTAACAGGTAGGCCCTTGGTTTACGGACCAAGTCCACGAAAAGTCAAAGGTCCACGATGGATCAGGCTTATGAAACAGTGGCGAGGGCTAACGCACACGCTAGCGCATGCAGCATATGGCACTGATGTGGGCGTGCAAGTGATGTGGCGCTTGCGTGGCGGCCAGGTGGCACTGACGTGGGCTGCCATTTCACTTTGACGAGGTGGTGGCACACGGGTGGTTTGGTCACGGGCGCTACACGCCACGACGAGGTCCAGTGAAGGCATCAATCGAAAGAGGAAGGCGAGGCAAACCTAGTGCGTATGGTTGCTGTGGTGAAGCGTGACGAGGTGGCCAGCGGTGAAGAAGAAGGCAACGACGATGTCCGGTCGAAGACGGTGATGGTACTCTAGTGGCTCTCTAGCGAAGGTGAGGTGCGTTAGAGGTAGAACACATGATGGCGGTGCCGACGGGGCAGATGGTGTCGGTGGGGCTTTGTCGATGGCGTCGTGAACGGCGACGAAAAGAAGCTCGATTGACGAACTTCGACGACGATTTGCGGTAGCGATAGAGAGAGAGAGAGAGAGAGGGGCTAAGTCCTGCGGTAGTGGGATGAGGATGTAGGAGCGGAGTCGGGGCTCCCTTTTATAGGGTGAGGGCGGCACCGAGGGACCGTGCAGCACAAGAAGGCCGAGCCAGAGCGGTGGCGGAATTAGTGGAAATCGGGGCGAAGAAGGAAAGGGAAAGGCCGAAACAGGCACGGTGGAGTTAAGGGGGGGGGGTAATGGTGGTGCAATCATAGGAAATCCAAGTGCAATCGCCTAGTTTTGGAAGGTTTGCTCGTGTGGCAATGTCGGTAGTGAGCGGTGCTGTGAGGAGGGAGAAAGGAAAGGCGGAAGAAGGCACCGAATAGTTGGGCCCCGGTGGCAGTGAGAGAGAGGAAAGGAATGAGAGAGAGAGACGCACGGGTGAAGCGGGCTGGGTGGAAATGGGCTGAGAGAGATTCGGCCCGAAGGCATAATTCGGATTTTTGAGGTTTTAGTAATTTCCAAAATTGACTTAATTCAATTAGTCTTTTAGAAAATGGCAAATAAAGTCCAAAAATCATGGAAAAAGTTACAAAAATTTCCTAAGTTATTTTGGACATGAATAAAATATTTCCAACTTAAAATTGGTATTTAGCTTTGAAAATAAATTTATTTTTCCTTTAAAATAATAGGGAAAACCCTTTTTAAAATCCTGAATATTCAAACAAAATAATTAAATTTTATTTTTAACTGGAAATGAAAATTTGGGCAGTTACAGAACCCCTAGAATGTAGGCCTCCCCTTGAAGTAGTACTGCATCATCCTCTAGAGCGTAGCTGCCCACTGTCCTGCGTACACACTGTGTGAGATGGCTTTGGGGGCTTTAGACATCTACAATTTTTTTTAAAGGGACAAGAGTTAGAAATCTTTTTTAGAGAGAAAGGATCTGTAAGCACACAAGAAAGACAAGTAAATATTTTAGTTTTTGAAAAATTGTCCTTAAAAGTTTGTCCATTCTGACTAAGGCCATAACCCCCTCTTGTGCCATGTGGGTACTAAAAATAGGTCTTCATGATGCCCACACTTCTGAATGACACAACTACGGTGAAATAGTACAGTTTAATTAGCCAAATCTGTCCCATACCAGGCTTGTGGTAGTACGATTATGTCTTAACAATCCGCAGCTCGCAGACCGGTCCTTAATTCACTGGGCGACTTCCAAAACAACCCCTTGGCCTCAATCATTCACTGAATTAAGCCTGTGTATAAACCTACACCCACCAACTATCCAGTTCGCCCATGTCCAAACCAATTTATTTTATTTTACATGTCAAATCATTTTCTAAAATTTCTATGGTAAAAACAATACCATAATCTCATTTTTAAATCATAGTTGAACATTCGGGCTAAACTTTCCATATTCAATATTTTGGGTTTAAGCATTGACTAAGCACAAAATTTTCCAACACGTTCTAGTTCATACTATTGTACCAACTAGATTTTTAACTAAGGTGACAAGGGATGCTAATTAAATGTCAAAATTGGCTATACAAAGGTAAAAGGGATTGACTAGAAATTTAAAATAGGAATCTAAATTAACTATAATTTAAACAAGCATGCAAATTTAAATAATTTACCGTGCTCAAACTCTTGTTAGTTTAACTTGTCAAATAAATCGGGCTATCAAGGGTCGTCAAAATCTATACGCAAAAATGAGCCAAATTTAAATAAATACAAATCAAATTCAAATTAAGTCCAAATTAAATAATTTTAGTATAGATAGCTAGATCTTGATTTTAGATGAATTTATAAATTTGAATCATTGAAATTGGAGCTCGTTTGAAGGAGAACGAGCCCTCGGAAGATTAAATCTTAAAGAAATTCCCTAAATTCAATTTTCTGGAATTTATGAATTATTTTACCTAAGGAAAATCTAATTATCATGCAAGCATGATGTCAGAATCTGAATTTCTTTTTCGATCGAATTAAATTTCTATAGGAAATTCCATTTAGTCGCTAACAAGTGGGCCCATGGTCCATAGACCAGGTCCATGAGAAGGCAATGGTCCACGGTGGACCAGATTTGTCAAATAGTGGCGCGGGATTACGTCAGCGCTTACGCAAGCTGCCATGTAGGTGCTGACGTGCACAAGGTGGTAACGTGGAGCACACATGTCTGTCAAGCGACGCCACGTGGCTGCCACTTCATGCCGGCGCGGCAGTGGCACTTGGGCGATTTGGTCGCTGACACTACGCCCCACGGTGACGTCCGACGAGGGTACCAATAGAAAGAGGGATGTGCAGCGAGCCTGATGCACACGCTTGTAGCAGAGGGTCAACATAAGCTTCTAGATTCCGACCGATTTGTGGACTAAAAGTTTTTTGCATCAACCTTTGAAAAGTTGCACCAGCATTTTTTAGACCAAATGGCATCTTAATATAACAGTAAGTACCATATGGGGTGATGAAGGAAGTTTTCTCCTCATCTTCTTTACACATACTAATCTGGTGGTACCCTGAATACGCATCTAAAAAACTTAGTAACTCGCGCGTAAGTAGAGTCTACTAGTTGATCAATGCGGGGAAGGGAAAGTCATCCTTCGGACAAGCTTTATTAAGATCGTAAAGTCGATACACATTCGCCATTTCCCATTATTTTTCCTAACCATTATAGGATTAGCAAGCCCTTTGTGGGTGGTCGACTTCACGAATAAATCCCGCTAGAGAAGCTTGTCAATCTCCATTGGATTGCTTCCTTCCGATCGGGTGCAAAACGTCGTAGTTTCGCTTGATCGGTTTTTATCGGTGGAGAGCAAGCTGTGCTCGATCACCTCGGGGACTCGGGCATATCGGACGCTTGCCAAGCAAACCGTCTTGATTTGCTCGGAGGAAGGAGACGAGCGACTCTTCCTATTTAGGGTCGAGTCTTGCCCCACGAGAATCTTCTGGCGGTTGGATCTGGTTGTCTGACCCATGTGACGACTTGATTTGTCCGAGAAGCGCTTTTGTCGAGTAGTACCTCCTTGGTCCGGTCGGATGGTTTGGGCGTCATCTTTGGCCGAGTGCTTGACTGCATGGGAGACGGATTAACCTCTCACGGTCGGAAGTTCATCAACGATTGCAAAGGATTTCGATCGCATCGTAAGCCATTTTCGATCTCCTCGAATTGTGATGACTCCTTCGCCCGGTATTTTCAAACTTTGATAACCGTGTGCGTGGCTATCAAGAATTTTGCTAATCTTTGGTCGACCGAGGATTCCGTTGTATCGCGGATTCAAGTTTACTACATCAAGCGGGATCTTCTCTGTTCGAAATTGTCGGGTTTTCCAAACGTCACCGTAAGGAAACTTGTCCTATCGGTTTAGCGGTAGAACCGGAACTATGGCATGAAAAGCATATTTCATGTGTTTCACCTTTGACATGGGGACTGCATTTCTTCTAAAGCTCCTACAAATAATATATTCAAGGAACTACCCCATCCACTAAGACCCGATTAACCCGCAATTATTAATAGTTGGTTCAACGACAATGGGGAACCTACCCGGTCGAGTCGATGGGATGGTGCGATCGTCTTTCTTTGAAGAATTGCGGTGTCCGACCACTTGAGTGCTTGATTACGCTTGGAGATTCGACGAGGTTGACCTCCGCTCCATGGCCTTGAGATGACGTCTGGACTCGTATGAAGAAGATCCTCCAAAAATCATGTTGATTGTGTGTTGGGGATCCCGGTACTCCATCTCCTCGTCGCCATCCTTGTCCTTTTGGAGCTCGTTTCTCCATGTTCTGTATTGCCGAAATGGTCCTTACCCGCATAATAATCCTCCAGTTTCTTCGCGGACCACGGCAGTCGTAGATCATGCCACCTTCTTTGGTGAAGTGGACACCACTTCTTATTAAATTCGAATCCTTGGTCGGAACTTTTGCTTTGCTTCGACCGGCATAGTCCTTCTTGCCCTTCTGATCTTGTTTGGAGCGGCGAGGACTTCTTTGTCGTCGGTCTGCGGTTCTTTTTCTTCTTGAGAGACTTCTTGTTCTTTTTCTCTGTTTGTCCGCATCGGCCGGGAATCTTGTCTTCCGTCGATGGCTTCACACCACTCGATTGCTTCACTAGCGATGGCATATTTGTCCGCCATATCAAAAAGCTCAGCGGTTGTTCTTGGAGGGTTCATTGCTATGTCCTCCGTAAACCGCCGATTCCTTAGACTGCTTTTTAAAAGCTTTGAATAACAGAGGACTCTGCGACTTGGGTATAGAGTTACTGAACTGGTGAACCTCTTGATATATTGGCGTAAAGTCTCATCGGATCCTCGCCGGATTACGTGGAGATCGTCCTCCTTCCTGCGGTCGTCGTACCTAGAAGTTGGCAATCGAAGATCCAGAGTTGTTCCCAAGTATATATGGATCCGACCAGGTAAGTTTAACAACCACGGCCAAGGCGGACCCTTCGAGCACGGTGGGTAAATAGTTGGCCATTACATTCTCATCGCCACCAAAGCATTTACGATAGCGGTGGTATATATTTGGAGAAATTCCAATGGGTTTTGAGTTCCATTGAATTTGTCCAAGTTGGCCGATCGGGCAAGCTAGGCTAACGCACGCCTTGGAGCCAGCAGAGAAGGCTTGACAACTGTGATTGATTCATGGCGTCTTCTGCAGGAAGGTGCGGATTATGTCGATCGGAGACCGATCCCTAGGATTGGAACGCTGGAACTCCGGTGTGTGCGATTCCGTCGTGGACATTGATATGATGTCCACGCATCGCCCACTTGGTTCAAGCGATGTCGGAGATCGTTAGGTCCTAGTGGTGGTTCTTCTCGACCTTGATGGGGAGTATCCTCTTGAAATAGCCTTCTCCCTCGTGACTCCTTGGTGGAATCGTCGAGGAGGTCTTGGTATCGATCGCTCTCTGGTATGACCATCTTGTCCCCTCTTGAGGAGGGCGTTGGAGCGAAGTCCTAGTCGACTTCTGAACCCCTCTGTTCTCGTCGCTTCCGTCATTTGCATGGTGCATTGGAGAATTTCGGATACGACCTACGAGTTGTACAAAACTAGGCGTTCTGCTAGAGCGGGATCGGAATTATTAACATGTTTTGAATCGTCGCAAGTTTTGTACGATTCTGAAGGTCTCGTGGTTCATCTTGGTCGTAGGTGCACGCTGTCTGAACCTTCCCCGACCTTTGGTTGTTGATCTGTCGATCACTCTGGGTGGGGCGGTGCAAAGCAAAGCGAGTTAAGCGATTGGCGTCGATTAGTTCCGTTGCCTCCGGAAGTTGGTGCTTGACGGCCCGGATCATCTCTAACAACACGTGATGGCGTGGTAGAGAGTGTAGGACCCGCAGGCATCTTGATCTTCATCTCCGTCGCGTTGACCTCGTGCTTCCGGCATTGATCTTCCGATGAGCTTCCATCATAACTAATGGAGAGCTTGTCGGCTTCGCGAGAATCTTCCACGATGGAGATCGGTCGGAGATGAGCACTTCTCGAGGTCTTCTCGGCTGATCCGACGAACCGCCGATCGTATCTTTGAGTGTGATCATCCCCACATGGCCTCGACCGGTGGAGGTTTCATCGACACCGTTACGGTGTGACGGTTGACTCGAATTGCCGAAGAAGGAGAGTATCTTGCGACCATGATTTCATCAATGGTATAGAGTTTTCGGGTGATGGAGCTGAAATTTCTTCACTGTTTGGCGGTCGAGAAGGCCGGGCTTGAAAGATCCTCTAGCATTCGAACTGGTCGGAACGGTCGGTTCTCTGGTTGCGCCACGGTAGTGGCGGCGCATCTTCATCCATCCGTCGACCTCGCTAACGCGTCGACGGCGTGCGGCCGCGGAGGAGGATGACTGCCATTTTCTTCCATGGCGCGGATACATCCTTCCATGTCGAGGTTGGCGTAGTCGCCGTCGAACGATTTTCCTCATCCCAAACTCGGGCATAGTCGCATGGCGATTGCGAGTTTTTGGCGAGATTTTCTTGAGCGAAAAAAAAAAATTTCTTGAAACTTCGCCTTCTTCCCCACGGACGGCGCCGGTTGTCGACGATCGAATCGCCGATCTTACTTAAAATAAGCGAGGAAAATGGCGTGGAATATCCTAGAATGGAATGGGGAATTCGCTCTTTATTGATATGAGCTGGATTTACAAGATGTGGCTAAGTACTACCTGAATTACCTTGAATGGAGGAATGTTAATCGGGCAATCGGACTTAGAATATGAGTCTAAGGTGATTATCTAGTTCTAATTCCACCACTTAGGCTTCATGCATATCTTTGCCTTGGCCTTGTTTTGTGTGTCGCCTATCGTCTCCTTCTTGTCTCTTGTGCTTCACCTTTAAATAACTTCGAAGAGGTGGCGATTACTCTGGAGAAGACGTCCTGGTGAAGCGTACGATTGGTCGGAACGGTAGAGAAGTTAGCAATGTGCTAACTTCCTTGCGATTGCTTGTGAAAAGCTTAACCGTAGGGTGGTTAATAGTCGATGTCTCGGGGTTGTACCATCGCATGGTTTGGAGCATATAACCGTGTTCCATTCATCATACGATAAGAAATACCGATTCGATAATTTTACGGCGGTTATCCGGTGGGGATTAGGCACAAAGCCTCATCAGGCAGTGGTACCGATAAGTAACCTTCGGAATACTAACGACCGTGGAGGTCGTCGATCTTAGGGGTTCGACCATGAAAACGTATGGTCTTTTATTATATATTAAAATAATACATAGATGTTTTAATCCTCGTCAGCGTCGCGAGGCTCGGGACCTCCCTGTTTTGATCACCACCGTTGGATCAAAATCCAAAGTCTTGACCTCCTCTCGCTTCACGCAAAGCCTCGAGACCTCCCTTTGGTTGTGTGCCCTTGGATTTTAATCCAAAGGCCATGACCTCCCCTCATGTCTTAAGTTCATGTGCGGTTAAGACCTCACAGAGGTCCGCACGTTGGATGGAGATCCAACGCTTTGGACCTCTGTCCCATTTTCCCCGTGCGCTACACATTAAGGAAATCGGAGGGCCACGACCTCCCCATCCTTGATCGTGTGGTGGGACCTCCTCCCACCACTTAAAACATAATGGTTCAAAATTGTCATCCGATGGTTAGGACCTCCCCATGGTCTTATCCAGCGGTCATAAAGACCTCCTGTTCTTCTCCTTCCTTGGTCATGCTGCGAGCTTACGGCGGTGAATTAATGCATGTCTGTCCATGGAAGTGCGTTATAACGACTCTTCTCGACCGCATTTAATGTAGGTCGACTTTTACGCCTCTCTGGTCACTCGGACACCTTCGTGTCAACTTTATATCTTGTCCAATGCCCTTGATCTGCGTGCCATGGGCCAAGCTCACCATGAGCTTAGCGGTGGTCCATGACCTCCTTGCCCTTAGGATAAAACCACCCCACGGTTTCCTGGCTTCCTTTACACACCATTGCTCCTTTGCTTTCACCCTGTGGCTTGGGAGCTCTAAACCACCAAAGCTTCCTTGGCGCCATTCTTTGGAGCTTGAAGCTCCTTGGTGGGCAAGGGTCATTGGAGATTTCTTCTCCTCTCCTTGCTTCCATTTGTGCCTTCCCTCTGGGACCAAGACCTAACTTGTTTTGGTTTGGGCATTTCAGAGGTGGACAAAGTGGAATCTAGAGTCGTCTTTGAGCCGTGGAGCAACCTCATCTTCCTCGGCTCGGTCTTCACCTTCCTCCACTTCCCGGCACCTTAGGACCTCCGGTACTTCTGTTAGTCCCTTAGGCTGCTGGCATCCGCTGAATGATGTCGCGAGCTTTTCTTGCTTTGCGCTGAATGTCGCGCGAGCTCTATTTTGCATTTTTGCTTTTGGCGTCTTGGCTTTCATTTGCCCTCTCGGCTCGCCCGGCGTTCAAGCCGCCGCCGCCGTTGAGAGGAGGTCCGTTGAGTGCGCATGGTTATTGCGGACCGCGGTATTATTGATGTCATGGCGAGGTCTACATCGCCGTGAGAACCAAATCCTTGAGCTCGGGTCTTTGTCGGACACCGCGGCACCGTTGTCGTTTTAGGGCGAGATCCGCCGTGTTTAATGCGGTCATCAATTGCTCAATCTCGCAATCATTGGGTGGGTCTTAAATGCCTTTTAATCCGCCCTTTGTTGCGCATTTAAGATCTTCTTGGCGGACCTCCGCATTGTCCCGCGCATTTATTCCATGTCAGCGGCGGCTTGCTGGAGTGCAGGGACGTCGAGACCTCCTCCAGGAGATCTGGGCGTCCAAGACCTCCCCAGCGCGATCGTGGCCGTCCGGACCTCCTGGAGGTGCAGTGGCGTTAGATCTCTGCGTAGGACCTCCTCGAGGTCATCTCACCATTGAGGACCTCCCCTTTAGATCTGGTCGTCCGGACCTCCCCTCATCGTTGTGGTCCGTTGGATTCTCCATCTCTGGCCACGACCTCCCTCACCTCGCGCATGTGCGTTGCTAGGAGGTCCGGGACCTCTGGACCTCGTGAGCGTGTGCGTTGTTCTCTGGGAGGTCTGAGCCGTTAGATCTATGATGCGTGGCTCACGTCCTCCCATGCCTTTGTGATTTTTTAGAAATTCCAGTGAGCCCTAGTTATAAACTAAAAATGGTATGAACTTTAGAATTGCATATCTTTTTCATTCTAAACCCAAATAAGGTCGTTCAAGACTAGACTACAACCTTTAATTAAAACTTGACATGGTTGGTATGAACGGGGAGTTCATGCTATTGTTGTGGTGACTTGGGTTGGTCACTTCCAGGTTGTTCTTGTTGTTGTTATCATGTTATTTATCTCGTTGTTATTTCAACAATTAAAAATGCTTTGTCAAATTGCCTTCAATCTACTATATTATTGCAAATGAAAACTTGCTTTGTGCTAAAATGAGTCCAAAGCCTCATCCACTTAAATAAAGCTTGCATATAGCTAAATTATAGTTCTGTTATCTTACGTCGGTCTTAAGTACAATAAACAATTTATTGTACTCATTTGCTTTGCTTAACAACTTTGTTGCAGAGAGGTAGAGCCCAAAGGGCTTTACTTTTAATGATTTGTCTTGATGGTTGGGAAAGCGACTAGCTTGGCGGTCGGTCGGTTACTGGTGGGCTAAAGGCACATTGGTTGGCTCTTATTTTGGGCCATCTTTATGGCACTTTTGCTTCATTGTGTATCTTTGTAGTATTGTTGTTATTTGGCCGAAGGCCCTCTTTGTAATAACATTTTCCTTATTAATATTAACCGGTTTGTTGCTTATGTACTATGTGTTGTATGGAATTGGTACATTCTTTTGTTGTGAGGTATGTATCTTGCATTTCGGGAGTATACATCTCTCGAGACTGGGTTTATTTGGTTGATAATACTAGGGTCAATTGGATGACTAAGTATTATGAGCTTAACAAACGTCGGGGTCTCACAAATCGTTATGTCCTGCTAGGAGCCACTAACGACTCGTGATCGGAAATGAGTTTCCAAGTCACAACCGATTACGCATGAACCTAATGGGTCACACACTTAACAGGTTGGAACAAACATATTCGGATAGGATCTGTCATAGGCACTATATAAGAAGATACTTGAGGCTATGGGGGACACGCGATACACGTGAGTTGTTCCACCGAAACCATAGCCCAGGGGCGGATCTAGTATAGGGACATGGGTGTACAGATGTACACCCATTATTTTTGAAAAAAAACCCAGTATTTATTAAGTATATTAGGTATATATACAAATAAATACATGAAATATCTGTTTGAACTTCACAGGAATACCTCCGATCGTCTTTTACGCCTGCGACTTAGTTGAGAGTTCTGACCACCGACCCACAGCCATAGTGGCCGGGCCTTCGCGCCGATCGCCGCCATTCATGATCCCCACCTAGCGCCGAGTTGAAGGCTTGAAGCGAACAAGCGATCACCACTCACGAGACCTAAATCTAAAATCCCCAACCCCAAGCTCTGTACTGTGGCGGCAATGGCGGCGGCATAAGCGCAAGGGCACACGGCCGGTAGTAGGGGCCTTGAGCGGCAGCGGCGGTGGTGGCCAACCGAGCCGGGATGGAGGAAGCCTGCTGGGTGTGGCACGCGGCGGCACCGAGGCCGAGCAAGACCACCATGCCACCGGCGCAAGGGAGCAGCGCGCCGCGGTCAAGGTGAGCTCGAGCTCCTCGCTTCCTCGGTTCTTGTGGATGGGGAGGGGCCCAGGAGGTGGCGCCTTAAGTCGCCGGGCCGAGCCTCATGAGGAGTCGCCGGCCCGGCGCGATCTTGAACCACCACCACCGAGGCGAAGCGGGCAGGAGTGCCCGAGGTCTTGACGCGGCGCCGGGTGGGAGGAGGAACCACCGAACAGAGAGGGGGACTCAGGAGGAAGAAGAACTGAAATGGATTGATGGATTGATTGGGTATTTGGGTGGGATTTGGGGAGTTTGGCACTTCGGCTCATTGGCTGGAGTGGATTGGATCCAATTTGGGGGCAGTCCGGCAGTGATATTTATTGGCATTTAGGCTTTAGGGAGTAGCCGAGTAGAGAGTAGAGACTGCGTAAGTCTGTAACTGTTGGCATTGAATGACTTTGTAGATGAGTAGATATTCATATTGGCATTCGATATTTATTAGCTTCATATAGTTCAATAGACAATAGTTGTATGTATATGTCAGTGAATAAAAGAGAAGATTATTTTGTCCAAATGTCCAATTATTTTGTAACTTGTGTAGCTTTAGTTGTTAGATAAAAGAGAAAATTATTCTATATAGTTCAATAGCTTGTGTAATTTCAGTTGTTATAGTCCAATTATTTATGTGAATTTTTTGTTTTCATGTAGACCGCAGAGCATTCAAAACTGAAGAGGAAGCATGTAGATTTGAAATCTTTGTGGGATAGAGTTGGAAAGAGGCCAATATCTATTGAAAGCAAAGTTCAAAGTACTTCCATTCAGTTGCAAGCACAAAATGAGAGTGATATCCGAGACGAAGTTCTAAGTCCAGAATCAATGCAACCAAGCATAGAACCTCCCCCATTGTCTCCACTTATAGATGACGAAGAAGAAGATGATGATGGAGATGATGAGGCAGTTTATGATATTGATTTGCTTTCTCATGATCCCGGAAAGCGGATTCCAATCACACAGTATGATGTCAATGAACAAGATGCAGTCAGAAGGGGATACATTGCATTAGGGCTATGTCAACCACGAGAACATGATTTTCCAAGAAGAAATATTGGAGGTATGCGTCGATTTGTAGCTACTTGGTATGATGCTTATAATTGGCTTGAGTATAGTGTGGAACGAGATCTTTGCTTTACGCTTTGTTTGTTATTTGTTCAAGGACAAAACTAATTATCTTTGGTGGAGATAGTTTTGTGAATGGAGGATTTAGAAATTGGAACCATAAAAATAGGTTTGAGAAACATATTGGTGGTATTAAAAGTGCTCACAATGAAGCACAAGAGAAATATGATTTGTTCATTACACCTAGAGCATCAATTCAAGAATCTTTTGCTTCCAATACCAAACAAGACAAGATTATGTATAAAACCCGGTTGACATGTTCACTTAAGTGCTTGAGGTTTCTTTTGCGTCAAGGGTTGGCTTGTCGTGGACATGATGAAAGTGAAGAATCACATAATAAAGGAAATTTCCTTGAACTTTTAAATTGGCTAGCAGAAAATTTTGAAGAAGTTAGCAAGATAGTTCTAAAGAATGCCCCAAGGAACAATCGAATGACTGCCCCTACAATACAAAAAGAGCTCATCAACTGTTGTGCCAAAGAAACCACTAGGCTTATCATGGAAGACCTTGGTGATGATTATTTTGCAATACTTGCCGATGAATCTAGTGATGTGTACCTACGAGAACAATTGGCTCTTTGCTTGCGTTATGTTGATAAAAAAGGAAGGGTAGTTGAGAGGTTTTTCGGTGTTGTCCATGTTGAAAACACCACTGCTTTGACACTTAAAACAACAATTGAGTCTTTGCTTATGGATCATTCGTTGAGCTTGTCTAGGGTCCGTGGGCGAGGATATGATGGAGCTAGTAACATGAAGGGTCAAGCTAATGGTCTAAAGAAACTAATTATGGATGAGTCTCATACGCTTATTAAATTCATTGCTTTGCCCATCAACTCCAATTAACTCTTGTTCTTTGTTGCTAAGGAGAATGGTGATTGTGTGCGGTTCTTTGAACAACTTTCATATTTGTTGAATGTTCTTGGGATGTCTTGTAAAAGATACAAATGCTTGAGTAGCTCAAGTGATCGGATTGTAGAAGCATTAGAATTGGGTGACATTAGGCTGCCGAGGTTTGCATCAAGAGATGGGCCTAGGTAAATTTGGGTGATACTCGTTGGGGTTCCCACTATAAAAGCTCATTATGCATGTCATCTCTTTGTATCCTTCAATTCGACGAGTTTTTATAAAGATAGGAAAAGACCACACTTCAAGCGAGAGAGGCTATACAAGCTCAAACTATGTTGACATCATTTGAGTCATTTGAGTTTGTTTTTATGGCACACTTGTTGCTAACCATATTTGGGTACCACAGATGACTTGAGCAATGCTTTGCAAAGAGGATCAAGACATTGCTAATGCTATTGATCTTATTTATTTGACAAAGACTCATTTGATTCTTTGCGGGAGGATGATGGATGGGAAACTTTTCTTAAAGATATCACTTCCTTTTGTGTGAAGCATGGCATCAAAGTTGCTAAAATGGATGATTTCTATATGCGGTTGCAAGATCCAAAAGGTTCTTCAAAAAGTCAAGAATCTCCATCGCTTCCATGTTGACATGTTTTAAGTGTCATTGATGAGACAACTTCAAGAGCTTAATGATAGGTTTGATGAGGTAAACACGGATTTGCTTCTTTGCATGTCTTCATTCAATCCGGTTGATTCATTATTTGCTTATGACAAGGACAACTTGGTTAGACATGCTCGGTTTTATCCTAAGGATTTCTCAAGCACATAATTGATACATCTTCCATTTCAATGTGCACACTTCATTCTTGATATCGCGAGAGATGAAAGGTTTAAAGAAGTAAGAAATCTTCTTTGAGCTTTCCATTATGCTTGTTGAAACAAAGAAGAACCACCATTATAAAATTGTTTACAAGCTTCTCAAATTGGTGTTGATTCTTAGGTAGCAAGCTGCTAGTGTTGAGAGGGTATTCTCTTCAATGAATTATGTGAAGAATAAGCTAAGGAATAGGATGGGAGAACAATACTTGAATGATTGCTTGGTTACATTTCTTGGCGAGAATTTTTGTGCAAGTTAAGGATGATGACATCATATCTCGCTTCCAAGCCATGAAGGAGCGTCGAGTTAGATTGTAATTTTTTAATTTTTTGGTAATTTCTTTAAATTATTTGACATGTTGTCTCTAGTAAGAACAATTTGAACTTTGTTATTTTTTATGTTATGATTATGAACATTTATGTTTTACATTGTACAATATATTTATAACCCGAACACCCATTTTGAAAATCTGGATCATACTTGCCCTAGCCGCCATTTTTTGAGAGAGCCTGCTAGTGCGAGTTGGTGCTAACTTGCCGCGTCTGGAGTTTCTTCCCTGAACATGTGGATACCATAGAGACGCTACTGCTGTTGCTGTTGGGCTTAAGGATGATCCACGACCTTAGCGAGGAACGTGATTGGTTGCTGGAGAAGACATGATCAATTACGCTGGACGATCGACTATGACCACTTCATCAACGCGCTCTACATAGGATCAGGCTGCTCCAACTCTTCTTTCGCTGTACTGCGCGTTTGGTGGTAACGATTTATGATCTCTTGCTTGCATGGCTTCCTGGTTTACGTGGTAGAATTTCTGAATTGCCAACTAGTGTAGCCTTCTTGTATCCCTTCACCTTAGACTTATCGGCGAAGAGCAGAGGCATGGTCTGTTGTTGGTGCCCATACTAGCTGATGTAGAGGCGTCCGTCGGGTTGTCGGCTCACCTAGCCAATGCTATGCACATGTACATGCCTATTAACCCTGGTTTCTTCAGATTGCAAGAACCAAGAAAGAGATTGTTGCCGTGCTGGAAGTTCTCACGGAGGTGTTGTCTGGATGTGCATGCAGATGCGTGAAATTCATGGAGTTGAGGCAGAGCAGGGTGGTGCTTGCGAGGGCATCCTCGTGGTGAATCGTTGTCCGAGCCAAGGGATGGTCGGATGTCGCGCACCGAGATTTGCAGCGTTGCATGGACACTGGCAACCTCGACATCTTCTAACTTCTTGGCATGGTAAGAACGATTGGTACAAGAATCATCGTGTTTGTTCTTTGTGTTGTGCATTAGCGATTGTGCTAATCGAGCTCAGATCCTATTCGATTTGGATTTGGAGGTGGGCACTTGGATCTAGTCGGTTATTTCTATGTTTTGTGTTCGTGATGTACGAGGGTGCTGATGTGTGGATGAATCTTTATTTGTTTAGGTTTATTTGGTGCTAATGCCTCCTCAACACCTGCTAGGAGGATGCGGACCATGGCGACGGTACTACGACCCCAAGCCGGGGGATTTAGCTGTCCGGGTCATCATCTCTGGCACTGAGGCCCACCTCAATGTCGTCATCGGTGCCAACCACCTCACCACACTCCTTGCCAAGGAGCTTCTCTGCCTCGCCCGGGGAGCGTGGGCATTTGTGGTGGGCCCCTCCTCTGTAGATGAGGAGGCCTAGAAGCAGAAACCCAAGGGTAAGGCGCTAGTGGCGTCCGGCACGGTGGTGTTCGAAGAGGTGCTTGGACGCACGCTGAGCGACCAGTCACTACTATTGGTGAGGCGATTCTTCCGACACCTAGCGTGGAACCACGACATGCACGTTAGTCCTCACAATGTCCTCTTCCATCTGACATTGTTTAGTCCGAATGCATTGCTCCCTTGTTATTGTGGGGAATATGAAAGCATCAGACATTAATGTTGTGATTTATGTGTTTTTTAGATATATTTTATGCAACTTGACGAGCCAATTTAGTTCAAACTTTACGAGTGGGGCCCCGGTGGACTTCTTACAAGAATTGAGGCAAAAAAGAACCTACTTTATTTCATTCTTGCTCTCTTTAAAATCATCAACAGTGGTAGACTTGTGGTGTTTAAGTTAAGTCTAGCATTCGTTTTGACTTTATTTCAAGGCTAATCACAAATTTGAGCTCATGAATAGGACAAATACGTTCACAGACTTCGAAAACAATGAAAGTAATATTTTCATCAAAAAAAGAAAAAAAGAAAGGAATATTCGATGATTAATGATTTACGTCCTTCACTCCGAAACACCATTCCTTTTTCTCAATGTTTTATTTCTACGTACCTATGATACTTGAAGGTTTTTTTTGCTTATTAAGTCTTGAGATTATCTTCATTGAAGTAATTGGTTGTTTCTACACACAGTTTGGTCACATTATAGCGAAAAAGCAATTATGGGTAGGGTGAACCTTTTGAAGAGGAAAACATGCAGCTTGTTTGTCGAACCCCGGGAACGAAGGATCCGAATTCTCTATGTTTCATACACTAGTCTAGGACAGCTAGTGTACACAGTCATATAAAAGTGACATCACAATCATATCATGCATTTATTTAATATAAATCAAAGTTTATTACAGAATCGGGCTCAAGGCCAAGTAAAATAACACAGCAGAAACAAATAGGCGGTAGGCCACATGATGTGCCATAGGCAATCGTCTGGGGGCGTAGGCCTAAACGTCTGGATCCTCACCATCTTGATGAAATTCTTCTCTTGAATAAATATTATTCAGCAAGAGTGAGCACAACTTACGTGCTCGCAAGTTACACCCAATAAGAGAATATAATGCATGCATATGTAAACAAGTGAGACTAAAATGGTTCTTTTTTCATGAAGCAGCAGTTTCAGTTTTAAATACCCATACTAAGTTCCAAAGCAATTTTTATTCTATAACTAAAATCAGATTTTAAATTGATAGTTTTATAGTGGATAACCTCCAAGAATGAATGGTGAAGGATACCCTCCTATCACATAGCTGATCGCCCAATTTTTACCGCAAGGATTAACCATCCTCAAATCATTTACTGAAATCATGTTAAAACCAAAAACAAATTCTAACTTGGAGTGGCTTTGCTCAGCATGTCCATGACCGTGAACATGGTTATTCGAATAGTTTTACACTCTGTAGAGGCGGTACAACTTTAGCCACAAGAGATAATTTACTTTTAATGTTGGCCAAAACACGCTTCCGAAGGCGTGTGACTAAGCAATTATCACAAGGCTTCTCCAATACTCTACCTCAAGGCTTAGATGCTCGCTAAGGTTTCACCTCCATTGGGTTAACCACCCACCGGAAGCCCCTTTTTGCACTAGGTGGGAATACTGTTTAACCAACACCCACACAGCAACATGGCACACATAACCATAAGGTATTACAAATTACTAAGCCTAGTCCTGCCCATTCAGAACATGTGGTAGTATGGTGGAGCTTAGCAAGATGCGGCTCGAAGACCGGTCCTTAACTGACTTTGGCAACATTCCACAACCCTAGACTCGATCATAACAATGAATCGGTCATGTGCATCGACTTGCGCCATACCAACATCCATTATACCCAAGTCTAAACCATTTTAATTTGTTTTCCAAGTAAAAACATTTTCTAAACCTTTATGGCATAACAATACCATAGACTCAATTTAAATCAGGATTGAATAATCTCGCTAAAACTCCCAAATTCAAGATTTTGATCTAAGCAATGTCTAAGCATATAATTATTTTCAAATTTTATCTTGACTATGGTGACAAGGGAATTATCACTACTACAGGAACCGACATCACAGACGGTTGGAGCCGTCATCACGAGCGGTTTCGAACCAAATCTATGTTTGTTGATGCTGTGATAACGAGATATTATCACGAGGCGGTACAAAACCAAATGCGTGATACGAAATATCACTGAGCGGTTTTATTAAAAACCGTGCAGTGAAGTCAATATCACTGAGCGGTTTCAGCGACAACCGTCGTGATTCGAGAATATCACGAGCGGTTCTAAATAAAACCGTGCGTGATTCGAGAATATCACGAGCGGTTCTAAATAAAACCGCTCAGTGATAGGAGAATATCACGAGCGGTTCTAAATAAAACCGTCGTGATTTGTGACTATCACGAGCGGCTTTTATATAGAACCGTCTGTGATATTCTCTATCACGACGGTTTGCGAAACCGTCGTGATACTTGCCTTCCTGAGCGGTTTTACAAAAACCGTCTGTGATAGCTCATACCGCCCACAATTTGTTGTTTTCTGGCTAGCCTCGGGAATTGCTAGCCATGCCCTCTGAAAACAAGCATTCACGAAAATGATTCAAGCAATCACAAAACAACATTTCACAATATGATTCAGCGACCATGACAACTCAAAGTGATCATTACTCAAAATAAATTACAAAAGATCGCATTTGTTCAAGTATTGTCGCTATAGTTACAACTAGATTACAATTGTTTGCATTGAGAGGTTTTAGTGGGGTGATGCTCGGGTTGGCGACGGAGTGAAACTCTCTGTTGTCGTTAATGATTTACGAGTTGATAAAAGCGCAGAGCTTCCTCGAATGTCCTTGATCTCTTCCGCAACGAGTGAATCACATTGTAAATCCAAGACACATGCCGCTACCAATTAAGAGTAAAGTGGTAAGCTACATATATTTAAATTTATAATTAGGAAATAATTATTTGAGATTGACAAACCTCGGGATCGTTCTTCTTAGTTGTAAGGATTAGTTGCATATGATAGCGAGGCGTAGATTGCACATAACTCATCATCTTTTTCTTTGGCCTTTGCAAAAATAGAATTACATATATAGGTATAGTCGATTCGAGGCGCGTTATTATGAAGTATGATATAGTATTATTGTGTTGTAGCACGTCTTTGGAAAATCCATCCTGTGTGTTAGTTAGGCGCTCTTTCCATCGTATATTCCTTTGTTGGCAACATAATTGATGAGCGACCTACATGATTGAAAAAGTTATCCTCGGCCATTTCAAGCGAATGAAGACTACAATAGAGTTATGTAAGGAGGAAATGAGCATACCTCTCGAGTATTCCTCTTAGAGTCTTTGAAGTCGTGCTTGTTGCGGTTTAGGGAATCAAGGTATATCACATGGTTCCTCTTGGGTATAATAACTAAAAGGATCCAATGGTACCTACTCATGTATGTCGCTATAGTCATTAAACCTAAGTTCGTCTTTGCGTATAATGTACAAATGAAATTTGTATAGCAAGTAGTGACACTTACCCACGGTTGTAGGGCACCACTATGTACTTCATGTTCTCTCTGTAGAAGCAATGACCTCATTATGTATTTCTCGGCGAAGGGCGAGTCTTGTAGGATGGTTTGCAGCGATACCACGTGTGGGTCGAGAAACCCACCGGTTCTTTCCATTCCGGACATTTTGCGGCATGTATCTATACATAAGCAATGAGTTGTGATATTTATCGGTATTAGATGAATGTAGAACTTGATTATGCGCACTTACGATGTCCAACATCGTAGAAGCGAGGCGTCGAGGCCAGCGAGGTTGAATAGTTCAAATAAATCATTGAAGCCCGACGAAGTACCTCGTCCGTTGAAGAAATGCTTGTCCTCGTGTCGGCGGTGATTCGATGTCGGACCCCTTCTTTTGGGTCTTGTCCAAGTACCGAGCATGCAAAGCGACAAGCATGTCGGCGTGCATTATCTGCTGCCGGAACACAAGCGGTTTTCGATGATGTATTTCCGAGTATCGCGGACTTCCGGTATCGCGGACTTCCGGACTTCTCGGACTTCCGGACTTGGGGGGCGCTTATGCGTTCGTTGATTTCGATTTGGCCTTAGCGATTGGCATCGTCTTTTTGTGAGACGACTCGGGAACCGATCGTCGGCACGCGCTTTTCTTTGTTCCTTGGCGTCTTCTCCACGGGAATCGAAGAGGTGGCCTTTTGAGGCGAAACATGAGGTGGAGTCATCGAGTGTCCGTTGGAGAGGAATGGTCGTGTCGGATCGCGGCACCGCTTTGGTTCGAGGCGATGTTCTTCTTGGGCCTTTGGATAAAAGAGAGGCGGCATCCCTAGTGTTGTGATCTCTTCGTTCGGGCAAATGTCGGCGGGATGGCTCGAAATTGACATGTACCATATCCACGGACCTTGGCGTAACCAGTGCACCGGTGGGCACCGTCTTTGCCTTGCCCTTCCTCGTATGGATACACCATCCCTGCTGTGACCTCAATACAAAGGACCCATCCATCCTCACTTGGAGCTTCTGGCGTCGGCTCCTACAAAGCGATCGCAATTAGCTAAGGCGTCGTTAGGGTCTATCTTTGGTGCATTCCATAGATGTACGTTACCTTGATGTCGTCTATCGTAATCGGACGTCGTCATGTTCTAATTATCTTGTGACGCGACGCTACTCCGACGTCGAGGAGGTGTCTTCAAATTAGCGGGCGGCTTGCGGCCGTGGCTCATGAGTATATCCATTTGACTCATAATCTTGCCATCTCTACTTGAAATTGGTTAGTAATCATCTGTACCAACCGGTTGTCGTGCTTTCGACCTTGGATCTCTTCCTAGTCCTATCGTGTAGTAGTCGTCCCGCGAATCCATGAATCCAAGATACGTTAACCCCAAGGCCTCGCGTGCGACCAGGTGCTCCTTGTTTCCCAAGGCCGTAGATAGTATATCCTTCTCCTATGCGCACGGAAGGAGCCTTGGGAAGCTTGGGCGATCAAATCACGCCGCAAGAGGTCATCACGTTATTATAGACACTATGAAGTTATGGACTTATTAACAACTTAGTAGTTCGATATACTTACCACACGTTGGGACACTTCTGTCTGCGGGTTTGTGAAGGAGATCTTTGCCGAAGGCGAGACTTGTGCCCTCGCTTTTAACTAGCTTAGGAGCAGCAGTGCGTGACATCGAAGCGGGTTCTCCTTCTCGCCGCCCATTCCTCGTATTTACCGCGTACCGGTGGTCTAGAGTCTGTCTTGGTGAGTGTTTCGTGTCTAGAGAGCTTTGTGCGCCGCACTTTGCTCCTTAAATTCGCCGATGTTTTCATAGCCACAAAGGTGTCCCATGCTTCCGCGTCAAGAATCTATCTTCGCTTGAAAGGCGTCGACCGTGTGCACGTGCCGTGACAAGAATGCTCTTGAAGGTCCTCCACGATTTACCCATCGTGAGCATCGCCGTCCGTCGCCGCGTGCCACATGTATACGGAATAGTGAACTTCTCGAAAGTTACATCCCAGTAGCGCCTTCGCTTCTTTCGTCGAGTCCTTCCACCTTGGTGTGGTGATGAGGACCCGTTCCTTCAAGTATCCCGCAGATGGTCCGGAATCTGCTCGCCACGATCTCTTGGGACTCAGAGGGACCCCAAAGTCACCGACCTCCGTGATGACCCGGTAGCCCGTAGGCATTTTCGATTGTCCTCTGCCATCTCGCTTCCGTGTCATTATAAATCGTGACGGCGGCCTCGTCGGCGCCTCTTCCATCTGCGGGGTCGGTGTTGGCGGCCTCGTCGGCGCCTCTTCCATCTCTGGGTCGGTGTTGGCGGCCTCGTCGGCGCCTCTTCCATCTGCGGCGTCGGTGGCAGGCGAAGACAGTGCCTCTGCCATCTCGCTTACTTGCTCTTAGGAAGAAGTACAGAGGTTGACTATAGAGATCAAGATGGCAAATGAAGAGTTGAATGAGCTCATCTGAGACTACTAACATTCCTAACACTCCTTAATCCACGAGCTTCTATTCTAACACTCCTTAATCCACCACCAGCTTCTCTTGTGATCTTTGTATAGATAGAAACTAGTGATACAAATCTTTTGCGAGCCTACTTCTCTAAGGAAATGCGATTGATGATATTATGTGCTCTCGGAAGGAGAGTAGCTAAAGAACAAGTCTTTGCCATCTCAATCCTATTGTATATACTCTTCATGAAATGAATATGATAATATAAATTCAAACTATGAGCTCTAAACAATACTTTGCTTAAGCGTCAAATGATCTCAAGCTGTTAGCTAAAACAGTTAAACTTCGATCAAGCAGAGGTTGACTACAGAGATCAAGATGGCAAATGAAAAGTTGAATGAGCTCATACATACTACTAGAAGAATCACAAACTAGTCAATACAAGCGATCAATTTGCAATAGAACTATGAAATTTGAACCGAAAGTAACCAATTAACGATACAACATATTGACGGTAGCAAGTAATACAATAGAGCTCAAGTATGAACTAACTATCACATTCAATCTCATTATAAGGCAGAGTTCATCACGAGCATGTCAACAAAGCCCATCGATCAATTTGCAATATCTTGATTACTAGACTCAAAAATCGAGAACTAATACGAGATCAAGGTATCAACTAGCACTTTGCATATATATATATATATATATATATATATATATATATATATATATATATATATATATGCAAAGATCAACCGAAGCGCCACAGAGGAGCAATACTCACAGAGAGGATCTTGGGAAAAGAACTCACGATTGCACGCAGACACTATTCCAACATATTAATTGATGATATTATGTGCTCTCGGAAGGAGAGTAGCTAAAGAACAAGTCTTTGCCATCTCAATCCTATTGTCTATACTCTTCATGAAATGAATATGATAATATAAATTCAAACTATGAGCTCTAAACAATACTTTGCTTAAGCTGTCAAATGATCTCAAGCATTAGCAACAGTTAAACTTCGATCAAGCAGAGGTTGACTACGAGAGATCAAGATGGCAAATGAAAAGTTGAATGAGCTCATACATACTACTAGAAGAATCACAAACTAGTCAATACAAGTGATCAATTTGCAATAGAACTATGAAATTTGAACCGAAAGTAACCAATTAACGATTACAACATATTGTGATAGCAAGTAATACAATAGAGCTCAAGTATGAACTAACTATCACATTCAATCTCATTATAAGGCGGAGTTCATCACGAGCATGTCAACAAAGCCCATTGATTAATTTGCATATATATATATGCAAATATATATATATATATATATATATATATATATATATATATATATATAAAGATCAACCGATCGCCGCCAGGAGAGCAATACTCACAGAGAGGATGCCGCACAAGCTGGGGAGGCCAAAGGGGAGGAGGCCGATCTTGAGGAGGAGGCTGGGAGGAGGTCGACACGGGAGGAGGGCGGTGGGAGAAGGCGGTCTGAGAGGAGGAGGCCGACACGGGAGGAGGAGGGCGGCGTCGAGGTCGGTCGGGCGCCAATGTCGAGGGCGGCAAGACCGAGGTCGGCGGCGGCGTCAGGGCTTCTGACTGGGAGGTGAGCACGGGCGCCGAGGTCTGGGCGGGCACCGAGGTCAGGCGCCGACGTCGGGCGGCGGCAGAGGTCGGGGCACCAATGTCGGGGGCGGCGCCGAGGTCGTGGTCGGCGTGAAGGCGAGCCCTAAACCCTAGAGGAGGCGAACGAGCGCGAGAGCGTAAGGCGCGGGAGAGGAGTGAGAAGTGAGAGGAAAACCCTAGCGTTTCGCCTTATAAAAAGTATATCACAGACGGTTGAAATGAGAACCGTCAGTGATATAATATCCTGAGCGGTTCTCATTTGAACCGTGCGTGATAATATTCCTGACGGTTGTATAATAAAACCGTCTGTGATAGCCTACAACACGAGGCCAATTTATGATATCTCGACAAAACATCTTGAACACGGTGAGACATAAATATCACGAGAAAACATAGTGAACTTCTTTGAGACAAGTATGATGACAATTATGACAAGTCCATATGAATTCTAACACGGTGACAAGTATGATGACAAGTTCATAACACATTTGACTTCAAAATTTTATATCTAATTCAACTCAACTCCAAATCAAGTGAAACCAATTTTGATACTCCACATTACAATGTCGTCCACACATTGACATTAATATCAAATATGACAAGTCCATAACAAGTTCATAACACATTTGACTTCAAAATTTCATATCTAATTCAACTCAACTCGAAATCAAGTATGATGACAATTTTGATACTCCACATTACAATGTCGTCCACATTGACATCAATATCAAATATGACAAGTCCATAACACATCAACACATGACAATTTCACGTTGACATCAAAATATATGAGAGATTACAAGTCCATAACACATGATGTTATGGAATAAATTAATTACATTGGAGTAAATTCTTAATTAAGATATAGGCCTTCATGATGATCGACGCGCATATAGCTAGCTTCCTCACTGGGTTCTTCCTTGAGCCTAATGCCGTTTCCGAAAGGAGGCAACTCGTTAAATTGATTGTATTCTTCCTCGTCCACTACATTCTCAACTCCGACAATCCTCCTTTTTCCATGAAGAACTACGTGGCGCTTCTTATTTGCCGGTCGGTTACATAGAAGACTTGAACAACTTGGTTGCTTGATCTGAATGGTTCGTCTTTATATCCGACACGTTCGAGGTCCACGGTAGTGACACCGTACTTATTGACCTTCACTGTGTGCGAGATGGACCCAACGGCACGAAATAGGGGATCTTGAAAAGCACGTAGTCGAGCTCCCATATCTCGTCTATTTGCCCATAGTAGGAGCTCCTCATCCCATCGATCTTGAATGCATCTATCACGGACACCGCTAATTCGGGATGCTCTTCCTATCTGAGTGCCGTATAAAATGTGTACCCATTGATGTCGTATCCTTGCCATGTGACAATTGTAAATTGTGGCCCTCGTGCCAACCATAGCGGCGTATCATCACTTGATGACCTCCCGATGATTCGCACCTTTAACCATTCGTTGAGCAAGCGGTTGTGCTCTCTCGTGATCCAAACCTCCGACCGTGCGGATTACATTGGCGCACCATGTCTTTGTGCTCGTCGATATCACGGGGACACTTGGGTCATGTGTTGCAAGACCATGAAATGGGCTTGGCGTATGTATCGGATCGGGAGTTATTGATTTCCTTCCGCGGTCCGATACCATCGATCTCCCCTCATGGCGAGATAGAGGCACACCTATCGGTTCCACGAGCCATGTAGTCGACGCAGAACTCAATGACCTCTTCGGTTGCATAACCTTCGATGATCTTGCCCTCCGGTCGAGATCGATTCCGTCGTAGGACTTGAGAATTCCCATGTACCTCTCGAGCGGGTACATATGGCGAAGAACACGGGGGCGCATATCTTTATCTCTCTCACAAGGTGAACAATGAGATGGACCATGATATCGAAAAATGGCGGAGGGAAATACATCTCAAGATGACATAGAGTGGTCACCACCTCGGCTGCAGAGCATCTAGTCCTTGGGGATCAATGATCTTACGAGCAATTGAGTTGAAAAAATAACCTGACCTCAAGATTGCCACTCGGACCTTGTTGGCAAGATACTTCTAATTACAGCAGGAAGCATTTGTGTCATCGACACATGACAATCATGAGACTTCATACCAATTAATTTCAAATCTTGCATAGAAACAAGGTTCTTAATGTTAGCGGAGTAACGGATGGGACATTCACTCCATGCAAGCTCAGCACGATTCATTTCTCTCGGCCTTGGATAGAGTGTAGCAATTTGGGGAAAATACGTTAAATCTGTGTCGGTCTCTACGGTGCTAACTCGATCCTTATGTTCATATCAACCAAGTCACGCCGATGCGTTAACACCATCCTTTGTTTTGCCACTAATGTTGACAAGAGACCAATCAAGCTATCACATACATTCTTCTCTCGTGCATGACATCGATGCGATGGCGAACTTCTAAGTGCTCCCAATAAGGCAAGTCCCAAAAATTGACCGCTTCTTCCGGATGTTCTTCTCACGGGTTCTTAATTTCGTCCTTCCCAAGCACAACATCGATATCCTTAACCATATCATAGACCTCTTTCCTCTAAAAGCCCTTGGAGTGAATCGTTCTCCTTATTTCCGTCGAATTGTTTTTTCATCTTGCGGTATGGGTGACTCTGGGAAGGAACCTACGGTGGCGATATATACGCTTTTGCGAGTTGTTGACCATACACTCTCTGTAGCATCTAAGCGGTCTTGAGACGAGCTTTGGCTCCTTTTGTCTTTGGCTTGAAGCCAGTTACCAAGGGCGGGAAAATCATTGATGGTGCGAGAACAACATGGCGCGTAAAGTGAAGTTCTCTCGTTTATACGCATCCCATACTGTACCCCTTCGTTCCACGGTGTCACAAGATCTTCCGGCAATGGTGCTAGGTACACATCAATATCATTCCCTGGTTGCTTGGCCCTTGGATAAGTAGTGACATCAAAATGTACTTCCGCTTCATACGACCAAGGAGGAAGGTTGTACATACATAGATTCACGGGCGGTGCTATGTCATTTGCTCATGTTACGAAAGGATTCATTCCATCTGTACTCAACCCTAACATTATGTTCCTCGGTTCACCGAACTCTTCAAGCTCGATCGAAGTTTCTCCACTAGGCGAGAATCGGCAGGTGTCTTAGCTTTCCATCTCTCTTACGCTCCTCGAGTGCCAGCGCAGCAATCTTGCGTCCTTTGCGTTCGCAAATAAGCGCTTCAAGCGTGGGATCACGGTGAGATACCACAACATCTTAGCAGAGGTCCTTGCTTCACCTTAGCGATTTCGGCGCTTATATCGGGATGCTTTGCACACAGGACATACATGCATGTCGCATACTCTTTACGGTAGAGGATACAATCATTCGGACATGCATGTATTCTTTCTACTTCCATTCCCAATGGACAAATAACCTTCTTTGCTTGATAGGTGGTCTTTGGGCAACACGTTTCCCTCCGGAAGGATGTCCGCTAGGAGACCTAACAACGCCGTGAAACTCTTATCGGACCAACCATTGCTTGCCTTCAATTTCAGCAGTTCAAGCACGGTTGACAACCTTGTATATTCGGCTTGCAACCAGGGAACAAAGGTCTCACCGAGTCCTCCCTTAAGCCCTCGAATTTACAAAACTCTCTCTCATTGTAGTTCTCTTCTGCATCGTGTAGCATCTGATCCAGATTGTCATCGTGTGACATATCCTCATCAAAAGCATCTGATCCACATCCGGCGTATCGTTGACTTCCTCGGCGGTGCCGTCATTACTAACTTCATGTGTAATAATCTGCTCTTCACCGTGACTGGTCCAACATGTATACCCTTTTGTGAAACCCCTTCGAATCAAGTGCGCTTCTATTTGCGCCGCGTTGTTAAACATCTTTAAATTACCGCAATCAATGCATGGACAGTACATAAAATTTATCTCCTTCTTCAACATATCCTGCTCAGCGGCTCTTCTAAAAGCAACCACGCCATTAATGTACTCTTGACTCACACGGTTCTGCTTGTAAATCCGGTTCGATCCATCTACACTACGCATGTAACAAATTAGTGTCAAAATTGATTAGCAATTAATTTATAGCAAATATAAAGGGTTATAGATCGTTACCCTCGGAGGTCACGAAGAAAATCGATTCCTCTCCTTTCCTTCTCCTCTCTAAGGTGGCGAATGGGGAGGAGGTGGCGGGTGTTGAGGCGCTAGGGCAAGGGTCCAACCTTCTCCTCTCTAAGTGGCGAAGCGGATAATTATTGATTATTTGCATGATTGTTGATTAGATACGAGACAAAAGACAAGAGGAAGATCCTAATTAATAACTAGCAAGTTGGTCGTAGCGATTGCTTGTGTATCTCTTTTCATATAATTGAAACAATAAACCATTGTGATGACGTTTCTTCATGGATATAAATGGAGGAAATATAAAATACATCATTGCACATGTGACTTATCTTGGTGTGTCATAAATTCTTCTTTTTAATCTGTTCTAGAAAACTACTCATGAAATTAGTTACGATTAAGACTTTCACTTCTTTGCGTACTTACTCGTTTTGTCTCATCGTTGCACAAAGGAATTACACCAGATTAATTAAAGGCTACATGTTTTGCTTTTCATTTTCTACAAATAGGGTCCATCAAATTAAGAGCTAGATGTACGTCGTTTTGCCTTTTCCCATCAAGTAGTATTAATTGAAACCTAAACCCTATGCTTCCGATTAAGGAATACAACAAAGAAAACAAAACATTAGCGTCTATATCTGAGTAGCAAAGTCGGAAATTCACTAATCAATAGAGTGGAAAAAGGATAATCGATATTACTTCATCATTTTAATTAGAGGAGAAATCGCATGTTGGAGGAGCTAGGGAGGAAGTGGCACGGCTTTGGGGAGGAGAAGCTAGCTACCAGATCTAAGTGGAGCCCAGCAGCAGAGGGCAGTTGATTATATTTATCCAAACAAGCCAGCAGGAGTGGCAGAGGCAGACGCAATGGCGATCTTGGCGATGAACCACAATGGTCAGGCGAGCAGAGGATGTGTCGCTCAATTTATCGCGATGGGCATATCACGAGCGGTTCTTAATAAAACCGCTCAGTGATAGATGACTATCACGACGGTTTGTAAATAGAACCGTATGTGATATTACCGACAGTTCTATTCACAAACCGTCGTGATAATCACCAAATCACAGACGGTTTGTAAATAGAACCGTCCGTGATATTACACAGACGGTTATTAAATAGAACCGTCTGTGATTGGGGTGATTATCACGGGCGGCTTTGTGAATAGAACTGCTCAGGTAATATCACGACGGTTCTATTTACAAACCATCTGTGATAGATGACTATCACTGAGCGGTTCTAAAAATAAATCGTGATATTCTTCGCGCCACCCGCAGTGCGGCAATAGCCAACAGAGCGGTTCCAAAGGAACCGAAATGCGTGATAAGCGTCTACTATAACTTTGTTTTGTAGTAGTGTATAATCCAACCATCAACATTGGCCATACAAAGGAATTGGAATAACTAGGAATTTTAAAACAGGAATTTAAAATAATTGAATAGAATTATGCATGCAATCGTAATTTAAAACAGAATTAAATAATTTAAAGTAGTGGGATCAACATGATCAACAATATCACTTGCCTTGCTCGAAGTCCTGATAATCTAACTCCTCAAAAGGGTCAAGCTCTCCGAAGTCGTCGAAATCTATCGTGAAAATACGACAAATTCAAATAATACTCAAATAAATTCAAATCGACTCCAAATTAAATAATTTTAGTTTAGTTAGCTAGATCTTCAATTTATATAAATTTAGAAATTTGAAACACCTAAATCGGAGTTCGTATGAAGGAATACGAGCTCCTGGAAGTTTAAATCTAAAGAAAACCCTAATTTCAGATTTTCTTGAATTTCCTGATTTATTTTTCTAAAAGAAATTCGGTTTACTGCGCAAGCTGACATCAGCACTTGGAAATCAATTTCCAACTGAATTCTTTTTCTATTGGAAATGATTTTTCTTTCTATGACATGTGGGCCCGAAGGTCAATGGACCTAGTCCACGAACGGTCAACATCCACGGTGGACGCGGTTCACGTATGTGAGGACCCCGGTTTATTAAGCTTGTAATACTTAGTCATCCATTGACCATAGCATCACAAACATAATAATCCGTGTCTTCGAGATATGTATACTTCCCAGAATGCAGTATACACACCCCTTTACAAAATCATGCATCAATTCCATTCAAGACTTAGAACCAAAGCACGACTAGAATAAAAGACATACATAATATAGAGTTATTACAAAAGGGGCCGACCGACCAAATACAACAATAAAGGTAACACAGCGGAAGCAACATGCCATAAGATGGCGATAAACAAAAGGGAGCCACAAGGTTTGCCTTTAGCCCACAAGACAACCAAACCAAGGCGCCTAGCTCGATTCCCAGCCCATGCACATCTCACAAAAGTAAAGCTTTTTAGGCTCTACCTCCTCTGCAACAAAGTTATTAAGCAAAGCAAATGAGTACAAAAATGTACTCGCAAGACTAATGTGTAGTATAACAGAACTATAGTGTAATTACATGCAAGCTTTATTTGGGTGGATGAGGCTTTGGACTTATTTTAGCATAAAGCAAGTTTTCATTTGCAATATTTAAATATATTCCAAAGCAATTTTGTAATTCATTTTTCATTTGCAAGAAACAACGAGACAAGTAACAAAAAAGATAGATGACATCAACAATCCTAGAAGTGACTAACCCAATAGCCACCACAATAGTATGTACATCCATTCATACCAACCCATCAAGTTTTAATTTAAATGTTGTAGTCTAGTTCTTGCACGACCTCACCAAGCATGTCCATAACCTAGGACGAGGCTATTCGAATAGTTTTAACCCTGCAAGGGTGTACCAATGTACCCACACGTCAGACCGCCTTTTCGCCACATGATTTAGCACACTTCCTTTGGTATCTTAAGCACGGCTAAGTCCTCTGAGACATTTTCAATGGATGATGCTAATTAAGAGCATAACCCACGGGGATAAGGACACACTAGGCTGACCTAACTTGGTGCGCTAATGCTCCCTCCCACACCACACACAACACATTTAAAGCACACCCACCGACCAGCTCATAATTAACACCTCCCAAAGTACTTAGTCAAGAGAGGTCTCATATCCCCCTCGTGTGGTTAGCACGCAAGAGCGCTTGGCTTAGTGACACAAGTAACTCGGTCCTTGGGACTAGGCACCATTCCATTCACACCCAACATGTCACACCAACATCCATTGTGCCCAAGTCAATAACAGTTTTGTTTTCATTTTTGTTTTATTTGTTTACAAAGTAACAAAACACAAGATGGACAAAATGGAATAAAAATTTTTGTGTGATCAAGGTCATCGACATAATGTCGACAACCGCCCATTTCTACCGTTATCTAAGCATTTCTAAGCATTATCAACGTAAACTACTAAGCGATAAGAGTCCATCCATCGAACTCTAAATCGCAGCAAGATAATCTAGGCTTAGTAGTAGAGAATGAACATTTACCTCTGAGAATATGCATCTATAGGATTACTAACGATATTTTAACACAAAGTAGCATGCATACATATAAGTGAAACAAAGTATTAAGCTTTAAGGTAATGGGACAATAATGGGATATGATCAAACTGCTTGCCTTGCTGGTTTTGCTCAATATATTCTTGAGGATCACTCACGGGATCAACCCACTCGTCGGCACCTAACGAAAAGGCGAAAAGAAACGATAAGAACGACGAAAACCACAAAGACAGCACATCAAACAAACTCCAAATGCTCTGAAATTTTTACAGCAGCAAGAGGATGATTTTTAGGGAATTTAGCAACAAGAACCAATGGATTTGGATTCTCAATGCAAAAGATATGAGCAAAACAATTCTGCTCAGCCCTAAAAATACCAAACTGCTACTATTCACTAATTTAATTATTAGGCAACATTTTCTAGAGAGGTGGTGCAGCTGAGATTTTTACAGTAGATGAAGCAAGGGAGGTCCTCAACGGTCGAGATGACCTCGAGGAGGTCCTACGCGGAGGTCAAAACGTCACAGACCTCCAGGGGAGGTCTGGACGGCCAAGATCGCGCAAGGGGGAGGTCCTGCACGTTCAAGATCTCCTCGGAGGAGGTCTTGGACGGCCCAGATCCAGCGCCATCGCGCTTGCGCGCGCGCACGGACACTAAGAAAATGCGCGCGGGACACAAGGAGGTCCGCGCGTGAGGGGTCTTAAATGCGCGCATGAGGACAGGATTAAAGGCAATAAAAGCTAACCCCCATGATTAACAATGATTGAGACATTTAAAGCGGAAGATCTTTGTCTTAAAAACGACAATGGGCTGGCTTGTTTCGTCCAAACAAAAAATCGGCGGCTCCAAAGCTTGTCATGGCGATAAGGACCTCGCCGGCGCCAACCAAGGATACTAACGTGTGCGCAATAGTATTGCGCACACCATGGAGTCACTCACGATGGCGGCGACGGCCTAGAACGCCGGCGAGCCGGAGATGACAAAGGTGACAAGCACGGCCAAACGACCAAAATGTGAAGTAAAGCTCCGCGACATCATTCAAGCGTGTGCCCAGCATCTAAGGACTATCAGGAGAGTTACCTAGAGGTCCAGAGGTGCTGAGGAGGTCGAGGAAGGTGAGGACCGGAGCTGGGGAAGACAAGGAGCTTCACGGCCAACTCCAAGCTCCACACTGGCCACCTCTGCGAAATGCCCAACTAAACAAGTTAGGGTCTTGGTTACAAAGGAAAATGGCATGAATTGAAGAAAGGAAGTGAAGAGGAGAGCCACTGGAACAAGGCCACCGAGGAGCTCCAAGGACTACAACAATGGCAGCCAAAAGGGAGGTCGGTGGAGGACAAGCTCGGCCAAGCTCAATGGTGTGTAAAAGAAGCCAAAGGGGAGCCCGAGGAGGTTTTATACCTAGGGCAAAGGAGGTCGTGAACCAAGGGCTAAGCTCATGGTGAGCTTAAGCCCATGGGAGGTCCACGGGAGGTCCTGGACTTGGACAAGATGGAGGGGACAGAGTAGGTAGGTCAGAGCATGGCCTAGGGGCGGAAAGACTGCCACGCATTTAATGCTTGCAGGCTCAGAGCCGTTGGACCAGACAAGGCGCTGACCTTGCCTACTGCCATGGCACTCGCACGCGCGCCTAAGCTAGGAGAAGAACAAGGCGAATCTCTCCACTGTTGGATTAAGAGGATGGGGAGGTCCTAGACCTCGGATTTTAAGTTTGAAACGGTACGTTTTAAGTGACTGGGAGGAGGTCCCCCAGCCACACGATTTGGAAATGGGAGGTCATGGCCCTCCGATTTCCATAACACAGATGCGCAAAGGATAAGGGGTTAGGAGGTCCTAGCCTTCAGATTTACATCCAAGGGCTCAGACCAGAGGGGAGGACATAACTGCGCACGACTTAGAGAAGTGAGAGGAGGTCATGGCCTTTGGATTTAAATCAATGGCACACAACAGATAGGGGAGGTCTTAGGCATTGCATAGCGCACAAGAGGTCATGGCCGTGAGATTTACATCTAACTGCCACGACCTCACGTCTTGTGAGGAGGTCTGATGCGCACAAGGCGAGGGGAGGTCGTGACCGTGGATTTTAATCAACGGTACACAACACGAGACAGGGAGGTCTTGTGCGCTTGATATCGCGGGAGGTCATGGGTCGTTGGATCTAATCCAGCAGCTCGACCTCAACAAGGTGGGATGCCTAAGTGGTTTAACTTGACTCGGGGAGGTCATGAGTGTTGGATCTTAATCCAAGGGCTATGACCTTACCAAGGTGGGAGGACCTCATTTGGGATGGTTAAGGGAGGAGGTCTTTGAGGTTTAAAAACAAAGGGGAGGTCATGGCGATGGATCCTTGATCCAATGGCAATGACCTGATGAGGTGGGGAGGACTTGAGCTGCACCGCAGAGGAGGAGGTCGTGATCTTTGGATTTGAATCCAACGGTTACGACCTCATCAAATGAAAGGAGGTCTGCCGAGCCGTGGAGTGGGTTGGGTTGGACCAGCTTTGCAAAGCGGCTAGCCCAAGGAACAGTGCCATGTTTTGAATTTACCTTTTTAACAGCGGAGACTTTGCAGAATTATTTGAGATAGCAAATGAACTCCAAATTTCATAAAATTTTAACTGGAGCTTGCTGACATGAAGGTTAACCTTACATAAAATTTTCAGAGATTTTTATGCATTGCATTATTCTCAGAAAATTCTTTAAGGCTGTTCAAGGGTTTGTTTTACCCCCAACAATTATCAAACAAGTTTCATAACTTATGATATTTCTCAGAGGGGTCCCACATCATTTCTAGGACCAGGGAAAAATATTTCCAAGGGTTTGGCACAAGATTTGTGACAAATGGGAAATGAGTTTGACTTAAGGTCAACAAGAGCTTTGTGTTTTTGGATTGCACAACTCTTGGACAATAATTACATGTGAGTTCAGGGGTTTTAAGATGTGAGAAAAAGTTTTAATTTCTACACATTTAATTACATTTGAAACACACACCTGTTTATACAATTGGGATGTTACAAGCGTGCAGTCTTGAAAAGTCTTGGTCTTTGGCGTGTCGCCATGTGGGCTCTAGCGCTGGCGTGGCGCCGACGTGGACATGCCACGCAAGCCCGACGAGCGGTAGCGCTACGGAGCTGGGCTCGTCGGCACTTCACGCCATGACGAGCCTCACGGTTGTGCGCAAAAGAGAGAGGAGGTGGTAAGGAACTTAGTGTGCTACCTTATGGCGGTAGAGTGCGACGAGATGGCCGCCGGTGAGATTTTTAGTGGCGGTGGCACTAGGTTGATGGCGAAGAAGTTGTTCCGGTGGTTCTCGGGACAAGTGAGTATGCGCACGAGGAAGACGACGTCGCGACGATGTCGAACAGGGGGTCGAGGTGGCTAGAGCGTGGTCGTCGGTGGCGGAATCGAAGGTCGAAGCACTTTCGGCCGGTGGCGAGGATCTTCGAATTCCGGGTGCGAGAGAGGGATTGGAGGGAGGGGAGTTGGGGCATTGGGACGAGACGAAGAAGGCAACGACGAGGCTCTACTTATAGGGGTGCGGGCGAGGGCGGAGCTTCATGTGACGCACGAAGGTCCGAACGGCACGGCGACGAGATTTAGGGGATTTAGGGCGAGAGAAAGGAAGGGAGAGGCCGTGTCAGAGATGACGCGACGTCATTAAGGTGGCGATAATTCGGGTGATGCGGCCGGATTCGAATGAGATTTGGAGGATTTGATTCGGCGGTAATGGCGGAAGGAAAAAGGAAAGCAAGGAGGAAGAAAGGGAGGTGGGAGACGACACTGTAGCATGGACCCCATATGGCAGTGAGATGAAGAGGCGAATGAGAGAGGGAGGCACTAGCGCGTGGGTCCCGCGTGTCAGCAAGAGAGGAGGAGGGAGCGCGCGAGTAGAGCAGGCCGCGTGGGCCACATGCGTGTGAGAGAAATGGGCTGAGCTAGGGTTTCGACCCAAAGAGGTTTTTCTGATTTTAAAAGCTTTATTGATTAAAACAATTCTAGTAATTCATTTTGGCTTTAGAAAATAGCAAACTAAATCCAAAAATTATGAGAAAATTCACAGAAATTCTTTGAGTCATTTTGGACTTAAATAAAATAATTTTAACTCATAATTGGTAATTAATTTTGCAAATAAATTACTTTGGCTTTGCAATAAATAGGGAAAAGCTTTTAAAATTTCAGACAATTCCACAAAAATAATTAAATTTTAATTTTAACTGGAAATCAAAAATTAGGTTGTTACATTGTTGTAGTAATTCTGTTTGGCCATGGTTTTCAGACGCCGAAGGGGACACGTAGTTGAGTGGATGCATGGATGGTGATACCAGAGATAGAGAGCAACAAACATTGCAGAATCTGGGAGGTAGCTCCTAGCTTCCATGGAGAGATTGTCCTACTATGTCAACTATAGTAGCATTAGGCTATCACTTTGCTAGGCATTTCGTACATCTCACAGAGAAAAACTTAACTGATATTTGTTTGGAGCTTGAGAATTGTAAAAGTTGGCATATGTATACATCTGAAATGTACTTCCTTTTCTTGCATGTGGATCCCAATTGTTCGTTAATTAGTATCCTGGTCATTTTTCAATCAAGGCTCTCGATTGTTTTTAGTGGACATCATCAAGCAGCAAGCTTCTATTTCTTTGAGCAAGAATGTATATCTACAACAAAATATTCAGTATAAAGGTTAGTTTTTCTGTTGCAACGCACGGGCACCTAACTAGTAACTAATAAATATTGGGGTTTACCCCCGCGCAGCGGGAGGAATCATCCCACCTTTACTTTTATCGTGCACCGATAGGTGGCCCCAACAGCTTCTTTAGCCTGCCCACGATCTCCCACCTCCCCACAACAATGGCGAGCGTTCACACCGTCTTCGCCTCCATCGTCGGCCTCACCGCCGCTCCTTCTAGAAGCATCAATGTCCATCTCGTGCCCTACTCCTCTTCCTTCCCCTCATACTCATTTCGTTTGGTTGTCGCCTCCGATGGGTCCTATAGTGGACCGCGTCCCTCCTTCTTCGGCCGCCACACCATCCTCGCCCAATCTACTTCTTAAGTGAGTTCCGAGCTGAGCAGACCATGTCATCATGTGTTCCCCGACCTTTCTATACCGATTCCCCCTCTCGATTCGGTCAACGCGCCGCCGTGGAGTCCCACCGCCGCCACCACCTTCTTCTCTGACATCGACGTCGATGCCGTCGCCCCGCCGCCTCAGTCACTCTCCGGCTTCCCCGAAGAACCCGGTGCGACCCCTATGTGCCCATGCTTGCGCTACTTCCCTTGAGCGCCAGCGAGCCACGACGTTGTTCCGTGTGTGCCGTATGCATACGTGTCGCCATCGCCACTGTCACCTCGGTGTCGCTCCGTCCATGCCACCACCACCTGGAGGATCCCCGTGCTGCCGCTGTTCCGTTTTTTCCACCGCCCAGCTTCCCCTGTTTCCTTCCTTTGTTCTTTTTCTTTTTGCCCACTAACTACTGGACTCCACTTGTCATTCTCTTTCCTTCTTCCTCTCTTTGTCCAACTCAAACATGGGTATTCTCACCACCCACTAGAAGAGGTGAGCACACTCTACCAAATACAGGCAAATAAACAACATCTCAGCACAGCCTGCCCCAACAGAAACAAGCAACCAAACAACCCACCATTGTATCCACTCAGTCTGGCTAGATTCAGTCTGGATGATCCATACAGGCCAGGCTAGGGACATGCAGGCAATCAAACACACCCTAAGTCACTGCAAGCCAGATAGAAGCTATAAATTTTAGGCTTTCTACTGTGACAAAAATCCCTAGTAGGAATAAGTACAAGAAAAATAAAGAGAAAAACCGGTTTATGCCACTATATTTTGTGGCTTTTGGTTTTTGCCATTGCCTTTTGCCTTATTGGTTTTACACCATCAGAATCATAAACTTCTTTGGAAAATGTCACCAGTGACATAACTTTTCTCAAAATGACAGAACTTCACTTACTGTTTTCTTCTCTCCCTCTCTCATGTTCTCCCCGTGACCCATCTTTATCTTTATATCTCCTTTGTATTTTGGAATTTCAAACCAATCTTTTCTATCATGTGGCAACAACAACTAATGCAATGCAATTTTGTGAATTGAAAAGGGCATAAAGCTCATTTCTGCTTGGTCAAAAGGCTTTGACCTGATCAAATAACATTTTTCAAAGAAGTTGACAATTCCGATGACATAGAACCAATAAAATAAAAGGCAATGACAAAAAGCAAAATCCACAAAATATCAGTGGCATGTAGGGGTGGATAACGAGCCGGCTCGACTCGGTTCGGTTCGGTCAAGTTAAGGAATTGAGTTCGGCTCAACTCGTTAAGCAAACGAGCAAAGATGTCAACTCGGCTCGACTCGTTATGAACTTGCGAGCTAGCTCGTTTGGCTCGGACGCTATGTGGATAGGAGAGGGTTGCAGCTTGCTGGGATTAGCTGGTAAGCTTAGGTTGGGCTTGTTATAGTTGGGCTACTAGGCTTGATAGGTTGGGTTCTAATACAAACTCGCTAAACGAGTTTAGTGAGTTGCTCGCGAGCTGACTCGAACTCAGCTCGTTAAGATAACAAGCAGAAATATCAGCTCAGCTCGTTTATGGCCTGAGTTCAAGCTGAGTGCCCGAGTCGAGCCGAGTCCTTAATAAGCCGAGCTGTCTTGCGAGTTTCGAAAAATTTTTCCACCCCAGTGGCATGGACCGATTTTTGTAAAAAATAAAGCACTCAAAAGGGGACATTCAATTAGCCCCCAAACAACAATTGGAGATGACGTAGGGGTGTTTCTACAAGTTCACCACTGCCATACATATCGTAGCCTGTGCCAGTCCACGCCCACTCCCTCTTAAATTTAGCACCCCCGACGATTTCTTGTGCAGACGCAGAACACATCGTTCCGTCCCTTTTCGGGAAACCGAAATCTTGCCCCGGGAGGCTGCAGAGCAATGGCGGGGTTCCCGGGCGGCGGATGGTGCTCCCGCACGATCCTGGTGGGGCTGGGGCTGGGCCAGCTCGTCTCCCTCCTCGTCACGGCCACCGGCTTCGCCTCCTCCGAGCTCTCCCGGCGAGGTTCGCTTCCTAATCGCCGCGCCCCGGCTTCTTGTTCCTGTCCGGAGCTCCCGTTCGGGGTTCTTCCTTGGTTATTGATGGTGGAAAGATCGGTTCTTGCCGCGATTTTTGGTTGTTTTGGTCCAAATCACCGAGGAGTATTTCTTTCTTTCGATTTTGGTTGGTTCGGTTCGGGGTGTAGTTACTACTAGAGCTGGTGTACTAGGACTCGTCTGAGGATTGAGCAGTGCTTTTCTTGGCATTTCCTTTGTTCTTCTTATCTCAACTTCTTCGGATTATTTTGGCATCTATTTGGTTAGAATTTGTGATTCCTTTTCTGTTATTTTGTTTGTTTGTTGTTTTTAATTGTCAATTGCTTGTTGCTTCTTGGAACGACTCTCTTCTGTATAGACGACAAGTTGATCTTGCGTGCTGTTCAGAAGCTCTTTCTTACTGTGTTGTGGACCGGTGTGTGTCATCTCCTGGAGAAATTATCTCAAGTCTCAAGTGAAGTGCTGCTGCTCTGCAATTACAGGTATCAATGTGCCAACGTCACAGTCGCTCCTGAACTACCTGCTGCTTGGGATCGTGTACGGGAGCATGTTGATACACAGAAGGAAGCCTCTACAGGTGAGCCATCTTCCCAAATCGTGTTCTTTTGGTCTCACTATCACATTGTTTAGGTAAAGGAATGCCAACTCTGGACTTTGGAGTTTGGAGTACCAACGTTAAAGTAACAAATTGTGAAATGGGCAATGGCTAGTGTAGTATAGAGTGAGCTGTGGACATATTTATCTTTGGACATCTGGACTTCAATTTTCTGAGCACAAATCAATAATGCTGAAACATAACTTCAAGCAATCAGTGCTCCAAAAAAGGCGTAACAGCACAGGACCCTGGGTCGATTTAGTTTCCGATATGTTGACTAAAGTAAATGAGTAAATTTCAGAAAACCCTAGGTTTTAGGGTATTAGTAACACAAAACCTCATGTTTTGTGATTTTTTCATAAAAACCCAGGGTTTGAGGCATTAGTAACACAAAACCCAGGTTTTGGCCACACATCTGTCAAAATATGGGGTTTTGTGTTACTAATGTCTCAAAACCTGAGGTTTTCTGAAATTTTCTGAAAAAACTGGGGTTTTCTGAAAAACTAGGGGTTTTGTGTTACTAATACCTCAAAACCTGGGTTTTTCGGAAAAAAAATCACAAAACATGGGATTTTGTGTTTCTAATGCCCCAAAACCTAGGGTTTTCTGAAATTTACTCAAAGTAAATCGTAGCCGTAGGTGCTGTAGTGGTTACTTGCTATTCTTATGTAACAACAGTTCGCTTCTTTTTAAAAAGTACACAACTTTTCCTTGACCCCCTTTTCAATAACTAAATATTATCTTGTTGCTGTATCACAACCTTCTATAGTTTCCAATTGCTCTGAAGTCTGATTTGTGCAAGCGCTAATTCTTGCAGATGAAATGGTACTACTATTTGATACTAGGCTTGGTCGATGTGGAGGCGAATTATCTAGGTATGTGCAACCTTTAAATGTATTTGTTATGTGTTAATGAAATTATGCAGTGCACTGCAAAGAGGCGCTAATTGCCTAGTCACCTCTTTCAGAACTAAGAAGGTCATCTTACTTCCTAAGAAGTGAATTCCTGCCTACTGAAATCGACAGATAGTCGAGCAATATTATACTAACTCTCTTGTTTCTTTTGTAGTTGTGAAGGCTTACCAATACACATCCCTGACAAGTGTTATGCTTCTTGATTGTTGGGCTATTCCTGCTGTCATATTCCTTACATGGATGTTCTTGAAGACAAACTACAGATTCAGAAAATATAGCGGTGTGGCTATTTGTGTGGCAGGACTTGTTTTAGTTGTATTTTCGGATGTCCATGCAGGTGATAGGGCAGGTAACAACACAATTATTAGTATTATACGGCTTCGTTGTTTCATTTGAATATATATTTTCACTTATCACAGAGCAAAGAAGTCATTTTATTTCGGGTAACTGAAAATTATGCTGACATAATGTGATGTGAATGCGTATTAGCAAGACTGATTATTTCCTTTTTACTAAACTAAATATCCAATACTACAGTGAAACATGTTGCTAGCTCCGACGGATTTTTAAAAATGTAGAAGTCCAGTTATGCTTAAACTATTTGTATCTGTGGAGCATAATTAGTTCAATGAAGCTTTTGCATGGAACTTTGGAAGTTCTCTTTTTGTGATCAATCATTTACTTCTAAGTGAAGTACAATTAATTTGATGAAGTTTATGGACATCTCTTTCTATGTGCACTTTATGTGACTAATTTAATTCCAGGAATACGTAAATTAGTTATTCATGTAAACCACACTAGAACTATGTAAACCAGTACTCAAGCAACTAGTAAACGTAAACCAAGACAGTACTACGTAAACCTGCAAGCCAATATATAGTATATATAAACCAGGAAGAAACTATGTAAACCGTCAGTGTGACTAATTTATGTGCACTTTATGTGACTAATTTAATTAGTGTGACTAATTTATGTGCACTTTATGTGACTAATTTAATTCCAGGAATACGTAAATTAGTTGACAGAAAGCAATTCATGTAAACCACACTAGAACTACGTAAACCAGTACTCAAGAAACTAGTAAACGTAAACCAAGAAAGTACTACGTAAACCAATAAGCCAATAACTAGTGTACATAAACCAAGAAGAAACTACGTAAACCACCGGTGTAACAAAGTTATAGCAACAACAATGCTACGCTTACGTAATCTACACCAAGGATCACGAACCAGTGCAGTTTTGGATCATTGAGAGGCGAGAACGATAATCGGTGTTACCGTTCAAACCGGAATTTTTTCGGATGAATTTCGAATGAATTTGCTTAAAAACCAGCCAAATTTCGAAAATTGAAAATTGAATTTGACAAAGAGGAAAGAAAGCGTCGGGATTTTGGATCTGGACCCTACGAGAACCGCATGGGTTATCGTACGAATTTTTCCTTGATCTACACCACAAACATGAAAACCAACAAAATAACTTGGAGAACTCACAGAGAGAGCGTTCCAACGATGTAATCTGTGGAGATTTTGATGTTGAGGATGAAAGCAATGGGAAACAAGACAGCGAGCAGTCGCGCGAGTGCTTCCTAAAAACCCAATTCGCCCCAACCCGTGCAGGATCGCGCGAGTCACTGGCTTCGGAGACACTACTCTTCCCACGAACGGTGCATGCCGATCACCATGGTTATCAAGTCGTCGACTAGTCGACGACTAGTCGTCGACTAGTCGACAAGTCGCTCGAGAAGGACCGACTAGAGGTAGCGACTCGACTTGCGCCGGCAAGTCGGGCGACTAGTCGACTAGTCGTCGACTTGCCCGTCGACTAGTCGACCAGGCGGAGGCAAGTCGCCCGACTTGGGAGGAGGATGTGGGGCTGGCCGTCGAGGTGGTGTCCAAGAGATAGAGTGGGGAGTGAGTTAGGGAGGCGAGACCAAGTCGTCACTTCGTTGCAAAGCTGCGATCCAGAGCGAACACGTGACTCGATCGAGCTCCAAATCCGATGGCGCCGGCCTCGGGCGGCTCCCATCGCGCCGCCGTCGCGTCTCGCCCTTGGAGGCGAGATCCGGTCGTTGCCCTTCCTCTTGCCCCTGAGGCAAACCAAGTCGTCGCAGACTCAGACTCTGTCGCCGCCGTCTTCGCCTCAAAGCATCGGCCCGCCACCCTCACTGCGGCTTCGCCGCCCTCGGCCGTCGTTCCTTGCCTCCGTCACCCAGATATGCTTCTCCTCTGTTCCTCTTTCTCTGCTTCTCTTGATCTCTTCTCTATTACGTGGAGGAGGGGGAGGGCTAGGGGGGAGGAGGATCTAGATGTTGGAGGTTCTGGAGGCTCTGGAAGACTCGAGGTTCGAGTCTGGACTCCTTGTTCGTGGAGGTTCGGAGTGCAGGTGGACTCGAGTCTAGACTCGGAGGTTCAACGAAGGGAAGGGAGGGATAATGGGAATTGGGATTGCATGAAGGAAGGGAGGCGATATGCACTATGCGATCATATGAGCAGTATCTATCGACTAGTCGGCGACTAGTCGGCCGACTAATCGACTAGTCGGCAAGTCGATCCTTGGGAGAGTAGTGTCGACTTGCCGACTTAATAACCTTGCCGATCACAGGAACGGAGTAGCCTGAAAGCAGCGCAGCAAAAGGAATAGAGAGGGATGGCGATTTTATTCTTGTCTATTGTGAGAGATGTCTCCTTCCTCTTATATAGACTTAGACGGCCCACAATTTGGAAACCTCGATGGCATGGCATGGTGAGGCGAGGCAGCGAGCAAGCGCGCACGTGTGAGCTTCCTCTACTTTCTTCAACTAGGCAACACCCACTCACTTATAAATGGGTGTTTCTCCACTTAGAGTAGCAATGTGGTACTAAACTTCTTACCTACCATGCTAGAGATGGGCATTTGGGATTTTCAGGATTTTTCTATTTGGGCTGGGCCCAAATGAGTAAAAACTCTTAACAGTTTATGGACATCTCTTTCTATACAGGGGGCACAAGCCCAGTTAAAGGTGATATACTTGTAATTGCCGGTGCCACTCTTTATGCCATCAGCAATGTTAGTGAGGTAAGGTATCAAGCTCAGTTGCACAGAGAACATTGTTTTTTTATATTGTTTTCAATACATATAAAATATTTTTGTATCAATATGTTTTTACCAAAAGCTATCCTTAATTTCGCTTCTTTGCTGTCAAACAAGAGTAATCCAAAGAGTTAGTAGGTGGCTGCGGGAGGGTGAAAAAGATTCTCGTACTTTTCTCGTTTTTCTGTTCTTAACTAATGTTAGCTTATGGTGTAGATGTAACATAACTTCACAAGACCTTTCTAACGTTTTTTTTTCTTCTTTTGCTTTCAGGAGTTCCTGGTAAAAGCCGGTGACCGAATTGAGTTGATGGGGATGCTGGGACTGTTTGGAGCTATTATCAGTGCTTGTCAGATGTATCCTGTTCCTAGCTTTTGGTGAAAATACCCCTTTTTTACCCTTTTTTCTTTGATAAGTTATTTTTATCATAGTATTTTCAAACAAAATTTGTTGTTTGTTTGTTTAAGTTCGCAGTGTAACTTTTCCAGCTACTGCAACTTGATTTTGGGTTGTCACTGTGTGGTGTGTTGAATAGTTACTTCACAAGTTCCTTGAGTTATTTTGTTTCTTTAACTACTTATGCAGAAGCATATTTGAACGCAATGAGATAAAATCTATACAATGGAGTATTGGTGCTGTAAGTCTCCCACTCTCCCTCCCTCGAGTAGACAGTCTTTCATTTCAAGCGCTGGCACTAGGCTTACAAATACATCACTAGTTAGTAGTTATGGTAGAACTATTATAATATCTACTCCATAACATGATGTGCAAAAGGGTTACTTATCCCTTTTTGAGGCTGAAACAGGTTTCCTCATTGTGCTAGTAACCACTTTTGTCTCTTTCATATATAAAAGCTCCAAATCTTTCTTGCTGCTCCAATACATTCAACCGGCCAAAATTTATCTGCTTTATCTTTGTTTTTGGTGGCATCTAAAAACACGTAAAATTATTTTGTTGTCAGGTGTTACCATTTATTGGGTTTGCAGTCGCAATGTTCATGTTTTACTCTCTGGTCCCAATTCTACTGAAGGTATGCTGTAGGCAAACATTTTTTCCTTTCAACAAGTTTATGTACCAATTCATTTCCGCGCTTATCTGTATACATGTAAATGAAGCTTGATAAAGGGTCTTATTCTACAGAAAAAGGGGGCACTAAATCCATATAAAGTACATGATTGTTACTCATGACTTTTCAGTTCTCACAACTATGTTAACTTGTGCAGATTAGTGGCTCAACAATGCTAAACCTTTCATTACTAACCTCAGACATGTGGGCTGTTCTCATCCGTGTCTTTGCCTACCATGAAAAGGTTTGATCATTGGTCCCCTCAATCTGCGGTTTATTGTCTTACATACAACCAGCAATTAAAAGCCCCTTCCTTTCCAGGTCGGCTGGATGTACTATGTAGCATTTGGTGCAGTCGCAGTTGGACTAGTTATTTATTCAGGGTACTCACTTATTTTATACCCAATCTCATCCAACTATTTTTCTGTGATCTTTGTGTGATAACACTTAATTCTCACTGTTTGCTAAACATGAGACTTTGTGAGTTCCAGTTTGATCATTGCAACTCAGAAGATGTTTTATCCATTCTTCCAAATTATACAAACACCATTGCTCCTTTTGTTTACTACTGCTAACATATGAATGTAGCGATTCAAGCAACGACGACAGAAGGGGGCAGGTTGCTGAGGCTGGCGATGTTGAAGGAAAACTATCTGACGAGGAGGCTGCTGTTGACCCACAGTGTCAGGGTGCTGCATCATCTGGCAGCCGAAAATTTGAAGATGGTAAAACTTCTACCATTGATAGGCCTAAAGAACCAATTGATTGACAGTTGATATTGTAGACTTTGCGAACAATTGAGGAAATAAACATTTCAAGGAGAGTTTTTTTTTTATTAACGGGAATTCTGTTTGTGTTGAAGGCAAAGGCCCTTACCATGCCCTCGACAATGAGCGTGAAGTACAAGCAGAGCTGAGAGTATCTCGGGAATAACTAGGAATTGTAGGATCGAATCACAGTTCAATGCTGAATTTTGAATCTTTGATAGACATGTGACAGGCCATCATATTGATGCAGCTAGCTGTAATGTAATTTTGTAATTTGTTATTGTTTTGCTTGGCACCTACTATATGAAGCTCCAGTTATAGCCGCCAGTGCAAATAATTGTGTTATGAATTCTCTCGTGTAATTAGCACGGGAGATTACCGGATGTACCCGGTGGTATAAAATGGAGTTTAAGGTTATTCACCCTTTCTGAACAGCCCCTGCTCGTTTTGTACTGAACTCAGGGTGTGTTATTCATAGAGCATGTAATAATCAGATCAGTTATGTACCTACTAATTTCAAAATATATCCATGTAATATGTAATATTAATCAACCCCTCACTTCCAACCGCAGATTGAGTATTGTTTAGTGTCATTTGGATCCCCTTACTGCCTGGTAGCATTCACGTTGCAAAGGAGAGAGTTCAATCTTGCACAGATACACCATGTAACTTCTATCATGACAAATAAATTATTTGCCAGACATTATAATAGCAACCGTATGAGAGATCATTAGCTACACCATGCACTGCAACTACAAACATCACACAGCCTTTCAGAGTTTCAGTAACACACAATTGCGTTGAATAAAAACCGAACACTCCAGAAAGATTACAATATACCACAATAAATTGTTGGATCCAATAAAATTATGACTGGACAGTACAAATGCAATCATCCGTGTGCGTGGTAGCTTGAGCAAGCTATGGAGTGAACCGACGACGGATGAAGAACAAGCGTGCAGCATTCTCCCACAACAACCGACCCATGGATTTTACGCTCAATGCAGACTTCTATGCTACTAAGAGCTCAGTTGTATGGGAATTACTTCACAAATATGCAGAGTTCATGCTTTTGGATCGCCCTTGGAATGACAGCATGTTTCACTTGCAGCATCTCCAGGATTAGTCTTCTTCCATATAATTCAGATATCACATAACCTATAAAGTTGCAAGGAAAAGAAAGGTTAGGTTCAAAAGAAAGGTTAAGTTCAATGAACCAAGCTTAAATAAATTAAATGGGAAAAGATATACATGCAGTGTCAAGAGTATGAAAACATTGAGCTAGCAATAAGGTTGTGAGCAAGCAGAGAACAATATAGGAGAAAACCTGACGTTAAACTCTAACAAATGTTTTCGATGATATCGAAGTTCCTCTTCTTGGTTAGGATCAACAAAGTTCCTAACAAATAGGTCATTTTGATTTAAAGTTTAAACAGATCTGATGCTTGTGATTGCTGGAATAAAAACCAGCAACAAAAATCTTGAGCATAAAACTTTGTTTTACTAGGTCGAAGCAGCCATATGGCCAGCTAGCAGAACGCTTCACGAAAGCAAGATGCTGATCCAGAAAAGCTTTTCGCAAGTTTTACAGCTAAGCCAACTGACATAACACCTGGCTCACAGCTCAACTATCTTCATGTTCAAATCAGTAAAGCGTCAATTTGCAACATAAAGAAACATTTTGTAATCACTGCAAAATAAATTATATGGAAATAATATAGAATTGATCGAGAGAAAACAAGCATCACATCAGCACTTATAACTGTTAACAAAGCAAATTATCCATTTATTCTCTGCCACATACATATTGCCATCTTGAATGCAGCTATATATGAATGAGACCAACCAATTGCAATTAGGTTGCTAGCTTGAATGCAGTTATATATGAATGAGACCAACCAATTGCACTTAGGAGCATCGCCTGAGATATCAGGCGACGACCTGATGCATAGATGCAAATTGTAGTTTGCCACTTTACATCTTGAAGAAGTTAGCAAGCAGTACACATAAAATTAACAACAAACTAAAATTAAACTATATGTGTTCATGGATCAGATGTAAGACAATTTAATTGACAGAATGTTATACCTCAGATCTTAATGATCTTGGCAGCCCTGATCACTGGGTTCGCACGGGCAATCTCCTCCCGGCCAGCAGTTTTATAATCAAACGAGCAGTTATGAGTCTCCGAATGCCGGTGGCGGGGACAGAAGAGCTCCCCACACCGGCACCGGAACCCACTCAAACCAATCCTCTTGCAGCACACGTTGCACCGGTTAACAAATAGCACCTGCGACAACGGCTCAGCTGCCGACAAAGCTTGAGCATCAGCGACAGCATCGAGCCTTTTCCTCTTTCTGGAAGCCTCTATGAGAACACCTTCACAGGGTTTGGACAAGAATTGAGCTGCTGGTGGTTGAGGCTGTGCTTGTGGGGGTGGTGGTTCTGGTATTTGGGCGGTTGGTGGTGGTGGTGGTGGTGGTGAGGCTGGGGTTGGGGAAGGAGGAGAAGGTGAGGAGGATGTGGGCTTCAAGATCTCGGCCTCGTCCTTGTTGAGATCACAGCTTTCCTGCGCCATTGGATTCGACACTGATGAACAAATCAAGCAAACTGAGGCGAATCCCAAGCTTGAACGATCAGATCAGGGGGAATCGGGCGTAGTAAGAGCAAGAAATGGAGTTCTTGTGAAAAAATTTCAGCTCAGAAGTGGAAAATCAATGATTTTTTTCTTGATAAAATCGGTGTAGACTGTAGACCCAAAACCCAGAAAGAAAATGAGATCTGGACAGGAACAAATCGGACAAATTGATTGGAAAAAAGAGAGAGAAATTGGAGCTTTCTTGGACCAAATAAACGTGGAAATGGACAGAAAAGTCAGCTGAAACGTTACCAAGTAGGAATTGTTTTCCCCTTACCGTATCGTGAGAAAGACCAAATCCCAATAAGCAATCGAGCCAGGAGATGAAACTACACACAGATCAGGAAGAATCCTGAAGAAAACCAAAGAGGGACGACCTTTTCAGCTCATAAAACACACAAATCTGCGAAATTCGGCTCGGAGGCACCAAAGCACGGATTTTCCCAGACCAAATCAGCGCAGGAACCCAGACCAAACCCCAGAAATGAACCCAACCGCAACGTCGCAGAATACCGGCATCGAATTCAAGGAAAGACCAAGAAGCCGATTGGGGACAAATCGGCGCGGATTCACCGATGACCGCGTGGAATCGACACCGAATTCGAACAGATTCGACCGATGGGGCCAAGAGAGCGCACCGAATTGGGGAATTGGGAAAGCGGAGGACGAGAAGGGAAAGGTGGGAGCTTTGGGGAAGGGAACAGGGAAGAGAGAGACGAGTTGGCACTCTTGAGGTGCCGAAGAGCCAAGGGGGGAGGTAGTGGAGGAACCATTTATTTATTTATTTATTTATTTGTGTGAAAGGGTGACAAAGTTGGAGGTTTCTGTGTGGATTTTAGGTGGCACACGACGCGATTTCTCATGTCGCAACTATTGTTTTCTCTTAGCCAAGTACTGACCACAGGTGTAGTCGTGTAGGTGTATATCTATCTTTCATGGAGGAATTTTGATTAAGCTGTTGGGAAACATTTGTAATTTTTGTAGAAAATTAGTTACATGCTATTGAAATTTACACCAACCTCGTATATGGCACTAAAAAATGTGTTTTTCTCTATGCTATTGAGTTTTAACTTCTTGTCGATTCGTGCCACTTTCGTCACCTTACCATGACTTTGCTGTTAATTGACATGTGAATACACGTTTTTGCCCTCGTTCTTTCTTCCTCCTCACTCTTCATCCTTTTGCCAAAAGGCACACCTAAGAGCAAGAAGCAGAGAGCGAGCTACCCAAGAGATGGCATAGTGGATTCGGCTTCTTCTTCCTCCTTCTACCTTCCATCCACATCCAGATTAGTTACACAAATGGGAACACAAATTCTTGACCCCAAGCAAATGAAAAAGGAATTGTAGCAAATTTGAGCCCCTACTCCTGCCCTCGACTTCTGCCTATTACGTGTCTCCGGGTCACACTAGCTCTGCATCGTAGAGCACGACCTCACTTGCGCTGTGGAGGAGGGAGACTCCCCTGCGGCTACTAATTAACATATGTCTGCTCCTTGCCCTTCTTGTCATGGCTGATGCCATTCCTGACGGCACCAACCTCACCTCATTGGTTGTGGGCACCAACGCTATGAGCAAGCGGTAGACATGGTTGGCCCTCTTCCTTGTCCACTACGTTATGTTGCTCTCCTTGTCTGCCGCCTTGCTCTAGCCTCGCCCTCCCTCTGCTCTAAAGAATCTAGACCCTCTATTATGTCATAATGGTAAAGTTTTGGTAATTAATGACAATCGGTTTGTGGGACTAATATTTTTCATGAGTTGATTAAATAGGTGATGTCTTACTTTAGATGGCTCCATGTGTTAAATGTCATCAAGTGAAATATTCAGCGTCATGTGTTGATGCTCAAGTCAAGAATCCAGTCTTGGAGTGAAGATGTTCGTCATCAATAGAAAGGCTCTAAGTGGATGCACAAGGAAAATGTGTAACTAGCATAGACTAAGGATTTTTTTTCTTAGTAATTTTACCGGACATGGTGTTTGGTTGAGTGACCGGGTCGCTAGTATAGGTTGTCATACTATTAAGAAGAGTCTTGACTAGTAACTTGAGTATGCTATGTGTTGATAGCTCATTGTGCTTGCTCTAGCTCTCTATGGTATGATGCTAATATTTATGAATGTGTTTTGCAAATAGTTGAGGCTCATGCATTATCCTTATAGCATGCGACTAAAGTTTACGAATGTGTTTTGCAAACAGTTCAAGTCCATGTCCCAATTCCTTGTGGCATGATTCTAAAAGTTGGTGATGTGTTTTGCGACTTGCTCAGGATCGTGCCTTAACCTTTGCTTACATGGTACCAAATATTTACGAATGTGTTTTGCAAATTGTCGAAGTACATGCATCCTTGTGCCTGCTGAAAATTTGGAGTCGGTCTAGATGCCATGTGTTGGTCGGTCTAACAGTTGATTCGGTTAGACTGCGAATTAGATGTCGGTTTGAATTTTACAAAGATGTTGTCTGTCTGTCTACCTGGACTTAAGACCAGCAGTTTGACCACCATGCGTTGGCCGGTCTAGCCACACGCCGCAATCTAAATAGGCATTTGGTGCTAGTCTGACCGACCAAATTAGGAATGTCCTAATTTGGCACTTCGGCCATTTGACAGAAGGTGTGTCTTTTTAACACCCTTCCAAATTTCTTGTAGCGGTCTAACCAGTGTTATGTACGCGATCTGACTGGCCCTCGTGGTCTAACTAGGCATTTGTTGTCGTTTCCTCTAAGCCGTCTAACCACTATGACAGCTAGTTTTCTAACCGTTGTAGAGAAGGACGATCCAACTAGCCGTTAGTTGACAATCAGACCAGCTTAGGTTGTTTCTGCTGAAATCTTGCTCTAATGGCCAATTTTTTGGTGTGGGGTATAAATACTCCCTTGTGGCTGATTGGACATGGTTGCTAGTGCATTGTTTCATTTCCTTGAGCTAAGAGTAAGCCCTCTGATATCTCTTATGCATATGTTGCACCTAGTGAACTTGGCGAGGCAAATCCTTGTGTACGTATTGCATTTGGTCTTGGATTGTGTATCCATCGAGCTTTTGCACTTGATTCGTTCAAGTGTCTCTAACTTGTTACTCTTGGAGGTTGTTGCCTCCTAGATGGCTTAGAGGAGTTGTACCGGTGATCTTCTCAAAGAAGCTATGAGAAGGCCCAGTTGGTTGTGAGTGGTTCGGTGCTTACTATCTGTAACATCCCAAAATTTAGAGTCTTTTTGAAGCCTTTTAAAATAAAAATAACCATTTAAATTTTCTTGCTTAAGTTAATGCTTAATTTGAATTTTCAGAAATCAAAACCATTTAAATGTGAATAATTTAAACTTCAATTAAATTCAAAGCCATTTTATTTGGGTTCCTTGATTTTCAAAGTATTTTCAGGAATTTTCTGGGATTTTTTGGAGTTTACTTGCTATTTATTTGAGCTCGATTTTAGTTAATCCTTTTTTTAAATTCAAAATATCCTTTTCTTTTCTGGATTTTCTTTTGGGCTGAAATCCCTTTTTCCTTCAGGCCAAATCCTTTTCTTCATAGGCTGCTTTCCCTTTTTCCTCTCGACCCATTGCTTTGCCGCCGACCCAGTTTCGTCATCGTCCTTGCCCCTCTGGCTGTGTCATCATCGCCGTTGGCTTTGCCCCACCGCATTCTAGCCGGTGCTCCCTTCCTCGTCCTCGGAGCATCGCCACCTTCCTCTCCAACTCCGACCACCACCTCAGTCGCCGATCTCACCACCGGTGCGTCCCCTTGCTTCTCTGTGGGCGTCACCCCATGTCTCTCGCTATTGTCTTTCGTTCCCCCACCTTCCTTTGGCCTCTTCACTGCTAAACCGCCATCGCCGCCACGCACCCGAACTTCTCTTCTCCCGCCACCGCCGCCTTGTTGCTGCTCTTGCCATGCTGCCTCTGCCCAAATGTTCGCCTCGCCTTTGGGATCCCATTTTTGTCATCGGCCGTCGCTCCCTCGGCATCGTCTCGCTATCGCCACCGTGCACCAGAGCAGCGCTGCCACTTCCTCTGTTTTTCCCATTCTCTCTCTCTCTCTCTCTCTTCTATGTGGGTCCACCTTGTCGGCGTTTCCCTTTGTCTCTTTCTCTCTCTTCCACTTCGGCCCCACATGTTAATCTATCTCTTTCTCTCTCTTTCACTTACAAGCGAGCCCCACTTGTCTGTTTTCGTTTTCTTTTTCAGCTAAGAGAATATGGAATATTCTTTTTGTTGGAAATATGCCCTAGAGGCAATCATAGAGATGATGATATTTCGTTGTATCCATGATTTAATAAATGTTCCTTGAATATTGCCTTTGTGTTGATTAACAAGTATGTGACTTGTTTGTGAAACTCTTCACTTGTATGGTTATTCTAAAGATTGTCCCTAGTCGAGTTCATGTGAGGACACATGTGAATGATGGATTAGCACATGTATCGGTTGATGACCATGTTTCACGTGTCATAGACATGGAGATGTCAAACCAATAATGTGGACACATGTTTAGAACATGGGGTTGGACCGACCCAACATGAGACATAACAATTATACTTATGGTTCTCTCTACACAATGTGTACGCCTTGTCCTTAGACACGAGATTGTCGCATGTACTTGAGATGTGAATCGACCTACTTAGGGCTATCAAACGCTACTCGTAACAGGTAGTTATAAAGGTAGCTTCGGGTTTGTCATGAAGCATTTGCGAGGCATGGTCATCGAGATGGGATTTGCCCTCTCTACCGAGAGATATCTCTAGGCCCTCGAGTGATCGGATCCGAAATGCATGGCCATGCTACTTAAGGTTAAGAGTTAACCTAGTAAGGGATTAGAATCACGGGATCGAGAAAGAGTGGTCGACTTGGAGCTCAATCAATATCGTGAGGCAAAGGGATTGGCATGTACATAACGTTGTGATGGTTCGTCCGATATGATCTTTGTGTACGTTTAGGAGTTGGCACGTCTTGCTAGAGACCGCTACCAACTATTGACCAAGTATGTATACTCGTGTCATGTCTAAACATACGTGAACCTATAGGGTCACACACTTAAGGGGCTGAAGCCTAATTCGGATTGGATCCGAATTAGACTGGGCATTGAGTCCCAATGGGCCTCTATTAGTAGAAGCCCATTGTAAGGACGTCTATAAAAGGAGGGCAAGGCGCACAGGTTTCATGATGAGTTTTTCGTGACATCCTCAAACCCTCGCCGCCACCCCTCCCACGCCCAAGTCGCTCGCGCGGATCTAGTAGTCCGCAGGCGTCGCTTCTCCCGCACGTGTGGATACTGTGGAGGCGCCAGATTCAGAAGCGTTTGGACGAACCGCAAGAGAGGAGTCAGACGTTGGACACCGCGACGAGGACGAGAAAGTAGTCGACTACTCGCCTGACGTCTTTGCATCAACGAGTATCGACTACTCGCCGACGTCTTTGCATCAATTCCGCACCTGCGCGTCTAGTGGTAATTCCGTGATCTATAACTGCAGTGATCTTGGTTTACGGGTAGAATTTTTATTAATTTGCGCTAGCGTAGCCTACCCGTAGCCCTTCACTTTTCTCCCTCTCTTTTTCCTTTTCCGACAAATCTTCCGAGAGTCCATTCTCCTTCGTTGAACTACGATTTAGTCCATTCATGTTCCTAAATTCATGTAAAATCGACCTCTTTCTTTTCGAGTTGGTTTTGATGTTTTTGGATTTTATTTGATTTTTTTTTTGGATTTATTGGTGTTTCGTTTGTTGTTCTCTCTCATTTAGACGATATGTTCCAAGGAGTAGGAACAAGAGCAACTTTTGAAGATCCAAGTGTGGTAACTGAGCAAAGCTAAGACAAGGCGTAATTAATTGATCATATTGAACCCATGTCTTCAAAAGTATCTTGTTTTATATTAAATTGCACGCTATATTTATATCAATTGCTTTTGAGAGTAGTTAATCACCTAATTGTCATTATGCCACTATTGATTATTTGAATGCCATTAATTATTTGTCACCATAGGATGGTCATTACTAGTTGGACATATTTGTATTACCAACATGTGTATCATAGAAATGCTTAGTTGTGCGATGGACTCATGTCACATGTTCAATAATGTTAAATTGACTTAATGAGATATGGAATTATGGCGGGTAGCCACTATTGTTCAAATTTGTTGTGCCATGGCACAGTATGTCATTGGTCATGGTTGAATAAAAATAATTTCCACTCAGGCTAGCGATCGTGCAGTAAATGAGGTATGGGTAGCACATTGTTGGGATGAGGTAGACTCGCCTTTGTAATTGTCAGGGATTTAGGGCATGTTTGGATTCAGTCCTAACGAGTAGCATACCTGGCCAGGAGAGAGTCGGTACCGCCGGGATTTGCTTGGTTGAAGACCAAAGAGGGCATCCAACGGTATGAAAACAAACGACCGAGCCAGCAAATGACTATTTCCTCTCTCTTTCTTTAGTTCTTTCTTTCTCATTTCTATCTCTAGGCACAGGCTTCCAACCAAATAATTAATCTTCAGGTTTGCCTGACCAGGCAAAAATCATCTACTTTCTAGGCTACCTTCAGCACCACTTTTTCCTAGGCATGAAATCCAGGTCACTAACCAAACAAGCCCTTAATCTTGTGCGCCATTGAACTCGACCATATCGTACAACCACATATCCAGTATGGGATGTACCTGACTAACTAATTAGCAATGTCTCAATTTTAGTTATGTTTTGGAAGCGTGAGTTACAGGATGGACGTATACTCATAATGGTGCAAGAGGGCGCCATGTCTGGTCGGAAAGACATTTAGTGTTGAAACTTTAGCGGGCGGAACTGGGTTAAGAAGGAGCATTGTAAAGTCCTTGTGATAATCACTTAGTCGCGTGTCTACGAAAGTGTGTGGACAGACATTATAAGTTGATTTATCTCTTGTGGGTAAAGCTGTACAACCTCTGTAGAGTTAAAACTATTTAAACAGTTGTGTCCCCGGTTATGGACAATGCTCAGGGATTTCACACAAGAGATAGAGTTTTATAAAAATTTGTTGGATTGTGAATGGGAAGCTCACTTAGTGAATAAAATGTTCATTCGGTAGATGGGATATTCACTTGGTGGTTTGGTTGGGAAGTTCATTGGTTGTTTCGAAGAAATTGTTTACTTATTTATTTATTATCTTTTAAATTACACTTTGCAATCTATTTATTGTCAATACCTGCTTTCTGCAAAAGAACAATATAAATATTTCGTTGATCAAGCCTTGCATGAATATTAATTGCATATCGTTCCCTACGACTTGCTAAGTACTTTATATACTCACGGGCGGCTTTAAACTTTATTGCTCAGTTGAAGAAGGTCAGGTTGCTTAAGCGTTCTACGAAGAGGAGTTCTTTGAAGGTTTTGTGAATTAGGATGCATTCTCCACTTGATTGACTGTGAGCATGTTGATTGGCCTTCCCAAGTTTTCATTCTGCTGCAAGAGTTTATTTGTGTCTTAAGCCCTGTGTGGCAAGTTAAGTAAACGTTGACCATAAGGTTTTGTTAATACTACTATTTGTTATTTTGCTATCTTTTTAGTTAAATCGTTAAATGAATGGTATTTTATCAATGTTTCACTATGTGAGCTAGCTACTGGCCATGGGACTAGTTCAGAAAACATAGAGGATTTCGAATGTGTAAATCCGGGTCCTAAAAGAGGTGGCATCAGAGCCATATCGATTGTAGAATACAACCATAGTTAGCATGGTCGTCTTAGTAAAAAATTTCAAAACTTATTTTCTAAATCAAACCAACCAAATTGGCTTTAGTAGTTGTTCTTTTCTCATCTAAGTCTATTATATTCTTATCCTCTTCTATTTTGTTCTCATCTTATTTTTTAGATCTTGTTTCTTGTCTTTTCTGAAGTTCACTTTATAATCTTAATTTGACTTTCTTACCTCATTAATTTCTTTAGATGACTCGAGTTTTCCGTGATCAAAGTGTAGATTGGCCTGGAATTCTTAAGTGTTTATTGCAAAGTTTGGGAACAAAGAGGTGTCCAGCTTATTTCACTTAGGAGGAGAAAGTGAAGGGGCAAGGAATTGGATTCAAAATGAGTGTGTACTTCATCGTGAGGATTGGAAGTCAAGTGAGTCATCATAGCATGAAGTGTCACAACAAGCTTGAGGACTTGTCGGTGCTTAGAGTTGCCCGTAAAGCTATATGAAGGATTTGCAAGTTGCACAAGATCAGTCTGCCCAAGAAGATTCAGAAGTTCTTTATGCAAACAACATCCCTACCAGTTGTTCCTGTGCAAGAAAAAGATTTGGGAGAGTTTTTAGTTTAGTCTCTAGTTTTGTTGCCATCACCTACTCCTCTCAATCCAGAAGAAAGGCGTCAAATCACTGGCAATCGTCAGGAGTATCTTCGTCGCTTCGTTCAGCTATTTCTCAAAAGTCTCTGTCGTCTTCACCAATAGTTCACAATTCGTGGGTGGTCTAGAGTGATTCAGAGCAGGAGTTTGAAGAGTCTTCATTGTCGAGTCCAGAGTGGGAGTTATTAGATTAGAGCTTTACTAGAGTTGTTAGATCATTGTTGCTTTAGGTTTTATTTGGGTTGAGTATAAGTGGGAGCTGCAGTTTTGCTATCAAGCATTATGTTACAGTCACACTAAGGCTTTAATTTGAAGAGTTTATTAGTCTTGTTCTTTCATAGCATTTCAGCTATGTCTCCTTTGTTTTCTGTCTTTGGGTATAATCTATTCTCCCTAATTAGTTGTTTATGTCTATTCCTCTATTCTTTCTCGTCTATTGTGCTTTTCCCTCTTACCTATTGTGCTATTTCCCTCTTATCTATTAAACCTGTGGAGAATCATCGTAGATGGTTGACACTCACAATATAGCAAGTCGTACTCAGTCATAAAATGTCGATGCTAATGTCAATGCTAGTGGATAATCACCAATGCCTCGAGTCATAGATCCAAACAAGGGACAATTTCCAGTAGTTCAAACTCAACTTATGAATGCAATTGTGCGGAACATAAACAATATGATGACTCAGCAGAATCAGACCACCACCGCCTTAGTCAATTTGTTGAATCAGAATAATCAAGCAGCAGTTGTATCGTCGCTAGTTCATCAACATTCCAAGTTATCGAAGTACATGAGAACCCGTCTGCCTATGTTTTCTCATTCGTTAGAACCTTTGGAAACAGAAGATTGGCTTCTGTGGATATCATGGGGATATGCATGAGATCTTAGGATGATGTTACAATTGGCAATGTCGCTTACGGTTTGTCGAAACACGCGTTTTCGGCAAAGTTGAGAATCTTTGTCGGTCGGTCTTGATCGACCGGCGTTAGCCTGTGATCGACCGACCAATGTCCGACCAAGCCATTTTGGCGGTCAGACCGGCCCTACCTCGAGTGGATTTTTGGCTAAGTCCCAAGGGGCGATCAGACTGGCCAAAGTGGCGGTCTGACCGATTTTCACTTGTTTCATCGGCCAACTGGTGGCGATGATTGTTGGGTTAGGTCAAGTTCATGGGTTTCATGGCATATGTGTTGCATGATGCATGTTTTGACTAACGTGGGTCAAGTTGTGAAGAACTTGTTCTCGGATTCGATTTTTTTGTCTATTGATGTGCAGGTTGCTTGGAGGTCAATGACAGTCAACGACGAGGATTATCGGGACTAGGCTTGGAGAGTTGTGGTCCACAACGATCAGGGATGCCGGGTGAGGTCAATGGAGTCAAGCATGGCGCAAGAGGGACAAAGGTGACCGAACGGGCAGTTCGGTGCGACGGGTTGGATCAAGCGGGGAGGTGGTGTAAGTGCCATGGTGGTTTCGGTGGGGCCGGATGGGAGAAACTTGCCAACATGATGAGAGCTGCTTGGATCAACCTACGTGGCGAAGCATGGGAGGTGCTTCACGATTGGGACTCGGTCTTTGCAAAAGATCGAGAAGGGTATTTTGGTAATTTTACCAAATACCGCCTTGGTGACCTTTTGCCAACTCACGGCGCAAGATGGCGTAAGGTAAAGAGGATTAAGTCAAGAGATGAAGATGGCGCTTTAAAAGGCGTGCGTATGTGTCCCGTTTGTTTTGGGCCTTAACAGGAGCTGATTAGAGTTTTACTTCTAGAAGGTCTAAGCCTCCACTATAAATAGAGGAGGGAGGTGGCTACACCCCCTCAACCCTTTCATTGTGTTTTGAAACCCTAGTTTGCTTAGGGAGAAGATTAGTGGAGGTTAGGGTTCTAGAGAGTTGGATTTGATTTCGTGCTCATGTATTGAGTCTTTGTCCTCCATTGATGGAGTGGCTGTAAACCAATACCATATCAAATCAATCCAAAGAAAGTTCCCTTAAAGATGAGTCTATTTGCTTTCTTTCTCTCTATTTTGTGATTTGTGGTCTTTCTTTAATCCGCGAGTTTTTGCTTGGTTTCTTGCCTTGATTTAACTTGCTGTGACATGTGAGAACCCATCTAGGATTATCTTGATCATCAATCACCCACGAACAAGTCTTTAGATCGTTTTGAGCTTTGAGTTTTCAGGTTGTTCTTACATTACGGACAAAATCGATCGGACCAAAGTTATAACGTCACGATCAGCCATAAGCCGCCGGTCTGACCGCCCTTTAGGGTTTGAACCTCGTTTGATCTTTTGCTTTGGGGATTTTGGTTTAGATTCAATACAAGTCTTCCACTGTACTTGTAGATTGATCTTCATAGCTTCTATAGCTACTGGAGTGAGATTGGAGTTGAATCTGACCTTTGTAAAAAAGTGAGCGTGCTCCTATTCACCCCCTCTAGTCGCCTTTTCGGTCCAACAGCTTCGATCTGTTGAGAAAAAGCTCACAATTGCCTAATGTAATGATCGTGAGAAAGTTCTTGATGCCTCACATCAGTTGGAAGGTACAACCACAGAATGGTGGGGAAACTACAGTACAGCCCATGAGAATTCACAAGCTATTACTTGGTAAGAGTTTTCAGCAGCTTTTTGTCAAGCATATATTCCAGATGGCATAGTGAAAATGAAGAAGAATGAGTTTCATGATCTACAGCAAGGAAACATGTCATTGAGTGGGTATCCCAACAAGTTCACTCAACTTTCTCATTATGCTCCAAATGATGTTGCTACAGACAATGCACGTCACAAGTGATTCAAGCGTGAACTTAATCACAGTCTAAAGGTGCAAATTGTAGGTAATGACTATGTGGATTTCTAGCATATGGTTGATAAGGCCGAACTCATAAAAGATTCACGTCGTGAGTTAGAAAAAATCTCGCAAAAGGAAGATAATATGACATAGAGTTCATCAGAATAATCTACAGAGAGCCAGAACCAGCGTATAACAGCCTGTTCGTTTCAATAACTCACCTGCTGCATTCAGGACCCCTGCACCAACATCTCATTCAGTAATCTTAGGATCTCACAGCATCAATAACAGCAACATTCATCAAACTCAGAGGATCAACAATCCAGTTGTAGGAGTTACATGTTTTAACTGCCATGAGACATGGTATGTCATTGGTCTTGGTTGAACAAAAATGATTTCCGCTCAGACTAGCGATCGTGTGGTAAAGGGGGGTGTAGGTAGCACATTGTTGGGATGAGGTTGACTCACATTTGTAGTTGTCAAGGACTTAATCTTGTGCGCCATTGAACTGATCCATATTGTACAATCACATGTCCAGTATAGGATGAACTTGGCTAACTAATTAGCAATATCTCAATTTTGGTTCTGTTTTGGAAGCGTGAATTACGGGATGGATGTATACTCACAATGGCGTAAGAGGGGGGCCCTCTCTGGTCGGAAAGACATGAAGTGCTGAAACCTTAGTGGGCAGAACTAGGTTAAGAAAGATCTATGTAAAGGTCTTGTGATAATCACTTAGTCACGCACCTACGGAAGTGTGTGAACGGACATTATAAGTTGATTTTTCTCTTATGGGTAAAGTTGTACAATCCCTGTAGAGTTAAAACTGTTTAAATAGCCGCGTCTCTAGTTATGGACAATGCTCGGGGATTTCACACGAGAGATATTGTTTTTATAAAAATTGGTTGGATTGTGAATGGGAAGTTCACTCGGTGAATATGATGTTCATTCAGTGGATGGAATATTCACTTGGTAGTTTGGTTGGAAAATGAATGAGAAGTTCACTAGTTGTTTCAAAGAAATTGTTTATTTATTATCTTTTAAATTGCACTTTGCAACCTATTTACTGTATTAACTGTCAATACTTGCTTTTTGTGAAAGAACCATACAGATATTTCATTGATCAAGCATTGCATGAATATTAATTGCATACTATCCCCCATAACTTGCTGAGTATTTTATGTACTCACGGCTTTAAACTTTGCTGCTTAGTTGAAGAAGGCCAGGTTGCTCAAGCGTTCTATGAAGAGGAGTTTTTTTATAAGGTTTTGCGAATTAGGATGCGTTCTCCACTCGATTGCTTGTGGGCATGTTGATTGGCCTTCCCAAGTTTACGTTCCACTACAAAAGTTTATTTGTGTCTTAAGCCTTGCGTGACTAGATAAGTAAACGTTGACCACAAGGTCTAGTTAATATTACTATTTGTTATTTTGCTATCTTTTTAGTTAAATCATTAAATGGATGGTATTTCATTGTTGTTTCACTGTGTGATCTAGCTACTGATCATGGGTGTCAGGACCCAAATATTCAAATCTAGACCCTTTGTGTATAATGCACTAGTCCAGGATCACGCTAGTGCTCACAGTATCAACATAGATGGATATTATTCCACGCAAGACGAATATAATAATAAACGATTAATTTGATTAATAAATAACGGTTGTGACCTTATGGTCGACTTTACACTTATTAAGCCACGCAAGGCTAGCACTAAATAAAGAGACGACAACGAAACGGGAACAACTCTAGCGAAAACCCATCGACTTGCCAGAGGCAACCGATTGGGATTAAAACCTAGTGATTACTCTTCTTTGTGAAAATCCTCTTCAAAAGCAAGCGAAGACTCCTCCACTTCAGCTGAATGCATTGCAACAAGAATGAGTACTCCAAGTACTCAACAAGTTGTACCACAGAACACTATTATAGATGGTAGCTTCTTTCAAAGGAAATGGCTTCTATAGTCATTTTGCAAAAAGCGACACTCTCAATTGAATACAAATAATAGATTGAAAGTGTAACTTAAAACAAATAAACCATAATAGTTTAACAATTATTTTAACAAAGACCACAAAGCCTAATCAATTTTTTCACCCAGCCACATGAGTTTAACCATACAACTGTCACTTCCCAATTGTTTTTTTAATGAAAATCTAACCCTCATGTGAAATCTCCGAGCATGTCCATGATCGTGGACACGGCTATTCGAATAGATTAATTAACACTCTGCAGAGGTTGTACACTTTATCCACATGATATAACTAGTGTAGCTAGCACCAATCATAACAAAACCTTTCAGAAGTTTTATCTCAATAATTGACTCTCCCAATGTGCATACTGCCGACCCTAATCTCACTCGTTGGTCCGACGCACATCGTTGGACCTGGAAGCGACGAATCATCCATAAATGTGACCTACAGAGTAATCCACACCTCCACCCATCACTAAGTGCTTAACCTACTACCCGAGTAGTCAATGTCAAAACTCCATGACTTACTAAGTTAGGCATGTCTCATACCATGCGTGTGGTCATACAGTTGTGGCTCAGTTCAGTGGCGCAAAAAGTTAAATCTTTAATTAACCAAGGCAAGACTGCCAAATTCTAACTAAGTAACCACATTTTCATTTCCCAATCACTAGGCTCCACCATATCACAAATGTCTTCCACTCATCCCAATCTCAATCTTTCCCACTCTGTTGGTTAAGTACATCATATGTCATCAACGACTAACAACATACAACACATAGTATTTCCGCAAAGTTGTTCCATAATCACTTAGTCAAATTTAGATTTGCAACTCAAAATGATATCAATAACTCGTTGCATGGCTAAGCAGACTATTCATGTCTAACCAACCCACGTTGGTGCTATGATAATACCAACTAATAATTAATCAAGCTAGGGTGGCAAAAGATCATGGTAATAAAATGGGCAAAGTGGATATAATCAAATAGGTGTATAGCTAATCCCAAAACATTTAAATAATTAAATAATTTAAGTGACATGCAATAATTTGCATCAAAGTAGTTTTGAAAAATTGGGTTCAATATGGTCAAAGGTACAACTTACCTTGAAACAAGTCTTGGTGTTGGTCTTGAGTTTGATCAACTCCACCTTCCTCGAAAACTCTCGAAGTATCAACGTCTACTCGCAAATGAAAGCGAAAACCCAAATAAATACAAAATAGAGCAACAAATAAACTCCAAAAACTAAATAAAAATAACAGAAATGTAGGGCTTGCATTTAGACGAATTTAGAAACTTGAATGAGCTCAATCGGAGTTCATATAAGGAAGAACGAGCTCTCGGAAGATTTAAATCTAAGAAAAAGAGAAAGAAAATATGATTTCGGTTTTTTTGGAATTTTCTTTCTAAAGGAAATTCCAAATTATTGCATCAGCAATGAATTTCGGATTTAAAGAAAAATTCTGAAAATAGGAAATAGAGACTGACAGGTGAGACCCTTGGTGTCTGGACCGGGTCTGTGGGTTTTGGTCTACTGGTCTATGGCTCACGAGTTCATAGAACAGTGGGCTGACATGTGGGGTCCACGTGTTAGTGGGTAGGTCTACCATAGACTACGTTCTCCTAGAATTGGGTTTAGGGTTTGAGTGCAGGTCTGCCACATGGGCTACCACGTGATGTTGACGGGGTGACAGAGCTAATGTGGAGCTGAGGTGGACGGCCACAACGGCTTGACGACAGTGGTGCTCAGGGACCAAGAGTCACCGGTGTTTAAGGCCATCGTGGTGCAAATGGAGGTGCACAATAGGTAACTGAGGCGACGAGGATCTCACCGGGTGGTCTGCAGACGCAAGGGGATGATGGAGTTGACCAACGGCGAGACTTGAGTGGTGTCAGCGCACGGTCTTCAATGGAGTCGAGGTTTCGGCGATGCTCCGGTGAAATCAAGGGACGGTCGGTGTAGATCTGGACGATGCGATCTCACGGAGGTGGCGGTGAGGGACGGGGAACACCAATGGCAGAGGAAAGTGGTGACGAGGGTTTTGGCGATGGCATTTCTTCCCGACGTGATTCTGTCGACGATAAGGCTTGAGCGGGACGGTTGCTAGGGTTTTCGAGGGCAACACGTGGTTCAGGGTGCAGAAAACGAAGGCCCTCATGTCTTTTTAAAGGTTGTGACGAGGTGTCCAGGATGAACACGGCGATGGAGTCATAACGGACTCAAAGAAGAGAGTCTGAGTCAGGATGACAAGGACACACCTGACAGGTGGGACCCACCTATCGATGGCAATGGTAGCGCAGAGATGGGTTCTTGAAGGTCTTGTGGGTTGGGCTTTGTGGATTGGGCCGGAGAGAGAAAGGAATGGGTCGGGCAAAGGAATTCATCCCAAAAAGATTTCCTGAGATTTTATATATATTTTCTATTTTAGAAATACTAGAAAATCCAAATGGCAAATTAAAAATAGCAAATGAACTTAGAAAAATTCCAGAAAAATTTGGAAAATACTTCCAAGCATAAAGAACTCAAATAAAATAGTTTTTGGACTTAATTGATGTTTAGATTAATCATATTAAATTGTTTCGACTTTGAAAGTCCCACTTAAGCTTTATTAAATTCAAATAAAATTTGGTGAAATTTTCCAAGGGACTAAACTATTCAAAAAGGTTTTGAAACTCAGAACATTGAGATGTTACAATGGGACTAGTTCAGAAAACACAGAGAGTTTCAGATGTGTAAATCTGGGTCCCAACACTATCTCCGTGGTGTGGAGGAAGGGCAATCTGGGACCCAAAACTATCGGGACCCTCAGGTTTAATGCACTAGCCCAGATCATGCTAGTGCACACGGTGTCAACAAAGATGGCAATCATTCCATACTGGCTTAATAATAACATAAACGGTTAACTTTGGTTAACAAATAATGGTTTTGACCTCAAGGTCGAAGTTTACAAATCTTGAGCCATGCAGGCTAACATAGGAAATAAGCGGCGGAAACATAAGCAGATCGCACCCCATCGATTCGCCACGAGCAACCGATTTGGGATCAAGACCTCACGATCAGCACCTTCGATGTACTCGTCCTCAAATGTTGGTGAAGACTCCTCCTCCTGCTTGATTCGTCAAAACAAGCGTGAGTACACACCTGCATACTATAAGCCACACCACGTAAATGCAAATATATACATATGTCGGCTTTTTACAAAGGAAGGCATTCGTGGCTCTTTTGCATAAATGCAACTTTTGCAATTGAATACAATTCAATAGATTAAAGGCAGTAACACAAATAGACAATAATAATTTTAACAAGTTATTTCACAAAGACACACATGTTTCTAACAAAGTTATTCACATAGCTAGATGATTTGTTCACATAGCTCCCTTCCCACATTTTATGAAAATCTACCCCTAGTGTCAAATCGAGCATTGTCCATGATCATGACGCATTATTCAATAGATTAAGTTACACTCTGCAGAGGTTTGTACACTTTACCCACAGATACAATCGGTGTAGCTAACACTAATCATAACAAAGCATTTCAGATACCTTATCTTACTATGCTAGGCCCGTCTCAAGACAGACATGTGGTCGTGACAGAGCTCGAGTTCAAAAGAGCACATGGTGAGGTCCTTAATTGACCAAGGCAAGACTTCCACAAGCTAACCAAATCACACAGACATACTGATTATTATAGTTCACATAGTCCACATTCACACAATCCACCCTTTCACACAGTTCCCACCACTTGCCTCGGTTCAAATCCTTTTACCACCCCATTGGTTTTAAGTGCAACACATGCCACAAAGACACATAGTACACACAGCTTTTATCACATAGTTGCATATTCACTTAGTCAAATTTATATAGCAATCTACATGACAAATGATTCGTGGCATGGCTAGCGATCTAATCGATTAACCAACCCACGTTGGTTCTACAATATTAACCAACTAATTATCAACTAGGGTGACAAGGAATCAAGGCATAACAATTACACAAGGAGGCATACCAATTTGGATTTAACTATCGCACCCAAAAGCTTTTAAATAAATACTTGAATTAAGATGCGAGAATTTGAATTAAAATACTTTTATAAAACTGGGAAGCAAAATGGTCAAGGGCATAGCTTGCCTTGAAAAGGATCTAGGAATTGATCTTGGTCTTGGAAAGGTCCTTCTTCCTCAACTCTTCCAAAGGTGTCAAGTCTACTCAAAATCCACACAAACAAACAAACTAAATGAAAACCAGAAGCAAATAACTCCAATAAAATAAATAAAAAGCTCCAATAGATAGATCTGGATTTTAGACGAATTTAGGAATTTGAATGGATGGATTTGGAGTTAGGATTCAAAAGATATGAATTTTACAAGTTTTAACCTAACTCTTGAAATTTAAATGAATTTCTAAATTTAAACAAAATCAAATTAAATAATTTTGGTTTGATTAGCTAGATCTTAATTTTATATGAATTTAGAAATTTGAAACACCCAATTTGGAGTTTGGATGCAAAAGTTATGAATTTTACAAATTTAAACCTAAATATGTTATTTAACAATTTTCCGAATTGTTTTTCTAAAGGAAATTCTAATTATTGCGCAAGGTGACGCGTGAAGGATTTCCGGAATTTAAAAGAATTAAAGAATTAATCGACATGTGGGACCCACATGTCGGTGATTCCGCCACGTGGACCAAGTCCACCGAGCCATCGGATCCGGCCGCTCGATCGCCACGTGGGCACTCACGTGGCGACACGTGGCGCGACGACGGCGCCACATGGGCGACACGCAAGCACGGGGTCGGCCGACGCCGACGTGACGGCGCGGCGGAGGGCGCCAAGACGGAACCAAGGGTCCCTATGAACGAGCATTTCGCCGGGAGAATGGGTGGTACAGGAGATAGAGGAACACGGGATCTCGAGGGTGTGCTCACCGGTGCGAGAAGACGGCGGTGGCGGCGGTGGCGAGGTCGCGAGCGGAGGAGGTGGTACTGGCTCGGCAGCGACAATGGCTAGAGGGCTCCTCCCATGGCGCGTAGGCGAGCACCAGCCAGCGGCACACTACCGAGTCCAACGGTGGCGGCGACGACGACGCTGGGGCAACGGGCGGCGCAATTCCTCGTCGAGCAAGCGGCGGCGAGATTAGGTCCTCAAGCTTCTACGGCGGCTCAAGGGCTCTGGAGGAGGAGTGAGTTGGGGTTTGGGAAAAGGAGGCGGTGCGATCCGGGGTGCCTTTTTATAGGGGCCGGAGCTCCGAGGCTGTGGCTACGTGGAGGTCGTGGCGGCGGCTATGAACGTGGGCGAACGGCCGCGGGATGAGAGGGGTTGCGGGGTGGCGGCGTGGTCGTGGAGGTCGGGCGCACACGTGAGAGGAACGGGAGGTTAGGCGCCCAGCGTGGCTTCAGCGTTGACCGCCATGGCGATTGCGTCTGCAGCGAGAAGAAAGCGGCGAGGAAGACGGCTCGACAAGGCGGGCCCACCGGGCAAGGAGACGGAGGCTGGAAGCGTATGGCGAGATCTGGTCGTCCGCCGCGACGGACGGCCAAGGAAAGACGGCCATTGGGCTTCAAAAGGAAGTTGGGCCGAGAGATTCGCCCAACACTATTTGGAGATTTAAATTAGCTTTTTCTTTTTAAGAAAATACCGAAATTCAAATAAGCATTGGAAAATAGCAAATGATCTTGGAAAAATTCGAGAAAATTCTAGAAAATATATCCAAGCTCATAGAATCCAAATAAAATAGTTTTGACTATTGTTCATGTTGGAATTATTCATATTAAATTGTTTTGTTACTAAAGTCCAAGTTTAAGCTTTTGAACTAAATGCAAAGAAATCCAAATGGTGAATTTTCTCCTTACCAACTATTCAAATGATTTTTAAGGTTCTGAAAATTGGGATGTTACACAACCCTAGTAAATTCGAGGTGTTGGCTTAATTTTTGGAGCCGATCCAATTCGTTTGGGCATACCTCAATGTGGATTACGCCAATTGTGGTTTGCTTCTTGTGCTCATTTACATTGTGCAATTTATATTCCTAGAATTAAATTGATTACTTGTCACCTTATGATTGCAAACCTTGAAATAGAGTTAGGTTATTAGTGTGGACAGTTGATACTAGACCTTTTAGGCCTTAATTGTGCACTTAAAATCAGTTTTGGACAAAGATAATTTTAAAAGCGCCTATTCAACCCCCATCTAGTCAGCCTCCTCGTTTTGCTCTCTTCTTCTCCCTCCTATTCCCCCTCTCTCTCTTCCCTTCCTCATCTTGCTCTCTTCTTCTCCCTCTTATTCCCTTCTCTCCCTTTTCTCACTGCCCTATCCAAAGATCCAAATATGGCAAAGGACACTGCTGGTACCATAGAGAGAGAGAAGCCAAGAATCTCACATGAGAAGGAGCGAGATTAGAGTAACAGAGGAGGAGCATCGGGCAGTTGATGGGGCTAGAGAGAGGAGAGAAGGAAGGTGATGTGGGCATCATGGGCATTTTTTTGGGTTTTTTTTTACAAGTTCATTGGGTTTAACAGTGATCAGACCTAACGGAAATGGTGGTAGTGGCAAAGAGGACACACACTAGAAACTTGGAGGCATGGAAGGAAACGATTTTTTTAGTTTCATATCCTGGATCAGTTTAACTTCCAATGGCATGTAGGAACTTTTCTCAATTTATTTTAGTAAATTTCACATAACCCAAGGTTTTGGGGGCAAAGATAACACAAAACCTCATATTTTACAATAATTTTCAAGGAACTGCGTGTTTTTGGGCAAAAAGTTTCGAAAAAACCATAGGTTTGCACTATCTCATTCCATCCAACAAGATATGATTGGTGGGACACCTATTAGTCATACTAACATGTATGGCTTACCTGTTAGACTTAAAAGTAGGACCCATATGTCAGCCCCCACCCTCCTTTTTGGCCCTGCTTCCGCCGTTGCTAATCGCCACCGTCAACGTGCGTTGAACTGGATGTTGTGGAAGAGAGTATGGGAGGGAGAGTAAAGAAGAGAGATGGGGAGGAATGAAGCTGATAGGTGGGCCCTACTTGTTAGTCTAACTGATAGGTTGGCCATATCATGTTGGATGGAATGAGATAGCGCAAAAATGTGGTTTTTGAAAACTTTTTCCCAAGAACTTGTCGTTCTTCAAAAAAAAAACCTGGGGTTTTGTGTTAGCATTGCCCCAAAACCTTTACTAATTTTTTAGTGAGGTAGCACTGAGATGGAATTGAGGTGATTCTTTGTTGGGTTCATTTGGAACACAAGAACCCATCGAAAAATATGCATAACTTTTTATAGAAAAAATATTACTCGTATATAAAACCTATGAAATTCCCTCTTTCCAAACGTGCCCAAAAGGAATAATATAAAGGGAAAATAAACACAAGTTACAAAGTGAAGTACCATTGGAATGACATTAGTAGAAATTATCTATTATAGAGTAAATTTCATAAGACTACAGCTTTATTGTGAAATCTATCATAAAACTACATATTTAAGCAATAATTTCACAATACTACAAATTTTGGGCAAAAGTGTTTCACAAAATTATAGGTTTAAGAGTTGTCATGGAATGCTAATAGCTCTGGACGCTTGGACCCACACGTCAACGTCACAAAGAAGCCTTGCACGCTTGGTTTAGCTTTGCGGTCGTGACCATGCTAGATGGTAGCTTGCATTTTCGCTACCAAGTGGGCCCTACCGTTATGTAACCATAGCATCTGACTAAAATTTCAAAACTAGTATTTCTGTGAGACGTTTACCCCCTAAATCCGTAGGTCTATGAAATTGTTGATCAAATGTGTATTTCTATGATAATTTTGGCAACAAACATGTAGTTTTGCAAAATTTACTATTTATTATAAGTTAATTCAACAGGGTGATTTGCACGGTCGCTACAAAAATCACACGAGTTTTGAAATGATACCGACGTGTCATTGACATATGGCCCCAAGTCCCACATGTCATCGTTTATACATTGGATATTATTTTCCAATTTATGCATCTTTGCAGTGTTACTGAGCAAATTTCCCCTAATTGCTAATTCAAATGTAAACAAAAAAACTGAATTGTTATTCACCAATAACTTGTTTAGTGTTCCCTATTTTTGTTATTTGTCTAGTTTTTATTATTTTATTAATAGTTTTAAATACTTAGAATCTCTACAATTATTTATGGATTTCCTTATTTGCCATCGAATGTTTGCACGCCCTTATTTGCCACTCATTGAGTCACTAACACATGGGTCCGGGCTCCACATGTCACTGACACAAGGGTGACATATAATATAAGAGATTTTGGAAATTTCCAATAGCATATAAGGAATGCATCCTTATTTATAGATGCTTTCCCAAATTCTATTTTTTTTCCAAACTATAATGTACAGTTTTTAGTACTCCCATGATTATTTTGAAGTTCCCCCTCATCATTCATCAATGTTGACAAGTTTGCAGTTTTTCCAAAATTGACTAATTCTTGTGGAAAAACTATGATAATATCTACCATTGGAGAAATATGAATTGCTGAAAGTGGTACTGCATCTTGCCTGATGATGTATGGTTTACAAAGCTTTATCTGAAGTACCATCAAGATAGAGGCCCTCTTTGTTTAGGCTTTTTGTTTGGCTTAAAAGCAAAAAAGCTTAAGCCTAAACAAATGGGTGCCTTTTTCATTCGGCTTATAAAAAGTTTAATCCTAAAAGCCATAAGCCATGAGAGATGTACTTTTTTTTGGCTTTTGCGGAATAGAATATCACTTTGCCATCGAACTTTGTTGAAATTACCCTCAAAATGCCATTGATATATAATTGCAAACTGTTTCATTATTTTGCTCTCGTTTCCGATTCCAATCTCTAACCATCCCTTCGGTCCCCCAACCCGACGCTCCCCTCCCGTTTGCCATCCTCATCGCCGCCCCTCCCGTTCCCCATCCTCATCGCCGCCCCATCCTCATCGCTGTCGCCTCCCTCCCGTTCCCCATCCCCATCGCCGCCTCCCGCCCGCCCCCTGCCTGCATCCCTCCGTTCCCCATCCCATCGCCGCCTCCTCCCCCCCCCCCCTTGCCGCCTCCTCCCTCTTCTAACACGCCTTGCCTCCCTTGCCCCAACTCCACCTCCGAACGCCGCTGCCTCTGCAGTCTCCGCCTCCCGACGTCGCGCTTTCCTTCCCCCAACTCTCGGCCTCCACGCTGCCGCCGCCTTCCCTGCCCCAACTCAGCCTCCCGACGTCGTCGCCTCCCCTACACCGATTCCGCCTCCTAACACCACCGCCGCATCCCCTGCCCTAACTCTGCCTCCCAACGCCGCCTTCTCCCCTGGTACCGACGCCGCCTCCCCTCCTAGATCAAGGTGACTCCAATTGAGTTTTGTTTTTTAAATGATCCTTGAATGATTGTTCTAATTATATGATGTGTTTGTGCTAATTGTATGAAGCAATTGTAACATCATGAATTATCAAAGTGCAATTTATGGTTGTAGTAATTGAATTATCATATTGCAATTTATGTGTTTGTGCTAATTGTATGAGAAGAATGAATACAACTTGTGGAAACAAATCGAATGAAGCCGATTGGCTCATGGGAAGAGCATAGTATTGCAGCATGTTGCTGCCCCCTTGCAGATTTTGATTTGGTTAGCATGTCGCCACTGCATGGCTGTGATGATTTTGCTCTCACACACTAGTTTTCCTCTGTTCTTCTCGTTCTTGAATGGTTTGTGATGATTTTCTTTGCCCTTGCTTTTTTTTTTTTGCATCTCTTGAATGGCTGTGATGATTCCTGATTTTTTTATGGTTGTACTTGTATGATGGTTCCGATATGCAAATATCAATCCATCTATGGCCTGTTAGTTTTGTTCTTTGTGATAGCTTGCTCATATAATTGACTTACAACATATTGGCTTGTGCTAGTGGGTTGGTGGACATGGATTTGTGCATGAGTGATTACTTTCAAATGTTAGTTATTAGGCAATAATTATATTGATTTTATCATATTTCACTGAACCATTCATTGCATTTTTCTAGATATTTGGTAAGAAGAAGTATGACATATGTTGTCATCTCGACGGTGCGGGCGACGGTGTGAAGACAAGGACTATCTTTATTTTCATGATTAGTGATAGGTCCCCAAATTGTTGTTCTTGCTATTGTCCTTCACAAATTGTTGTTAATTGATTCGGATTTTAGAACTTCAAATGATTGATGCTAATGAGTTGTAAACTGATTTAGATTTGAGTTTGTATGTGTGCTAATGTGATTTGTGATTTTTGTTGCAAGATTTTGTGAATGGTTGTTCCAGTGAACCATGGCCATGTTAGAAATTTAGTTTTGTTTGATATTTTTCCTCGTTTGTGGCTATGGTGCTCAGAGGAATCAAAACAGTGTTCTTCTGGTATGCATTTTGGTCTTATTGAAAATCAGAGTGATGCGAAAATTCTATCTTATCATCAATAAATAGTATGTATGATCAAATCACGTAGATATGCATTACTAATTTCGAGTGAAATAACAACCGAAAAGTTTGAAATAGATGATAGTAGCTTTATTAGTGAATGAACAAGTGGTAACTTGTATTAGAGGTATTTTAGACTTTACAACTTTAAGCCAAAACCCAAGAGACCAAAAAAGTCATATTAGCAAACACTCTAACTTGGCTTAAAAGCTAGATGCTTATAAGCTGGTTAAGCTAAAAAATTGGCTTTAAGCTATAAGCCAAAAACCAAATCCTAAAAAAGAGGGCCAGAATCATGGGCTTTCGCAAAGACACAATGACTTTTTCCTTAAAAAATGAGAAAATTTCGTGATGTACAACACTCGTTTGCTTTTCCCTCTACGAGGCATTTCGTCAAACATGCATGTTGTAGGCGATAGCCCACATAGTAGCTAGGGCTGTGAGTAGCTAGGGCTGTGAGGTTGATGGTACGTAGTAGATTGGTAGGTGTAGATCAGCACAACAACGCCCAGCGTAATGAGACGATGAGGTTAGCGGCGGCGATTACTTGCATAGGCAGGGTAGCAACTGCCAAGGTGCCTGCACATCGAAAACGTAGGGATGGAACAGGAGGGATTGGAAAATATAGGACATGCTCGGAATTATGGTATCTATGTGTAATATATAGTCTCATACAGTGCCTTCATAAAAAAAAAAGCGACGCTATAGAATACATGCAGGTAAACCATATTAATTTTGACTAAATATATTGTCTAGAATATGTAGTTTGAATTTTTAAAAATGATACTAGTAAATTTATCACAAAAACATATTTATAATACTGTACTTCCGTAACTATTTCGAATATATCGTAAAAAAATTAGTGGTAAAATTGGCATCTTATTGGTTTTAAAATGTAAAAGAAGTACTTGATATCATCGCCATAACACATAATAGAGTGTTATTGCCCCACTATCTCCAGAATGTTGGTTTAATTTTCTAGGAGTTTAAGCATTGTTTTGCATGTTCCACAGTACCGTTATATTTTCACCAAAAAACATTTGGTATAGATTTATATGGTTTTGTTTGCGCAGCATGCATGTAATTATTGTGCATTATATGTAACTAACAAATTTGGACGCATTCGAATTGATGAGCTAGCTGCTGATTGCAACAAGCCTTGTGACGAAACGAATGATCTAATCCTTACTCCTTAAAAGAATAAAAGAATGATTTGGTGAGTGGTGGTAGGTTATACACCCGTCTCACCTCTCGTCAAATCCCTCTTCGACATCTAAAAAATCTCTTAACAAAAAAATAATCACCCCTTAACAAATTAACTACTTAAAATTTAACACTTACATAAAAAAACCTCCCGTCCCTCCTTTGGTGTGTGGCGGAGGCGTGACTCGAACCATGGTGACGAAGCTGATCGGCGTGGTGTAAGTTAAGCCGGCAACGAGCGCCATGGCATGGATTAGGATAGAGATTGACTAGGAACTACGGCGTAGCCAAGGGTGTGGCATAGACCAAGCCCACTGACAACAGCTTGACGTGCTGGGCAATATGATTTTTTTATCCACAATAACGTCCTTAAAAGATGCTTGCGAATGAGAACCAACTCTTAGTGGGGTGGTAGAGTTGCGACTCCACCCACAATGGTTCAAATCTGGTGGTCACGTATTACGCACAAGTTAGTGCGCTTTAGTAGGAATTTTGTGAGGTCGCGAATTTATCCACAACCTCTATCTGTTTAGACGTGTGCTAAGAGACATACCCGCGTGTGTGTGCTTGTGATGTGCTATGTGCGCGTCTCCCTTGTAATGGCAAACAAAAAAAATGCTTGGGAACAAGAATAAAACATGTTATAAATACGTTGTTTCTGTTAGCTGGTGAAATAAAAATTTATCATGGCGCTCGAAACGGAACACATGCGTTTCCCTTCCGCCAACCCCGGGTGTGGCTTGCACACTTAACTATTCAACTAAACAATAAGAAATATCATGGATGTTCAATCGTTTTAAGTAAATTACTCCATCAAATTATGGAATGCTATTAATCCTCGCAAAAAAAAATCAATTACTGATATTCGTTTAGAAGCATCAAATCTTGATATTTTGGTTCCAAAATTGGTTGTGTTGGGATAAATAAACAAGACAAACGTGTAGCAAATTATAATTTTAAAAGAAAAAGATAAGGGAATGAAAGAGCTTACTATTCATATAACAATTTTTTGTTCCAACCCCAATCAAGCTTTGATTTTAAAGTTTAGTACGCGGTTTGTAAAATATTAAAGGTAGGATAATTTTCCTAAATAGTTTGGATGTTTAAGTTGATCGAAAACCCGGACTAACGTTGTGATATCCGGTTTTTGGCCTTTGCCTTGAGCCCTTGATGAGTAAGAAAGAGAGAGAGAAAGAGAACAAAAAAAAAACAGGCCGAAGCCGTGGCCGTCTTGGCCTCAAAAGGCACTGGCGGATCGGTACTAAAATGTAGGGAGTTTGTCGAATGCTAAGTTATCGGTCAGTAGTTGTCTATCTAAGTATAATTGGACTAGGAGTTCTAGGGTACATCGTGAGCTGTCCGTCCGTAGGAGAGCCAGCCCCGGATGCCGCCTAGGTCCGCCCCTATGAGCAGGCCACCAAGTTTTTGCCCTAGCCTCGCATGCTGCTGTCGCCGCCGCCTGCCCTAGCCAGCGTTCGCTGCCCTTGCCGTGCGCAGCGGTGTGTGCTGCTGCTGCTTTGGACCATCGCTGTTGCCGTCGCCGTGCTTCTGCCTCGCCAAACCGTTGTGTTACCGCGTCGCTGCCGCTACCAAGATGATGCTACGGCTTGCTGCCTGCTGCCGAGTGCAGCCGTGGCAAGGTTTGGCTGCCGCAACACCTTCCTGTCCATCTTTTTAGCTGCCATCGCTGCTAGATCTTGCATGCTGCCCTGCAAGCCATGCACGCTGTTGCTGTTTGTGTTGTATTTTTTAGGGTCTTTTGGGAATTTCCCAATTAGACAAGAGCATTTAAAGAAAAGGGAGGTGGAAAGGTGGCTGGGCTTACCTGTTGGTGGGAGAGAGCAGATCAGGCTGGAGATGAGGCTCGGACGATCCGTGCTTACACGCATCTGTTTTTCCTCTTTTAGTTGAACTTGAGGTAGTTCTTTGAAGTCGGAGAATCGGGGAGATGGGCGTTCGTGGCACGGACGGCTCGGCGTGGTGTGCGTCGGTCGTTCGTCACAGGCGCATGGCCCAGGCTCCTCCTCCTTTAAGCAGGGCGCGGCTCCTTTCTAGATGAACAAAGGAGAAAAGAAAATCTGTGGAACCTCAAAAAAAATTCCTTCTTCTTTTAATTCCAATTGGAGTTTTAGTTTTGATCCCTTGGAGCTTCATCGCCACCGTGTATTTCTCAGTGTCGTCGGTGCTGTGGCTAGAAATCTCCTACTTCTTGCGCACCCGGTCAGATTCATTTGCACCCTTGTTCTTCAATTGGGTGTCTTGTGAAGATTTGATTCGTGCGCCGATTGGAGTTGATTCTGGTGGGCTATATGAATTGACTTCGAAGAGAAGAAGGCTTAGATCCTATTCCTCGCCTTAGTTCTTCGGTGGATTCCGAGAATTAAGTGGGCATTGTATCTCCGATTACTTCGTCTTTTGCAAGGATTTGCAAGGCGATAGTTTTTCTGGGACAACATCTTTAAGACGTGCCTTGTCTGATATCTTCTGGGTGGTTTTGATTACCATCTATGCTGTGAGTATTTCGGTATTCATCTTGAGCATTATTTTGCATATATATGTGGATTGGGCTAATCTCATATTCTGTTTGCTGCTTGGTTCTGGCACTGAGATTTTGCCAAGCGCTTTGTGTGGGTGTGTGAATTCTGCTCAATGATGAGAATGGTCTAATTCTGAAATTGGCTTAGTATCTTGTTCAATTTTGAGCTCTAATATAATAGCTTTCATTGAAATATTGTCTCTAGAGGTTCTCATCATCTTTGTGATACTTAAATCGATCACCGATTAGATATTCTGTTGGTTCTTCTTTCAAGCTGAAAGGCATTTAAGTTGAATGTTGTATCATATAGTAAGTTCATTAGTTCTGATATTGAATTAAAGGTTGGAGTAGCGAATTCTGAGATTCTATTAAGGTGTTTTGTTGACAGGAAGCCTGATTGTTCACATTTGGGCATGAGATTAATATTGTCAAAATAGTAAAGTTTTGTTTAAAGCTCAAAATCTGTTTATTAGTTATTTAAGTCAATTTGTGAAGAGAATAGACTTTAGTGCTGAGATAGCCAAGATTGTATCTTGTGCAACTCGCCATCTGAGAGCTCTCATTAACTTCAAATGTCGTGCTCTTTCTTTGTTTTCGTACATATACATGTGGTATATGTTTAGCATTCAATCAATTTAAATGACTTCAATGATATACATTTGATTATGTTGATTTGGTCATTTAAAAACTGTTGGTTGAATGCTTTATTGTTTCATTATTATGCTAGAATTAATTATGATTATTTGCTAAAACTGCATTTGTTACAACAGTTTGTGCGTGTGTATCATTTGCCGAGGGGCTCTCTTTGTCTGCAAGCCTCGTGTGTTGTCCACGCTAGTTGTTCTTATTGCATTTGCTAGCTAGTGCTATCGATCTTTGGCATGTTCTGTTGCCCTGACGGAGGAGGAGCAAGGAAGAAGGCAAAGACAGGAAGGAGGAAGGAGAGAGGAGCTCGCCGCCGCCGTCGGTGTCAACGTTTCGTGTCTTGGGTAAAGACTCGAAAACCTTCCCTCTGCTAGTTCATCGACTAGATAGGGTATATAGTGGAGTTCTTGGGTGTAGATGCGAATAGTCGTGATTAGACGCGGCTGAAACACTAATTATTACATCGATGTTGTGGGCAATGATTGGTGGTGCGTTTTTCGGCAAGTTACGCGCTTAATCTAAAATGTTGATCTACTAGAGAGTTGTATTACCTTTCCAAAGAGTTAGCTCATCAATATGGGAGTTATGTTAATGGCAAGACGGATGTTCTGTAGATCGTCACGATTGGACAATGTCTTAATAATTATTAGATTAAAAATACTAGCTTCGAATTAGGGTTTTTGTATAACATGAAAGATGTAGGTTACTTCCTAAGCTTTCTATAGAGCGCTAACTCACTGAATTTGGATGCATATATTTAAAGATATGTCTCTAGAAAGTTTACCATTTAGTAATCTGTCGAGGACGGTAGCAGTTTTGTTACTCTGCATATTAAAAATAGGAGATGACCCTTTTGAGTAGTTTAGTCTTTTGGAAAAATTCACCAATTTTATTTGAATTTAATAAAGCTTAAATGGGATTTTCAAATGACAAAACAATTTAATGTGACTAATATGAAAATCAATTAATTCCAAAACTATTTTATTGGACTTCTTTGTGCTTCGAAATATTTTCTAGATTTTTTGGAATTTTTTCGAGTGCATTTGCTATTTTTAATTTGCCATTTGGATTTTCTAGTATTTCTAAATTAGAAAATATATTAAATCTCAGGAAAATCCTTCGGGCCGAATTTCTTTTGCCTCGGCCCAATTCTCCCGCTTCCGGCCCATTTCCGTGCGCAGCCCACTTTCCTCTCTCTCCCGCTCACCCACGTCTTGGCCCCACCTGTTAGCCTCCCACGTGTTGTTTGCGACACGGTCTCACCCGAGCCACCGTTGCTGACGTGTGGACCATAACTTTACACTATTCATCATCCTCGACCTAGACTCCTTCTCGAGTCTATTACAACTCCGCCACTGTGTTCCTCCTAGTCACCTCGTCGCCGCCTTTAAAAGGACCCGTGGACCCTCATTTTCTGCACCCCAAGCCACACCTTCCTGAGATTTTTATTTAATTTTTGGAGTTTATTTGTTGCTCTATTTTGTATTTATTTGGATTTTCGCTTTTGTTTGCTAGTAGACATTGATATTTCATGAGCTTTTGAGGAAGGATGAGTTGATCAAGCTCAAGACCAGTACCAAGACTTATTCCAAGGCAGGCTGCACCTTTGACCATGTTGAACTCAGTTTTCCAAAATTACTTTGATTCAAAGTATTGCATGTTATTTCAATTATTTAATTCTTTAAATATTTTGGGATTAGCTATACACCTACTTAATTATATTCACCTTGCTTATTGTATTACCATAATCTTTTGTTACCCTAGTTTGGATAATTACTGGTTGGTATTATCATAGCACCAACTTGGGTTGGTTAGACTCGAATAGTTTGCTTAGCCATGCAATGGGTTATTGATATCATTTTGAGTTGCAAAACTAAACTTTACGAAGTGAGTATAGAATAATTTATGGAAAGTTGTGTGCAGTATGTTGTTACTCGTTGGTGGCATGTGTTGCACTTAACCAATAGGGTGGAAAAAGATTTAGACCAGGGCAAGTAGATAGAATTGTGATATGGTGGAGCTGTGTGCGCTTGGAAAAATATGAGTTTGGTAATTAGTAGTAGTTTGGTAGTCTCGTCTTGGTCAATTAAGGACTTAACTTTGTGCGCATTAAACTGAGTCATAACTGTATGACCATATGCTTGGTATGTGACAGGCCTAACTTAGTAAGCTACAGAGTTTTGACATTGATTACTTAGGCAGATAGGTTAAGTTGTGTGCTAGGGTGAAGGTGTGATTATGTCTGTGTGACGATTCACATTTATAAATGGTTCGCCGTGTCCAGGTCCAACAATGTGTGACGGGCCAACAACCTGTGTCAGGGTTTGGTGCCGTCAGTATTGCACAACGAGAGGGTCAACTGTCAAGATAAAGTTTCGAAAAGGTTTTGTTATGATTGGTGCTAGCTACAGTGGTTATATCTTGTGGGTAAAGTGTACAAACCTCTGCAGAGTGTTAACCAATCTATTCAAATAGCCACGTCCACGGTCATGGATACGCTCGAGGATTTCACACGAGGGGTAGATTTTTATAAAACCATTAGGGAGGGACAGCTGTGTGATTTAAACTCATATGGTTGTGTGTAAGGAATTGATTAGGCTTCGTGTTCTCTGTGAAAATAATTGTTAAACTATTATTGTTTATTCATTTTAAATTTTGTTTTTAATCTATTATTTGTATTCAATTGCAAATGTTGTTGTTTTTTTGCTAAATAATCATAGAGGCCATTTCTTTTAGAATAAGCCATCATCTATAATTGCATTATGTGGTATAACTTGTTGAGTATTCGGAGTACTCATTCTTGTTGCAATCATTTAGCTGAAGTGAAGGAGTCTTCCCCTATATTCGAGGAGGAGTTTTTCGAGGAGGGTGATCGCTAGGTCTTGATCCCAGTCGGTTGCCTATGGCAAGTTGATAGGTTCCCGCTGTAGTTGTTTCCGTTCCGCTGTCGCCTCTTTATTTAGTGTCAGCCATGCGTGGCTTAATAAGTGTAAACTCGACCATAATGTCACAACCATTATTTATTAATCAAATTAGCCGTTTATTTTTATATTCGTCTTGTGTGGAATGATAGTCATCTATGTTGACACTTGGTGCACTAACGTGATCCTGGATTAGTATGTGATAAGCCTTTATTGGTACGACATCATAAATAATCTCATCCTTGTATTTTCCAATAGAAAAAGGTACCCGAACAACGTGTGTCACTTTAAGAATTCCACATTCATTCAACCATGTGATAACTAGGAAAAGTTATATACTTTTCTCTAGTTTCCAAAAGTTTTTTGTATTTTGTACTTTAGAAAAATAATATCAAATTGTGAAGTTTGCTATCCTAAATGGCAATAGATCGTCTTTCGGAGTTGAAAACGAGGGTTTAGATGGGCTACTCTTAAAATTGTGATAACTATAGAAAGGTGGGAAATTCATCCTAGTTTCTTGAAAGTGTATTGTTGAATATGTTTGGGTACTTGGATTTCATGTTATGGTAGTTTGAATGCTGGGACAGCGATATCGATAAATCGGGAGAAGGGATAGAGGCTTTCTTAAGCGTAGGAACACGTGATCTTACTTGCATGCTACGGATAGATATTGAGATGTTGTGCCTTGATTGTGGTCAGGTTCTAATGCTTCGTTTCGGTGGTTGATCACCGAACATCATGTTTTCCTACATGGTTAAGGCAAGTGTATGGTAGAATGGTTGACATTGGTTTGTGTGGTGCTACTTGTTTATAATGATTGACTTATCATGCTATCTTTATATTTTATCCATGTTCATTACAATGTCTATATAATGTTGATGATCTAGTGATGACTATGTTTGGGTACTTGGATTGCATGTTATGGTAGTTTGAATCTTTGGGACAATGATATCGATAAATCGGGAGAAGGGATAGAGGCTTTCTTAAGCGTAGAAACACGTGATCTTACTTGTATGCTATGGATAGATATTGAGATGTCGTGCCTTGATTGTGGTTAGGTTCTAATGTTTCATTTCGGTGGTTGATCACCGAACATCATGTTTTCCTACATGGTTAAGGCAAGTACATGGTAAAATGGTTGACATTGTTTTGTGTGTGCTACTTGTTTATAATGATTGACTTATCATGCTATCTTTATATTTTATCCATGTTCATTACAATGTCTATATAATGTTGATGATCTAGTGATGATGAAGGTAGTATGATGATGATGGAACATGTTAATGGATAATTGAACATTTGCATTGGCATCATGTGGCCATTCATGTCATAAAAGAGAAAGACCCACCTTGGGTGGGCACATAAAACCTACATTGATAGGCCTCCACGAGAGTGGAGAGATCCCCAGGTCGATAAGGACAGGCTTTTGAGAGGGTGAACGTCGACGGGTGTTCACTCAACTATATCGATATAAGCTATGTGATGAACAAATGAGTATGTACTGTATGATTGCATTGCACTAATGAAAAGAAAAGATGATGATGGTGAGATACATGAATTATGATCTTTTTATGTGTATGTTTACTATTTTACTCTATTACTTGCTGAGTCTTGGACCCACCCTTGCTTTTTGGTTGTTTTTAGGTGATCATTGATGGCGACATGCATATGGTTGGAGTAGCTAATACACATCACGTGCAAGCAACCATTAAATTATCACCTTTAGCTACCTCTTTTATACCTTAGAGAATTAGCTCATCTATTTTGGAACATGATTAATGGACATTTGATACTTTATGGTAGTTGAGTGGATCATGAGTAGTCTAGTGCATGTGGCAATGATGAGTTATGAATGCGTGTATGGTAATGGTTTATTTAGTAGTATCATTGCTAGTCATTGCTCCCAAGCGCATGGTTCCATGTGTTCTTGGGCAGGTGGTCCTGAGCATTCTTGGGTGCAAGGCCCCAAGTTATGTGTGAATGTTTATCCTTATTTATGTTATCTTGATATTCTTTTCTTAGGAAAACTTGTGTAGAGTTTTTATTAGGGAAAGAACTGCTGAAATTATAAGTAATAATAGTTTAAATTTAGAGTGAAAAATGTTGTGGTGACATTCTTGGCTCATGTCGGGCAGGGTGTTACAAACGTAGTAAGGGTGCCACGTAAAGATCACCTAAGTGTCCATGAAATTATAGTTTTTATACACCTGGTATTTCCTATTTCTGACAATCACCCAAATCCAAAATTATTATAAAAAATATGAATTGTTCTTTTTGAGGAAAACATACAACTTTTTTGAAATTCCTACTAATACGTTGTGTTTAGAATGCAAGACTTTTTTTCCATACTTTTTTTCCATATTGTTAAAAGAGTTGAACTAGTATTTTTATGGGTTCTGTGAAAATTCTACGTTCCAAATAGGCCTTGGACGCCGTCTAGAACACATAATTTTCAAGAAATTTTGAAGAAATTAAACCCTGTAGAAAAATTTCTTATACGTCACTTTGAAACTAAGGAACAAACTCATATAGAATACCTATGAAATTCATATGGAATGGGTCATTCCATATGACTATTAGAGGAATTCTAACATGAGGTTGGACCTTAGGGAAATCATTTATGTCATGCATCTACCTCCTCACTTTTCAAATTCCTACAAAATTCATATGAAGCACTTAAACATCTCTTTAAAACCATTCCTCGATCACCTAAAACATCATTCTTCAGTTTTATATTCCTCTAGGATTAAACCAGTATTATTACAATTTCTGGATTTATCTTATTCATGTGTTTCACACTAAAGTTCCACTGATTTAGAGGTGAAAAAAATAGGTAAAATTGGCTCTGAATACTAAACTTTTGTGGCATTTTCTCTAGTACATTATTTCTTGAATCTTTGTTGAAACACATTAAACTTTCATGCCTGTTTGTCGAAGGACACTAGAGTGATTAAAATATCATTTTTGTTTGAGTCCGAAGAGAGAGGGTTCATGAAATATGATGAGGACATGACCCCTATGGATATAACCATATTTGTTATGCTTCTTTGTTCCAATTACAAGAGCTCGTGCACTTCACTTAAATTATTAGGTGAGCTCGTTTTTAGGATCGCCTTTATATTATATGAACTATATGATGCTACCTAATGATGAAAATGTATATTTATGCAGCACCACATCACTTTTTGTTCAAACCAAGCAAGAGTTCGAGCTGGACACGTTTTGGAATCCAATTCGGCTTCCGGAGACAGCACTAACTTCAAACGGCCATAACTTTTGCATACAGACTCCGTTTGAGGTCCATAAGTACTTTATGTAAAGCTTATCTCATCCTCTTTCCAACGAATCTGGCCTCACCTCTAAATTCTTTCTGGGCACACCGTAATTGCCAAAACAGTCCGACGATATTTTTGATTCCAAGGCAAACGGGTGTTATGCCACCTCCACTTAGGCTCATGGGCCTTGTAACCCTAGGGGAGTACGTCCACCCCCTGACCACTACCCCTGGCCATCACCTCATTTATATTCATGTGTGCGACACTTTAGAGCTTTGGATTTTATTTCGTTAAAAGTTAGCTATATTGCAACTTTGTGTATTGGCTTGTGTTGATTAGACTAACCAAAATACCGCTTTAGAATCCCAATTTATCAAGTATTTCAATCCTATTTGCAATTTCAAATTACTTATTATCTTGTTTTTGCTTGTTCTTTGATTGCATGCATGAATAGAACTTCGTGGTCAGGTCGATCGTGCATCTAGTAAGGTCGATAACAATCATGGAGTTGGTTCAGTGATTACAGGCATATTGGTCATGTGCAATTGGTAGCCGACTCGTGAGATCCGTCTCCACCAAATTGAAATTATTCATCTCATCAAAAGATCGGGACACCCATTGTCGCATCAGGTGGTATCAGAGCTTTCGTTCATTGGTGTGAATTTTTTCCTCTACCTACAGTTCACAAAAAATAAGGAAAAAAATTAGGGTTAGTTAATCTTGTCCAAACCAATCTGTGCCTTTGTAATTTTTTTTTCAGTTTTTACTCGTTGAATCATTGGTTGCATGGTCATGTCTAGTTGCTGATTTCTAGTCTAGTTATTGTCAAGTTCGTCGTTGTCTAGTTTGCATCTTGTGCTTTGTTTCCTATCGCAGGTCATCATCACCCTCGCTGCCGCGGCAATGAGCACCTCCTGTCACTGCTGGCCTTCTTTGCCGTGGCAACGGGCACGTCCTGCACCGCTGGCCTTCTCTACCGTGGCAACCAAAGACTCTGCCGCCGCTTCCACGCACTGTCGCAGCAATCTTGTCGCGCGCCCTCTTGCCGCGCTTAACTAATCTTCGCCATGACCAACCGATCGTCGCGTTGCCGCTTCCTCACGTTGCCGTGGCAACCGTCGCACTAGGCCACCACTACCCTTCTGTGTCGTAGCCACAGATCGCACCTCCCACCACTGCCATGGCAGCCGACGCACCCTGCCGCCTCTGATTTATCGCTACCGCAGCAAGCATTTTCGCTGCCACAACAATCTTGACGCCCTGCCTTGCCGCCGCTTTTTAGCTTCGGTAAAGAGAAACCCTAGTGTCCAATTGGGTTCGGTTTTATCCAGAGAAGAAAAAAAACAAAAGAAAAAAAGGAGAAGAAAAAAAGAGAGAAAAAAAACAGAAGAAAAAAAGAGAGAGAAGAGTGTCAACCTTCTCAAAATTTGAAAAGCGCGTCAAAATTTTGCAAAAACTAGTGAAAATTGGTGGAGCCCTTCTTCATATATCCACAAGCTTCCACATAAAATTCGAGCAAGTTTGGCCAACGGGTTTGAAAGATATAGCAGTTTCAATTTGAACCAGAGACGAATTTGAGTTCGAATGGATTCCGTTTCCGAGACATCTTCAGTAAAACGGGCATAACTTTTGCATACGGTGTCCGTTTTCGACGTTATTGGACTCGTTGGAAAGCTAATGACGAGGCTCATCCAAAAAAATAATTGGCTACTGCCAGTCACCATCTAAGACCCCCAAAAATCATCCATCTTCGGTACCAAATTTGTGTCGCAAGTTTTTGGTTTTTTTTCTTACGATTCTTTCGGTCTTCCCTTCGGAATTTGGGGTTCGCCTCAACTCTAAAGTTTTAGATCATGTCAAAACCTTTCAAAAGAGCTTATATAAGACATATAAAACTTTACTTTTTTATCTCTTAAAACTAGATATTGTTTATTGCTTAAACTAGATGGTCGTTTACATTGCACGTTATTCCGTTTTTGAGCTCCACATCGTGTGAACAATCTTGTGCACCTACACAAAAGTTTGAGTAGTTGTCTAGCGTCTCTCCACATCGTGTGAACAATCTTGTGCACTTGGCGTGAGGTTTTTCTTTGCTTACATCAAGTCACATTGATCTTTGTGTGCCCATTCATACACTTCTCATCCTCTTTGCTTCATAGGCTTTGATTAGGATAGGATCAACAATATTGACTAGTACTCTGAGCAATTTTTCAACTTGCATTTACTGATTTGATTATTGCCAATCCTTGCTACCATATTGAAGCCTATCCTAGCTCCACTTTCTACCATTGCACAGGTACCAGTTGCTTGCAATCGCTTTGTCAATCTTCAAGAGCGCTTAACACTAGTTGCCGGTCACCACCTGTTTGCTTGGTAAGAATTAGTAAGAACATGGTATTAGCTTGAGTGTGAGTGACTTTGAGCCTCCAGATCCTAATAGTTGATAGGAACATATACTTGTGATTTATTTCTTTGTTTTCTATTAACTATGGCAGATTCACGGGATGATTACGAGATAGATACACGTCTTCTTCGATCCATTGAACGGGAGCGCAAGCAAGTCCGTGAAAAAGTTGCAAGCTTGAGCCAAGTTTTTCCACCACAGAAGGTACATGATCGTGATAGTACATTTGGTAAAAACTAAACTCACTTTGCCATCCTTTGCTGGTAAATTTGATCCAGATGCCTATGTTGACTGGGAGATAGCTTTAGACAAAGAATTTGAATATTATGATTGGTCTGATAGGCAAACGATTAGAACTTCCACTAGTGTTTTTGTTGAGGATGCAATACTTTGGTGGAAGTATTTAAGTAGACATGGAAGGGTGCTTCAAACTTGGCATGCATTAAAGAAACTTTTGAGAGATGAATTCATTCCTAAATATCATGCTGATTATTTGTGAGCTAGATTATAATGTTTTAAACAAGGTGGTAGAACTGTAAGGGAATACTATCATGAATTGAAAACTCGTTTGTTGCGTTGTGGCTTAGAGAAACATGTTGAAGCTACAGAGAATAGATTTTTAAGTGGGCTTAATCAAGCAACTCAGGACCTTCTTGTTCACAAAGAATATGGTTCTCTCTCTCATTTGTTTATACTTACCTATAAGGTTGAAAATCAAATTGAAGAGAAATTGAGAATGCTTGATGATAGGAAACATGAGAACAAACTGTGTTTGTGTCTTTTTCTGTGACTAACAACTTGCAGGAAGTTGAGAACCATGTCGAACAGGAGAATGAGCTGATTGAACCACCGACTCCATTGGTTGAGAAGCAAGATGAGGAGATGGATGCACCTATATCATCTGAGGAGAGCCAAAAAGGTAAAGATCATGGTGCTATCATCACTCAAGGTGAGTATGCTTGTGAAGAACTACAATTGTCCACTGCTTATGCTATTTTAGAGCAAAAAATTAGTAGAAAACAATTCTGATATACACATGTTTCAAGTAGAGAATTCTGACTACATTGATTTGAGTGCACCATGTGATAAACTTGTAGATTTACCTGCTATTTTGAGTGATTCACGTGATGTGTTAATCGCATATAATGATCATGTGGAATTGGTTACACATAAAGAAGTTTTGACTAGAATTTCTCTTGCTGATTCTTTATTTTACATTATGTTGGATCTACCTATGAAATTATCACATACTATGGAGAAAGTTTACAGAATTGCCTACACCCCTGGATGTAAGTTTAATTTGATTGGAGATTATGGTGTAGACAATCAATTTCTTGTATATCGAATATGCATAACTTATGATTACATAAATGAATTGAAGCTTACTGTTTTGAACAACAATTCATATGTGCTGCATCTTGTTCCTTATGAGAGGAAAATAAAATTTAGTGATCATCTAATATCTATGTGTTCATCTCTTATTGCACCATGTAGTATTGGCAATCTAAATAATGATGTTGAAGTATGGAAGAACTTACAAATCTTTTCACCCTTGCTAGATGAATTTGCTATTGCTCGATTGAAATTTGATTACATGGATGAACTTTGTTTGATTCCAACAGTTATAGATTTGCCCATATGTGCTACCACTACAAGTTTACAATTTCAGATATTTGAATTGCATAAATGCTTCACTTACATTTGCAAAACTAGTTGCAATAATTGCTGTGTGAGAAATTTTGTTTTGCTCATTAACATATATGATTATTCTTGGGGGTGATAATACAATGAGCTTTTATGATCGTTGCTATTTTATAACATTAATTGTGCAACAACGAAGAACCATTAAAACAAATGACATATACATATACCATGCATACACCTTGGCTTCTTTGTTACCAGATTTTCAGCTTATCAAAAGCCGAGGATGGCTTTGTTTTCAAGAAGGGGAGGATGATGAGGACATGACCCCCTGTGGATACAACTATATTTGCTATGCTTACTATTCTAGTTACAAGGGCTCGTGCACTTCATTTAAATTATCAGGTGAGCTCGTTTTTAGGAGTGCCTTTATATTATATTTATATGAACTATATGATGCTACATAATGATGAAAATGTATATTTGTGGAGCACCACGTCACTTTTTGTCCTTGCCAAACAAGAGTTCGAGCTGGATACGTTTTGGAATCCAATTCGGCTTCCAGAGACAGCACTGACTTCAAACGGGCATAACTTTTGCATACAGATGCCGTTTAAGGTCAACAAGTACTTGATGGAAATCTTACCTCATCCTCTTTGCAACGGATCTGGCTCCACCTCCAAATTCCTTCTAAGCACACCATAATTGCTAAAATAGTCTGACACTATTTCTGATTCTGAGGCAAACGGGTTCTACGCCACCTCCACTTGGGCCCATGGGCCTTGTAACCCTAAGGGAGTGCATCCACCCCCCTGGCCGCCACCCCCTGTCAATCACCTCATTTATATTCATGTGTGCGGCACTTTAGAGCTTTGGATTTTGTTTAGTTAAAAGTTAGCTACAGTGCAACTTCGTGTATTGGCTTGTGTCGATTAGACCAACTATAATACCACTTCAGAATCCCAATTTATCGAGTATTTCAATCCTATTAACAATTTCAGATTGCTTATTATCTTTTTCTTACTTGTTATTCGATTGCATGCAGGAATAGACCTTCGAGGTCAGGTCAATCGTGCTTCTAGCAAGGTCGATGACAATCACAAAGTTGGTTCAGCGATTGTGGGTATATTGGTCGTGTGCAATTGGTAGGCAAATCGTGAGAGTCGTCTCCACTAAATCGAAATTATCCATCTCATCAAAAGATCGGCACACCCATTGTCGCATCAAAATATCCCATATGCCCTCCATCCTTCTCTCGTCTTCTTCTTCCTGCCTTCTTCCTTCCTTCTTATTCTTAAGCCCTGGTTGTTTAGTCTTTTTCTTTGGCTAAGCAAAAAATCCAAAGTCTAAACAAAGAGGTGGCTTTTCTACCGAGCTTTTGGAAAAGCCTAAGCCACCATATAACTATAAGCCACGAGCCATGGAAGGGGTGCTTTTTTTTTTGGCTTTTGTAGGATGGAATCACACTTTGCCACTAAACTTCAAAGAAATTACCCACCAAATGCCATCATATATAAAGTCACAACCCTTCCATTTTCTCTTCATTCCTCCTTCTTGGCTGCACGACCTTCGCCCACCCGTCTGTGACCTTCGCCCGCTCGCTCGCGACCTCCTCCTCATACGGTGTCGGCGACCCTGTCTCCCGCCTCAGCCGTCCTCATTCCCAGCGACATCGACCTCCTCTCTGTTCGTGCCACCATCGAGGGATCTCCACCACCGCCCGCTCGTTCCTCTATCTGAATCCTCACCGCCGCCGAATCTCCATTACCGCCGTTAGGGGTGTTTGTTTGGTTTTTTTGGTATTTTCGGTTCGGTAAATACGGTATGTATGGTAAATATAGTATGGTTAGTTCAGTAAATATGGTGTTTTTAAAATACGGTCCGGTTTTGGTAAATCCTAATTTTTTGGGTACGGTATCGGTAAATCCCATATTTACCAAAGTTGACATGATTTAGCAGACGTCGGCGTTCACAGGAATGCGGCGATGCCTGTGTGCATAAGCGATTCCCAAATACGTTAGCACAACAAAGAAGACTACAAAGCGACGATGACTCACTAAGAACACATAAGCTGCAAGGAAATATGTCAGATTCTTCAAATCATAGCTGCAGACCGTGAGTAAAGTTCTCCAACACGATTCTGCATGGGTGTTCCACTCAGAGCCCACTTGTATTCCGATTCTAATGAAAAAACAGCCCTTGTAGTATTACATCGCCTATCTTTTATTAAGTGAGCCTGCAGAAATGTCAGGGTCATGGGGAAATGCCTCCAGAGTCCAGAGCGTGGCTGTGGGCATGTGGACCGTGGATGCTTGGATGGGCCGGTAAGCCAAACCTGTGCTGGCATACTGAGCCAGAGGCGATTGTAACATGGGTTCGGTGTTTTTTCGGTTTTTACCGAAAAAACAGAATTCTGAATACCGTACCGAATATCGGTCAAACCGAATTGACTGGTATGGTTCAGTTTGTTCGGTTCGGTTTGAAAATGTACAGCCCTAACCGCCGTTCCTTCCTTAGTCCGTCTAGCAGCCCGCTCCTTCCTCCGTCCATCCTTCAACGCCCTCGTTGTCTCCCTCCCTCCAGATCTGGATCTGGATCTCTATTGTGTCACCCCGTTCATCTCCCCTCATGTGTTCTTATTCTTTTTTATTTCTTTTTTGAACAATGGAAAGGTCCATTGAGTATTCAAATTTGGTGGTAAAATTGAATTGTCTGTTGAGATCTCTGATTTGATAAGAGTTTTTCTTGACAAAATAATTGTGTTCAACTAGTATCTGATTCAATAATTTGGCTGCAAGAATGGACTATGATATGTGAATTTGGTTGTAAGAATGTGTGAGTGCTTGTTAATCCTGTGATTGTTGTGTGTTTGAAATAGATGATAAAAACTCTTTGTAGCTCATTTGTAAAAGGGTATTTTAGACATTCATCATTGAAGACAATAAGCCAACCCAAGAAAAATCCGGACTACCAAACAAGTTGGTTTGACTTAAAAGCAAACTGCTTATAAGCTGCTTAAACCAAAACGCTGGCTTTAATCTATGAGACAAAAAGTCTAAGCCTAAACAAACAAGGGCCTTATTCTTCCTCCTCTTTTATGCTTGCCTTCCACAGCACGCCACGTCACGCCACATTTCAACCCAATCCCACTTTCGCCACGCCACTTGTCAATAAAGCCATGGCATGCCTCGACCACCCATGGGGAGAGACATGAGACAGTAAGAGAAGGGGGTGGACCGGCGGTAAGACCGATGAAAACAGAAGAGCGAAGAAAGAGAGAAAGGAGGAATGAGGACAAGGTATCTTGTGCTACCTACGCACACGATATTCTCTCGAGGACCCCGAGGGGAAGGCGATAGAAAGGGAAGAGGGAGAAACTGGGGCAATTTGGACATATTTCCTATTTTCTCTTTCCAAGATATAGAAAAATGTTATTTTAATTGCTTTAGTGTACTGTAGTAAAGAGCAATAAAAGTTCACCGTGTTTCGGCCAAAGCTTAAAAATCAGTGTCAAAAAACTTCAATGTCCTGTAGACAATTTTACTAAAAGATAAAAAATAGCTTACCAACCTTCATAGACATACCACCACTCTACTCAGACGATCCCCGTCTGAAGTTTGAACTTTGAACATAGCCCCAACTGAACAGCGTACCACACAGACTACAGACCTGCGCATCTGATGCATCTTACCTAAAAGGCTAAAACAACGATACAAAAAAAAATACTACAGCTACTTAAAAAAATTGAAGCGAAAAGGCTGGGGAACGGTTGGGAATAAATTCGGGCCTACAAGCTGTACCTGCTGCTGCTATTCCATGGAAAAAGGCGGTCGCTGACAGGGTCGATGAACGCGCTGAAAAGACCTACTCGTCTGCCCCGCCCCATCACGTCTCTTGGTGCATCGACGCACGCGCCTTTCGGACCTGTGCCGCCGCAGCCTTTTCATCTCCCGACCGCGAGCGCCCGCAGACGTGGCCCCGCCGCCCGATCTCGGCCCGCGCCGCGCGTCCGCTCGCCCGCGGCAGGCACTGCCGAGCATGTGATGTGACCGAGACCACTTGCTGGGCCCGGCGGTCGGACCACCGTGCGGGAAGCCACGCCACGCACGGCAAACTCGCGCCTCTGATTTCTACCGGGGACCGGGGTGATGCATCTGGGGCCAGGGCGGCAGGACCCATCTCAAACTTTGGATCCCCCCTCTGATTTCTACCGGCATTGGACCGCGCTACGCCTGTATCTTTCAAATATGCTGTGTAAAATGGGTTCGAGGGGCGTATGGTTCAACGCTAACATGATCGTGTCTAACATTAGATGAGAACAAGACAATCCCGTTCTGCACTTTTACCTCTCCCTCCCCTCTCGCTTTCAAATCCCAAATCCCCTCCGGCTCTAGCAAGATCGTCGATGATAAGCAAAGGGGGCCGAGCTTCCTTAGGCGACATTTACCGGATTTTCTCTCTTCTTTCTTTGTTTATGTAAAGAGAAAATTCACAATATACCATTGAATAATTACGTGATTTATGTCTATATGTTAACCACACAATAAATAATATATTGTAAACAAAGAAAGAAGAGAGATCAAAGAGTAATAACCAATTGGTTCTCCGGCAAGGCTTGCCATTGTGGTTGATGAGCCACGGCTAAATCTTCTCTTGAATCTCACATTTCCTCTCTCAATCTGATTGTTGGAATGGAGGCGCCACGAAGTGCACACGAGGAAGACCAATCACAGCAGACAAGAAGAACCTAACGATTTATTTGAGGTTCGGCTCTGTCCGTATGAATCTTTTTCTGTTACTAACAATGTTAAGGTTACAACTCATGGCGCTATATAAATACCCTGGGTACAATTACATATTTGCCCCCATGCACCTGCGCATGTATGAGCCATACACATCACTAATGTTGTCATTTACCCATAATTTAGGATGACAACCGTTGATGGTTCTAAGAAAACTACGAAGTCGTTTCGGTAGTAGTTCAAGCATTTAAGAATTCAAATCTGTAAGCCCACAATTCCATATTTCATAATTTTGAAAATTGAAGATTGAAAATTTAAATCCCATCTCAACTCCCATTATCTACATTCGTAAATTTGAAATTTACACATTTTAATTTTATAATTTGGAATGTTAAATTTTAATTGCTCAAAATTTGAAAATGTTACACATTTCGGCATGTATTTATTGAGTTTTGTACTAACCAATTCACAAAAAAAATTAAGCTGATGAAGGAAAGATAGAATATCTTTTTTATTTTCTCACGTCTGCGCTCCATCGGACCAAAGGCGTGGACTGCATTTAATCTTTTAGTATTACATTATCTAGGTCTTGAACTCAGGACTTCTAGGCTCTTATACCATATTAAATTTTATGAATCAACCAGTTCACCCAAAAACTCAAGCTGATGATGAAATATGGGTAATATACTTTAACACCTCGTTTGGATGTTTGAATTGGACCCAAAATTGAGGAATTGAAATTGTAATTCCAATTCAAAGGTTGTTTGGATGCTTTGGAATTCAATCTTGAAATTTGACCCGAATTCCACAAGATTTCTTTATAGCTACAGACCAATCCATCACAATTTAGCCCCAAAGAAGCTCTGATTCGGGTGGAATCCATCCACCCCAACTCCTCTCTAGCTCCTACGATGAACACACCTAGTCCTCTCATCCACCATTGCTGTCGGTGAACTCCGGCCGCCAGCCACCGCCTGCGAACCAGCAAACTCCTGTTGTCGTCGCTGAAATCACGCCATCGATCGCCGCTGGATCGCTGTTGCGACCAGATCTATCGTCGTTGGTTCGTGGTGAGCTCCCTCAACCGTCGCAGCTGCCGCCTTTGACTTCTTCCCCATCTCCGACCGTCGCCTCGACTCCAGCCGCAACCTGCTTCTTCCCCATCTTCGGCCTTCGACTGCCACCTCGACTCCAACAGCAGCTTGCTTCTTCCCCATCTCCGGCCGCCGACCCGCGCCAGCCATTCCTTACGCGCGTCCCTGAGACCATCGCCTCCCACGAGGGCCACATTAACTTTGCCATCTCCATCACCTTCCCCACCTTGCCTCCTCTTGACGTGCCCTAGGCCCCCGCCGCCTCCGTCTTCGTCATTGGCATGGGACTCACTGGCCTCACCGCCGCACGACAACTCCTCCGCTCCTGCCTCCGCATGCTCATCCTCGAGGGCCATGCACACTCTGACAGTTGCTTCCTCACCTCCCGCCTCACCGGGGCTAGGCCACCGTTGAGCTCGCCGACCGCTAGAGTTGGGGGAGGGATCAGATGTGGGGGGAGAGAGAGAAGGCGACTCGGTGGATGGGATCTACAACTAAACAGATGTGGGAATTGAATTGGATTGTAATTCTTATTTGTAATTTTGTTGCCATCCAAACACATGAATCAGAATCATAAATCAATTTCATTTCAACACAAAATTGAATTAGCGCTCCAATTCCATTGACCCGATTCAATTCCACAAACCAAATAGACCCTAAAAAGTATTGACTCGTTTATACAATTTAGGTACATTTTTTATGAGAAAATTAAACTGTTGGTCCTTGAGCTTGCGTGGTTGTGTCACCTAGCTTGCTGAACTTGTATTTTACTTTCTTAGCATCCTGAACTTACGAGGTTGTGTCACTTAGCTCCTTGAACTTGCGTCGAAGTGAAGTTCGTCGGATGAGATGACAGCGACTTTGTCCCCTCCGAGTCCGGTAGACTCGTCGTCGTCCTGTTCAGACTGTGTTCATCGTCCTATCACCTCATGTTGACAAAAATGGATTCTTGGTAGGAACGCAGTGTGTGCTGCGTCTTCGCGAGCTCTACCATTCTGACTAGCCACCTCGCCCTTGCATCCTCTGAGTCGGTAGTGAGAGAGAAATACATTCCCAGTGCCAAAGTAGGGACACAATACTTCTCTCTCTCACGGTGATTCACCAGTTTAGCTTTTTCTGTTACCAAATGGCCAAATGGACTTCATGCAGGGTGAGTAGCTTTTGCTCTAGCACTGGAAATGTACTTCTTTCTCTCACGGCCGACTCAGAGGAAGCAAGGGCGAGGGCGGCGACAAGCTGCGACGGTGGAGCTCCGGCGAAGACGTGAGCACGGTACGTTCTCGGCAAGGTAGTTAGGATCGCGATCCTACTCTTAGAGTCTTATGATTCTACGAATCCACGACAGCCTGTCGATCCAAATCTCACTGTCGATCTAATCCTACACTTCTCGGCCCCGAAGAATCCATTTTTGTCAGCGTGAGGTGACGGAGACGATGAACACGGCCAAAGCAGGCAAATGACAGTCAACTGGACCAAAGGGACGAAGTCGCCAGCATTGCATCCGACGAACTTTGCTTCAATGCAAGTTCACGGAGCTAAGTGCCACAACCTCGCAAGTTCAGGGGGCTGAGAAAGTAAAACACAAGTTCAGAGAGCTAAGTTGCACAACCTCACAAGTTCAGGGACCTACAATGCAATTTTCTCATTTTTTGTTATTTTGTCTGGTCCTCTTTTATACAGATGGATCTCGAATTGTTTTTGAATTTTTTTAATACAAAAATGGGTTCTTGTTGCCATTTCAACTAGCGATAGGGCCCTGTCATCAGTTGAAATGGCGACATACTTTGATTTGTGTGCCAATCGCTAGTTGAAATGGCGGCAGAACAGCGCCTTCCTATCGCTACTCAACTAGCGGCAGAGGCCGAGCTATATAAACCCCAAGATCGACTGAACATTCATTTTAATTCTGAGAAGAAGAGAAGAAGGAGAGAAGGGGAAAAGTGACCTAGCGAAGCGCTGCCGGTTCATAGCGGAGGAGAGACACTACAACACAACACCCATGTCGAGACATCCAATCTATAAGCTAGAGACGTGTTATTTTATCTCTAAAGGACCGTAGAGCCGTTTTTACAAAGTGTCCTTGGAGCGTCTCCCTACGGACCGTGTCAAGAACAGTAGAGACGCTTATAAAATATGTGTACAGGATATAAGACGCTTTATAGAGACAATAAAATTCATGTCTATGTATGTAGAGACGTTTTAGTAGATACACTTACATAATGTCTTTACTGATATAAACACGTCCGATTTGCATGCCATGCAGACATAGAGGCGCTTTTACAAATATATTTAATTCATGTGCGCACAATTTATATACATTCGTAAAAAGCGTTATATCGTCTCTAGATGCATAAAAGAGTCTTTTGGACATCTTCTTTGTAAATTTTTTATTTCAAATTTAATTGGATTATTTGAATTTGCTTTGTGCATTTTGCTACAAGCGAAACATATATCATCATATGAAGACATTATTCCACCTCATCCAAAAAACTAGAAAAGCAAGAGAGCATATGTCGTCACATGGAAGCATCATATTCTCACAATCAACAAACTAAGAAAAGCTGTAGAGCATACATGCACTTCATAAGATAATAAATATTTGAATTCTGACAAGTAGAGTTCACAACTGAATCAAACATCCATATAAAAAGGTGCGAATCTGAGGAAAAGATCCTATGGATTGACACAATTTTTCTCTCTAAATACTTGGAATCTATCCATAAGCTTTGTCCAGGGAGAAACTACTATATTAGCTCCTCCATCTCCATTGCATTCTCTTTGTAGTCCTCAATTATCCTACAAAGCTAGTTGAAAAAGAAATAAATGTCCTGTTTAGAAAAGTGTAAGATGACAAGTTTATTTGATGAAATTAGAAGGATGTAACATACTAGATTGTTTTGTGACCGATTGAAGCTGTTTTCTTAGCTCTTTTGACCTAAAAAGCGCAAAGGTTCTTCATAAATAATAGAGTTTAAGCAGCTATCAGACACTGGAATGTACTCAATGATTATATGAAAATGGACTTACATATGACTGAGGCCAAGCAACAACACAACCAATAGCATCTCTTACCGTATATATATTTTTATATGGTCTAAGAAATCTTTCATCCCCAATATTTGTAACAGCGTGAACAGCAACTCCAAAATATTCATCTCCAAGCATGTCTCCTCCAACCACACGTGCTTGAACCTCCAAAGCAACAGATGTGGCTCTGGATGTGGCTTTGTGACCAACCCCAATCTGTCCACAAGTGTTTGGCTTGCTGCGTTTGTCAAGCTTTCCGTATCGATCATCATAGCACAATCTGTGTTCCCCACTCGACACCGATTGAAGAATATGTAGCTCGGATCGTGAAGTGGATCCTCCTCACATTGATCTATATTGTAGCTGAATTGCATCACCAACTTCATCTCCTTCATGTCGGCCATGTCGATACTTGATCTTCGCAGCAACAAAGTACCGTGAGCAACTGAAGCTTTGATACCACCTAATAAAGATCCACCTAGTTGATTAGATTAATCCTGATTGTTGGCCCAATCTTTCACGGTAAACCCAAAGATCAGTAGCAATCTCACAAACCAATTCGAACGAATTGAATTGCAAGAAATCAGCATACCTCACAAATCAATCTAGTAGATTGAATTGCAAGGAAGTAGCAATAGATGCTTCGATTCAATCAAAGAACAGAAGTATTCTTAACTTGAGCCCAAGGCCAGCAACAGATGACAATCTCTTGATCTCGCTTTCAATATTTCTCCCTCAATCTCTTCAACTCATCTCATGACTCAAGAACACATGATATGCGCCAAAACGGCTTTTCTGATTTTTATTATCTAAATCATAACTTGTCTACCTACATGGTGCGGCCATGAGGGGTTTATATAGCCTCCCATACAAGCAAAAGACTCAGACGAACAGTAATTCCGAGTTGCTACAGTAATCCGAGTCGGGCACTGTTCACGTATTGCACCCTCCTACTTTAATTCTAAATTTAAACTACTCTAATTTTGGAATAAAAATATTAAACACCAATTGGCTATCCGAATTGGATCCAAACTGAACCATTCCAAATGCCATGTTCACGGCATCCTCCCCATGCATGGCCAAGTCTCCCTCTTGGTTTCCCTTGTGTTGTGGGCTTTCCTTCTCTTAGCTCTTTGCGCGAACTTGTTCCATGCACTTGATGCTTTCTTTGACGCTAATGCAACCCTTGCTGCCATGTCACCATATGTCTTTCTTGACCGCCCACATACGCTAGGGTTTTACCACGAGAGCATGTTCCCTCTCATTGGCCAACATCCCCATTCACCCTATCGGTCTTCCCAACGTTTTGTTTTAGCTTTTGTTAGAAAACAACACCAATGGCGCCAATTTGAGTTCTAGCATTAGTTTGCAATTTAGGAATGCAAACCAATGCTTTGGTAGTAGTTATGGCCGTATCAAAGCTCCTTTGGCCACAACTTTATTTTTGTTTCTTGGGTTAAATCGAAACAAGAAGACTTCATTTTATCCTATCATTTAAAGAAATACAACGTTTGTTATTGATGACCTTGTAAAGGATTTATTTTATACAAAAACTAGGAACATGATAGAATAAGAATTTTGTGTGACAATTCTGGCAATGAGCGGTAGCAAACACTCGCTGCATAAGATCTTTTTTAGTCTGTAGCAAGCATGGGCTCAATGTACTACAGTAATAAGATCTTTTTTAGTCTATAGCAAAGCACAGGCATGAATCAACAAGCTGGAAGTGGGCAGGAGTATAAACATTTCTGGAAGAGTGATTGATTGCTTCAATGGCTTTGTTTCAGGTGCAGCACTAATCGTCCAATGAGAATACCTGAATGATAGCACCATAAATCAGTTTGAAACAGAAGGGCCATAAGGTTGGCCAACTCACCAGAGTTAAATCAAGTCAGCAATGATTTGTCAGAAGAAGTTATCACTTGCCACCCAGCTGAATTTGCTAGTTATGTAAACTAAAGGGTGACCTAATGTTGGAAAACTAAGTACGAAATGCTGACACTAACCTCAGGAGGATTGAACTTTGCACCCAGATTGCTCAGATTAGCATGAGCTTCAGCGTAGTCTTTAAAGAATGTTTCTTGGTTCTCTGCATTTTTTTTCCGCATAGACCTGATCAATGTGTTGTGGATTCTCATTAAGTTCAATAATTATTCCATTTACATAGGATCTTGATGACATATAGTTCGACCATCAGAATTCACCTTGAATCTTTGGGTCCTCAAATAATGCAAAGACATCTGTAGGCAAGACCGGAAGATCCTGATCACTTTTCTCTTTTATCTCCTAAAGTATTGCAATCAGCTCAGATCTCACAAAATCAGATGAATTATTCAGCATGTAAAATATGGTAGAAGGGCATGTACCTTGAAGTAATTGTTATCAAAATTTTACCATTCAGCTATCCATGATTGCCCACTAGGCGCACCAGGGCCATTTTTCTGTGAAAGTAACAGAAATGATGGAAGGACTCGAGATTGTTCTGACCAAATTCACTCACACAGGCAATGCACTTGCATCACATTTGGTGTCATGGAGTTGTGCAAGTAGCATCAATGTTTTGGAGAGGGTATTATAGAAAAATTATGTGAGTAAAAAATACATCGTTCAACCAAAACCAACAGAGCTGAATAATGGCCAAGAAACAATATCTAAAGTATAGAGAGCTCAATTGTACTTCGGCAGAGAGATTAAGGATAATTATATCTAGTCTTGGAAAAGAATCACAAGTAGTTCCTTTCTAGAGAGATTACGGGTAATTCTAAGCAGAGACATGAAGTACCAAAGCACTAATAAAGCACAATGTGGTCCTTATTGCAAAATGAGAGCATGCTATGCAATCGTTAACCTAAGCATGGGAACACAGTGGACGGAACCAATCATGCTCAAAACAATCTTCCAGTAGAAGAAAAAATATAGATATTCCTGCTTGGAACCTCACACAAAGAAGATAAAGAACAATGTGCAGTATATTTTGTTTCAGGTTTCCCCCAGCCACTCTGTTCAGGCCTAGAGCTTCCAAGTGTATGTGCCCCGGACAATGCAACAATTTCCTGCAAACATAGGGTACAAATGCCTCATCAACGTCACTCCAGCAGTATGGTGATCCTACCTCCAACAGTAGCACCGATCATGGCTATCGCGAACAACAAAGGCATGTTAGGAAGAGAGTACTCTAGCTCACATGGTTCTGCAAAACAACTGGGTGGTAGAACAAGCATGACAGCATTACTAAGTGTCTAAGTAGACATGCTTTCCCGAAACAAGAAGATACAACTTTCTGCAAAGAAAAGATGAGTTGTATACCGCTATAGCTAAAACATTTACACAACTGTATCTGCAAGGAGTAAATATTGAGCTGCAATGAGAATTGAAATAAGACAACACTATTGTTGGGAGAAAAAATTAATGCAACTGAATACAAGGGCCTATCTTAGCCTTATATTAAATCAGTGTTTTGTTTTAGTTATTAGATGATTCAGGACTCACCATCATACATTCATACCTGAAGATCATAAGTAGACTTGATAAGAAAATGGCCCTGACCATTAGCAATATGCACGCCATCGCTGCTAGAACGAGTGGGACTGGGATCAGTTGATGAGGAGGTGCATCGATCTATAGAACACTGGGCATCTGGGCAGACGAGGAAAACCTTACAACCTGATAAATCGGTAATGGAATGAGAAACATTCGCTCTGCAGGACAAATATCAATCAATACATGTCAACCAGAAATGGAACAATGGGGAGAGGATGAGATGAGCACTCACTGGAGGTCTCCAAGTGGACGGGATGGGCTCTCCCGATGGCAACGTCGGAGCTCTGTCGAGGCGGCAGGGGCAATCAATACATGTCAACCAGTAATGGAACAATGGGGAGAGGATGAGACGAGCACTCACTGGAGGTCTCCAAGTGGACGGGATGGGCTCGCTCAACGGCGACGCCGGAGCTTTGTCGAGGTGGCGGCGCCAATGAATACATGTCAACCAGTAATGGAACAATGGGGAGAGGATGAGATGAGCACTCACCGGAGGTCTCCAAGTGGATGGGATGGGTTCTCCTGACAGCGACGCCGGAGCTCTGTCGAGGTGGCGACACCACCACCGCGGAGGGAGGGGCGGCTGCTAGGCGTGGAGGGGGGCATGGACAGAGAGCGTGGGCGGTGGCGGTGGGCGAGGCTGAGGCAGCGGAGGAGGTGGCCGTCGAGGCGTGGAGGCGAGGCGTGGTGCAGGCGTGGAGGAAGGGCGCGGAGGAGGCGGCCACGAGAGTGGAGGGAGGGGCGGACGGAGGCGCGAGGGCAAGACAGCAGCAGTGAGATTCAACGATGGGTGGATTTGTTGGGAGGTTGAAGAAGTGGGGAGGTGGAGAGATGGGCGTGGGGAGGTGGAGAGATGCCTAGGTAAGAGATTCAGTGGCGTCATATAAAACATCTTGAGAAGTGTCTTTACATATGAGGTGTTTCTCGGCGTAGAGACTGTCGTAGGGCTGCACACCATGCCCACCACCAAAGTAACAATGACGCGATACACCCCGCCAAGCATCGGCCAGGATGGTCCGAGCCGAGCGGCCAAGAGCTGAGGGTCCTCGAGCCCAGAGGGTCCCGAGGGCCTCGGCCAAAGGTCGAGGAACCGGAGGTCCCCATGGCCCGGAGAGTCCCGAGGGGCCCTGAGGAGCCCAAGGCCAAGCAGTCTGGAGGGTCCTAAGGGGTCCCAAGGTTCAGAGGGTCCCAGGATCTTGGAGGGTCTCGAGGCGTCGAAGGTCCCTGGGGCTACCCAAAGGCGCCTCCAAAGCACGAGGGGTCAGAAGGACTCTGATCTGCATTGGGCCAAGCGTGTGATAGAAGTGGACCAAGACAGGGCCGGTCCACCATGAGCCGAAGCTATACCTAGGGGTAGGAAAAGCCCTGCAGTCCCTACCGACATAGGGCCCTATCTGAGGTAAACTTGTAATCTCATGTATCTAGTAGAAAGGCTATAAATAATGTCTCTCCCTTGTAGTAGGGAGACATGTGATACAAATGTGATAAGCTCATTTGCTTCCTAACACGATCCCTCTTGAGGACCCTTCGGATACCTTCGTGGATATTAGGGGTCCCCTTCTCTATTGTTTAGTCTTTGTAACTACGATAGAGAGCGGACATAAAAGCGTCAAAACAAAAAGATCTTTCACGTGATAGTTTTGTTGTAGTCGAGAGAGAGAGAGAGGGAGAAGAGATCGATTAGCACACTTTGCGGGTAAATGTTCTTGCAACTTTGTATATAAATTCAAAACCACGGTAGGTTAGCAAATAAAACCAATGACATAAAATTCAATGGAATAGATAATTTAAGTTGTATTGTAGTTTGATGTAGTACATCATTTTAAGCTATGTATAGTTTAGTTTATCATTATAGATATTATTTATGGTGCGATACTCGATTGATTTAGATTAAACCTGCAAAAATACCAAACAAAGCTAAAACTTTGTAGGTTTTCATTTTTACATAGTAAAAAATTGTAAATCTTGAAAATACATTTTAAACTCGAAAAATAGCAAGATACATATAAAACTTCTATAAAAATTCCAGAGTAGCTAAATAGGGTATGTAGACCTTAATTAAAATATTATTAATTTTAATTTGGTTTTAATTTATTACAGTAAATATTTTGTTAATGGCAAAAATACTTTTTAAACTAGGAAAATAGCAAGATACCTCTAAAATTCTATGAAAATTCTAGAGTAGCTAAATAGGGTATGTTGTAACTTAATTAATATATTCTTAACTTAATTTTGGTTTCTATTTGTACATGATAAACAATTTGTTAATACCAAAATACTTTTAAACTAAAAAATAGCGAGATAACTCTAAACATTCTATAAAAATTCTAGAGTAGCTAAATTGGGTTTGTTAGAGCTTAATTAAAATATTCTCAACTTAAATTTGGTTTCCATTTGTACACGATCAATAATTTGTTAATGCCAAAAATACGTTTTAAACTAGAAAAATAGCGAGATACCTCTAAAAATTCTATAAAAATTCCAAAGTAGCTAAATAGGATGCGTTAGAGCTTAATTGAAATATTCTCAACTTAAATTTTGTTTCTATTTGTACGGTAAATAATTTGTTAATGCCAAAAATACTTTTTAAGCTAGGAAAATAGCGAGATACCTCTAAAAATTCTATAAAAATTCGAGTAGCTAAATTGGGTTTGTTAGAGCTTAATTAAAATATTCTAAACTTAAATTTGGTTTTCCTTTGTACACGGTAAATAATTTGTTAATCTTTGAAAATACTTTTTAAACAAGAAAAATAGCAAGATAACTCTAAAAATTCTACAAACAATTCGAGTAGCTAAATAGGGTATGTTAGAGCTTAATTAAAATATTCTCAACTTAAATTTTGTGCAATTATAGAGTTAATTACATACTTTTAGATGGAATGTATTGATATGTCCTATAGTGTTGTGTAGTACGTCGTTATAGTTGTGTGTAGATCAGTTCTAGATATGTCGCTAATCGCGTAATAATTTTTGGTGCAATAATTGAATTAATTAGATATGTCACTTCTTATTACATTTTGTGTATGTTTCGTAGTATTTACAATGTATGCAATGAATTTTCATGTATGGTAGCTCCAGGAGACGTTACGCAGTGGCCGTATGAGTTTCTTGACCTGGCCATTGACGCGAGTCACCGTAGCCGCCTCAGTACCATCCTCACCCAAGAGGACGATGGGCCCATTGAGCTTGGCGTGTTGTGGCTGCGCACACCCATGAGGGCATGGAGGGTGGACTCACGTTGGGTTCCAAGGTATGTGTAGGTGTGACCTTTGTGTACTCATTTTCAGTCTAACTTGTGTGGGTGAACTCACATATGTTTTTAATCCTTTCGACACAGGTTGAGAGATGCAAGCCTCCTTCCACTAACGAGGATGGTGGAGGTGACGTGGGAAGATGTCCAGGATGTCGCGGCGGTGGTTGTGCGTCGGCGGTTTAAATGCGACCGGTGCCTCTGACAATACCGGTTGACTAGTGGAGGCCGGAGCGCACGTTCCACCTTCCGTGCGGGAGATGGGCACTGACACTTCAGGACATCGGCTTCCTGACCGGGTTGCCTTGTGTGGGCTTCCCCCTGGCGATGTACGATGTCTCGTACACGTGGCACACGAAAATCCTCACGAGGTTCTACTGAGTCAGCGCCCAATCTTCTGCTACAGGAGTTTAACGATGATGCAGACCTCTGTTGAAGTAGATATGTCAGTTCTACGTAAGTATTTATAAATCTTGTGTTTTCGCTTCAATTGCTTTGTTCAACTTAGTGATGTGTCTTTGTCTTCTTGCAGCTGGAGCATATGGCACATGGCCTTTGCGAGGACATAGCGAGGAAACACTTCAAGGCCTACTTGCTGTGGCTGTTCGGGTAGGTCATGTTCCTAGGGTACCATGGTGATAGCATCGATAAGCACATGATCCGCTATGCATGGGAGCTGGTGGACCTAGAGGTGGAGGCAATCCAGTCGAATACCTAGGGCCTGGGCGATCTTTGTCTTGCGATGTACCACCCCCTTGTGCGATGCGTGCCACCGGGTTCGGGACAACTTCATCCTCTTTGGATGCCCGCTGCTTCTTCAGTTTGGTCCTTCGAGTGTTTCCAGATCGGACGACCACAGGTGGACCTAGGAACCTAAACTAACGCATTGTATCGCTTGACCGCCACCGATGTGGACCGGCCAGAGCTATGGGTATGGTGTGGTGTCACCGAGCAGCTAAGATTTTGAACCTTTAGTATTTTTCGTAATGTAATTTAAGCGCATGTGCTAAGTTTTTGTTGTTCTATTCCACAAGTCACCTTCACTTTGGTCACTACGCACGCATTCTACCCAGACTACATTGCGATGTTCGATCAGATGACAGGTACTGGTCCACACACGCACCCGAGGCCTATCGAACTTGTGCACGCGGGACTTCGGGTACTGGTACACACGGAGGAACTTGGTGCACGACGTCTTCATGGAGGAGTACCACGTGCATTGGGTTATCGCGCCGATTCGATCTGCGATAGGAGGTCCGATGCCCTAGGGGTAGTGGTTGCGCCGAATGTCATGGGTATGTTCACATTTTATTTCGTCGTAGCCTTTCCTTACGTGAATTCTGAATTTAACGTTTTGTCTTGTTTAGGTACACTAGGAGCCGATTACTGGTAGGACTTCATGGGGTGATAGGTTGTCCCCTGGGTTGGCGATGGCTCCATGCCTTGGAGGACTTGGTCTTGGAGGATGCCCCTATGACCGGGACATACAAGGAGTACATCGAGTGGTACTCCACTCGAATGAGGGTTCGTTGTGTTAGGGCTGTGGGCGACCCACCGCGACACGAGGCCGCAACGACGACACATACCCCACCCAATAGGACACCGCATTCCATTGCATGGTATGTATTGAAAGTTCCATACTTCTTATTTACGGCATGTTTTCGGTTTCTAACTTGTTAATTGCGTGGACAAAACAATCTACAATGTGCGATGCACGTTGGCAACCTCCGTGCGTAGTGTGTGGCTTGGGGCGCTTGACATGACGACACGGAGATCGAGAAGTCATGGATCGATTCTTAGAGAAGATGAGGCGAGACATCCGGCTTACATCGTCAGAGGCCAAGAGGGCGTGGTGGACCCACCTATGCTTGAGACGGGTGAGCCACGGTGTGTCATGCTCCACGGCTCCTCACCCGGATGTGGCGGGTGGGTCCTAGTGGCACCGCGTTCGAGTACCTCGACAGTTCGAGTAGACCTAAAACACTCCCGTCTGCTTGTTTATTTCGAAGTCCACTTGTTACTAATGATTATTTATTCTAACAGTCCTCAAGACACACATACCTGGCGAGGACTACGTGGAGCCGTCCGCTGCGATGCATTGAGGTATGTCTATCTTGTTTACATGAATAATATACTATTTCAACATTTTTATCTTATTTATATGCATAACATATTGTTCCACAGGTCGAACACCCCTTTGGTACGAGGAGTGGTGTCGCACGAGGAGCCTGATCTCGAACCGACATCGGCGAGGATAGGCGCCACGCGGCGACATGGCGGTGGACGCCGACGACAAGAGCATCCAGTCTCTGTTGAGGCTTCCCAGTGCATAGTGCCGGTAAGCCTTGACCCTCGCGACACCCCCTCTCACAACACCAGTGTAGACTACTCGCATCGGGTAGAGTACCTCAGTCGCCAAAGCCTTTGACGTACTCGTACCAACATCGCAGCCGCCCCGGACGAGGCCAGGGGCCACACGTGGGGGTATGCCCCAAGATGGCTCACGAGTAGATATTTGTTCTTATAAATATAAGTCATGTCATATAAATATTAATTTATGTACAACTTACATTATGCTAGTCTCGTGTTTCGATACTATTTGTTCTTGTTGTGTGTACAGGTAATCATGTGAGGAAGTCAGCATCGTGACACCCCACACCACCCTAGTTCTAGCCTTTAAATGCAGCGAAATGATCACACCCTAGTTTTAAGTCGTTATCTCTCTAAGATTTCATTCGGCACTCTCAAATAAATTGGGGCTATTTTTGTTATCGATTTCATTCGATACTCTCAAATAAATCAGGGCTATTTTTGTTGTCATGCCGCCAAAGGGGGTTATTTTTTTTATCGCGTCGTCGAAGGATTTTTTTGTTATTGGGCCGCCAATGGGGATATTTTTCATAGTGCGCTGCCGAAATCACATTCCAAATATATTTGATCACACCGAAACTCCTAAATTGTTCTCTAATTTATATTTCCTTATCTTTTCAAAAATTATCGGTTGCGTTGACACTTAAATATATTACCAATATTATAAATAAAATTTAATTGTAAAAAAGGCCTCCTATTACCATTTGAATTGGCGAGAGAGATCCTGTCTCCAATTCAATTACCATTCGAATAGTTTTACACTCTGCAGAACTTGTATAATTTTACCCACAAGAGATAATCTTCTTATAATATCCGTCTGACATACTTTCGTAGATGTGTGACTAAGTGATTATCACAAGCCTATTACAAAGCGCTATCCTAGTGTCATTATGCCCACTAAAGTTCTACTTCCATTGGGCTAACCACATGCGTCGGCATAGATTCATGCGGACAGTGCAACAAGGAGCATCGCATGGTGCAGTTACATCTCTCGGAATCCGATGACACTGTAGATGTCATGCAATTGTCATTTCCCTGAAGTTAAACTTCATATTGCATTTACTTTACTGTCTTTTGCTTTGGATTCGACTGTAAAAAACCTTGAATACTTAAGCCAGGTTTGGCGTGGAATGGAAGTAAGAAAAAGCATATTCTCTCGCGTTCATAGCTTAGTTTAGCGTAGATCGAACCCTGGTCTGTTTTGCTCTTCCCAGCTTCCAGATTCCCTCTGAAAAACTCTGAATTAGCGAGTGAGTTTTCGGAGTCGTCTCGTTCAGTTGGATTCGTGTATAGCCGGATCTGACAGGGCACAGCTCCGTTGGTCAGGTTGGTCCAGCGGCGGATTGTTGGTGAGGAAGTCCTCCGCTCTTTGGTCTTCTACTGATGCCTGCTTGCAAGGTGCAGTCGCAGAAGGACCTGCTTAACATCCTCAAGAGCGTGTGTTCCTATTCTCACACACCCATCACAATTTTCTTTAACTCTTGTTCATGCTGAGGAGTTCAGGTTTTTTTAATTGTATATCAGATTTGGGGGAAGAAGTGTCTGGTTATTGATCCAAAGCCTGATATTGCGATATAGCCCGGTAAACACTACTTCAATTGAAGCCCAGCCCAACTGAAACACATGTAACCCTATCACGAGTCCCCTTCTCCCTCGTTCGCCCCCAATTCCTTCGACTCATTGCCTCCAGGTCGCGCCTCCTTTGCCCATCGCCTCTAGTTCGCGCCTTCCAGCTCCATACTCTTGCGGCAAGTGAGGATTCGGTGAAACTCTGGGGTCTCCAGCACCAGCGACCACCACTCTCTGCTTCTCTAGCAAGGTAGCGGCTCTAGGACTCCGGTAAGGAAGTGACTGCAGCTAGTGACAAGTTAGTGAGGCAGCGACTCCGGCAAGCAGCAAGTCAGTGAGGCAGCGACTCTAGAAGTGCATCTACACATCAGGTACTTCCCCTTGCACTTGTTTGGTTTGGATTTTTATTCTCTCTACAGATCTAAGTTGGGTTAGTTTAGGGTTTTGTTTCGGATTTTGTAGATATTGCTTGCTGGCTAGCTCTGGCTGACACTGCCTTAGATGGTGATCTGTTAGTTTGTTCTAACGATCTTTTGGCCTTTCTGGATTGTATATGTTTAGTTAGTTGGTAACCCCAACTCAGCTTGTTTTTTGGTTTCTTGTAAAACGCTTGATTAGCTTTATAAAAAAGCTGGGCTTTTGTCTGTTTAGAAAAAAAAGTTACAAGAGGAATGGTTGTTTGATAGATTTTTGTTAGGTATATTTTGTGCAATATGGCAAGTAGAAGTGACGAAGGATCACAAATTCGTCATCAAGTTCCAGCTTGTCATGACTCATGCAAAAGCTAAGTCTTCTATTATTCATTGCATATGCTGCCTGGGAGTGTTGCCATCAGCCCAAACTAACAATATTGGCATTTTTGCCCATTGGATGCATTGCTAAATTTGCATTTGTGATTATATGTCAAGAGAGTTGTTGAACTGAGATGAGATGTTGGAGTGAAGGTGAGTCCTAGAATGAAACTTATAATATTTTATATTTTTATTATTTTTAATATATATACAGTTCGTATCGTCGTATCGAACATTTTGGGGAAATGGGATATTACCGTATCGTCATATCCGTATCACCGTACCCATATCACATATAAGTGATGTTAGATATGTCTCTTGTATAGGGTGTTTGTCTGGACCTCTGTGTAAAATACCGAAGACCATATGTGTGTATCGTACTAATCCCATAATTAGTGGCTAGTACACACATTCACAACATTAGCATTCACATCCACACATTCACATATACAAGTAAAGCAAAAGGGTACTTAACTTAAGCGTTTAGAGTTATTACATCAAGTCCGATCGGCAAAATAAAAGTAGGTATCAACAAAGTAAAGGTAGCGGAGAAGACGTAATAAAAATAGATAAATTCTGGCGGCATGCCCATCCAACCCTTAGGCAACCAACAAGAAACAAGACCTAGATAGACTAAATCACCAAACCCTCCGGTTACATAACAAAGAAGTAAAGAATTGAATGAATAATAACAATATCTCACAACCCTCCTCGGCTGTGAGAAATATTTCATTTTCAGCCATAACATGGCAGTTAACTCAAATAAAAACCCACAAGTCATTGCCCATGTTTTACCAATAAAACAGTTTTTGTGAAAATCAAAACTAAATCTATACCGTCTGCACTAAGCACGCCCATGACATCGAACACGGCTATTTAAATAGATTTACACTTTATAGAGGAGTACAACTTTACCTATAATACACGAATTCTCTAGCTTGTTTAGCATCCGTCGATATCACCGCCACTACCATAGTAAGCGATCTAGAGCGCGTGTCGAAACCTTTACATCACATAGTCCTACCTTGCACTAGCCCAATGAATGTTATTCCTCAATTCATCCTGGGACACCACTGCCTCAATGAAGCATTCACAGTTGTGTTGGAAGGCTTTGTTCCAACGCCTCGGTGAAGGAGCCCTTCAACATGTCTACACCGGTCATGTCAGTACTATACTGACCTACCTATGTGCAAGGCTAGTTTTTAATAACTTAATTAGCTAAGGTCAGTCCTATACCAGTACATATGGTTGTACGTTTGGCTTAGATTGGAGTTGCTGGCGTCCAGTCCTTAATTGGCTCAGGCGAAAATTTTCCCCTATCTACTAGTGAGGTACACCCCCTCACTCTTCTCATAATATATTATAACTCGTCTACGTCGAAAACTAGGTTTTGCATTTTTATTTTTATATAAAATAACATAGGTACACCCCTTTGGACATTTATCATAAGTCTCCCAAATTCATGTTTATCATATTGTCCTTTTATAACTTTTTAGGAAAATATACCGCTCTAGTAAGCAATTGTGTGATAATCGCACTCAAAACTCTCAAATGACATTATATATTGTCTAACCCATAACCTAATGGCTACAATAGTAATGACATCAACATATCAAGGAAATTCATGCATTGAATAGGATTTACAACTACCAACTTCCTAGACATAGTATTTTCATATCAAATATACATGCATGCATAATAGATTTTGTAAAACAAAGTACGATAAGTAAAATAGTGGGATCAACATGATCAAAGGAGGTGCTTGCCTTTCTCTTGTTGTTTTGAATAGGAGGATGGTAGGTCATCAAAATATTCGCTCGAGCAATCAACGTCTAATCCAAAAATAGCCAGAAATGAATTAAATAATACCAATAATTTCAATAATAACCAATGCAAATATTTTTGCATATTCAGTAGAAACATGATTTTAGATGAATTTAGAAACAAGAATAATTCAATTTGGAGTTTTTATGCAAAAGTTATTAACATTTCAATTTAGTTCGGTTTGAAAATTCAGAGAGAAAGAAAAGGTGACGTCGAAAGCGTATTTCCGAGTTTTACGCTTTCAGTGCAGAAAGCGCGATTCTCTCACGTATGCGGTGCTGCCAAATGGCGGGGGCATCTTGACAATGCGCTTGTGGTGGCGAGCTTCGCTGCAAGCGCGTAATGTTGCGAAGAGGCGGCGATGGTGGGCGATGAAGTATGCGATGGGGCCCCGTCGTGAGAGAGAGAAGGAATTAGGTTAGGGTTTTTGGATTTAAAGGTTGAATTGTTTGCTGAATTTTTGTACTGATCAAACGAAGTCAAAATTTTATGAAACTTTTGGTGAGGGCTCCTGTCCTAATGTAGTTCCTTATGTACATTTTTCAGGTGTTTATCTCTTCGTTGATTTTCTCAAAAATTCTTATAATTTTCTATTCTTACGCATTTGCATTTATTATTCTAAATGAAAATTCACCTAAGTTGTTTTAATAGAATTTTTCCCTGAGCAATTGTGCTCAAAATAATTCTCTCCACTATTTTAATTTTGTTTTATCTGAATTTCCTTTGAGTGCATGTTTGTTTCTAATTCATTATTTGCTTTTAAACAAAAGTTCAAAATTCATACATGAGTAGATTTTCATATGCAAAATGATCAAAATGTTTTCCAATGCATTTACATTACGTATTCCCAAAATGTGAATTTTGGGATGTTCTGATGTTCTTTGCATATTTACCAACACTTATAACATATATATTTTGGCCTTTGGCTCATTAGAATAGAGTAATGGTTCATTCCAACATGGCATCCGAGCGAGGGTTAGGGTTGGTGAGAGAGCCATGTAAATCATTTGCCGCTCGAGCATCGTCGTCAGTCCTCTCTCCTCCTCTCCTCCTCCTGCCTCTGCTTACCAAGTGTTGCCCTCCTCTTCTCCTCGCTCTCTCCTCCAGAGCACCTCTCGCCTCCACCGAGTGTCGCCCGCCTCCTCTCGCTCTCGGAATCTGACGTCCCCACCCCTTTGACTCTCGGATCTGTGCACCTCGGCCTCCTACTCAGGATCCTGTTGTTGCTACCTCGACTCCAATCTGGGTCCGTGTCCCCAACTGACATTGTCAAGCCCCGAACCGGATTTGTCTGTGCCCGCAAACTCCAGATCCTGTTGTCGCGCCCAAACATCACTGCTTCACACCAGTTCTCGGATCCACGCCTCGGCCTCCACTTCTCGAGATCGACACCGCCACACCCCTGCGACCTCCTGCTGCTCGGATTCGTGTCGCCTTGGCCTCCACCGCTCGGATCCAGCGCCGTCGCATACTCGAGCTCCTCTGCCAAGGCATCCAGCGCTAGCACGCCCCCAAGCTAGGTATCAGCTTTGCCACGCCCCCAAGCTATGCCTTAGCATCCTAGATCCATGTAGCCATCCTTTGTTCGTCCTCACCTCCTCCTCTCCCCATGATGATAGACCTTCTTTGTTGCTATGCTACTTGAGCCTCTGGTGGTGCCCAAGCCGAACCCCAGAACTCTGCTACGACTTCGGATCCCTGACGTCGCCATGACCATCGACTTCCTTCGTGCGCACCTCTCCGAGCGCTCCGTCTCCGTCTTGCCATGGAAGCGCTCGTCGACTCTCCAAGCGAGTTGCGGGCTGGAGTGAGCGACTCGACGATGACAACCAAGTGGCACAAGGTGAAGTGGGCCGCCGTAGTGATGCTCGCCATCCTCGATTCCCGACCTCCCGTGGCTTGGTACATCTCTTAAATCGTGCATTGTTTGCATGTCATCGCCTCCTTAGGTCGCTTTATCGAGATGGGCTTTACGTGGAGTTGATGCTTCCGCCACACAGTGCTTTCTGAGCTCCTCATGCCGCCCTATTCCGGCTAGCACCATCACCGCCACCCTTGTCTTGGTAGTCACCCCGCCACTTGCTCCTACCTCGGACTCCCTCTCCCGACTCTGCCTCTACTCCGACCCACGCGGATCAAGGCCGCCTGACTCCCGAACTGGGTGCATCCGCCGAGCTACTCTGTGGTCACCACCGCATTGGGTCTCTACTGATGGCTACCGCCATAGACATCCAACGTAGGGCTCTAGCTGTTATTCCTACTCAGGAGCTGGCAACTCTCCTCAAGGCTCCTATAGTGATGCCACACACCAACTCCTCTTCCTACTCCAGCACCTTAGTGTCGGCTCATCCTCAGACTCCTCGGGCTCTACTCGTCTGGCTCTTGCTTCTCAGCAGCAAGGTTCAAGAAAGCGTTAGGCTCTAGATGGGCGATGGCCTAGCGCCTAGCACCTAGGCCACTTGGGCGGCCGACTAGCCGCAGTGCAGAGCAGGAAAAGAAAAACAATTCACAGTGAGCACTATTGTTAATGGGCTTAAAACCCAATCCCTCATCCCACTTTCTGTCCTTAGCCCACGGCCCACGCGACGACCCTCCCTAACCTAACCTTATCCTCCTCTCTCTCCTCACTTCACGCTCTCTCATTGTTCTCTTTCTCGAATGCCCTTCTCCCTCTCGCTCTCCTCTCCGAACGGTAGTATTCTTTCAGAAGATCCACCATGTCGATCGTCCCTTCCTCTTGGGGCCATCCTCCCTCCGCCTCCCCATCGCTTGGTGTCGCTGCTGCCGCTCGGCCGTGTGGGAGTAGAGAGGACAGGCGGCGTGGGAGGCGGGAGTGGGAGCGAGGAGGCAGAGCCGGGAGGGTGGCGTGAAGGAGGCGACAAGTGGAGGGTGGCGGCGTTAGAGTAAAGAGAGAGGGGCGGCGGCGGCGTGGGAGTAGAGTAGAGAGTAGAGCACCTCGTTGTCGCCTTGCCAAGTGCCACCTAGTCCGCCTTGGACCGGCTTTGATCGCCTATTAGGTCCTAGCGGCGGTGCCTAGCTTTGGTGACTACATCGAAGTCGTCGTGGCGGCGTATGTTCACCACCTAGGCGGCGCCTAGGAGAGCTTTCTTGAATCTTTCTTAGTAGTCTTCTCACCTCAGACATCTCCCTCGTCCAATATCTTGTCTTTGTGGATTTTGAACTCGGTGATTCATTCACATGACACTAGATTCTACTCACCTCACTTCGTGAGTCGCACATCTCTTCCATTCTCTGCTCAGATTAGCAGATGGTACCTCTCTTCCTATTGCAAGCCAAGGCATCCTTTCCACTTCTTCTTTTCATGTTCTCAGAGTCTCTCATGCTCCCAAGCTTACTATGCGACTTATGTAAATTTGGTTAGATCACTTATCATGACCATTTGTGTTGTTCTTGAGTCTGACTCTTGTTGTGTCGGGACCATCATACGGGGACTATGATTGGTATTGGTCCTCGGTCTTGCATGTTCGCGGCGTCTTTGTGGCTCTGGCATTGCTACACCTTCCTTAGTTGTCTCCTCCAACCATCGACCACAACCACTTCCTCTATTTTTGCTATGGCCTCTATTATTTTTTCGCTCAGTGGCACCATCGTTTGGGTCATCTCTATGGATCACGTCGGTTGTCACTAGTAGGTCATAGTTTTCTTGGGTCTGTTTTTGGTGACAACTCTTTACATTGTATGTGTTGCAAGCTTGGTAAGCAACTGCAGCTCCCCTATCCCTCTAGTGATTTTATTTCTGCTCGTCCTTTTGATCTTATTCACTATGATGTTTAGGATCCGGCTCCCTTCATTTCAAAAGGGGGTCATCGCCACTATGTGATCTTTATTGATGATTATTCTTGTCATACTTGGATCTACTTCATGTCCTCTTGCATTTAGCTTCGCTCTATTTACAAGATGTTTGCCACCATGGTTTGCACTCAATTTGATTTCGACCATTCGTGTTTTTCGTCTTGATTACGCTGGTGAATTCCTATCTGCTTTGCTGCGTCGCTTTATCATTGGGGGGTACTCTCCCAAAGATACTTTTGTCTTGGTGCTCATGCTCAGAACAGTGTCTTTGAGTATAAGCATCGTCATTTGCTTGAGGCGACTTGCACTCTCATACTTGCCTCTTTTGTTCCCCATCACTTACGGGTTGAGGTCGTCTCCCTTCTTTGCTTTCCTCATTAATATGCAAAGCATTCCACTTTGCTTTTAGGGTTCTACTCTGTCGAGGTCTCTACTGTCGGGCTCCAGTGCTGATCACCTTCGCTATTTCGATTGTGTCTGCTTCGTTCTTTTTCCACCTTGTGAGCGCACCAAATTGACTGCTCAGTCAATTGAGTATGTTTTTTTTAGCTACAGTCTTGAGCATATGGGTTATCACTACTACGACCCTATTGCTGCATGGTCTCGGATCTCTTAGGATACCACTTTCGATGAGTCGACCTTACTACCCTCGTCTCCTATTGTCGGCTCAAATTCGCTTGTTGAGTTGATCTCCTTTCTAACTTTTCCTGACCCTCAGTTTTCCACTTCTATTTTGCTTCCGCCTTCACCTTCTTCGCTTCCCTCTCCTCCAGCTCCACCTGTTCCCTCTCCTTCGGATGTTCCTTCCAGCTCTTCTGTTGAGATCCCCCTTTCCCCTGCACCACTCTCACTGTCCTCGCCCTACTCCTTCTCTAATTGAGCGTCCATCTTTGCTAGGCCCTATTTTTAGTTCTTTTCTCCGTCCTTCTTGTGGGCCTGTTCGACCTTCTCCTCCTAGATACGATCTTCGTGAAATCGCATTATTAGGCCTCTGGCGCCACGACCCATAACCGCTTCTCTTTCTAAGCCTCGACCTATCGTGAAAGGCTTTGCTTTCGCCCGAGGGGCAGCTCGCGATGTCTGAGGAGATTCTTTGCTTTGGAGCATACTAGCATAAGATCTCATGGCTAAAAGGTAAGTGCATCGCACAGCAGTAGATGTCGGTTTGTCGTAGTTGTCTTTACAATTGAATTGATATTGTAATTTTTTATGCTTATTTTAAATGACATGATAATGATTATATGACATCTTGATGCACGGCCATGGGGATGACATGGTAACGATGCTAATGGATAACAATGATGATTAATGAACATTGTTGCATCAATTGCATTACATATAGCCAGGGCGGTGAGTACTACCATGTATAGCTATTTCTGCGTGCTCTTGATAAAATCCTACAGAGGTAGGGACTCTACAGGTGAAGGATAGAGTGTGTCATCGACGGGTGAATACCCCGCTATACCGGTATTAGCTTATAAAGTTTGCATTGAGCATTTGCATATATGAAAAGATAATTATGAGAATTGAATACATGGAAGATCAGATTGATTTTTAAACATGTTTATGATAATGATGATGAGTTAATTGAATGATAGGTTGTTTGTTTCTTGTTTTATTATGTATTTGCTAAGTCATGGAATCATCCTTACTTTGTTGTTACTTTTAGGTAACTGGTCAAGGCGACATACATTGGATGGAGTAGCGCACGTGCATCACATGCAGTTATCACACAAACACTATCTATTTAGAGTGCTTTCATTAAATCTAGTGACATGTTATTTCCCTTTAGGATTTATTCATAGACTTGGTTATTATTGGTTTTGGTGATTAAGACTTTAGGCGATTTAATATTAGTTTGATTATTATTTCGGTTTGCCATCCTATGTTGGGAGCATGGTTTCGACATTTCTTGGGCGCGGATGTGTCAAGCGTTTCTCAGGTGCGTATATCCTGGAGTTTCTCAGGCACGTGTGACCTGAGCATTCTTGGCATGTGTGACCAAGTTGTGAACTTTAATCCTTTATGCTATTTTTTTTTGTTTAGATTGTTGTTTAGTGACCCGTTGTGGGATTTTATTTCATGCATACCTTGTTGGAATTATTGTTAATTAATGTTTAAATTGATAGTTAGAATGGTTTAGGTGACATTACGGGCTTAGTGTTTGACAGGGGTGTTACATGGCTAGGCCTAGTCATGGTCGTGCGTGCATGGCGGCTCAGACTGCGGTCGCGGTGGTCTTTGTGGGTGGTGCTATGTGAGAGAGTTGTTGGTGTTTCGTGTGGTGCTAGTTGGCGTTTGCCTTTAGCCTGGTGTTTGCAGTGCTTTCTTGGTGTTCCAAGCAGGGATTTTTCCTTGTTAGCGGTGCATCCCCTCTCCTGCCGCTAGTTTCAAAAAATACATTGCAAAATTTGAATGTACACCAATCAAATGATACTGTTTTAAAAGCACGTTATTAAAAGGTCAAAAATGGAAGTGTAAGCTGAAATCTGTAATTTTTTAAAAGAGCAATTAGTTATGGAAAGGTTTCCTCAAATAATAAACACACCTAATATGTCCCAAAGTTTTTAAGCCATTGATCTATTTGTGAAATCAAGTTTTTAAGCCATTGATCTATTTGTGAAGTCACTTACCAACAGTTCGGTACTCTTAACTTGCTTAGTATCAAGTATGTCTTAGTGAATACCGGAACTAACATCCTATCTACTAATCTTGTCTGGTTACTTGATATTGCTAACTGGAATTTTAACCAGTCTTTCTGTTTTCTATTCCTGAGGAATGTACTACATTCAAAAAAATTACTACTTAAACGGAGCGTATGCAGCATAGTGTTTCCCACCCCAACTCAAGCATTCGCAAAATAGGAAAATAAAAATAAGCAAGAGCAGTAACTAGGTCTTGTCTCTCAAGAGAAGTCCTTGACCCACAAAGTTGTCGAATCGTGATTCTAAATCGAATCGGAAATACTTGGTATGATCGTATTTTAGGATCGAATCGTAGAATATAAGATTCTACCGATTTTAGCAAAATGACATATTTTTAATGCGCCGTGTATTCTAAGAGTGACATGAGTGTTTATTTGGTTATTTGGCATCTAATTTGATTAATAAATATCTAAATCGCTGTTTAGATTTCATTTCATTTAGCTACGACAGAATATTAACTTTAACAACCTTGCTATTACCTAAACATTTTACATAAAAAGTAAAAACATAATTAATTAAAATAATTTTTATTATTCTAAACCTCCAAATCTTAATGTCTAACCTAGTAATTACTTAGCACTTATCATACAACTTGAATCGAGAGATATGACAAAATCAAATAGCTAAATCTTTTATAATTTGAGTTGATGCGTAATCTACGATTCGAACCGTGATTTTATCCGATTCTATGGCTAGAGCACGATTCTACTATATACGACTCAAGGTATGGTATAGATCATATTGGTATTGTAGGATCGTAGAATAGAATCGCGTTTTAACAAACTTGCTAACCGGACAACATTACCAAATCAAATAGGTATTCTCGTTTCGCAACAGAAATTGAATTGCCAAGTTCAGTTAATTTTCTCAGGAGTGAATCCAAGTCACTGTCTCAATAATGATACGCATGTTCAGTCGATACTCAATACTACTCTTCATTTCAAATATTGGCCGAAGCATAGCAACAAATGAGCTAATCCTCGCTTGCCCTAACCTCCATCACATCAAACACCTGCCACTGTAGTAGCATGTTCATATTAGTCAGCTCCTTTGCCATGGTTTGATTCTTCACCTGGTCCTCAGTGTTCATTGCAACCATCATTTCTAGTGCTTCAGGAGTCCTCTTTGTCTAGTAAAATAGTAGAAACAAATAATATTGTCACTACCCACAGTAGCAACTTCTGCATTTTGATAATATACCAATATTTAAATTTTACCTCTAAATCCAAGATTTGCTCGGTCAGAAGGTTAGAACTCTGAAAACATGCAGATGTAGAATTTGGTTCTTTCGAGAAGTCAGATGGCAGCAAAAATGTGTTCGTTTCATTGGTTGGTTTGCATATCTTCTCAAGTGTGGCGAACTTGGTAGCGAGAGAATTTCTTCCACGATGAACCCTTGAGATCACGGGCTTTGGAATCACTAGCATGTTTGTTAGAGGCCCTACTATTGAAAAAATGAGAAGAAGAATCAACTTCGACAATCAAAATTCACAAAAGAAGAGCTGAAACTGATTCATGTAGTCCTTACCCATTTTATTTTCTAATTGCCTAACAAATTGCCATGTTCTTGTGTCCCAGATAAGGACAGTGCAGTCCTTCGACGCAGAAACCAACCATACTCCTTCAGAGCTAAATGCAAATGCACTAATTGGAGCCCTGTTGAGCATGTAGGACTTGTCAGTTGGTCCGAAATTCTATTGATTATACATAGATTGTTAACATATAAACTCAATTTTTTTCCTATCAATTCAGGCCTAATACACAGTCCGCACATTATAGCACATCGTAATCAAAGGTGAAAGAAACAAATACTCAAAATTCTAAACAATAGCAAATTAACATTGAAAACACACAAATATTTTAGGTATTATCTGAGATAAAAGGAACATTGCGTGTTCATTTTAGAACTTTCAATAGTAATATTTATCTTCTCAATGGAAAATTTTCTTTTGATCTTAAAGTGGTCAACCCCAACATCATGAGTTGCATTCTATTAATGATTATTGGTATAGCATGAGTGACGAGTGCAAAGTTTATCAACTAATGTTCTCAATCCACCTATGTTAAGTAAGTAATAACACTTACTTGTGTCCAGATAGCACCTGACAATTATACCCATAAAGCGTGAAAGCAGACTTTTGCATCCCAATGCCATTCAACCTAGTGATATATATGTTAGCATCACTAGCTCCCAAAGCAACGATTGCTCCAAAGGATCAACTGCAACTGTAGTCACTGAACTGGATAGTGCCAAGGTCTGAAGTAGTGTTCCAGACATAAGATCTGTAACCTAGAAAGGCAACATGACATCCGAAGGGTGTCTTCAGTTCTGATGGAAAATGACACGATGTATCTACATTCTGGAAAGTAGACTGAATCACAACAGCATTAGTCCCTTTACAGTTTGTACTATTATTCAATATGTAAATAATAAAGCAACACATACACCACGAATTGAACACATCAGGTTCTGAGCTACCATGCAATCTAGAAATAATTTATTGAAGCAAAAGTTAAGGAGGCTAAGTCTCTATGCTAATAAAAAACTTGTAATTGAAAATGTGTAACAAGAAATCAACACATAAAACCACTTTACTATATCAAAATCTATATTATAATATTTGCACTAATTCGACAACCTATTGTGCTTAGCTCTGAGCACAGTATTTTTATTGCTAAATTTACTAAAATGCACACAAAGTTTAGTACGAGAGGTAGATTGCAAGCTCATGATATAGCACCGGATCCTCTACATTACTACTGGGTTCCTTTGTGTGAGCAGTGAAACTAAACTTCCTAATACAATGCACTATAGATCCTCTTGCATTGAATCCTTCAATCTGAGAGTATCCATTTCCCATGATATATCATGCGGGTCAAGTTCCAACATTGATAACAATATGCGAAGGACAAAACACATTGCATGCTGAGACGCACAAACCTTGCAACTGCCGTCAAGTGAGCTTGTTATCAACATTGGACAGGGACCTCTTAGCACTGTTAAAATGCCTGTTATGGATGCCTTATGTTCATTTTCTTTTATATTGTAGAAATAGGGAATCTCTCTTTCACTTCATGGGGTTGGGGTTCTTCAGCTTGAAATAAGCTGCAAAACTCACAATGCAAAGCCAGAAGAAAGTCACAGGTTATGAGTACTGATGCATCTGTATGGCACTAATATGCTTGGTCGACTTCTAGCTTGCAGGGTACCTGATCATGGACCATCTATGAACTGTGCCTTCTATAGAGCCAGAGATGACAATAGAACTATCTTGAGAGAAGGCCAAACAACTTATAGAATTCTTGTGTGCACACCATCTTTTTAGTAATGTTCCACTTGTAATCTGCAGGGAATAGTTTTTTAAGTGAACAAGGCCTCCCTTGGTTCAGTACAAAACATGTCACCTAGTGTGTAATAAAACATTTTGATTTTTGACCAATAGTATCTTTTAAATAATTATATTTTTCATAAGAAAGTAATACATGTAGATTTATAATAAAAGGTGCATTAAGTGATTTATAAATATTGTTAATATTTGCGATAAAAACTAATGGTCAAAGTTGCACCTCGAAGAACCCGAAAGGTAAAAATGGCAATAATTTGTAACAAGTAATTTAGAATGTGCTTTTAGATTCTATGCAATTAGGTTCATACGTTCAAACTGTATATTTAACTGAACTGCTTAAATATAAGAAAAAAATCATTATATATCCCTTATTTGTAACAGCACCACCATTGCATGGACACACTGATTTGATGTATAGCTATTGTGTCAAGATCATAATATCTAATTCTTATTCTATCGCTTTATTACATTAGCATCCTTTTCGAGATGAGCAAGGCTACCATAAACTGAAGACACAAATCAATAAATGGTCAAAGTAACATCCATTAGATAAAGATGGAGCACCAGAGCATGAATTGGAGTCCCAAAGTGACAATAGAAGATTAAATGATCTATGGAAACGCTACAAACATAACACGTTTGACTTGAACTTCAATTAGCCAATGTCATGTATATGAATTCAATATTGGTGGCTAGATCAGTTCAAATGTCAAACTTTTGTTCAAGATCAAATAGGAAATGCTCCATACATTGTATTCTTCAATAAAAAATATACACATGCTATTAATGCCTGAAGAACTTTATAAAATAACTTTAAAATGAAGAAAACCAAACAAAAAACTTCCTTGATTATAAAATAACAGTTTGGAACTCTAACAATGGCATTATAATTCTCTTGTGAAGCATAATATAGATAGAACAGATTGTTACTTGAATTGTTCCTCAGAAAAGGATGCAAAACTATTGAAGCAGATACCTCCCATATGTAAGCATTTCCAGAATGAGCTCCACCAACCAAATACACCCCATCTTTGGAGGAACAAGAAA